>CM076100.1:0-1338889 GCA_038048805.1 Hipparchia sbordonii | reverse complement strand
ATATATTTGTACCTACTCTTTCAATTTTGATGAAATGATTCGAGTCGTTTAATTCTTTAGTGCTGATTTGGAAACGTTATCATGATTAATGATGGGATTATAATTTTAGATACTATTATCTATATAAACAAAGTTATCGCGTATATTTTAAGCCAATTCTAAAATAACTACAAATAAATTACTTGGATGAAGTTCTTAGTGCTTAGAATTCTTTCGGTTTGACTGATCTATGTATACTTGTATAGTTCTAGTCGTCAAGTTTGAATCTATTAACTGTTTCCTTCTTCGACTGATTATTACGTCACTGGGCGAGGCATACTTTCCGGCGTATTCTTGCCCACTTTGCCTGATCTTGTGCATCCGAGTTTTTGAGTTTATTGGCATTGATATCTTACGTGTTATAGTCAGGTTTTGAATAGCCGCGAGTTTTAGCTTCTGGGACGGCGATGTTGAGACATCTGTTACCGACGCAATTTTGTGGTTTCCGTGCTACAATCGTAGACGAACTGCTTGCAACTTAATGCTTACTCCAATCTCACGGACATTGAGCCTACCGGGAATGTGATCGTTGCGTTGTCGGTTTCTACGTGTGACGTTGCACATCCACCGCAACATTTCATCTCCGTCTATTAACTACTTTGTTTTCCATACTTATATCTAAAATTATGATCTTAACTAAAAGATAGATCAAGAAGGAGTTTTGTAAGTTTTAAGTATAAACTATAATATTATTAGTACAGAAATGATCAACTACATTATTACTGAATATAGCTCTCTTATATTTGAATTTTGTCGATAATTTTATAGCATATCTACATAAGTATCACTGTCCACAGGAACGTGGGCCGAATATTTCACGTCAAGTCCAGTTTCGCGTTAGTCATTAACGATACGCAGGTTGTGAGGGAGAATATACCGGGATTAGTCACCGTTTTGTAATGCGTACGCGATTTGCCTCTCGAATTTATCGTCTACGATACTTGCACACTTAAATGCTAATTTGTCCAAAATATGCTTCATTACGCTTACCAATAAAATATTGTGTCAAAAGGTGCGTTATTTTGATTCTTATTGATAGGCCAGAGTGTAATTTTTAGGTACATTCTGCTGAATGGAATGCACATATTTTATTTTCACGAAAGTTGACTAGATCTTACGCCTTCTCTATAATTTTCGGTTTAGGTACCTGACGCAAATTTAGTTAAAGTAATTCTAGTTTGAAGACAGGGATCTTTGTCACCTAACTTTTTATTTCTAAAGATGCAAAAAGTCATTAAATTGAGAACTCATGTCTCTTTTACGTTAGTAAAGTTTGTTAGTAGTATTCTTCAATTGCATTTTAAAATAAAATCATGTGATTCTGTGCACTTGATCTAAAATTGAACTTATTGAATTTTCTCTTATTTACCTAAGTAGATGAGTTATTATTACATAGGACATTATTATATTATGTTATTATCAAAGGTTCAGAATTGCTACGTTCTTAGCGGAGATCAATAATTCATAACCATAGATAACCACAATTAGATGTTAACACAAATCTATTGTAGCTTTGTAACTCATCAAATCCATCTTTAACACAATAAGCGGTTGTAAGCTGCATAATAACATCCGACATCCGTTGTTTAACCTTAATCACTATAAAAGCTGTCACATTCGCGACGCCATTGTGATCAGAAATTTGCAGATGCCCTTGACTTCATTTTGATGACCTCTCTGTCTTTTATATTCTAAGTTCTCTCTAAGTGTTAGGGGGAGTGTAGACAGACGACCTGAAGGTTAAGTGCAAACTCGTTGTACTAGAACTGCACAATGACTGCACCAAAAACAGAATATTTGCTGTCCGATTGTCCAAACAGATACATTTAAACCGCTCTCTGCAAAATGACATCAGTCATAAAGACTGATGTCAACACATTATATGATTGAAATAATGTATACATAATATACAGAAAATTTTTGCTGTATAGCTTCCGTTTCAAAATTTTTGTATTGCACGTTATTCTCAGGTAATAGGCAACATATCTGATCACTACAGAAAATATCCGATGTTCTAAATGTGAATATGTTTCCATTTCTTGTTGCTTGGGGATGATCAAAACATTAGTCTTGTGTTTTTCAGTTCCAAGCAAGACTGAATTTGAATTTGACTCTTGATAAAGGGTGGGGATTTTTCTTATTTGGCTCGGGATTGAGTTCTGATGATAAGCGTAGGTCATGTTTTTTTTACCAGTCCATCCGAAAGTTTTACCGAGAATGATTCAGCGTTTCGCAGCAACAGTTACTAGAAAGTAAGAAAGCACTTAGGGGTAGTTAAGAGCCTTATAAAAACTTTAAACAATTTGTATTCTTGAGTTTTGCAACTAGAATATTTTATTTCACTTCTTATCCTTTCTCATGGCATATTGCATTACTATCTTGCATTGCATTAAAACAAGCGCTACGCTATATTCGATAAAAAGATAAAAACTTAAAAATACCTTAATCTTAAAAAAATAAAAAATAAAATCTGATCTTAAAATCGAATTTTGCAAATGATTGCCAACCCCTACATAATTGGCTTGATATGTCTTGTTCCCATGTTCCCACGAAGATTTGGAAGCGGATTTCATAAAAAAAACAAAAAGACTATACACATCCGCGCCTCGGGCGTAAAGGAACGGCCGATATTAAAACCTCTTTCGCCAGATAGTCATTTGATTGCTGGCGTCTCTACTCTATCATTACTCTACATTATCTGTTATTCTACCGATTCGTAAGTACACTATGATGTGTTTAAGTAGCATGATTTATTATAATGTTTAGAGATAGACGCTCATCTCTAAATTGGTCCACTTCTGTTTCGACCATTTTACTTCCGTCTACTTTTGTTTTTAGAAATTAACGCCTTATTGTTCATGGTTAATGTTTATAATTTATTTTCTGCCATTTGTTGTAGTAGTAACTTATCAAAGATCAGTAGTCAAGCAGTCTTACTTTTTTCCGTAGTATTTGTAGTGAGAGGCAAAGGTCGATTGGTATTGGTTTTATTTTTATCGTTTTATTGAAATAGCAGATCATCTTTCCCATAGAATAAATATATATATTATTCGTTCTGTGGTTTTACTTATTGTTTTTATAATTGTTGACTTTTTAACTGCTTCAGTCTGTATATTTTTTCCTTTTTAAAGTAAGTCTTATTTTGTTCTCAAGACGACAGTAAGCTAAGCTGTAGGAAATGGATTTTGCAAGAGCCACTTTTCGAGACCGGTTTGGCACGATGAGATTCGCTTGTAACTTGCCACGCGATGGTGAAATTATCTTATTGCCTAGCGCATTACTCTTTTGTGTTTTTACTTAATTTTAATTCAAAAAATTTTCCAAAATTTATAATTTTTATTTGTGTCAAAAATCCTTTTAGATGTGTCTATTTTTTCTAGATGATTAACATTTTTTTTCACTACTGTAAAGTTTTATGGTAATATTATTAGGTCATTATCGAATTAGAGAGAAGGAACTACCTGACCGTGAAGAAAATACACGAATATTAGTATTTGTGACGTCCGTTGAAATTATTAAATATTATATTTTATGAATCAATTAACCTTCGATAACTTCAAAAATTTAATTAGTGACTGGAAATGGTAAAAAGAGAAATAATAGGTATGAGAAACCTGTTGATTGGCCACCATATTTAGTAAAGTCAGGTCATCAAGGGGCATTGTAGGCGTACAAGCCACCAGGTGCGGCACAGCCTCGCATAGACAATGTTGGCTAATATTCTATCAGTATGACAGTATCATACAAGACTTCTTACTCTGTGACTGTGTGGAAATTTAAAAAAAAAGTAATGAATTATGTGGACTTTTTGTACGAACTGCTCGAGGTTTGTTGTGTTTTTTTTTTAATATTTAGAATTCGGTTTTGACAATTGAATTTTTTAACAGAAGTGAGATGAATTCATGATTATACATATTTCTTTAGTAAAGAAATATCCTTCTCTTTTAACGCATAAAATATATTAAGTAATTAAAAAACAAAAAATTAGTTGTCCATTGATTTTTAAATTTATTTTCACCTTGCCGTAAAACAGCGTGAAGATATTATTTATTGGATTGAGTTTTAACTATCTAACTAATTACTTACGCTTACGAGCAAGTTCAATTTAGGGTTCTAAGAAGGCGTTACTTGTCAACAGCCGTGGGAACTTCGCTGCAATTAACTGGGCACTTTATTTTTATACGTAGATACGGTAGTGACAGAAATAAATTTATTTATCAAAAGATTATAAAATAATAAAAAGGTTTCTAAAGACTGTACCTATAATAGAAGAGATTTATAAAATGTTATACAAATGACATACGAGATGTTAATAATGGACTGTTGCCGCATCCATCAAGAGGAAAAAAAAAATTGAAAAAATAAAAAATAATTGAAATATTTAAGCATTTTGTTCATAATAAAACATTAAGTAATACTGATAATAACTTAATACTAATAATAAATTAATAGATCTAGGTATGTGCCTACAACATAGAAATTTCAAGCTGGTAAAGTACCTATTCTAATCTTTACTTAGACTTACCTAAAAATATTTTTTCGTTTATCTACTTATCATCTCATCGCTTTTATAACGGAATAACAGACAGTAGCTAAGGTCATAACGTAATGCCAAAATCTAGCGGCATTTATCTTATGGCGTGTTCCATAAAAAGAAAGTCGTGTTTTAAAACAATTGTCTATGGTGAACATATGAATGACTATCGTATATTTTAATCATTTGCTGCAATAATATCTCGAAAAATTAGCGATTTTAGCTAGTAAAGTAAAAAAAATTGCAATTTCAAGCTCATTAACAACTACATTAGTTAAAAAAAACTCGCAGAAGACTACTATAAAATTTACAAAAAACTAAGATTTTGACACATTTAAAAAAAACTGAATTTTTGAGATAAACCAGTGTTGCAGCTAAAGAGTGACTTACAGATCACACTAATATTATAAAGGCGAAAGTTTGTATGTGTGTGTGTATGTTTGTTACTCCTTTACGCCAAAGCGCATGAACCGACTTGGCTGAAATTTGGAATAGAGATAGCTCATTCCCAGGATTAAAACATAGGCTACTTTTGATCCCGGAAAATTAAAGAGTTCCCGCGGGAATCAATAAACCTTTATCCACGCGGATGAAGTCGCGGGCATCATCTAGTTGATAATAAAAAAATGTTGAGGTCACATCGTAGACACTAGCGGGCATGTTCGGACATGTCTGAATGGAACCTGTCGGTTGGGGCTGAGGGGTCGCGTTACCTTCGGGAAACTGGTTACTTGCTGGCATATAAATCTTTGATCAAGCATTTTTTGTAGCTTTTCACAAGTCAAGTCTATACGCGATCAAAAAGATCGATACTCGATAGTGACCAATCGATTTTGTCTTACTTAGGTAACATAGATACGTCGTTTATAAGTAAGAAACTGTCTATCTTTTGCGCAAACATTATAAAGATACGGGATATTTTTCTAAGATAAAACGATGAATGTAGGTCGTTTATCGCAACATCTCCACAGAGTCGACTGTTAGGATGTCTTACGCAAATCCAAGCAAAACCTATATGGTTGTGACTTGTGCGGTTTCTATTTTTTGTGCGGTATTCAGTTGGTAAATACGGCTTTCTAAAATGAGTCTAATCAATGACTTACCTAAATCTATTCCAAAACATATCCGAAACGTTTTCTGCGACAAATTGCAGAAACGTTTTGGAGAATAATATGCTACCTTTACCTTTAAAGACAGTTAAGTAAAAATGAAGCTGGGTTATGTTTTGTAAGCGTATATAATGTACCTATGTGAAAATATGTACCTACTGAATCAAAAAAAAAGTAAAAATAAGTTAGACCGTTCTATATTTAAATTAACCTTTTTGTTTGTTTACATCATTGCATAAGTAAGTACAGCAATGGAGATAGGTACATATTTTCAGTTAGATCTTAGTTGAAACAAAACAGGACAAGAATGAAGCTCACGATCTGATAACCTTAACATGCCTTAACTGAATGTAAAGTAATGCCCGCTTGCTTAACTGTCATCTCTCGTTCTCACAGTTTTATCAAAGGATCGTTTACGTAACTTAATTGTCCACGTGTTGTTGTGTTTGAACTGCATGGAGGTATTCCTAGAACTTGGACGACCTCATTACCCGTCTTTGAATAAGGGGTTGAGTAAGAACTACAATTTCAAATAATACTATCTACTTACTAGTTATTATTAGGTATTGTGATTATGCCTTTTAATAGGTTAGGGCTGAAATTATAAAAAAAATTGTAACATTGTTTTTAATACTTTGGGAACTGATAACTTTGGGAATGATGGATGTCAGTTTTGGTGGTTTGGATTCTTATACTTATGAGATTCAAATCCATAAGCTTTCATCAACCGATGAACGTTTACTAAACAAGGGCAGGGACCCTTGTAGGGACTTACAACGCGACTCGGTCCTGTGCCCTCTGTATCCAGCGGCTAATTACTTGTCGGTCGGATAGGTAAGGTACGCATGCAAGTTTACGTTTAAAGTAGATTACGTACTCCCAAAGACGTCAATAGCAGGGTGACGTCAAAGAGGTCAATGATAGTCCTTAGTTACTAATATAATAAATGCGAAAGTGTCTTGTTTCTTTGTTAGTTTGTCCATTAATCACGCAGCAACCGTAGAAGATCGACCAGATTTTTGCATGAAATTGAGGATTTAGAGCACACAAAAGTAGCCATGCCATGACTGTATAGGCTATTTGTCTAAAAACATAACTCGCGCGCAAAAGCTAGTTATACATAATAATATTATAAGTACAAAATACTTGGGGAAGACATTATAATGTATACTCAAACAAACAGTCAATAATGATCTATTTGTCATGAGTCATGACTAACATCACAGTTTACGTATTCTGTTAGTCATTGACCCACCTTAATAAATCTTTACGGTGGCCAGTTCATGGAATATACTTTTAATCATTTTATTACGCACATAACCAGAGTGTCCTTATGAACTATAAATTTGTATATTTGTGTGTTGGTTTGTCCTTCAATCACGCAGCAACAGGTTAACGTGATTCTGTGTATGGTTTAGGTATAGCTGAGGATCTGGAGAATGGAATAAGCTTAAAACAAACAGAATCCTAACTCTACGCGGACGAAGTCGCGGGCTTTAAGCACAACACACTTCTATTTTTAGCTTTTACAAACTAAAAGAAAAAGTCATATTTTGCTGTAATCCCCCAAACCGGACAAAATCTGTATGGAAACACGCCGCCCGCGCCGTTCACCGTCGCTGCTCCAGAATAGAAGAAATAGGAACAACACAACACCAACACGTAGCGCCTCCCAACTCCTTCAAAACACACTCGACGTACCTTTCGCTCCTATACCGGAGCATCATCAGGAGATGTTGACTCCACAATACATGATTGCAAAACAAATTAACTTTAACATTTGCTTCTATATTTGGTTGTTTCAAACCTAGGTATGTTTGGCGCGGAATTTTCTTAGAAACTTCTGTCCTCTAAGCGTTATAGTTCGAGGAGAAAAACATTAACAATAGAATTTATAAATTAAGTATAATGCCACATATTCAACAAGTTTTAACATTCATTAACCTAGACCAAAAAAGTGGTGTTACAAAAATAAATATTTACGAGTATGTATATCATAATAATTATTTATTAATCTAACCGAATAACTTACAACATCTGCTGGCGGCGATTTAGTAATTTCGCATAATATTTGCGTTATGCAAACGCTTCCATTGCAACATTATAATGCGGTAAAAAACTAAACAGAACGTATCTCCGGTGTTTTACCCTGTTCATTTTTACGGATCTGATATACATATGTATGTACCTATATATTTTGCTTATACCTACACATACTATATTCTTCTTTCATATACAGCTTTGAGGATCGTGACTCCCTCGGGATATCATTCCTTCTCAATGGTGCGCCATTCCTCTCTTTTGGAGACCGTTCGGAAGGTATTGCAGAATGACGTCTTGACCGCTTCTCTTATCTAGTCAGACCACTGGCTCGGGCTTCGGCCGCGGAGTCTCGTTCCTCCACTTAATAATACTCCCACTCCACTCCACTTAATAAAGATAAAATGCTATGTATCATGCTATAAAAAATTCATTTTCCCAATTCAAGAATTTTGAACGGTATTCTCCTTGGGTAGATAGTCTTTCGCTTTTATTTTTATTTTCAAGTGTTCATATTTTGTTAACGCTTCTTTGACTCTTGTAGTGTTCTCCCATAAGATTCTTAAGGCTGCAGAAAGACTTAGTCCTAAAAAAAATAACCACCATGGTCCTAATTAATGGACTATTGATAAATTGACATGCCTAAATTAAATAGCTACGAATATAGACAACACCTAACTCACTAGATATTGGCAAATTCATATGTCACCATTAAACCGGTATCCATATAAAAGGAGCTATTACTATCACCAACTGCGTCTCAATTGATAAAACACCGCTCAATCACACAATCCACTCAACAAGTGTGACCTCCGTGCGCGAGTCACTAACCGCTTAACTTCAATTGGATAATGGTTCAAAAACTATTCAATTGTGACAAGCTCTTTTGACCTTTAACTCCACGGGATTTATGTCCAATTTCCTTAAAGAACTCGCAGTGAGGACTGAAGAGTATCATTGCGTGGTGTTACATCAATCAAAATTGGACTGTATGTTGATTGAAACAGTAGTGGTTTTTGTTGGTCGTTGATTTGGTCATTTAAGCTGCGGGTTCACAGATTGATCGATCACCGGATATCGCCATTATTGTCGTGCGATTCGCGATTTCCTTTGGAAATTCAGGCGTTGATCCTTGTGGTTTATAAACAATTCATTAAATACTTAAGTACCTATTAATGTTAAGAACCTAAAACATTCTTATTCTAAGAGGAGATCTTCGCAGCAGTGAGCCAGTAATCCAAGGAACTAAAATTAGTAAGGACCCTTAGTTGACAACTGATAGATACTTTTTGGCAACTGATAGTCTATACCTTTTGGCTCTTCTTGCATCCATACATTGTTAGTTCCAGAGACACTCATATGTCAAATGTGGCGCCTAAAATTGATCCATAATTTAAGCTGTCATTTGTAATACAGCTAGTCCCGGGACTAGCTGTATCTATAATACAGCTAGTCCCGTGTTATTCATAGATTAATTATATAGGTCATTGGACACGACATTGATGTCATTTCCAAATACAAAACATTTGTTCTAAATGTTTTGTATCCTAGGGTCTAAAACGTAAGAAATGATACATATCAAGCATGAATATGCAACATATAACAATTCATTCATGCAACACAGCAATTAATGATGCAAATAAATGCAATACAAATGATACAGATACGCGTCTTCCGGTCCACTTGCCGACTCTGACGCGCGATTGATTTACAGCACCCACTGTGATGGCTACTGGGAATCGGCGTCTGTATACTCCGTTGCGATAACACGCTGATAATGTTACTGCAGACGAGCTGCGTCAATGCTTAATTTACTATCTGTCACAGAGATGCTATATTCATCAGCAACCAGCGATCACAATCGCTGTCAGCAACCCATCAACGGCTAACTAGATACTACTGTGGGGAGGTCTCCTCTCGGAGAAGGGTTACAGGCCACTCCTAACCACTGCTTGTATTCTATACTAGCTGTTGCCCGCGACTTCGTCCGCGTGGATTTAGTTGTAGAGACCGCCCTCGACCACCGACTCACCGCATCGCATTGTGAGCCCGCGCTATTCTTTCTTTTTGTTTGGCTTCTAAGAGTCGTACCGAGATTTCGAATAGCCCATATATAACCTTCCTAAGGGCTATCCGATACAAAAATAATTTTTGAAATCCGACTGGTAGTTCCAGAGATTAGAGCGTTCAAACAAACAAACTCTTGCACTTTATTATATTAGTATAGATTATCCAGCTATTAACGATGACAAGTAGATATAATATAAGAGAGCAGGACTTTTGCATTCGCAAATTCTAAACACTTTTCTAGCCAACACTTGATTAGATCGATATCTCCCACGTAAGTTGTTGTATCCGACAAAATTGGCATTTTAGAATTGTTGCACTTATTTTATTTTTATCTATTTTATGTGTTCGTTTAAAAAAAACAGCATTATTTAACATACTTTCAAGATGTATAAAGTTGTATCGTTATTAAAATGACAGCCTAAGCCATTGTATTGACCTTCACAACAATTAACGCGTCACGTAAGCGTTTTGGGGATACAACAACTTACGTGGGAGGTATCGAGATAGGCTTTATTCATTTTCAAACTTTTCTTTGACTGCCCTTATTCGAAATTGCCCGAAATGTTTCGTGTAATGTAATAAGTAATAACCCACTGCCGATTTGTCGCCCTTTTGCTTGTAGTTGGCCGAGACGGGGCTGTATCTCTAGATAAAAGATATGCGCGATCAAAGTTAAACCAACCAAACTCCATCAATCTCCACTCAAACTGTTAGAACGTGCTCAAATGTTGTTCGGTTGCGTAGAAATACCCGCGGTTAGACAGGAATGTGTGGCGTCGGTGCGGCATGCGTGTATGTTGCTATTCTGACATACATTTATCTTAAACGATATAAATCAGGGCTAATAGGTGTATATCTCAAGCGATAGTGCATCCGGGGTCAGACTGAAAACCTGAAGGTCGATTGGTTAAACTCCAATAGCATTATTGTGTCCATTACTTTCTCAAGCTATAACACTAATAACCACTTAAGAGGAATACCTACTAATCATGTTCTGAAAAAAAAAAATATTGGTTGATTAATTATTTTTAGCGAAAAAAATTGTATTCACTTGATAACTGAAATTAATTAAAATGGTTTTATAAAACATTCATTTTAAGCCGTCAAATGAATACTTAATTTTTTTGTTTGTCAATCTAGTTTAGAGATAGCGTGCATCAGAATTAGCCATTATATCATAAAACCGATCTTAAAATAGATCCTCTAGAAGAAGAATACCTAAAAGAGAATTTGAAATTAACCTACCTATGTTTACCTATCGTAATACAATATTTAACCAGACTGACGTCTAAAATAGAACAATTCCGGGATAATTCAATTAATTTTATATTTTTATAACGAAACAAAGTGCGCCCTCTAACAGAGGAACCCGACACCCGCTCAGCGCGTTGACAGCAGCCTAATTGATATCACGTTCCACATTCAAATAAAGTGCTCTATTCCAACCTTTTATTCGATCAAAAACAACTTTTTTTTTTTTCATTACAAAGTAGTTTGCGTTCGGATAATCGTTCCCGATCGATTGACGTGAGGTAAACAAAAACAAAGGCCATGCATTAGGTTGAATGCTGATTAATTGTCTGTCCATCAGTTCATTGATGATATTCCGGTGTATAACGGGCGAATGTTTATGAATAGATGTTAATAGTACATTTACCGTCTGCGATTAATGCTACTGACGAAACGTTTTGTTTTTTTTTCTCATTCATAATGAGAATATATTTTGAAATAACACCCACACACATATTTCACTTTTGCCCGCGATTTTCCCTGCGATTTCGTCCACGTGGCGTGAGGTTGTTTAAAAATCTTGCGGAAACTGTTTTTCCGGGACAAAAAGTAGTCTATGTCAATCCAGGTTCTCAGATCTCAACCATACCGATGCAAAAATTGACGTCGTTCTGATGTTCCGTTGCTGAGTGATTGAAGGACAAACCAACAAACAAACATATTTTCGTTTTTGAAATATTAGCGAGGAAGTATTTACTTGAAGTTTAGTAGTCCACCTGTAAATTAGTGACTGTTGAAACTTCACTAAAGAAATAATTATTTGATTATTGTACTTCACTTACTGTTTTTTCCCTAAGTTACGCAGAGATTTTGGTACAGTTATATGTGGACTTTCATTTACAAACAACATTATTGTTAAACACAATCAAAATTATATAAGACAGACAGCTATTACATATTCCACGGTAAGGTGCCGCTGGCCCCCGCCCGCCGGGCATCGAACCCGCTTCCGTTGGCCGTTCGCCTACCACAGATAATGATCACTAGGTTTTCTTTAAAAAAACACTATTCAGTTTGATAATAGATTATAATATAAAGCAATTTCTACCTCGTAAAGGAAACTACTTCTACTTATTGACCCGTAGTTCAGCTCACCGGCATATTGAAAGCAGAGCTGTATATAAATCACAGCCATTGGACTATCACGTACGTAAGTTAATATGTTGCAAAAACAAGCTTGGTTGGAGGGTATTGGGGAATATTATCATCATCAAATCAATTACTGTTCGTTAGTCTGGATAAAACTCAAAAATGGCTTGACCGATTTAAATAATTTTATTGGGAAAAACATTGGGAAACCCAAAAGAACAGCTGATAAATAGAAAAAATCAAAATTATGGGAATCACCATTTCGGATTAGAAACATTTTTACTTTTGAGAAATAGCGGCAGCAAATCCGCGAGTTCAATGTTTTATGAAAATAAAAAGAAACACGGTTATTAGTTTGCCAAAAACAGAAAAAATATTCGTGTCTGAAAAATGCCTAGAATCTCAGTGAGGACTTATTTTTTCGTCTATGGTAGAGTTCTAGAGCTACAAATCTAGGTCTTCTATGACGTGTGACATACATTGAGTAGGTATGACTTAGCAGTTAGCACTTAGCAATTAGTATATCCACCTAAGGCCTACCTATATAAACTGCTAAAATTATGGAAATTGCTCTAAATTGAATGAAATCAAGACTTCGTGCTTTCTAATTTTTTTGTTTACTAATGGTTTACTATCTATGAGTTAATGATTAAAAATTGGTAAGTAATTGAAAAAAAGAAGTTTCGTTAAAACCTAATTTTCAAAAAAAATATAGGTAAGTAAGTATATTTTTAATTAGTTAGATAAGCATTTTCGATCTATCAATTTCATTTATATTAATCAACTGAGTTTAGAAACTTTGTACAGCAGGAATATCACAGGTGAAGGAAAATATCGTTAGGAAAGCTGCAAATCTGATGCTGAGATCTATATACCTATGCTCTGACTCAAGATAGAGGTTAAAACGAGACACAATTATATGATCTCAACATTAGAGTCTAGTTGTTCATAATTTTGTCAAAGGTGTGTGAGGTCTCCTAATTTGCATTGCAAGTCTAAGATCTGACCTCAGTAGAGAATCGTTGATAGGTAGCTGATGATGATGATGTACCACAGCATTCGCCACATTGCTAGGCTTTTAATTATTATAGGTAAGTACTAGTAGCGAATGAGGTAGGTATACCGTAGTATATACCTAGGTACATTGTTTGTTGTAAAAGAAAATTTATCCAAGGAATGCCCAATCTATCCTCACCCAAGGCCCAAGTTCAGGTTAACCGTAGCCGCTTGTTAGTTTACCTTCCCTAATTAGAGTGGACCCTTGCCCTACACGGCGCACCGTAAGCTTATCCAAGCAAACTGTAACTAATTTATTTCAAGTTCAGTTTACCTGTGTAGGGTAGACTGGGTACGGTTGTAACGGGGTACGGTTGAAACAACTCAAATATTTCTGAAACTATAAACAACACAGGAAGGGGTACAAGGAGAGAGACACGCGGATTTCAAGTGCCAACATGATTCAAAGTGTTGCGTTACACTCTGCGCACTTATAACGTTTAGACAAAGGCCTATTGTGTTTTGGCAACCAAAAGTAAGTATTTTTGATGAATTTCTTCACGATATAGCGTGACTACTAATATAATTTTCATATTTGAGTATTAATATATGCAATTGTTGTATTTTAGAGGTTATAATGAGCTGGTTCGTTTTTATATACGTTATTAGGCCTCATGCCTGTGTCCGTTTTATTGCCAAAATAGGTGGTGGGTACGGTTGTAACGATTTTCATGGGTACGGTTGTAACATTAGTTTTACTATATTTTTGCATTGCAGATACCTGGGAAACGCGTAAAAAAGACTTCGAGAGGTAAAGCGATGTTGTACAAGAACGCCTATGATGAAATAAAACTTGGGGGCGTCTTTGAGGCAAGCTATAAAAAATAAAGTTCTACGAAAAATAAATTGAATTGTTGATTTCATTTTAAACTTAGATTTTATTGATTATTTAGTTTTGTTTTAAATAATAATTAGAGATTATGTTCGTTTGGTTGAGTACCGAAGCAGTTATAGCGGAAATATTATGTATTTTTGTTAATTTATTTTACTCTAAAAAAATACCTAAATAACTGTTAAAAATGTGCTTAAGATATTGTGATACTAGTTAAAGTACATTTAAGTGTTTTTAAATAATAAAGCTGGTTTAAATACTTCAACTCTGTATTATTTCTGCTTGTTACAACTGCCCCCCATCACTGTTACAACCGCCCCTGGTATGGGGTCGATTGTAACAATCGCATGCACTCAATAAAATTATTCATATCTGCTAAATTATTTCACCTGTGCATTTGTTTTTGATATTAATTTAAAGAAAAATAACCTGGCTTTCATATCAAGTGCTATAACTGTTGTTTATAGCAATATTGGCAATGCTGTGGGTGTTCAAAGGGAAATTGTTACAACCGTACCCAGTCTACCCTACTATTGTTTATAGTAAACTTCACCTTAGTTAAAGGGCGTGTGTAAACCGTAGCGCAGCCAGAGCGCATTTCCGAATAAATGTTTGATAGTCTCGAATGCAGTTTTTTGAGTAGGTAGGTACATCGTAAACCTAAGCAAAATTGATCATAGCAGAACATTTTTCACGTTCCTTTTTGCCTTCGTTTTCCCTCTTCCTTTTCTTTCGTAATTTTTTCCTTGTAATTTGCGACAACTATCTAATTAGTCTCCCTTTTCAGCATTTTTATTCAGCCAAATCCGTCCAGTAGTTTTTGCGTGAAAGAGTAGCACACACGCATTACTGGTAATTCATTTTAAGCTCTTCTCTCCTTATTTGACAGACGGACAACATTTCAACTGTACAGACATTTAGTAAAGAGCCTTAAGGCTTTTACACAAAATGTTATCTTCTCGCTTTTCAAGTTAGGTTACTTGAAACTCCGAAGACTTATAGGGTTTATCTATACTTAAGTAGTAAGAGTAGTCGAGTATATGATAGCGCAAGTGTACCTACTTATAAACAAAACAAATTCAATAGGTGCTCACTCTATAGTTAGATGGTATCAAACTCCTAAAAAAAGTAAAAAAATCGAGCCCAACGACCCTCTATCTATTGTTATCATCAACGTATCCAGATAGCATGGTATCTGATCGAGTAACTGCCCTCCAATTCACTTCCTATTTGGGATTTGTTTACATTCCCACGTGGTGTCGATAGCTCGACAAACACTGTTAAGATTTCAGCTGTTAATGAAATCTCCTCATCGAAAGGAGACTATATTTTAGGTGTAAAGTTGTAAAGTGAGAGAGATTTGGTGTTGAGTGCGAAGTTTGAAGCGTTAACCGATACTAATATTTGTAGAATATACAATTTAGAACTAGAACTTTATCCAACTTCTACCAGTAGAAATTAAGTCCCGAATATAAAACACTTAGTAGTTATATTCTCGGTTTTGGGTTTACATATTATTGCTGAATTTGAAGTTAGGTACTAAGTACTAAGTTCATTCGTTCATAAATTATAAGGCTTTGACAGACACTGAAATTCATCTCGTATTTATCTATAGGTATGTAGGTCCGTAACGTTTTATCCTTAGTTTACTTTGAGTTAACCTAGTTTCATCAGCGAAATTAACTTAAATATTACTAAAAGCGTTCGACGCAGCATGAAACTAATTAAGTGAACCACTTGTTTAGTATCAAAAGTATACAAAATAAATTAGACAAAGAGATCATTTATAACAATTTAATAGTCAAAATGACGTGCGCGCCGGACATAACCGGCCAATAAATTCTGCTGAACAATTGTTGCGCCCGAAATAACTGTGCGGCTTTCTAAGGGTGCGTCCACATCTGGCGAATGTGCCGCGAATGTGCAGCTCGCGAGCCGTTTGCGAGCTGCGCGCGTGCATTTTTGTTCGTGAGCCGCTCCTGCGCCGCCCGCGCGCAGTTCGCGCGCAACCTATGCGCCGTACGCGATCAGCGAGCGGGCGGCGCGCTAGCGGCTCGCGTCTTCGGAAGTACTGAGCCAGTAAACGGAACTGTAAGCGCGAGAATTGAGTGCGCGCAGATCGCGCGCCGCGCGCACGCCTTTTACGAGCCTTGCATGAGTTGCGCTAGAGGCGCACCAAACCATTGCCGTGACTGCACGCGTGCAGCTCGCGGGCAGCTCGCAAACGGCTCGCGAGCTGCACATTCGCGGCACATTCGCCAGATGTGGACGCACCCTAAGCCAAATTAACTCAATTGTGCACACGTGTGGACTTTTGCAAGCTACCTAATTATTTGATGAAGGACTCATAATATACTCACTTGACGCCTTCTGCACGATTTTCCCTTTGTTAAAAATATTCATGCCAAATTGCATACTTTGTTGATTGTTTTGTTATCTGTTTTACCGTGTGTGGTGTACAGTAAAAATATATTCATTCATTTATTCATTCATTCATGAATAATACAAATTATATTTCGATGTGAATATTAGGTATAAGCAAAGGAGGAAGCAAATTGATCGTTCGCTGCAAGACTGTTTTCTCTAAAAAATCCTGATATTTCAAAAAATGTGTCTAAAAAGTTTCAAAATGTTCAAAATTTAAATTTTTGATTTTTTAAATAGTAGTGTCTGCTGTGAGATTACTTCTCAACTACTTACCTATTTAATAGGGATTTCACAGAGCATGATATGGTACTATTTCGAGATAAAACATTGTTGGGGGCTACAAAAATGTTTTATCTCAAAAATGAAAATGAAAATGCGTGAAATGTTTAAAACACGAGCCGGAAGGGAATAAGGTATTTAAATAGCATCTAGAGTTTAATTTTAATGCAAATTCGAAGTAAGTCGTTTAAGTACAAACACTACCAACGGAATCATTAATTTTATCAAGGAAGGAAGAAGGAAGAATTTTCTTAAATATTTGTAGTTAAACATAGATCCAAAAATATTAAGCTGATTTGTAAATTTCCATCCGAATATAAGAACTGGTTTGTACGTAAAAGGAATAAAATCCTAACCGACAAAGTTAGTAAGCAGTATGCAACGCCTACAGAGAGCCTATGGTAATTGCTTGGCGCCCACGCGTGTAGACGGCCTTCCTTCATAGATATTTCACACAATAATCTTAAGTAATCGATTAACGGTCAAAATATTTCCTTTTTTCTGTTGGTAAAAAAATATATAGAAATATTGATTTTATGTGAGCCATTTTGGTGCTCCTATAATAAGTCAAAATTTTACCATCGGTAACGCATATATAAGTGATCCATAATATACCTACGTAACGAATTCGGTTTGATTTAGTTTTTATTAAGTAATTTAACTTGTTAAAATGGGTATTTACATCCGTGTAGGTGTTTGCCCGTCATTTGGTAACATTCCTTTAACATTTTTTACTTAAAATTTACATATTATTTGACTTGATTGATCAGTATTAGGTAACATAATTATCTACCTAATGCTAAATATTTATATCTGAACACATTGGTGACTTCTATTAAGCTTTTTAAGAGGTTTTAATCTATATACTAAATAATTTTGTTTTGCGATTTTTTGAGTAAGTATAGCAAAAGCATTACCATCAACGTATTACTTATTGCTTCTGGTTTATATTATTTATCTATTTACATTTTTTTATTTAGCATAGACCTTAAAATTGTGAGCGCCTATGATGAACGTAGTAGGTATGGCAAAAGAATACAGAACTAAAAAAATAATAATTTGAAGCAACTCTTTTTCGAACAAAATTGGAAAAAAGGGCATTTATCAATTTAGTTTAAAAAGTTTTGTAGGAATTGGGAACAAATTATCTGTTACCGCGTAGTGATTAGGATTCTATTTCTTAATTACGTACGTAAATGTTTATAAAGACTAACGAGGTATTCGGCATTATAATCTAAACCCTTAACTTCGGTAATAGTTTAATTAACCAAACCAACACGACATTCGGTCTTCAGAGAACTAACGAATGATTATTTACAAATGGCATAGTAACATAACCATTTCCATCTATCTTTTCACTTGGCACATTTGGGCTTAAAAGGTCGGAACCGCCATCAATTTTGTTAAGCCTTATGACGTTGTGTATCTGTTGTATTTACGCTACAACGCGTTCTATAATTGAGCGATGCGGGAGAGTTCAACACATCGCGGTCCATCTTTTTAGAATACGACACAAATAACATTCTATATTTGTAAATTTATACACTGCTGACTTTGAGAGCATCTATTTCTTGCGAACTACCCACAGGAACCTGTTGTCTATTACCTTAACTTAAGATATCATTTCCTTTGTAATTGGTAGGATTGAGTGTTCAATCTAAATCAGCGTGAAGATCCTAAGGTGGTGCCACGGTACGGTTATGCAGCTATGCCGATGACCAAATGCATCAATGTTTGTAAATAGACTGCAGTGTGCGTCGCAACTATGAGTTTTGATGCTGCGTTTTTATGAATGATACCGTCTTCAATACTTACTTCTGGACTTTATAAGTTGTCAAGAATGCTAAATTGCTTAATTTGTTGTAGGAAATTAAATTCATAATATTTTGCAGGACTGAAATATCTGCCAACTTTTCAGAATTATTCCTCCAGAATAATTCATTTTTAGTCGTCTTTACTTGATTTAGCTTAAGCAGGTATAGAATACAATCAAATTAACGCTATTTCTGGCATTGCGTAACCTATTGTATAATAGTTACAACAAAACTAAATGGCGGGTGTTGGCTTTGAGCCCTTGGCATCTTTGTAGTTCGTAATAGTGAAAGATGTTTCGGATGCTCACATCGGCAGCTAGCGTTGTTTACAAACAGATTTGCTATTTCATCTGTTAATCTTGTTTGTTTACGCTGTTCGGGCCAACAAATGCGTGCTATGGCTCTAGCGCATCTCAAGTCGGTTTCGTGGAAAAATTAACTGTGCTGTGTGAAAGGGAGCGCTCAAGAGATTCTAACAAGTTTGTTTGCCCATCTCATTACTCAGCTGGTTTGGGAAGTGAAAAATCACGCTTATCTCGACACAAACAAGGGAACGGTGGTCCAGAGTCAGCCATCTGTTCGTTGCACCCATAAAGATAACGAAAATGTACAAACAGGGACGCAAAGCATTTAGTATCGGGCCCTTGCGGTGAGCGCTCCTGTCCCAGTGAATTTATTACGCGCGAAAAACCAAACGGCCATTTTGCTGTTTGCATATTTCCGAACGATGTGCTCCATATTCGAACGCACGGTACGCTTACGCCTGTTTGATATTCTCTTTGAGTTTTGGTTTATTTTTGATCGCGTTGTCCTATTTAATCCGTTATGCCAGCCGCTGGCGTTTCCATCAGTCTTTGCGGCAACCGTTGCTTCTGACGTCGTGTTTTATCTAAACCCATTCAAAATGTTCAAATATCTAGTTAATAAGTTGAAATTGTCAACCAATCATATTTTTAATCGGAACAACGTAAATATCCTGTTTACCCTCACTTTTAGTTCATTTTAAAATTTTATTTTTCAACAATTGTGTCCTTTGTTTTAGATATACCCGGACCCGGAGTCTGAAAAGGCGATCATGGGTTCGGTGGTGTACTGCATCCATCACAAGGAAGGATGCCAATGGTCGGACGAGCTCCGTAAGCTGAAGGTGAGTTGGGAATCATAAATATTTGTGTTTTGTTAAGATAAAGTTTAGAGAGGGCGTATCGTAAGACTTGTCGATCAATTTCATGCGTTTACGTCGAAATCGACACATTTCTTTTATCTTTATTGCTCTTGGCACGTGTTGCTCTACATACCTACTATGTCATGAGATATTTCTTTCGTTTTGAAAGTACGAAGTAATAGGCTCAGAATATTTGATGGGCGTTTCGTTATCGTTAAACTATCAATTGTTTAATTGTATCTATATAATAAGGTAAATGACTGGGTTTCATTTACCTACTTAAACTTCCTTGATTATGTTTCACATAATTAGGAAGTTTGTTTTGTAAGATATGCATTTTATTTATTGTTGTTAAGCATATATTTCTAAACAAAAACTATTCACCGAGCTACTCAATTTTATGGCAATAAGTTATAAAAGATCGTTTTATAACTGATTTCTAAAAAGGAAAAAGTTCTTAATTCGGCGGTAGGTATTTTTTTTACAAATTGTTTCGAATTCGATTGGATTACTAGCTTTTTTCTCGTGAAGTCGCCGCGTGAACTTAGGTTTTTAGAAATCCGCCTAATTTCCCGAGATCAAACCAGAAAAAATCTATACGGCAGTGTATAAACACTGCCGTTTCCTTGAAAACACACGACGTAGGTACGTTCCGTTCCGACACCAGAGCATCATCAGATGTTGACTCCACAATACTCAATTCCAAATATTTTTCTGGTTTGGCGGATTACAGCAAAATGTACGTAAAGTAACGCTTGCTCCGGTCCAATGTTTAATGGATATTAGTATAGTTAGAAGATATAGTTGATCTTCACGTGGTCATCTATTAACTGCAGGCACATCTCAACACCTGCAAGCATGACGCGGTGCTGTGCGCGGCGCAGTGCGGGGCGATGATCCCGCGGGTGCTGATGCAGGACCACTTGCGCTACACGTGTCCGCGCCGCCGCGCCAACTGCGAGCATTGCGGGAAGGAGTTCTCTGGGAGTGCTTTGGAGGTAAGTTTGGCCATTCTTCGTTGCCTCTATAGGCCCTTCTGTATCTCAGTGGCAGGTATCCGCTGTTGAAACAAAATCATTCGAAGGACCTATTTTGCTTCTTCTTCTTCTTCTTTATCAACCGATAGACCTCCACTGCTAGACAAAGGCTCGGTCTTGTGCCGCCTGAATCCAGAGGCTCCCAGCGCCAAGATTACTTGGCGTCAAAATTCGTCAGTTAGAGATTACTCTAATCGACGAATTGTGACGTTTTGACATATTGCCAATAAAAAAACATCGCCAGTTCGTCAATCAAACTGTACCTACTCTGCGATGCGAAATAGAAGCAGTCTTAAACCAAGTTAAACGTGAGTTACAGTAAAAAAAGGTTGATAATCATTTATTGACGAACTTAAAACTAAATTTTCGAGATCTCATGGACTCATAGATCTTATTGACTTTGAAGAGTTCTTGTCTCCTTGCCTAGGTAAAAAGCAAAGAGAAAATGGCGACAACTTACACCAAATCCATTTAACCTCAAAAATGTTAGCTTAAATTGTAATTGAATTTTTCACTATTTTTCAGGAGCATCAAGGAAACTGTGGCCACGAGCCCGTTTACTGCGAAAACAAGTGTGGTGCTAAAGTACAGCGCAGGCACACGCAGCAGCATGTACAACAGCACTGCAGCAAGCGGCTGGTGCCGTGCAGACATTGCGGGCAGAGGTACACGCAGGTAAGCAGTTGCTGAATGTTGCTTTTTCTTTTTAAGTAATTTTTAATTATTTATTTCATGTAAGCCAACAACTCTTGGAGGAAACTTGCATTGCATGTGGCTGTACGACATAATGACATAAATTATTATGATTTATTTTACGAGTTCGTACCACAATAAATGCTTCAAATTGGAACTGTCGATATATCGTCCGTGACCATTTCGTTCGGACTGCATTCCCATCGTGACCACGGTCCACGTAAGTGCATCGAAATATCGATAGTTCCGTTTCAACTAATAGTTATGTGCACTGTGGTAGTTGGTACCATATTATAATTAAATTCTCATTCGAGAGGACCTGTAGGTATAGCCTAAGCACGAACATTTTCAACTTTCGAATAGTAAACGTAAATTTAATACCAGCAATTTTGTATGAAAACGACTGCAGCGCTCCTGCAGTTTTCATACATCTTGCTGGCGCTAACTTTACCTTTACTATTCGAAAGTTGAAATTGTTCGTGCTTAGGCTACTGTATGGGTCGGCGATCCGTTGAGAAATGAGATTAATGAAGAGACCAATCTTTCATTGAAATAATATTCGTAATTCCAGGACACAGTGTCAGCTCACGGGGCGATGTGCTCGCGCGCGCCCGTGCCGTGCCCGCAGCGGTGTTCGGCCGCGCCTGCGCGGGACGAGTTGGACGCGCACCTGCGGGACCACTGCGCGGCCGGCTCCGTTCTCTGCTCCTACAGAGATGCCGGATGTCGCTTCAAGGTAAGCTATCACGTCATCCATGCGTCCACTGCTAATGTGGACCTTCCCGAGAGCACAACACCACACGTTTATCCCCCTTCCCCTTTCAGTCATTTCATTGGCAAATTCTTCATAAAGTCCTATAATGGTCGTCATAAAAAAGCACTGCTTACCTTGAGAAAGAAAAGATCTTTAAATGGCACACGAAATCCACTTTCGCTTCACAAAACTGTCGAATACGCTACGCTTGTCGGATACGTCGTTGCCGTTCTTTTACCGTCAATTCACAAATTTTTCACTTTTGACACGTAGGTATGTGCTTCGTTTTTATAAAACCATTGTTGATACGATTTGATATTCGTTTGGCGATAGAGAATGTATTTTTGTCATAAACATAACATATCTTTGACGACCTCCCTGGCGCAGTGGTCTTATAACTGGGAGGTCTCGGGTTCGATTCCCGGCGGGGGCAATTTAGTAATTTATTATTTCTTAATTGTCTCTGGTCTGGTCTGGTGGGAGGCTTTGGCCGTGGCTAGTTACCACCCTACCGTCAAAAACGTGCCGCCAAGCGATTTAGCGTTCTGGCACGATGGCGTGTAGAAACCGATTAGGGGTATGGGTTGAATTTACACTGCTATACCCCTTCCAAGTTAGCCCGCTACCATCTTAGACTGCATCGTCACTTACCATCAGGTGAGATCGCAGTCAAGGGCTATCTTGTCATAGAATAAAAAAAAAAAAAAAAAAAAAAAAAATCTCCGGTAGCAAGGAATGATATCTTTATGATTTTTGTTGCTACTATTTTTTTTGGATCACAATCATGGATATCCGCTATCAAAACAGATAGTCCTTAGTTTGTACTCTACGGAAATATAAAAACCTGAAATACCAGACATTTGCACTGTAAACGAGAAATCTGCATAGCATGTTTAGTTTAATCGAATATTTAATCAGGTACTTATTAATTATAAAGTTAATTGTTATAGCATAAATATGGAAATACCTAATTATTATTATACGCTATTATAAAATTATTTATTAAGATAGGGCAGTAACAGATAAACTGTAAGCAGTTAATATAGTTATTTTAATAACAATTTCATTACGCGGAATGAGTACATAATAATATCGGATAAAGTAATTATTATTAACCGAAGTCGTTGACATCTATTTTAGTTTATACCTATGCTTACGATTATGCAATCAACTTGCTGTGAAGTACTCAGATATTGAAATGGGGGCGTGATTAATATAAATTATGTATTTTACTACTATACTATGTATTTCAATAATAATCTATACTATGTATTTTACTACCTATAATTTTATGTTGATTTCTAGTTGCTACCAATTTCAATCTTTTAGTATTTTTTTTTATTAGAGCCTACTTTACCATTAATCCATCACAAACCTTAAACATTTTTATTTATTTGCTAATAATGATTTCATTACTTATAATATATAAATACTAGTAGGGCGCGTGGGTGCGCGGCTCGCTAAAGCGAACCGCGGTTTTTCTGTCCACCAAGTAGACCTTCGGGTCTTGATCATCTTTTTCCAAGGAACTACTCTTCCATCTTTTATACTCTCCGAGATAGATACCGACGAAATTTGTATGGCCGCCATCTTGAATCCGCCATTTTGGTTTTTTTTTTCAACTCTCTGCCAATTGGATGAGGTTTCGAGTGACTTTTGTTTGAACACTCCCCACCTATCTTCTATGCCCTGGCCGTGCTCTTCACCCGTCTCCGAAATCCTCAACCATCAGCTCTCTCCATATTTTTCCTCCAAATTAATTTTTGTCCTCTATACGAAACCATCAGATATTTGAAAAGGAACCGTATTAAAGTCTTGCATATATTTTGTACGTAAAAAAATAAATTCCGCCATCTTGAATTTTTTTTCTATTCATCAAGTAGACCTTCGGGTCCTGATCATCTTTTTCCAAGAAATCAGTCTTCCATCTTTTATAGTCTCCGAGATAGACACCAACGAAATTTGTATGGCCGCCATCTTGAATCCGCCATTTTGGAGTTTTTTTTGGCTCTTTGCCAATTGGATGAGGTTTCGAGTGACATTTGGTTGAACACCCCCCACCTATCTTCGATACCCTGGCCGGTGCTCCTCACCCGTCTCCGAAATCCTCAATCATCAGCTCTCTCCATATTTTTCCTCCGAATGAATTTTTGTCCTCTATACGAAACTGTGTGTGAAAAAAATTTTTTCCATACAAAATTTTACAGGAGAGGTGATCAATGAGTGAGTGAGTGAGTGAGTGTGTCAGTGAATCAGCACGAGTAGCTATATATATAGTAAAGGGCTTTGGACTCAATAAATTCAAGCTAGAAAGTAATTTATTTATTAATGGGGTGTGGCTGTGGGCTAAAGAAATAAATAAGTATTTATTTTCAATATCCAAAACTAGACCCTATATTAATGCAATTTTATTTAGTTCGCCTATATTTTTGATAAACATAAACTTTGCTATTTGCTAATAAACTTTGTGAACGTTCACTAGAACACTTCGAATTTAGGCTACGCTTAGGACAGACGTTGATAGCCAATCTAATCTAAAATGTACAGATTGAAGGTCGAAAATTCAATCCGGATATGTAGTAGGTAAAGCGTGCCAATAAGTATCTAATCAGTCTAAATCATATATGGGCAACCCCCGGCCCGCGGGCCGCAAGCGGCCCGCCTCATGTTTAGATGCGGCCCGCGGAGCATTTTGAAATTAGGCGCGAAAAAAAATTCTTATTCACGCTACATTTACCTACACATACGTCAACGCCAAGAAAAGAGTTCTAAATATTAATTATGGATTATTTCAAAAATTTCCACTGCTTGTTTTGAGCATATTTCACGTATAAGATTGCAGTGTGTACAGTAGCGTAACAATAGGGTGGCAAGACGGCAAAATGCCACGGGCCCCCAGCCTGAAGAGGCCCCCGGTCAGAGTGGGCCAGAAGCACAAGATGATCCTAACATTTATAGCCAATCATGTGAATACGGCTAGTGCCGAGCGATCATTTTCAAAATTAAAATTTATGTAAACTAAATTATTTGGGACAAGAAAGGTTACGCACAGTGGCAGATTTACCCGTGAGTTGACTGGAGCCTAGGGCAGCAGATTTTAGGCGCGGCAAATTTGGGGCCAAAATTTTTATTTGTCTTACAGAAATTTCGCGCTCGCTTCGCTCGCGAAAACGTCGCTTTTACGTTGCTGTTGTAGGTGCCAAGAATGGACTACTAAGGACCGTAATGCAAACATAAAAAATTACTCACTTGCTTCGCTCGCAACATTTTCGGTTGTGGATTGATATTAAAGTAACAAGTTTGGAATAAATACATCATTGAACTTCAGGTACCAACTTCTCAATTCTGATGTGCTTGGTAAGGCCCACCTAAATGGTCAGGATTTAGAAAATATCGGTTGTGGATTGGTATTACAGGTAGTTAAGTTTCAAGTATAAGAACTAGTGGAGTAGTGACAGAATACAATTTCGCAATAAAAAATTTCGCGCTCGCTTCGCTCGCTAAAATGTCATTTTTGGTTAGTATGTCATTAGCGCTTTTTCTGAACAAAAAGCCAGAAAAAAGGAATTTTAATCTTTGAAATTTGATACTAATACAAAAATTGTGACATACAGTTGCGCTCTGAATTAAAAGTTTAGAAAATCAAGTAAAATAATGCAATGAATAACAAACATGTTGAAACAACAAATCTTTTGAACTAATCTTTTTTCACAACCAGATAAAAAATTATTTATTTTTATGGCCCGCGACTTCTATTTCACCCACAAGTTTAGCCCGCCACGTTCCAAAGGTTGCCCATACCTGGTCTAAATGATACAACAATCTGTTGAGATTGCAATTTATTTACCAATAGGTAAACATTAATTACCTATCTGAATTACATTTACGACAATCAATCAGTATATTTTCGATTAGATAGGTTTTTGAATCCGGCCATTTTAATATTATCAAGTGATATGTCAGTCAGTTATCTTCATTTTCTGTTACAGGGTACAAGACAAGCCCTAGAAAGGCATACAGAAGAAAGTTCACAACAACACTTAGCCCTGGTCTCCGCGTTGGCCACTCGCCAAGCGAGGCAACTAGAATCCCTTCGAGCGGCAGTCGCGCGACTGTCGGTCAACTACACGGGGGCGCTGGTGTGGCGCATCAGCGACTGGGCTGCTAAGATGGCGGAGGCCAAATGCAAAGATGGCGTCGAGCTTATCTCACCCGCGTTTTATACCAGTCAATATGGATATAAGTTGCAGGTATATTTTTTTATTTGAATTTAATAGGCAAAATTTAAAAAATAAACTGCTTAGATTTTTCATCAATATCTCTTAAGATCCCCTGTAGATGTTTCGGTATTTTCAAAGGGCGAGGTAAGAGCGTATACACTCCCAGGGGCGGGGGTACCTTCCCTAAAAAGACCAGTCAATGGACGATGGTGAGAGCTATGCTCAGAGTATGGGAAAATGGAGATCCGTAAGAGAATCAGAGTAATGGAGTGACACATCAGAGCTCATAGTATCGCGAAACTGAAGTGGTAGGTCACAGCTCGAAAAACTGATAGACGTTGAGATCCCAAGGTGTGTGAGTGGCGATCTTATATCGGGAAACGCAGCGTTGAAAGACCTTTTAGGACGTAGATGGTTGATGGAGGATGTCAAGAGTGTCCCTTACAAATTGGCGATCATTATAAAAGACCTATTGCCAGTCGTGTCAGCTATCGGTTGAGACGTCGACTTAATGAAGGTAGTTCAATAAAAAGCGTTATACAAAGGTAAATAGCGACTAGGATTAAGCCAAAAAAAAAATTGTTTGTAAATAGTGGCAGGAATATAAGCGACATCTTGTACAAGTATATTTGAAGTTAACGATCCGGCACAAAGGACCATTTCTATCGACGAAAAATATAGTTTCTTAAAAATATACTGCATAGTGTAGTAGATTTTTAAGAAAGGTACTCTTATTTAATGATAATAATTTGTATTTTTAAACGACTTTTTCACATAAAGGCTAACCCTGATTTAGATAATATGATTTGGTACGTAGGTATCGAGGTAAATCACAATTATGACACGCGGGACTTTTGTTTGTAAACAAAGCGTGCATGGTTTATTTATACCCGTGAATAATATAGTATGACTAACCCACTAGTGTCGCGGAATTAGTATCTCTTAGTCACATCGCCTCGCATCGTGCGCCCCCATACCCCATAAATATACTTTCACGTCGTTATTTCTGAATATAAAGCTATCAAGGTTATGTTTTGTTTTAGGATGCTAATGTCTTTATGAAATTGTAAGTTGTAAGGTAGTTAGAGATTTACCAGTAAGTCAGGAGTTTATAAATTCAGATGAATTCTAGTGGTGTTTCATTTTGCATAACATAACCCTATTTAGGTAACCCATTTTATGTTAATTTTATAATTTTTAATTGTAAGAAGGTACGAGTACAACCTCTGGAACGGACAAATTAACGTACTATAATGTTTTTCAACGCAGGCCTTATTTCTGATCATCATCAGTTTTGTCGGATCGTATGTACCTTTCTAACGCTCACCGGATGTATAAAATGGGAAAGTTTTGTAACGGACAATGTCTTATAATATGCGGTCTGCCTCAGTCTTGCGAATATTAAAGTATAGTAATGTAATGTGCGGTAAATTATATATAGTAGTTCAATATTAATTAAACCATACGTACATTAAATGACATTTAATTTTTTTCCCAGGCGTCACTCTTCCTTAACGGCAACGGAGCTGGCGAGGCGACCCACATGTCAGTATACATCAAAATCTTGCCCGGCGAGTACGATGCCCTACTGCGTTGGCCCTTCGCTCATACCGTCTCTTTCACACTCTTCGACCAAAGTTCCAGCCCAGACAGAGCATGCAATATAGTCGAGAGCTTCGTCCCAGATCCCACATGGAAGAACTTCCAGAGACCCTCGAAGGAGCCTGATGCGCTTGGCTTCGGCTTCCCAAGATTCGTATCACATGAGATGCTCAAAAAGAGGAATTTTGTGAAAGACGACGTTATGTTCCTTAGGGTAAAGGTCGATCCAAGCAAAATTGTAGCTGTGTAAACTCTAAATCCACATGCTAAATCCTGGTGCATCCACGCACAATAAAAAGTCACTGTTATTTAGTATTAGATAATTTAAAAGTCATAGTTTCTAAGTTTTTGTAAATACTTTTTATTAATTTGGGTAACTATAGTGTTTGAGTTGTCGCGGGCATTTTTGAGTTTCGTACGTCAGTTGAGAGTGGAGAACTTATCTAAGATGGCCTTCATAAGAGACTGATATTATGGTGTTAGTTGTCTTACTGCCAAAAATTATTAAGATTTTTGATGTAACTTAACTGTTTTACTGGTAATTGACTAATTTAAGTTAAAACATTTTCTAATTACTTCCACAAACTTTTGGAATGCCTTGGTTACAAACTTTTCTCCGTGAAATATATGGGGAAAATGTATATCAGTAAATATTGATTGTACCTAATTATATTTTTTGTTAGACATACCCTCTAAATCTCTATAATCAATATTAGCTTCGATTGGTTAAAACCTTGTAAATATTTAGTTGTATAAGAAGCGCAATCGCTGCATTGTTATCCTTTCACTGAAGATCTCTTGAGTTTCATTGCCGTTTGAAGAAAACAACAAACTGAACATGTTCAAAGATTTTTTCTTCATCGAAAATAACACAGGGCCTTGAGATTACTTCTATCACTCGTCTGGAATTCACGAAAAACAAGATTAGGTATCTCCATATCTTACAAGTTGTTAAAGAACGTCTAAGATATGGCTCACTCGTCGTATACCAAATAATACAATAATTAAGGATGATTGTATGAAGTGGACAAAGCTTATAATTTGAACATCTCCATGTGATATTTACCAAGGTCCTGCATAATTTTATCTTGTAAGACTGTCATACAATAAGTGCCATATTGTAATATAATATTTTTATTGAATTATAATACACAGATTTTTATAGGACACTGCAAAAATCGTGTGTTGCTAGTTTACAACGTTCTGACGCATTTTTGTTGGCCTTCAGAGAATAATTAAAGGCGCTTTGAAAAATGCAGGGACTTACAAAAAGTAGATTTTCATATATTATCCCCAAAATAAACAGAATACTAACATTTTATTGTTAGGTTGTATCCGCTAAGGAATTAAATAGTATGGTAAGGAAAATTTCCTTGATTGCATTTAATGCAATCAATATAAATAAAAAGGCTTTGACTTACCTCAAACTTTTTACCTTGTGGTGCAACAAAATATTTAGATAAAACATGTTTTGGGGAGAAAATTAATATATCTATAAAGAAAAACTCTTTGAAAAGTGTTTAGATTTGTTATGGCGGCAGATCTATGTATATATTTTCTAAACTAATAATTTATCCAAATAATAGTACATTATGGTACAAGTGTCAAAGTTGGTGATTACCGCTGAGGCGCTATTGAGACCCGAGCCGTTAGGTGAGGGTCTTAAGGTAGCCGAGGACGGTAATCATCAATATACACGTGTATCATACGACGTTTTTCAACACACTTGTAAAGAAAATAATACTAAAATAGTACATTATGGTACAAAACGGTGAAAACGAGTTGTGAAAATTTTTTCGCAATGGCGGGAAAAATTAATGTTGTTTTTTTGTTCGCCCTCTTGAGATGCTCTTGAGGGCAGGCAAAGATCGACGATCATACAGCCTATTCAGGGGTTTATTTGATTTAATCAGTTTTCCGGAATGCGCGTACAACTTTAATGGCCATAGACTAAAAGAATGAGGTTTCTTTTTTTTTTGGCTTTTCTCTTATAGCCACGTACAAAATGGGGAATTTCCAGTTTTCTTTAAGTATTACAGAAAAAACAAAAGTTATATTTGAGACACGTACAAGTTGAAATTATCTATTTAAATACGAAGTTGTATGAAATGAGCAAGCAATATGTATCTTGGCAATAGGTAGGATTTTTTTTGTAATAGAAACTTTTTTAAGAACAAAGCAACTCAACCAATAAAATTTAAAAAAAAATTCTATAACTCACATTGTGAATAATAGTAATCAAAAGTCACAGTTTGAGTTAAAGGTGTCATTGTGTGCCTAATTGCGGTGAACCGGGAGCCATTTTATGAGCAAGTGTGTTGAAAAAAATATTGTATAATATATATGTATAGATTCTCAAACAATCATAAGAAACAGTCACAGAGGTTATTGTAATGTATGGAGGTTAAGAAATTGAACAATATTTATTCAGCAGAAACTTTCGAGTGTACAGCTCTTTAATTTCTTATCCGGCTGGAAGGACCAAGAGTTGATTGGTATGACAATTTTATTAATTAAATTAATAATGAATTTAATTACAAAAATATAAGTACCAACCGTCTAAATGTTAATAAATAGTATATTTTTTACTCAAAACTAAATTTTCTTCTTCAAACTAAAGCTTGTTCAATTTCTATAACATTATTTTTTATTAAATTAAATAACTTCTGTGCTCTTTATTCTTTAATTACTGTTGTAAATAGAGAAAAAAAAAATAACGTTACTGTACTTGTATTTCTGTGTGTTTACAAGCTGGAGTTAGACCAAAGTGTTTTTTGATTACTTTGCGGAAGCAATAACTATTATTTTTGTACATTTTGTCGGCAAAGTTGATCAACGCGAAACAAATGAACACGGCTAAGCTGTTTATTATTTAGATATGTTTTATATAATATATAAGCATATATGTATTTTTGTGTAGAACCGACCAAGAAAAAAGGTCATTTTACATATATGTATTTATCTACTTCGCTCCCAATGCTATTTATATAATTGAACTTTAATTGGGTCCCAATCTTTATTAAAGCTCTCTAATAAAGTTAGGTTAATTTTTTAACTGTTGAAAATGTCATTAACGTTATCAACAATTTTGTAGTAATTTTTAAAATATTTCAAAACAGATAAATATATCTTAATTGATCTTCTTTAATTAAAATCAATGCACAGTGTATAAAAATATATATGCTATCATACATGGTTGCTTCTGTATAATTTTTCCAAAAATATAATAAGATATTCTTCGATTATAATTTTTAATAATAATTGTAAAAAAAAAACTGTGTGTCCAACTTAAAATTTTCGCTATCTATTCTCGGATCTCTCAAAAACGCTTGCTTTCGATTTATTATAATTATCTCAACTGTAATGTTACATTCCAGAAAAAAAAAGATTACTTTAAGTCCGGTTTTGTTCAGTGTTTAAGTTGATTATTAACAACATTAACAACTAAATCTAAATACATATAAATATTTAATACGAAAATATTGATTGAACACAACTATTTAGTTTAAGGAAGTTATTCGAAATTTTAAAAATTATATTTCTATTATTTTCCTGACTGTAATAGAAGGAATTGCACATTACTTTTCCATATATATTGTTTTCTGACGCACATTTACGCAATAGTAGTGTAACTATTGCTCATTTTGATAAATAATGCAATTCTCCCCCAGATTTCCATCTGTTAATTTAAAAAATACACTGCTAGGTTATTTTGACAGCAGTATTCAAAGTACATTTTCTAGCCTAAAACAGACCAAAATAATAATACTAGGTCTATTTTGCGCTTGTATATTATTTTTGTCAACATGCAGGTCACTCATTTAATTAAAAAAAAAAAAAAAAATAGTAATTGATACTTCTATAATAATGCCTTTAAACTGTATAGAGGTCGCTGTAAGTTTCAGTTTTTTTATCTGTAGTAATCTAGAATCTAGTTAACCTAGCTAGGTTAGTGGTTTTACGATTTTTTCTATTTAAGTACCATATCAAGGGCTACATGTTTTGAAAATTTATACTCGCTAGCGTTGGTTAAAATTTCTATGAAGAATTGTAGTTCCTCAAGTTTACCGCTAGGGGTGCTGTACAATTTTACATACTTAATGATTTAATCAAATTCTAGTGAGATAATTGAAAAATTCATAGTAGCCATTACAGAAATGAGACTAACAAATTGATTTAAGTTTAGAGTTTAAGTAAAAGTTGCGTTTACGCGTTAATCATTAAGGAAAACAATGTACATGATGATTTTGATATTAAAATGAAAAATATATATTTTTCTTTCGTAACAAATCTTTTATTACAAAATCCCCTTTTTGTATTGTTGTTTAATACTTGATATTAAAATATCTAGTTGATAATATCGAGTTGTAGTGTTGAAAGTTGAAATAATTAATTAATTTATCATTAAAAAATTCAAGTTAAACAAGTGCCAAAGTTAAATATGAAATATAATATAATGCACTATTTAAATATATAAAAGGAAAAGGTGACTGAATGATTGATCTCAAACTACTGGACAGATTGGGCTGAAGTTTTGCATACAAATAGCTGTTAGGACGTAGGCATCCGCTAAGAAAGGATTTTGAAAATTCAACCCCTAAAGGGTTAAAACAGCGGTTTGAAAAATCGAACTTAACATGAGCGAAACCGCAGGCAAACGGTAGCATGTATTTAAAGTTTGATATATGTTTTAAACAACATAGTAATTAATACATTAGATGTTTTGATGTGTCAAGTTAATTAGCAAACTATAAGCAATTAACTGTAGTTTATTTGGCTACCTACTATTAGCTATCAGATAGTACTACTATACTACTATGACCTGGAAAACTATCGTTCTACTGATCTAATGACATAATAAGATTATGTTGCAAAATGTTAATTATTATGCCTAATAAAATTAATATTTGTGATATTGCAGATAATGTCAGTAATTTTATGCATAATAATGAATATATGCTGCATTACATACCTTCTTCAACGGTACAGGCACAGAAGGAGGTGATATTTTGATTTTTTACATTTCAGTGGTAGATTCATTTGACTATTCGAAAGTACTTTGTAAAAGTTTATTTGTAAGTATAAAAAATTATTCTATTCTTTTTTACATCATGATTGCCGCACGCGGGTCTAAGGCCTTAAAACTTTATTATATAACTTTATTACTTTACTTTATATAACTTTATTAATGGTTGCAGAACGATTTTAGATTAATAAACTTATTCGAAAGCACTTTGTGAAAGTCTATTTGAATAAAAAATTATTCTATTCTAAACTTATAAATCTACAAAACTAGACTTGAGATCTACCTATATGTAATATAGGTAAAACTAATGGTTAAATTGACAGAAATCCAAAAGACAAAAGTGGGGTTTTGTCTAAAAAGTTTAAAAAACTTTATTCACATTAGAAGTATTATCTCCAAAACATACATTATATATGTACATTATACAGACTATATTTTATAACTACTAACTCTATGATCGTTTGTTAAAAGCTAAATAAATAATAATTAATGAAACCAAATAGCTTATTAAAATGGGTTAACTTAAGTCTAAACTTGTGATTATCATAAATCACAGTACCTACCTACTTACTACAAGAGACTTTACACAAGTTTATTTTAACTTCATTTTTATGCAAGTTTATTTGAACTTCATTTTTCAATGACAATACAGTCTTCACCAATCTTTAGGGTTCTCCCTTTGAATATAAGTTTTAATGTGTAGAACACAAAGGGCAAATTACAAGAAACATTTGTCTCATCTGCCGATTTGATCATCCTTTCTTTCAAATTCAACCCAGATTTCAGAAATGAGAAAAAATAAAATGGTGGATGACCATAATATTTCAGGCTCCATAAAAAATGCATCAACAAACCTTACTCTTTTAAGTATTTCCAAGTATTAACTGCCTCTCTAAGTTTGCACATCTTTCCCCACTCTCTATCATAGTTTGCAAATTGACCCTATGAAAGATTGAACTTGTATATTAATTTGCTACATGCTCAGTGTTCATAAAGATTAGCGAAGACTATACTAGTGTAAAGCAAAGCTACGTTTCATCTACAAAAGCAAGATAAAGGTTACAATACTACAATACTTGAATGTAAATATAACATAACAGAACAAGAATAGGTCAGTCTTGGCTTCGTAAACATCATCTGTCACTTATATTTACGTGACGTCTGCGTCGTGCGACAGAAACTACGCTCTACGAAGCAAAATTTACTGCTAAGTACTGTATAGGCAATGCAAAACTCAGCTTTATGTAGTTTTTAGTTGAGTCCAGTTTCAAAATAAATCTTTCTCAGATGTTCTGTGAGCTTCCGGATTGGCTGAAGGTTGAAACATTTAAGTTAGGTGTTGTTTTCCTGGTCATCTGAAAATGAATAGTAAGAAATTAGTGCTATTGTTGCCAGTCCACAGCTGGGAATGAGTTGCCTCTTTGGATGAACTGGGTTGAGGCAAAGTCCACTATATTGGCTAAGTGCAGATTGAGACGTCTCATGTTGTGTTAACACCTCTGAAAACATTAAAGAACTCTCAGACATTCAGATTTCCTCAAAATGTTTTGCGTCATTTTGCTGAAAATGCACTTAACTATAAAAAGTTAGAGGGACTTGCGAGGGACTCAAACCTCTGACCTCCAAAAAGGAGGCAGATATCTTAACCACTAGGGTTGCTATCACAACTGTGTGTAATTAGGCTATCAACAATGCATATTAATAAACTACTTTATTTATTTATAAAACAAACACAAAGAATGTTAGGACAATGGACAAGAACAGCTTATCTCTAAGTTTTATGATGGTAAGTAACTAAAATATACCATTTTTATCCTATATAGCTCATCCATAGCCGCCGGCAGTAAAGGCTTAACAGAGTTAATCTCCATCATGGTCAAGTGGTCCAGCCGGCCATACGAGCCACCAGTTTTCATCAGTGCATCCATGGAAGTCCTCAGTTTGGACATGCGTATGTCCCAAATGTCCTTAATAGTGGTTTTAATCTCAGCCGCACGGGGGATATCTTCAGATGCAGCACCGAGGATTAGTTTGGCTTCCACCATGTAGTGTTCATTCGGCATTTTTGTGAAGAATCTGGAATAAGTAAATGATATTTCTGATAACTACTTTGGCTGTTTATGTGCTAGGAGTAGAGATGTTACCACAGTCTATTCTTAGTTGAACTGATTGCACATACCAGGATTAAAAGTGTCCAATGTAAATATGTATATTTTAATCCTCCACACTAAGGATCTTCGACCAGATCAATAAAGTTAATTTATTACTATTGCCTATTATTTTATTTATAGGAACTTACCTTGACCGCTTCTCTTCCTCTTTGATATTCTCCAAAACCTCCATATCCATCCAGTCTGGTGGAACTAGACGGCATTTCTGCTTCTGCTTTAGCATCACAGCCAGCCAGAGCGGCACATTCATGGGCAGGCCAGCTCGGAACGGCCCAAATTCACCGCATATTAGAAATATTTTGTCGTACGAAAAGTTTGGTATGATGCTTACGATTCTGTTCTCCCCTATAAACTCGATTTCATATGGATCCATGCTCTCACTTAGAATTCAATGAAACTGTACACATTTACAAAGTTTTATAAAATAAATCTAGAAAATGGAAATTCAAAACTCAATAAAATCTCAAAAAATAAATAATAAACTAAAACAATCGAAACAAAATTGCGCGGGAAAAAGTTAAATTATTAATTGTCAAGTTGACACTTGGACTTGACATTGAGGGTGACCATTGCCAACCATAGAGTTCCTTTTTAAAAGGTTTTGGGCTCTTGCATTTGGTAAAACTAATTTTTAATTAAAAAAAACTTTCATTTTATAAGCAAATTAAATTAATTATATGAGTGTTACTTACTCATTAATTTTAATTAAAAGTCCTCAAAATAGTTTTGCTTCAATAGCGTATGTTTTAACCTGCCATCTATTGTAAAGTTATAAAACTGCGACGACACCCATGTTATAGGATGAAGTATTTACGTTTTCCGCTAGATAGCACTTAAAAGAAAATATTTTAATAATATTATTTTAATTTCATTATTTCTAAGAAAAGTCCTATTTCTAATTTTGTATTTCGACTATTCCATAGAACAAAGTCACATCTGCTGAATTCACAACTTAAAATATGAGCCTTAAAACTAAAATTTGTAAGGCTCAAATCTCAAGTTATGAATTTAGCAGATGAGACTTTGTTCTACGGAACAGTCGATTTATGCAATGTTTTTTTATAATAATTGTAGAACTATGATCCAAATCTCAGTTCTGTTTAGATCTTACGGATTATTACGGATGATGGATCTAGGTTCATCGATGATGTGCTTAGTTCACTAAAAAAATGGTCATAAATAAAATATTAATATACTTACTTAAGTATCTACTTAGGTATGTCCTTTTTCTTATTAGTTAAAATATAAAATATACATACCTATCTGTTGGAACTTTTTAGTCTGTCAGCATAACAATATCAAGAAGCTTGAGGCGATCGATGCAAATCGTTTTGGCAAAGTGCAAACTCCTAATTACTAGCAGTAAATTAGGGTGGCCGGTTGACAATTCCGACGGGTGTTATTTATAGTGGCCGCCTCACAGAGGGTCTGAAGGTCTCTCACTAAGACCTATTTTTGCTGTACTAAGCTTCTATAGTTGTTTCAAATTGAATCACTTTGACTAAGATAGAATATCTGCACTGGAAAAAATTAAAAAAAGGCAAGTAAGTAAAGGTTTTCTCTTCCAGTAGTTATCTACATAAATAAGTAGGTACTACCTAGTTACAATTGCTTTAATCGAATTGATGTATCATTCCTAGCAAAGGCAATCTGGGAATATACCTACATAGAATTTCTTATTTGAGTCAGATTTGGTCTGGCGAGACGCTTCGGCTGTGGCTACTACCTACTAAGAAAAGTATATCTATAAGATTTGAAAAAGTTTTTGAAGTAAAATGTATTTGTGAATATTTCTCGTATAGGTTACAATTTTCAAAGAGATTTTATGTGACCTGCGTATCTTGTTCGATAATGGTCCCAGGTCAATAATAATGGGTTGTGCCATACAGTGACTGCATAGCCAATTACCAACAGATTCTATCGCAGTCAAGGATTAACGTGTCATCTAATGAAAATATTATCATAAACAAAACACGTCGAAACGGAATATTTGTCGTTAAATCTCTGCGCGATCAGATTGTTTATGATTATGGCAACGCGCGCTGAGCTCGTAACAACCGCTGTGTAGCTCGTGGCTTATGTCTAGTGTCTGATTACGAATTCCATTTTTCACAGGCAAGAGCCTGGAAGTGGAATTAAAGGGCAAGTAAAACTTACCAAAGCCAAAGTCAAAAACTGTCACAGAGATATCTTTCTGGTAAAATATAGACAAAATGAAGCTAATCATTATAATATAATATGTAAGATAAAATACCTACATGAGTACGTAAAAAACTATGTATCTATTTTATCTATAAGGTGTATAGATGCAACCTGAAAATAAAAATTAACTATATTAAATTAAGTATTTATCAACAAAACGAGACTGCTTTTAGAAAAGGGGAAATTCTGAAAATTCTGACAATTAGGTGTTAGGTGTGAATGATATGGAATAGCATCATTGTTACCACATCAGGATGTGGACTCGCAACGTTAGTTAATATTATTATAGTTGATTCAAAATCAACCTAATCTATAAAGCAAAAGTTAAAGTTATACCTACTTACTACTCAAGTTTTGCTTTTTGATTAAATCAAACAAAACTACTTATGTCTACCAAAATCCCCAGATGTTATGTGGTTATACCGGGCTGAAAATATGATCATGAAAAACTAATTTAGGAAAATTTGTGAAAAATCTAAAAAAACCGGCACTAATACAGGGATTATGCTGGGCATTTAACCATAACAGTGGAGAAATGCTTGTTTTTTCCAAAATTCAAAATTCAATATTAGTTATTTCATGTAGGCCAACTTGTAACTCTTATGACACGTCATGAATCTACCACCGGACCGGTTTTTAATAGTCTTGGATTGTGGAAGGTCTCTAACTTTAACTGTCTCTGGGCTCCTTAATAAATCCTCTGCCAAATTAGCAAATAAGCAATTAAGCAAGAGGTTGAAATGGTTGTCATATTCTTGGACCAATACAAGAGCCAACTCTTCACTAATTTTTACCTACTGTCTCAACATGGTAAAAATTAGTGAAGAAGCCTATTAAAGAACTTCCATTATATATAGTTTATGCAATAAAAAGTTAAAATATTAACCGTTGCGAACTAAAGCTTTTCATGATGATATTATTTTTGTACCGAACTTCGGTAATCCTTATTCACCGACTCATTATTAAATGAGTTATGTTGATTGCGGTGGTCTCACAACTTGCGAACTCCACTCCTATCTCATAACTTGGATCGTAAACATTTGGTTTAAATGCATACTACGTTTGTAGATATTATTTCCAGTTCGGTTTATTTCACTTTCGACTTGAGAAACTGTTTGTTTCAGGGAAATTAGCTTCTATGAGCATTCGTGACGAGTAAGTAGGATTTGGTCATGATTTTTACTTACTTATTTAAATTGAGAATGTTGATATGTATTTTTTTCATGTGTGAGGAAAAGCTTTATGTAACTTAAATTATATTTCGGATGATATTTTTGATAGTTATATAACTTTTACTTTTTTAATATTAAATTTTTTTATTAATTTAAACTTAATTTTATTATGAACTAGCTTTTGTCCGCAGCTTTGCTTAAGTTAAGTTCGATTTTTCAAACCCGTACCTATTTCATTTTTTAGGGGTTGAATTTTCAAAAATCCTTTCTTAGCGGATGCTTACGTCACAGCGTGATCAGTCAGTCAGTTAGTAAGTCAGACCTTTTCCTTTTATGTATTATAGAAGAAGATGAATTTAGTTTTGGTTTCATTGATTTAAATTAACTGCGATAGGTAATAATTAATATCAAAGGTTTGCGATCGCTGCATTAAGGTGGCAAACTTAACCGGCCTCGCAGTATCTCCAAGTATCCAAATCTGTAATTTCAGTAATTTGGCCGCACTTAAGCATTCACTTTGCGGTAATTACCGCCATGGGTCGCTGATAACAACTTCCTACTTACTTACTGGCTTACGTTTAACTGTGGTTCAACTATCCTCGTTAGGGAGATATTGCATTAATATGCAGTTTTATCAGCGCGTAAAAATTTATTTTGAAAAAGTTAATTAATTAATGAGTTTATGCGAAAATTTGAACCACAATAATATGGTACGGAAAACGTTATGTTTGTACATTTTACGGTTGAATGCCGTTTCGACCTGCACTGGTAGCATGGGCAGGAGATAAAAATATCCACCGATTTTATCCACTGACAGGGGATAAAATTATGTTTTCTCTATGCTAAAGCATGGCGACAGAGAAGACGATGTATATTTCTATAAGTATATCCATTGAGTGCTATTTCCACCGCTGTGCCCATGCTCGACGGGTGGATAAAGCTAAGCGAAGGGATAAACGTTTTATGCTTTTCCCGGGGATAAAATTTCTCCCGCCCATGCTACCAGGGCTGGATAGGATATAGCTCATCGTTCTCAAGTGAATCATTGGCAGTAGCTGGATAGGTACAGCACGACGAAGATAGTATCGATACTCTGTGGCAATCCGTGCTACAGACACAAGACATGTCCAGAGATATATACATACAGACATATATGTCCATAGGGTTCTAACGATTGAGAGGGTGACAACGATTGTATCGATGGTGTAATTTTTTAATTTATTAAAATAAAAGCCGTCATTGTATTAAATCTCTAGCGACCCGCTCGGCTTCAAACGGGTGCAATCTACTAATGAAATTCAATTTCTATTGAGAAGTTTTTATTGAGATTTTCATACAGAAATACCATCCTTTCCGACTTTTCCGGTGGATTTTGCAAAAATTTTCTTTCATAAAAACCTGGTCCTGACAATTACGAACACAATAAAAAATCAACTAAATCGGTCGAGCCGTTCTCAAAAGGGTTATCATTGAGAATGTTCGAGCCGATTTGGCTGATTTTTTTTTTATGTAACATGGCATCATGATTTTTATTTATATACCTATTAGACAGATTGCGAATTATTAAAAAAAGAATTGAACTATTTTCCAAAATAATTATGCTGTTATATGTACTGAATACTGATTTTTAAGTATAAAATAAAGAAGTGATATCCCATGCTCTAGCGGAGTCAGTAATTTTCTTTAATTGCCAAACTTGCGATTCACGGCTGATCGGCGTGATATAAAGTTATGAGTGTCGAATATGAGTCGTGAGTCAGTCAGTGAGTAATGGACACGAACTCCGCTCGTTCGGTCTGCTCCGTTGGCTTTTAATGGCTAATTTTATTACGAATGCGCCTACTCGAGCGTGTAAGAGTTATAATAATACTTCGTTTTAGTATGGCTGATTGTGGTGATGGTGTTATATTACTTTTGTAACTGTTATGTTGGTCTGGTGGCTAGCAAATAGATTGTTTGTTTAGTTTGTTTACTAGAAATACATATAACACTAATATTATAAAGGCGAAAGTTTATATGTGTATGTATGTTATGTGTATGATTGTTACTCTTTCACGCTACAACGCATGAATCGATTCCGCTGAAATTTGTTATGGAGATAGCTCATATCTAGGATTAACACGTAACATCAGTGTGACGATTGCAATGCTGCATTGGCTGAATTTATGGTGTTCTTGCTGCATCAATACATTTTAACTACATTATAGTGAGAGTAGCTGCTACCACCGCTAAGAAAGGGTTTATAAAGATTCAACCCTTACCGGGGTTAAAAAATCGTACTTAACGTGAGCAAAACCACGGGCAAAAGCTAGTCAGTATAATTAATAATAATAATTATTAATATAAAAGTCTTTGAGCCAAAAGCACTCGAGATAAACTTCTCTTAAAAGAGTTCATGATCCTCAAATAGAAGTGAAGGTCTTGAAAATACAATTAAAATAATAAACAAGGAGGTTCTCTTATTGAATCATCGGCTTGGATCGATTGAAAGGCGAATTAGATAATAATAAACGGTTATCAAGCACGCGTGACGGGTCCAAATCATCGCATCAGAGGGACAGGCTACGTGACCCGGGCACCGAACCTAACGCTAACTATAAATCCACGACGATGCTGCACAGACCAGATGTAAAGACCCCTTCATTACAGCGCAGGAGCACACTGCCAAAAATCCCTACTTCCTATTATCCTATTAACCCTATTAATCCTATTTCCTATTAATATTACAAATGCCAAAGTTTGGATGTTTGTTACTCAATCACACGTCGCAACGACAGAATCGATTTGGCTGTTTGGCACAGAGATAGATTATAGTCTGGAATAACACATAGGCTACTTTTTATTCCGGGAAATGAGAGAGTTCCCGCGGGAATAAAAACCTTAATCCACGCGGACGAAGTCGCGGGAATTAACTAGTATATTATAAATGCGACAGTGTATAGGTTTTTGGTTTGTTCTTCAATCACGCAGCAATAGTCAAACGGATCGAAGTGATTTTGAGCATTTGAGTATAGTTGAGAATATAGATAGTGAAAGTTTATTGCAACCAAACAGAATCTGAGCCTGAAATCTATAGACTGCACTCTCTCTCTGTTCACACTTAAGACAGAGTATAGGTTTTTGGTTTGTTCTGACTTGGCTCAGACTTGAGATAGAGTTAAAACAAAGCACACTTATGTCCTTGAGATAAATCTGTCTCGTTTTAACTCTGTCTTAAGTCTAAGCAGAGAGAGAGTGCAGTCTATAGATCTCAGGCTCAGATTCTGTCTGGTTGCGATAAACTTTCACTCTCCATATCCTCAACTATACACATATGCTCAAAATTTCTTCGATCCGTTGTTTTGTTGCGGCGTGATTGAAGGACAAACCAACAAACAAACACACTTTCGCATTTATAATATTAGTAAGGACAACTTCCATATTTCTTGGACATGAATAGAAGAAAGGGAGAGACTCTATCTCTTTGCCTATTTCGCATACCGGGGGCTCATGTTAGACTGGTCCGATACACGACTACGTCATTATTGAGGAGTGTTATTGCTATTATAAACAAGGATCTCATGTTATTGAGCGGATATTAAAATGATTCCCTTTTGTTTTGTATTTTTCGGACGCCTCTACGAAATTGGGTTGTGATGTAGCACGTCTACGCGGTTACGCTGCTACGCGGTTCTACGCGGAATGATCGAATTATTATGTAACCACCATGCATTACTATGTATGAGCACCATAAACCATTAAAAAAAAATACTGAAGCTTGATCTAGGTGACTATTTCTTTAATAATGGCTATAAATTAAAATTAAATTGAAAATGTTTATTTAACAACGTTATTACAATACGTTATCGGCATAGGTATGTACCTGTTGTCTGTTGGTATTCATTGCATAGTATTCCTTGTTTCTTGTCTTATTAATCACATGGTAGGGGATATATCGTTATAATAATCAAAAGGATCCTATCGCATATAGGGATAGTAACCGGGATCGATTTAAGATACTGTTCGATTCCAGGAGGAAACGAAAGACTGAATTCGAACCTCAAAAGACGGTTACCAATTCAATTACTGACATGGATTAACGTAACTTGGCCAGTGCAATTAAATATTAATATTATTGCAATCATGACATGCGTCCCTATCGTTACCTTACCTTAATCTAAACATATAAAAGGTGACTGACTGACTGACTGATCTATCAACGCATAGCTCAAACCGCACTGGAAGATTATGACGGAGGCATCCGCTGAGAAAGGATTGTTGAAAATTCAACTCCTAAGGGGGTAAAATAGTGGGTTGAAAAATGAAGTTAACGTGTGCGAAGCAGCGGGCAAAAGGTTGTAGTTAAAAAACGTACAGTTAGTAACACACTGTGGGTCCTCCACAGAGTAACAAAATGCGTAATTAAACACGAAACGCCCTGCGGTTCTCGTCGCTAAATCTTGGATTATCTAAATGTATGAATGTTGGCTCGAGAGTCTTTTAAGCCGCAGTTTTTCCTTGACGAAATCCTCCCAGGTGCTAATTATCTAAATGTCTCCTGTGGGGAATTGCTCGTTTGGGTGATTTTTGGGTGGATGCATTTTTGCAAACTTCAAGTACGTAACTAAAATAATAAACTTCATTCAGAAATATTTTAATTCAGTTTTATCTAGATACTCACAACATAGACTTTTCGTAGCTGTAAGTTTTAATTCAAATAAAACTAATAAGTGGAATAATCGTAATAATGGCAAAACAAAGTCAAATTTTTAAAATACAAAAATCAATGCCTAATTTCATATAGGGCTTAAATTATTTTTTCCATATGGAATAATTGCTGGCAAAATAAAACTTAATAATAGACCGCGTAATTTCAATTGAACCTCTTCACGATTTCATAACTTACATTTAAATTAGTTCTTTTGTAATGTGTCTACACGCAGATCGTAATTAAAAGTATGAGTTCATTAAAATGAAGCAAACATCAAAGTACATTAGGAAAACATTGAAGAAAAACTAAACAGAAGCGTTTCGACATCCGTCGAGGAGGCCGTGGGTGGTTCCTACGAAAGGGGGAAGCGGGCAAAACTATAAATTGTCCTTTAATTACCCCCGGGCAGCGTCACATCATGGATCCAGACAGTTTTATGACGATTTACGGCACATTTCGACGCGGGGACCGGCCCGCTTTGGGAATCCAACCGCCCTATCTTCCTTGATCTTCCGCCCCCGTCTTTTAATACCAGTCGGAAGAGTAACCGGGGGCAACTTGAGGAAACTGAGAGGTCTCGCTAAGGTGGTCGGTATACGTCACCTTTTACACTGCTGGGGGGTTTTAAGGCTTCCAGTTCTTTATGGTAATGAAATCTGAGCAGGGTGACGTGCCGAGGTGATGCTTCTGAGAGTTTTTGTTGTGCCCCCCTTATTTATCGCACGTTTGAGGGCAGGGGGGGTCAGGGGTGGGTTTTGTGCACAAAGTTGGAATGTAATGTGTTCCGCATTGTGCCATGTTGATGACGGCTCGAGTTGTTTTTGTTAGTTTTCGATTATTGGGACTCGTATTGAGAAACATGTTTTGCCTCTCATTTAGTATTCATTTAAGGTCATATTATTCTTTATGACATATAATTTTATAAAGGCAAACAAGTGGTTGCGTAAGCAAAAGTAAGTTTCTGTAAAGAAAAGCATCAGTGACGTACTAAGCTGAGCACATAGGACTTCGTCAGTTTTAAGATTTTTCTGCAAAACTTTTTGTGCGACTTTTGTTGTTGTCACACTTATTGCTTACTTACGCCATAATTGTTTAATGCGTGTGAAATAGCAACGAATTTTTACCTACTCAGTCGAGTTACTTTAAATACCTACTAATTATAATAGATGGTACCTAAATTACATTTCAATTTCATTTTTTTATTCTCCTCCATATTACACATTATATTTATACCTAAATTAAGAGATTTCTACTTGACCATAAAATTATTGAACGAGCGAAGCGAGTTCTCTGAGTCAACTAGGGCGCTTGCCTACTAGACAGAGAAGTGTGTCCGTCTAAATGTCTGTCAGAGCCCTATAACTTCTGAATTACTGAATATTAGAACGTGAAACTTGGTTGAAAATTCAGTTATATCCTGTACTTGAACAAAAAATACTAAAATTAGATAAATGTTATAAAGAAACGAAATTATTTAATTTTAATGCGCCATCTATTAGCATTATTGTGAAGCTAATAGCTTAATGCTAATAGATGGCGCTGTGTCAGTAAAACAGTTTTATGTCAACTATTATTTTTTTTATTGCGTCTAATGTTAAAAGTTAATTATTACAATATATAATTAAAACTTTTGGGAATTATGGGATATCGCGAGGTCTCAGTTCGGGGCGAACCACTAGTTATTTTTTGTATATAAAATTCTACAAAAGATGCTACAACTATGTTACAATCAATTAGTTCAACTTATTAGTATTCGATTACTTCATTATAAATTAGATAGCTGTCTACAACTTGCTAACAGGCTTAAAAACGATCCAATGAACTCCTAAACCCGTAGTAAGCATCGCTATCCAAACCCGAGCAATACACAGTCATAATCGTTTAACAGCCAATTTTATTTGTCGATACAGTTCGATCCAAACGAGAGTTTATAAGCTATAAACGCGCAAACAGACGTTTCGGCGTAACATAAAATCAAATCAACAGTTATCCCGTGAGCCTACATCACAATCAGGTTTAATCGTGTATGTGACAAGTTAGCCCGTTCAATTCCGCAGCAAAATATGCTCGACCCTCGACAGAGGTATATTTTACCCCCCGTAGATGTCCCCCGAGGTGAAAATGGAGGGGCAAGGTAGGCCAGGCGTAGATGGACGGTAGGTAGAGCTCTTTGCGTTCGCTCTCTCCTGATACGGTTCTGACTGACGGACAGGCATGCATTCAAATGGGTTACTTTACTCAGTTCTTCCCCTTAGAATAAACATCGGGTCTGTTACACCATCCTCTGCCAATTTACTACAGAATTTGTTGCGGAATGCCGGTATGCTGTTTGAGGGTTAAATTGCATTAATTTGCACTAAACAACATTGGTTTTGATGTAACGGCCTCCGGGCGTAATGAAATTTTGTTTGAGAAATTTATTGTGTTTAAACGTCAGAGCTATAGAGCTGAGCCGAATTGTATTCATTCGTTTTAAGGAAAGTGAGAAAATATAATTTACAATACTCTAACATAAGGTTAAACTGTTACTGATACACTAACATAGACAAACTATTGTAATCCACTGGGTACAGTCTGCAATAATCTTAATAATTATTATTGATTCATCTAAAACTTCATGTTAATAAATTAAAAAAATTTAAGTTCTGTGATTTAGATGTTATTTTTTATATTTAGCTTTTAATAAATTAAAACTACTACTTAAATAATACTAATTCTAAATTAAAACTAACATACAAAAATATAAAACTAAATTCTAAATTAAAACAATTAAAATAAGAAACAAAATCTTATAATAAAACATTAAAGTAAACTCTAAATATTAGGGGCCATATCGATGCCAGATGGTAATGTCCCCAGAAGGCTGGCTGCATTTCCTCTTTGAATAGATATACTTATTTTTTGCCCAAAGTAACAGCCAGCCTTGGGGTCTTGAGTTGCATCAAACAGGCGCGTCGTTAACTCCTTATAAAAACGACGCGCCTCTGGCCCCCACGGCCCCAACGTTTCCACACCAAACGGCACAAATATGTATCCCTCACCTAAGGATGCATATTTGCGCCGCTTGTTGCGCTCAGCCGTTGCAGCCGCCGCACCTGCTACCGCAGTAGTTGCGTTGACGTGAGACGGTGCCAGCGTATCGACACAAGTAGCGTCCCACACCAAAGACCTGCCACGCTGCCAAGGAACGAGCGTCATTCCGTCGGGTCTCTTGCCATCATCACGTGCTATACCGTTCGGCTCTAAAACAGCCGGCACGTTGACAGTGACCAGGGCCCGGCGAATGACCTCGTTGATCGAGGCGTGACGGGACAAACGACCAGCACTGCGCTGACACGAAAGGCCGTGATGACCAAGCTCATCAACCCAGCTTCCACACCGGCATCGATGTGGCTCCGTTATTTTGACCCCCAGACGCAAGCCAACCGCGATAGACAAGGTTCTTCTTTCTAAAAGAGTACCTAGATTCGTCGACGGTAAGGCCTGCAGCCACAGGCCCGATTCGGAGTCTGAAATGGCCAGGAAACGAGCTCGATCTACTACATCAGTACAAGAAGCTAAAATACCTTCATGTACTGATCTGCAGATCGGCTCGTCCCATAAATTTTGAGCAGATAAATTCACTGGAAATTTTGTATTTTGGCTTATTGATATCCAAGCATTTTTGGCATCATCTAAATACACAAACTTGTCTGTATTAGATATCTTACAGACAAGGTTGTACGTACTGTGAGATGATGACAAAAAGGCTGGTAAAGCCACACTAGAAATTTTGCGAACTCCAAGTCCACCAAATCTGATGGGCAAGGAGGCCTGAGACCACGCTTTGTCGCTAAGTGCACAATTTAAAACTGCACATAAGGTGTGTTTAATTATTTCATCCAAAGTAGTTAATAAATTGTGAAATAGCCACATTGGACTACACCTTAATATGTACGTAAACTGTGGCACGAAGAGACAAAAACGGATTATAAAAAGAGCCATGTGTGGATGAATTTTTTCTAATCGGTCCGAATAAGATTGGAATATTTCTACTTGTTTATTTATTAGATGAGGGATGGAGTCCAAAAATACTGGGGCACCAAGGAGGTACAGAGAATTCTCTTCTAATATTTTAATATTTGATGCTATTGATTTAAATTTATTAATTATCATATTTTTGTCCTCATTTTGTTTGTTTATATATATTTCACATTTTGAAAAATTGATATCAAGGCCAACTGATTTAAATTCCTCTATTGCTTTTTGAAAGTCTAAAAATACCTCATTCTCTGTGCCTCCCAGGGTGCCGTCGTCTAAATACCACACATTTAATTTTGATTTTAATTTTGAAATTATGGGATGAATCGCCAGACTAAAAATGGCCGGACCAAGTGGGTCACCTTGATGGCAACCCACAGCAGATATTAAGGTTTTATTTCTATAATTTAGTTGTGAAGGCCCACTATAGCACTGTAACAAGTAGTTATATATTGACGGGGTATGTTCTTTAACTTGTTGAAGCATAGCGACCCTGTCCACCGAATTAAAGGCATTTTTGATGTCTAATTTTAAAAGGATATAATTTTTGTTATTGGTTAAAAAAGTACGGGTTCCGTGAACAGCAGCCTCACAACCCCCTCTGCATCCAAATCCCAATTGGCGTGATGAGAACAGTGAGCTCAATTTTGGTCTAATGTATTTGCAACAAATTTTCGAAGCAAGGCGTCGTAACGTACATCCTACCGCTATGGGTCGTATTCCACCGTCCTTTTTTTTCAAAGCACATATATTTGCGCCATAGAGGATGTCCGTTATAACCGGGTTAACTTTTCCTGCCAACATCAGATTTATTAAATCCATTATGTCTCTCAAAAGCGTCCTACCAATGTCACCAGTGGCACTACACACAAGGTCTTTCAAATGTTGTGGTGAAAGACCGTCTAGTCCACCAGCCGAACCACTCTTAAAAGACATAACTGCTGCCAACACATCCTCTATCTTAACCTGTAAATTATCTGCTGAGCTGGGTGGGTCTGGAAATAGGTATGGAAGTGATGGTGAAGGATGTTTTGACTTCAAAGCCGAATAAGTTTCAGCCGAATCGGGTGCAATAATATCACTTGAAAATAAGAGTGTCGCTGCTCCTTTAATGTCTCCATCATTAACTTTTTGCTCAATTTTTCTATAAATACTACGCGATTTGAAAGATGGATTGTCATTAAAAATATCATTTATCAAAATAGGGTTATCTGAACAGTTTTTTTTAATAGAATTTGTTAAGGAGCTGCGCCCATCTCGTTTAACATGAAGGATGAAGTATGGGAACGTTAAGAGGTGTTCCCAACTTTCCTTTGTATTACTAGAAACCACCTGTCTTATTGCCTTAGAAAGGGCAGCAGCAACAGCAATACGAGCTCCTCTCGGAATACGTTTTACGATTGCTACTGATCCCTTTAGAAATGCCAAAGATTGGTGAAAGTTGTTAACGTCATTTAAAGGCAAGCTTGTACTAAGAGGGTTGGAGTAAACATCCCGGCTAGATAATTTATGTGCCTTTCCGATATGTATATTCAACCCCCGTTTACCTTTAAAAAAACGAGAATCCGAGCAGAGGCTACATTTCAAAAGATCACTTTCAAGTGACACATTCCTCTGGCAGCAGGCGCCCACGTCTAAGGGTCTATTCTGCATAAAATAATACTAAACTAAACCTAATATTATAATATAAATATAAATTTCTTGAAAATAAAAAAAAAATAAATGTGTCGTGTGATGCAGGTTGTTACGTTCCCTCTAGTATGGTCGAGCGAAGCAACGGCTGGATCATGCGTCATGCTCGTGAACGGGTGCCACCAACAGGAATGGGTCTGCTTTGTCCGCCCATTTTGTGAGGCAGGCATGGGATTGTGTGCACCTGCATATGCATTTTTGAAGCTTCAGTATGTTGCACAGCACAAGACCCGCTCGACCCGTGGGTCAAGAGTTTCCGCTTTATTGCGTCGATATAATATAAATTCCCACTTCAGTAAACAGGCACACAAATTATTTATTTACTATGTTAAATATTAGATAATAATATTATTATTTAAAATTTAAAAATATTGATTTTAATGTTATGACATGTATCATATTATGTATGCTTTTAATTGTTGATTTTTAGGATTATATTTTAATTCAGATTTTAGTTAAGTAGTATATGTTATTTGAATCGAATAAATAAAAAGATTTTTAAATTGGGAAAATTCCACACAAATGTTGTAAATTAATTGATGTCAAAGAATATTATCGCGTTACAATTCAACGTGAGCTTTTATGGCATTAAACTAGACTTTGTCCGCGAATTCGCGTGGTGTTAGGTTCCTAAAACTTCCGTGAGATTCTTTGATTTTCCCTATCTAGGTTTATAAGTGTATTTATGAAAAAATCGCCAGCTCTCTACTGGGCAAGATTAAAACCTGATTTTTCCAATTTCCTTAAATGCACTCGCGAGGTTTGGCAGCGAAACAATAAAGCATAGTTTCAATAACCATAAAAAATACACAAAATGGGCGCCATCTTTGAATCCGGGGGAAAGTGCGAAGTAAACCAGATGCGTGTTATGTCTCCCCGGCATCTACATCACTGGCGAAATATTAGGGCCCCGATAAAAACAAATAAACAGCAATATCCATTGATAGATGGCCCGGGCCCCGTTTTAATGACTAGATGAACAATAAAAACAGTTACTCGTCAGTTTCGCGACGTTAGTGGATCGACTGCTATTTTGGAGAATGCTGTATCTGCCATTTCTACTATATATTTTTTTTTTATATAAAGAATATTAGCGAAGCTGAACTTGACTTATAGTCTCCTCCCCCTCCAAATAAGCGTAAAGCTTGTGCTAGGAGTGGGTACGACAATAGTGCAACGGGTGGGGCTCGAACCTGCGACCTTTCAGTTTTTCAGTCCGCACCTATAACCGTTGGGGTATTGAGGCTTTATTTCTTCTAATATACTATCCCACTAATATTATACTTGCGAAAGTTTATGAGATTTGATGGATGTTTGTTACTCCTTCAAGTTCTTCACGCCACAACGTAAGAACCGATTTGGCTGAAATCTCTAAGCTAATCATCGCTGGGGTTCCAAGGTGTTGGAGTGGAAACTAAGTGAAAATGGGCGGGGCATATAGTTCGAAGAGCTGATGGTCGTTGGGGTTCCAAAGTGCTGGAGTGGAGACCCCGCACCGGGAAGCGCAGTGATGGCAGACCTCCGTCTTGGTGGACATCAAATGAGCGGCGCAAGACCGAAGCCTGTGGAAGTCCATGCAAAAGACCTTTGTCCAGCAATGTATGTCTATTGTTTGATAAAGAAGAAGAAGAGACGAGCAGATTAAAATATTCGCATATATTTCACCAAACGCACTTACACCCTTATCATTTTTACCCGTGGTATGAAAACATCGATATGCCGGTACCCATCTAATGTTTTAATGCATATTATTTGGTGGTTTATGGGACATTCTATGAGGCTAATGGCGACTTGGTTGTAATTTAGGGGCATAATGGTGGGGGAAGCGAAATCTGATTTAAGTAATGCTCTAGCTTCCGTCATAAAGATGCCAAAGAATATTATAAAGATTTTTTTTTTTTTTTTTTCAATAATATGAGTACACACTATTAACTAATATATACTCACTAAAATTACAATCTAGCCTATTAAACTGGCTAATGAGTAATTTTATTTTAACCTAAACTTATAAAATATCTTATATACTAAGAAGTAGTCCACTGACGTATCTTAGTCTTTCTTTATCAGTTTAAGACACTTTGTTCTTGTGTTCTTTGAGGCAGCTTTTACACTACACTATCACTATTCACTAATCACTATGCACTAGTCACTAATTCAAAACTAGTTCATGCGGTTTTGTCCTTTTGAGTCTCCTCACTAACTGCGTTACGTCGAGCAGCTGGATTGCCTCAACGTTAACGTGACGATGAAGCCGATGTTCGTGGGCTTCAGCAAATTTGGCAATTACTCTGTCCACGTATTCAACTTTGAGGTCCCGCCCAAGTAGCACAGATAGCTGTATAAATACTCACTTTTAGACCTATTTGAAACTCTATGCGTATTAAGACTCTTTTAAGAGTACACTGGTGATCCTACAGCTGCATAATAGCTGTCAGTGATATTTAAACAGCTTAGGCTGAATAAGGGCTGTTTAGTGGATAAAATTACGCCAAATGCTGTATAAGAGGTATTTGTGAACTCTTATTACACTGACTTATTAAGGGGGCACGTGTGAACTATTATGAAGTTAATAGCTATATAATGGATGATATGTGACCCACATTACAGCTTAACATGTGTCAGCAACACTGGCCAACTGATTAATATTAAGTATAATTATTTGTAGGAAAGTAGGATTAGAGTGATTATTGTTTAAAGCGCCATTTAGTGACGGTAGTCTTGTAACGTTTCATGACGGTAGTTTCGTAGCATTGGTATCATTGTTCCCTCCCCACTCGTTCGGTCCGTATAAATACAGCGCTTTGGACGTTATTAATTCAGTCTCTTCCAGAGACTCAAACGGCTATTGGATGCTCCCGCGTCTAGGTCGTTGTGCTTGATTGTGGGAATGTGATAGCAATCGCGCCCTAATCAAATAAATATTGCCTATAGATTTTGATGAGTGTAATTAATTGTTGATTAAATAATACTTTGATATTTTTGATAGTTACCCTCACGTTCAGATGGTGGTTTGTCTGACGTGTTGCGGTTAAATAGATTAGATGTGAGGACAGGGGCCGTTATAGGGGCGGTTGGAGACGGCTTTAGGTAGGGTTTCAGCGTTTTAAGAGATCAGATCTCTTAAGGCGTGATTAGTTTAGAGTTTTAAATCCCCATTTCTGGATTGTGTCCTACAGTTCAGAAGTGGGATAGAACCACGTTGCCTTGATTTGCTCAAGTCATCTTTACAGTTGTATTGTTTTGAATGATTTGGAGTCAAAAAAATGAGTCATGAGGTTAAATATTGAAACCGAATCTTTTGTTATTTTTGGTAAAATCTTAGAATCAATAAGATAAATTATTAGAGGTTGTATGAATAAATTGGATTAACGTTTTATCTGGTATTCCCTGATGGTAAAGTGGTAGTTTCATGATATTAAAGAAAAACCGAGTCTGGTTTTGTTTGATTGGAAGAATATTAACAAGTGGAATCAGTTGTGGTTGTATACCGCAATATTATGGTTGTGTTCCACAGTATTAGATTATTCTATTACTGCGGTTATGTAAGCCGCTTTAATGTATTTATTTACTGATTTATTTATTTATACTATTACTGCGGTTATGTATGCCGCTGTTAAAGTATTTATTTATTCATTCATTTTATATATTTATTTATTCTATTACTGCGGTTATGTATGCCGCTGTTAAAGTAATTATTGATTAATTAATTTATTTTATTACTGCGTTTATATATGCCTTTACTTATTTGTATATATTTATTTGATTTATTTATTGTTGCTGCGGTTATGCGTGCCGTTATTAAAGTAGTTGTTTATGGATCTATTTGGAGGTTTTAAGTTCAAGTTAATTGTTGAGTTCAAGTTAGTTATTGAGTTCAAGTTAGTTATTGGGTTCAAGTTAATTGATGGGTTCAAGTTAATTGATGGGTTCAAGTTAATTGATGGGTTCAAGTTAATTGATGGGTTCAAGTTAATTGTTGGGTTCAAGTTAATTGTTCGGTTCAAGTTAATTGTTGGATTCAAGTTAACTGTCGAGTTATAGTTGAAGAGTTACATTTAACTGTCAAGTTAAATTTGACTATCTAGTTAAAGTTCACTATCGAATTAAAGTTGACTGTCTAGTTAAAAGTTGACAGTCTAGTTAAAAGTTGCCAGTCTAGTTAAAAGTTGACTGTCGAGTTAAAAGTTGACTGTCGAGTTAAAAGTTGACTGTCGAGTTAAAGTTCACTGTCAAGTTAAAGTTCGTTACCAAGTTAAAGTTCGTTACTGAGTTAAAGTCCGTTACTGAGTTAAAGTTCATTACGTACTGAATTAAAGGTATGCCTTACTTTAGTAACAGTGTTAAAAATATAAAGGACAACCCTGGTCCTGTTAACATACTGGACAACCCTGGTCCACTAATTTCGGAACAACCCTGGTCCACTAGTTTCGGGACAACCCTGGTCCTGTTAGGTACTGGACAACCCTGGTCCGGTATTCATTTTTGGACAACCCTGGTCCTTAAATGAAAGATTTCAGGACAACCCTGGTCCTGTTAGGTTCTGGACAACCCTGGTCCTTAAATAATAATAATAATGTTTTATTTTCAGGTTACAGGACCCATAGTTTTGCATATATATGTTGCGTTAATATTATAATTAATATAGAATTTGTATTATTCGTGGAGCTAAGAACTTATAATACAGTGTTTTTAAGCTGCCGTACCTTGTTGTCAGTCGCCCGAGGTCGTACGACTCGATTTGGATGGCCGACTGTCAGCAACACTGGCCAACTGATTAATATTAAGTATAATTATTTGTAGGAAAGTAGGATTAGAGTGATTATTGTTTAAAGCGCCATTTAGTGACGGTAGTCTTGTAACGTTTCATGACGGTAGTTTCGTAGCATTGGTATCATTGTTCCCTCCCCACTCGTTCGGTCCGTATAAATACAGCGCTTTGGACGTTATTAATTCAGTCTCTTCCAGAGACTCAAACGGCTATTGGATGCTCCCGCGTCTAGGTCGTTGTGCTTGATTGTGGGAATGTGATAGCAATCGCGCCCTAATCAAATAAATATTGCCTATAGATTTTGATGAGTGTAATTAATTGTTGATTAAATAATACTTTGATATTTTTGATAGTTACCCTCACGTTCAGATGGTGGTTTGTCTGACGTGTTGCGGTTAAATAGATTAGATGTGAGGACAGGGGCCGTTATAGGGGCGGTTGGAGACGGCTTTAGGTAGGGTTTCAGCGTTTTAAGAGATCAGATCTCTTAAGGCGTGATTAGTTTAGAGTTTTAAATCCCCATTTCTGGATTGTGTCCTACACATGAATCCACCATTTTATTGTATAACCTCATAACCTATATAAATATACTGATTCATTTTTCAACTTTTATGATGTTTTGTGTATGAATTAGGAATGGATTGCATTAGTTTTTACTTCTCGATATTATAATAACAACTTTTTATCTCATAATTCTTTTCAAAGCACTAAAAATTGTGTATTCAAGTTTTCATCACGGCTTATTTATATCACGAAACTAATTAAAAACCGAATATTTTCGTGGCGCACTAAAATTTTCTTAGCTAATATATATGTATAATGTCAGTAAAATTACATTCCCCATCATTTTTCTTTTATAAATATGAAAACAATGCACTTAACTTTGAATATATAATCACACATATTCAATCAAATTCAATTCACTCCACGAAGTATATTAATTTGCTAGATTTGTATTATCTATGGTTTGCTACTTCACTTTTACGTCACGTGACATATTTGCTGAATAAAGAGTAACTTGTAATCTTTTACTCAACTTAAGGCTGTATAATTTGTGCCCATTTAAGAGGTATAAGAGCTGTATACGGCCGTATACAGCCCTTATGCAGCTTTTTTATACAGCTTTAAGCGTGACTAGAATTCGTTATTCAGCTGCTAAGCAGCCTTCGTGTGCTACTTGGGCGGTGAATACATTCATTTCTTATGTACCAGGGTGCGTTAATAATGTTCCTTAATACTTTATTTTGGAACCTTTGGATAATTTTTGTGTTGCTCTTTTTGGTGCAGCCCTAGAGCTGGCATCCATAAGCCCAAATAGGCATTAAAACTTGCTTATAAAGCAGAACTTTATTTTGTATTGATAGCAAGGAATTTCTTCCTAGCAACCAATGCAGATTTCTATAGCGAAGTTCTAGCTCATCTCTTTTCTTTTTAACGTGCGCCTTCCAGCGTAATTTTGCATCCAGCGTCATTCCTAGATACTTTGCAGTGTCAGCATATGGTATTTTTTGATTATTCAATAAAACAGGACAGTAATGTAATTTTTTGTTGGTGAAATCTACATGCGTTGATTTTGTTTCATTGAGTTTTATTTTCCACTTTTTAGTCCAACTGTAAACTTTATTTATTCCATTTTGCAGTCTCTCTACTGCTATCTTATGAGAATCACCCACAGCCATAATAGCAGTGTCATCAGCAAAGGTGGCAATAGTACTGTTGTCTAGCTCTGGTATATCGGATGTGTATAGTAGGTATAGGGCCGGACCTAGAACACTTCCTTGAGGTACACCAGCTTTGATTTCTTTCAGATCAGAATAAGCTTCTTCTTGTCTGACTCTGAACATTCTGTCTGTTATATACGATTCAAGAATATCTACTAGTGCTTTAGGCAATATCAGCCTAAGTTTGTGAATTAGACCAATATGCCAAACTTTATCAAAAGCTTGCGCCACATCTAGAAAAACAGTGGAACAAACTTTTTTCTCCTCAAGCGTTTTCTCAATCACACTGACAATTTTGTGGACTTGATCAATGGTCGAGTGCTTTTCTCTAAAACCAAACTGATGATCTGGAATTAGCTTTATAAAGATATATTATAAAGATGAAGCTAAGTCGCAAAGCAGTAAAATAATGGATTTTACACCAATATCCATACTACAGTCCTAAAAGCATTTTGAAAGCACTAATGACGTATATAAATAATAATTAGTTAATTATTTAGTGTATAATTAACATTTGGTGAACGGAAATTATAAGGTGAACTTATCAAGAGCCTACTGTAAGATCGATTAAATTAGAATTTCTAAGCAAACTGCTGTCTACTATAATTTTAGAAACCGTATTATTAAATTCTTAACTGTCTCTATTTTTTCCTGTTCTATTAAAAAAAAAACAATTTCAATCTTCGATACGTCCCAACCTATTATATTTACATAGATTTTACTTCGATCGAGTTATAAGCTTTATGACAAAGTAAATCATGTTATAAGCTATAATAAGAGTTAAAAAGTTAGACAAAAGTTATAATAAGAGAGTAAGGTGAATTATAATAAGAGAGTGGAATGTTATTTATAAATTCCAAATATTAAACAAACTGTGATGGGAGTTGATATCCCAATTAGAACATGTTATAGCGAAAGATTCAAAACTTTATTTCATCATTAAACGATAGATGACGTCATAACCGTTTCTAAACATTAAAACTTGACGTGGATTTCCACAATAAGCCGTTGTTTTAAGCATATTCCCTGCTTTTAGCGTTTATATTCACCATATTAAGTGCATACGCGTCGGCAATACCCGCGCGGAGCAATTAGATATATGAATAAATTCGTTTTACAACCGACAGATGGCGGTAACACGGCAGCCATCTTGCGCGCCGTATTCATAGGTGATCTAATTAGCCCTCAACGCTGTTTATTCGTTTAGCGTAGTTTATTTTATATTAAATGTTTATTATCTAGTGTTTATGATACATTTACTGTCGAATTTATCAAGTTGATTGTTTAAAACTCTACCTATTTTATTATAGAAGACGTTACAGAAATAAAAAAAGACAAAATAATAACAAGAAAAAAAATGTCTGAAACAAGTATACTTAATTGAATTTATACGAAAGCGATAAAATAAATAAATTCATTTTAAACAATGTCTAGGTGGTTCTTGTTAATTAAACAAAACAGTGAGCGACTAATTAAAAAATACGGACAAAAATACGTAAATCGGGAGAGCAATAACAGTTCTAGCAAGCATTAAGCCCTACACATTAGGCTCCTAATTTCCAATTAGCAAGCAGGTAGCGTAAAAAGACGCCATTACCGTTAGACAAGCGATTCCCGCCAAAAGGTCGGCGGCCATCTTGGTCCGGCCACGTGGCAGATACGTTCGGAAAAGCACGCGTGCGAATTATTGTCTATTGCTGCATATGTGATGTTGTTTATGGAATTAATTTCGGTCATTGTGCTTTTGCTCGCATTTTCCATTTTACTAGATTATTTATGATGTAATTTCCTTTTGTTCTCTTTAAGAATTTGCTTTTTGTTATTTTGTCGTGAATTTGTATCTACCTATTCAAAAAGATTATCCTATTATTATTTTCTGTAAGCAAACGAATTGAATTTTAATGTTATTATTTTTCGATAGACTTAATTTATTTTATCTTTATTTTCCTTGTATTTTTTTTACCTCAATTAATTGTAAGGTAATCAATAATTAGTGTTCTGTAGTTTTATAATGTTGTGGGATAGTTTAGTAGGTTGGTAGGTAGGTAGGTAAAATTATTTAAACTGCCACAAGATTTTCAGTTTTTTTCAATTTCTTTTATATTTTTATTTTTTTCTATTCCCAGCTGATGTCCACAGGTTTTTCTAAAATTATCATGGTAAATATTTTATTTTTGGTATTTAATTAAGGAATAGTAAACATGGGTATAATTTGAACTAATTGTGTTACATCTACCTATATTTAGGTATTGTAAGGAGAGCCAAAAAAAATTTTCTTGCATTGCATTCCCACTACAGAAATGTTTTTAAATAAAACCCTCAAATATAATTTGAAACTACAATCCCGTGAGCACGGACACAGAACACGAACGATAAATAAAGTATAATGTTTAACGGCTTGTAACGATGTTCCAGTAACCAGTTAGACAAAATTACAATAAAGGCGGGGCGTCACATTTGCAGTAATTAGAAAAGTTTGATACGTTTTGTAAAACGGAAAATTAGTATTTTGTGGCGTGACTCGCTGTAGACCTGCCATTAAATCCGCTGAATGGCGCCGTTACAGCGGCCGATGGCTCCGTCATACCGGCCGGGTACAGTAGGGTTAGTATCAGATTTAATTCGATTCATCGTATTCATATTCGATGACTTTAGCGTCAAAGTATATATATAGATGTTTTTGAATCGAGATATTCGTAAAATAAGTAAAATACTTAAGTGGATTAGGAATTTTGTAGTTTATGTATGATAAACTAGTTGATGCCCGCAACTTCGTTCGCGTGGATTAACGTTTTGTAATTCCCGCGGGAAAAGTAGCCTATGTGTTATTCCACACTATAAACTATCTCTATGCCAAATTTCAGCCAAATCGGTTCCGTACACGGCCACTGGTTTTAACGTGAAACGTCTATATCTGCGAGTTTCGGTTATTCTACGCAGTGCCCCTCCCCCGCCGCCCCGCCCGGTCCCGATGCAAACTCAAGGTCTTAGCAGCGAGATGATTATATATTCTAAATAATGACATTGGATTCATGTTTCTATGACTTATAGTTTTCTAGTTATTAGGGTAAGCCGATATAGCCCTTTTCGTTACGGTACATTTTTCTGACTGCTACACGGGTACCAGTCCTCAACTTTCAATTGACGTTTCACGTCAAAAGCGTGATTAAATCCTTGATTGGATAATATTGTGACGCTCCGTAGTAGGTAATTAAAGCGGAAAGTTACTGCTATAGTTGTAGCAACAATCCAGGCAGCTTCCACCCGCGGTCCAAGCTCCGGATCCGAACGTTTTATTCTTTACGGGCGCCACTAAGTTAATTGCGTAAACCCTCGTCTGTCCCTTGCTTTAAACGACAATTTATTTCGGACATAACTAAAGCGAGGTACAGGATGTCATGGCATAGAGCGCGTAATATAAATAACTAGCTGATCCGTCCCGGCTTCTCTAGAGTAGAATTTCTGAAAATGGAGGGGGGGGGGGGGGGTGGACTTTCCAAAAATCCTGAAATGTATTTCTTCATTTTTAATTATATAGGCTACGGCCTAATGCGCTCTCTTTCTGAGAGAAACCTGTTCCTAATAGTGAACCTACGATGAGTTGAAATGATAAATATAAAAAAAAACTTGAGCGACTTTGTGGTGGCAGTTGTTATAACAAAACTTACCTATAGCAAGATGTGTACCGTACCTATTATGGTTTGTCTTAAAAATATTCTAAGAGCTATGATTATCTATACTAATATAATAAAATGCAAGAGTTTGTTTGTTTGAACGCGCTAATCTCTGGAACTATCAGTCGGATTTCAAAAATTTTTATGTATCTGATAGCCCAATTCTTGAGGAAGGTAGAAGGCTAGAAGCCGAGCAAAAAGAAAAAATAGCGCTGGCGAACAATGCGATGCGGTAAGTCGGTGATCGAGGGCAGTTACCCGATGAGAACCGAAAAATAACTGAACCGAAGGCTATTTATTAATCCGGAAGATCAAAGCGTTCCCACGGGATTATTAAAAACTAAATCCACGCGGACGAAGTCGCGGGCAACATCTAGTAATATATATTCTGAAACATTCTAAAACTGCCCTACTCTGCAAATTACTAACACAGGGGTCATAAAATTAAATTATATACGTCAAACTATAGTTTAAAATTCAAATTGTACGTGTGAAATCTTGCTGAGCCGTAATTGTCCTGACCAAACCCCCCTGAGTTACGGAGGTCGGAGGTCACTTCGTGTGAGGAAACAATAATATTGTGACGTGGGGGGGCGACCCTCTTAATGGCTTTAATAAAGGTACGTCGCTTTGTATTTACGATTTTATTTGGATATATTTAATTAAAATTTTTAGTGACATCGTTTGCGGGAAGGAACCTCGGGCACAATTCGATTTGTGAGCAAATTTTGATATTAAGAGGAGCTAGAGATCTTCATCATCCGTACAAGAATTTATTACCTCGAGTTTGGCCGCGACTTCGTCCGGGTGCAGCTAGGATTCTTTGTTTTTCTCGAAGAAACGCAACTTATGTCACTTTGCAGATTCTCGAGTAAAAAATGAAGAGAAACGTATTAGATACATAGGATTCTCTGGCTGATATGTGTGTGGTTAATTGAACATTTATTCAAGTGACTAGAATAGAATAAAAAATAGAAAAGTTTTTCATTCTGTACAAAGTTCTTTGGAATTGTCAAGTGAATCTACCACTGGGAATGCCTTTCCAAACGAAAACCAGTAAGCAACTCGGCGGTTGTTCTAATATAAAAGTTTTCTAATCAGACCCATAGAACATTGTAATAACGTACGAAAGGAGTCCTAAATCTTTAGTAAGTTCGATAGATGTTTTTAATTTTTCTCCGTATAGAAATAGAAATATTTTTTATTCAAATAAACTTTTACAAGTACTTTTCAATCGTCAATGAATCTACCACTGGTTCGGAGTGCCGTTCCTGCCGAGAAGAGCCAGCAATAAACTCGGCGGTTGCTCTTTTAAAAAAAAATTTTTTTTACAATGGATAACAAAACTATGCTATGTATACAGTGTTTCCACAATAAAGTTTCAAAAATGCAAAACAATCCAATGCATGTTAAGACAGGCAGGCAAAAGCAGAGCCATTCCCGTTGGTGGCACCCGTTCACGAGCATGACGCATGATCCAGCCATTGCTTCGCTCAACCATATTTGAGGGAACATAACAACCTGTAAGTAGGTGTACATTACTGCATAATAATTTTTTCATCTTGTAGTTTTCTTAGTTTTTAATTTATTGTAACCTGTTGGTCGTCCTAAATAAATAAATAAATAAATAAATAAATAAATAAAACAACCCGCACCACACGACACTACCACAGAAATTTTAAAGAGAGCATGATATTATACTTAGGCTACCCATATTAAGGCATCGAATTGAATACTAATTATGTATCCATTGAGCTTCCATTAAACCAAAATTCATAGACAGCTCACACTTCCGGAATAAACGTTGCTCGACAGTAAAAAAATGAATATTCATACAACGTGTTACTCACGTTTAGCCGATAAATAATCGTAGTGGCCGGGCAACGACAAAAGCGATGCACCAGTTCTTGAGTTACGAGCGGACGTACACACGGACATAAATATAACCGTAACTCAAACGCGCCGTTCCGTCCACCTGTTACGGGGTAATCGATGCTCCTGAATACCATCAGACATATGTGTACACATTTATTATAATGTAGTAGGTAAGTATAGAATATTGAGAGGAGCTTGGGAGTCTCTTGCTTATAAATTGTCTCTTAAAGGTACCTACCTTATAGATAAAGGCATGGTCGGGTTAATCTATCCACGGTTTCTTCTTTTGAACCGACTTCCAAAAAAAAAAAAGATACCGGCCGAATTGATAACCTCCTCCTTTTTGGAAGTCGGTTAAAAAGGAGGAAGTTCTCAATTCGTCGGAATCTATTTATGTATGTTCCCCGATTACTCGAAGACGCCTGGACCGATTTAGAAAATTATTTTTTGTTTGAAAGAGTATACTTCCCAGGTGGTCACTCCCATTGTCATCAGGTTAGATCTGATAATGGGATCCCGGAGAAATCGAGTGAACTCTTGAAGTGAAGTTTTATAGGCACAATTGATATACATTGTAGTGGCGTTTGAGGTCGGTTTTGTAAAAACAATTTTTAGCTCATCAAAAGTATTAACACAAGTAATTAAAATCGTAATATCTGTCTGGTTTCGAAATAAGTGACTGTGAAGCTCATTCTGATTCTTTTTTACTCAAATGTACCCACACGATTTTAAAGTATTTGTCTCATTATCACGGAACTAAAGTTTAGAATGGCTGTACGGCTATGGATGGAACTTTCACAGGCAGATAGGGACATTTTTGTTTTTGTATTTTGTGGCAGAAAATAATAAACCTATACGATTATTTTTTAAACGTCTCGTTTGAAAAATTCATAAACTCAAGTTCAAAATACAAAAACGACATACCAACTTTTGTATTTCACAAGATTTAATAAAATGCTGAATTCTTTCACCGCACATTCGGGCCAAAATTAGAATACAGGTGTTGGATCAGTAGCGAAAACTGCAATAAACAATCAGTACAATGGTCCCCGAAAAACAACAGAACACGGCGATCCGGGCGACCAGATCAAACAAATTTTCAATTCTCATCAAAAAACTGGGCACCGTTATGACGTCGCTAATAAAAACCGCTCGCAATATTCGCCATTGTCGCAGCAATATCGTAATGAACACCCTGTATACATGGCGGCCATTTAATCTCACACCTGTATCACGCTGAATACGACTTGGAACAACTCATAAGTTATTGGAGATTTCTATGACTAAATCCTTAGTAAGGATATTGTCATTCAAACTGTAAGGATTCCTTACAGTTTTAATAGGTATTTCCAATGTATTTACTGCGTACTTTTGAACAACTTTGTACTGTCTTAGAATAACGCAGTTTGATTGAACTATTGGCTAGTTGGTTTTTCAGTTACATTTTTTTTTATATTCCGGCCCGGGCAGACACAATGCATTCGAAAAAACGCCGATTACCGCTGCTAAAAAGCAGCAGTAATCGGCGTTTTTTCGATTTCTAGTTGCTTTTCAGCAATTCGATGCCGCATAATAATAATAATATAATCTGTGGCCATCAGGGGATAGGAGGATATTAGCCTACTTCAGTTTGGCTAATATTCTTAAAAAAAAAGTGTTAGTAGAACTATGAACATTTGTTCAGACGACCTTTTCAACTATTTATTTCAATGGCTTTCTATTAGGTTTATAAATACATATCAAAAATTCCGAGGCCGGCGGGATTCGAACCCACATCTCTCTGGGAATCGCGCCCGAGTGTGTTAATCGTTACACCATGGCCGAACCACAACTCAGCCACGAAATTAGTGATATGTAGCCTGGGAATTTTTGATATGTATTTATAAACCTAATAGGTTATTTCCTTTAAGTGTAGGTTAACACTTCAATAAAAAATAAAAAATGGCTTTTTGTTAGGTGAGCCACGAAAAATACTCGGAACAAGTTTCCCTAACCGCTTATGTTTGTCATTTGCACCACAGGCAGGGTCGCTAAACGGCCGGCTGTTAGCTTGTCCTAAACAAATACGTCCACCCATCCACGTAAGGGAGTTTCGGCCGCATTAAAACATTGTTTAGGCGTCTAACACGTGTCATTAGGCCGATCTGCTGACTCGGTAACAGAGTGGCTTTTTTCGGGATCATGATTATGTACTACGTTGATTACTTATTGACAGGAAATCTTTTTTAGGGAATATCTTCCTTTTATTGAAATACTTTTCAACTTGGTTCCACCGTCACTATTCCACCGTCGAAAAAAGCAAGGCACAGAAAAGATCTGCAAAACCCCAGGACGCACACTAAGGGCTTTGCTTCTTCGTTCCTGATACGCACCGCTAGGATTTAGAATGCCCTTCCGGCCTCTGTTTTTCCCTCTAACTATAATTTGGGTACCTTCAAATCAAGAGTGAATAGGCATCTTCTAGGCAAGCGCGTTCCATCTTAGGCCGCATCTTCATAAATCAAAAAAAAAAAAAAAATATATAAAACTAACAAAGTCTAAGTATACTTAGTATGGGCGATTTCTGCTGTCTTTTTCAAAGTCAAAAATTGCTGTCTAATTGAGTGTGCTCTGTACTTTAGACACAGTGACCTTCCATTGAATTTTTCATAATGTTCTCAAAGTTGTAATGTTATGTAAACTGTCTTTAAATTCAAATTCTTTAGAATGCAGTATTCAAGTCGAAATACTCGTAAATAACTTATATTACTGTATTTAATACCGTAAACATTCATAGTTATGACTTTGAAAAAATTTATTAATTTTTATATATCTTATTATAGATAAAAGTATTTATGCGATCACGAAAAACTTTTATCTCGTCTCATTTTAATAAATCCAAAGAAAAGAATTGCAATTTCTTTGTCAACCCGTCGCATCTAGTCAGTTTGAGAGTTAAACGACCTTTTAGTCCAACAGCGTCTATTACACATTTCTACATTCAAAAACTTGTCTTTATCTGTGAGATGTAACTTTCCCGCCAATTGCAATCGTCTGACATCAATGTCTGCGGTGAAGGAATTAAAAGTTATTCAGTTTGCCCCGAGCGCTCGCCGCCGCCGGTCCGCCGGGAACATTTAATGACACCGCTGCATAATTGACTTTATCAAAATGTAATTGATAAAGTAAATAACTGTGCTTTTCAATTTATATTGTATATTTCGATTATGATAGTCTTTTTCAAAACAGCAACTGCTGAGTTTCTTAAATGGTCTTTTCGGCAGATTATGCTTTCTGAATCGGTTGTAATTGGAAGGCTTGACTTGTCATAAGTTTGCCTGCATAGATGTTTTAGAATTTTTATTTTCCTTGAATATTTTGGGACCACATACTTATTATAATTAATCATTTTAATTTGTTACTATTTTAATTTTAATATTTTCTGTTCTACCTTCGGGTTTTAATACAAGAAAATACTTTTCCTTTCTTTTCAAGTAGACACTTAGTGAAACAACTATTTATTCACTGGCGATGGCACCCTTACGTGGTTGAAATCCAATCTACTCGCACGAAACGCGTTCAACGTTTCTGATGCGAACCGCTAGCGAAATGCACTTCCAGCCTCTGTATTTCCGGCTACGTATGATTTGAGTATCTTCAAAACAAAAGTTAATAGCCATTTCTGGACAAGCGCGCTCCAACCTAGATCTCATCACTGCTTTCTGTCATTAATTGTCTATCTCAAAATAAAAACAAAACTTAAACTTCTATATATACCTACGCATCAGATATGTTTGGCCATTTCATTTGAAATTCAAAATCACCCTATAAGATGTCACCATTAAGACCAATGGGAGGGAAGCGAAATAAAAAAAATAGCAAGCAAAAGAAAAATCCCACGCAAACTGTGATGGTACGCAGCTGGATCGTCTAGTGATATCTAGTGGATTGATTGAGTAAAGAAGAATATTCTAATTATAGGTAAAACACCTCAGGATCGAGAGACATATTGGCTTCTGGCATGAACACTGTTATGTACTAAGCACCCTGCGGGTTAGTTCATTTCGTCCGATGGACAAAGTAGGCTACCAAATCATTCTACTTTAGCTGTCGCGGATTAATTATGAACAAACTTCAAAAGAATTATGTTATGCATTCTCCAACCTTCAGAAAAACAGGGAAATCCTAGAGAGTTAAATTATCAATTTAAGTTTACAATACGAGTAGAATGAATGATTAGCTGATACAGTGTACGAATTTGCCTGTTTTAGGCCGTCGTTCTGACCGAATTCCCTCTAGCACGGGGGAAACCCTACGCCGCTCCACGGCCTTTAATCATTGTTATGGGGGCACAGCCGACTCCCTTTCGCTGCGAAGCGTTTTGGTGTTCCCATACACCCCGAAGGGTTGGTACAATTCTTTTCATTGAGCTTATAGCTCGCCCCAATACCATGGTTTTATTTATTTGTATTCATTGTTCAGTTTGATATAGATTTGGCCAAATCTAAGTTCGGGAGCCGTGCTGCAAGACATGGCGTGTTTGGTGTGCCGGAAATTCGCCGCCAAAGAACGCCATCGAACCGTGTACCACTTAGTAATAACTTTGACTCATCTGAGTCAAACATATTAATTTAGCCAATACTCAATCAGCCTCAGTGTCTCAATCCCTGTAGTATTTCATCATGGTCACCCTACCTATTACCCTATCTTGTCCTCTATTCCGAAGTAATATCATGGTCACCCTACACCTAAAGTTTGTAAATACAATAAACAAAAGATTCTAATTTCTTACCTGTTTGTAGGAAGTACCGTTGACCCACACCCGTAGCTCGAAGGTCGCTCTGGTATCTCGGAGTCTCGTACATTTGAAGACTTAATTTATAGTGAATGATTTCTAAAGTTTTCATTCATACCTAACTTCTAACCCGAAGTGAGTCTAGAATCTAGTCTATTAGTTATGTAAAACAAAATAAGTCAAAGTTTCTTTAGACTGCAATATTGTTCCATCTCGTTCACCTATCTGCTTTGTTTATGAAAGAAATCAGACTTCTCTATCGTGATAGAATAAACTGACCCTAAGTAATTTAATGTCGCCTATTGATCTAAATTAGTGCACTAGTCTGCACTTTCTAACCTGACTGCCTACTGAAGAGTCGTGACTCAATTTTGGATATAGTATTTCACTATTGGATTGTTCGGTTCAGCCCGCCACACGTTACAGATGTTAAGTCTAGGGTTCAACTGAATACTAATAAAACACTAAATCAATTTATGTAGACAGAACCTTTGAGAACATTCCATTATTGAATACCTTAGGAGAAATATTAGGGTTGTTCAGTAAAAGATGATAATTATAACTTCATAGATTTATTTTCCATTTTATTAATTCTACTCAAAAAGAAACTGTTTGATTATTTAGATTGGTTCCAAATGGGGTCATTTGAGAACCAACCGGGTCTTCCATTACTAACAGCCATTCTAAGACAAGGGAAAACGGAAATACCCAAATGAAAAACCCTTGTGGCATTCTAACCTAAGACATCTTAGACTAAAAATATACACACATGCTACAAAAGGTGTTAAATGCTTAAAAGAATATGTACACTTTCTACTAGTGGTATCAGGGAGACAAGACATTTTATAGTTTTAGTAGAAATTACAACACATAATACATTACGTTAAATAAATTCACAGATAATAAGTTATATTTTATTCTCGTTTTCACAACTTCCTGACTATATTTTATATAAATGTTCCTCTTCCAAAGCAAGTGGTATGTGTGCCAAATTATTACATTTCACTCTCTCAGATTTGACCACATTAATCTGATTAATAAAAAGAGCAGATATAGAACAAATGTCAGAAATAAGATATACATCATAATAGAGAACCCATCGTCTCGAGATATCTCTCTCACACGTCTCCTATCCCTTTGTTCTTCTGCATACAAAGCATCGAGAACTATATCTGGATACATTTTAATTTCTTACAATAATGAACGCCTAAACCCGGACGTTACGGAAACCCTTTATCTGTGAATTTACTTATCTCAAAATATAATTATTGGAATATTTGTACATTACCGGGAATATTCAGGCCTCGTTGCGCACACACACTTGCTTATAAGCTTAATTATAAACTATTGCACTGATTCTACTTTTATGTATAGATCTATTAAAATAGGTTAAAATTTATACAATCTTAGGATTAATTTATTGGAGAATGGAGTCGACTCTGCTGGAAGAGCCCTCAACCCGGAATGCCTTCTCGAAAAGCACCCCCGTGTATCTCCCCTTCCGAGTCCTTATCGCCCCTTCTCCAAACTGAAAAATAGAAAATCCCCACCAAAGTAAACTGCCTTAACTTGATTCGTCATTTTAGGTTTCCGCCAAAACGTTTAGGCCAATTATCGATAGCGTCATTTACTATAGTCACGCCCATTTAAGATTCCCGCCAAAACCGTTTCGGCCAATTATTGATAGCGTCATTTTACGGTCACGCCTTGCTTTTTTGTTTATTTTCTATGCCCTTCGCCTCGGTTCGGCTATGTCAATCTACACATCTGGTTTCAATATTTTGTGAAGGCAAAATGTTTCAACTAGATTTATGATCTGATTCTAAATGTTTCCTTTTAAAACGTCTGCACTTCTATTGCAATTTCTAAAGACCCTTTTTTGTTCTAATCTTAATGTGTTTCCAAAATCCCTATACTTTGTTTTTTTAAAAATAAACTGCCTGCACTTTGAAATATTTATGAGGGTCCAAGTGTTCACTTAGAAATTCTCTTTTATTTTAAAACTGCGTTTCAAATTTATTTTTAATACCCATGCAAGAGAAATGGGGAAAAAAAATATGAGCTATGTCTGGCCATCTCACACTCCCCCAAATAGATTTTTAATACACCTAGTATTTCTTATACCTAACTCTCTACTAGTTGTTTGAAAATCTATTTCCTCACCTAACATAAACTGCTATCTATGTTGATGCCGATAGGTCTCACTAATCTCCATTGTTCGCGCTAATCCTTAATGGAATTCATTCCTTTACGAGTTTGCATAATAGCGGAACAAATGGATCGCATTGTAATTCCCTCTTATCTCGTTAGTACGAGCGTCAACCAAAGTGTATACGTTATTGTATGGAATTGCCCCTATCACGTAAGGTCCCTCATAAAGTCGCATGAATTTCTTTGTTAATTTTTTATCAGCGTCCGACCTCGCAAAAGTCCTCAACTTCACCAAGTCGCCTATCTCAAACTGTATTAACTTATGATTCCTATTATAATAGAGCTCTCTATTCTCCGCCGCCTTTGTTATGTTCCGACGCGCCTGTCGTCTAATCTGTTCTAACGTTTCTCCTTGTATATCGGTTCCTTTCGCTATGTCTTTGCCGAAATCAGTTGATAGTATGGTCCGCTTTCCCCAAACTAGCTCATTCGGTGTATAACCTGTTGTGGTATGTACTACCTGGTTGTAACAATCTTCTATGTCCGGCAATAAATCTGCCCAAGACCTATGAGATTTATCGCAGTATGTTCTGAATAGTCTACCTAATTCCTTGTTAACCCTCTCTGTCGAATTTGGTCGCGGATTCCTAACAGATGTGTGCGTCAATTTGATACCTAATTGACGTACACCTAACTCGAAAACCTTCGATGTAAAATTCGCGCCTCTGTCTGAGCATAAAGTCTTAATCTCAACTTGTTTGTGAAACTTCTTCACACATGTGAGTGTAGCCTTTCCGCTTGCCTGACGTAATGGATATAACCTGATCAGTTTACTATAAGAGTCCTGCATTACAAATATGTATTTGAATCCGAAACGTCCCGCCGGTAAAGGTCCATAAATATCGCAAAAGACCCGTTCTCCTATATCTGTCGCTATCACAGTTTTGATCGGCCCCGTGTGCTTTTCTAACGCGTGCTTTGACATTTGACACTCCCCGCAAGCCCTTACAACACGACTTATCACGCGAGACATATTCGAGAAATAGTAACGACGTTTCATCAGCGCATAAACCTTGTAGCGTCCGAAATGACCTATTTCTTCATGTATGCTAACGATCAAACTCCTTTGTAAAACCTCGGGAACATATAGTCTCAAGGTATCCCTATTTATGTCTGACCTATAAAGGACCCCCTCCTTAATCACATAATACTTTGATTCAGATGTACCTGATATTTTCATACGTTTAATTATTTCACTAGCGACCTTGTCCCGTTCTTGTAGACTACCTATCTCTTTCCATCTCGCTTGTACTACCTGTCCTAGCGATGTCTTGAATAAATTCATTTCAGGCCCCACAGACTTGTTATTCAATACGTCAGTTGTCCCTTTTATATGTCGGGATAATACGTCCGCTACTGTGTTTAATTTCCCTTTTACATGCTCGACCGTATAATCAAATTGTCCTATGTAATGTACCCAACGTATCATTCGTGCGCTCAACAATTTACATGTCTGTAAGAATATCAAACTTTTATGATCGGTCCTAATCACTAACCGTGCCCCCCTCAAATACGTTTCAAACTTCGACAAGCTAAATATGATAGCCCACAACTCTTGTTCTGTGACTGTCCACTTACGCTCCGCCTCAGTCAATGCTTTACTACAAAATCCTATTATCTGCTCTTCACCTACTTCGTTCAATTGATAAACATACCCTGAGACTCCTAAATTACTGCTATCGGTTTGTAGGTAATAAATCTCTTTCGGATTAGGATGTATGAGAAGTATTGTGTCTAAAAATAATCTCTTGACCTTTTCAAAACATTCATTTACCTCATGTGTCCATGACCATTTTGTATTTTGTTTTAATAGATCGCAGAGTGGCCTAACCTCTTCGCTATACTTCGAGATAAACCTTCTGAAATAATTTATTAATCCCAAAAATCCTCGTAATTGTTTTATTGTTCGAGGGATGGGAAAATCTAGTATAGCCTCTACTCGTTCTGGATCCATCCGTACGCCTTTCGTATTTACTATGTGTCCTAGCAGTTTTACTTCTACGCACAGAAAACGACACTTTCCTAGCCTGCCCGTTAAGCCTGCTGATTCTAATCTGTCTAGCACTTGGTCTAAATGTTCCAAGTGTAATCTTATGTCTCCTGTGGTAAATATGACAATGTCATCTAAATAGTTAACGCAAAACCCACGCACTTCTTTTAATATAGAATCCATTGCCCTTGAAAATCCCGCGACAGATGTCTTTAGTCCTTGAGGTAAAACATTATAAGTATATGTTCTCCCCATAAAAGAAAAACCCGTATATTTTCTAGAATCCTGACTCAAAGGTATTTGAAAGTAAGCATTATTCAAATCAATTAAGCTAATGTAATTCACTCCATGAAAGGATTGTAAAATTTCCGATGTGAGTGGCGGTGACCCCGCATCTCCCACCATTTTCTTATTAAGTTCGCGCGCGTCTAACAAGAGCCTTATTGACCCATCTCGTTTCTTAGTAAATGTGAGCGGGCTACAGTATGGCGTTGCCTCCTGCCTGATCACGCCTAGCCTCTCTAACTCCTCTAATTCTTCTTTAACCTGATCTCTATACGCTAAAGGCACTGGATAACTATGCTTTATAAAAGGAATCTCATCAACTAACTCAATGACGTGTTCGTACCTGTTAGTCAATCCTAATCTATCTGTAAACACCTTACAATGCTTATTCAACACAGGTAACAACATTTCCTTTTGTTCCCTACTTAAATTTGAATCATTCAAACAATACCCCTTTCTGTCCTCGCCATTCGAATCCTTACTAGATAAGCTACGTTCCTCGGACCTAGTACCTTGATTCAATATCGAATTAATTGTGGCAGCATTCGTCTCTCCCCCTAACCTTTCGACCTTACAATCCGAGTTCAGTCTTACGCAAGACTTGACTCCTAAATGCTCGATGGTCAGTGTCCGTTCACTGCCGCAATTTACTACTCCCTTTACTCGTTCTAACCAATCATATCCGAGTATCAACGACCTAGGTAAACGTCGCATAATTAGTACAGGTGCTTCAACTAATGTACTTCCTAATTTGAACTCTATTAATAACATCCTATTTGTACTTTCGCTTCGTGAACCGAATGCCCCTTGTATTTGAATCGCTGGGATGGCGATTTCTGACAAAATATTATTTCCAATTAGAATAGATTCGTATAATTCCTTAGTTATTCCACTAATCTGACTTCCCGTGTCGATAAGTGCATTTATACTCCTCCCATACAAGCTTACATTCACTTCAGGTAACTTAGGTAAGGAATAATCAATTCCTTCGTCAATCGACTCATCAAGTTCATGGTACATCGTGTACACGTTTATTCCTCTCCTTACACCCAGCTCACACTCAGTACCTATCTCGCCACATTCTACTACGTTGTTAAACTGATTTTCCAATAAGATTCCTATGCTTCTGACTTCAACCTGACAGCTACTTTCGTCGCTAACCTTTCCGCCCTTTATTAATCGTTTAAGACCTTTATCGCCAATGCCCAAGCTCTGACCCGGTCTCCATCCTTTGCTAATTAAAATATCATAAGCCACGTTCGGCCTTCCGCGTTTCGAGGTCTCTACTTTCCCCGTTCTACACAATTCTAGATTATTGTACCTCGCTTGTGTGGGGATACCTAGTTTTTTGAAGGTCCCTCTTCCCCTCCTTCTTTCGACAAAGCAGAGTTTTCGCCCTCCTTTACAAAAGTAATAGCCGGTCTAGCTCGCTCAGCCCCAGAAAACGCTGGTCTGTTAACGTTTGACCTGTAACCTGACCTACTCTGGCGATAACCTCGTCCTCGGGTCGTGTTACCTCTAGTATTCCACTTATTCGCTGAAATGGCCGCGACAATAGGCCGCGCTAACGATGACCGGTCGTAACGCCTACCTCTAAAATTATTACCTACTACCTCTCTCGCAACTCCTCTCGGCTTTTCAACAATATTTTGCTCTATACTTCTTAGAAACTTTGCCCCGTTCATGATGTTAACTTCCCCAGTCCTAGTAAACCACAACCGTTGAATATCTATCGCATAATGCCGCATAATAGAATTTACTAAGTCACTCTCGCTAAACGCAATAGTTAATGATTGCATCGATTCTACCTGTACAGCAAAATGTTCGGACATCGTCATTCCAGAATCGCTCGAATATACCGCATTAATCAACCTATACCTCACAGACTCTTGGATCTGCTCGGTCCAATAAGTTCGTCTAAAATCGGTCTCAAAATCGGCAAATGTAGCCCAGTCCTTCGAGTATAACTCCATGACCTGACGTGCGTGTCCCGTTATACATCCTAACGCTATATCGATCTCCCGATCCGACCCATTTACCGCTCTAATATACTTTTTTAATCGCTTTAAAAATGCAATAGGGTTTGTAAATGGTTTTCCATCGAAATTCGGCTTGGTAACCGAAGGCTGTACTACATAAACGTTCCGAGTCTCAGAAGGAGATACACTAGATCCCGCAGACCCAACTCTAGGCCCTGGTCCATCACTACTACTTTCATTGCTTACTCCAACCGACTCGTGTGACGTAACACTCGCGCTTTCATTTGGCAATGAATTCACTTTTGAACTCAATTGTTGCAACTTTCCATCGAATTCGTTGATTTTTTGTAGAATCAACTCTAACGTCGAGTTACCTACAGTTCCCGTTTGTTCGTTTGTTTCTACCGCACCTTTATCTAATCGACCCGTTGCTACCCGCTTTGTATTCCGTTCCTTTTTACCTGCCGGCATCTTTAAACAATTTGCTTTAAAACGCTGTTCCTAACTACTTTCTAACTAATAATCGCTCAAGTCCGCCAGATGTTATATTACTTGTTTACTAAGTCGCCTTTGCGAGCCGTCTAACGAAACACGTAATAATGGCACAATTTTAAAACCAGATGTGGAATGACAATGGAGTTTGGCCCGTTCTATTGTGGGATCTCTCGGTTCAACAAAATAAATTGCAAGATAAAGCAAAGATAAACAATTAAGTCTAAGAAATAAGCAAGTGTAATGCTCCGTTCACTGCAATCTCCTCCTAGAATCCTGTAAATTTTACATTTATAAAACATACTGCTTATTTCTGCTTCTCCTATACACTAAATAAAATAAGTACACAACATATAATTAAATGTACAACATAATAATAACATGCACAGTGTGTCTTGTCTCCCTTCTCCCTTTTCATTGTTTCACCTAAATATTTCTCCTATACCCAATCACAAGTTTCTACGTTGTGTATTTTTTTCTAATAGGGATTATTAATATAGATCTAGTCGTAACGTTATTTCGAATACGTACATAGACCCCTGGTCACCTCCGGCATCAAAATTCCCAGGCTTTCAAGATTTTCCAGGATTATATCCTGGTCACGGCACCAAAATTCTGTGATGGTACGCAGCTGGATCGTCTAGTGATATCTAGTGGATTGATTGAGTAAAGAAGAATATTCTAATTATAGGTAAAACACCTCAGGATCGAGAGACATATTGGCTTCTGGCATGAACACTGTTATGTACTAAGCACCCTGCGGGTTAGTTCATTTCGTCCGATGGACAAAGTAGGCTACCAAATCATTCTACTTTAGCTGTCGCGGATTAATTATGAACAAACTTCAAAAGAATTATGTTATGCATTCTCCAACCTTCAGAAAAACAGGGAAATCCTAGAGAGTTAAATTATCAATTTAAGTTTACAATACGAGTAGAATGAATGATTAGCTGATACAGTGTACGAATTTGCCTGTTTTAGGCCGTCGTTCTGACCGAATTCCCTCTAGCACGGGGGAAACCCTACGCCGCTCCACGGCCTTTAATCATTGTTATGGGGGCACAGCCGACTCCCTTTCGCTGCGAAGCGTTTTGGTGTTCCCATACACCCCGAAGGGTTGGTACAATTCTTTTCATTGAGCTTATAGCTCGCCCCAATACCATGGTTTTATTTATTTGTATTCATTGTTCAGTTTGATATAGATTTGGCCAAATCTAAGTTCGGGAGCCGTGCTGCAAGACATGGCGTGTTTGGTGTGCCGGAAATTCGCCGCCAAAGAACGCCATCGAACCGTGTACCACTTAGTAATAACTTTGACTCATCTGAGTCAAACATATTAATTTAGCCAATACTCAATCAGCCTCAGTGTCTCAATCCCTGTAGTATTTCATCATGGTCACCCTACCTATTACCCTATCTTGTCCTCTATTCCGAAGTAATATCATGGTCACCCTACACCTAAAGTTTGTAAATACAATAAACAAAAGATTCTAATTTCTTACCTGTTTGTAGGAAGTACCGTTGACCCACACCCGTAGCTCGAAGGTCGCTCTGGTATCTCGGAGTCTCGTACATTTGAAGACTTAATTTATAGTGAATGATTTCTAAAGTTTTCATTCATACCTAACTTCTAACCCGAAGTGAGTCTAGAATCTAGTCTATTAGTTATGTAAAACAAAATAAGTCAAAGTTTCTTTAGACTGCAATATTGTTCCATCTCGTTCACCTATCTGCTTTGTTTATGAAAGAAATCAGACTTCTCTATCGTGATAGAATAAACTGACCCTAAGTAATTTAATGTCGCCTATTGATCTAAATTAGTGCACTAGTCTGCACTTTCTAACCTGACTGCCTACTGAAGAGTCGTGACTCAATTTTGGATATAGTATTTCACTATTGGATTGTTCGGTTCAGCCCGCCACACGTTACAGATGTTAAGTCTAGGGTTCAACTGAATACTAATAAAACACTAAATCAATTTATGTAGACAGAACCTTTGAGAACATTCCATTATTGAATACCTTAGGAGAAATATTAGGGTTGTTCAGTAAAAGATGATAATTATAACTTCATAGATTTATTTTCCATTTTATTAATTCTACTCAAAAAGAAACTGTTTGATTATTTAGATTGGTTCCAAATGGGGTCATTTGAGAACCAACCGGGTCTTCCATTACTAACAGCCATTCTAAGGGAAAACGGAAATACCCAAATGAAAAACCCTTGTGGCATTCTAACCTAAGACATCTTAGACTAAAAATATACACACATGCTACAAAAGGTGTTAAATGCTTAAAAGAATATGTACACTTTCTACTAGTGGTATCAGGGAGACAAGACATTTTATAGTTTTAGTAGAAATTACAACACATAATACATTACGTTAAATAAATTCACAGATAATAAGTTATATTTTATTCTCGTTTTCACAACTTCCTGACTATATTTTATATAAATGTTCCTCTTCCAAAGCAAGTGGTATGTGTGCCAAATTATTACATTTCACTCTCTCAGATTTGACCACATTAATCTGATTAATAAAAAGAGCAGATATAGAACAAATGTCAGAAATAAGATATACATCATAATAGAGAACCCATCGTCTCGAGATATCTCTCTCACACGTCTCCTATCCCTTTGTTCTTCTGCATACAAAGCATCGAGAACTATATCTGGATACATTTTAATTTCTTACAATAATGAACGCCTAAACCCGGACGTTACGGAAACCCTTTATCTGTGAATTTACTTATCTCAAAATATAATTATTGGAATATTTGTACATTACCGGGAATATTCAGGCCTCGTTGCGCACACACACTTGCTTATAAGCTTAATTATAAACTATTGCACTGATTCTACTTTTATGTATAGATCTATTAAAATAGGTTAAAATTTATACAATCTTAGGATTAATTTATTGGAGAATGGAGTCGACTCTGCTGGAAGAGCCCTCAACCCGGAATGCCTTCTCGAAAAGCACCCCCGTGTATCTCCCCTTCCGAGTCCTTATCGCCCCTTCTCCAAACTGAAAAATAGAAAATCCCCACCAAAGTAAACTGCCTTAACTTGATTCGTCATTTTAGGTTTCCGCCAAAACGTTTAGGCCAATTATCGATAGCGTCATTTACTATAGTCACGCCCATTTAAGATTCCCGCCAAAACCGTTTCGGCCAATTATTGATAGCGTCATTTTACGGTCACGCCTTGCTTTTTTGTTTATTTTCTATGCCCTTCGCCTCGGTTCGGCTATGTCAATCTACACATCTGGTTTCAATATTTTGTGAAGGCAAAATGTTTCAACTAGATTTATGATCTGATTCTAAATGTTTCCTTTTAAAACGTCTGCACTTCTATTGCAATTTCTAAAGACCCTTTTTTGTTCTAATCTTAATGTGTTTCCAAAATCCCTATACTTTGTTTTTTTAAAAATAAACTGCCTGCACTTTGAAATATTTATGAGGGTCCAAGTGTTCACTTAGAAATTCTCTTTTATTTTAAAACTGCGTTTCAAATTTATTTTTAATACCCATGCAAGAGAAATGGGGAAAAAAAATATGAGCTATGTCTGGCCATCTCAAAACATTGATTAAATTACACTCTTTATCTCCTCAAATCACAGCGCTAAAGCTCGCGAAGGAAAATAAGCTGGAAATATAAAGGGGCCAAAACATCTATTAAATATTCATACACCGTAAAAAGTTCCAGCACCGGTCGGGGCTCATCAAATTACAAGTTGCGCCAGTTATCAGCTTCGATGAGGAAGTTCAACACTTATTGAGATGTTAGGACGTTGTAGGCTTTTAATAAAGGAAAATTGATCTCATCAATAAGCTGATAGAGCTTCCCGAATGCTGTCTTCCGAGGAGTTTTTATTCAACAAATGGCTCGTGGTCCATTGTTTCTAGATAAATCTGCCTGTTAATATTCCCCAGTCATTGTTGGAAAAGAAAATATTTTTGATTTCCGTGATCTTTATAAATATATTTTTGTACGGAATGAAGATAAGTGCAAACCCTCATTTGAATAGGCACATTGAAAAGGTTGAGATTGTGGCCCCTAAAAAAGCGAACTTTTATCAAAAATGTTATTAAGACATAGAAGGCTAAGAAGATTATTTTTCGAAGCGTACAATAACATTTATACTTTAGCCAATAAATTATCAAAACTTATTGTCATATAGGCTACTTCTTATCCCGGAAAATAAGAGAGTTCCCGGGAATTAAAAAATCTTAATACACACGTACGAAGTCGCGGGTATCAACTAGTTTGAAAAAAAAAACATTCAGTTTTGATGGTTGATCCTAAGAGGATGGAATAAAAAATCGTACGCGTATAATTTGAGATTACACAATTGACGCAATTTGCGCACTCAGAGATTTATTGTCTCTGGTCTGGTCTGGTGGGAGGCTTTGGCCGTCGCTAGTTACCACCCTACCGTCAAAGACGTGCCGCCAAGCGATGTAGCATTCCGGCACGATGGCGTGTAGAAACCGATTAGGGGAATGGGTTGAATTTACACTGCTATACCCCTTCCAAGTTAGCCCGCTACTATCTTATACTGCATCGTCACTTACCATCAGGTGGGATCGCAGACAAGGGCTATCTTGTCATCGAATAAAAATAAAAAAAAGTTTTAAACAGTTGGTACGAGGATCGCTGGTTCTGTGGCGTCGTCTTAATAAAAGTGGCGAGCGTCGGGCTTCATCAAAGCGTACTGGCGCCCTGGAGAAATCAGCCGCGTCGATATGTGCCTCGGTTAATGACTATCAGCACGCTGCCTTATCATATTTATATAGCACGTGTGCCAGACTATTTGTTTTAATTAGTTTTGCATCTACAACTTTGTTAAAAAAATTTATCTGGTTTAGATAAATTCAGGCACCGTGCCTGCGACTTCGTTCGTGTCGATTGAGGTTTTCTAATCTCGGGAACTCTCTTGTTTTCCGGGATAAAAAGTAGCCTTTGACCAGACAATTTGTTTTAATTATTTGCATCTACAACTTTTTCAAAAAAAAAAAGACGTGTGGCACTCGAGGACTGCCGCGGTAAAGCTATTGCATAGCATTTTTTATCAACGCCATCTAGCGGCTCACCACTAGATGTCGTTGATAAAAAATGCGCCATCTAGCGGCTCATCGTAGAGGAGTTCCGTGTCAGGTTATTTTCGTTACGGAATTTCTGGATTCGGTCTCCACGCTGGCCCGCGATAGAAGCTGTGCAATAGCTTAAAAACATTATGAATGATGCTCGGACGCAAGTTGATCCCAAATCATAAATGTGGAGCTACGAGTAATGAAAAGTGCAACCCAAAATGCTTGTATGTTCTGGACAAGTTTACTTTAATGTTAACTGCATTACGTACGGTCCTTAGTATAGCTCGATATTACAGTCAAAAACAGTAAAAACCAAGTGGAAACTAGATGTAAACTAAAACAACGGTAAAACAGTAAAAGTTAAATCTACGAACGTCCCCGTAAAACTTTGAATCCATCGCAGTTACGTGCAAAATAGAAAACTCGCTACGGATCCAAAAAAAAAAAAAAAAAAAGCAACAAAAAGGCGTACTTCCATCAAACGTAACCGTTATTAAAACGAAGCTCTCGGATTGGTCTCGCACATACGCTGAAGGAGGGTGCATTTGCACAAAGGTACAGAATATGTGGCCGGTGCTAAACATTAACGATTATAGTCGCCAAGTCACGTCTAATTGCGAGTGCGGATGGCTGTATCCAACATCCAACGAGTGAATCACATCACACTAATATTATATAGGCAATGATTGTCTGTGTGTGTGCGTGCGCGTGTGCGTGTGTGTGCGGGTGTGTGTGTGTTACTCCCTTACGCTACAGCGAATGAACCAGAATGGAGATAGCTCATACTCAGGATTAGCACATAGGTTAAATTTTATCGCGGAAAATTAAAAAGTTCCCGCGGGAATTAGAAAAACCTTAATCCACACGAACGAAGTCGCGGGCATTGAATATTTTGCAGTCCAATAAAATTACATACATACGCGTCGAATTGATAGTCTCCTTTTTTTGAAGTCGGTTAAATATATTTCGTGAAAGTCTTAAATGTTTACTTATTCAAATTGTGTCCGTCTTGATTCACGACGGACACAATTCTAAAGTTTAGAACGTTGGGCCGACGATATAGACCGGTTGTGGTGGCGCTTATTAGGGTCTAAGGAGCGCCTATGTCCAAAAGCGAACGTTTTACAGGATGTTGTATGTTGTTGGTGTTGTATGATGATGGATCTTGATGAAAATCAACTTTTATTTTTTAATTGTTTGGAAAACTATTTCTTTGAAAAATTACTAAGTGTTGATTCGTACACCTTCCGCATAACGCCGTCCCAACTAATTGTAAGCGCGCGTTATCGCGAGACAAACGCGTTGGTGCTGCAACGCATAACCATTACCACTTTTTGGTTTCGAGAAATTAGCGCCTTTTTGCATTGCGCCGTCCCGCGGCGATAGTGTTCCGAGTATTGCATGCTCTTTTGTTCTTTAATTCTTTTAGATATTGTATTGAGCTTTTTCCGCACGGTTTTATCATCGATTCTACTAAAAGTTTTCTTTTAGGACTTTAGTTAGGGGATTAATAGTTAAATATAATATAATAAAAAAGTGCATAGTTAAATATGTGTATCGAATAAAAAACACTGTCTTATTTTGCAGACTTCCACCATTAATTAATTATTGAGCTATTTTTCTTCATCCATCATCAATTCAAAATCACTCAAAAAAATTCAAATTCACTTTACTAGTCGATGCTCGCTACTTCGTTCGCGTGGTTTCAGGATTTTTAATTTTGTCAAAATAAAAATAATCTATGTGTTATTCCAGAATATAATCTATCTCTGTGCCAAATTTCAGCCAAATCGGTTCAGTAGTTGCGGCGTGATTGAGTGACAAACATCCATCTATCCATACATCGAAATTTTCACATTTATAATCTTAATAGTAGGACAAAGTGGAAAAACATCGTATGGGACAAGGTGATCCGTGCCAAGGATCGCGACCCTCAGTAATGAGGATGACGATGCAAGGATTGAAGGATTGGGTCCCCAACATCTTTTTGCAGATGACATGCAATCAAGTTGTCGATAGGCAAAAGATAACTTGTGTCCTTGTGATCTATAATTTTTTTTTATTAGTAGTAGGATTAATTTGCGAGGAACGTTGTATAAAATAGATGGCACATAGGTCCAAAAATGTTCTGTAAAGAAATAGAAACTCAAATTCTTCACTTGCAGGCAGTCAAACCATACCTCCACTGCGTAAGTAAGGTCGTCAAACAGAACGTGACCGTCCTTACCTATCCAAACTTTTGCCCTTGAGTAGCTGCGTAACCTATACCTAGATATCCAATCACAAAATACCTTTTATTCGGCAATTAGTTTCTTTTGACGTGGATTAACTCGGGAACAAAATGGCGGCGATCGCCGTCAGTCGCTTAATTAACATTCCGCGCCGTGTCAAGAGTCAAGACGCGAATTAAACGAGTATCACTCCGCACTTACCTATTGACAGCTGGCTCGCGGACAGGTTGCCTGCTCGATCGAGGGATTTTAAGATTAGGGGCTACTGAGCTATTAAGGTTAAATATTAATACTAGCGTGGAATAATCCGCAAAGGGGTCGCGGGAACTCTCTGTTTTTCCGAAATCAAAGGTAGCCTATGGCACCCTTTAAAGTCCTCAAGTATACCTACCCATGCAAAAAATAATGTCGATCCATTGCTGCGTGGTTGTAGGACAAACTAACAAACCAACAAACAAACAGATTTTCGTATTTATATATATTTATAATATAAGTAAGGATTTACAGGATTCATTTCCTAGGGACAGTTTTCAGAGTGAGTATTTTGACAGAACCGAGGTCAAAACGCAAGAAAGAAATTACAGACGACAGCTAAAGTGCAACTCAAACTATAGGTACTATTCTTCTATGCGAATATTGTCCCATAAGTATTGCAAGCTAACACTAAAAACAGTACCTATAGCTTCGTGTTAAAGTAGATAAAATCTAATATATAAAAATGAATCGCTTAATGTGTTGGTAAGCGCATCACGCGTGAACGGCTGGACCGATTTCGCTAATTCTTTTTTTATTGTGTTTGTTATTGTTAGGAGAAGGTTCTTATGAAAGAAAAAATTAAGAAAATTGCGCGGAAAATTAGAAAATTTAAGAAATATTAACCACCATATTAAATTATTTCTAATGTAACCGCTTTTACAATTCAAACTTTTTTGATGTAACCTTATGGCGTTTGACATAACATTGACAGAATGCGTGCTGCCAATTTCGTCAAAGAGAATGTAAAAAAACTTAAGACAGGACAACGTCTGTCGGGTCCGCTAGTAATAATATAAAAGAACGTTTAGCGATGTTGTCGAGTTATGAACATATTGCTTCAATTTTGAGAAATTCTTGACAGAATAGCCCAATACATTTTTTGGCCTGATCTGGGAATCGAACCCGGGACCTCAGTCCATTCACAGTCGAACATCCTAACCACTAGACCAACGAATCACTTTAGAAATATAAAAGAGCAACTGCCGAGTTTCTTATCGGCTCTTCTCAGCACAACCTGCTTTCGGAACCAGTAGTGGTCTCTAACACCACCTTACTTGTACTCTTGACTTGTCACAGCTTCATAAGAGACACAGGTTGGCCTACATGAATTTTTTTCATGATAGTAACAGTTAACTAGACTGCGAGCCTCGTCCCGGTGTGCCGCGAGACGAACATTCGACAGGCCCCTGTTACCGAATCGACACCGGCACATCTACTAGGTTAATGCTCATTCCACGAACAACGGTGCGACTTTTACACAGTGGATGACCTCCCTGGCGCAGTGGTGAGCGCTGTAATGTTATAACTCGGTCTCGGGTTCGATTCCCGGCGGGGCAATTTGAGAATATATAATTTCTAAATTGTCTCTGGTCTGGTCTGGTGAGAGGCTTTGGCCGTAGCTAGTTACTACCCTACCGTCAAAGACGTGCCGCCAAGCGATTTAGCGTTCCGGTACGATGACCTGTAGAAACAGATTAGGGATATGGGTTGAATGTATACTGCCATACCCCTTCCAAGTTAGCCCGCTACCATCTTAGTCTGCATCGTCACTTACCATCAGGTGAGATCGCAGTCAAGGGCTATCTTGTCATGGAATAAAAAAAAAGAAAACGGCACCCGAATTTGTGGAACAGCCCTCTTGGTTGTATTAATGTGGCCAATTTGTAAGAGGGCGCGATCGTCTTCGGGACCTGTAAGTGAATGCTGCACTCAATTTTAAACCTTGTTGTAATTAAATAGAATTGGGAATGTAATTAATCGTCCGTCGAGGTGATGCGTACACATTCGTGTTAATTCGCAACACTAATTTGTATTTAATTAAACGACCGATCGGGTGCTTCGTTAAAGATGTCTGCCTAATGACAGGTAAGTATGTCGTACGATATTTTTTAAAAGCGGACTCCTTAATTGGGTGATATAATATACATACAGACATGGTTTAAATAACTGTGGCTTCACAAAAATTTGACTAGGGAAAACGGGGATAAGTTACTTCAGTCAAAAAACAATTTTTTTGGGGATTGTAAATGAATCTTGTTAAAATATTTTACACGTTTTTAAGGATGTAAGGAATTGAGAAAAGGAACATATTCTTGGATGTTAAGAAGGGTAGATGATTAAGTAGCAACTGAACTGTACGCAAGTCCTAATTTGTATTCTGCATCTGCATTCCGAACCGGTGGTAGAGTCATGACGTGTCATAAGAGCTCAAGTTGGCCTACATGAAATAAATAATTTGAAATTGAATTTGAAATTTAGGAATTAAAATTTACACGCCAAATTAATAGACTACTAAGTTATTCAAAAAAAAAAAGTTTGTGTGAAATAAGCCTTCTAAGACTTGGTCAACTGGTAACACGACGAAATACTTTAATCGAAAGCAAACATATTTCTACCTGGCTTGAACCGGCCTAAATAAGTTTTCAGTTATTTAAATCCGAAGCCATAACGTTCAGAGACAATGGTATCTGATGGAGAAACTTTAGAACAAGGCGAAACTCATTTATCCACCTCAATACAAGGCGCCGATAGCATCTTAATACCATCAGTAATCGCGTAATAAAAGGCCCAAAATGACGATTAAACAGGCAAATAGAGTTACAGGAAGAGTTGCCTTATTTTCATATACCTGCCTTACCTGCCAGGTTGATTACCTGTAAAACCTGAGAAATATTACTTTTGATAACATTTTCTTTTTTCTACTCCGTTACTCCATCTTTCTGCCTGCGTTCACTCCTGAACGCAACGGATGATTATGATTCACATATGGTCTACTTTTTCCTTCATCCATATACGCAATTGCCATCATCTTTTTGGGTTGGCGGTCCAAGAATTATAGGAAACTAGTTGATGCCCGCCCGATTGCGGGTTTTTGAATCTTGCAGGAACTCAGTAGCTTATGTTGTTATTATATAACAGTAGCTTATGTGTTATTCCAGACTATATCTATCTCTGTGCCAAATTTCAGGCAAATCGGTTCAGTCGTTGCAGCGCGATTAACAAACATTCATCCATCCATATATTTAAACTTTCGCATTTATAATATTAGTAATATTAATAGAATATGTTATGTAGTGTACCAGGTACCTGGACTTCTATTATTTATTAATTTTTTTGCGATCTTGTTAGTCTAGTTTACTTACTACTCTTTAACCAACTTCCAAAAAAGGAGGAGCTTCTCAATTCGTCAAATCTTTTTTTCCTATGTATGTTCCCCGGTTTCTTGAAGAAAAGAATTTTTATGTTTATACTATAAATTAGTAGGTTGATACACAAAACTTTTCTATCTTTTCCAATCAACAGTAGTTCCTTGTCGAAGTTATTTTATCAGGTATCGAGCAGCGTTTCGAGATATGAGTCAAACAAAGAGATCGCTGATATAGGCCCAACGCTGACACGGCTATTGCATTGTGTTTCGAAAACTTGGAGGTGGTATAAGATAAACGTAAAAATTCTTATTACAAAACCGATTTTAAACGTCACTACAAAGTATATCAATTCTGCCTATAAAATTTGAACAGTTCCCTCGATTTCTCTAGTATCCTATCATCAGATCCTGACCTGATGACAAGAGGACAACCTGGGAAGTATGCTCCTTTTAATCAAAAAAAGAATTTTCCAAATCGGTCCAGGCGTTTGAAGTCGGTTTTTTAAAATATTTTTTTACATTTTTATGTAAAAAGAATTTTGAATTTTATATTATTAGACTCTTTTTCGTGCCGGAGTCTATCTCAAAAAGGTTTTAATTTAATGTTTAATTTCAGTGATGTACTGGAGTTCAAGATAAATAAATCCTACTAATGTGCAAGTTTTTGAGGATGGATGGATATTTATTACCCCTTCATGCAACAAAGAATGGCTGAACCGATTTGGCTGAACTTTTAGACGGAGATAGCTCATATTGACGTCATTTTATCTCGCAAAATTGAAGAGTTCTCGCGGAAATTGTAAACCTTAATCCGCGCAGATGAAGTTGCGGGCATTAGCTAGTTTAATATACTTTTTCTAATACATTCATAGGTCTATAAACTCTACAAACTTCTAGGACGCAAGACCATAATTCGCGGCGGAACACTAGTTATTCCGAGATTCCGAGCAAGCTGACTTTATTTCTAGGCTGGGACGCATGCCTCATCCGATAAACTCTGACATCGCAGTCCCAAATCACCGTCCTTACATCCCATTAACTGTGTGAGTTTGGAACAAATTTGAGTCGATGTGCAAAGTTCCCGATACACCTTGTTTGTTAATACAACTCCGCTCCGCTCCGCTATCAGATTGATAAAGTACGATACAATTGTTAACTAGGGCCAGGTAAATGAGGTTTGGGGTAAATCATGGAACAAATCTGGAGATTAGAATTATAACTAAGTATATTAACGTATTTACTGTACACATAATAAACTTTTTAAATTAAAAAAAAAAGAAAAGAAACCAAGTTATATGTAGTTAATAAAACGGAAGCTGGAAGGGCCGAAAGTCATATTGATAGCTACGTAACCGAGTAAACATCAAATTGTCCTTTTGTTCGTCCGTTTCCGTTTGATATCTAAACGTAAATTGCCAATCAAAACTATATACCTCCATAAGGTCCCCCCAGAGGGACGCCCGTGAACAATATCGGTGTCCCGGACCGGACATATTTAACCTATTTTATTTATTTTCAGGTACAAAATGCCTTATCAGCGGCTGTATAGTTTTAGTCCACACACAGAACATGCCTGTGCCCGATATACACACAAACGTATTTGTAAATACTTATTTTGAATGCCTTGATATTATATCTAAGCATGTCTAACTAGAGGCTTCTCCATCTGACAGACACACATAATCCTTACTAATCTAAACATATAAAAGAAAAAGATGACTGACTGACTGAAACTCAAATCATTCGGGCTGAAAGGCATATTATACCTACTCGTAGATATCAAGTTATTATGACGTAGGCACTAGGTATCCGCTTAGAAAAGATTTTTGAAAATTCAATCCCCTTTGATAAAGTTGGGGACTTGGAGATTGACATAGGCTACTTTTTATCCCAAAAAATCAACGAATTTTTAAACACTAAAATGGGGACTAAGTCGCGGGCATCGGCTAGTATAATAATGAAAACATATTTTTATGATTACGGTTATGGTATGTTTTTTTTAATGGTTAAAAAAATCATGATGTCCACATTACTATCCATGGAGAGTGCGTTAAAGGTATACCAGTGTGAACATACCTTTATATAGTCCCAGCTCCCTATAAACATTGTCCCTTACTAAAGATACCGCGCGGTAGTGGTAGTTTTAAATACCCACTAAAAATGATTACGGCAGTTGTTTTGGCCGATAGGACCATGGGGTTTGATGGGGGTCGGCATATATCTCTAATGTTTATCCAATACCCATGTTTACATTGCCCCATGGGAAGCTGAAGTGGCAATAGGGTTTAAAAACTGATAGACCTTGGGGTCCCGAGGTTCTAGAATGCCGACCTCGCACCAGATAGTTCAGTGTTGGCAGACCCTCCATTGTTGGCAAACCCTCCACTGTTGGTGGACTAGATGGATCGACAATATTGTCTGTAGAGGGGTCGGAATATATCTCTTAACTTCGTCAATTATCTTATTAAAGTCATTTATATTGGTTACTTTATTATGAACTAGTTGATACCCGCGGCTTTGCTCGCGTGGAATTAGTTTTTAAAATCCCCTCTTTGATTTTCCGGGATAAAAAGTGGCCTATGCCACTCTCCCAGTCATCAACTATACCCATGCACAAAATCACGTCAATCCGTTGCTTTGTTGCGGCGTGATTGAAAGACAAACCAACAAACAAACACACTTTCGCATTTATAATATTAGTAAAGATAGCTTTGTTATGTCTTGTTAACTTTGCTATGTCTAGGTAAGGTTTGCTATGTAACTTAGCTACACACTTTTGCATTTGTAATACAATTAAGTAATAAGAATTGCTAGCTTTCTTATCTTGTTACTTTGCTATGTCTAGGTTAGGTTTGTCAATTGTCATGTCTTATTAGCTTAGCTATGTCTACTTAGGTTTGTTATGTCTTGCTAACTTTTTGGACGTCGGTTAAAAATGAAGATAAAGCCCGGAAATGGAGTAAAGGTTATCAATGGAATCATGTCTCGAGCCGATCCCCGTCCCAGAGTCCCGAAGGTGAATTATTTGCTCAAGTTATCGGCCCTCCCGTTTATCACCGGAGCGTCGCGTTTAATAATAATTAATGATAATTGCCTTTTCGCAAAGCCGATCGGCCGGTTCACGTAACTTGCTTCAGTTTAACTTGGAATTTGAGAACTGTATCTTGTGTAGTTCCCGATTCAGGAATATCGAATGCGTGGAGTCGTATTTTGCAGATTAGATTAAAAAAAGCTTTTTTTTTTTCGAATTTAATGTGCTTTTGAATATTGATTTCAAAGCCCCAATAGCCCAACGGTTTAGAGCGTGGAGTGAATACCGAAAATTAAACCCCCACTCACAAATAAAAAACCAAAAAAGAATAAATTTTATTTAAAAAAAACTTATTACTATGTAGGAATTGTAATGAAATGCACAGGAAAGGGTTCTTTGAAGCACATACAGGAAAACCAGGAAAACCTTTTTTAAATTAATTATTTTCTAACATCTAAGGTTATGGTGAAGTATTTATTTAAAGTACTCGTCCATAAATAATTTTCCATGTAGCTTATTAGCTAATTTTTAATACGTATAGACTAGAGCTTGACTGCAATCTCACCTAATATGAAGATGTATTCATGTTACATCATAATTCCTTTATTACTTTTGATTAACCTCGGTAAAATAGTTATTTTTAAGCAGATTTTTTGTTTAATGTAGGAAATATTATAATATCTAACTATAGTTTTCTTAATTCTCTCGTCTCTAGATCTTTAACTATATCCATGCAAAAACCGACTTAATCTGTCGCTTCGTTGGTGCGTGATTGAAAGACAAACCAACTGACAAACTATCGCATTTATAATATTAAATAGTAGAGACGAAATATCATAACACTCTCCACACCATTTCTGTCCATGTAACTGTATTCTTAATCACTTAGCATTGGTAAACGACAAGGTAAACAATATGAAGACTCAAACTTGAACGATAACTCACGGTTGCTTTAACTTGCGCGTTATGCATTGTTTGAGTACGACCAATTCTAACTATGACACACGGCTATATTATTGAAATCCTTTGCGCAGTTTCAGTGGGAATGAGACAATCTTGATACATTGTGTTTGTCGCTGCTTTCAGTGTTAATGGCACTGCTATAAGTTTTACCCGCGAGTGCGCGTAAATGTTTTTATGATCAGCAAAAGTAGGTATATATATATTTTTTTAAGCCATTGCATAGCTTCTATCGCGGGCCAGCGTGGAGACCGAATCCAGAAATTCTGTAACGAAAATAACCTGACACGGGACTCCTCTACGGTGAGCCGCTAGATGGCGTTGATAAAAAATGCTATGCAATAGCTTTACCGCGGCAGTCCCCGAGTGCCACACTTACGTGGATGAAGTTGCAGTAAGTAAGTAGGTATGTTTACTCATCACAGTGTATAATAGTCTAATAAAACCCCAAATATTATAATAACCGCGGGCAATTCCAGCAATAACGCGTATCTATCACCCGTTTATCCGCAATCACTATAAATAACGGATAATGTTCGGGTAAATATTCATATATTAACAGGTAAGCGTCAACTTGGCGTGAGTTATAACATCTACCCAGCGTTTAGGCGAACCGACGCCATTATCATTAATTTAAAATATTATTTACAGGCCTAAGCCTTATTTGGATAGGACAAGAGAATCTTGGATACGACGACAACAGAGCCTATAATAAGGTACAATCCACCTTTAATTTACGAGAAAGGACACAATGAATGTTTGAGTCGGTCCACACGATGCGTTGCGGAAACGCACCGCAAAGATTTCGCCGCATTTACGGACACACGGGTGCTGCGGTGACGCAACTTCGCTACAGCGCCGCAAAAGGGTACCCATTACACGAACTGTAGTAGGTTACCGTCAATCTCAAACTCAAACCATCAAACTCAAACTCAAAATTATTTATTTGATGTAGGCCAACTTGTGGCTCTTATGACAAGTCAAGAATCTACCACCGGTTCGGAATGCTGATTCTGCTGAGAAGAGCATCAACGGTTCACTACTGAGCGCAGGTTTCTTACACCATGGTTTTCCTAAGGAGGACGCCACATCTGCCTCACCGCGAACTAACTTAACCTTACTTAGCTTAGATTTAGTTCACACAACCTGTTATGGCTACTAGGCGAAGCTATTCGAACTCTGTATGTCGAGCTAAGCTAAGTTAAAAAGAAGAGCCACATTCAGAGCTAGGCAGCTCTGAATGTGGCTTTGATTTTATTCAGTCAATTGACAGTTAGGTCACCATTTATGTGTGGAGCTTTTAAAAACTATTTGAAGTATTTTCAACTCCGAAAGTGACTCGGGTAGGAAACTCAGTTCCTTGGAAACAAAGCCCTCAATCATAGGAGACAATAAACAAAATTCAGCCACCTGGCAGACCAATAAATAGCGGACAAGAAAAGCAAAACGTATGCGCGCCATCGGCGGCAAAGCCCCGTACAAATCTGGCCAGCGGATAGCCGCCTGATCGACAAATCCAGCAGATTACGCGCTGATACTGGGGCCATGTTTATGAGACAACCGGACTGCGCCGGACGCCGGACTCCGTACCCTGCTCTAGGGTTATCACTTATCATCTATACTACACTACTTACAAACTTAAAAGAATGATCATTATCTAGTCACAAAAATACACTAAATACAGCTACAATACTTCAGAACAGTTGTATCAAAGAAATTTTTCATCCCACGGGATTTTTAAAAACCTAAATCCACGCGGATAAAATATCAGTATGTGTAGCGTATTGTTCTATGAACAAAAATGAATGAACTTTAGAATATTTTCACACTGCAGAATAACGTCCATAATCTAAATATGATCTAGTTCTTTATAGCATTGAAGTCTATCCCAAAATAGTTATCGGGCACAATGTTATTATTATTTTGCAACTTTTGAAATTTTGTCAAGCGCTACAATAATTCCAAACCTTACTCAGTGCCAGAGTCACTGTCAATAAAGTAAAATTTCAGCGCAGTCGAGTTTCTTTCCGAACAGAGCAAAATCCCAAAACTAGACAATATTAGTGTAACAAATACGAATCTAAATCTCGACCAACTGAGAACAGCACTAGATAACCGTACGGATAACAAAATCGTAAACAGAATGCGCAAAGTTTAAAAACGGAACAAACCGAATCGAACGCGGTAATAAAATAAAATAAAAATGCAAATCGCACGGAGTTGGCAGCCCTGGCCGATACGGAGATAGAGGGAAGGTAGCGGAATAATATTTCGGCTTACAAAACGAGTCCAAGTTTTAATAGTGTACCGTCATGTTTATGTTATGGGCCGCATCGAGAGGAGCCGGACGGCACTGATATAGGGGCCGGGCGTTAAAAGGTTTCAGTTTCTTTGTACGAGTACATTTCCGCTGAAACATACGAGTACTACGTATATTTTTGAGAACTGAGCTTTGAGTCCATACCTTATTCCGCTGTAATAATATTCTCAACGTCATCATCAGCTATACATACGAGTAAATGGCTCAGAATTGAGTAATTTCATTTCAGAAAACCGGGCTATATGTAGGCCGTAGTGTCCACGACGCTGGTCTAACGTAAATTAGCCCATAGTCCAACGGTTAAAAGTGCGGACTGAAAACTGAAGGGTCGCAGGTGCGAGTACTATTGTCGTACCCACTTCTAGCACAAGTTTTTCGCTAATTTAAAGAGGAGACCATAGACAATGTCTATGGTCAATGCACAGATGCATTTGAGCTTCTTACATAGCATATTCGACTGCAGATGACGAGGTTGGCTTCCCGGGTCGGGCCAAAAAATTGGGTTTTTCTATTAAGGAATTCTCATTTTTAGCCCGGGGCTATAAGAGTTAGGCGGTGAGCCACCACCGTGCTTCGGAGAACACGTAAATCCGTTGGCTCTGCGCCTTATCTCTCTCCGGTCGTGTCGAGTTTCCGTCCATTCGAAATATGAGAATGAGGGAACAGAAAGTGCACCTGTGTTGCGCACATCCTTGTTCACTATAATATCTCCTGCGCAAACGGTTAATCCCTGTGGAAATCGGCCGCCGTGACCGAATTCGGTCGGGAGGACATTAATAGACAACATAAGAGTCATCTGCAGTAAGCGATACTCGTAAATCGAGCGTCTTAATTTACGTGTGAAGCCATTGTCGAGGCTTACCGGCTTTATTGATAGCCCGTTGTCACCTTGAGATATAGCCGCGCAATTTGTACACCGAATTAGTGACAATCAATTAAAGAGTAAGAGCCCATCAACTTAATTAGGAGAGTCGAGCCGAAAGTGTTCTAACTGAACAGATATTTTTGAACAACAAAGAGATAGTCGATGAAGGTTTATTTAAGTGTAAATTGAAAATTTAAGAAATCCCCGATATCTCAATATTTAAAAGGCAAAGGTGACTGATTGACTGACTGACTGATCTATCAACGCAGAGCCCTAACCACCCAACGGACGGATCGGGCTGAAATTTGGCATCCAGACAGCTATTATGACGTAAGCATCCGCTAAAAAAGGATTTTGAAAATTCAACGTCTAAGGGGGTAAGATAGAGGCTTAAAAAATCGAATTTAACGTGAGCGAAGCCGCGAGCAAAAGCTAGTGTGAAATAAAAAAAAAAAAACTTTATTTTCTGGTGGCGGCCATCTTGGATTTGAAATTTATCTAAGTGTAGGTATACTATTCTACTAGTCAAGCCCTTTCATTTGATACACATATTGAGGGAGTTGTGAAAAAATATGTAGGTAATCTCGTGACTCACGTTATCTTCTTCTTCGTCTATTGCTGGATAAAGGTTTCTTGTATGAACTTCAACAAGACTCAGTCTTGCGCTAACTGTATTCTCCGGCGGCTCACTGTGACTCACCTGATGTCATCGGTCCACCTAGTGGGAGGTCGCCACTCTAGTCCTTAGGATCACAACGACCATCAGTTCTTCAAATTAAATTCTAAATTATTTATTGCATGTAGGCCAACCTGTGGCACTTATAATAGGAGACTCTTCTTCTTCTTCTTCTTCATCAACTAATGGACGTCCACTGCTGGACATAAGTCTCTTGCATGGACCTCCACAAACCTCGGTCTTGCGCCGCCTGAATTCAGCGGCTCCCTGCGAATCGTTTGATGTCGTCTGTCCACCTAGTGGGGGGTCTGCCAACACTGCGCTTCCCGGTGCGGGGTCGCCACTCCAGCACCTTGGGACCCCATCGACCATCAGCTCTTCGAACTATGTGCCCCGCCCATTTCCACTTCAGTTTCGCCACTCGCAGAGCTATGTCGGTGACTTTGGTTCTCCTACGGATCTCCTCATTTCTGATTTGATCTGTATAATATACTCACTTTTTAGCTGTAAAAAATGTTTAAAAGTTTGACCGGATCATTTAATTATTATGTCCAATACGTGTTTTTGTACAAGAACAATGAAAATAAAATATATGACTATAAACATGAGGCTCGTAACCATTTGTATCGCTACGTAGTTGGCAGATAGACACAGAAGTAATATAAATTAACACCTAATCCGTATTACCTACATTTGCAGCGGAGCGATTCAAATCATCAATTTACGTGAACAGGATACAGGCAATCCAGCTGAAGCGTATGCCCTTAAATCAATAGGTCTTTGTGCAGGTATCCTGAGTGCCATCGAGGCCTGTTTGATTTAATATAATGGGCATATGCGCACATTAGACGATCAATTGGTCATCAATTGTTGGGTTAATTTGCAGTAAATACACACTAATCCGTCGTGTCGAGGGTAGATTCAGTGGTTTGTTCACGCGCGATGCTAATTTGCTGTGAAAATTGTTCATTACGAAAAGTTCAACTCATAAAAACAGTAGTAGTTCAACTATAACAATTGAACGCAGCTTGCATATCACACATAGAGTTCATTACGAAAAAGTGGAACTGATAAAAACAGTAGTTCAACTATAGCAGTTCAACTATAACAATTGAACGCAGCTTGCATATCACACATAGAGTTCATTACGAAAAAGTTGAACTGATAAAAACAGTAGTTCAACTATAGCAGTTCAACTATAACAATTGAACGCAGCTTGCATATCACACATAGAGTTCATTACGAAAAAGTTGAACTGATAAAAACAGTAGCTCAACTACTATAGCAGTTCAACTATAACAGTTGAACGCAGCTTGCATATCACACATCGAGTTCATTACGAAAAAGTTGAACTGATAAAAACAGTAGTTCAACTATAGCAGTTCAACTATAACAACTGATCGCAGCTTGCATATGAAGACACATTGAGTTTTAGAATGACACAATCAGCTAGACTAGATTTCAGTCCCACTTATATGACTTTTTGTCTCTTAGTACGACAGAGACGCTTTACGAAATCGAAGCCAGCCGATGTGTATCTAATATTTATTCCAAGGTACTTCAAGAGATCTGCCAAATTCAACTCAGCATTGGGACCACAACGTCCATAGTTTCTTCAAGCCGTGAATTTCGCTCATTTCCACTTCAGCTTTGCGACTCGCTAAGCTATGTTGGTAAGTTTGGTTCTCCTGAGGAACTGCTCATTTCTGATTTTATCATGCAGGGATACTCTAAGCATAGCTTTCTCCATTGTCCTTTAAGTGATCCTGAACCTTCTTATGAGGCTCATAGTAAGCGACTACGTTCCGCAAACAGTTCACTGCAAGTTGGCCGCTACCTCAAGTCAGATCCTCTTAGTACAGACAGCAACTTACCACTTGCGATTGTCGTTACCGAGTTTTTTAAAACTTTTTTTTATTTTTACGTTTTAAATGTTTTTGTTAAGTTTTAATTAGTCATTTATTGTTGTTTAGTTACTATTGTTCGCGTGTCCTTTTCTACGAGTTAAAAAAGATAAAGTTTTGCGTAGCGCAGAGTATTTATTACTATAATTAATGTCTTTTTTTGAATAGGATAAAAATAAGAAATTAAAAATCACGCTAGACGTCATTGCCATGAAAAACATTGCCAGAAAAGAAAACTTCCGTCACAGTCGTGGTAACAAAAAAAATACAATCATTATTTTATTGTCAACGGTACCAGTATAACGTCATCTTGTAACGGTCGACGACGGCCGACTTGTAGTGAACGTGTAGTAGGTACTTACCAATTTTCAAAAATAAATGATCCTAATTCTTCCCTCCAATTTTTGGCTCCACACTAATTGATAGTCAGTAATTGAAGCTACACACAGCGCGGCCATATCTCAAGGCGACAGCAGGCTATCAATAAAGCCGCTAAGCCTCGCCAATAGCCTCCCGCGTAAATTAAGACGCTCGATTTACGAGCGTTACTGCAGTCGCAAGATGTCGCCCGTGTTGTCTGTCACTGAGGATTGAGGGCTACATGCGACCGCTGCGACATTGTTAGTTTATATACCAACGATTCAGAACAGAATACTTGAAGCACTTTTTCTAGTTTAGGCTTATCATATCTAAAATTTTGCATAGATGACAAGCTCGCTATCTACTTACTGTGTAAATTAAAACGCAATTTACGAGCGTTACTGCAGCTGTAAAATGACGCCCGTGTTGTCTCCACTAAGCCTCACTGATTGAAGATTGAGGACTACATGTGGCCGCCTGGATATATATTTACATTTATATCGATACTTTAGAATAGGACATGCCTTAAGACCCTTAAATAACAGGTTACTAGACTTTTATTTTAATTTAAAGAGATAACAGAGCCTCACCAATAAAATTATAGCCTCTCGCATCGATTTACCAGCGATACTGCTTTATAAAATGTCGTCAATGTTGTCTAACTGATGATGAACGCTAACTGATGCAAGTGCAAACAGTTGCGGTGCTTTGGTTTTGTTTTATCGAGGCAAAGGTCTGTTTCAAGCTTAAAGGGTTGAGAAGATCGTATGCGGATTTAAGTGTGAGTAATGAAATTTTACTCGGATAAGTAAGTGCAGCAGGAAGCATGAAATACGCAACTAATAAATGCCGCAGATTAACATCTAGCATATTCATACCCGCCGCAATTGCACGGATAATACCAATAGTAAACCTTGCTGAGATCTCACCTGACTAGGGTTGCTACTTAATCAACTCTCTTGTTCTACATACTATAAAACAGTACCAACTTTGCATAACTGAATGAAAGACGATGCAGAGCCTGAATTGGTTGAGTCATTGTCGTTTTCGCCTAGGTTTCCTAAGTTTTAGGTGACACTTGCTGACTCTAGGTACAGGACTAACTACGTTAAGAGATTCGTGATGATTGAAATATATGGTTGAAAGAAGGAAATACACGTCGAGTACTCTAGTGGTTTGAGAATTCATCAAAGCTTTAGCAACCCTAGGATCCACGTCTAACTGGTTCTAACTGGTTGGAGCCGCCCCGCGCAGCCGGAGACTGGCGTAATCCGGTGCAATCCAGTTCACAAACTTTGTTCTGTCGTGTTTGCGTTGCGGTGCACGCCTCTGCCACTGATCGGTTCATCTGACAACCTTTTGTGCGTATTCAGAAACTAATTAGGGTTGGGCGGGGCACGTGCTATTCGACTCACAGGGTGTTAAATTTTTGTATTTTGCTAAAAATGTGTAACTAACTGTTCAGTTTTCTTTTTAATTAAATCGATTTAAAAAAATGTTTGAGCTACATTTTCTTCTCTAGTTTCTAACTTTTAAAATTACATAAATAAAAAAAGTTAAAAATAACAAAATTAGGTAACTCAGTGCTGACTTCATCAATGTCGAGTGACGTTTAACCAAGGAATAAATCATGAATAAATTGTGCGTTCTGACAGTTTTTGTATTGAAGATCTGCCAAAATATCACATTCGGATAAGACTTACTTTACGTTGGTAAAATCGACCATAAATGTTTTGTTCCTACAAAAAATAAAACATCTACATATAGTTTGAGAGGTGTTTTAAACATAAAATACATAAAAACATAGACTTATTATATGACATAAAAAACATGGTAAATAAGTTATTCCATGATAATTTCTAGTAGCTACGACATTTAGCGGCAACGAGGCGAGAAACTAAACCCGGTGGTCCCGGGGCAAATAAAAGAGGCCGACAATTACCGGGTACCCTTTTAGCGGAATGTCAGCGCGGCTCCATAGAATCGCAAATGTCCCAAATGTGCGCGTAAAGATTCCGCCACGGTTAATGCAGCGTGATAGGTGTTAGCTTCTTTTTGGATCACTGCACATGTGCACCCGACTTTATTTACTTTATAAGCTGAGGTTTGCGCATCGGCACTGGTTTTATATTATCCCCGCTGGATATTTAGTTTTAATACTACTGTACATTTAAATATTAAAATCATAGATTTATAAATAAAATACTTGTTAGGTTTTTAAAAATACCAATCTCAAAACCAGAATATTATGTAGCCTATGATACTTTCCAGGTCCTCAACTATATTCATACAAAAATTCATGTCGAACGGTTCTCCATCGCTGCGTATAGTCGAAACAACGAATAAATACACTTTCGCATTTATAATATTAGTAGGTACCTAAGGATTAGTAAGGTATTACTTATTATTATTTAAAATATTCATTCAATTTAGTCCTTTGAAATCTTGATTACGACATTTTAGGGAATGTTTCAGCACAGAATATGATCTTCTGCCGCCTATATCTATAAAGGGTTCATCGACACTCTTGAAACCCTTCGTCTTCCTCTTTCAGCTCTTTGAGGTCGCTACTTGAGTAGTTATAATTTTACAGTAGTGAGGAGCCCAGGATAAATTCAAAATAATAAAAATTATTTATCAAAATCAAAAATGTTGTATCACATGGATTTAAATTAAATTCCACTTAACATTTTATACGTATTATTAGGAAATTAAATAAATAAATTGCACTCAGGGTAACCTAAGTCTAGAACTTTATGTAAATCGCGCTAAGCCAGCTCGAACCGATTCACAGCAGGCGTAAACCAGTTTAAGGCGGTTTGAGCCGGAGGGAAGTTTGTTTTGTTATGCGCTGAATGAGGGTAGGTTCACGTAGTGAGTGTAATTGAAGAGATTTCCCCTCAAGCATTGCCTGCAGTTTACTGGCGAAGAAATATTACTAAAAATGCATACATTTTCTTCTAAGAAAATTAACAAAACTTATATTCCTCTGATTTTTTCCTTGGTCTTGGTTGCAGATAAAGAAGATGTAAAGTGTCAATAGCCCAACGGTTAAAGGTGCGGATTAAAAACTAAAAGGTCGCAGGTAACGAACCTCACCCGTTCCTTTGCACTATTGTCGTACCCATTCCTAAGGCTTATTTGGAGGGGAGAGCAGATTTGTCGGCTTGCCTGATATTCTTTTTTTTTTTAAAAGACGTGTCAGGCCAAGAACTGGTATTCTCAGTAGCTGTAGGAGCCCGGAGTTGGCACGTTGGCTGTGATACATCTTTGTGCTGGTATTTTATTACCTACTAACCTTTAAAGTCTTCTTCAACGTCTATTACATATATCCTTTCTTTTATACGTGATACAACTATATTTTTTAATTTTTTAGTCTAAGCAAAAATGTATTAGGTACTAGGTACCTATCTTGTAAGTTCTTTCTCTTCTCTTGTTATCTAATAAATACATTTTCAACTGCTTTTTCTGACTAACATCTTATCTAAAATGTTGTCAAGGTGCGTTCTAAATCCAGGCTCAATACTCCCTTGTATATACGCGAGCGTCATAAATAAAGCAATGGAACTCTTCGCATGTCACAGGAAGTAGCTACAGTCCTACACCTTTCCTTTTTGGCGTCCGGCGTTCGGATGAAAATTGTAATTTAAAGGTACATTTGTAGCATTTTGCCGCGTCACCGCTTATCAGACGAATAATCCTTGACACAAACGTCAGCCCAGAGCGGCAGTGACGTTGGATTACGACTCGCCTCGCAAAAAATACAACACTCGCCGTGTTTGGGCTTCGACCAATCGCAGCCATGGTATTGTGGACGAAATTTTTACCTTGGAAAGCTGTTTATTTTTTGAGGATTTTAATATAATCGTTTTCCTGAATTCTTTAATCCTAATCGTCAGCAGTCGTTGTTTCAGCCGATGACTTAAAACTGCTGGGCATATATAATTTGTCTGGTGGGAGGCTTTAGCCGTGGCTGGTTACCACCCTGCCGTCAAAGACGTACTGCCAAGCGATTTAGCGTTCCGGCATGATGGCGAGTAGAAACCGATTAGGGGTATGGGTTGAATTTACATTGCCATACCCCTTCCAAGTTAATCCGCTACCATCTTAGACTGCATCGTCACTTACCATCGCACATTGTGTAATTTTTCCCAAAATCGGACATCCCTTTTTTATGATACTAATCGAAACTTTAAGCTTTTTTTAATGCTAGAGTAGAACACCCAGAAGTTAATTCTGTTTAGAACCGGAGTTATAAATTTTTAAAATTTTTTTTATGGTTACCAGAAAAAAACTAAGAAATGCTGTAACTTTCTATGTAACGAAAGTTTTTAATTTCAATTATAGCATGCTATAAAATCAATTAAGTGCTATTTTTGGAAACATATAATTAATTTCTAAGTGAACAATAGCGGAAGATATGTTTTTTTTTAACTAATTTTGAAATTAATTTTTTTCTCATCTTTGTATAGATATTAGCATCTAATTTTCACATATTGTATTTATCAGGAGAATACTTAGGACCTCGGAGTTATTGAATTTTAAAAATTTCATTTTATGCAACTCAATAATAATCCCTGAAAAACATAACCCTCCGTTTTCATTACATTAAATTACACAATGTGCATCGGTGAGATCGCAGTCAAGGACTATATTGTCATCGAATAAAAAAGAAACTTTTACTTGCTTCCGAATCGTCAAATGAATCTACCTATGGTTCTGAATGCCGTTCCAGCCGAGAATAGATTCCAGATTAGGGGTTCGGGTTGAATCTACACTGCCGTACGAGACACAAATCTGCTATGACATAAATCTGTCTCGTTTTAACTCTGTCTTGAATCTGAGCTGAATTAGAGTGCGGTCTATAGATTTCAGCCTCAGTCACAGAAGTAAGTAGCCCTATATTCAAATAGCCAGTCACCTTTCCCAAAACAAATTTGATTTGGAAGGGCCTCGAATTAATCTAACGCCTAACACACTAACAACGGAGTAGGATGACCATTCTTCATTAGTACAAAGGAACTTCGCTTTTGTCTCGCGGCCATTCATTTGTGATTGTTCACTACACGAGGGACCTGCGCCTATTCTGGTCGTTGTCGCAGCTACTAATGTTTTCAGATCGCTAACCAGCGGTACTACTTTGATTATTTCTGTGAAACTATTTAAGGCCCAAGAGACGGGTCTGCCCGCGAAATTCAAATTTGATTTGGTTTTTCGCAATTTGTAAACTAATACGACGAAGTAGGCTTATGGTATTCAAATTGCGCCAATGGCAGTATCATCTTCACAGGTTTATATACTAACCTTAACGTAAAAGTATCCAGTTTAAGAAATTAGTCAAAATAATGAGTTTGACGTGAGCTACTCACAAATAAAGTCATTATTTTGATTAATTTCTTAAACTGGATACTTTTACGTAAAGATTAGTATATAAACCTGTGAAGATGATACTGCCATTATCGCAATTTGAATACCACAAGCCTACTTTGTCGTATTCGTTTATAAATGGCGATAAACCAAATTAAATTTGAATTTCGCGGACAGCTCCGTGTCTTGGACCTTGATGTATCTGCATTAAATAGTTTCACAGAAATAATCAAAGTAGTATGATGGACATAAATTGCATTGCAGCGAGACGTGACACTGTACAGCTGTATGTACAATGGATGGATGACATCAAACAAGTCACAGGAAGCTATTGGATAAAAGTTTTACAAGACCACAGTGTGTGAAAGTCCCTGCGAGAGACATATTTTGTCCAACGCTGGACATTGGCAACGGAGCTGATATCGATACTCTTGAGCTAACTAGGCATGAGTTTGTGAAAATCTATCTTCTATCTACCAAATAATACCTAATACCTAAAAATCAGTTGGACACACATACGCAATAACGTTTCAACCCACAAACCTTTGTCAAATTAAATATATACATAACGTAAAGGAATAAAGTTAACTTTTCAATTAATAAGTTGTGTGGGTTGACTCTTTATTGCGTATGTGCGTCCAATTATTGTTCGCTAGTCCGACTAAAACTCAAAGACGGCTAGACTGATATGGACATTCTTTTATTTATTTTGTTCGCCTTAATACAGGGGCAGTTTAAAAACAAAAAAACATGAAAAACTCAAAAGAGAAACAGGTGAAAAATTGAAAAATCAAAGTTTTTAATTTTGGAAATTACTACTTTAAAGATGGCGGAAGCGAATCCGCGAGTAAAGCTAGTAAACACATTAAAACTTCCACAATCTGCATTTCAATTACCATACAATCAGTACAAATAAATCACTTTAAATTCCACTAGTAGGTAAGTAGGTACAAACAAATGGACCCACATCAGAGTAAGCCGCCTGTCGCCGGCTTGATCCCTGTCAACAAATCCACAATACAGCCTGACTCGGCGTCACCCGCGCTACAATGAAATGATTAATGGACCAACGGCTCACAGTCGCACTACACTATCGGAGCGGAATTCGATTTGTGTAAGTGGCTTGCATTATTAATTAAGACGTAAAGGTATCTGTTTGGACACTAACACAATGGAATAGACGACGAAAAAAAATTCATCCCTCTGTACTTGTAGGATAGGTACTGAAAATAATAGTTTTTTGTTTTTTCAAGTTTTTAGTTAAGAAGTTTTTGTCTTGTGGGAGACTTTACCACGCTATTTTCAAAGACGTGCCGCCATGCGATTTAGCGTTTCGGCACGATGGCGTGTAGAAACCGATTAGAGGTACGGGTTTTTAATGTACACTGCCGTACCCCTTCCAAGTTAACCCGCTACTATCTTAGACAGCATCGTCACTTACCATCAGGTGAGATCGCAGTCAAGGACTAACTTGTCATCGAATAAAAAAAATAAAATTATTTTCCAACTTTTCGACGTTATTAATAATATGTATACCGTTGCCAATTTATAGCACTTTAGTACCAATAGTCTGCGGTAGTGCTACGAAAAAAAAATGTGGGAGGAAGTATACCAATACACCGGCCAACATTGGTGACTTGGCCTGAATGTTCCGTCCAACCTTTGCTCCAAGGTGACACATGTGGTCGATGCCTCTCCAGCAGTCTTGTCTAATTCGCGGCTGTGTTCACATCGCTTTATTGTCAGCATAAATTGATAGTCTCGATCATAAAGTTGGCTGGAATAGACATCATTTTTTTCAAACAAGTTAATTTTTGAATTCTACTAAAGGGCATGCTACCGGATGTGATATGTGATGCCTATCATTAGGTCTCAAACATGATTGTAATCATGCGCAAAGCTAGCTATCACCTTAGACCATTCAATTGGGTTTAAAGGTCTATGGTAGGACTAAAGCTTATTGAAAAGAAATCAAATACTCCATGTCAAGTTATGAGCAGTGAATGTCTAGCGATTAGGATTACTTTTTCGAGGGATCGCGAGTTCAATCCTGCGCACGTACCTATGACTTTACTGAGTGATGTGCATTTAATAAGTTAATATAAAACTCCAACGGTGAAGAAAAACATCGCGAAAAAATTTGCAAGTTAGCCCGCTACCATCTTAGACTGCATCGTCACTTACCATCAGGTGAGATCGCAATCAAGAACTATCTTTTAGCGAATGAAAAAAAAAATGTTCTCACTGTTCTCACATTCGAGGGCTTCTCGAAAAAATCTCTTCCTTAGAGATAAGCTGTCCTTGTGCAAGTCCATTAAATGTTTATGGTATAAAAAAGTCACTTCTAGATACTAAGTAGCGAGTACATCTGTGCGGAGGCAGGTGATGCCCGGTAAGCAACGTTAAGCGAATTAATTAGTGGGCGGGCGCCGACAGCGAGCGATCGAGCACCTGATTGTTGCTTGTTTCTGAAAATGGAGGGATTTATCAAACCTTCGCAGGCCGCGTTCAGTACAAGCTCGATGACAGAGGTCGTTGATCAGAAATTGACAAGGAATTGAAAGTTAAAGGTTCAATATTTTTTTCTTCGGCTCCTTTATCTTCACTTATCTATATATATAAAATTCAAAGTCCTGACTGACTGACTGACTGAGATATCAACGCACAGCCTAAACTACTGAAGTTAGAAACTTGAAATTTTTACAGTTGGTTCCTTTTATGACGTAGGCGCAAACTAAGAAAGGATTATTGGAAATTCCACCCCTAAGGGGTTTAAATAGGGGATGGAAGTTTATATGAAACTCCGTCATTTTTCAAGCTGTTTCCATCAAAGTTGGTATTAGAGCTTTCAGTTAAGAATAAAGAAGTACGTGTGTCACTGTTTTTGGAAATTCCACCCTAATTCCACGCGGACGAAATCGCTGGGGCAAAAGCTAGTCTTCCCTAAAATAAATCTGGAACAAACTTTTCACAGGCTGAAATGCGATTTGTTCTAAGCCACCTATTGCCAAATTATTTTTTTAAGTAATTATAGGTACACGCTTGACCACTATCACACCCTTGAACGATTCAGAAAGGACTTGCCTTTACGCAGATTTAGTACTGAATATTCTGCCACTTTCTGCGGGAGGTGAGGTAATCACGTACAGCACACATTTAATCACTTCCGCACACTCTTGTAAATACTTAATGTCTCTATGAACGCACACTAACTCAAAAGCTGTCACACTTACAAGCTGACACGTACGTTTGTACATGTACTTCGGCAGAGGGGAATGCGTGCGCTTGCCAAGTGCTGGCTAAATGGTCGAAGATCACACCTGATGGAAACTGATGATGTGGTCTAAGATGTAACGCGTTGGTCTAGAAGACGCCTATTCACTCTTGTTTTAAAGTTGTATGAGTTGTAAATTATAGAATAGATAAAGCAGAGTGCATATCCTAGTGTTGCAGTACAAGGGTGGTGCGCGACACCATTAACATCTAATACCAATATATCAAGTGTCCGCTTATCAATTTATGGTCCCGCTGTATCGAAACTTGGTCCGGAGTGCATCTTGCACAAGTTTGATAATAAATTAAAACGTGCGATATTTACTGCCAACCGCTCTGTTCTGTTATACTCTGTGCTCTCTGTATGTGCATACAATACAAGTATGTATTGTCATACTAATAAATTGATAGAATTTGTACAGACTAATTAATTTTGCAAAATTAATTATTGGAATGGAATCTCTCACACATCGGTTATACATGCAGATCTAGAAACGCAAATAAATGGACGTAAGTTTCAATTATTGAGGACTAAAGGAAAAAAGTATTATATAAGTCTTTTCATACAAAAATAAAATTGTTTGAAAAAAACATTGAAAGTAAGTAGGTACAACTTTTCATCCATGTGGTTCCCCCAATTTTCTTGCAGTAATAAAAAACTGCAAGAAAATTGAATTGAAAAAGAAAAATAAATATTTCACTCACCAGGTCATCTAAATCCATGTAAAAAATTACGTCTATCTTTTGCTCCGTTGCTCCGTGATTGAAGGACAAACAAACACACTTTCACATTCACAATCGAAAGGGTATTTGTTAGTTCCTTTGTCCTTCAAACACGCTTCAACAGAGCTACAGATCGACGTGATTTTTCGCATGGATATAAGTAGTTGAGGTCGGTGAGTGACACAGGCTACTTTTTGTCCCGGAGAGTCAAAGATTTCCCGCGGGATTAAAAACCTAAATCGACGCGGACGAAGTTGCGGGCATCAGCTATAGTATTAGTACATTTTCCACTCATAACACGCTCATTAAGGTGAAAAGCTCTCGTAATTGTGGAGTACGAGCTCATAAACATGTCAGCGCTAACACACTCCCAGGTGCATCGTACATCGCGCGATACCGCGTATCGTGACACTGGAGATAGCGGCATGACTGGAAACCCTGGAAACCGCACGTGTGGAGGCCAAAGCCTCAATAGCCCAACGGTTAAACGTGCGGACTGAAAACTGTAAGGTCGACGGTTCAATTCCTATCCGTTGCACTATTGTTGTACTCACTCTTGAACACACACTTCTAAATTTAAAAATTAGTCAAGTTCAGCAGGTCTTTAACAGAAAAATTTCACGTTGTAATGTACCTAAAAGCACTATAAAAAGTACTACTAAAAGATTAAAATAATTGTGTAATCGGACTACTGAAAATTCCGATTTTTATTACATCCATGTCACACATCTGTCCTAGCTGCCATTGTACACACGCTCTTTCAAGTATAAATAATATAAGTAAAAATAATTTTAAAATCATCAGGATAATTCTCACATAACTCTTGAATCTTGAGTTGCTTATTAACAATCACTCGTGATTACGCGTGCAAGCTTTCTCGCGTTCAATCTTGCACATTCCAATCGCGAGCGAAAGAGCGTGTAGTGTAAAGCCAGCTATTGATGTTGTATAAAATATGTGTACTCGTATGTCACCCGGATAATAATTATTTCCTTACCTACTTCGTCCGCGGTTATTTAGTTTTTAAAATCCATTGGGAGCTCTTTGATGTTCCAGGATAAAATATGTCACTCACCTAAGTCACTCTTCAGGTCCTCAATTATTTATACCGATGCAAAAAATCTCGTCAATACATTGCTTGGCCTACATGAAATAAATAAATTTTGATTTGATTTGATTATCTATTGCAAATTGTAACACGTAAGATACACTTTCGAATCTCTAAACGATGATCCGTGGCCTAGCTAATAGCGCTTGGAACTAATCTGGATACGGCGTGCGGTTACTACATCAAGGGCCATTAGATGCAGGTGCGGCTAATGCGCGCACGCAACCGGCGCGCCGTCGTGACGTAACTATAGGTACGCCCTTTATTACTTGATGCAATCAGTGCGGTGTCCTTTTTGGCTAAATTAATGCTATTAATATTATAAATGCGAAAGTTTGTATGTTTGTTGCAAACTCGTCACGTCGTCACGTCGCAACGACTGAACCGATTCGGCTGAAATTTGGCACAGAGATAGATTATAGTCTGAACATAACACATAGGCTTTTTAACCTGGGACATAAGAGAGTTCCCGCGGGAATAAAAAGCCTTAATACACGCGAAAAAGTCGCCGGAATCGTCTAGTATTGACAAAAAGTTTAAAAACTAACCTACTACGGAAAACTGGATATAAAGTGCGGGACACGGGTTAATGATTTTATTCGCAAAAAATGCCTTTAGCCTTTGTGACCCTCATTTATCAAAATCGACTCAGCAGTTTACACGCTACGTAATAGACACATACATACATAGACTGCCAAAATCATGAGTGCTTACAAGTTTTAATTTGGCCATATGCTTGGCTTATCGGGTCTATCACCTAACTAGGTAACCTGTATTTAGGTTGACAATCAATATATAACGCGGAACGCTGCCAGTTTGAAGAAATAAGTAATATTCTGGTAATTTAAAGTCATATAAAGCTGTTCATCGCATCACCAGATTGTGGCAGATTGTGGCTTCAATTTGCCGCCGAGTGATGAAATAAACGCTGCCACTGTACGACGGCGGGAAAGGGTAGCTTGGTATGGAAGCAGCTTCACTCAATGGTCAAGACCAATGAGGTAGCATGTTAAAATATAAATATATAAAAGAAAAAGGTGATTGACTGGCTGACTGATTGACTGACTGATCTATCAACGCACAGCTCAAATCATTGGATGGATCGGGCTGTTATACAGATAGCTATTATGACGTAGGCATACGCTAAAAAATGAACTTTGAAAATTCAACCCTTGAGGTTCACATGTGTACCTACAATTGACAGAGACAACGATTTACGAAATAAATGCTGACCAAATTTCTCCCTTGGCGTATGCGCCAGAGACGCGCATTGATGAGAAATAGCATCATAGATAGTTATTCCTAGTAAGGATCTTTCACACTTATTTATCTATTTATTATTGATAAAAAATAGTGTCGTAAATAATATTTCCTAATAAGGCTCTTCCACACTTGTTTATCTATTTATTATTGATGAGAAAATAGCGTCATAGACAGTAATTCCTAATAAGGCTCTTCCACACTTATTTATCTGGTCACCGCTATCAAAAAATCATAATTGATTTTTTCACGGGTGATGCGTCAAGCGCGAACGCAAATGGCTTACGTCGGCCATATTGAATTAGTGCGTGGACGACAGTGGCGTCGCGCGGACAGCGACTGCTTGGAGAAGTTGACGTTTACAAATTTTGAAAAAAAAAAAAAAAATTAGAACTATTTAAAATTAGCTGATGTCCGTGACTTCATCCGCGCGGATTTAGTTTTTAAATTCCTGAGGGAACTCTTTGATTTTCCTGGATAAAAAGGATCCCATGTCACTCTTAAACTACTCATAACAGCTATGCCTAATAGAAGGCTTCAATACTAATTTTGCGTTGTCCTAGAAGGACATGAAATTATTATTTAAGCACAAGTATGATGAGTTATTTAATTTTGTATTCATCGCAGAAAGGTTTAGAATAGGTGATGCTATCTATGAAATATATTGGCTAATTAGGCTTGTAATGATCAATACTAAAAATTTGTGTTATAGTTTTACTGTAGATTTGTAACAGCCACAATTCTATGAATTATGAAATCAAATCTGAATACCTAATGAAAAAAATGCACAAATTATATATTATTATTGTTTTGAAATTGGAAACTAGTAATATCAACAGGGCCTATACTAACACGCTTAAAGCAGTATTATTTCAAATTGTTTTTATGTCATAATGAGATTAATGGCAATTTTAAAGAAATTACTTTAATTGTTTTGACATGTCATACAATGTCGCCCTTAGAGTAATTATTTTCAAAGGTTGTCATTATATGATATATTAAAACAAAATTGAAATTATACAGCATTGGTAGTACGTATATACCTAAACGGTAGATCTAAACGGTAGATCTAAACGGTAAAAGCTAGAACTAAGTGAATACCTTGAAATAACTTCTGAACAGACAGTAAAAACAGAACTCTGAAATCAAAATAATAGTTTTCGACTCGATTCATCCCCTGTTCTCACGTTGTTCACTCATAAAATTAATTAAAAAACACTTCAGTCCGGTGATTTTGTCCAAATTGATTGAGAGCGGGCCCGTGGGCCGTGACGTCACTAATGGAGCGACACTGTTTCGTTTTTTAAGGAAACTTTTCCAAAAAGTGACAGGAGGACACACCCTACTTTATATTTAAATAGCCCCCGACTTTGTCTGCGCAGATTAAGGTTCTTGAACTCTCGCGGAAACGACCCCTTTGGTTTTCCGGGTTAAAGGACAAATAAAAATTTTCACATTTTATATTTTTGTTTCTAATATTAGTAAGGATGGATATTACTATAATTTGCGCAAAACTATTATCCTATTACAATAATTATGGCTTGGTAGTAATTCTTTAGATAGCTAACGATGTCTAATATTATATCCATAATTATGTCTAATACTATTCCAATAAAATTATACCTTTTAAGGGCTCACTATAAATTACGCCATCATCATGATGACTTGACAGTTAAGTAACAAGCAAAAGTGCAAGCAAGGGTAAGGTTTTTTGATCCCCGTGGGAACTCTTTTATTAATCTTGGGTATGAGCTATCTCCATTCAAAATTTCAGCCCATTCGGTGCATTTGTTGTGGCGTGAAGGAGTAACAAACATACACATACAAACTTTCGCCTTTATGATATTAGTGTGATAGTGGGATAATATAAGTGTGATTGGGTTATGTTACTGGCGGAGACAAGTAGTTTTTTTTTAATAAATAATTTATTGTTCAGAATTCACAAAAATACATTCTATTATTTACTCGTAAGTTATTGTCCCTATCGTTTTTCTTTTCCCTCTGAAATGATATTTCGGCAGCTAGATACAGAGATTTCTGTATTACATTAGTAAGTCCCAGTAGCATTTGGGATTAACTCGTTCGCCATTCGCCATAAATACTAAATAACTACTCAACATATCATCGGATGTATCATCTCGATAACCACTTAAAGAAAAACCGAAAACGGGGCCAACAGTCCGTAACACAGTAAACCAATAAAACACGAGTATAAATAAAAATAACTGCCCCGATATAAATAAGGCGACTCCAGTGTACAGTCTGTATTTCACTGGCTCAGTCGTGTCACCCGTTGAGTTATGGCGTCACACAACATAAAATATACAACAAAAACTGTTGTTCCTCCAACAGTTTTGTCCCATATTAAGAATGAGCGTAAACAGAACTCGGATTTGGAATAAGGTCGGATAGGGTTGTGGAGTCGAACCGTTGTCAAAAAAAAATTTTGGCACCGGTTCGACAAAGTAAAGAAAATCTTTCCTTCGTCCCTGTATATTTAAATTTAAATTTTCCATATTCAACCTATCGCGACCTGTCGATGAGTTACTTAGCAAGCCGCATAGCCATTATAGAACTTAAAACTTTTATTTACAATAATATATGATCAAACGAACTTGCAAAGTGAAGTTCGATCGATATTATATGAGTACGCTTCATTCGAAATAAGTTTATTATATATTATTATACCTAAATATTATAATTATTTCTTATTCGAAATTGACAAATTAACATAATATAATGAATATTTTTCAAAAACTCCCCGTTATTTTGGAGCATATAATCTCAGTGTCAATCTACCACCAAAGTTACTTACACCAAACTTACAATCTTCTTTAAAGCGGACTTTTTTCTGTACTCACGCCCTGATAAATAAAAATAATCCAGCCGCCGCGCTTTGAAAGCTTTAACTTTTCACCGGGTTACTACGAGTAGTACTAGAAACTTGAAATTTTCAGAGCATTAAGAGGCTATTAAATTTTATATTCAATATAAATTTCAACTTAGTATCTCAAGCAGTTTCCGAGAAAAAGGGTCTTGACACGCTGACAGACAGACGGACAACCGAGCGAGGCTATAATATATATATAATATTTTATTTTATTTTTATTTTATTTTATTTTTTATAAGGGTTCCGTTTTTTTTTTTCGGAACTTTTAAAATCGGGCCCACCACCCTACTGCTTCCATTTACTTTGAGTTATCTCGAGTAGGCGTCTCCACGGCCGCCGCTGTGCGGCACGCGTCTCCCGATTCAAGCCCAGTCCGCGGGGTAATTCGTTATTTTTATTGTTTTTTGTTATTATCATCCTGTCCCCCGGATTACTGTGTATGATACACGGCCGGCACTGGATGCGTTTAATTGCCAGACGCTTTGCCGAGCGATAAATAATAAGATTAAGGTATAGTATTTGGATGTTTATGAGAGGCCATAAGTTTTTCCCTAGTTTATGCAATGCAATTTCTTTTTCGTTTGATTTAGTTTCGCGTTTATGCTATTTCCTTGCCAAGTGCCGAGGAAAATGAAGTGACCTTGAATCCTTCATATCGGGCCACGAAATGGCATGCAATAAAACTAACCGATTTTTTTTTAAAGAATATTAGCCAAGCTGAAGTAAACTAATATCCTCCTATCATGAAAATAAATGAAAAAATAACAACAAAGACAAAAAAAAATTGGCTTAGTAAAATTGTAAAATTCGAACTAAATCAAAAAAAAAAAATGTTAATAGTTAAAATAAGCGAAACAAAACGCCTTTCTATGAAAGGGGATATTCTGTATAAAATTAAAAAAATATGTCCTTCTATCCCCTCCAAATAAGCAGAAAGCTTGTACTAGGAGTGGGTACGATAATAGTGCAACGGATGGGATTCGAACCTGCGACCTTTCAGTTTTGAGTTTACTAACACACTAACTTAGATAATTATAATAAAAATCAAAGCTTTCAATATTATGGACTGTCTGAAATAAATGATTATTTATTTATTTTATTTTATTTTATTTAACCGCTGGGCTATTGAGGTAAGGCTATTTATACGAATTTTCTTTTCAATATATGTATTAATAGGTCGGTATGTATAGTTTTGTATCGGTAAACGAGAATTAGTCTTGTCAATTTAGGAGATTATGCACAACAGGCTTACCTACAAGATATTATCCTACTCGTCCATATTTATGATCCTACTTAATCTATTTAACTCAATAATAATATTATTATTATAAGTACCTACTTATAAACCTGACTGACTAACTGATCTTTAAACGCACAGCCTAAACCACTGGAGTTAGAAAGTTGGACATTAGATTTATTTTATAAAGTAAGCAGTAAGCACTCACTAACAAAGCATTTAATGAAGTTCCACCCCCAAGGGGGTTAAATAGGGGGTGAAAGTTTATATGAAAGTCCGCCATTTTTCAAGTTATATTCATGAAAATTGGTAGGTACCTATTGGTATTTTGATTTCAGGATTTTTGAAAATTCTTCCACTTCAAGATTTTCAAAAATTTTACTCGAGCGAAGCTGAGGCGGATAATCTAGTATAATATTATAATCATGAAAGTGTGTTTGTTTTTAGCATGTTGGTTTATCCCTCAATCATACTGCCAAAGAGCAAGGGTTCCACGTGGTTTTTTAGATTTAGTTGACGACCTGTAGATCTGGGTCCCGCAGCATTAATAAAAACCTAACTCCTAGCGGGTGAAGTCGCGGATAAACGCCGATTCGTCGGAAAAATATAATTTTACTGTAAGCAGGAAATTCCTCACTTTGAAAATTATGTATAATATGTATATTAATTATTATTCAAATTCAAAAAAATTCAAGTTCAAAAATTTATTTCATGTAGGCTACTCGTACCTTGTAGCTCTTATGACACGTCATAAATCTACCACCGGTTCGGAATGCAGATTTTGCTGAGAAGAATTATTAATTATTATTAATTGTGTATTATGTGTAAATCAGTTACAGAAAATTTTCCAAAATTGGCCAACACCACGTAACTCAAGCCTGATGAGAGAAGAACTCGCTTTAAAATATACAAAACGATAACAATAATATATTGTAACAATGCCTCGCTAAAAGCGGAGGTGGGTCGGTAATTAAATCAGTATTTCACTCTAACGACCAACAAATACTATCATAAATTCGTTTTAACTAAACACGTTGCTTTGATTGTTATGTTCAATTATGTGTACGAGTATTATTCTATTATGAGAGTCGTACATTAAAACTATTTATTGAAATCCATATCGTTATTATTAATTGTGATATTTCAATATATTTTTTTATTTCATGGACAAGCACATACTTACTGCCTCACTCATAATCGCCTAAATTCATATTAAATATGAAACATAATAAGGAATGTAAATTTTTATATAAAATATACGTACGTATATATTCCATAATTCATAATTAAATTGTCAAGTTTAAAACAAGTCAAGACAAATAATTATTATCTACCCAATAATCCATACATAACAATATTATCTAATTATTTATTTGAATTCAATTAGTTAATTAGAAAAAATATACATCCTATAATTACTCATACCTATTTAAAATAATTAGGTAGGTTAGGTAATCTGTTGTTTACTTCATAATTAGTTAATATAATCTATTATTTACGGAAACAGAAACATGACCCTCCTTTGAAATACGGGTAAACAAAATCATTAAGAAAGAGATGGCAGCAGTAACCTAAATATAACTTAAATATGCGACCGACTGCACTGACCTTTAGTCACACATTTGCCTTTGCCAAAGAAGTGCGTTTCGAGACAATATTAATATTTAGCAATTAGCAATGAGTTCAATATTCGACGCCGACACTATACTCTCTGAGAACGAGCAGTGGAGAAAACTCGAGGAAGAATGGAAAGCTATAGATTTAATCGATATAGAAGAGGAAAATCCCAATTTGAAACCAGTTTTCAGCACACTAGACTTGAATGGAACAACCTTCGATTCGTCATTCCTCTTCAAAAAAGTTACAAGGAAAGTGGGCCGTCAAATATCTAAAATATCAACAGCGTCGATTGAATACGAAGACTTCATAAGCAATATTCGTGATGATTCGGGAAACGAATCTTCCAAACAATTTTATTTCGTCAACGGTCAACTGTCTTCAGCGGAGTCTATCGAAGAGCTATGTGACAAAATAGATGACATATTTAAATCTATAGACGAACTATCGATAGCAACGAGTACCGTAAGAAATAAAGGGGTGTCTAAGAAGAGGAAAGTCACGGATTTAGTGCAGTGTAGTATATCGACAACGGATCTATCCTTTGATGATACCGTGTCACAGAAAGAAGTAACTCGTTCAAATGAAATTGATAAGCATATAGAGGAAGCATTTGAGGAGGCGTTCGAGCAATTTAGCTCCACAATCGGTACTCTAGAAGCTGATAATGATAAGTCGCACTTGGATTCAGTCACAACGTTAGTTCGGAAGTTCAGTTCGGTAATAAGTAGTCCAATGATTAAGTGTAGTCCTAGAAGGCAAAGGGAGTGTTGTGATAAATTTAAGGAGTTAACCGATTTTTGGAAAAATCGAGCGTTTGAGTATCAGTGATTACAGGTTTCAAAAAATACCTTCATAATAGTACAACTTTATTAGGGCCTATTTCACCATCGTCTAGTAAACTTTATCCGACGAATAAACTAGACGTTTTAAGAAATAGCCAATAGAAAGTTGTCAAAAAGTTATATTAATTCTTCGGTTAAAGTTTACTATGCGATGGTGAAATAGGCTAAAAAGGTAGGTAATTACGGCTTTGTAACCTTATTTTTTTATACGTATTGTCAGTTCTATATTTTAAGCAATAGTCTGTAATTATTAGCATATAAATAACGTTGTTATGATAATATTTAGATATTTGTAAACTTGGTTTAGAAAGAAATAATAATTTCATTTTCTATGTAAAAATGTTGTGTTTGACATCTTGTATTGTGTACAAGAAGTATCTTATATTAAATAATATTTAATTATAAACTAAGTATTGTTAGTATTGATTTTATAGACTAAATAATAAAGTATTTTTTAATTGATTCTACGTATTTTTGTTTTTCTCGCTAAATAATTATAAAGGGTAATCCAGGAGGAGGATGCAAGATTTGAACCTGTGACCACTAGAACTTCCACTATTTTAGCTATTTTATTAGAAAACTATATTTATTACTTAAACCAGACTCATCCTGCGTTGAATATTTATAAAAAAATCTATTTCTATTCGTTATTTAATGTAGAACAAATCCGTTGAGGGTATTTAATATCAATAACACTTAAGGCCAACTATGTCACAGTTGTGTAAGTATGACAAACACACCTATTACTTAATTACCTGAACAGGGAACAACAAATAGAAATTCATGGTTCATTAGCGAAGCACAGCTTCGTGCCGCTCGTCCGGCGCAAGTTACCCGCTAAATCATGGACGGTGCCTGCGGACCCTGCCGCGCGAACACACGGCCTCGAACCAGAAGCAGGACTGCTGCGGATTTAATACGGAAGCAGTGCTTCGTACCGCTCGTCCAACTCGAGTTACACGCTAAATTATGGATGATTCCTGCGGACCCTGCCGCGCAAACACACGGCCTCGAATCAGAAGCAGGACTGCTGCGGATTTGATACGGATGAAGGTAGCGAAGAGTAAGATAGTGAAGCAGTGCTTCGTACCGCTCGCCCAACTTGAGTTACTCGCTAAATCATGGATGATTCCTGTGGACCCTAGCATGGAAACACACGACCTTCATGGAATCAGAAGCAGGACTGCTGCGGATTTGGTAAGAACAACGACAGATTTGAAGCAGTGATAGCCTATTGGTTTGGCACGCAAAATGAGCGGCTATCGCCTACTTTCGGAGACAATGCTTAGGAGGATGAAAATGAAGATTGACTGATTGAGATTTCTGGAGCATCCTTCTGATTTGAGAGGAGACCTGTGCCCAGTAGTGGACCGGCGATTACTTGAGATGAGAGATGACAAGGTTCATAAAGAAGTAGGTACAGTAGACAATTCAAGAGGTTGACTCTAACGCGCCAAAGAAGTGAAGGCATAATCCGTTAATTGTTCTACCGATATATGAGCCAACAACGAAATAAACCTACGAACTAAGCAAAAGCAAAGAACCCCACCCGTTGCATTATTGTCGTGCCCACTCCTAGCATAAGCTTTTCGCTTATTTGGAGGGGAGAGGAGAATATAAGTCAAGTTCAGCTTGGCTAATATTCTTTATAAAAAAAAATTAAAAAAAAAATGCAATCAGACTTCAGTCTTCAGCGTTACAGCCCGCAATACACGTCCGTATGTTTTCAATATTTCGCGCACTGACCGTAAGCAGAAACTTATTCGTGTTGTTCATGAGAGTTGGACAGTTTGTCAATTTATGAGGCCGGCACTACACTACAGCCGGGAGTGAAGGCAGATTCCGTTAATTGAGTTACCGGCTTATGAGCCAGCCATTAAACTTACGAGTACCTACCCGCCTTATCTATAGGTACGTTAGCTACTGGTCTAGTTCTTTTATCTAACTTATTAGAAATTCGGCGCAATTACGATCGTTTTGAATATTTAAAAAAAGTTCGAGGCTTCGGTCCCACGGCCCCGTGGTATCTACGCCAAAAAGCACAAATATGAAGTTTCACACTTAAAGTCAAGGTTTTCACACTTAAATATTTTGAGTAGCATCAATCCAAGCCCCAAAACAAACGTAGGAAATTGATCAAAATTATCTATCGATCTAATAATTATCTCATACATACATAAAATCATAAGACATAAATAGTCATCTACTTATAACTTATGATTTTAAGTATGTATGAGTTACTTATTGTATATTCACTGTAGCGCCTTAACTATACTAAGTCGATATATTTTATGAATGAGGTCTCAATGCGCCTAAACTACTGAACCAATTTTAATGAATAAGATGTCAAGCGATTTCTCATTATGGTTCGGGGTTGACATTACATTTTATATGAACTTAATATTGTGTTATATCCGGCCGTAGTGGTACAGTTTTTAATGTTACTTGTTTATTTTATCCATGACAAGATAGCCAAAGCGTATATTATGTTATGAAATTGACCAAAATTATCTCCCGAACTAAGCCATAAAACTAGGACGCCATCATCAAAAAGTGTCGCACAGAGAGGCATAAATCAGCCCGCGCCGCGCGCCGCTGCTGATTGTACTCGCAGCGGGGCGATAATAGCGCCGCGCGGCGTAATGAGCGCCCGAATGCGCTGTTTGATTTAATGACGACGAATAATACCAATCAATACTCTGGACACCGATTTTTTACTCAGTTAAATCCAGCGTATTTAGGCTTTTTACCTGACCACCAAAAAAACTAAAGTCAAAAAGAAGGCTTATTATTTGGTGATTTAGGGTGGATTGCACATAACACGGTTAAGGTAAGATTAACGAAAGTTTGACCTTTAATCTTAACCATGTAGGTACAATGAATACCGATTTGTGCACAACTTTAAGTAAACAACTTTAACCGCGTGTTATAAAACTCAGCCCTCCTGATAATAATAAGATACTCATATCTTGAATGTTGAAGATAATAATGAATGAGCAGGATATTCCTTTCAGAACGTTTTAACTCTGTCGTTCTCTGTCATTTTGTACGCAGCCATCGGAAACGAAAATGATGTCCTAATCTAAGCTATAAAAGCGGGCAATAATCAAAAACTGCCACACAGAGGGGCGTAAATCAGAGTGGAACAACGACGCAACTGATTATGTTCGCAGCGGAGCGATAATGGCGCCGCGACGTAATGAGCGCCGCGAATAGCGAGCTTTGATTTAATGACGAGCTGTAATACCAATTGTTGCCACAGTTCTGTAATATTTACAAGCGAAATGTTATTAATAAAGGCCACCTTTACGTCAAGTGGTTAACGTAAAGTTAACATTAAAAGATAGATTGTTCAAGTATTGTATCAATATAATCGTGCAACCCATTGTGGTATCCTACCCAATCATTAAGATTATGTGTATTTAGGTCATCATCTCAACCCATCGCTGGTCCACAATAGCTCGAGTCTTCTCTAAGAATGAGAGGGGTGTAAGCAATAGTCCACCACGTTGGATAAGTTCGTTTGAAAGTGGTGGTGGCCAAGATTAACTTTAACCGTCTAACGTGGAACTGGTCTGAAGCGGCAAGGAATGTACAGGTTATATTGTTACTAGTTATAGCCGAAGCCTTTTATCATCTTCTTCATATAAGCCACTAGTCATCTTGCCTGTTAAGTCTCACCAGGCAGTGTGATTGAGCCATTTGAAGAGAACCCCAGATGTCGGTGCAAGTGATTTCAAAACTTTGACCAGGTTCGTTCTAAGAAAATGTCGTTGCTAAAATGATTTATAATGAAATATTTAATCTTTTTTCTAGAATGAGAAGTTTATTTGTGAAAGTTCAATAATATACCAACTCGTATATCAGAAACTTGTTATTTCGATTGCATTTAATTCCGACGCATACTTTACCAACATTAGTTATGACAATGTGACAGCCTATCATATTCGGAACAGCGTTTCCATAAAACATTACCAGGCACTTGAATGACGGACAATGCGTGCGTTTATTTCCAAAATTAATGTAAATGTGGACGTAAACCTCTCCCAGTGACGCTCGCCCGATTTGGTGTCGTTTAGAGCGATTTACTCGTAACAATGCAACGGATAAATTATTCCACTTATGGGCAGAAAATTGGGCGCTGTGTCATCGCTTTATGGGCAAATTATTGTCAGTTGGCGGCGTAATACAATGTTTCAAAGTAAAAGATAAACTACTGATTATTCTTTCACTCTTGCTGGATCGACGACTGCTTGAAGATGGCGGTTCATGGTGGGATGGGGAAAACGAAAAAAAATTTGTGGTGTTAGGTTTTCTGGACTATTTTGTTCAACAGTGGACGCTTACTTGATGTCAGACAAATGGATCAATCTTAGTATAAACTAGACGATGCACGCGACTCCATTCGCGTGAATTAAGGTGGATTAAGAAACTCTTTAATTTACCGGGATAAAATGTAGCCTATGTTTTAATTCTGGGTGTGAGCTATCTCCATTGCAAATTTTCAATTTAAAATAAAATTAAAATAAAAAAGACGTGTGGCACTCGGGGACTGCCGCGGTAAAGCTATTGAATAGCATTTTTTATCAACGCCATCTAGCGGTGAGAGGAGTCCCGTGTCAGGTTATTTTCGTTACGGAATTTCTGGATTCGGTCTCCACGCTCAAGGCCCGCGATAGAAGCTATGCAATAGCTTAAAAATAAAATAAAATTTTGCCAACAGCTAAGCTAACATCGTACGATTTTGGGATTTAGCTGCTGGATATCTTCGTGATCGAAGATTCAGTTTTGGTATTATACAATAATTATGCTTAATAAAACGTCAACATTAATAATGTGATTAATAAAATGTTCATTAAACCATCCATATGAATCAGGGGGCATTACGTAGCGCGTCCTTTTGAACATTATCCCTAAATCATATTTAGTGCAGTCATTATCACGATATTGACTGCGATGATGATAAATAATCATCGCCGCCGAAATTCTAATTTAACCTTCTATTTTATAATGGCCATTTATTATAACGGTGGCCCGTTATACGATGTGATCTAAAACTCTCTATGGAAATGCCTCTGTTTGAAATATTTTGCGTGCGGGAAAATTTGCATTGTATTTGCATGATCATAATGTATCTTTATGGATCAAATAAATTTTTAGAGATTAAAAGTTTTGGTTTATCGTTCTGTTGTCCCTGGATCATTAGTAAGCAGTTCTATTATAAAAAAAATTATTGTGTTTTGTATTCGGATTAATATTGCACTGGTATAGAATGAGTATAAATATATTTATCGAGTTATAAGGAGGGTAAATTTTATCTTATCAAACTGTTTAGAGCTATATTAGCAACTTTGGTTCTCTTTTTTGTATTTCTTTGGTGCTCTTTTTTTTGGATTTCTTAGTTTGTCAATCAGTGAGATATAGCCCTATATAGCCTGCCTTATAGTGCAGATCGTTTTTGATAAGACACATATTTACTTCATATTGAAGTGGCAATGGGCGAAGCATATATTGGTACATTAGTTCGAAGAACCGATGGTCGTTGGGGTCCCTAAGGTGCTGAAGTTGTGACCTCGCACAGGAAAGCGCAATGTTGGTAGATCCACCGACGACTTCAGACTCGCAGGGAGTCACTGGATTCAAGCGGCGCAAGACTGAGTCATGTGGAAGTCGACACAAGAGATCTACGTCCAGTAGTGGACATCTATCGATTGACAAAGAAGGAAAAGTAAAAAGGACAAACATAAGACTTCAAAATCAATGCACCAACTACAAACCTCAACCATATTTCATCTACAGGTTGTTCCGAAACGCACACAAAACTCGGCAGCGTTGTCGGGCGATTGTCGAGCGATATCGGCGCAATAAAGTGTGTCGCAATACGGACGCTTGTCCACACGCGGCCGCGGCCGTAACTCGGCCCCGTGCGGTTTGTGCGACCGATGCGGATCTACATGGAGCTGTCAATATAATTAATTCATTCCAATAGCCTTTTAGCCTCAATAGCCCAACGTACAAAGGTACGGACTGAAAGGTTGACGATTACACTATTTGTTGTATCCACTCCAACATTTAGCTTTATACTTATATGGAGGGAGGGAGGAGGTAATGAATGAAAGGAATTTATTAATGTTTTTCTAAATATACAAAATGAAAAGGTGACTGATCGATCAAGACACAACTCACACCGCTGGACGGATCGGGCTGTTTAGCGTACAGATAGCTATTCTGACGTAGGCACTAGGCATTTGCTAAGAAAGGATTTTTTAAAATTCAACCCCCTAAGATTGTAAAATAGGAGTTTGAAAAATCGAACTCAATGTGAGCGAAGACGCGGGCAAAAGCTAGTATTTAATAAACCATTTGTAGTAGGATATTTTTTATATTGCAAATTGGTATTTTATGTTTTGTGCTATTTTATATTTACAATATAATTTAGATACTTAGATTTTTCAAACCTTAACAAAAGAATCCACGCTACAGGAAAATATGTTTTCATTTAGGCAGATATAGAGAAATATAAAGCCATAATACCTTATAATTAGGTGCTTTTTGTTGAAAGAATAAGTAACAACAATGCCTTGCGAAACAATGTGAATGAAAACATTTTTCGGGGTTAAAATTACACATTTAAGTTTTGGTAAAATCTAAGTACTGTAAGACCTATTGTTAAGACATTCTTGTTAATTTTTAATTCAGGCTGTTACTAAGGATAGTGCTTTTAATTTGTGTAAATGAAAACAAATGTAAGGTAGAAGGTACTTTACATTAGAAGTAAAATAACGTGGAAAAAGTTTAGTTAATTATAATTTATTTTATTTTATTATTTAGTATGGAAGTAGAAAATGCGAATGTTTTTATAGATAATCTAATATAGATAATAATTGTAAAAATTATATGCTATATTTTAATAAAATTTAAATATGCTATTTTTGTAGACAGAAATCTGTTAATAGTTTTCTAAAACTTTAAGAAAAATACTTTAAACGAAATAATTATAATTGTGATCTTGATCCAGAAAAATTTCTAATTTAAATTATAAATAAATTAAATTTTTAATAGTTTTGGAAAAGCTATTAAATCCAATTAGGCTTAGTTTAAAATATTTTAACGCCTATAAAAAATACTAGCAGTAAGGCCGTTTGTTTCTAAACGTAGTAGCCTTATAGCTAGTTGTTATCAACTCCATGTATTTCTGGTCAAACCAGCCAATTAAAACAAGGCAAGTCTTGGTCGGCCATCTTAAATCTGCAGGCATGTATTGGCAATATCTGGCGCACCTATTGCACGCGCACCCTGTACATCGTGGATTTAGCACCGAATGTGAACACCCTGTTTGCATACTTGAAACCCGTAACATGTACTTACACGGTTTATGTCATTTTGCGAATGCTCCACTTGTTCTCGGGTTCAGTATTTGTATTACTATTCAGTAAAAAGTAAAAATCTTGCGGCTCTTGTGTCCAGCGGCTCCCTGAGTCTTGACTTGGCTTGATTTGACCTTGGTCCACCTAGTATGGGGGTCAGCCAACACTTTAACAACAAGCACCTTGGAACTATACATAGTTTGAAAAATCGTTGATACCCCGTCCAAATTACTACTTCGGCTTAGCGACTGGCTAAGCTATGTCGGTAACTTTACCTTCTCTATCGGAACTCCTCATTTCTCATTTTATCTCGTAGGGATACTCCACTGAATAACTAAACTAAATAAATTAAAGTTCTGAATACCAATTAATTCGAATAAAATCTTCACCAGTGACCTAATGTGAAATTTACAATCTTCCACACGTTTGATTTTTATTTGGATGTCATTAAACCCTCCATTTACAGCCCTTCGTGTTTGGAAAATGAAGTTTCCTATTCATAATAATTATATATTTAAGTAGTTAGACTAGTTTTTGTCCGCGTCTTCATCCACGTGGAGTTTTAAAAACTCCCGCGGAAACCCGTTTTCTTTTTGCGATAAGAAGTAGTCTTTCTTTTTATTCAATGACAAGATAATTCTTCTAAGATCTCACCTAATGGTAAGTGACGATGGAGTCTAAGATGGTAGCGGGCTAACTTGGACGGGGTATGGCAGTGTAGATTCAACCCATACCCCTAATCGGTTTATACACATCATCGTGCCGGAACGCTAAATCGATGGCGGCACGTAAAAAATCACCCCGATCTGTTGTTCCGTTACTGCGTAATTCATGAACAAAGCTACAAACAAACACACATTCGCATTTATAATATTAGTGGGGATAAGAACGGTAACATGAACTCAAATCGCGCAACTTTGATATTCTTTTGCTTCCACAATTTCCTAGCTTGTTAATTCTTATTTAAGCATACTAATAACACGGAATAAGTACCCCCCGCCCCGCGCCGCGCCACTTTATTCTAATTACTGATAATTATCGTTACCGAGTGAATTGGATGCAGTTTTAATTCGCCATTTTGCGCCGGGGCTAACGAGCGTAACGATGGCTTTTTGATAATGTCGTTAATATGGCCGCTTTCGATTGTTATTGCAGGTGGGCAGACTGATCGGCGATTGGCGGGGACAAGATATAGATCTATTTAGACTGATATATCTATATATATGGACAAGTCTATATCTTTTCTAGTAGTTTTTTGTCTGGCTTTGGCCGTGGCTAGTTACCACCCTACCGTCATAGACGTGCCGCCAAGCGATTTAGCGTTTCGGCACGGTGGCGAGTAGAAACCGATTAGGGGTACGGGTTGAATTTACACTGCTATACCCCTTCCAAGTTAACCCGCTACCATCTTAGACTGCATCTTCTACCATCAGGTGAGATCGCAGTCAAGGGCTATCTTGTCATCGAATAAAAAAAAAGAAAATGTATCGGTTCTTCGATAAGGTTAGGTTGTATATTAGTAACTGGGTTTGGTTGTATTTTTGGCATTCTTGCTACAACCATGCATTTTAGGCGAAGATCAGAGAGTGTTGGCCAAATAGAAGTGATTGCGATCGTCATTTATTGAATCATTCTTAGGCAGCACTCTCACTCTGCTCAGACTCAAGACAGAGGTAAAACGAGACAGATTTATGTCGGAGCATATTTGTATCTCGTTTTAACTCTTATCTTAAGTCCGAGCTAAGTCAGAGCACGCTCTAAAGATCTCAGCATTAGACAATCTTTTTTTTCCTTTTTTTTTATACATTATAGGCACACGCTTGACCACTACCACACCTGATCCGCAGCAAATAGACGATACCTCGTTGGAGTCTCAATTACGGGGGAATGTTTTGAAGGCGTAGAAAAATTCAAATTCGAAATTTATTTATTTCATGTAGGCTAACTTGTAGCTCTTATGACACGTCAGAAATCTACTACCACCGCGACCGGTTCGAAATGCAGATTCTGTTGAGAAAAAAAAATCATTTAATAATAATTATTATTTAATTTGATTTTTGGTTACATTATGCAAGTAGGTAAGCTTCATTACATTTCTTAAAATAGCACCCTGTAACTCCTTACACTTATGGATTAAGTGTCTGATCCTGTGTAGGTATGTGTGTTCTGTCTGAAGAACAACATTTTTGTTTTTATTAGGTACTGCTTTAGTTAACTTGTAAAAGTAGTAAAAAAGACTAGTACTTAATGAAAAAAAAGAACAAAAAACGTTAATCTTTCGAACGTCCTCGGGCAGGACCAGGACAGATTTTGAAAAAAAAAAAACTTGAGTGACAACCAACTGTCGAGATAGTGACAGTCTGAACACACAAAAATATACACACTCATCATCAACCCTAACTCCAAAACAATAAAGTTTACTTTCAAAGAATTCAGCTACATTAAAAAATTTGCACTGGATACGGCATGCAATTTTTTCATGTGCACTTTCAAAACCCGTATTACATGCGTATAGAGTTCAGTATTGCTCTTAATTAATACAATTTATACTTTGCTAAGAGTTTTCAGTGCAACTCAATTTGTGCGGATGAAAAATCTCTAAGCTTAAGGCAGTAAGGTTGATAATGGAATGTTTTGAGTGCAATGTAAAACTTCTAGTGATTTGCTGGTAGTCAGACATGTTTTGCTTGGCAGGACATGGTGTCAGGGGCGAACAATGTGTTATGTTTTATGATACAATCAAGTAAGTTCAGGAATTTTGACATTTGGACATAAAAGTTGTCTGTCTGGTTTTTAATCAAGGTAACGCAAAATTTTAATCCAATCATTGTGTCCAGACCTACAAACTAGGCACATGTCATAATGATTCTCATGACATTAGGTTTTGCATTAGGTTTAGGTTAGGGTTAGGTTTAGGTCACATACCAATTATATACCGTGAATTGGCAGGCTTCACACGAATTTAATAACAGTATGGAGGTTTCCACGCGATATTTTCTTCCATAAGCACAATAGCTGAAAAGTCAGAGACTGAACACCTGGGATCGAACTTTAGGCCCTTAATCTGTAGGCCAAAAAGATAAAAAATATATACCTAAATTAAATACAGAACTTTTCAAATCAATATCAAATTAAATTACTCTATTTTGAAACTAGATACACTGTATACTTTTTGAAAATCAACAGGTAAGTATATTTTACAGCATATCATTTTGCAATTAAGACGATGGTGATCACAGATGGTGATAATTACTTTACGAAAGTTAAAACTATAACGATGAAGTTCCAAACGTGCTCTGGTTTGAGAAGAACCCAACTAAACAGAATTATCAGAAAATAGAGGTATATTTATCTTCTTTTTGCACAAAAAAAATTTTGAGTCCTATATTAGCCTTCCGCATGTGAACAGAGGTTAGGCTTGTGAAACTTACATAGCGTAAAAAATCTCATCCCACGCTACAAAAACTAAAACTTGGATTTTCCAAAGAGCATCGATAGTAAAGCTATCACATTAAAACAACTTTACTGTTCAACGATTTCCGAATCGCGGCCATACTGTTGTGTCCGCCATTTTATCGCCACAGCGCGCGATATACGACGGAATTAAAAATACATAAACATGTGACGTTTTACGATAATTACACGTGCACTTTACATTGGTAGGTTTATAATGGCCGACATAAATAGGGTGAACAGTTTCGGCTGTTTTAATTTGGAATTTAAAATGCTACTAACCTCATTAACGGTTTTTATTGACGCTCGATGTGATTCATTCAAAACGATTTTATTGTAATGTGTAAAAGTTGCTTTTTGAATAAAATAATATATACTGATAATAATATATTTTTACATTTTCATATCATCACGTAAAATTAAAACAAGATTTCAACACTGTGGGTCTATTTCACCATCATCGACTCATTTAATCGATAAAATATATTATGCTTCAGGTGTTGACAAAATGAAAGTAGAACCCTTTGAAAGCTTAGTACATCTTAACACTTCAAAACTGAAAATTTTTCGAGATTTGTCTATCCAGAAAAATATTTTTCAAGTATAATCCAAGTTGTTAACTTCAGGATTGCTGTGGTCCAGAAATTTTGTTGCTGGAAAATCGCTAATTATAAATCATTCAATATCGATCCAGGACCAGAGATCAATATCAATTAACTTAGATTTGGAAATGGACGTCATTTCCACTAAAAATTGCCATAAATATTGTGACTCCTAACCTCTAACGTGTAGTAAGTTAACCAAAAAGTATAGTTAAAAGAAAATATGACAAAGAAAGCCATATTCAGTACCGACAGAGGAAAAAAGGCAGAACACATTAATAAAAAATAAAGCAGTTTCGACAGAGTTTGAAATGAGGACCTACTTAATACTTATACAATAAAATTTCCACACAAATTAAACTAAATAATAGCTTTCAAATAGTTCATTACTGAAACTAGAATCTAGTATTATTTTAATCAGTAATACTAAATGCATGTTTGTTTGTCAATTACAGAATATCCCTTAAACGATCTCATTTGAATCGTGCAAATATAATAAATGATATTAATATTAGCGTTTAGTCAAATATGCTGTGTTACTGGTAAATTAATGATTCAGACATTTAATGAAAAGCTACAATTTCTTCGATTACTACCAACTAAGTACTTGAGTGTTATCAAAATTTCAACTTTAATTTTATCCGATTACAAGAGATTATAATCGGATAAAATTAAAGTAGATATTTTCAATTTGAATTTTTTGGGTATGATATTGGCTATGAATTTAGAATTACATACATACAAACTTATTCTGCGATTTAGCGTTCTGGCACGATGGTGTCTAGAAACCAATTAGGGGTATGGGTTGAATATACACTGCCATACCCCTTCCGAGTTAGCCCGCTACCATCTTAGACTGCATCGTCACTTACAATCACGAGAGATCGCAGTCAAGGACTAACTTGTCATCAAATAAAAAAAAAAGTTTTTTGCAATCTCTGCTTTGACAGATTTATTTATTTTATGAAATACAGATTTTTAACAGTTTGCTCAAATGTTTACATAACCAGTACCATAATATATATAAAATAGGGTTCTGTTGTCGGTCGTTAAATTAAATAAGTGAGTCGTTAAGTTTAGCTAATTACGCGAATGGACAGACAAATCTGATAAACATTGTTATTTATGCGTTTTACGAGCGGACTGGCTTGCGGCCGCGGGTTCACGTGCGGGTTATGTACGCGGAATATAATTACTGTTAATAGAATTTAGAACATACATTTTCTATTGTTTATGTTTAGTTCTGAAAATAAGTTCTGTTTAAGTCTTACATCCTAAGGTTTGGCTTAGTTTGTTGTAGCTTCTTAGATGTAGTAGCTTCTTAGGTGTTTGAAGCCTTGTAGCTTTACTTTTATACTGTCGTAAATAATATTTTTTTATTTTGACTAGCTTTTGCTGGCGACTTCATCCGCGTGGAGTCAGGTTTGTAAAAATCACTCATAAAGAATAAAAGGTAGCTTGTCCCGATCATAGCAACTATATATCCATTATCCATGCAAAAATCACGTCGATCCTTTACTCCGTTGCGTTGCTGCGTGATTGTAGGAAAAAGTAACAACCAAACAAGCTGCATTCCGAACCGGTGGTAGATTCATGACGTGTCATAAGACCTACAAGTTGGCCTACATGAAATAAAAAATTTCGAATTTGAAACATTTCAGCCTAATTGCGTGGTGAACTCATGAGACCTCAAACAAACACTGTGGAGATGGACCTATAAGGTTGTAGTGGCTATGTGTGCAGACAGCATCAATAAAACTATCAACAATAACCGATGCCCGACCGATGCCATAAAGTAGACGGCGTGCGCGCCGCAGATACGTGCGAGCCCCTCGTCAGTGCGCCGTAAACTAGCCCACTACCCACTACCCACTACTGCTACCGCTGTGTGCTCCATCACTGCCCGTCCACCCAGCCGCCCATCCAGACTGATTGGCTTTGGGCGATGATTTAGCCAATCGGGAAACCTCCCAATAAATCAGTAAGAAATAATTTCTTTTTAACCCCCGACTGAGGGGTGTTATAAGTGTGGCGTGTGTCTGTGTGTAGGTTTATCTGGGTGTCCGTCTGTTCCCTCGTAGCTCCCTAACGATTGGACCGATTTCGATTTCGTTTTTGCTGTTTGAAAGCTTCACCTTAGCTATAATTTTTGAATATCTACTCAGGCTTTTTGTAAATCATTTCCTATTTGATTGAAGGGTTGCACATACTTTCTCTGGTGCGATTTTGAATGTGTACTGCTGTCTGCTGCCGTCCACAAGCTATAATGCCGTTAACTACCAAGACCATATTTCCTAATATAAACCCTAATTCAAATGTTTATATTAGGAACTATGGTCTTGGTAGTTAACGGCATTATAGCTTGTGGACGGCAGTGTTACTTCCAATTATTTCCAAGGCGTGGTAACCTTGAGCTGATGGTGCGGCATCGAGTAATCTGCGAGATATCCAACTTCTCAGCAAGCATCAAGCGGAAGTCTATCTCAAAAAAAAAACCTATGTTGTAGGTATATTTTACAATTAATATTTACGTTTGGAAACAATGTCTAACTTTCTAAAGTGATCTTCTAAAGGTTTTAATTGATTATATCTAAAACCAAGTCATGCCGAATAACTTCTGATAATACGTAGCACAAAACTTCGTAGCGATTCGTAGCATTGTAGCTACGTAGCTCATAACGCGGGGGCGGGATAGATATAAAATTTAATTTGTCTACTTGAGAGAAACGAGAAAACACGACAAATTAGTAATAAACACGGACAAATAACGCGCGGAGTTTGATAGTACATTCAAATCTAGCTGCACATTAACTGTAATGGCGAGGTCTGCGCCTCTGAGATGATGAAGAAAGGAAAACCTGGACATTCCTTTGTTTTAATTTTTTTATTTTTAAGTGAACTCATTTTAATATGTTCTCTGAATATAATCACACTCTGTTTTTGTTTATTCTAATCTTAATTTAAGAATTACCATAGATTTTATATTGAGGTGTTTTTGCTATTGTTAAGTGACAGTTTTTCACTGTTGATGTATTTTATTGATTTCAAGTTTTCAAGTTTCTACAATAAAAGTTTATTGCTAGGAAATGATATTCAAGTAAAAGAGAAAGCATGAAAAATAGAGAATAATCACAAAAATGGGCAAAAAACTTTGCTTCGCATCCAGTTGCCCACGCGATGGCTAAATAACAACATAGTAACATTTTGTTTTGTAAAGAGCAACTGCTGACTTTCTTACTGGCAGCAGATTCTGCTGAGAAGAGCCAGTAAGAACCAATGTAGAGTCTTGACTTGCAAAAAAGCCATAGATATAACTACTTTAATTATTTTGAATTTATTGATTTACTTTAATTGGTTTTGACCGAGGCGTACTATTGGGTACAATGCTTACTTTTGTTGCGTGTGATAAAAAGGAGCAGGCATATCCTCATTAAGTCTTTCTAACTCACCACAGTACACCAACAAATTCTCGGCTCATTTGTTTTTTATTCAGCCGCTGTAATCGAAAGTAATCGAGTTTAACTGCAGGCAGGAGGCAGCAGGCGGCGGGAGGCAGGCCGATAGCGAGCCGGTAATAAGAGAATAAACTTAGCCTGTACTTAATCCGCAACATCATGAAATATCAGATCAGGCCTTGCTTTTATCTTGCAAACGAGTAGAGCGTTTATTAGACTTATCTAATCTAGACTCTAATCTTTAAGTGGTGATAGCTTAGTGGTCAAGTATTCAGCCCCTTTATGGAAGGTTTGGGGTTCGTTCTCATGCATTGTATCTTTGATTTTTCGGAATTATATTCGTTATGAAAAATCGCTTGCTTTAACGTTTAAGGAAACTAATATAGCGACCTTGTACCACCATAATTAAATTAAAATATTTTGGGTTTAAGTAGCTGTTGAAAATAAAATACTTTTGACCAAACTGTGAAATACTTTTGACAAAATGTGAAGCTCATCAAAGGTAGACTAAAATTTTCTTCCGTCAGTATGATATGGAAAAATCAAAAAACGACCATCGACAATATTAGCAATATAACTACGTAGTCTAATAAATCAACTGCATTATCAAAACGTAATATTTCAATCAAACCCGAACTTTCCTTCATTCGCAAACGCAAATTATAATTTAATCAAAATTTTCCGCCATTAATTCCGAAGTTGCTGCCAATTTTTAAAATATATCGACGGAGCGGCGAAGTTGGCTTGCTAAAAATAAATACAGTCATTCAGTACTTTCCAAGAAAATCCTCTTAAGCTGAAGAAAGTTAAAAAATAATTAATGCTTTCGTAAATATTCATACCTCGACTGGAGTTTAGAGTTAACCCTCTGCTGCTGGCGGGATACAGGTTCGTATTTTATTAATAATCGTGACGTTTATAGTCTTTGTTAGTAGGAGAGTCTGTTCGTTGTGTAACGTTATTAAGTTTTGTTTTTAATATCGATAAGAATATTGGGTTGTAAAAAAAAAATACGTAACAATGTTATGTAAAATGTAAAAAAAACCGAATTCTCTTAGAAATAGAATATGGTATCAATTATCTTAAATCCTTAGATTGTTGTCAACTGCTAACTGGTCACCAAATAATAGAAGGATACTAATACCTAGTTATAAGTGTATGATACTTCTACGACTATACTATTATTTGAAATAAAACAAAAACTAGGCATTCATAGAGCACAAATATTTCGCAAAATAATTTATTTTGTTTATTTTTATTTTTTATGTACATATAAGATTTTACAAGATAACATATATAAGAAGAAGTAGACATAGGTGAAGCTTATCTCTAAAAAAAAAAGAAATTTCTTCCAGCTTCCCTTGAAAAATAATGTGATTTTGGTGGATATGACGCAGGAAAATTAATTCGAGAGGAGAAATCGTCGCGTTCACGTTTCTACTATTCACCCGTGTGTTTACAAAGCTGAAGGGTTTGTCGAAACGGCTCCGATTTAATTTAAGTCGCGGCCCGTTATCGTCGGTGCTCCATTGTTTTTCTTCTCGAAATTTTACGGTCAATTTGACGTGATTTCGCTTTTTTCACGATTAATTTGAATTTAATTAGTTCTACGCATTGTTTACGTGTAATTAGTTAGGTAGATAGGTATCTTATATCATTGTATAAAGTCGATAGCAGGTAGAAACGTTAACCCATCAGTTTAAGTAAACAATGCATGAGATTTAAGCCTCAATAGCCCAACAGTTAAAGGTGTGGATTGAAAACTGAAAGGTTGCAGGTTCGCACCCACCCATTGCACTATTGTCGTTCCCACTCCTAGCACAAGCTTTCCATTTATTTGGAGGGGAGAGGAGAATATAAGTCAAATTCAGCTTTTCTAATACTCTTGAAAAAAAAAATTAAATGATGTAGGACGTTATTAGGAAGATATTCCTTACCTGGGTAGTGGGTACCTACCCAATCCTACTAATAAATGTATTTGAATTTATACCCCTTGCAAGTAGGCCCTTTACCATCTTAGACTGCATCGTCACTTAACATCAGGTGACATCGTAGTAACAGACTCTTGTCAGGACTAAATAAAAAATAGTATAGAGATAAATTCATAGGTACTTTGAATGTTTCAAGAACTTATTACAGACATTAGAACCGACTCGATCCACAATAGCACCCATACACCCATAATAGACCCGGATCCAGTGGATATATGGCCGCGATAAAAACGTATCCATCCCGATATGCAGCACTAAATCACCACTTAATAGTCGAGGAGCTCGTAAATATGTCAACACACGCCAATATCTTGGGATATACAGGGAGATTCTTCCCTTCGAGCAGTCTGTCAGGCTTTGTGAGACTTTTTTCTTGGGCAATTATTTGATTGGTATTAGTGATACAAATACGAGTTATATTCTATGAGTTTGTGTATAGGTATTGGGTTCATTTTAAAGTGTCACCAATTTTTTTACAAGGAACTTTGATACGTTATACTTAAAAGTATCTATTCTACGACTTGTAACAATGTAAATATTTTTATTTTTGTGTGATTTTTGTGGCTATTAAAAATCATTAAATCATCAGAAAAGTAGTTTAGAATTGTGATTGTTGGCAATGTAAATTAACCTTGTATTTTAAGCTTCATTAACCCAACAACGGTGCAAACTGAAAACTCAAAGGTCGCAAGTTCGGTGCCCACCCGTTGCACTGTTGTCGTATATACACCTATCACAAGCTACATTCTGGGGGCTCCGATGGTCATCAGCTCAGGATACGATGGTGGGATCCTTGAGAAATCGAGGAAACTCTTCAAATTTTATATACTTTATAGTGGCGTTTGAAGTCGGTTTTGTAAGAAGAATTTTTATTTAGATTATTACATTTACACTGTTATCTTGTCGTCTATAACACGGGTGGCATCTTTAACCCTTGAGCACGCCCCGTAGGACGCGCGTTAATTCCTCAGCTTAATCTCTGGATATTTGCGCGTTTGATGAGGTAATCACGGCTATTGTTTTAATGCTGGAACACCGCGAAAGGCTCTACGCGAAGATCTATAGATAACTACTAGATGTGGCTATGAAATCGAGCTTCCTCCGCGAGAAAAAATTAAATGCCATTGAGTTAAATAGTCCGTTGGAGCCGGAAAGTTCTGGAGAGGAGACCGCAAACAAGCAAGCGTAGTGTGGGGCGCCCTCCAGCAAGATGGACCGACGACATAAAGAGAGTGGCGGAAAGTGGCTGGATGAGGAGGGCTGAGGACCGGGTGTGGTGGCGCTGTTTGGGAAAGGCCTATGTTCAGCGGTGGACGTCCGCAGTCTGAAATGATTGATTGATTGAGTTAAAGCATTTTTTCTATTTCTTTGCGTAAGCTGTGTAAAAGAAAAAAAGAAAATATTTTGTTTTAATTGAAATAAAGTTTTACAAAATGCTTTCCTTTCATTCAACTGGATCAGAATGATATTCCAAAAAGCGCTTGTTTATTTACAAGAAAATTTTTAGTGATTTCTACAATCTGTTGACAATATTGTAACTACTCAAGTGGCGAGATTTATTGAGTGTGCTCTGACTTAGCTCAGACTTAAGATACAGGTAAAACGAGACATAAATATGCTCTGACATAAATCGGTCTCGCTTTAACTCTGTATTGAGTCTGAGCTGAGTGTGAGTGCGGTCTATAGATTTCAGCCTTAGTCATTTGCGGTAAACGGTGAAAATCAGGTACTAGATGGTGCCCGCGACTTCGTCCGCGTGGATTAAGGTTTTTAGATCTCGCGGGAACTCTTTAATTTTCCGGGATAAAAAGTAGCCTATGTGTTATTCCAGATTATAATCTATCTCTGGGCCAAACAGCCAAATCGGTTCAGTCGCTAGTCGTTGCGGCATGATTGAGTAACAAACATCCAAACTTTCGCATTTATAATATTAATAGGATTTGTGTTTCTTATTCTATTTTGATTTGGCAACGGTTGAAATCTTCATTGATAGTTGGACTGGGTAAATAACCTATGACATCTATGACATGGTCATATCTTCCGGGGGAACGTGTCCTTTCTAGCGAATAGTGTGTCGCAGTAGTAATCTTAGGTATAACAATATTGAGGCCGGTTACAGCGCCCTGCGACGCGCTCTAACACTTAATGCCTTAATCTTGAGGCGGCGGACGGACAGCGAAAGCTATTATGGATAAGACTCGCGTCTGCGCTGTATAAAAAGGTTATAAACATTGATAGTTATTGTTTGTTTATCATCCCATGTCGTTTTTCAGTTCATAAATAATAATGTGACTTTACGAGTATAACTGTAGGTATGTTTGAGATAATAATAATATGTATCACTAGCGCGCGATTTTGTCCGCATCGACTAAGGTTTTTGCAAGAATACTGTGGTAATTCTTTGATTTTCAAGAGTATCTGTGCCAAATTCCATCAAGATAGGTACAACGGATAAGCTATGAAAAGGTACGAGTTGTTTTCGCATTTATAAAATTAGGATGGAATTTATTCAGGTAATTCAATTAAAAAACGAAATTAACAGGCATTAATATAATATTAATCTGTATTTAAGTAACTATACCAAATAGAATAGCCGCCTATTTCAGAATTCTTAACATTAAAAACTTTATATTCTATCATTCTTTTGGTGAAAAATGTATTAAAATCCATTTAGAAGTAATAATATTATAAGCAAAATAAATAGGGAACTCGGACTGAAGTTTGCCACTGAATGCATTTCAGTGTGTTTTCAATTATATTTTTCCAGTGATTATAATTAACTAGCTTTTTTGCCCGCGACTCTGTCCGCGTGGATTTAGTTTTTGAAAAATCCCGCGAGAAATCTTTGATTTACCAGGACAATAAGTAGCCAATGTCACTTTCCAAGTCCTCAACTATACCCATGCAAAAAATCACGTAATTCGTAGCTCTGTTGCAACGTGATTGAAGGAAAAACCAACAAATCTATAAACCAACATACTGCCGCATTTATGTTTAGTGAGGATATTAGTAAGGACAATTTATTATTAGTAACGATCCAGTTTAAATGCAAGTGAGCTTACGTAGACTGTGTTTTAACCCTTTGAGTATGTTTTAAACAGATTTAAGCACACTTAAAAAGATGCACTCAGCGCTCAAAATTTCAAACAGCAACCCGGCAGATCCACAGTTTCTCACCTCTAACTGTCACCTTAAAGGTGTCTCCCCCAGCCATAACTCTTAAAGGCCGCCGTCGTCGCGCTGAGGAATTATTATTATGCGAATAAATACTCCGAATGTCACGACTAAATGTCCTCCCCCTCCCTAATCCAAGGGGGGGAGGAGACAAATGCCCTTCGATTCGCGCCGTAATAGTTTTAAAGTGAAGCTGTTTTGGGTCTTGTTATTTTTCTTCTTTTAATCTATGACAGGTTACCTCAAAAGCTTTGAGGCAACTTTCCCAGCGTTGTTTTTGGAAAAGTGTCGGTAGGCAAACATTCTTGTCGGGTTATGGGGAGGTGTGGCCTTGTAGAGACAGCGTACAACAAGATTGGGTTGGTTAAGAAATTTTAACCCAAGTCGGTAACTTGATGGTTCCCGCGGGATTTTTAAAAAACTAGCTCTAAGTCATATACCTTTATTTTCAGACAATCATCCACACAATCAAATTACATTTAAATGTTAGTAAAGTTTGAACCCAGAAATTATGTTAATAAAATTTATTGGTCAGTTTTAACCGACTTGAAAAAAAGAGGAGGTTCTCAATTAGCTGGAATCTTTTTTTAATTTTTTATGTAGGTATATGCTCCCCGATTACCTACTCGAAGACGCCTGGACCGATTTGGAAAATTCTTTTTTTGTTGCAAAGCCATCAGGTTAGGATCTGATGATGGGATCTTGGAGAAATCGAGAAAACTCTTCAAATTTTATAGACACAATTGATATACTTTGTAGTGGCGTTTGAAGTTGGTTTTGTAAAAAGGATTTTTATGATGTTATTTTAAACATCGTTCTGATTTGAGAGTGCCTATGCCAATAGAGTGTTTCACAAATGGATCATGTCGTATGCGTTTTTTGTACTGTATTTATATTAGTGTATCTTCTCGCCATTGCCTACGAGCGTTGCCTTTGCGTCGTAATATAGGTTTTCCCGCGCATCCACCGGGAATAATATATTAATGTATTTTATAAATTGCAAATTAAATTCCATCCACAAAAGCAATCCGGAATTCACAATCGTTTCATACCCATTGAATTATTGTAGCGACAATTTGAAATATCAAAAACAGATTGCCGAGTCCTTATTATAATTAAAATAATTACTGGACAGACAAACAGTTCGCGACCGCAATCACACACAGATGCGCATTAAGCGCTATTCATTATCAGCAAAAATGAGTTTATATTTATTTGTGTGCAAACTTGCCGCAAACGTCAAACCAACTCACCAGGGCACCGCCCGCCCGCCCTGCGCGCCGCCCAGCCGCCGGCCCTGTCGCTCACCGCAACGCTAGATGACTTCGACAGAAACCAGGTTTTCGTCTGGTGGGAGGCTTTGGCCGCTAGTTACCACCCTAACGTCTAAGACGTGCCGCCAAGCGATTTAGCGTTCCGGCGCGATGGCGTATAGAAACCGATACGCCTAGTATGGGTTGAATGTACACTGCCATACCCCTTCCAAGCTAGCCTGCTATCATCTTAGACTGCATCGTCACTTATCATCAAGTGAGATTGCAGTCAAGGACTATCATGTCGTAGAATTAAAAAAAAATTAGCATATCGACTGCTGCATCTTGTTTTCTTTAGATACCATACTAATATTATAAATGCGAAAGTTTGGATGTATGGATGGATGTTTGTAACTAAATTACGCCGCAACGGTTGAACCGATTCGGCTGAGGAATCCAGAATCTAATCTATCTCAGCCAAATCGTTTCAGCACACACATAGGCTGCTCCCGGAAAATAACAGAGTTTCAGCGGGAATTAAAAAACCACGCGAACAAGGTCGCGAGCATCAGCTAATATATCTATATACTAGCGCTCGACTGCAATCACACCTGATGGTAAATGAAAATGCAGCCTTAGATGGATGGTTGGCAGAAAATGCTTATTCACTCTTGATTTGATTAAAATTTTAGTTGGTTGGGTGGAAAGAAGCTGGAAGGGTTTTTAACGATGCTTATCAGGAACGAGGAAAAGACGTCACCGAGGAAAGGACGAAAGGAGGAAGGTAAGGTCACCACGTAGCGATACAGATCCATTCAGGGTCTTGTGATACGGTGGTAGAACGGCGACGAAGGAACCAAGTTGTAAAGCTCCTCTAGAATCTATCATTGCTACAATATCAACTGTGGTAATTGGCTGAATTTATTCCGTTTTTACCATATTACAAAATATCCACTGTCTGACCGTCACAGGCCCAAAAAGTGTATGGAAACAGAATGGATATCACTACTGCTTTCATAAGGATTTATTCCTGCCTATTAAATAATTAAGAGACCTTCCCAGGTACGTAATGTACATAAGATAAAAAGCAATCAAGGTAAAGAATCAATCTTATTCCGGAAAATCAAAGAATTTTCACAAGATTTTTTAATAAGCTAGGCGTTGATTTTTTAATAGGCTAGGAAGAAGAAGGAAAACTTTAATGCTAGCGTATTTAATGTTTAATAAATTATATCTGCTTTTAAGTGTCGAACTGTCTTTGTTTATTTTCCGTACCTGCCAAAACAATAACGTGTATTTATATTAATTACATTAGAATGTGGGCAATAAATTGAATGTGTAGCAATCACAAAGGCTTTGCGCGAAGCGACGCGACAAAGCGTCGCGGCGGTTAAATTATCTCGCCAATAAAATCGTTCTAAATTTCCCCGAAATTTATTTATTTATCGCTTTTATAATACGTCCGAGTATATATCACAGCCTGTCATACTGGCGGGCGATAATGCAAAATTTGCTGGCTACAGATCCCATAGAGTAGTAGGGACAAAATGTTTTAATTTAATTTTCTGATATTCGCTTTTAATATACTTTCATAGCATAATAAAGTTAGATATCGACAAGATTGTGGAAATGGCATTCAAAGTTCTGAGGCTCACAAAATTCTACTAATCCTATTAAAATAAATGTGAAATTTTATGAATGGATGTATGTTGCTTCTATACGTCACAACAGATGAACTGATTTGCCTGAAATTTGGAATGGAGATAGCTCATACCCAGATTTAACAAGAAGGCTACATTTTATCTTAGAAAATTGAAAAGTTCCCCTGGAAATTAAGAAACATTAATCCACGCGGACGAAGTCGCGGGCATCATCTAGTCCCAAATAAATATAAAAACCGAAATTAACTATCATTAAACTCTATAATGAACTGTCATTTATAATAACTATAATAAAATAAATATAATTAACAAAGCATTTTAATTGACTCAATATTTGACATCAGCTATAATAAGAAGATCTTTAAGTAAAGATTAGCGAGAGTGTGGTGATAAATGATAAATAAATAATAATTAGTTAATGTCTCCTTAGATATCTAAGTTCAGAAAACTTCTCTGAGTTAGTCTATACTATTACGTATTCTGTGTCTACTCTATGATCAGTACATCGATGTATCTAGAGGAAACAAAACGCGCTCAAAAAGACAACAGAATATCTTGTCTTAAAATATATTTAAAAAAGTACTAATGTTCTTCTATCCATTTTTTGTTCTGGTTAATGAGGAGTGGTTACTCCTCGAACGTGATTGGTTGACACTCTTGTCAAAGCGAACCGCGGGGTACGTGCGTGTTCATTGAAGTAATATTCAGGCGCATTTTCGTAGACGCAATTATATGGGACAGGGATATCTATATGCATCGATGGATCAGTATAGTATTTAATGATAATTAGCACCCTTTAGGGGAATGTCTCTGTGACAGTCAAGTAGCTATTCTGACTCCGCGTTCGACTCCACCGCCGCCGCTAGTCCGCGGCCGCCGGCAGCGTCGAAGTGCTAGTAACGAGAGGCGTCACAATAATTTTCCCGTATGACAATGCTTTAATGTGCGTTTGATCCCATACAAATGAGGTTATCATTCGCAGCTATGTCGACTCGTTGTAATGAATTTTGCTATTGTCAAGCGCCCGTTTTGTGGCTATCCGCTTACGTTTTCATCCACTTTTGACATCCCGGGACAACCCGATTACGGATTTTTCAATCGCGAAATAAAGAATTTTTAAAACGGGATCTTTAAAAGTTGCGTCGTTGATGAATCAAACTGGAATAGACTCATGTGACGTATAAAATAACAAAATTCACGTAGCATAAGATGGACTGGGGAGCCTCGAACATGCTAGAAGCGTGGTCGTTAGGAGCCCCTTACACCATCTTGAATAGTGTCAAGACTTTTTGGTTAGGTCAGCGGTCTCTTTAGATCTTCTCCTTTCTCCTATTCTGACGTTTGCAGGTTTGATCCCGGGCGCTACTGACTTTTTAGATGTGTACGTTTAAGCAATTAAATATCATAATCATGCTTCAATGGTAAAGGAAAACATCGTATAAAAGATGGAGCAGCCTTAGATGGAGCGCGCTTGCATAGAAGATGCTTATTTGCTTTTGATTAAAGTCATACATCTAAAACATCAATTTAAACTTCAGTCCGCTCTGTTGTAGTAGGCAAATTCCGATAACACGCCGCTACATCCCCGACTCCAAGAATTCCATTACGAGTGTCCCAACTCCTAGCCACCAGCCACCACCCACTGCAAATGAACCCACCCAAGCGCCCTCACAATATAAATGCGACCGGTCATAAATCGCCGCACATGCTAAACTAAGATAGACACATCGGGACGAGACAAGTCAGCAGAGCCCTTATCACAGTCCCAGTTATTTACGGCCTGGCCTGAGTTATGGCCAATTTACAGGCAGTCATTAAGGCCTTAATGGCCTCAAGGTGTCCGGGTGAAAAGTTTCCCGGGATAACTTAGGCGGCGTCAGCGTTTTGCTATGATGTACGGCGCACGTTTTTGCCCTGCATAGTTAATGGATCAAAATGTGACTTGGCGCACCTAGCCAGAGTGCTTATCCCGGTGTAAAAATTTACTGTACGTCGGGAAAGATATACTGACGCTTGGCATTTTGAGAGGCCTGCGAAAAGCGACAGTTTCTAAAAAAAAGACGCAATAGAAGATTTTTAAAGTTTATGTTTTACTAGACGATGCCCGCGACTTCGTCCGCGTGGATCAAGGTTTTTCAATTCCCATGGGAACTCTGTAATTTTCCGGGATAAAATGTAATGATAAAATGTATGTAGTAATTTAATCCTGGGTATAAGCTATCTCCATTCCAAATTTCAGCCAAATCGGTTCATTCTTTGTGGCGTGATGGAGTAACAAACATACACACACACACACACACACACACACACACACACACACGTACAAACTTTCGCCTTTATAATATTAGTGTGATACTCTAACTGACCTCAGTTAGTGATAAAGTGACCACGGAGTCTAAGACTCAGTCTAAGGCCGCACTCCCACTCAGCTCAGACTCAAGACAGAGTTAAAACGAGACAGATTTATGTCAGAGCATGTTTGTGTCTCGTTTTAACCTCTATCTTATCTGAGCTGAGTCAGAGCATGCTCTATAGATCTCAGCATAAGATGAAAGCGGACTGACTTAGATACGGGCAATAAACGGTAAAGGACAGTTTGGTTAGTTTATTATACACTTAAACAAATCCCTAATCAGTTTTACACCGCGTACTGGTAAAACTTCTAAAAGCTATATAAAAAACTAGTTTTTTTAGTAGTTTCGATCTTTCGAACCTCTATTTTATCCGCTTATGGGTTGAATTTTCAAAAAATGCTTTCCTAGCGGATGCCTACATCATAATAGGCTATATGTACGCTAAATGTCAGCCTGATCCATCCAGTGGCTTGAGCTGTACGTTGACAGATCAGTCAGTCAGTCAGTTGGCAACCTTTTCTTTTTATATATTTATAGATATTTTATTTTTTACCTTACATTAAATAATTTTTGATATAGTAGGTACAGTCTGATGTGAATTTACTTTTCAACTAATTAATATAGTTTTCAAGACATTTTTGTGTGAGCGCTATGTCCAGCCGTGTACGTCTATTGGTTGACTAAGAAGAAGAAGAAGAAGACTAGTAAAAATTACATCTCTCTCTGCTGCAAGGAATAAAAACAAACAATTATCAGGCGGGCGACGGCGTCGGTGCCGCAAAATTAACAATTACTTAGACGAAATCTCCTCGACCGCCATTATCTCGTCTCGTCGTAACTCCTCGCTAACTGTTATTGCCATCATTCCCGCTTGATTTAAACAAGACGTTACGGTACAGTCGCTCCCGTCAGACTTTCCGAGAGCTGACTCGACGAAGGATAAGGTATTTAAGTAAAAATTTCAAAAAAATTAAAGTTTAAAATGTGTACACAAATATGAGTACTTACCTTATTACCCTTCCACGTCAAGTTGAACACCCAAAGTCGATCACCCATCCAGTTATTGACGGGAATCGAAGTTACTTAACACGTTGCCTTGACGACCTCCCTGGCGTAGTGGTGAGCGCTGTGGTCTTAACTGGGAGGTCTCTGGTTCGATTCCCGGCGGGGCCAATTTGAGAATTTATAATTTCTAAATTGTCTCTGGTCTGGTCTGGTGGGAGGCTTTGGCCGTAGCTAGTTACCATCAAAGACGTGCCGCCAAGCGATTTAGCGTTCCGGCACGATGCCGAGTAGAAACCGATTAGGGGTATAGGTTGTATCCTATATCTCTTTCAAGTTAGCCCGCTACCATCTTACAATGCTACGTCACCTACCGTCAGGTGAGATCGCAGTCAAGGACTATCTTGTCATCGAATAAAAAAAAACAATCATAACTAGGCCGCACGGTTACAACGGTAAAAGTGGTCGTATCCAAAAACAATTCGAGGCTCCGTGTTGCGCAGCGAGTGTCTCAATGATTTGCTATTGGTAGGGAGATAAGTAAGTTCATTATACTGGAATGACCGGGGAAACACCTTCGCTGTTACGAGTATACGAGTAAATCGCGCTGGCTTGAGGAGTTGGGCCTGATGAAACAATACCATTTTATGTATGCAGCCATTTATGCAGCATTTGCTTTTTGATGTGGTTGCCCAAACACGACAAGCCTTGAGCAAGCCTTTACCTTCAGATGTATGGATACGCGAGAAACGTCTTTCTGACATAATATGAGGTCTGTTTTTTTTTTATTATTCAATGCCAATACAACTGTCAAAACATAATCATTATTTGTCGGTTAAGGTTAAAAACTACTCGGCAATCGTAAAATAGTCAGAGGAATAAATTTTTTTTGGTAAAATATTATCTCAATTATATTATTTATTATTTACCTATTGTACTCAATCACGCCGCAACGACCGAACCAATTTGGCTGAAATTTGACACAGAGATAGATTAAAGTCTGGAATAACACATAGGCTACTAATTATCCGGAAAATAAGAGGGCTACCGCATCAATTAAAAAACCTCAATCCAAGCGAACGAAGTCGCGGGCAACGGCTAATTTATATTTTAGATGTAAACTAGCTGTATACTTATATTTTAGATAGGTACTTCAAAAGTTACGAGCACTATCAATTTCACGGATTGTAGATTTAACTCGGAATTAAAATGCTAGCAAAAACTTTGTGAGTTAGTTAACGATACTTTTATTAGAATTTAGACGATCTATTATTGATTTACAGCTTTATAAAGATGTTCGATCGTTTAAATATATCTAAGTACCCATTTCCATATTCTATGGTCAATTACATTCAAACTAATTCGTTTAAATAAATAATTCATGTAAAAAATAGTAGTTGCTATACTTGACCGATCGGGAAAAGCAGCGTTGGTAGACCCCCGATTTATTGGACAGACTATCTCAGACGGGCAGCGCTGGATGCAGGCAGCACAGGATCGTGTGTCGTCATCGGATCATCATCTCATCTATCGGATATGATGATGATGATGATGAAAAATGAGAATATGAAAATGAAAATATGAAACGCAAGAGAAAAGCTTTATAAAATATTGGCGCATTTAATTGAGCACTGTAACATCTCCCTCGCTAGTCTGAGACTGGCCGCTGTAAAAATTATTTTATATCAATCGCGCGGGAGTCACACTAATATCTCACTAATATTATAAAGCCGAAAGTTTGTATGTGTATGTGTGTGTGTGTGTCTATGTTTGTTACTCCTTCACGCCACAACGAATGAACCGTTTTGGCTGTTTGGAATGGAGATAGCTCATACCCACCATTATCACATTTTACATTTTATCCCGGAAAATTAAAGAGTTCCCGCGGGAATGAAAAAACCTTAATCCATGCAGACGATATCGCTGGCATCATCTAGTCATCAATACCTACAAGTATTTCTATTCTAAAAAAAGACGTGTGGCACTCGGGACTGCCGCGGTAAAGCTATTGCATAGCATTTTTTATCAACGCCATCTAGCGGTGAGAGGAGTCCCGTGTCAGGTTATTTTCGTTACGGAATTTCTGGATTCGGTCTCCACGCTCAAGGCCCGCGATAGAAGCTATGCAATAGCTTTAAAATATTTCTACTCTATTCCATTCTATTAAATCTGATATCATGGACGTATAGGTATAATTATTTTTTAATAATATTGGGATGGTAAACAGCAGTTAGTCTACGTAAGACTCTTTCTTTTTAATATGCATAGACGTGGGTAATTACCTAAGAAAGCGCGACGTATGCGTTTCCCGGTAATGCTGTGCAAAGTCGCATATTCACATAATATCTGAGCGGAGATCGGGCTGCCGGAGTCTCTTAAACACGCCTCTATAAATACTGGGCTAAATACCTGGCCGACCGTTAAGGGTGGGCTTTACGAAAACTGCAATTTTTTTTTTATAGACTTAATATTTCGTAAATATATCTAGGCGTTACTTTGCGGAAGTTCATGATTAGCAAGAAAAGGTTAGAATTATTTTGCTATAATCCGCCAGCAGAATAATCTGTATGGTCAAACATGCAGTTACAAGCTAAGCACCGCTTACCTCCCCAGCTAAGCAAGAAAGCAAAGTTCCCAAGTAAGCAATGTCACCACCACTCACATGCACCACCGCACAAGACTTTTATACTACTCTCGACGCACGTTTCGCCCCGACACCCGAACATTCTCAGGAGATATCGACTTTACAATACTGTATTGCTGTATTGTCCAGACAATAAATCTAAATAAATAAATAATCTAGAAAATAATTCTAACCTTTTCTTGCAATTTCGTAAGTACTTACCACACGCCACCAATTTCTAGATCTTTTTTTTTATTGAATGACAAGATACTTAGTCCTTGACTGCGATCTCACCTGATCGTAAATGACGATGTAGTCTAAGATGGTAGCGGACTAACTTGAAAGAGGTATGGCAGTGACTCAGTGTATATTCACCCCATAACCCTAATCGGTTTCTACACGCCATCGTACTGGAACGCTAAATCGCTTGGCGGTACGTCTTTGACGGTAGGGTGGTAACTAGCCACGGCCAATGCCTCCCACCAGATAAAAATTTTTGAATGAAGAACATTTTTACTTTAATTTTATATTTGGTCCTAATATGGTGCACATCAAGAGATCGCAGTCAAGGACTACCTGTTAACGACTAAAAAAATAAAAAAATTATCATAATATGGGTGGGGCTTCCCCTTAACTATGCAGTGACCACGAGCTCAAGAGACAAAAACTGCAAGTGTACAGCCCTCTTTACGAGCGGCGTGCGGTGCCGGCAGAATTATAAGAGGTTTTAGCGCAACTAAACAGATATTAAATTCAGCGTGTAAACGGGGCTTTGGTTTTTAGAATGCACGCTTAGAATATTTCACCTAATACTGCTCTACAGTGTTGAGGCTTTTAACACTGGGGATATTTTAACTCAAACAGAGAATACAGTGTTTAATGCCTATTGAGACCGAGCGAGGCGAGGGTTGAAAACTGAAAGGTCGCAGGTTCGAATCCCACCCGTTGCACTATTGTCGTACCCACTCCTAGCACAAGTTTTCCGCTTATTTGGAGGGGATAAGAGGATATTAGTCAACTTCAGCTTGGCTAATATTTTTATATTAAAAAAAAAAAAAAGTGTTTAATGCCTCAATAGCCCAAGCGCTAAAGGCGAGGGTTGAAAACTGAAAGGTCGACGGTTTGATCTCCACTAGGTAAGATAATAGTATCGTACCTACTCCTACCACTAGCTTTCAGCTTATTTGGAGGGGAGAGGAGAATATTTGTCAAGTCCAGCTTGACTACTATTCTTAAATAATATAAACGTAAAAATTATTTTCACAAAACCTACTTCAAACGCTACTACAAAGTATATCAATTGTACCTATGAAAGGAGACGGTCCAAAATTGTATGGAGCCTGGGTCTGGTCTTTGTACTGGTAATACAATAAAATAAAATGAAATATTAAACCATTTTTGACTGATCAAATCCACGAACTCATCCTTATTTCAGTGCTAATATTATTTATTTTCTCAACGTGACGCAACATATCAGACGTAATCATGGCGGGCGGATTCATCTTTCTGACGTTAGCTGTCAAAATATCATGACGTCATTGATCTTAATTCCGTGAACAAAAGCCGAATCAAACAAGTAGCAAAAGATCCAAAGTACAAATAAAAACGCCAAATCGCCAGAGAAAATCCACAAGAAACACAACAAATGCATTCACGAGTTCACAAAACCACGACAAAGCTCGGAAATCGGAATAACCAAAAAATATCACGTGACACGTCACTTGTCAGATAACTCAGAAATGACATTTGACGTAGAACCGCGTCTACTGCCTTCTCTATGGCTGAAAGGTAGGCAGCCATCTTGTAAGAGTTGCGAGCAGTACCGAAAAAGTTGAAATTACATTTTTATTTTAGCAATTTATTTATTATGATTTTCTAATTGATTTTATTTTTATTGATCTCTTTGTATTCTTCGCTTTTTACGCCTATATGGTACAAGAGTAGACCCAAAATGGACCGTCTCATTTGAAGAGTTTCCAGGATGCCATCATCAGATCCTGACCTGATGACAACTCGGGAAAAATACATAAAAAATAAAAAGATTCCGACGAATCGAGAACCTCCTCCTTTTTTGGAAGTCGTTTAAGAAGGTAACTTCTTAATTTAAATAGATTTCTTGATGACTTCACTGGCATACTGGGCAACGTCTGCACTGCTGTTGGCAGTCATTGGCTAGGCGCAGTGTTGGATAAGTCATTTTGATTTATATATTTTTACTAGCTTTTGCCCGGGACTTCGTCCAATTGTAGAATTTTTCTATCCAGCGGAACTCTTTCTTTAAAGGATTTAAGGTCGATTCTGGGCACCTCTGACTTTTAGGACTTATGTGCGTTTTAACAACTACACTTGAGAGTTCTTCATATTGTACTCAAATGTGTGTGAAGTCTATCAATTTGAGTCAGATAGAGAAACTTCAGAAGGTACCAATACTTATATCCAAAAGTTCCGATAACGTTATAACATAATGTGAAGCCTCAATAGCTCAACGGATAAAGGTGCGGACTGAAAACTGAAAGGTCGCAGGTTCGAACCCCACCCGTTGCACTATTGTCGTACCCACTCCTAGAACAAGATTTTCGCTTATTTAGAGGGGAGAGGAGAATATAAGTCAAGTTCAGCTTGATTAATATTCTTTATTAAAAAAGACGTGTGGCACTCGGGGACTGCCGCGGTAAAGCTATATAGCATTTTTTATCAACGCCATCTAGCGGCTCACTGCTAGATGGCGTTGATAAAAAATGCACCATCTAGCGGCTCACCGTAGAGGAGTCCCGTGTCAGGTTATTTTCGTTACGGAATTTCTGGATTCGGTCTCTACGCTGGCCCGCGATAGATGCAATAGCTTAAAGAAACTACATCTAAATCCAGGCAAACCAAAGCAGACGCAGCCCACCACATCGTGACAGTATTATCTATATCGATAGTAATTTTACAGAGCAGTAAAACCCATTTTTCGCGACCGATCAAACAAACATCACAATTTATGAACGGTTTTATGGAATCCACGACGTGCGGAGTTCGCCTGACTCAACAGCGCTCACCTATAAAGCAATATTCCCCTCTCAGTGTATTATACATTAGTGTAAATATTTGGATCGTAAAATCCATACACCTTCTATGCGGTGAATCAGGCAGTTAGGCCGCATAAATCCATCGCTGCCCGCGAGTAAAACAGTACATACATAATTTTGTTACGCGTTTTAAATCAAGAAACGTGCGCGCGATGCTTCTGTGGCCATTCATTTGGATAATTTTTTTTTTCGATGACATCTTGTCACATATCTTATGTACCCCCAGATTTTTTTTTCTGGTGGGAGGCTTGGCCGTGGCTAGTTACCACCCTACCGTCAAAGACGTGCCGCCAATCGATTTAGCGTTCCGGCACGATGGCGTATCGAAACCGATAAGGGTTATGGGTTGAATGTACACTGCCATACCCCTTCCAAGTTAGTCCGTTATCATCTTAGACTGCATCGTCACTTACCATTAGGTGAGATCGCAGTCAAGGACTATCTTGTCTATTTAAGATAGAGGATCCTAGGCTGCATCTTCACTTACCATCAGAGGAGAGATTGTAGTCAAACGCTAGTCTTTAAATATATGGTAAATTCAGTTGACGATTCGAAAGCCTTTTTTGAATAAAAAATTATTCTATCCTATTCTATTCATTGAAAAAAATTTATATAAAACATTTTAGTTAAATACTCAATTCGGAATTTAAGACTTGTACCGATATATCCCTAAGCCATGGTCACCTCGCGGCATAGTTGCCACTGTTTACGTTCAGACGGCGTGAGATCGCTCCAACAATTCGTCATCGCGCGAATGAATCTCTCAACACGCACCACCCTGTGTTCATGTAGACTTATGTATATCGTAGACTGGACATGTTAATGATTAAAAAATTTGTGAGCTGGATGAAACCCATTTAATTACTTAAAATACTAGGTAACGTATCACAATTATTTCCTTTTGTACAAAGTATGAATTTAAATTCTTACTAATATTATAAATGCAAAAGTGTGTTTGTTTGTTGGTTTGTTGGTTCGTCCTTCATTCAACAAAGCAACGGATCGAGGTGATTTTTTGTATGAGTATTGTTGAGGACCGGGAGAGTGACATAGGCTACTTTTTATCCCGGAAAATCTAAAACTAAATCCCTGCACTCCACTCAAAGTCGCGAGCTAACGCTAGTCAACTACCCTCAATAGCCCAACGGATAAAGGCGCGGGTTGAAAACTGAAAGGTCGCAGGTTCGATCCCCACCGGTTGCACTATTGTCATACCCACTCCTAACACAAGCTTTCCCCTTATTTGGATGGGATAGGAGAAAATTAGGTGAGTTCAGCTTGGCTTATATACTTTTTAGAAAAGAAAAAAAAAACTATAATTTTTTAAACTATACTTGCCAAGAATTTTTATACTTCGTGCAGAGAAAGTACCACTAGGTATCTAAGTTAGCACTGAAATTTGAGTTAAAAAAATTTGAGTTTAAAGACCTTAAAAGAATTTCTATGGCATTAACCACATCGTCGATTACAGAAAAACGCGGGAATACTTAAAAGGGTGGGTCCGGGGGGTGAAATGCAAATATGAAATATGAAAATGAAGATGGCATGTAATAAAAATGATATAGTGGGCTCCGCAGAGCCATTCCGAGGCGAGTAGTCGTCTCGTCAGGTTTATACAGGGCCGTCTATCACGGGCTGACAGGGGGGTAGGGGGGGCGCTCCTTAGGGGAGGTCCGGCCTCAGATTTATTGTTGTATGTTGACGCGTTTTATTTGGACCTGCTTTCGTAATTTTTAAACTTGCGATTATTGCGAGGGATTTTGTGTTTGTCGTGTTTTAGACGCGGTTTTTTATCGTGGCTCGAATATAAATCTTACGCGATTAAGTAATCGGTTCAGTCGTTGCGACGTGATTGAGTAACAAACATACAAACTTTCGCATTTATAATATTAATAGGAAATAGGATTAATTAATATTAATAATAAATAATTAATTAATCAATAGGATAATATACTACTTGGAATCCAAGCACTATGTTTCCATCATAATTACAATAAATAGTTCCTACTTCCTACACATCGCATACAAAAGATATATACTTAATATTTTTTTTGTAATCATTCGTTTAAAAGTTACGATTCAAGGTGGAATCGTTAATAAAGACGCCTGCCTTCAAATAAATCCTCCAAAGACATTCATTATCATATAAATGGCGGAACGTAAATTAAAATCCTTGTCATAACTCGAAGCGATTTGTGTTTCATCAAAAATCAACAGCGAACAGTAAACACCTGCCTCCTTAGCAAAAAAAGCCATCAATTGGCGTTCATACATCATGTCAATACAAAGAAACAGCGACACACGTCGAAGGTTGGCGAACAATGCCGAACGCTCGCGAACAAAGCCGAAATTAATTACTTCACGCCCATTGGCACCGCAGATGGAAACGCGCGACAAAAACCTAAGGGAATTGATAATGGCGCGAAATATGAGCTCTAGCGATTTGAGAGAGCCCCATAACTTGTATGGTTCGCCCTAAGCAGGCTTAGAAGTAGGTATACTTTTACTATGTATTTCTATAAAATTTCATTAATTTTGATTGGTTGATATTAAAATAACATACAGTGTTAGCACTATAGATTGTATAAAATCTTGTATACTCAATCATTGCGAATAAATTAATTTCAAATTTTTATTTGTAGCGGGCGTACGGGAGTGCCCAAAAATACTTTTTCGAAGGTTCACTGTAAACATAATGACGCTTAAGATATTCCTAAAATCAAGCTAACGAAAGAAAGTTCTGCGTTTGGAAACCTAAGTAAATTAAACTTCTAACGAGGAAACGGGATTTCAAAACAAATATTATTATAATCTTTTTTCGAATTTTAAAATCGAGAACTTCTAACACGTGAAAACACAGCCACAAACGTAGCCACCGTGACATAAATATAAACACAATAATAAGATTAGCAGACCCAGATTAATTCTCGTGTGTTTCCATACTTGCACTGCCCCCCAACCCTGCCTTATCTGGGGGTAGCGGAGCGGGTTCAGGGTACAAAATTATAAAAGGGTAAATAAAACAGAAAGCTTACACAAGTCATAAATTTGATTTATAGAGATTAAAAAAGGCGCTTTAGAAACGGCTCGAACGAAAATTTTCGGTGGGACGAATCGGGAGACATTGGTAGGGTGTGCAGAAAAAGTACCTATTTATGTATTATATTAATAATCACCTCCTGCCGTAATTTCAATTTGCGAGGTATAGTAATGGCAGGTGTCGGATATCTGATATAGCCTAGACATCAAGTCCATAGCACCCCATACAATAGCCCAACTAAGTATGTAGTTTAGTGTCAATTCCATACAATTCAGAAAAACTAAAGCTGAGTACAAATCAAAATACACAAACGAAAATACCTACAATATTAACATAAGTTAATAATTTAAAAAAACAATGAAATAATTTAATTATGGGCGTTACTGAATCAGAATGCTAAGTTTAATATTAAATTACAATTTTTTTTCCTAAAAAGACGATGTAACAGAGTATCCGAACGCGCGCTCGCCTCCCGCCTCTCCGATTGGTTGGTTGGCCATCGGCCATTTTGTCTTGGTTCGTGAAGCGTTCTCATGTGTGGTGTTCTCTGCTGTTTAACTTTAATTTTTTCCCATTGTTATAATATCAAGTAAACGTAAAGTTAATTGTGACGCGACATAGCATTGCAAAAATAATATAATAATTAAAAGAGTATCGAATAGCTCACAAAGGTTTTTTTTGTTGTAAACACAGATTGTTTTGCTGTCCGTACCCGTCAGGGCTGTCGATGGGCTACGGCGCGAGAGGGAGGGCGTAAGAAAATTTACCGCCACCAACATATTTCAGTCCGCGCTAATCCACCCCTAATGTCGCTTTGTTTACCTGCTGACCCTACGTTTAATGGACGATTATACGTGCGCGCGCCGCCGCCAGGTGCGATGATAGCGAGTGATTTCCGTGTTTAGTTTAACAGGTTTTTTGAGGAGAAAAATCCGCGATACTATTTACAAACAATGCATTTTTGAAACTTCAATGCGGAAACACTGTATAGATAGCATAGTTTTGTTACCTATCATAAAAAAAATTTTTTTTTGAAAAGAGCAACTGCTGAGTTTCTTGCCGGCTCTTCTGAGCAGAATCTGCATTCCGAACCGGTGGTAAATTTATGACATGTCATAGGAGCTACAAGTTGGCCTACATGAAGTAAATAAATTTTTATTTTGATTTTGAAACTAAAAACGCCAGATACCATTAAAACTACGATAATTTACTACATATACAGGTACTATTTATAGCCTTGTTTGTCTAGTGATTATAATATGTTTGTCTGGTGGGAAGCTTTGGCCGTGGCTAGTTACCACCCTAACGTCAAAGACGTGCCGCCAAGCGAGTTAGCGTTCCATCACGATGGCGTGTAGAAACCGATTAGGGGTATGGGTGGAATATACACTTCCATATCCCTTCCAAGTTAGCCCGTTACTATCTTAGACTGTATCGTCACTTACCATGTGGTGAGATCGCAGACAAGGACTGTCTTGTCATCGAATAAAAAAAATGTTCGACTGCACATGACGAGGTCCCGGGTTCGAATCCCGGTTCGCGATTGCTCGCGACTTCGTTCAAGTTCGTTCGTTAAGTTCGATTTTGAAACCCCTGCTTTACCCCTAAGGAGGGGTCGAATTTTCAAAAATCTGTATGCCAAATTCAGCTGGATCAGTCCAGTAATTTGAGCTGTGCGTTGATAGATCAGTCAGTCAGTAAGTTAGTCATCTTTTCCTTTAATTCATTTAGAGATAATATACTTGCATTCTTGCCTGCCCCTGTTTGTGTAAGTTATTGACACGTTTTTAAAGTAGGTAGTTATGCCAAGGCTGTTCTCTGTATGTCTGTGACACGAGTGCCCAGTCAACTGCCCCCTGCCTCCCCTTCCATAAGAATTCTTCCAGTCGGACTCAACCGTTAGTGACCGCTGGGGAGGCAGGGCAGGCTTCGATGCCTGTCAGCCGTGAACTGTAAAGCCGGCCCAGACAGCGCGCTTTATGACACGGACGTTTTATTTTGTACCTTTTACAGTGACATGTATGTATAAGGCGTTGTCCTAATACAACGCGAAGGCGCGATCATCGCAAGTTCGCGCGAATTTTACTCTTACGAATGCGCGATCAAACATATAAGTTATAAGTATATCATGCTCGCTTTAAACATTTCTGTGGTGGTGTCGTGTGGTGCGGGTTGTTCCCTCAAATATGGTTGAGCGAAGCAATGGCTGGATCATGCGTCATGCTCGTGAACGGGTGCCATCAACGGGAATGGGTCTGCTTTGGCTGCCCATCTTGACATGCGTTGGATTGGTGTACCTACGTAGGCATTTTTGCATTTTTTGAAGCTTTATTGTGGAAGCACTGCACACATACATAGCATAGCTTTGTAAAAAAAAAAAAATTTTTTTGAAAAGAGCAACTGCTGAGTTTCTTACCGGCTCTTCTCAGCAAAGTCTGCATTCCGAACCGGTGGTAGATTTATGATTTATGAAATAAATTAATTTTGAATTTGAATTTGAATATTGATAGAAATAGAAATAGAAATATTTTTTATTCAAATAAACTTTTACAAGCACTTTTGAATGGTCAATGAATCTACCACTGGTTCGGAATGCCTTTCCTGCCGAGAAGAGCCAGTAAGAAACTCGGCGGTTGCTCTTTTCAAAAAAAATAAAAATTTTACAATTGTTATTGAAACTATGCTATGTATTCAGTGCTTCCACGATGAATTTTCCTGAGTACAATACAAGTAAAAATAAATACAATACAAATACAATTCAATACATGTTAACACAGGCAGGCAAAAGCAGACCCATTCCCGTTGGTGGCACCCGTGATCTCGAATAGGTGTCCTAATAGGCATTCGTGCGATGGAACGAAGCGTAGTGGAACCCGCGTCCGCTCGCATCGCTTATTCGCGCGATGATCGCGCATTAACTTTATATTAGGACAACGCCTTAGTCTACCATTTTTAGGGTTCCGTATCCGAAGGGTAACCAACGGAACCCAATTACTAAGCCTCCATTGTCCGTCCGTCTGTCTGTCAGCGGGCTGTATCTCATAATCCGTAATGGGTAGAGATTTGAAATTTTTAGAGAATGTTATTTCTGCTGTCGCTAAACAACAAATAATAAAAATAAATTAAAAATTGAAGGGGGCCTAGAAACGTGTTATTTTTTGGCATTTTTGGTAAGGAATATCTTGATATTGTTCCTGAAAAATTACTGAAAGGAATTTTCCTATTACCTGCGGATGTACTAAAACTAGTAAGGGCAAAACTATCTTCACCCTGTTTCTGAAAAATGACTGATGATCGACTGATTTCATTTGGTTTTAATATTCCTTAAAAATTCCTTTTTGGGAAGTCGGTTAAAAAGTCAAATATTCTGGCTTTTGACTGGCGAAATCGACGTAAACGTTGAATTGGTATATTTTTATAATGCTGGTCTCATTCCCATTCTACACGTAGCATCTTCGTCTGCAGAATGAAGGGCGTAGACATTCCCCAGCGGATCTACGATAATTCCGACCGGAAATATCTGGAAGAGTCGTAGCTACCTATTCCCTATATATCTTTTATATATAGATACTAGAAGATGCCCGCAACTTCATTTGCGTGGATTCTGGTTTTTTTAACTCCTGCGGGAACTCTCTTATATCCCGGGATAAAAAGTGGCCTAGTGTTATTCCAGACTATCTCTGTCTTTGTGCTTAACAGCCACATCGGGTCAATTGCGGCGATTGAGTAACAAACATCCATCCATCCATTCATCCATCCATACATCCAAACTTTCGCATTTATATTAGTCTAATCGTTACTTAAGTTACTTAAAAATGTACTTAGTATAGATTTAATTAATTAAATAAATAAATTTCACTGCTAGAGTCATCTAAACTTTAGGAGCCAAAACTAGGAATAGTTAGCTTAACTAGGAAAGAAATAAGAAAAAGTGATTTTTAATAACTTGAAATTTTGTCATTTTTCGTATTGGCATTTTGTCAAATTAATTCATCGGTTAAAGTTAACTTGGAGATGGTTAAATTGGTCCTTAATGATAGTTAGTTAATGGCTAGTTAAGTGGGTAAATTTAATGATGTCCTGTTTAGTTCTAGAAAAAAGCTTTGTATGCCTAAATTTCACAGTCTTTTCGGTCGAGTAATACTAAATTGTAATATCTGTCTACACAACAAAAAGACGTAATTGAAGACAGAAGATTTCAGTTTTATAAAACGACTCCATATGCAAATAGTGCCCGTAGATTTGCCTGGGCTACAATGATATTTAAATTCAATTGCAATAGATAGGACATATAGGACCAAAACAGAAGTCATAAATGCAAGGAAATTGCGCAATTTCTTGACGCTCTATCGACAATATTGTTACTACTCAAAATCAACAACATAGCTGTCCTGGCTTATAACCAGCTGACAATACTTTCTTCTAGCTTTTATTGCCTACCTATAAGGCTGTGAAAAAGCATTATTGGGCTGTGGAAATCATTAGATATCTAATGATTTCTGTGTTGGTTTCTTTTATTTTATGTTGTTGTTGTATGGTATGTTCACTTCGTGTGTCCCAGATCTTTCCATCCGTCCTTAGTTAAATTATGTTTTTTATAAACATATCCTAAGACAAAAAGCAAGAAGGAACGTTAATTTTAAGACTGTGTTAGACTTAAAATAAACGTCACGACGCCAGAATATATACGATAAAGATCTTGAACAGTCTTTTTAAGCGTCTTTAAAAGTCATTATTTTTTCATCAGCAGCTCTACAAATCAAGTTATTTTGCGTTCTTTCTTGCTTTTTGTATAGATACTGAAACAGATTAAAAATTGGTTAATAAATGTTCCCAATAGCCGCTCTATCCCCAAGGTAAATCGGTGATGCAATGTTTAGCTCAGTTTTCGATTTGGCAACCTCCTTGCAATACGCTGTTGTCTATATTTTTGAGCGGAATGTAAGAAACTGTATTTTTACAATATATTAAGTAGATAAAGTATACGATATTGTAAATAAGTGTATAAAAATATTAGACGAGCTTTGAATTGTACCAATTTTCTATGTTTTGCCAAGTAATAAAACACGAATGAGAAAAATGACAGAAAAAAAAAACATTTAAACTTATCAATAGGCAGGTAATTCATGCACCTATTAATAGACATTAAGATTTTTTTTTGATAATGATTAAAAAGCTGGGATTATTATTAGCTTTTGTAATATGAAACCCAGATGTACAATAATTTTATATTAATCAATTTTTTAATTGTGTAAACCATTTCATTTGTAATTATCTATGAGCGCTGGAAGAAATGTAATTTTTAATATATTGTATAGTAACATTAATATATTGTATAGGAAGATTAAAATAAAAAAAAAATCATCTTAAAATAAATAATTATACGCTCTATAAAAAAAGTTGAAATAATACTGAAAATGTTTCATTTTGAACGAATATAACAGTTAGATCAAAGTTTGACGTCCCACAAATAATATTAATTATTCTCTTACAAATATATTTCCTTATTAGGCACAAAGTTTACTTTCAGCATATATATAAAGAAAGCATTGAATCGTATGACATAATTTTTGGTTATTCTCGGGCGGAAATCAGGCGATACCCTTCCTTTACTTTCGTAGACTCCCAATATAACGTCGTAGCTCCCAATGAGCGTGTGTAACGTATCAATAAAGTATTTAATTATACAATAATAATAAAGCAGTCCGGTGCCGCGCCCGGACACATCAGCGCACAATAGGAACGATAGAATTTTACGACTCTCCGGACGCAGTTCGGTAAGCAGTCCTCGTAAATACCGACTGGCATATACAGCTGCTGGATACACTTGCGTCAGTACTTCGTCTTAAAAAGTGACAGGGGGTTCATTTTTGCGTCAGTACTTCGTCTTTAAAAATGTGACAGAAAAAAGGCGTAAAATGGTTCGGTTTTGTGTCAGTACTTCGCCTTTAAAAAGGTGACAGAAAAAGGGGAAACTTTTCAATTTTGCGTCAGTACCTCGCCTTTAAAAAAGGTTACCAAAAAAATGGGGAGTTTCGGTCAATTTTGCGTCAGTACTTCGCCTTTAAAGAAATGATAAAAAAAGGGGAAATTAGTTCAATTTTGCATCAGTACTTTGCCTTTAAAAAGGTGACATAAAGAAAGGGGAATTTCATTAAATTTTGCGTCAGTACTTCGTCTTTAAAAAGGTGACAGAAAAAAAGAGGAATTTCATTAAAATTTGCGTCAGTACTTCGCCTTTAAAAAGGAGACAGAAAAAAAGGGTGTCGATAAGAACTTTATATAGGATTTGGATAGTGTAGATTTTTAATTAGCTATAAGAAAAATTATATACTAGAAGATGCCCGCGACTAGGACACAAAACTATGGTCTCAACTGTCTTAAAAAGTAAGCAAATGGCAGTAAAAGGTATCAATATAAATGTTTGCTGCAATCTACCTACCTGATAATTTTCTTTGGGTAAGGTCTTAATTTTCGCCATTTCCAGTTATTTTTTTCCTTTTATCATCCTTGTTTAACATTAATGCAGTACGTTGACGCAACTATTACACACTGAGTTGTGGATTTGTTTTGGTCCGACGGCCAGGAATATGAATATGACTCCCAAACTGAAAAATAAGCACAAATAAACAAAAATACTCACACACTTTGCTCTACACTTTTTTTTACCTCATTTGATTGCTTGATTTGATACTTTCATCACATTCAAACGTTTCTGTACGTTGAATTTGCTTCGCAGCTTGTTTCAAATTCAAAATTTATTTATTTCATGTAGGCCAAATTGTAGCTCTTATGACACGTCATAAATCTACCACCGGTTCGGAATGCAGATTCTGCCGAGAAGAATCTGCAGCATTTATAAATTAGTTATTAAGGATATCTTGTCAGAAACCTACTAGCTATACGTTAGTAGGTTTTGCGTATGTTTTTGTCTAAAAAGTTATAATCTATCGTTCTTGATTTCGTATGCTACTAAACTACGCTACTATACCCAATTGTGCTGTTGTCGGATTACAATTATGCAATAAGTGTTAAAGTTTCATTGGAGACAAATTAAGGTTAAGTATTATATATCTGTATTAGGTACCTTTAATTTTTTACAATACTGAATATTTAATATTAGATATTTCAGTTTATTAGTGTTAAGCCAGTAGGCACTTTTAATTAATATTTGGACGTCGGTAACGACGAAATATGCGTGTTTTATATAATACTAGAAGCCCGCGCCGACTTCGTCCGGGTTGAAAATTAAATATTTGTTCTTGTGAGCTTCTTATAGGAGACGATTGTCAATAAGATCACCACAGGAACCACAGAATATCCCGCACCGATACCCGCCACCGTGCCCCGCCGCGCCGGCCGGCACCATTTTATTATTTTGTCGCGCGGAAATATTAATTTTCCGATAACTCCTTAGACATTTATTTAAATTGTATAGTGTAAAGGGCAAATATGTTCTAAATTAAATACTTACGATAATAAACATATTTATTTAGATATAGATTGACATCACGTCGGTTAAAGAAGCTTCGAAAATAATTCATTATTTTTAATCAAAATTTGAAAGATAGAAATGGTTACTGTAAGTTATCCTTAGAATATAGACATATGCTATTGCGGACTTTTTTTTAGAACTCTTTAAGAGGAACAATTCACCCATACATCATTTTCATCCAATAACAGTATATGACCCAGCGCACGCCTTGAAAACGTTTAAGAGTCAAAAAAATTTCCGACTTCTTTAACAAATTTGCACATAATATCTAGCCATAATACATTTATTAACATAATTATAGCCTATAACCATCTGGAATAATGTACCTTTGAAATGGTAAAAGAATTATTGTAATAGGTGCGGTGGTTCCAAAGTTTGCTCCGGACATACATACAAACTCACAAAATTCGCGCTCTCTCTTTATTATAATAGTATAGATTTTACCAACTTTTTTGTACCATATTTTACCAAATAAATACTTACTTTACTTTATGTTTCCATAAAGTAAATAAATAAAATAAAAAAAAATTTACACCATATTTATAATTTGACTTTCCAATAACTATCGAAACGCAATTCATTAGTTTTTGTAATAACACCGAACATGGACAGCGTAATTTTTAAATTAAGAAAATTTCTAGTAGATTTCTACATTAGTTTTCACAGATCTCAAAGTACTAATGGAAAAGCCGGCATCAAATGAAAGGACCGAGGAGACCCAGACGTGTGTATTGAGAATGCTCTCATTTTCGGAAGTCGGTATAAAAGATGGCAGATTGCAGACACGGTGTCGATGTTAAGGGGAAGCTGGTTCTACTTAAATTCAATTTAGCTACTAACAATAAAAAAGTTAAAAACTAACCAACTTGCTACGTGTTGTTTGCACTTCATGCAGAAACAATCAATAAGTAAATAGGGGTGTCAGCGTCAGTAAAGCAATTTCATTTCAGCTAACAAATCTACCTAATAAAAAAACACACTAATAAGTCACAAACCGAATGAGCACGTCTGTCAGTTTAATCATTATGCATCGGTGGACCAGTGCAGTAACTTTAGGTGGTAAAACGTTGTCAGTCATCGCCTAAGGGTTGATGAAAAGTTTTCTTTGTCTAGGCATGTCCTAAATACTTAGGCATCCGATTTAAACGATTGAACAAAGGCTTCTTGCATAGACTTCCACAGGTCTCGGTCTTGCGCTCCCAAAACTCAGCAGCTTCCTTCGGCTCGTTTGATGTCGTCGGTCCACCTAGAGAGCAACATAAGACTACTTTTATTCCTGAAAATCAAAGAGTTCCTACTGTTTTTTTTTTAACTAAAGCCACGCGGACTCAGGCTGAAATCTATAGACCGCACACTCACTCTGCTCAGACTCAAGGCAGAGTTAAAACGAGACAGAGCATATTTATTATTTATGTCTGGTTTTACCTCCAACTTAAGTCCAAGCTGAGGTAGAGAACGCTCTTTAGACCTCAACATAAGTCTCGACCATCAGTTAATAAGTCTATGTTTAACATGGCTTGCTCTTAACAGTTGCAGCGAAGACGGCCGGCAGGGGGCAGGTGAGGGGTCAAACATCATCGATCGGCACGTCCGTCCTCAGCTGATATCAAACTTGACATGTATCTAACAAAATTCTACAAGTATATTTTGCTCTGACTCCCCGGCGCAGTGGTGAGCGCTGTGGTCTTATAACTGGAAGGTCTAGGTTTCGATTCCCGGCGCGGCGAGGGCAATTTTAGAATTTATAATTTCTAAAATTGTCTCTGGTCTGGTCTGGTGGGAGGCTTTGGCCTATTATTATATTATTATATCCTATTCCTATTATTACTAGTGGTTCGCCCCGAACTGAGACCTCGCGATATCCCATAATTCCCAAAAGTTTTAATTATATATTGTAATAATTAACTTTTAACATTAGACGCAATAAAAAAAATAATAGTTGACATAAAAATGTTTTACTGACACAGCGCCATCTATTAGCATTATTGTGAAGCTATTAGCATTTAAAATTAAATAATTTCGTTTCTTTATAACATTTATCTAATTTTAGTATTTGTTGTTCAAGTACAGGATATAACTGAATTTTCAACCAAGTTTCACGTTCTAATATTCAGTAATTCTTGACATATGGCTCAAATTAAAATCTCCACTTTGAAAGCCCCCCATTTCGTCAATTTTAAGGGAAAAATTAAAAAAAAATATATTTTTGTACTCTGATCAAAGTCGTCTTTAAAAAGATATATTGCAAGTCTATGTAACGCAACAAACAAAATTTTACTTCAAACACGCTTCTATGAGCGCCCCCCTGAAATAAAGCTTTTTATATTTTTTTATACAATGTTCGGCTGAAGGCCATCAGTTTACATATTAAATTTAAATTTGAAGTAATTACGTTCAGTAATTCAGAAGTTATAGGGCTCTGACAGACATTTGGACGTACACACTTCTCTGTCCAGTACAGACAAGCGCCCTAGTTGACTCAGAGAACTCGCTTCGCTCGTTCAAATATTATAAATGCGAAAGTTTGTATGTTTGTTACTCAATCACGTCGCAATTGATTTGGCTGAAATTTGGCACCAAGATAGATTGTAGTCTGGAATAGGATAATATAGTCTTTTTATCCCGGAAAATAAGAGATTTCCCGCGGGAATCCAAAAAAACTCAATATACGCGAACGAAGTCGCAGGCATCAGCTAGTTAAAAATAAATTACAATAGTTAAAGATTATTGTCAATTGATTTATATTTGGACTTTACATACAATTAGGTATAAGCAGTATACAGAGTGTGTAATTTTACAACATGAGGGACTTGTCTCAGTAATATGTACAAAGACTTAACACTTTATGCTTAACCTATGCATGTTTAATGTCGGTCACTTTGAGAGGACATACTACGCTCCGCGGGGATAGCTTTTGAAATTGCGCACGTTTCCATTGTTAAACACGATACGTCGTATTCATCAACCTGCATATGACATATTTGGCGACGGGCGACAAGTGGCGAAACACCTATTTTTTAAAGAATATTGAAATATTCTTAGTATTAGTAAATAAGTAGTATGAGGAGAGTATTGAAAGCTGGTGTTGGAAGTGGATATGACAAGAGTGCAACCGGTGGGATCAACCGTCGACCTTTCAGTTTTCAGTCCGCACTTTTAACCGTTAAGCTATTGAGGCTAAGTTATTTAGCTAAGTAGCTAATAAGCGCACTCGAGAATTATATACTAGTACGCTGAAGGACAAATATTACGCTTCAACCCCTAACGCTTCGTCTCTGTGCGCCTTCTGTGAGAAGGGGTCGCATTATTCTGGTCTTTGCCATCTATTTGGACCGTACCAGCCTGATACCGATTGTGTTTTCATTTATTTGTTTCATGTTGGTCAAGACTCTACCATGCACCGGTTCGGAAAGCAGATTCTCCTTATAAGAGCCGGAAAGAAGCTCAAAAGTTGCTCTTCTGGTTAGACTGAACGTTTGAAATTCCCGGTGACGTAAGATAGTGGACACACGCATTTACCTGCAGGCACGAAGTGTCTCCATACGGACTGTCTTACCGTAACACTCCTTTGTAAAGGTCACATTCGATACCACCTCTGCATATTTCACCCTGGCCGCGACCACGGCGAGCTCCGTAAACGCTATCTTTACACTGACCTCCCAACGTATACTTGTCATCACGAAAGCCAAAACCATATTCGAAACTAGTCTTTATTCCTCTGTGATAGGAATGTTATAGGAGTTTCGTAGATGTAAAGTTAAGGTTGTAAAGATGTGAAAGCCGAGTGGTGGTCGCGCTTGAAATATTAGCAGCTTCCAGATGTGTGCATTCACGGGGACACCTAGGTACGTGAGATATTTGCGTTTTGATAGCGGGCCTTTGAGATGAATTTGCCGAAAGGCTTTCGAACGTTTGAAACTTGAATGAAGGTAAAGTGTAAATTGATAAAGTCTGGCCGGAGAACCTCGATAAGTGAGGGTGCGCTTTGATTTCGTATCCCTTTTAAATTAGGATTTGGTTTGATTTTGTGGATTGCTAGTAATTTAAAAGCGAATAATGTCTCTTAACACGTTTCTGAAAGAACTTTTAAATTTTTTATTACACAAATTATATGAACTTGTAAACACATTATACTAAATCGAGGTTCCTCATCCATCTGTCGACAAAGGTCAACATTGTTTAAACAGTGTAATCGATTGAAATGTAGGTACTATTGCAACGAGGCCAAAAGTATCTCATGAGAGCAGCGGATTGACGCAATTTTTTGAAGGTATTGTTAACGATTTGGAGAGTGACATAGGCTACCTTTTATCCCGGAAAAACAGAGGGTTCCCGCGGGAATTTCAAAAACCCAACTCAATGCGGATGAAATCGCGAGCAAAAGCTAGTTACTTGTTAATAACTTCGCTTGGCTGTTTCAAATGAAAAAAACACGAATAGGTTTCCTTTCTAGAGTCCTCTGCAGTTCTATTCCACTGTTACAGTTTCAAAAAATATTTCCATTAAAAAGCTCTAGCTTGATTCGGAACTTTAAAATGAGGCTAATTACGGCTTCCTTCAGTGAGGAGTTTTTCTTTTAAAAAGTCTAGTATATAATAAGCTATTGTTGGAAATACTATACAAAGCAACGGCTGCGGAAGGCAGTAACCATCACGCATCGCTGATAATTCCCGCCAAAGCTGAAAATGAACTGCATATCACTGTTCTGTATCATGCTACTGCACAGGGTGCTCCTACTTAGGTCGAAAAGAAATATTAAAAAAATAGTAATACTGAGGCAAAGTAAACAGTAATAGTATGTTGAATTATCGTTTTAACCACATAGACAGATGGAATCATAAAAGTTCTCAATATTGCTTAAAGTTAATATTACTTAACTTTGCTTTAAGTTGTTGAAAAATATTTTTCACTTGACGGTTTGCATTATAGAAAAAAGTTTATTCTTGCACTGTAAAAGTTTTATTAGAATAGTGATGGCATTTATAATATTACTACTTGATGCCCGGGGCTTCACTCGAGTGGATTTAATTTTTTAAAAATCTCGCGGGATCTCATTGATTTTCCGGGATAAAAAGTAGCCTGTGTCACTCTCCAGGTCCTCAATTATACCCATGCAAAAAATCAAGTCGATTCGTTGCTTTATTGTCGCGAGATTGAAGGACAAACCAACAAACAAACACACTTTCGCATTTATAGTATTAGTAACAATAAGGATATTAGTAGTAGATTCCTTAATGACAAAGTTGTTTGGAACCAATCTGCTTTGCTTCAGCTGTCCACAAGGTAGATTAGCTACATACTGTAAATTTTTTGTTTTGAAAGAGCAACTGCTAAATTTCTTGCCGGCTCTTCGCAACTGGTGGTAGATTCTCGACTTGTCATAAGAGCCACAAGATGGCCTACATGAAATAAATAATTTTGAATTTGAATTAGTAAGTAGGATTTAATATAGAGCACCCTGTATCTCGTTCCTTAGCGCTAGTTAGACTCTAGACGGCGTCCGCCATGCGAAAAAATTAAAATAAACAAAGGCAACACTCGTCCCACACCCGCGGGCAGCTCGTAATAACGCTTTTGTCTTAGATTAGCTTTTAAGAAAGGCTTTATTCTAGCCCTGTGCTGCCTGTGTCGCGTTGTGTGATTCTGAAATTAGTGGCGAGTATTTTTTTGCAAATGCACTGAAAAGACTACTGGGCCGGGAGCTCGTGGGAAATATTACCACGTAAATGTTGAAAGTAATATTTAGACACTCCCTTAATGTATTTGTACCGTGTTTGCACATCATGCCAAATATAATGATAGAGCAAGATCCCGGGGTCATCAGATTTACTTATCCTATTTCCTATTTAATTTTATAAATGCGAAAGTTTGTACATTTCTTACTCAATCACGTTGCAACGAGTGAACCGATTTGGCTGAAATTTGACACAGAGATTTATATATATAGTCTAGAATAGGACATAAGCTACTTTTTATCCCGGGAAATAAGAGAGTTCTCGGGGGAATAAAAAACCTTAATCCACGCGAACGAAGTCGCGGGTATCAGCTAGTTTTCTAATAATTTAGAAAATAAGTGTGGTCTGGCTGCCTTAGATCTTGGACCATGTGATGTTAAATGCAGTTTAAAATCTTTTAGTATAAACATTGGTAGTACGATGTTTATTTCGCAAGCTGCGCTTGGGGCGCTGCGCTGAAATTAAATGTTTGCAGGCGTATTTGTGCCTTAAAATTAATTAGTCCGTTTTTCTTTCAGTGACAATATTATAATGGAATCCTGACAGAATCCCGAATACCTGACAGGCTAACCTGATAATTATAGTCGTTAATCCATCACAGACTGCGATGTAAGTAAAAATGCAGCCTGAAAAGAAGCGGCGCGCTTGCTTAGTAAATGCTTCTTTAATTGGAAGTACCCAAGTTGCAAGAGCGAGTAAGCAAAGTGCACTTACAGAGTACACTTTGATTTCAGACAAACTTATGTCAGGACATTTCGTCATAATTCTAGAACAGTGACTTCTTGCCATATTTGGACATTTAATTAACAATTGTTATTTGTTTACTATTTGAAAACAGAACCTTTTTAATATTATGTGCAATTTCATTGTTACAGATTTTTATTTAAAAAGTTATGATAACAAAACTTCGGAGATTATTTCAAATGGCTGTACTGTGAAGTTGACAAAATACAGATCGTTGTTCTACGATCACGACGATTTATATACTCTACAACAAAATGTCAGGATTTATGGAGTGCGCCTTTTTTATTTTCCCACCATCTTTCCGACTATGCATAGTCGAGTCGGGAGTCGACGTCTGTTAGGTGGTTGACTTTTAAAGGACACGCTTTTGTTTCGTTATAATGCACTGAAACGGCAATGTGACGTGTGTGTGATTGCGACGTGTGGAATTTTGAGGTTGGGTTTTTATTTGTTGACGCGTGGCTAATGAGAGATATTTTTTTATTCGCTGTTTACACATATGAGTATGGTATTCTTTTCTTTTCAAACTCGTTTAGATTACATTTCACCATTATGTAGTGATGTAGTGAAATTCAGGATTTACACTGGTAAGTTAACTTCTGCAATGTCTTCTAGAAGTCACAGTAAGTGAAAATTGCAGAAATTGACTTGCAGTACCTAAGTGTTCACACACTTACACAATGACTTGTCAAAGCTGACTTCATCGTCTATTATTTTTTTTACAACTAGTTTTGCTACAGCATCTGTTGGATTCTTCTCTTTTGAATCTACTTTCCAAAATAGAGAGTAGAATCTTGTGAGTAAAGCTACTTGTAATTTGTTCTACATAAAATAAATACTTTGGAATTATAAAAAAAAACCTAAGAAATATAGAGTGAATAGGCATTTGGTAGGCAAGTGAACTTAAATACAAGTAAAGAGACAACATTTGATTAGAAATGTCTAGAAATAACTAATAAGTGATACGATATCAAATGGCTACGACATGTCGTCAGGCTGAATTTAAATGTCTATAACATTGTATACCTATCTATATGTCTTACTTAGGCGTGTCAATTTCATAACAACCTTCTTAAGGGCTGACTTCCTATTTCTTGTCATGGTGTTTGCATCATATCGTATTTAATGATAATTACCTCCTGTTCTGTGCCAACAGACATACAACAAAATATAATAACAAAATAAGCTGATTTGATTTGGCTTTTTTAGCATTTTTTTAGAAAATACTTATCGAGATATTCTATTTGAAGAATTGATTTTTCGAATATAAATTTAAATTAAACCAATTAATTTCTACTGTCATCTTCTGCGGCATGGTTGTAAAATAAATACGTATAAATAATAATTTTTATTTTTCTTAGTTACGAGATTCGTCTCAAATATCGTCATAAGCAACCCAATACTCACTACTGAGCGCAGGTTTCCTCTTAGAGAAGGGTTATAAGCAATGATCTTCCATACATAAAATGTCATTGGTTATACTTATAAGCTATAGTCCATGACGCTACCCCAATGCGAATTGGTAGACATCACACACCTTTAAGTACATTATGATGAACTCTCAGATGCGCAAGTTTCCTCAAGATGTTTCCCTTCACCATTGAAGCATGTGATATTTAATTGCTTAAACGCACATAGATCTGAAGAGGCAGAGGTCTCGGGCTCGAACCTGCTACCCCCCGAATAGCAATCCTCAGTTCTAACCATCTATCTATCTGGCTGTCACTGCTTTTTTAATATAAGTATAATGTATATAGTGATAGATAAACTAGTGAGTCAGTTGTTTTCAGCACGAACAACATAACACACTCAGCATTAAAGGAAAATCGAACACGGATCTCGGAGGTACAACGCCATTTTATCCCGAAAAGAGCGAAATTAGCCCCAAACAAGAGAGGAAAAGGCGAAAGACGTCGGATAACAGTAACACATTTTCGTCGCGGAGGCTAACGATTCCGAAGCGAACTGTCCCATAAATCTGGTACTCCCTGATTGATACATGGCGGTGGGTTGACGCCCATCCCGTAATTTACTGCCAGCGCCGCCCACCAGCCATCGAGATAGCAGACTTTTGTTTTGCATTAATTCCTTTTAGCCTCCTTCGTGCGAACTCCGAGGCTTGAGGGAAATACGAGTTACGGCCGATGTGATAAAATATAACAATTGTTTTTTCCTCCGCGTCGATCGGCGAAAAAACTTATTTTCCAGCCTGTAATCTGAATGGATGAATGTAATCTATATCCTGCTTTAGATGGAATGCTTTTTTAGCGTCTAGACACAGAAGAAAAAAGCTTGCTTTAACTTTTTTATGGGCTTAACATAAATTATGTACAGTAGTACAAAAGATGGATTTGATAGATATAGATAGTTTTGAGATTTAGTCCAAGCGAATCACTCATGATGTGATAACTGAAATGAGAAATTCAAGCACAAAGAAGGGTTTGTGGTTCCAGTATTTTTTTCTACTACTGAAAGAGTAGCGCGAAGGACAAGTTGCATTGTGCCATACAATTTTTTTTTTTAATTTTAACGGATTATACAATAAAATCTATATTTTTTCCTTTTTGTTTGTCATAATATTTATTTTTAAAGTCGGGTTTTATAGGCCCAGGAGCTTCAGCTCTTTTTAAAGAACTTTCAAAAAGGGTCATCGGGTCTACCAAGGGATCCAATATCGTACATGGCAAAAGGTAGATAGCAATAATTTGGCCATCGATAGGGTAAACTTATTTTTTATTTTATTTTTTACTAGATAATGCCCGCGACTTCGTCCGCGTGGATAAAGGTTTTTTGATTCCCGCGGGAACTCTTTAATTTTCCGGGATAAAAAGTAGCCTATGTTTTAATCCTAGGAATGAGCTATATCCATGCCAAATTTCAGCCAAATCGGTTCATGCGTTGAGGCGTAAAGGAGTAACAAACATACACACACACACACACACACATACACATACAAACTTTCGCCTTTATAATATTAGTGTGAAGTGTGATGTGAAGTGTGATTTTAAGAGAGAGATAAGCTTCACCTACGTCCACTCCTTCTAATATTTTTTCTTGTAATTCTTTAGAATAAAGAGGTTTAGAATAAAGTTTATTTTATTTAAATTTTTAAACACGAACGATCATGTTTGCCAATGAATTTATTACAGCCACTGACGCATATTACAAGAAATTGTAGATTATTACGCAAAAACAGGTTTCAAGTGCGAAATCCAATTTATAGGCAAGCCATCGATAACTTATATTTAGAAATCAACAGACAGGTTTATTATTAGATGGGATAATGTTCTCACGGCTAACGATTCGCGAAACAGGAAATTTCAATGTAGGTCGATGCGTTCAGTACACGCAAGAACTTCTTCCTGTCTCCGGAGATATAGAGCTCTATATTAAGGCCCAAGACACGGCTCTGCCCGCGAAATTCAAATTTAATTTGGTTTTTCGCAATTTGTAAACTAATACGACAAAGTAGGCTTATGGTATTCAAATTGCGCCAATGGCAGTATCATCTTCACAGGTTTATATACTAATCTTAACGTGAAAGTATCCAATTTAAGAAATTAGTCAAAAAAATGAGTTTGACGTGAGCTACTCACAAATTAGTCATTATTTTGATTAATTTCTTAAACTGGATACTTTTACGTAAAGATTAGTATATAAACCTGTGAAGATAATACTGCCATTATCGCAATTTGAATACCATAAGCCTACTTTGTCGTATCCGTTTATAAATGGCGAAAAACCACATTAAATTTGAATTTCGCGGGCAGACCCGTCTCTTGGGCCTTAAGTCAGGTGACTTAATATAGCCTGTGTTTGACCAGCAGATTCATACAGCAGTGATAGCATAGTAGTCAGGTCCAATTTTTTCCAAAGAAAGGTCGTAGGTTCTAACCCCACCCGTTGCATTATTACCCACCCCCAGCTTTCCGCTTATTTTGAGGGGAGGATTAGCTTCAACCTCAACTTGGCTGATATTCTAAAAAAAAAGTTGCGGGCATCATCTAGTCCTATTATTCCTATTCTAGTAATATTATAAATGCGAAAGTTTGTATGTTTCTTACTCAATCACGTCGCGACGACTGAACCGATTTGGCTGAAATTTGGCACAGAGACAGATTATAGTCATAGGCAGTGGCGTGCATAGGATACATCCTATACACTACAGGGTACTGTAGTACACTACAGGGTAGGCAGATGATACAAAATGGAAAAAATCTTCGGTGCGAATTAAAAAAAACTTAAGGGTAGGCATTGTACAAATTATAAAAAGCCTACCCTTAAGTTTTTATAACTCGTACTGGCGATTTTCTCCATTTTATATCATTTTTTCGCATTATGCCTACCCTCTGTGCACGCCACTGGTCATAGGCTACTTTTTATCTCAGGAAATAAGAGAGTTCCCGGGGGAATAAAAAACCTTAATCCACGCGAACGAAGTCGCGGGTATCGTCTAGTTTATTAATAAAAAGCGATTTTATGCGTCACTGTTGTCGCTTCTGTGCGCAATGAGCTGCACACTGCACAGTGGAGCAGGAAATGGTCGCGGCGACGCATTTTTCCATTCGCGTCAGCGCGGCGCGCGGCACAATGACACAATGCTTTCAATGGTCAATGTGACGCGATTGGAATTATTTTGCATTCTCTGTAAAGTACAGTGAAACGGTAATACACGCTGTACGTATAGAGAGTGACACTGTAAAATGATGGCTAGTATTTTATCACCATACTAGCTGATTCCGGCGAATGTAAAATTTTTAAAATTGTTTTCTTGTTATAAGTACTTACCATATTTACTTTTGTATGCAGTTAGTAAAAAGCTGTTCTTTTCATATTACAAACAGGCACTTCAATTTTATTTATTTGCATAGATTGAGTACTATTAGAAATATTTTGTCTAATTTTGGTGAAGATCTCCTAAATATTATCGGAGACAGAGGATATAACTTCTCGCGGATAATAGCAAGTCACTCTAAACTTTTTCCACGCGGACGAAGTCGCGGGAATCAGCTAGTCGTTAAAATAAAAATATGTAATCCGCCATTTTGTGACGGCGGCCATTTTGTACCGATTTTCATCAAACATAGCTAAGAACATTCCAGACTAACTCACCTTTCAAACAAAAAAACAAAATCAAAATCGATTCATCCGTTCGGCTGCTACGGTGCCATAGACAGACAGACACACACACACACACACACATACACACACACACACACACACACACAAACGCGCGCACACACACGCACACAAACACACACACACTCAAACACACACACAAACACACACACACACAGAGAACTTATAACACCCCGTCGTTTTTGCGTCGGGGGTTAATTGGGGATGATAGTAAGGCAAATCGGGTTAATCAGAACTCACGCCGCCCACCGTACGCCGAGCCGATATACGAGCGACACGAGAAACGATCACGACGCGATAAACAGACCACCACTCACCTGCTCCGTATTTATGACGCGCGATTTACGCGTGTTGTGTTACACCCGAATTTATACCCGACGCGTTTACGTTACTTTGACCCATAATTTTGATTGTTTTGAGATTTAGGTGTTATGTTCTGTACCCTTAGTGCGAGTATGAATTGGTATATATCGCACCAACGATCAAGCATTAACATAAAAGCAACACAAAAATATATCGCGACAGATATCATCACTGTTTTACTAAGGGTTTATGCGTTTCTGGACAATTTGTTATCCATGTTGTTTGAAAAATGTCGTTTTTTTTATAATAAATACTACTCCCTTGCAAAATGGATAATTAATCCCAAAAACTCAAGTACATATTATGTTCTTGAGTTTTTGAGATTAATTTAAAAGTTTAAAGCTTTTATTTCTATAAATATAGGAAACATGTAATACAGAATGATTACGAGCGTTTATTTATTTTTGAAAACTTTTGCGGGCACTAGGTACATTGGAAATTATTGGCATGCGTGCCTCACCTCTTCTTCTCCTCTCACTTTTTAAGTAAGAAGAAGATAGGAAAATTGGGAAGAAAAAAAAATTATTTATAAGCTGCATGAATAATTTCTACAGTATCATATGTGGTAAGTGGCTGAATTTATCGCATTATCTCTGCTACAATGCATTTTAGCCAATAGCAAGTGAGTATCAACCAATCAGAGGCGATAGCAATCGCCAGACTGTTGCAATCGTCTTCAGAGAATCGCACAGCTGTAGAACATTTAAATTCTTTATTGGTTCTTGTGTGACTAAACTTCGCTGGTGGATAATTATTAATTAGTAAGTTGCGCTTTAAAACAAAGCAGTTTAGAACAGGTTTAGAATTTTAGACCCATTCCATTTGAAGTGATAGTATTTCAATACTTGAACATCGATTTTGAAATGTTTAAACTCGTACTAAACTTACTGTATGCAAGTTTCGCGTCTGTGAAATGAGTTTTATTTTCGGCGCCGCCGAACGCTTTGGTTGCTGTGTAAACCAATCAATTGTGTGAAATGTACATACTATATGAATAGTGGATTTAATGCCACGGAAATTCTAAATGTGAAAAATCAGGCCAAAAAAATATATTATAGAAGCACTCGTACACTGTACAAAAAGCTAAAGCAATAGTCTGTTTTACCAAGCTATTGTAATCTAAATATATAAAAGGCAAAGGTGACTGACTGACTGACTGACTGACTGACTGACTGACTGACTGACTGACTGACTGATCTATCAACGCACAGCTCTAACCACTGGACCGATCGAGCTGAAATTTGGCATACAGGTAGCTGTTAGGACGTAGACATCCGCTAAGAAAGGATTTTGGAAAATTTCAACCCCAAGAGGGTTAAATAGGGGGTTAAAAAATCGAACCTAACGTGAGCGAAACCGCGGGTTAAAGCTGTTAATACGAGTATTTAATGGAAATAAACGGTGAAAGAAAATATAAAAATATCGTGCACGCCTAAGAGTTCTCCATATACAGAGAGAAGACCTTAAGTTCGATTTTTCAAACCCCTATTTTACCCCCTTAGGGGTTGAATTTTCAAAACCTCTATCTTAGCTGATGCATACATCCTGATAGTTATTTATATGCCTTTCAGCTCGATCTATCCAGATGGTTTGATCTGTGCGTTGATAGATCAGTCAGTCAGTCAATCAGTCAGATAAATAGATTTAATACAGGAACCAGGCGTTACACGTAACACAGGAATTTAAATACACGAAGTCGTAAATGTGGACTCAGATGAGCGCTCGATTAGCCGCGTTGAGGCACGGCGCACGCTGACGGCGCCTCAGATAAGCGACAGTCTCTGGATAAGCGCTTTCATTACTGCCGCGTCGCGGGACGATGGATGGCGACAACAAATCGCGGCTGAGTTATTTGTTACGGACGACTACCGACCTCCGTACAGCGTTCGGAGTTGCTCAGTCTTGTGCTCATAATCCTACTTTCCTACTTATCGCAATATTACAAAGGCGAAAGCTTGCGTTTAGGTATGTGTGAGTGTGTGTGTATGTTTGTTAGTCCTGCACTACAAGGAAGGAACCGATTAGGCTGTTTTTTTTTTTTAAAGAATATTAGCCAAGCTGAAATTGATTTATATTCTCCTCTCCCCTCAAAATAAGCGAAAAGCTTGTGCTAGAAGTGGGTACGAGAATAGTGCAACGCGTGGGGCTCGTATCTGCGACCTTTCAGTTTTCAGTCCGCACCTTTAACCGTTGGACTATTGAGGCTTTGTAACTCCTTCACGCTACAAAAAATGAACCGATTTGGCTGAAATTTTGAAAGGAGATAGCTCATAACGAGATTCAACACGTACATTTACTACATTTTATAAACAGTTCCCGCGGGAGCGGGCATCGTCTAGTACATTATAAATGCTAAAGTTTGGATGTAAATAAAAATTTAAAAACTATAATCCTACTACAGACAATTTCTTCGGCTTTGTAAAGTCAGGTAAAGGAAGGTGGTCTTCCGCCTTTAATATTCATCGCATGACGGCAGGAACTGTAGCAGAAAACAAACAATTTTTGCGTCTCAAGCACCCGTCAAAGATCGGAGACAATACAACATTATTTTAATGAACGTAATTTCTGAGTCGCGTTACGAAACGGCTGGCAATTGAGACCTATTGTTTTTCTAAATTGATTAAGCGATGGGAATTAGAAAGCGGGATTTGTGGGAAAGTGTGCGATCGGTCATACAAATGACTCATTTGAATAAACATTTACATTATTTGTTGTCATTTTTAGAGTTCCGTACTCAAAAGATGCCAACGGGAGCCTACTAGCGCCCTCTGTCGGGTGCACCAGTTCGCCTACAGCTCCCGAACGGTTAAGACGAAGCTGAACAAGAACTAGAACCTAAACTTGAACACTGTGAATTAATCAAGAACAAGTAATACAGAACACTTGAACGAACTGAGGAGTTTTATTTAAACCCTACCCCAACAACTAAGCTCCCGGTAACCGTGCGTCCGTCCGTCTATTAGTGGGCTGTATTTTACTAACCGTAATAGGTAGATACTTGAAATTTTCAGAGTATGTGTATTTCCATTGCTGCTATAAAAAGTATATATTAAAAATTAAAAAGGGTTTCCATACAATAAACTTCTGTTCTGGTGTTAGATAAGTCTTATACGATGATACGGAACACTTCATGTGCGGGTCGGATTCGCACTTAGTCAGTTTTTTAACATTGTTGTTTGCGCTTAATTGCTGTATTATTACTTGCTTGACTACGATTATACGAGAGATTATACGATATTATACATATTATAACATAAGTAACTTTATCTCACTCTACTTTTTAGTTTTGCATAAGATAGACATAGACACACAGTGACCTATTATAATTTTTTATCAACCGATAGAGACCTCCGCTGGATATCGGTCCGATGTATCGACTTCCACATTCCCCGCTCTTGTGCTGCCTGTATCCACCAGTAGCTCCCAGCGACTCGACTGATGTCATCGTCCACCTAGTGGGGGGTCTGTCAACACTGCGCTTTCAGGTGCAAGGTCGCTATTCTAACGCTTTGGAATCCCAAAGACTATCACATCGGTTCTTCGAACTATATACCCCAACCCTTACACCACCCCTCAAATAACTTTCATTACAACACATATAAAGCAAAAAGATGTAATTAACACAAACTTTATTAAAAAAAAAAAATTAGATAGGTCTAAATCCCTCTCGAACCCTTTGTTTTTCCGGCATAAAATTAACCAGGTTTCCAAGTCTTTAAGTACCTTTACCTAAGCCAAAAATCACGTCGAACTGTTGCTCTGTTAAGAAATTAATAAAAAATATACGCGACGAATTGAGAACCTCTTTCTTTTTTTTTTTTTATATGAATAGCGGGCAAACGAGCTGGCGGGTCACCTGATGTAAGTAATTACCGCCGCCCATGAACACTTGTAGTACCAGAGGCACCACCAATGCGATGACTTTTTCGTCGGTTAACAATGTAACGCTAACTTCAAAGCTATTTAGTGCAAACAAATTCAAAAGGCGTGCTTATAATTAAGTTATTTTTGCTGAAAGCCGACGGTCCGCGGCAGATGCGCCTCGCATTATCACTCGCGTGTGCCAAATTCTTATTTGCACACGGAAGTTTCATTTTATTTGTAACAGTGGGTGGGTGGAATAAAATAAATAAAATAAAATGAATAAAATAAAGGGCAATGGAGTCTTCGGGGGATTCAAGAGCATACTTTTGGTCAAAGTAGCACATTTCGCGATTTTATTTAGTTGTAATTTTAGTATATTTTATTAATTTAGATTTAAATTTATTTTTTAAATTATTTAGCTGTTTAGTACAGAATTCAAAATTATTAGTGTCCGAAAAAATTAATACTTCAGAATCCATATTAGAGTTATCTCTTTATTTTTAAACCTAACATACTTTATTGGTTTAATTTTACTTGAATACCCGAGTAATAGTAGTGGCAACATTCAACTAACTTTATATTAAGTCAAATATAATTAGTAAAATGTATAAAATCACAGAATTGTTTTCCTAAAAAAAACCAAAGTTAGAAAAAACAACATTATACTATTTGACTTTAGTAAAATATAAAAAATTATAGAACATGATTATGATTGAACTTTTTATATTAATTTTATAGTCTTAAGTTCTCTGTAAGTGAACAAATTGTTCTTTGAGACTAAATAACATACCTCAATAAACATTCATTTTCCTACACATTGTTTTCCTGATAAAAGTTAAAGAAAAAACAATGATAATAAGTTTCTTTCATGTTTTTTTATCATCATAGAGAATACGAAAAAAAAAAACAAAGTCGTTTTTTTTCATGTTACGTCATTATGCAATATACTTCCTCCGTCCTTTGTAATCAAATTTCCTCCTCGCCATGATACCTATTAGACAAAAATACAGAGCTCAGCATGTTACGGGTCGGCCGGGTTAATTACCGGTCAGTGAATTAAGTCGCCGCCACGCCAGCGTTTTCCACCTCCAAGGACCAAGGCGATACCGGTAACCGGCCAGAATACCCTCAAACTTAATTATTACACGGACCTGAGTGTCCTTATCTATCAAAGTTAGACTTACAAACTTCATAAGTTTCAGCATACTACTCGTTTATTTAACGCATTGAATTTTGAAGTTTTCATCTTTAAATATTACGTCCTACTAAATATCATAAATGCTTAGCGTAAATGCGAAAGTTTGTGAGGATGAATGTATGCATGGATGGATGGATGTTTGTTACTCATGCGCGCCACAATGGCTGAACCAATAGTGCTGTTTGGAATGGGGATAGCTCATACCCAGGATTAACACAAAGGCTACATTTTATCCTCGAAAATTATAGAGTTTCTACTAAATTATTATAGAGAAAATGACTTTCTGGGCACATTTCCTCGTTTCAGCGCCCTTTACACGAATATATATATATATGTCTTATATAGGTATCTTCCACTTCTTCTTTATCAACCGACAGACGTTTACTGCAGAACAAAGGTCTGCGTGGACTTCCACAGGTCTCGGTCTTGCGCCGCCTATATTCAGCGGCTACCTAAACTCCTCTAATGTCGTCAGTCCACCTAGTGGTGGGTCGCCACTCAGCCCTTTATGTCCCCAACGATCATCAGCTAATTGAACTGCCCCGCCAATAATTAGCACATTGCTACAATTTAAGTGTTTTATGATTGGCTAACTGTTATCTAAAATCTAATAATCTTGCTATTTTGTTATTGTAATCAACTATCTACTAGGATACGAAATAAAAGTAGGTAACTGAATATTCAGTAGTTTTAAGGACTGCTCCATAAAAAAGTACAAAATATCGCGTGGTTTTCAATTTTAATGGCATCCGAAAAATATTTACATATTCACTCGGCTGTCATCCCTGGGAAACTATGACCCATCAATGCAAACAGATTTTGGCTTTTATTTATTTTTGAAAAAAAAAAAAAAAGAATTTATCACTTCTCTTACCCTATCAATAAAGTGATTAAAAATAGGCCACGTCCGTATGGGGCTATTAATTTATGGTTATTTACTTAATTTAGATGTGCATTGCTGTTTTTGAATGGAAATATGTATTTGATAGCATAGTGAAGAGCAATGGATATTGAGGTAAAAAATAAATGCCGTGACATGGTACAGTTTTAGTTGAAAAGTGGATGCGTATTACACAGTTTGGAACAAAAATGATTTTCAGTTAAAAAATAATACTTTTTTTTTATTATAGATTGTCCAATTCTTTATTTTCTTTTTGGCAGATCAAGAAATTTTGACTTTAGTGACGCCTTCACACGTTACCGATTCGATTTGAAGTAATAATCGATTTTATTTAAGAAGAACTTTCAATCGATTTAATGAAATATTTTTTAATTTTGATTTAACGTACTAATATTTTATTATATATTTTTAATCACTTAGATAAATTAATTTGACAAATGTTTGCGGTAACAGACAAACAGAAAAAATAATAAGTTGATTTGGAATCTTTATCGATAATAATAATAATTAAGGTTTTCTTTCAAAATATGTTTAACTAGCGACCTGCCCCGACTTCGTCTGGGTTGAAATATTAAATATTTGTTTTTACGGGGCTGATCGCACAGAGCTTCTTATAGGAAACGATTGTTAATAAGATCACCACAGGAACCACAGGAATCTTCCGCACCGATACCTGCCACCGTGCCCCGCCGCACCGGCTGGCACCATTTTATTATTTTATCACGCGGAAATATTCATTTTATCATTTTATCATCAACTCCGATATTAATTTAAATTGTATAGTGTATATAAATCAGATCAAGTTATTTATACCTTTGCCTTAATCCTTACCTAAATAAATGATTTCTCAAGCAAGGCAGTTTAAATACCTGTAAATTACTTTTTAGTTTATTAAAATCGGACATTCCATTCGAAACATATTACGAGTTTAATAAAATTGCTCAGTGAAATGTTTTTAAAAATTACGCGTTGATGTCACTTGTCCTGCATTTACTGTACGTTTATGCCAAAATATTTAAAAAATAAATGTCCAGCCGTGCGAAGCCAGGACGAGCTGCTAGTATTTAATAATTTTACTTGTTTCATTTGTATACCCAATTACGTAGCTAGTTTGTTAAATAAATAAGTAGGTAGGTGTGTGATTTTCCAAGTATATTTGCTCATAACTCTTGATTTAAACTTGGTTTAGACGTTATTAACCACGCGTTTTGAAGTTAACTCACTTCACTAACGCGTGCATAGTTACATTTTAAGGCAGCCGTCAAAAAAAATAAAATAAAAAGAAAAATTTCTTTACTCTAGGTTTGAACTTAAATTCCAAGATTTCAACTTAATTCCTTGCAAATATTCAATATTGGAGTCATAGTTACTATTTTTATTTCCTTTTTTTTATTAAATTTACAGAAACAATACTTACACGAAGTCAAATTATTTTTATCATAATTGTTAATGATTTATCGTCTTTCAAGAACTGTGTTTTAGTCTGTGGTTGTTTGTTATGCACAGGGCACTTCACTAAACGTCAATAAAGTACGACATTATTTTAGTACATTATTCCGAAAACAAAAAAACGGTAATTTATAGGCGTGATCTGCCAAAAAGAAAATAAAGAATTGGACAATCTATAAATGACGACCGACCAATCTATAAAATCATATAATCAGCATGTAACCTCATTACTAAACATGCTTTCATTTACAGTGATTGTGTGTATTAACTTGAGAACACTATGGGTACTTCAACCTCAGACATACATGTCTCCTCACAATGTTTTCCTTTACCATAAAAGTAAGCGGTATTTAATTCCTCAAAAGAAAAATTATACATATTGTAAGTTACTCAAAGAATATTTCTTTTCAAATCTAAAATCTCTAGGTAAACCAATTTTGTCCGTGTTAACCGTCCGTCAGTCAGTTAACCACAAAACTGTTTGATGCCATAAATTCAGCAAATCACATGACATTAAAACTAATTAGATTATAGAGATGTGATAATCATTCCTGTAAAGTGCACTGGAATGAGGAAATCGTGGGCTTCGAGCGCTGGCTATGTTACCCACAGATTAATTTATCAAAAAAAGATGTTACCACGCTAAATGGCCGAACTGAGTATAGTTCTTGCAATTCACGAGGGTGCGTGGCTCATGGTTGTGTGTGTGTTGTATCTACATAAGTGGGAGCGAGAGCATGCTCGCGCTTAGGCTCCTGACAGGCACGCACATTTACGCAATGTGCATACGTACACCACGTAACCGTAAAGTTCACGCGCCCTCGTTAATTGCAAGAACCATAACTAACAACCTGTGGACTTCATAAAAATACCTAACAACGGTGTGAGCACCGGTCAAATGAATTGGCGTGAATTGCATCAGTTAATCTGAAAAAACGTTTGATCATGGAGATTTAGTCCGGAATAAAAAAGATACCCGTCAGTTATATTTGAAGCTGTCACGCGTCGACTATTGATGGCTCGGGCAGTTTTAGTGCAAACACTTGTTACTAAATTGAAGTAGAATCACATTCGAGTGTTATTTGGGTTCGAACACTGCTATCTGTTTCTGGTTTAAAATAATTTTGACCTGCAGATCTATTGAAACTTCTGAACTGAATTTTTTTTATTCGATGTCAAGATAGTCCCTGACTGCGATCTCATCTGATGGTAGGTATTGCGAGGGTATTGGCATATAAAATAATCAAATGTATTGTGTACAGATCTTAATCAATAAATTAAAAAAAAAAAAAAAAAAAATCCCGATTATTCGGCCTGCGGGTGACGGACTAAGGGTTGTCCGTCACGAGAAACATAACAGGCCAGGAGGTGGCGCGCCTTATCGCCTGGAGGTGGATTCGGTAGCGGCCAGGCTGCCGACGGCGATGGGACCCGCCTCTAAGAGTGGCGGGTCAAGACCTTGGCGGTGGCACGGTGAATATTCCACCATGTATCAGGGTGAATGGAAAAGGGTATGAATCAGGGTCCTGGCTGAAAATCAGCGTGCGGGTATAAAGCATGCAGCATTTTGTTGAGTTGGGACCTTTTTTCCTTTGTGCCACACATGACTTAGTTGTTCCGGCGCTTCTTCTGCTTGACGCCTTTTGTCTTTAATACTCAAGTAGTGGAGGCGCTGGTACAACCTAATCTAGATAATTTAATCTAGGTAGGTATACCTATTGGGTGATAATTCATAAAATAAACGTTTCTTTCTTCTTCCATGTGTAATTCACGCTACTGCCGGGGTCCGTGGAGGAACAAAAACAGGTTTTAGTGGGTGCAAGCCCCACATTACCCCTCCGTTTCCCCTGACGGAGGAGTATGCGTTTGGCATTTCCTGTCTATAAATAAAAAAATCCCGATTATATTATGTTAAAGACAACACAAATAAATAAAGTAAGTACAACAAAAGAAAGCTGCTTCAAACAATGAATAGAATACAAAGTCAAACAATAATTACCTTCTCGCCGGCGGCTGCAGATACCGACCTTTGTAATAAAAAGATTTGCTTTTTATTCAATTAGCGAACTAATGTGAAATGTCTAAGTCTTTGAATGGCTTTGGAAATGCTTTGAGCTGATGCAAATGTGTTACACTGTGTGCATTTGACTGTAACTGTGTGTTACGTATATGAATTACTATGTTACCGGAAAAATCCGATTTTAGGATAAGTTAGCCCTTGACTCGATCTCAACTGGGAAAATGTCCAAGATTTGTTCCAAAGGTGTTTGATGTTTTATTTTATTAACTTGTTTTTATTGTATAATAAACGGTATTCCGAACCAGTGGTAGATTTATTTGAAAGCACTTTGTAAACGTTTATTTCGATAAAAAATTATTCTATTCTATTATTGTATACATTTTTATATCATACTTGCTCAGTAACTAGGGATTACTATGGTGGAAAGTCTCCTAGTAAGTTGGTGTTTGCAATTCAAGGCAACATTACGTCGCACTATCCTTTAATTGTAATGATCACATTACAGTTCAAGCTATGCAAAACTCCTTGGTAAACAATCTCTTTTCTTATAAAATGGTAAGAAAACTTTTTACTGAAAAAAAAAAACACTGAACATGGCGGCATTTAATTTCCATACATTTCAAACTATGCAAAACTCCTTGGAACTCAGAGCCGTAAAAAAATAAATGGAAAACTATTTACGAAAAAGAAATGGAACTGGCGGCATTTCATTTGATCTGAAAGTTTGTGAAGTTTGTTCGTAAAGGGATTTAAGTTATTTACAACAATGTCAAGCACTTCATCAGATGATGAAAAAGGAGGAGAGCCTGATTTTTGTTTGCTTGAAGCAGAACAAATGATGCAAAACCTTTTGCCGGATAAGTCCAAAGTTACCTCGCAAGAATGATATAAAGTAGAATGCTTACCTCGGTTGCAAGTAGCTATTACACCCTCGAACTATATTCACCCTCGCTCGCTGCGCTCGCTCATGTGACTAAATATCTCGGGTGCACGCGATCCATTAGCGCCCTATGCGAGCTGCGCTCGCACTGGCGCCAAATTGGATCTTGTTCTGTAATAGCTTACTTACGTCCCTTGTGTAACAATCTACTATTAAAAGGTGTATCTATATTTTATTGTTTTAAGTTTGTTTTTGTTTCGGTAAATAAAATTAAGAAGAATTGAATAATTTAACAGTTTTGTAATATGGATAACAGTATGTATAGACTATAGCTACTTGTAAAGGGAAAAAATAGAATTTAAAAACTGGTTTTTAACGGCAAACGTATTCATTGTAATAGATTTAAAGGAAAAAAAGAAAACTAGGAATCAAAAAAAAAACATTTAAACAGTTTACACGTTAGAAGAACGCCAAAGACCCTTTTTAAGAAAGGGGTTGGAAGAGGTATATCAGTTTTAGTTTCTGTAAGTGTAAAGACTTCAAATAAATAATTTCAAATTTCAGGTATAGCAGTTTTAATTAGGCTCATACCCCTATCGACTTACCATCGTACCGGATTGTTTTTACCCCCCATTACCACCCTTCATCTCGAACCATAGACGTCCACTTCTACATATCTCTTGCAAGAATCGCCACAGAACACGATCAGAGCCGCTTGTTTCCAGCGATTTCAAGCGGTTGAGATCGGTCAATGCAGGAAATAACGCTACATTTCCCAACTGCAAGAGTGTCGTTCCATATTAAGAGCGATTGCGATTGTCGCTTTCATATAATCCATTCCAAATTTCGTAATATCATGACGTATACAGACTTTCGCGGTGAACTATAAATCAAAGTTGTTTTCGATATGCGATGGTGACATAAACACATACATTATCTGAGATTAATTAATATGAGAATGAAAGGCGGGCAAATTAAATACCAAAAAGCTACGCACAAGGTTAAAGCTCAAATGATTGTACTGACATCTCATTAGCTTAGCGGGAACGATGGCCCTCAGGCACTATTTTGCTGTGGCGCTTATCATAAGATGTAGCGGGAGCGGAAGCGACTATTAAAAATTGCAAAGTCAAAGACGTGCCGCCAAGCGGTTTAGTGTTATGGCACGAAACAGATCAGGGATACGGGTTTAATATATACTACGATACCCCTTCCAAGTTAGTCCGCTACCATCTTGACTGCATCGTCACTTGCCATCAGGTGAGATCTTGTCATCAAATAAAAAAAAGTCACTTGACTTTTCAACATAGATTGAAAAGTCAAATGGCATTATAAACTAGGTGATTCTCGCGAATTCCTCCGCGTGGAAAAAGTTTAGAGTAACTTGCTACTATCCGCGAGAAATAAGGTCCTCTATCTACGATAATATTCAGTAGATCTTCACCAAAATTGGGCAAAATATTTGTAATAGTACAAAATTTCTAACAAAGGAAGAATTATCAAATTATCAAATTCGGTTTAGATTTGACGAAGTTATGGAGCAAAATCAACAAAAAATTTCATCCCCTATCCCGAATAAACCATATTGTTTTTAACGGTATTTTAATTTGAAGTTTAAGTTCGCAAAAAAAATATACTGAACATTTTCTATTTATTTTTGTTAATTTTCAAACGCCTTCGCTCATCGATTGCACTGCAACATAAGGTAGACCGTAGAGTAGAGCACACATCTGTATTTTTGCCCGATCAAAGGAGCGTTGCGGATGACGTGCTTTTGAACCGATAATCAAATTAGCAATGCTTCCTTTTTGCACAAAAATGTGTCTATCAGTGCCCGCGTGCAAGTGGGCTGCTTTGTTTTGATCCCCTCCTTACTGCTTACCTATGTTTGCTTTCATAACATACTAGTTGATGCCCGCAACTTCGTTCGCTTGGAATAAGGTTTTGTGATTCCCGCGGGAACTCTTCCATTTTCTGGAATAAAAAGTAGCCTTTGTGTTATTCCATACTATAATCTATCTCTATGCCAAATTCTCTTATTTTCCGGAATAAAAAAGAAGCCTATGTGTTATTCCATCTATCTCTAAGCCAAATTTCAGCCAAATCAGTTCAGTAGTTTTAACGTGAAAGAGTAACAAACATCCATCCATCCATCCATACAAACTTTCGCGTTTATAATTATTTATTATACCTAGTAGGATTTTTTAATGCAAAAGTAAGGTTCTCTCAGTCTTTATACTTACTGTATTTTTATTCATTGATAATTTTGTGATTGGCATATTTTTTTACTTGTTAGTTTAGTTTTTAACAGTAAATGTGTAGTGTGTAAATAACTAAAGGACCGATTTCACCAACTTAAAAAATAAGTCTTATTCGAGGCATATTTTCAAAACAAAAACACAGTCATTTTTGTAGTTATTTTAACTTGGTGAAATCGGCCTAAAGTAATACGTAGGTCACTATATAAGTTTTGAGACTCTCGAAAAGTAAACAATATATTTTTAAAATTTACATTATATTTTTTCAAAATACTCTCCATTATTATCTATGCAAATTTCTATCCGCCTAAACCAGCCATGGAAAAATTTATTCCAGTCTTCCTCCAACAGGTCAGAAATGGCCGATTCGTAGGCAGCCACGGCTTCTTCAGCACTTAAAAAAAACTTTCCTTTTATTTTATCCTTGATGGTTGGGCATAAAAAGAACTCAAAAGGAGCTAAGTCGGGGCTGTGAGGTGGGTGAGTCAGAGTTTCAGTACCAGATTTTTGAATAAACGCCTTTGTTCTAAGAGAAGTGTGTGAAGACGCATTGTCGTGGTACAGCAACATTCCCCGGAGCCTGGCCTTTGGTCGTCTCTGCAGCACAGCTAAGAAAACCTTTGGCAATGCGACTGTAGTGTACCATTCCGAGTTAACTGACCTACAATTTTCTAGAACTGAGGTCGCAAGATGTCCTGCGTGAAAAAAATAGTGGCCACCATCTTTTTGCCAATGTTCTGTGGTCTTTGCAATTTCGTTGGCAAATGCCCATTTGGAAAGACCCATATTGACGAACGCTTTTTGCTTTCCGGATCATATTGATATATCCATGTTTCGCAACCAGTAATGATTTCAGAAACACGTCTTGAGCTTCCATTTTCAAAACGTAGTCGCATCTTACGACACCAATCCACACCGGCTTGTTTTTCCCTTTCGGAATGCAAATGAGGTATCCATCGACAACAAACCTTCCTCATGCCAAGATGTTCATGTAATATGGTGTGAACACTAACCGAACTGATGCTTAGTATTTGTTCTATATCCTTGTATGTGATATGTGAGTTTTCTCGCACCATCATTTCAATCATCCACACATTTTCTGCGGTGACTGCTGCTGGCGGGCGACCTCTTCTGTCATCATCTTCAAGGCTAGTTTTGCCACTTTTAAATTCTTTAAACCATCTAAAAATGGTTGCCCGTGAAGGAACAGACTCCCCTAACGCTGATTTTAAACGTTCTAAGCTTGAAACTTCGGATAAACCATATTTAAAATCGTAAAAAATCATAGCAAGCAAATGTTCTCGTTTAAGCTCCATTTTAGCTGACGAAAAAGCGGAAAATGATGACAGTATAATACCGCTAAATTTTTGGTTTTTTTAAATTGTTGTAAATGGCCTTTTACGTTCGATTTATAAATAAATTTGCTATTTAAAATTGTAAGATACAGACGCGTTCCATTTTTTAATTTCGCGCATCTCAAAACTTATATAGTGACCTACGTATACATTTTTAAATGAAACGAAATTTAAAAAAAATAATAATAATTTACTTATCCTAAATGACCTTCATTGAGAAGAAAAAGAACAAACTATTATTATTGGGCACGGCGATTGTGACAAAAAACGTTATATTCGTTGTTAAATAAAGACAAATCAGGCATTTACAATAATTGACCAAGACTTTGTCAGTCTTGTCAATAGTAGGTCTCAGATTGCATATGATCAGTTATCGAATAGACAATTCGCGTAGACTCGATACAAGTAGATTACAACATGTCCAATGAGATATACCACTAGCTTGTTACGACTATGGATAGCACGCAGCCTCAAATGATTATGACGATGAAAAACAATTGCCACTAAACCAATGCAAATTAGTCCGATACCTCTGTGTCATAAAATGTAACACCAATATAACCATCGCATCCTAACCCAGCCACAATTCCTGCACAGTCCAATCTCAACCCCCTTTAAGCCCTAAATTTTGTTACTTTACTGATTTAATGACGTCACACGACGCCCTCTATCGAATGTCAACTCACATCGTTTGTTTGCAACCGGACTTAAAACAACCTATACCAAAATCTATCACGCTGAAAACTGAACTTTCAGAGTGAGATTTTAAGGTTGAATTTCTGATGTCACCAAAGTTGTTATAGGTTGTTTTGTATGATATGCGTAATGCATAGGTTAGATATTTGAGTCACGAATCCATTTTATGACTAATTCCATAACTTTGTATGTGAATTCGGGATCAGGTACGGCAGTAGTGTTTACTGTGTCATATCTTTGTCAAATCTCCTTAGGAATAGGCCTAAAGGGATTTGCTTTAATAGCTTTTGTAGAGGTAAGCGATGGAATCACAAGTGCCATTTTGTTTTTCAACAATAATGCCAATAAAACCGAGCCTGAAGAGGTTTTTGAGGGTTATACGTTCAGTAATATCAGTAAGGAATTTCAGAAGACTAATTTTGTAATCAACATTCACTTTACGCCAAAACTGTATCATAACATATCGCATCTTTAGAATTATAGTGACCTCACTAAAAATTCATATAACTTCGGTTTAAATTAATTATAATAATACCAATCCATATATAAAAGATTAATATATATAAAAATTTGCAAAAAAAACATCGGCACAGATACATTTAAATTTACTTAACAATATACCCTTTTTTGAATTCTGTTTTGCTCATTGCTCACAGATTGCAATTTTTGAATAAGAACACTTCGATTCTAAAGGTGCGACATACATAATATAACGCCGCTGTTAAAAATTTTGAAACAACAATTATCAATTTATTGCTGATTACGATTTTCTACGAGTCCCTAAAATTATAAAATTTTGAAATTTACCTTAGTATATTAATGCTGTTTAGACTCAAAACGTATATTATTACTAGCTTTTACCCGCGGCTTCGCTCTCGTTAGGTTCGATTTTTTAATCGTCATTATTTTAATCAAAAGCCCAAAAACAAAGTGTATACAACTTTAAAAATGAAAAACATCCATACAAACTTTCATCCCCTATTTGGTGCCTTTGGGGGTGGATTTTTCAAAATCTGTGAAACACGTACTTCTTTATTTTTATTTGAAAGCCTAAATACCTAAGTTTCATGGATATAACTTGAAAAATGACGAACTTTCATACAAATTTTTTTATTTAACCCTCTTGGGGTTGAAATTTTCAATAATTCTTTCTTAGCGGATGCCCACGCCCTAATAGCTACCTGTATGCCAAATTTCAGCTCTATCGGTCCAGCGGTTAGAGCTGTGCGTTGATAGATCAGTCAGAAAGTCAGTCAATCAATCATTCAGTCAGTTAGTCACTCACGTTTGCCTTTTTTTTTGTGTTCCTCCCTTTTTTCCTCCGACAAGGTAATCGGGGACTGTTCTAGGTCGGTACTGGATATGGCTTTTTTTTTGACAAATTTTCTTTTTGCTATACTTTCTGGTTAACTTACTACACATGGGTGCAGTTCGTATATTAACAAATTTAACAAAGACTAATAAAATACCTATTCAGAGGTTAAAACTTAAGTAACTTAAATGTTAGTAAAGTACATATTATCTTTTTTTTCTTTTTTGTGAACTTTTTTTTAATTACTTATATATAAGTAATAAGTAACCTTTGCCTTTTATATATTTAGATTATCAGATTATACAATCTAAGCCTCAGCGCTACCTTAATGCCTTAAGAAACATTAAATAGAGATCGGCGAGCGATTCGGACGTTGTATAACACACATTCCAAGCGATATACAATAATTATACATTTAAACATACCTATCACTATATTTGTAACATCATTTCCTTTCACTTGTGTTAGGATTTTGCATAATTTTATTGATTTATTCTTTCAAGTTGCGATTATTTCGATTTGCTTTTAGTTTTTATCGATCGATGGTAATTAAATTATGATTTTAATTTAATAAATATTAATAACATAATAATTTGTCACTTAATCTTATTTTTTTATTTTCAATATATACTTACTTATGTATACAATTTTCTACTTAATTAAATTAAATTGCGGGCGCAATTATAACAATTATGGATATTGTGGTATTTTATTTTTTTAATTATGATTTTTTTATTGCGTGTGATTATTGTTCGTATACTTCACTTTAGAAAGCAAGATCGTAAATAACTTGAAACTCGAAAGGTCAAAAATAATAACGAATTGTATCAACTGGTAGGTAATGTTACGTACAAGCATTTCAACGTGATTTAAATGCCATCAGGTGATAGAAGGGTTGGCTCATTTTTTGCACAAAGGATTGGCCTAGCTGTTTAGCGCATCGATGAAGCTAATATTCCTTACACTATTCCTGATGGTGCGCGCAGTTTGATTTTTTTTTCTTCGCCTGTATACAAAGTGGTTCAAAAACGAAAAAAAAAGAACGAAAATCCAAATGAACAGCTGAAAAATCGAAAAAGTCAAAATTGTTAATTTGGTGTAGGAATCACCACTTCGGATTACTTTTAATAGATAGAAAAATTAAGAAGATAAATTTATTAATGTTAACGCACTTAATAATTATTTATTAAGTACGTAATATGTATATACTCTTATTTTTCCAAAAAATTTCTTTCGTTTAAACAAGATTTAAGCTTGTCAAAAGTCTGCGAAATCGGCCTAGCTGTTCTAATGTTTCATACATGCGCTAATTGTATTTTTAAGCTATTGCATAGCTTCTATCGCGGGCCTTGAGCGTGGAGACCGAATCCAGAGATTCCGTAACGAAAATAACCTGACACGGGAGTCCTCTCACCGCTAGATGGCGTTGATAAAAAATGCTATGCAATAGCTTTACCGCGGCAGTCCCCGAGTGCCACACGTCTTTTTTTTTATTTGTATTTTGTATTTAGTAAAATATCGGTAGATGTATGAAATGAGAAATTAAACTAGCTATTACAGATAAAATAATATCTGATAATAACGCGAAACGGATGCCACTCGTAGGTAATAATGGCGCGCGGCATGTGCGAATAAAGGATTTCATTAACCGTTTTAATTTGAATTAATCGCGCTTTAATTCCTTGTTCGCCTTCATATGCCACGTGTTATATTTCTGCAGCACTCCTGGGTAATATTGCTGAGATTTCTTAGGAGAATTAGAGCAATACCAACTTATTTATTGGGTGAATTCATCCACGTAAAGACTTCAATTGACAATGAAGAAGGACAATTTTACCATAGTCCACCATACTAGCTAATAGTGTATTGATAGACTTCACAGCTGTGGGAACATTATGAAGAATCAGATAAGCAGTTCTCTCAGACAAGCAGTTTCCTTGGGATGATTTCCTTCACCATAAAGCAAGTGATACCTACTCCAGCCGTTGATATTCCATCTACGTGCACTAAGCGCTTTAAGTCTTCATTCCTGATCCGCACGACTAGGGTCTGGAATGCTCTTCCGAGATCTGTATTTCCTAACAAGTACAATTTGGGTTTCTTTAAAACAAGAGTGAATAGGCATCTTCTAGGCAAACGCGATACACCTTAGACCACATCATCACGTTCCCTCAGGTGTGAACTATTACATTATAGGCACACGCAGGCAAGCGTGTGCCTATAATTGTATAAAAAAAAAAAATACTTAATTCGCACATAATTCTATTAAAAACATAATCAAAAAAGTGAAAAATTTTGTATAAGAAGTCTCCGACATAAAATATTTCACAATAATTGTGTTGTTTTTACAGATAATTAATAATTGCATCAAATTTCCAAAAAGAATATTTTAAGTGGAAAAACACATTTTATGTTACAAGACTTGTACTATGTTATTTATAATCATACACAAATTAAAATATTACTTACATAACAGTACATATAATTTGACTAGAATTAACAAAACGAAATACATAGAACGTTATGTAAATTGTAAAACTGTAGTCAAAATTTACATAGAATTCCCATGATAAGGCGCCTAATTTATACTAATATTATCGTGAGAAAGTAAATATGTCTGACTGTCTGTTACGACGTTTTGATGTCTAAACCACTGAAGCAATTTTGACAAAAATTAGGAAAAAGACAGCTTCTATCTTAAGAAAGGACGTAAGATACTTTTTATCCCAGAATTTCAAGGAGTTTCTTCAGGTTTTTCAAAAATCTACCTCGATGTGAGCGTAGTCACGGACATCAGGTAGTATGTAATAAGATCATCGAGGCATAGACAAGTGGGTCAATGGCACAGTCGCTGGTCCGCATACATATAGACAAAAACCAATGGGTACGTTAACATTCATTCTACAAAACATTAGAAACATGGTACAAGTCTGACGTTCTAGCGAGTACGATAGTAAGTTATGTTACAGCAAAGTATTTAGTTGATATGATCTGCAAGTTGTTATAAAACTCGTGATAGCATGTTGTTATAAAAGCTTTGGAAGTGATAGTTGGCTCGCGTCACCTTCGTAGAGCGTCGCTTCTATCACAAGAAGCGGCATTACAAAAGTCACATTGGTATGAGTTATGAGTTATGACTAACACTGACCTACCCTATAGTATAATTTATTTGTGTAGGGCGCGTTACAAGGGTTGAAGCAAAGGTATAGACGGTGGTGTATAATCAAGCAAACAGCTCTTACTGAACAGAATCGTGGCTAAAGAGCTCAAAACGTTGTTAATTTTTTGCTATGTAATGAGGAAAATGTAACATGACAAAAATATATGTAATTACAGAGACGTAAGAAAATATTATAAATATTTAACAGGAAATCTCCGATGATAAAGCGATTACCTAGAAAATTAGAAAGTCTACCTTAATTAGATGAACATCAGCATATATACGAGAGAAACAGCATGCGATAAAAGCAGTTGCACTGATTTGCATAATATTCTTGTTAACGCACTGTCAGCATTAGTTTTGTGTCTTTCTTTTTTGTTCCCGATAAAAACTATTTAATTTCGGGGAATAAACAGAAAACTTGTACCGGAAATAAGCTCACTCACTCATAAGTACAAAAACGCTAACCGCCCGTGACTTAAACCAAACGAAAATGAGTTTAATATTATAATTTATAACTCACTTACATAATATAAAAACGAACATATCACGTACGTTACAGTGTCCCAACCCAGTTGAGTAAGTGCAGAGTAAGTGTCCAGTTAAAGAGGTTACCGAGGTAGTGATATATTTTTTGTTGATTGTGATATGTTTCACTCCTTATTTGGGAAATCTATCATTAATTTGATTTTTTTTGTTAAGAACAACTTTCAAGTTACATTAAGTATATTTAAGGAAAATAAATTGGTTTCGTTGGGGTTCTTATGAGCCGGAGTAGTGACCCCGCACCGAAAAGCGCAGTGTTGGGTGTTGGCACATCACTAGATGGACCAATGACGTCAGACGAGTTGCAGGGAGCTCCTGGATACAGGTGGCACAAGACCGAGGCTTGCGGAAATTCGTGCAAACGACCTATGCCTAGCAATATACGTCGATTGATAAAGACAAAGGAAAATAAATTAAGTTCCTCATAGCTCAACGGTATATAAGTGGAATTAAAAATAAAGGCTCTTGATTCAAACCCTATGAAGGAGTCTCTTTGGGTTCGTACCAAAATCATTCTTCTTTAGTAAGTTTTCAAAAGTATAATTAAAAAGGTGTAAATCAATTATCTTATTATTTCAATTATTTATAAAAATAATAAACTAAAAAATATTGCATGCAACGCATTGGTGGTGCCCCAAGTGCTGCAAATGTTCAGGGGCGGCGGTAATCACTTAACATCAGGTGACCCGCCTGATCGTTTGTTCGCTAAAAATATATTAAAAAAAAATATTGGACTCACAAGACTAGCAAGAAGAGACTAGGTCTCTTACTTAGTAAGTACATTATGTAAAGTAAAACCTAGGTTTATTTTAGGTTCCAACCTTTCCATATATTTCTGACACATGCCTTAAAGTCGACGCAACGTATTACATAAAAAGTCGTAAAGCGAACCTTATAGTATTACCACAGTACAGTGATAATAACAGTTCAGTCAAACCTTTTTTTAACTTTTACGTGTTCGCCCTTGGGTGTGACTTAGTGACGATGCAGTTTAAGATGGAAGGGGTTTAACTTGGAAAGGGTACGGTTGTATTTTTTACACTTCTACACTAACTAGACGGCATCGTACCTCAACTCTAAATTCTGTGATAGCACGGCATTGATGACAGGATAGGAAATAGGCTTATAGCCTACGCTATAAGATACGCTCCCCACTGGACTGCGCCAAAGAGTCTGCCTGGACTGGACTGGTCGTCACATGCGCCATTCAAACGTGACATGACATGTGCCATACAAATTGATTGATATGTGTGACACATAAGGTACATAGTTATATTAAGATTACGGTATCATACTATGAGTTAGAAAAGGATATTACGTATAACTACTAAAATGATTGCTCTCAATCAATTAATAAAGACGAATTTCAGTCCTGACCCGCACAAGCAGCGAAGTTAAAAACCTTAACGTTCTGCTTTTAATATGAGGAGACAAACTGTATGATTGTCATACAGTGGCAGCTCAGAGTGAGTGAGAAGACTGACGCGTCTTGCTATGCACTGAATACGACTTTTATTGCAAAATTCAATCTACATTCTACTTGGGATGTTGTGAAAAAGATGGGAAGTGGTCACTCAAAATGTAACAGGTGAATATTTTGTAATCTAAATTTCATTTCAAATAATTTCAAATTGACCATTGTTAGAGTCTCAAACTATCTAAAGTCTAACAGTTAAAGGTACGGACTGAAAACTGAACTACTCTCCGACGGTTTAATCCCGGTAAAGAACCAATTTTTTTTTTGCTGACCTCCCTGGCGCAGGGGTGAGCGCTGCGGTCTTACTACTGTGAGGTCTCGGGTTCGATTCCCGGCGAGGGCAATTTGGGAATTTATAATTTTTGAATTGTCTGTGGTTTGGTCTGGTGGGAGGCTTTGGCCGAGGCTAGTTACCACCCTACCGTCAAAGACGTGCCGCCAAGCGATTTATAGGTACAGTATAGGTTAAATCTACATTGCCCTTACTCTTCCAAGTAAGCCCGCTACCATCGACTCATTGTCATCAGGACTATCTTGTCATCGAATAAAAAAATATATATTAGGCTTTAAATTTTTTTTTTTTTCCAATAATATGAGTACACACTATTAACTAATATATACTCACTAAAATTACAATCTAGCCTATTAAACTGGCTAATGAGTAATTTTATTATATTTAAATAAAAAAGCCAATACAGTGACTATGGGAAAACTATCAGAAACTATGGGCGATATAACAGGAAAGAGCTCAAATTGAATTAGACCAGTGTGCAACTCCCAATTAGCTTCGCAGAACAAAGACAAGTGAGTCATGATTGCCTCATGGAGATTGCAATTCAATCTAATACCTACATGTTATGCTTACCCAACGCACGAAATAGATATTGGAATATAATCATAGACTATCGATGTTTGGGGTTGGTATCACTTAACTGTGGGTGAGAAATTGAAATAAGAGATCTGTGGCTTTAGTTCAACCATTCAAACTTACATAACTGTCAATTAGTACATACCGAAAAATTACGCCATCCCTTTCTCATCCATGCTAAAAGACAGGAAGTTCACTAGTCCCTTTAGGTAGTTCTATTTCAACACCGCCAAGTATTTTACTTACTAACTAATAGGAAGTTTACTAGACCTTCTAGGCCTATTCCACCGACGCCAAAAATAGGTACTTTAATCATGGAATAAATTTGACATTTCGACAGATTGCTAATACAAAAACTGTCAAAATTATTCGATGATAAAAGTTTACTTGGCAATGGTGAAAAAAGCTTTTTGACGTTTGTGACTTCAGTAGGAAGCGTCACATTCAATTCAGGAAGTGCCAGAAAATATCGACTACGACTAGTGCCTTCACTTTAGTTCCTTGGACACTCGCAACTGTTTACAGCGCCAAAATGGCGCCAATCAAGTAGGTCCAAAAAAATTACAGCTATCTAGTGAGTCGGCGGTGGATCGAGACGATGATGATGTTCAACCGAGTAATCTAAATCATGCTTTATTCTGTACCGACGCCTATCTTAAATTGCTTGAGTTACACAATTATCAATTCCGCACTACCTTAGAAAGGTCTCTGAAAGTTGACTGCAGTAAAATTAGGTTACTGCACAGTGGGCGCACGGACATTACGTAACGATTATTAAATTGTAACTAAGCGATTGTCCTAATGTACCTAACGCACCTTTATAAACTCTGAGGCTTTATTTATCTACTAAATATTTCGAATGAAGTCGGACTGTTTATATAACAGTTAATGCATAATATTTTAAAAATAGAGTTCCTTGTTGGCTCTTCTCGGTTGGAACGGCATTCCGAATCAGTGGTAGTATTCACTTGACGATTAAAAAGCACTTTGTAAAAGTTTATTTGAATAAAAAATTATTCCACTCTAATAAAAGTTATTTTATTTTATTTTTTATTCTACCACAATACCACACGTCAATATTTTGTGTTATTCATTTATAATTTTCTGACTCGTTAATTAATTTATTCAATAATGTTGTGTAGGTACACATATTAAGGGTTGTTACTTGGTTCTCGATAAACTGTATGTATTTATATTTTGTGAAATTTTTAGTCTCAACCTGTTTTGTGTGCCTCTTTAATAAAATAAAATAAAATAATGTAAACATCGTATTCCTAAGATTAATACATCGTTCAACGTGATTAGATAAAGCGAACGCGCTAGGTTGGTCTAATCGGCTGCTTCTGATTGCTGCCCTAATAAGTAACAATTTTTACTGCCTAAGCGTTGCCTCTTTTGGCCCATCAGGACTTGAACCCGGGTCCTCACAATTTGCATACGAATCTCTTAGCAACTGGCACATTAAGGCAGTATTCCAATTTTTTTTCAAGATACGATTAAGTGTGGTGGTTCCCGCAGAACATTTTCCTATTAATATTAAATGTAACACAGAAGTAGTCCATAGTAACGACTACATTAAACTACATATTAAAACAATTGCACCACATTTTTATGTTCTACTACTGGGTGACTGTACCTTTCTAACAGTTATGCTCAACGCAAACGACACAATTTATGTTACCAACTCACTTGCTCTCTTGATCCGATTCATGTGTTCTTCAAAATTATGACATGAAATAAAATGCACTGATCATCGATGTTTTAATAGAGCAATGCTACAAGGCGCGGATTCGTTGTCTTCTATGCTACCGCCGCGCTACATTGTCCAACCTAGGGTTCATTTCACAGGGTTCGTGCGACTTCTCATATGCAACGCGTGCCATACAATCCGACAAAATCGTAACGTTGTTGCGAAACGACGTACCTGCTGCGTATTTTATGACACCATTCAAGAAACTAAACCCAACGCTCACAAGTTGCGCTGTGAGTTGTGACACACATGGTTAAAACTGGTACAATAAAAGTAAACCAATTTACTTGGCCGCCGCAATAAAAGAAATCTCAATTTGTATTGGTATCAATGAAGACGCTGCTCCCTCTTGGTGGTGGTGGCCTTTATTTAAAACTAGTTGATACCCGCGACTACGTACGCGTGGATTGTTTTTTTGGAGTCTCGCAGGAACTCTCTTATTTACCGGGATAAAAAGTAGCCCATGTAGTATTCCAGACTATAATCTATTTCTGTGCAAAATTTCAGCCAAATCAGTTCAGCGGTTGATTAACAAACATTGATCCATACATCCAAACTTTCGCATTAAAAAAATATTAGTAGGATGTAAGATTAATAGGATTGGTGACCGACTAAAATCGGTCGTCTGTGTTAGACTAATCAGTTAAAGTAATGAAGACATCTTAAATCTTTTTCGTAACCGACCATCACACTATCGGCAATCCAATCACTTATTCAAAGTGACAGGCGAAACGAAACTAAACTACTGGTGTCCTTCAATTTCATGCGTAATGTTATAATGCATCTATCATTTAATTTAGTCTAGTCAAGTTGATGTCTGCTGTTTGTTTGACTTTTTGACCAACTGCTGAACTATGGTAGTGGTTCTAGAGCGTATGAATGTACCCATGTGAGTAGGTATACATGTCAGATAGATGACTGATGGACTCGCTTGGTTCTTGAGTAAGACCACGTATCGGTAAGAGTTTGGGAAGGCAATCTTTCCGCTGGTCTGACGAAATTCTTCAGCTCGTGGGTAAAACTTAGATAAGACTGGCATAGCAACGAAATGTATGGCGTGTACATTAGAAGGTCTTATATCTTTTTTTAAATATATAGACTAGCGCTTGACTGCTATCACACCTGATGGTAAGTTAAGATCTAAGATGGAGTGCGCTTGTCTAGAAGATGCCTATTCACTTTTGGGTGAAAGGTATTTTTTGATTTATTATTTAATGAAGTGAAGGTATTTGAACGATGGATAAAGTGGAGGTCTAGTAAAGAAAGTAATATATGTATGTAAGTAAGAACGTATTGTATGTTTGTAGATGTGTACGTATGTATGATTTCTAAGAGATCGGCGAATGAAGGACTGACTCGGTACAGATACGTCTCTTTCCAATTTCCCATAGTTAACTAAAAACGTACGAGCTTAGAAATGGCCACAGGCAGAAGTTAGTCAATTAATAACATTATTGTAAACTGCCCGGACATAAAGTATTGTACAATCAGACAGACAGGGGGAATAGGAAACGTGCACCTTGATCTGTAATCCATCATAAATAAACGGGTAAAGACTTGGGCAGGTACAACGCGTAGCGTGAGCGATTCGCTTCTAGAAGGAATAATAATTGAAAAACCACAAGCGCTATATGGCGACAATGATGAAATACGATGTGAGATTTATTAACATATTTCCGCGACAAAAGAAGATGCAGAGTAGACCCACGAAGGAAGATTATAGACATCAATACGTGCTCTCTGAGGCACGGGAAGTACATACGTTACGTCCTTCCTATCCTAGAAGTAAATCGACAACGGACAATATGAAGAAGATCGCTCAAAGAAGCGCGTAGAAGCCTCATTGCTGTCTACACACCGAGTTTGATTGCTCCAATAACAGACAAACTTAGTCTGTATGGGGCGTACTGTATGTACTTAGAGCGCATAAACTCATCTTTTATTTTTATTTATTTGATAATTTCGTTCGCGTGGAATAAGGTTTTTCGATTCCCGCGGGAACGCTTTAATTTTTCGGGGTAAAAGTCTATGTGTTAATCCTGGGTATGAGGTATCTCCACTCCAAATTTCAGCAAAATCAGTTCATTCGTTGTGGCGTGAAGGCGTAACAAACATACACAAACACACACGCAAACATACACAAACTTTAGTCTTTATAATATTAGTGTGACCTTTATGGTGTATTTTTGTAATTTTATACAAAAGGTGATCTTACCTACCTATTTTTTAACTCATCTGAATTTAAGGAAAAATAAGGCTGCCATTCTGCGTCATCTGCGACGTCAGCCTTACAGTACGTCACTGCGACAGCCACAGTCGCAGTGACGTGCGTCACTTGCCCTAGTCGCCACGCTCTGTGTATGTCCAAGCCTAAAGTCAGTTCGCATTGAAATACAATCGAGCACACGTCGCTTATATAAGCGCGATCAGTGAATGTTGCGCGCGGGTCAACCGCTCGTCAGGTTATGATGTAGATAAGTTTCCATTGAACCGTTGTTTTTATATTTTTTTTATTTGATGTTAGTCCTTGACTGCATCTCACCTGACGGTAAGTGACGATGCAGTCTCGTAGCGGGCTAACTTGAAAGGGGTATGGCAGTGTACCTATATTCAAACCATACCCCTAATCTATTTCTACATATCATCGTGCCGGAACGCTCAATCGCTTGGCGGCACTTCTTTGACGATAGGATGGTAACTGTTATCTAGCCACGGCCAAAAACCATGGTTTAACCCATGGTTAAAATATAGAGCTTTTAAGTTTCCTGTTAGAAAAAGAGAGCGCTATTGCAACATGACGTCATAATTCAATAGCTCCATACACTCTCCATAGATTTCATTTAGAAAGAGACGTATACAGAAAGACGGCTTAGATCTTATTTGTATTTTGACCGATTTATTTTCTGTTTTTACAAATATTATTTTTACATGTTATATTTTCGCTTGCAATCAATGAATATCCACATTTTGACAACAGCACAGATTACCTAATAGTACCTAAAGGTACAGAAGATTCACTCCGCAAAATGATTTAAATAAATAGCGGTTCTTGCTACCAAAGAATAAAGTGCAATTCAGGTTGACACAGCGCTACTTACCCACCGTCTTATTCACCTAGACTTTTCTCTCTTTCTATCACGTAACTCTTATCCCTTCGTACTCTCTTGTAGCTCCGAAATTACTGCGGAGTGCACCAGGCTTGACAACAGTCGAATACCCAATTCAATGGGTCAATGGAAACGTGTAATCTTGGGCCTTTCTCCGGTCGTGTGATTGTGACGTATTATGTATATCATTATCTATTTGTTGCTAAGCGTGCTGTTTACACATACAAGCAAATGGCTTACATACATTTATCATACTTATACACATATATATGTTACATATTCATATTATACAAACAGTAAGCTGTTGAGTTAATGAAAGTTTTTAGAAGAAGATCTGCATATATATAATGTTTGAGTGAAGCAATGGCTGGATCATGCGTCGTGCTCGTGAACGGGTGCCACGAACGGGAATGGGTCTGGTTTGTCTTCCCATGTTGACATGTGTTGGATTATATGTATTGCATTTTTGAAGCTTCACTGTGGAAGCACTGTATACATAGCTTAGTTTGGTTACTTATTGTAATATTATTTTATTTTTTTGAAAAGAGCAACTGCTGAGTTTCTTGCCAGTTCTTCTCAGCAGAATCTGCATTCCAAACCGGTGGTAGATTTATGACGTGTCATAAGGGCTACAAAGTAGCCTACATGAAATAAATAAATTTTGAATTTTGAATTTTTTTGAATTTAATATTTATACACTAGCTTTTGTCCGCGACTTCCTGTAGAGATTCTTGTAAAATCCCGCAGGTGGTTTTTTTATTATTCCGGGAAAAGAAGTGGTCTATACAGGTCCTCAACTATAATCATGCAAATAAAATTAATCACATCGGTGAAGTGTTTGAAGGACCACTCAAAAAATAAAAAAACAACTATTAACTAACTATTCATTAAGCATATATTAATTGTCACAGAAGAAAAAAAGATCTTGTTACCCATTGTTGCTGTAACGTTGTTGATGTGTTAGTATAAGAATGTACTGTCAGGTCATGCCATTGACCCGACAGTACATTCTGCATAGTATGTACAGTTCCCACAACAGACCTATGCCCACTTGTCCAGCAGTGGAGGACTATGGCGAATAAGAAGAAAAGATCTTGTAACTAATTGTTGCTATGACGTAGTCGCTACTAGCATCGATAGCTATGGATAGATTCTGCAAATCATCGCTTGTTTCACTCAACACGAGATGACATGCGATGACATTGGGTCATGCCATTGACCCGACAGTACATTGTGTACAGTGCAGTAACAGTCACCTCGCACTCGAGCACGTGTTGTTTGCTTTGTAAAGAGCAATGCATTGTGTATGAGGTAATGACATTATTTACGAGTACCTAACGATTAGCGCATACTTACATAGAGATCGTGTTTTCTTTTTTAACTGACTAAGGAAAAGCCAAAAGGAAGTGTTATGATTTTTTCTCAAATATGCTTGGTTTGAGCATCATTTTGACAACCTTCTTCGAGATAAATTGGAATTGCTGTACACGCGAGCAGCGACCGGCAAAAGTTGTATGAAAATCCATGTTGTATTCAATTTTCTGTAGTCGGGTTTCAGGTTTTAAATTTTTATCCTTGTTAACTTATTCAGATAAGTGTACTGAAAACGCTTGACGACCGGTAGTGTAGTATCTAGCCACGACCGAATTATCCAACCACTAACCAGATAGCATTGCCAGGTTCAAAAATCCTTAACATTATTGGCAAAGCAGTGAGATTTAAGTCGCAGATATAGTGTTCCGAAATCAAAAATCGCACGGAATTATTGCACCAGCATTTTGAAACCCGTAACAGTTCCATAATAAAATGGTTTAAAAGTACCCACTGACTCATTCTTTATGATAATTTTCCATTGTATTCAAATATTATGGCTACCGTTTCAAATACTTACTAAAATAGATATAATGTGATGATATTATTCATTGTATTTATCAATCGATACCTTAATTTGGATTGAGCGGTTACAAGGTGGTCTTAGCCAAAGTTGTAGGTACTCTGCTTGAAGAAATTCTCAAGCGAGTCGACAACTTTAAATATATGAATGAAAGAATTAATTAATTAATTAATTAATTAATGCACTACTATTGTACACCACATAACATAGGGAATAAAAAATGGTTACCTACTCAGAATGATACTCCTATTAAAAGCGAAAATGTGTATGTTAGTTGGTTTTTCCATAAATAATGATAAGTAATAATTTAAAGTAGGTCATCAACTGGTTAATGATTTTATTCAAAGTTTTATCAATCAACTAGCTTTGACCCGCAGCTTCGTTCACATAAAGTTCGATATTTCAAACACCTATTTTCCCCCTTAAGGATTAGGCAACAGCTAAGAAAGAATTTTCAAAAATTATTTCTTAGCTGTTACCTACGTCATAATAGCAATATGTATGCCAAACAGCCCAATCCGTCCAGCGGTTAGAGCTGTGCGTTGATAGATCAGTCAGTCAGTCAGTCACCTTTTCTTTTTATATATTTAGAAGAGGAAGATATTCGCTCTTGTAACCAGTCCGCAATTTTACGATAACAATAAGTATATTGTAAACAATATAATTCTAAAAGACTAAAATATAATAAATAAAATAAAATATTATAATATCACACTGAATTTATAGTTAATATTTTTAGTTAAGTTGATCAGTGACTATCTATAAGTATAAAAGTTCCTTCTGCCTTAAGGTAGAGCCATTCTAAGAATTCGTAGCGCCAACGACGAATTCGTATAAAATGATTCTAAGATAGACCAAGGTGAAAGACAAAAACATATATATACAAGATTTCTCGTGATTTGATTTTAAAAAATACATACGATATTATATTCAGAAAGAGAAACTACCCTGCATTCACTCTGCATGGTTAAATAAATAAATACGCATTTTATCTAATACATAATTAACTTTACTTTTTGGGAGCATTAATTAGTGGTTAAACAAACTTACCTGAAGTGAAGTTTGACCATAATTATATGAGACGTTACATTCGAAGAGATTTACAAAATGTACGGAATGAGAGATATTATATATTTTTTACTGCAAATTGCACATTTGTTATTGCATTTAATTGGAGCACGGTCCGTGCTAATTTAAGTGAGCTTTAATACATAAAGATCCGAGATATTAGACATGAAAAAGAAAAAGATTTTATCCTAACCTAATTCCAAGCATTAAAAAAATAGATATCGAAATATCATATAAGTACGATACATTCCTCATTATTAAATTAAGTAGGTGAAATATATTTAAGCCAACAAATTCCTAAAAAGTCGTCAGGTGCTACAAATGTTCATGGGCGGCGGTGATCATTTAACATCAGGTGACCCGACTGCTCGTTTACTCGCTAAAAATATTTAAGCTTACCTAACGCAGCGTCAAGCCTATAAATTTTGTTTCTACCTTAAAAGTTAAAACTTTATATGCTTTAGTTATTTTTTTCACTATTCAGGCCTTGGCACACTTTATCAGATATTATCGACTAACTGTAATAAATTCACTTTCGGTGCTTTGCGTAATATTGCACGTTGGTAACACCTCTTTGTATATGTGATTGTATGTATAAATTGACGGATGCAATTATTTTCTTGCTCTACACGTTTATTTGAGTTATTTAATTGATGCTATCGTTAATTATTTGTTTGAAATACTAAGTTTATGGTTGGTGCTTGAACGTGACGTAATTGAGGCTCTAGACTCAAGGTATAGGTATATTTTTAAGTTAATGTTAATTATGTGTCAATCTGACATATTTATTATGGACAGGAAACTTTACGAGAAAACTTCACCTTTGACATCTTCATAATTATAACATAATTATCGCAGACTAGTTTTTGCTCGTGTCTTCATCCGCGTGAAGTCAGAGTTAATATAAATCCCGCGGTAACTCTTACATTTTCTAAATATATAAAAGGCAAAGGTGACTGACTGACTGACTGATCTATCAACGCACAGCTCTAACCACTGGATCGATCGAGCTGAAATTTGGTATACAGGTAGCTGTTAGGACGTAGACATCCGCTAAGAAAGGATTTTGGAAAATTTCAATCCCAAGGGGGTTAAATAGGGGGTTAAAAAATCGAACCTAACGTGAGCGAAGCCGCGGGTTAAAGCTAGTCAAAGATAAAACTTACGTCACTCTCCAGGTCTTAAACTATACTTAACCATGCAATTAGTCACTTATACGCTACTTCTATACGCTTCTTTTTCTTCTTTATCGACTGAAAGACTTAAACTTAAACTCAAAATTATTTATTTCGTGTAGGCCAACTTGTGGCTCTTATGCCAGGTCGAGAATCTACCACCGGTTCGGAATGCTGATCTTGCAAGTACATCCACATGTATCGGTCCTGCGCCGCCTGTATCCGGCTTCCTGCGATGTCATCAACTGCTCTTGCGGTCCCCCGGCGACCTTTGCTTCTACGAAATATTATGTTGTAGGTACATAGTTCTGCGTCTTACGTGGAACCAACGTTACGGTACGTGGCAGAGTGTAACTAACAGCCATAACCTCCCACTGGAATTGGTTATACAAACAAAAGCTAATTTTGAAGGAAATGATAGAGAGATAAATAGTAATTACCATGAAGAACGCACGCAATGGCAAATTCAGAACGCACTTAATAGGCGCATATGATTAAAGTTCATTACCCCATAATTAATTCAATGTAGTTTTTTCCGGTATTTAGACAGGGTAACAACCAGATATTAAGAAGATTCGACCAACACTTTAAAACCACTACTATTACTATCCAAATCTAAATATATAAAAGGCAAAGATGACTGACTGACTGACTGACTGACTGATCTATCAACGCAGAGCTCAAACCACTGGACGGATCAGGCTGAAATTTTGCATGTAGATAGCTATTATAACGTAGGTGTCCGCTAAGAAAGGATTTTTGAAAATTCAACCCCTAAAGGGATAAAATAGGGGTTTGAAAAATCGAACTTAACGTGAGCGAAGCCACGGGGAAAAGCTAGTCGTTTATAAAAAACTACAATTGAAATAGACAAACAAAATAGAGTATGCAAAGTGATATATGTATACGAGCTGCAGGCACGGAACAACTTTCTAAGAGCAAAAATCTAGACAATATAGATCTAGATATATAGAGAAATTTTTATGAAAATCAAAGTCGCAAAGCCATGTGTGGGAAATGGCTTTCTTATAATGACATCACATAACCTTGGGGTCAAAGAAACCTCCTTTACATGATATCTTTTGTTCTCAGGATTGACGGATAATAAAAATTAAATTAAAAAAATTAACATATTATTAAACTAGTTGATGCTCGCGACTTCGTCCGCGTAGATTGAGCTCTCTTATTTCGCGAGATAAAAAGTGTTATTCCAGACTAAAATCTATCTCTATGCCAAAATTCAGCCAAATCGGTTTAGTCGCAGCGTGATTGAATAACAAACATCCATCTATCCATCCATACATCCAAACTTTCGCATTTATAATATTCGTAGGATGAATGAATTGAATGTACACTAATAAAAAGGAAGTCTTATAAATAAACTGAACCGGGAGCGATATCTACTAGGTAACCATATTGCAAAGGATATAATGATGATTTGAGAGACAGGGATAACCAAGGGATAACCTACCTAATCAGATAATCTGGTACATAATTTTCTCCATCAGTCAAGACTGACGCAATTGATTGATGCACAGTGTAGAACCTACCTACACTCTACCTACATTATCTACTGTGTTGCTTTTAATTCATAAATATAACAGGGTAAAAATAAATACAAACAAAGAGAACGTATTATTTGGCAATTAAGGCAAGTTTTGAACCGGTTGCCCTGCAAAGCCAATGCCATACACCCATTACAGGTGAGTAAAAGCCAGGTGCAAGGCAGGCTGTTAAAATTAAACTTATTCAGCAATAAACAAGCAAAGTAGGTCGCATAACATAGTAGTGTTAATTCCATTAAGGGTCAAATTTTGACTGTGAACTAGAAAAAACAAAACATCGTTGTTGGTTGAAAAACATTCCGCACTAGTCAGCTTGATGGACTATGGCATAACCCTTCTCATTTTTTTTATTCGATGACAAGTTAGTCCTTGACTGCGATCTCACCTGATGGTAAGTGACGATGCAGTAAGATAGTAGCGACTAGCGAGCTAACTTTGAAGCGGTATGACAGTGTACATTCAACCCAAATCCCTAATCTGTTTCTACACGCCATCGTGCCGGAGCGCTAAATCGCTTGGTGGCACGTATTTGATGGTAGCGTGCTAACAAGCAACGGCCAAAGCCTCCCACCAGACCAGACCAGAGACAATTCAGAAATTATGAATTCCCAAATAGCCCCCGCTGTGAATCGAACCCGAGACCTCTCAGTTATTAGACCACAGCGCTCACTACTGCGCCAGGGAAGTTGTCATTCCCATACTCATTACTAGTGACTTAGTGAGGAACGGGAGCTTCTCTCAGAATGAGAATGAGAGGCTCCGTACCCAGTAGAGCACGGGGCTCAGAAGTGGGTCGCTGATGAGTTGAGATGTTTGATGTTGTGTTGATCAGCCTTTATCAAAAATTAATACTTTGTAACAAAGTAGGTACATGACTGAAGATAAATGTTTAGTCCTCTATAAATCGATAAATTATAAAATTGTAATCATAATATATCCACTAATAAAATTATTTGAAAGTAGGCAAGTGAATAAGTAGGTGCACATAAATGTCCATCATTTTATTATTATATATACGCAACATTAGTTTACATAGTAATAAGTAATAGCACTCGACAATAATGAACGTAGGTAGTCCTTTCTCTAATCAGAAGTCGCGCCAATTTACCGAACCCTGTTAGTAAATGCCAAATGTTGACCGATTAAATAAGAAAAAAGTTATAATCACACTTACACATTACACATACATCTGACGGATATGCTTTAGTTTTTTTTTTATTAAAAAATATATGGTTCATTCGTAACCAATATTCGTCCTCGTCGGCCACCGGATGGCCTAAAGTAAAAGTAGACGGCAGAATCTTCGCTATAAAAGCGGTTGGGCACTCCAAGAGGCATCATACAACCTCCAACATTCACTGAGTTCATACAACAATCATGGCAAAGTGGAGCATTGTAAGTGTCAAAACATCGAAACCCTCGAAACTTCAAGAAGTTGGTTAAAAAGGAGTGCAGTGTTGTGTTACGGATCACGTCTACCAATAATACCTAACCCAGAGTGCATACAGTTTCATGTGAATAAACCAAATTATGTGGAGTTAACTGTGTTAAAACATAACATTTCGGACTCGATATGTGGATTTAAATCTTAGGAACAAATATTTACATACGATTTACACATAAACTATTAAGTATCAGCGATTAAAAATCACGATCAAAATTAGATGTCGCGTCTAAATTAAATTAAACAGTTTTCAAAATCATTTGAAAATTTAAATAATTTGAACAACAGATAATCATGCACCAATTTTCAAACGCTAATTGATCCAGATTAATATTATTTAAAAGTTTAGCCCAAGTTTTCATCGAAACCTTCTTTGGTTTTTAGCTAAATAATATCTGTAGTGACATGTAAAGTCAAGCACCGATTTCATGGCTAGGTATGGCTAGGTTACAGGGTATTTTGGACTAAGACAAGTTTATTTTCCAGGTCGCCCTCGCCTTAATCGGCTGCGCCGTCGCCGAGCCCCCAGTAGGCTACAGCTACTCCGCGCCATCTTCCATCCAGGTAGTTGGAGGCGGATCTAGCCACGGCTCCGCGTTATCCAGCGGCGGCCACTACACCTCAGTGCCAGTCGGATACCAGACCTCGGAGGGCTACCACATTGACCCCCATCTACTCGAAAAAATCAGGCACATCATCCTTAAAGACGAAATCCATAACCAAGCTTACCAATCATCCATCGGAGGTGGTATCGGAGGCGGTCACGGACACGGAATCTCTTCAGAATATGGCGCGCCAGTGTACGGAGTTCCCCAACAGAGGGTCGTAGGCGTCGAGTTGGAGTCCCTGCAGCAAGGCATCCAAGTCGCTCAGTACCACCAGGCCGATGAAGGTTACGGCGGTTACGCTGGCGGATACGCCGGTGGTTACTCCGGCTACTCAAGCGGTGGTTACTCCGGCGGCAGTGGTTACTCTGGCGGCGGTGGTTACTCCGGCGGTCACGGTTCCATCTCATACAGCTCGCCATCAGCGACCTACACGACCATCGGAGCCCCTTCAGGCTCCTACGGCGTCCCATCCATCTCATCCTCATACGGCTCGCCTCACCATTAAACGAACGAACTCTTAGTCATCATATTAATGTTATGAAACTCATGTGATTGCATTAGGCGTTAACTGTATTATATTTGTTGTTAATATAAGTTTTCTGTAAATAAAAACCTACCTTTTTGTAGCAATCTAGTTTCATTCGAGTTTTCGAAGTAGCGAAATGTTTAAGTGTAAACATTACATAATGCTTTAAGTAAAGTGGAATGTTAATACGTAACTTACATTGGTCCGTAAATGGTACTCGAAAAATGCATTAAAGTCCTACCGAGCGAGGCCTCTTGCGGAGCGAGTAACGAGTCGAAAGTGCCTCCTTCGATCGACTTTATGATGAACACGTCAAGAAAATACTATCCTAAACCTCACTAGCTCAGCGGTTAACTAGATTAAAATCTGAAAGACCTCGAGTACAATTCGCACTTTTGCCGTTATAAATCCTTGCACAACCTTTACCCTCGTTTGGAATGGAAAGGGGGACAAAGTTACGTCCAAAATATGCCCAATAAAAAACTGATGTAACCCACAACCGAATGTAAATAGTTTTAATGCCACTTTAGTTTTAATATAAAGGTGTGGCTCACTTTTACTTTTGAACGCAACCGGTCATCTTCTTACGCCCGAAACTCATTAGCACTAAATATAAATTAATTCAATAATCTTTCAAAATTAGCAAAGTTACCGACTCCGAGCCAATTATTACGTAAGTATGTAAAACGATAGCCATGTTGCAAAAATTTTCCATGGTAGTATTGCGAAAGAGTTCTAATATATTTTTCAAAGATAATAATATGATGTTGTCATTGCTTTCCTTATGGGCTGTGTATGGTTGCCTGCTTGGTCTGCCCTGGATGAAGAAATCGACCTTAACATCGTTAGATACTTATATTGACAAGTCGACAGAAGCAGTTGCGTATTACAAGCTGCAGGTAAGTCCTGATGACGGTGATAATGATGTGTGTTCTAGAGTACCTAAGCATAAGATTAGTAGGTGTACATAATAATAATAATGATATATAGAAACTTTCGCTTAGTACTTGGATCAAGGGCAGGATACAGAAGGCGGTACTCCTTGAGACGGCACGCATTGTGAGGGGGTTCCTCACTCTGGAGTCCTGACCACTGGCTGCTTGAGTCCTACGTAAGTGGGACCCATTTCTCTTTATTGTTTTTGAGAAAAATAAAAAAGGGTTTTAAAGACTGCCAATGCTATTGATATTTTAGTTAGGCTCGCTTCCGTCTTCATTTGCATCGTTTCTTCCAAAAAAAGAGAGGCGGGAATAAAAAACAAAATTTTGTCTGGTGGAAGGCTTTAGCCGTTGCTAGTCCTTACCGTCAAAGTCGTGTCGCCAAGCGATTTAGTGTTCCGGCACCATGGCATGTAGAAACATTAGGGGTTTGAGTTGCATGTACACTGCCCCTTCCAAGTTAGCCCGCTACTATCTTAGATGGTAAGAACCATCAGGTGAAACTGCAGTCAAGGACTAACTTGTCATCGAATAAAAAAAATCTTAATAAATACTATAAATAGTAGGAAGGTGGTCTGCTAGGTACGGAAATTAGCGAATAATACCTACCTGGCCGGTAACCCCGCTGCAGGTGAGTGATGCACTTTCTCCCGCGATTCGATCTCGCTGCATGGACCGAAATCGCTTGCGCAACATGCGTAGGCGGTGTCGTCCGCTCGAATTGTACCTATTACCATAATCCGGGCTGAGGTCACCACGATTATATTATTGTATTACGCTAATTCGACTACAATTTAATTATCTATCGAAAGTTTAGTCATCATCATCGTTAAAAGGAAATAAGTTGTTCACAAGATTTATTTTATAGGTTACAATAACTCTTATAAAACTAAACAAAAAATGAAAAAACCTATTAATGTTATATTGTAGACCCACTTAGTGACTGCCACAACTTGCGAATAAAAACTAGATTGTCAGTTAGAAGGAGAAAAAACGATAAAGAGGAGAGACATGAGAGTATAAGCTGTAGGATCCATCAAGATGTGACATAAACTAGCTGGATCAAGCGCCGCGAACAACAACATACAATTTAGAATAAATTACAAAAAAAAACAAATACTTAAATTATATATACAATAATATTAAAAACTATTAAAAATGCTGACAATGTATACTAAAGAACAAAACTAGCTAAAAACTAATACAAAAAAGAAAAAAGGAAAAAAACTAAGGTTAAACAATTGTATCACAGTATTGTGATACGAAGTGGTCCTTTAGTTTTGTTTTTAAATTTAGGAAGACTATCCTCTATTATGTCTATGTCAAGCACTTTATTAATGCTGTTATACAGAGTTAACATCCTATTAATAGGTGCTGAGACCCTAGGGGTACAGCTACATAATATTGTAACATTTTTATTTCGAAAAAAGCAACTGCTGAGTTTCTTGCCGGCTCTTCTCAGCAGAATCAGTATTCCCAACCAGTGGTAGATTTTCGACTTGTCATAAGAGCCACAAGTTGGCCTTCATGAAATAAACAATTTTGAGTTTGAGGCAATAACGGAAGTACCTATACTTACTGACATTTCGGTAGCAAAAACTTAATGGTTTACTCGTGAATGCAAACATTACGAAGCGCAGTTGTAACTTGTATCTGAATGCGGTAATGCCGGAGGTCACGGCGAAGCATCTCTTTGTACGGGGCTCGCGGTCAGGTCCTAGGTCACTCACTTTAGGGGTCACATTTACCGAGCGCATTACTCATTACTTCGTCGAAGAAATTTTGTCGTGAAGCTCGAACTTATGCAAGCTTTTGCGTAAACCAGATTCGTCATTGGCATCTTACTACTAGGTAAACATCTATACTTATAATAAAACTGTAACGGGACAATTTCTGTACATGAATGAAAATGAAATGAAATATTCTTTATTGTACACCAAATAAACACTTACACTACTAACACATATGAATAACAGAGTACAATAGGCGACCTTATCGCTAAAAAGCGATCTCTTCCAGGCAACCCATGGTAAGAGAAAGAAATATATAGTATTTCTTATTTATAAATATATTTTGAAAATTTTAATCGAAGGATGCTCTATTATCGATACTGAGCCCAAAACAATTTTTTTTTGAATTTTTTGTCTCTTTGTCTGTCTGTGCGCGCATCACGCGAAAACGAATGAAATTTGGTATAGTGGCTGATACGCCGGGTCAATATATAGGATACTTTTCCTATCCTGATAATCAATAATACTATTTATCCGGAATAGGGGATGAAAGTTTTTGTGGGTTTTGCTCCATAACTTCGTCAAATCTAAACCGAATTTGATAATTATTTTTTTGTTACAAATTTTGTACTATTAGAAAAATTTTGTTCAATTTTGGTGAAGATCTACTAAATAATATTGAAGATAGAGGACATTACTTCTCGCGGATAGCAGCAAGTCACTTTAAACATTTCCACGCGGGCGAAGTCGTGGGAATCAGCTAGTGTTAAATATAGCGTAAATCTATCTGTTTGTTAGCTTATGTACCTACTCTTTACAAAGATAATATTAAAGTGGGTACCACAAAAAAGGTCACTTTTACCGAGCACATCACTCATTACTTCGTTGAAGTGTTATGAACCTTGAACTTATGCAATTTACTGCGAGATAGGCTTGCGCTTGACGACAATATTATCAACTAGCTTTAACCCGCGGCTTCGCTCACGTTAGGTTCGATTTTTTAAACTCCTATTTTACCTCCTTCGGGGTTGAAATTTTCCAAAATCCTTTCTTAGCGGATGCCTACGTCCTAACAGCTACCTGTATGCCAAATTTCAGCTCGATCGGTCCAGTGGTTAGAGCTGTGCGTTGATAGACCAGTCAGTCAGTCAGTCATCAGTCAGTCACCTTTGCCTTTTATATATTTAGATGATGGAAAGCACTGCATGCAAGTTTTTGAGGAGCTAAACCAAATTCGTTACTAGAATCTACAATTTCAAAATTTTGTATAGCACTAATTTGTGAGTTTGTAAGCCTAGGTTTTTTTAATATCTCCCGTCCAAATAAGTGGAATGCTTGTAATAAGAGGGAATAGTAATGTATAGTGGGATGGGGATCGAACCTGCGACCTTTCAGTTTTCAGGCCACACCTGTAACCGTTGGGATATTCTAGGTTACATGAATGATCTATGAAAATACTGGTATTCTATAAGAAAACATTCGCAAAATTGTATGTCTGGTGGGAGGCTTTGGCCGTGGCTAGTTACCACCTACCATCAAAGATGTGCCGCCAAGAGATTTAGCGTTCCGGTATAATGGTTGAATGTACACTGCCATACCCCTTTCAAGTTAGCCCGCTACCATCTTAGACTGCATCGTCACTTACCATCAGGTGAGATCGCAGTCAAGGACTGTTTATCATAGAATTAAAAAAAAATTACACACACTCGATGTGTCAGGCGAAATAATCTTGAGGAAGAGAAAGTACAGACAGCTTTTGTTTAAAATACCAACAAAACAAGTTATACAAAGTGATGTAGCGGATCCTTTGACAAAATCATCAAAAAAAAAATTATCTGGGGAGTTATCCGCGCTTTTGAAGCCACAAGGTAACTTCGCGAAAAAAAAGTTTAATCGTACTAGTATTTTATAGATGCGAAAGTTAGTGTGTAAAAGCGAAAGGCTAGAGTTCTCGAGGGATTTAAAAAAATAACCGCGGGCATAAGCTAAGTACAGATATCTATATAATAATACTAGCTGTTGCCCGCGACTTCGTCCGCGTTGATTTACTTTTTAATAATTCCGTGGTAACGCTTTGATCTTCCGGATTAATAAATAGTCTTCGGTTCGGTTCTCGTCGGGTGACCGCCCTCGACCACTGACACGCGCCATCGCATTGTTCGCCCGCGCTATTTTATTTTCTTTTTGCTCGGCTTCTAAAAGCCGTTCTGTGATGTTGAATAGCCTATAATCTTCCTCAAGAATTGGGCTATCAGACACAAAAAGAATTTTTCAAATCCGCCTGATAGTTCCAGAGATTAGCGCGTTCAAACAAACAAACTCTTGCACTTTATTATATTAGTATAGATTTGAGCCTCAATAGCCCAACGGTTATAGGTGTGGATTGAAGTCTGAAAGGTCGCTGGTTCGAGCCCCACCCGTTGCACTATTGTCGTACCCACTCCTAGCACAAGCTTTTCGCTTATTTGGAGGGGAGAGGAGAATATAAGTCAAGTTCAGCTTGGCTATTCTTTAAAAAAAAATTTTTCTTTTTACCCGAAATAGGCTTGCGCTTGACGACAATCAACTGGATAGCACTGATGAGGTCTAGGTTGGAGCACGCTTGCCTAGAAGATGCCTATTCACTCTTGCCTTGAAGAAACTCAAATTACAGGTGGCAGCAAACATAGATGCTGGAAGAGTGTTCCACATCTAGCGGTTCTTATCAAAAATAAATAAACAACTACTCTTTTCCTCTATTAATGTCGTAGTAATTGACAAATATGCAACTATCAGGTACCTCACTAAAAAGAAAAAAAAATGCTGTAAACACCTCGCCATCATCTAACCATCATTAATATAGTTGAAATTACATAACTAGCACAAATTACTTTACATTGCACACATAATATTGGGGGCAATGGTTAACGATGGTTAACGCCAGATGGTCTAATCACCATATAAGGAGGTATGAAACACCTCTTCAACCGCATCGATCCTAGTCTAATGAGGCCGAGACATGGCTAGTTACTGTCTTTTTTTTATTCAATGACAAAATCCTTGACTGCGATCTCACTTGATGGTAAGTGACGATGCAGTCTAAGATGGTAGCGGCTAATTTGGAACGGGTATGGCAGTGTACTCCAACTCATACCCCTAATCGGTTTCTACACGCCATCGTGCCGGAACGTCCTACCACATAAGGTCTGGTATTTTTTTCTTACTTAAGAACTTCCCAAAAGTCGCCGAGACAAATAAATAATAATTAAACATTAGGTACATATATGGAGAAAGCGGTCATGCCTCGTCTAAGCGAAACGAATATGCACTAAAAGCTTAACAAATATGGTGTTATGTAGCCATCTTCCTTTTACATAGAGATTTCTCTTTTTATGGCTTCGTATCAGCTGGATTAAGTCGACGACATAGTAATTAACCGACAGGATTTTAATTTATAATTTAAGCGAAAGATAATAAACCGGATATAAATAGGTAAAAACAAAGCAATATGATGGTTTAATTTCAATCAGACTTATCCCAAAAATTTTAGGTTAGGTAGAATTAGATTGTTCAGAACTGAATAAATTAAGGATCGTCTTTCAATCATTTATTTTTAAGTATTAATTTAAATATCCCAGTACTTAATTGTTGCTAAGTTCCGTACTATATAAATAAAGAACTTTACCATATTTTTTAAAGATACATAAAATGTTTAGACTTTAGAATAGCAATGCAATTAAACAGTGTCATTAAATTATTATAGTATAATATATGCTAAAATATAGTGAACACAGCTACACACTAACTATTTTCTACGTTCTTCTATTTTATCATTAGTCCAGTAACTTCAAGGTCTACGGAAGACCAGCTATAGCGCTGGTGATATATCTATAGCCTGTGGTTGCTCCACAAGCATAGCATAATATGCTGAGTGGACTCCATATTAGGACCACACATATTTTCTTTTTGTCTTACATACGTATACAGTGTCGCTATAACATGTCATGCGTGTGTTCCGAATAAATGCTTTTCCTTTCTTTCTTTCTTTCGTAGTTTTGCTTATTTACTTTACTCTTTACTCTTTTATGTATGTATTTATTTACTACTTGTTGTACATAATATATTTTGTAAACTATTGTTACCATCAGTTTCTAACGGCATTTGTTTTCTTGTATTTTTCTATTTTGTTAACTATTTGCAATTTAGTGTACACCCTTCCCTGTGTTTTGTTTAAAATTCCTTCTTTTACCATGGGTTGCCTGGAAGAGATCGCTTTTTAGCGATAAGGTCGCCTATTGTACTCTGTGTTGTTTATGTATGTATTAGTCATGTTAGCTGTTATCCTTTGGTGTACAATAAAGAATTTTCATTCATTCATTCTTTACTTAAACGAAAAGTGATAATTTTGCTAAGCTTATTAGCGATCGGCTCTCACTCACAGACCTAATAATAATATAGAACTTTACCGAAGCGAAAGGCTAAACTCTATTGCATCATCGCACCCAGCCTAACGGCGTACGCTGCACTTCCTATAGTTTACAGACTTAAAGATATTTTAGAAGGGGCAGATAATAATAAAGGGTCAAATCCGAGTGGACTCGCATACGAAGGGTTCCGTACCAAAATCCGTCGAAAAAAAAACACGTTTCTAGTAGGGCAGCGCCCTTTAATTTTTAATAAAAATAGTGTACTCAATTCTCATTGAAGACTAAATAAAACATTTTTTGTTTTTGTTTTGACCGATTTATTTTCTGGTTTTATAAGATTTATTATCAAACAAAATATACGAGTACATCATAATATTACAAATATCGATAAAACTGCATTAGTGTAACACTGTGTCGCAATTTTATCGCCCTTCCCTAGTAAGGATACACAAACCATGAACACATATTTTACTAACAATTCAATTTATCCATATTCTAAAATAATAATTATTGACACAAAATTAAATTAACAAAAAATCAAAAATAAAATAAATAAAATAAAAATAATATATAAATAATATTAACCAACAAACCAGTGTATGTTTGTGCATGTGTGCGTGTGTCTGTGGGTGTATGTTTGTAATCAGTGAGTGTAAGCTTACAACATTTAAACGATGTTTCAAATTATATCATTTCAAAGTAATACCCGAAACCGAACCGAACTTCAAAATAGGAAGAGGTTCTGTATTCGGCCCGTATATTTTTTTAACGATGCACCTGTCTGTAAGTTATTCAACTCTATAGCAGATGAACGATCAATCTTGGGCGCTCGCATCACATAATATTTGATGGTATGGTCTAAGTAACTAATGTGTTACCACCAACTTATGAATATTATGTATATGTTAATTTTAATAATTAATACACTATTTAGATTAATGGATGTCGCTCAATTTTGCAACGAAAGTTAATTGCTATGTCACGATGTTATATTTGATAATTTAAATAAAATAAGTTAAGTATACTCAGAAATAAAATTGTTATCTTGATATGATTATAATTATTTAAGTAACCAATTGATTTATATTAAAAACTCATTGGGTAACTATTAAAATTCATGGTGAGGTGAATCCACCATCTTAGTTTATTTCATTACTAGTTGATGACCGCGGTTTCGCTCGCGTGGAATTAGTTTTTAAAATCCCGCGGGAACTCTTTGATTTTCCGGGATAAAAAGTAGCCTATGTAACTCTTGCCCGTCCTCGACTATAACCATGCAAAAAATCGCGCCAACATACAAACACACTTTCGCATTTATATATATAATATTAGTAAGATTTAAGAGTGCGCCGTAAGCTAGAGCTTCCATATAGGTAAATGTAGTTTTGTTCCTTTATCCTTGAAGCTACTATTCTAGATATAATACGAGTAAGATTAGTATCAAACTTTCTTGCATTTTTCCACCCTTGTGAGGTGGTTCAAGTTCTTTCCAGAAATGTCTTTTTTTAAATATATCGATGTTCCTATTTTTTTGTCTCAGGTACATGAGACGCGCAAATCTCTTGGCTTGTACCACGTATGATCAGCTGGTCACTTTACAATCATAACACGTTTTTTACAAAGATTCTCACCGCATTATCTCGTTTTTATAGACAGACGTGTTATGTGTCATCATTGTTACGTTATGTGTTTGTTTGTATTTTCACATCAGTTTCGTTATGAATTTCATTAGACCTTTGCATTTGAATCTCATTATGCCCAATATTTTACTAATTAAAATTGCGTCAATTTTATTTGAGAAATATTTAAAGATACAGTGTTTTTCCTTTTTCATAAAGCAGTTTTTTACCTCCGACGCAAAAATGACGTGTGTGTGTGTGTGTGTGTGTGTGTGTGTGTGTGTTTGTGTGCGTGCGTGCGTGCGTGCGTGCCTGCGTGTGTGAGTGGCATCGTAGTACTTGTAGGCTTTTACTTCATATGTGGGGTGTGCTTGGCCTGATCTAGCATAACATTCGTTACAATACCTACTCAAGATGATGCAAGGTGAGAGATCAATAAATAATTACAGGCTAACACAGTTTGACCTAAGAAAGTAAGTAAGAAATGTCAGTGTGGTCTGTCTATGAGACTGTCTTAACATTTGCCGTCAAAATTACCATTCCGAAATATCATCGATCAGTTAAAGACAGGTCTAGACATAGATGGCAAAATAGATTTTTTATTTTATTAATTTTTCGATGTTTCAGAGTGCCCGCAGACTTACAGTTTCGTTAAGGTATAGTGACTTAATTAAGTTAGTTTTCTGACTCGTTAGTTAATTTATTCAATAATGTTGTGTACATTTGGGGTTGTTACTTGGTTGATCGCTGCTTGGTTGTTGATAAGCTGTATATCTATTTGTGCTACATATGCTGATATTTTGTGCACTTTTTAGTTTCAACCTGTTTTGTGTGCCTCTTTAATTAATAAATAAATAAGATGTGCGGGCTACCTTAAGTTACTATTAGTATGAGATTTAGGTTTCCAACTTGAAATTGCAAGTCTGCGGGCACTCTTAAAGAAAAATCCAACTTCAAAGTTAAGCTCAGCGCAACTCAGAATATATGCCAATGACCACAAAAATTGAGATAAAAAGTTATCATCACTATTTTATCAAGTTTTTACAATGTTTTATTTAATTATGGTAGATCATCAATTTAATAAAGGAAATTCCGTGGAATGGCCCTGACACTTAAGTTTATTGGAATACTACCAGATTCCATAACCACAAATTATAATATAACTAGCGGCCCGCTCCGGCTTCGCACGGGTATAAAATATATAGCCTATGTCATTCACTGTTAATGGATGTTATTATACATATAAACCTTCCTCTCCAATCACTCTATTAAAAAAAACCGCATCAAAATCCGTTGCGTAGTTTTAAAGATTTACGTTAATTTAAGTAATAAGTAATAAGTGTAAGTTAATTTACGTAAGTTTTATACTATGTAGTGATAATTATATGATCATGTCAGCTTACTGATTCGGATGTCGGTGCCTCCTACGAATTTCCACTTAAATATACTTCGTATTGACCATTGCAAAAGAAAACGTAATAATATGTAACATCCGTAACTACTTACCTAAACAAATGTCCGGAAATCCTTGATATAAAGGCGGTACATCGAAGAGATATACCACTTTCACCCGGAGATGGCGATCAACTCTTAACCATTGTGATTTATGTATATTAGATACAACGTTAATTTTTGTAAATAGAAAAGCTGTATAAAATATTTTTATTCCAATAATCTGTATAATTTTTGTCGCCATGTGGATTTGATTCAACGATTATACTTCCAGTTGAAATCGCAATAGCCCAACGGTAAAGATGCGGGATGAAACTGAAATTACGCAGGTTCGAACCCCACCCGTTGCACTATTGTCGTATCCACTCCTAGCACAAGCTTTCCGCTATTTGGAGGGGTTAGGAGGATATTAGTCAACTTCAGCTTGGCTGATATATTTTTTATTAAAAAAAAAATTTAAAAAATTGTCATTTCGGTCAACAACATCTAAAGATACTTTTGTTATTTGGATCAAGGGCAGGATACAAAGACCGGATACTCCTTGAGACAGCACGCATTGTGAGGAGGTTCCTCACTCTGGAGCTCTGACCAACGGCTACTGGGGTCCTACCCCACCCTTCTAGCCTTTTCTAGTCTCGGAATAAGCGATCCCTTATGAAAAATGCTCTACGCAAAGGTGCAGGTCATTTGATTAAAACAACGTGAGGTAATATCTCGAGGCGGCCGTAACAAAGTGTTTTATACTTAATCTCAAAATTGAATCTCGGCCAGTCGCAGGATAATCGTAACACTTCGCTTCCTCGTTCTGTTACGTGATCGACTGGCCAGTGGTCATTCGGTCGTGTCCGTAGTACCTATGCGTCGTTTGTATCATGTGAATGGTGATCGTAAACGAGCAAGTTGTTCAGCAATCTCTAGTTGCAATTTTATTGCATTAAAACTTAAGAATTACCTTAAATTGGAGGAGATCGTTTAAAGCGATAAGACCACTTTTGCGTTGGTACCTACTTTATATTAGTTTATCAGCTTCAATTGTAAACATCAATTCTTGTGTTTGTTTAGCAATAAAAAAAATTATTTATCTAAAACTATGATGTGAGACTAGCGATTGCTTCCTATTGACTGACACTTCTACTAATAAATTGAAATACAGCTAGCTAACGTAATAAAATAGAATACTATTTACTAAACTTTTGTTTAACTCATAGATAAGTGAAATTGATGCCCAAAAGTGCAATGTCAAAAGTTGCCCTCTGTATTGCTCAACTATAAATTGTAAGTAAATGGCAACTTTTATAGCCCGTTCACGTATCGCTCGTTGATATGTAAACTGTGAATCAGCCTTTATCTCCACGTGAAAACGAAATGACGCGATCATCAAATTAAGATGCAAGGTGCACTAATGCTACTAAATCTTGGTACTAAAACTCAAACTTGCATCACAATCATCTAACCTATCGGGACTGTTAAGAGGAGCACTTTCATAACCTACACTCATAAAAGGAAGTTATGTGTTTTGTACGGTGAATATAAAATACAATTATAGCGTCATTAGGTATGTTGCAACTTGCAGGTCTATGGTCTTTGTATACAAAATGGTTCTATCAATTACACAAGATAAAATATGGTCTATAGATCGATGGAAAGACAAAGTAAATTGAGTAACATTTAAAATAGTAATGGGTTAAAAAGACAATGATATCGATCATCTATTCATCTTAGATCTAAAGGCAGATAGCGTTGCTGGTAAGTCAGTACTAGTTTGTCAACCGTATCAGCCAGAAAGGGAACCAAAATGGCTTCTGGTTCCTTTTCTGGCTTGATGCTTAATATAAGCTTAGTCTCATTTTTCTACCTTTCATCGGCGTCGTCAACCGACATAGGGCTCTTGTAGGGACTTCCACATGCCGCGCTCTTGTTTCTTTTGTATCAATAATATAAAACCGTACAGTTGTAACCGCATAGATGACTTTTAATTAATTTCTTCAGGAAATAATAGTCACTTAATGTTGTGTGTTAAACTTATCTGTCGAATTATACATATAGGTACCTGTAAAGATAGATTTAAGTGTGTTTTAAATAAAATAAATAAATAGTCTACTTTACTCTTATATTTTTTTACAAAAAGACATTATTACCGGTTGAAACTTTCTTGGGAAAGATGGTCAGAACTGATGTCTGTGCCGATGTTTTGGATAGACATCCTTGCGAAACGGTGAGTCAGATAACATATTACTACAAACATTGTTTTATTAAAACCGGTAATCGAATCCATGACGGCGCATGGTTGGCCGTCAAGCCTTTCTCCTCACGTAACTAGACTACTGCGGTACTGTACTAGCTTTGTTTTAGGTAGGTATGTTTTACATGTCATAGCTAACAACGCTAACCGAACTCAAACTGATTTCACCGGTGTTGCGTCACTTATCACTGTGAGGTGAATCGAGATCTTATATTGTGTTACGTCATAGATTACAAAAATGATATACCTACCTGCCTACCTAATAATCATGTTCTACTAACCGAATTTCGGTCAAGGCGGTCAAATTGGAGAATAGACCTATACGCTGGGAATATTACCTACTGCACATGTGTGCAAAAAAATAGACGCACTCTCAATTCCCTCACTCTCATAGTTTGATTAGAGGCCAATCCAGCATGACAGGAGGGAGATTAAGCTCAGGATCGATGGCTTCACGTGCTCTTCGAGGTACGAGGGTACCAAACCACCTACTTCCTAACTCCGGGCCACATAGGGCCTATTTCACCATCGCGATCGTCAAGTACTACTTACTTGACGATCGCGTCACTTACCATCAGGTGAGATCGCAGTCAAGGAGTATCTTGTCATCCAAAAAAAAATACTTTTTACCGCCGAATAAAGACGGTTTGACTTGTTACTATTATAAATGCAAAATTTCGTTTGTTTGTTAGTTTATTGGTTTGTGCTTCAATCACGAGTAATGGACCAACAGAGCGATGTGATTTTTAACCGATTTCTTTACTTACTTAAGCATACTTAACATAGCCATACTTTTATGAAAAAAAGGGCTTCCGCGGGATTTTTAGAAAACCTAACTCCATACTAGCTAATCAAATCACACTTATCACACTATCACATCACACTTCACACTTCACATCACACTCTTCACACTAATATTATAAAGCCGAAAGTTTGTATGTGTATGTGTGTGTGTGTGTGTGTATGTTTGTTACTCCTTCACGCCACAACGAATATAGCTCATACCCAGGATTAAAACATAGGCTACATTTTATCCCGGAAAATTACAGAGTTCCCATGGGAATTGAAAAACCTTGATACACGCGGACGGAGTCGCGGGCATCGTCTAGTATATAATAAAAAGAACATGGGCAGTCATGGAAACTACAGACAGAAATGAAAATGAGGGGATAAAATAGGGGTTTGAAAAATCGAACTCAACGTGAGCGAAGCACCGGGCAAAAGCTACTAGAATATTAAGCAAGATTTTCCGCCAAAAATCGCTTAACGCACCTAAAAAGCTTAAAAAGTGTTCGCTTCAAAAATTTTCGGAAAGTTTTTTTATTGGCTCAGCAAAATGATAAACAAAGAGCGGATATGCGTTTACGCAACCAGCGAAGTGAACGTATCTACTCCTTCCTACCAGCTGACCACACGGCGCGCTGCTCCAGATATTATGTGATTATCTTAACTGTATCTTTATGATGCACTTAGTTTTCGTTCACGACTTCATTCGCAGTCTTCAAAACCGACGCAATGTCGCCTGTCTATGGGTCTTCTATCGGATATACTTTGCAGAGTGCGCGCAGGAACTTCACAACCTTTTTTTTTTTTTTATTCGATGACAAGATACTTGACTGCGATCTCACCTGATGGTAAGTGACGATGCATTCTAAGATGGTAGCGGGCTAATTTGGAAGAGGTATAGCAGTGTAAATTCAACCCATACCCCTAATCGTTTTCTACACGCCATCGTGCCGGAACGCTAAATCAATTACCGGCACGTCTTTGACGGTAGGGTGGTAACTAGCCACGACCAAAGCCTCTCACCAGACCAGGTCAGAGACAATTTAGAAATAATAAATTCCTGAATCGCCCCCGCCGGGAATCGAACCCGAGACCTCCCAGTTATAAGACCCTGCGCTCATCACTGCGCCAGGGAGATCGTCAAAACCTTGTGACCCCCTCACCGTTTTACTACAGAACTTCGAGAAATCGTGAGCGATGGCACCCATACGTGGTTGAAATTCAATCTACTCGTACGAAACGCTTCCGTTCAACGTTTCTGAAACGAACGGCTAAGCTACGGAACGCACTTCCAGCTTCTGTGTTTCCGGCCACGTATTATCCGAGTACCTTCAAGAGTGAATAGGCATTTTCTAGGCAAGCGCGCTCCAACCTAGACCTCATCAATGTTTCCCAGCGCAAGCCTACCTTATACCAATCGTTACGGCGTGATGAGTAACAAACATCCATCTTTTCATACATCCAAACTTTCGCATTTATAATATTAATACGACAGGATAATTGTATTATGAGATGTCATTGTATTTTTCGCTTGCAGGTAAAAAAACTTAATTATTTAATTGGTTGGTTTGTTAGTCACGATCTAGTTGCCGCGACGTCGCGTCGCCCAAGTGGTTCTGAGTTTGTTAACTCTTGGGCAAATCCTCAGCCGATTTGCTGGGATAATAAAAGCATCCTTAGTAACCCGGACGGCTTACTAAGGATGCGTTTATTATCCCGAAATGCAATATTTTAATGTCACATCTAGATTCTCATCTAGTATCAGGTAGTGATCAGGTATTCTGATATCATTTCTAAATCACAGGTGGACACTTCTATTTCATTTGTGTTTAAGCACAGAAGATAACAAATTATTCACAGTCACAAAAACATGAATTTAATTTGAAATATTAAGAAAAATAGCATCGTCTACGATTAAGTTGATACTGATATTTAAAAATGGCAACCTTCAAAGATTTATTATTATAAAATCGATGAATAATTGGTTTGCGATCGAAATATAAAAAACAACCATCAAAACAAATCGTTCCGTGCAATCATAATTAATGATCACTTAAAGCGCGATTGATAGAATTTGCGATTAAATTATAACAATGTCTACACTACGGGTGTTATTACGTCTATTGTTATTGCTATAGATGACGATGGAGCAATTTGCCAGCGTGATCGACTTTAGTGATCGTGGCTGTGATTACATTATGACGTATGATTAATTAGAGATTAATGGTGATGCTTAGCTGGTTATTATGTTGAACTGTTGGCATTTGGCACTGATGAAGATGACTTGTTATAGTAAACCCATGATATCGATTAATCTTCTATATATATAAAATTCAAAGTCCTGACTGACTGACTGAGATATCAACGCACAGCCTAAACTACTGAAGTTAGAAACTTGAAATTTTTACAGTTGGTTCCTTTTATGACGTAGGCGCACACTAAGAAAGGATTATTGGAAATTCCACCCCTAAGGGGTTTAAATAGGGGGTGGAAGTTTATATGAAACTCCGTCATTTTTCAAGCTGTTTCCATCAAAGTTGGTATTAGAGCTTTCAGTTAAAAATAAAGAAGTCGCGGGGGCAAAGGCTAGTAATTTATATATTAGGTACGACTATATTATGCAAGTTTTTTAGTAGCCAACTGATTTGCGCTTGCAGCTTATAGTTTACACTTAAATACTGCAAGATCTCTGAAAAAATTGCTGTTTTAACAACCGAATGCAGCGCGTTTAAAATGATTGATAAAATTCTTCCAAAAAAGGAGAAGGTTCTCAATTCGTCGGAATCTTTTTTAATTTTTTTACGTATGTTGCCCGATTACTCGAAGACGCCTGGACCGATTTGGAAAAATCTTTTTTTTGTTTGAAAGGGTATATTTCTCAGATGGTCCCATTGTCATGGGATCCTGGAGAAATCGAGGGAATTCTTCAAATTTTATAGGCACAATTGATATACTTTGTAGTGGCGTTTGAAGTCGGTTTTGTAAAAAGAATTTTTACTTTTACATTATTACATTATGCTCTGTCGTTCTCATACTTTCACCCAAGGTTGTAATATCCGTTGCAACGTTTTAATCATTACGTTAGCTAATTAGCATCCTGTATTAAGATATGCTCACGTAACTGGAAAAACCTGTTACAGACTCTGTATTTGATCTTCGTCGATTAAAGACCTTGCCGTATTGGTAATTTGATGTTTGTTAACTTACCTTAACGGCTATGGACCTTGCTTTATAAAAATATGTTTTGACACAAATCGGTCACGTATAAACTAATTTAAGTCTAAGCAAAGAGATTGATCTATATATTGAACTAGCTTTTACCCGCGCGACTTCGTCCGCGTGGAATTAGGTATTGGGGTGGAATTTTCAAAAACTGTGACACACGTACTTCTTTATTTTTAACTGAAAGCTCAAATACCAACTTTGATGGAAACAGCTTGAAAAATGACGGAGTTTCATATAAACTTCCATCCCCTATTTAAACCCCTTAGGGGTGGAATTTCCAATAATCCTTTCTTAGTGTGCGCCTACGTCATAAAAGGAACCAACTGTAAAAATTTCAAGTTTCTAACTTCAGTAGTTTAGGCTGTGCGTTGATATCTCAGTCAGTCAGTCAGTCAGGACTTTGAATTTTATTTATATAGAAGATAGAAATCGTTACAATGCGAAATTCCATTATACTCAAGGAAAAACAAAATTCTTTTGCTACAATACGCCAATCCAGAAAAGTCTGTATGGTACAACGTGCTGCTCGCACTGAAAGTGATTGCAAATCTTTGCAATTGGGCATTGTAGACTCAACGTCTCTTGAAGATGCTCTGATATGGAGCGAAACGTACCTACGTAGAGTGTATTTCGGAGGGTCGGTTTGTGTGGTGTTGCGTGTTATAATAGAATATAATAGAAGAGAATAGAATAGAAATCTTTATTGATAGCTACAAACACAAAAATGGACAAAATAAATCATAATTAAAAAAAGCTATTATTGGTATTAGACATCGTTACTTTGTACAGCAGTGCAAAAAGGTGCTGCCAAAAGGTGAGTCACTCAGCTTGTGTTGGGGTTCCTAGCCCCACAAACTTGTAACTGGCTATGTCGCCAGGTTTCAAATCTGTGGGTGCCAGGCATCCCAACGCTGATTTCAGCGACCGCCTTTAAAATTGCCGCCTGTTGATGTTGCGTTGTTCCTGCATTAGTTCTGCTACTGGATGAGCGGCAGTTTACAATGCGAGTGGCATACTGTACCTACCATGCAGTTTTTTTCTGATTTTGTGGATTAAAGTAAAAGATTTTTGTTATTCCTTGAGTGACCTACCTTAGCTAAGTTAGGTAACGCTTTCTGTCGATTTTGTCTTTACAAACCTTTAGAATGGAAATGAATTTGGGTGAGAGATTGTATTTAAAGGTTACCTAATTACGTAAAGAAACTCCTACTTAAGGGATGATTTAGGTATGGTTGGTGAAAATGGGCACTAGACTGCCATTTTCATATACCAGACTAGCTTTTGCCCCCGCGACTTCGTCCGCGTGGAATTAGATTAAACCCCTTAGGGGTGGAATTTCCAATAATCCTTTCTTAGTGTGCGCCTACGTCATAAAAGGAACCAACTGTAAAAATTTCAAGTTTCTAACTTCAGTAGTTTAGGCTGTGCGTTGATATCTCAGTCAGTCAGTCAGTCAGTCAGTCAGGACTTTGAATTTTATATATGTACATAGATTATTCTAACTCTGGTGAAACTTTGTGAACCCGATAAAGTTATCTGTTACAGTCTCAAATCAAAAGCATTCTGCTTACAGGCGGTACGAATAGCGTGAAAATTGGAAATTACGCCGCGCCTCATAATAAATAAACAGACAGCGTAATGCGAACGGGATGATCTACTGGTAATATGCGCGGAAAATATGGCCATTATTACAACCGAATTATATATGCGACTTCGTTCTCCTTTATTTAAATATGTACAAACAGTAGATTTATACACCGTGTATTTTTAGTGGTTGTATTCCCGAAGCGAAACGATTAGCCCTCAGTAGTACTATCGAAACATAGAGTTAAAATAAAAAATAAAAATGTTTTCGTTTGAAATAATTAAAAAAATAATCAACGACTCGAAAGTGTGAGAAACAATAGTAATGGACATAACATAATGTACGTACGTAATTGTGTTTCAGACTTGTACTTTAGATTTAGTTAATCAGCTGATCATAGACTATGCGCGCGCGAGGGTCAACGACCACGCGGCCACGCTATGCGTAGTGCGAAGTACCTATTACTATTGGTTCCTTGCTTTTTGGACTTTTGTTTTTCTCGAGTGTAAAATTGCCATTTTTGATTCTTACCATTTTTCAAATTCCACCGTGTATAGGTACCACCGAGTGAACCTTCATATTTTAACCCGTTCAAAATTTTTTTTATTCGATGACAAAATAGTCCTTGACTGCGATATCACCTGATGGTAAGTGACGATGCAGTCTAAGGTGGTAGCGGGCTAACTTCGAATATGTAAAGTCATTTTACCTACTCGGAGTAGGTATAATCGTCTATCCACGCTCAGCGACGTTTTTTTTTTATGACAAGATAGCCCTTGACTGTGATCTCACCTGATGGTAAGTGACGATGCAGTCTAAGATGGTAGCGGGCTAACTTGGGCATACCCCTAATCGGTTTCTACACGCCCTCGTGCCGGAACGCTAAATCGCTTGGCGGCACGTCTTTGACGGTAGGGTGGTAACTAGCCACAGCCAAAGCCTCCCACCAGACCAGACCAGAGACACTTTAGAAATTATAAATTCCTAAATTGCCCCCGCCGGGAATCGAACCCTAAACCTCCCAGATATAAGACCACAGCGCTCACCACTGCGCCAGGGAGGTCGCCAAAAGCAATGATGGAATTTCACAGGTTAATAACGTCGAACATTTATTTTTATTTATTTTTATTTTTCATGTACATATAAATATTTACAAAAGAAGATATATTAGAAGAAGTATACATAGGAAAAGCTTATCTCTAAAAAAGAAATTTCTTCCAGCTTCCCTTGAAAGTGAGTAAGGTGAAATTATAGAGTGGTAAAGGTCAAAAATGTACATCAGACATATACTATAATACCTTTCTATATAATATAAATAAATAATAAACTACATAAACACGAAGATACATAAATACATATGAATACATAAATACACATAATACATAAATAATATAATACATACCTACATAAATATACATAACTAAGTAACACATAACGAGAGATAGTGCTGCTTCACTTTAAATTTGAATGTGTGTATTGACCGACTGTCTCTAATATGTTCAGGAAGTAAGTTCCATAGCCGAGTAGCTTCGGACGAAAAAGAATATTTATAGAAAATGGTGTTACAAGGGGCATAATCAAGAGCTTTTCTAGTAACGCACGCCCGCAAAGGTCTTGCAGACGGGAGCGATACCTTAAAACGTTCTCGTAAGTAATCAGGGGAAGAACTGTTATGAAGGATATTATAGAGGACAGTAACAATATGCAAGTTCCGGCGAAAACGAATTGGGAGCCACTTTAATTGATGACGAAAATTGGAAACGTGATCGAATTTGCGCAGGCCGTATATAAAACGAATGCACAAATTCTGAAGTCGTTCGAGTTTGTCAAGTAGCTCTTCAGTGGCATCTAGGTAGCAGACGTCAGCGTAATCAAGGATAGGAAGTAATAGGGATTGTGCCAACATAATTTTAGTACGAAGCGGAAGGAAATTCTGCAGCCTCCTCAAAGAATGAATAGAGTAGTGCAATCTTTTACTGACTTGGTTGACGTGTGCCGACCAAGCCAGGTTACCGTCCATAATCAGACCAAGATTTTTACAATTACATGCGTAAACTATTGGTATTCCTGCAAAGACAACTTTGGGAATATTGTTGAAATTAATACGATTTCTTAGCGGTCTGCTGCCAATAATCATCGCTTGGGATTTACTTGGGTTGACCACAAGTCCGTGAGAATCAGCCCACTCTTTAATGGCAGCAAGATCATCGTTAATAGAAGTAATTGCAGAGTCAAGTTCCAATAACGAGGCATGCCTATAGAGCTGCAAATCGTCTGCATAAAGATGGTAGTGAGAAGAAAGAACTTTCGTAATTTCATTAATGAAGACTGAAAAAAGAAGAGGGGAAAGCACGCCACCTTGAGGAACACCAGCAGAGAGGTTAGCCCAGTCTGAGTAAACCTCATCTGTGCGAATTCTCTGCCGGCGACCATGAAGATAAGAGTGGAACCAAGTAATCGCAGAAGAAGATATGTTAAGAGAGCTTAGGATACCAAGGAGTATGTCAAAGTCAACAGAGTTAAAAGCGTTACTAAAATCCAGTAAGATAAGGATAGTAAGCTGTTTGTTATCCATAGCATAACGAATGTCATCAGTGACTTTGAGCAGGGCTGTAACGGTACTATGAGAGGGGCGGAAACCGGATTGGAAAGGACTCAGAAGATTGTTCTTATAAAGAAAAGACGATAACTGTTTGAAAACTGCATTTTCAATAACTTTTGAAAGGATAGGTAAGATTGAAATTGGACGAAACTGTGAAAAAGAATTGGGAACATTCTGAAAGAAGAACATTCAAGAAGAACATTCTGGATTTTTTAAGATTAGCGAATGTAATCCGTCAGAGTTCACCCGATATCCGCCTCAAGCCGATGTCACATAAATCTGCCTAATCATTTGAATTACTGCGACGCCCTCTCTTAATAAAGATGACGTTTGTGCTTGATATATGGACGCCTTAGTGATATGTGGTGACTGATAATGTAGCAAGTTTTGTTCAACGTTACCAATGGTATAGTTCTTGCAATACACGAGGGCGCGTGGCTCATGGTTGTGTGCGTGTTGTATCTGTATAAGTGTGAGCGAGAGCTTTCTCGCGCCTGACCGCTCCCACCTATGCTCTTGATAGACACGCACACTTACACAATGTGCATGTACACGACGTAACCACAAGTAAAGCTCACACGCCCTCGTGAGTTGCAACTTGCAAGAACTATAACTAAATAATTCCCTAAGTATGGATCCGTAAGACGTCACCTTAATCTAGAATAGAATAGTTTTATAATTTTGTAATTATTGTATTTTATTATATTAACTATAATAATATTACAATATTAAGTATACCAATTGTCTATAAAATTTGAAGAATTCCCTCGATTTCTCCAGGATCCCATCATCAAATCCTAACGATGTCAATGGGACTACCTGGGAAGTATACTCTTTCAAACAAAAAAAAAAATTCCAAATCGGTCCAGGCGTCTTCGAGTAATCGGGGAACATACATCAAAAATTTATAAAAAAAAAGATTCCGACGAATTGAGAACCTCCTCCTTTTCAGGAAGTCGGTTAAAAATATAATAGTCAGTCCAATAAGCTGAAGAAAGCATTAACATTACATAAGCAAAAAAAGAACATGGCAAAAATTTTCATCTCCTAAAAGCGTCTGTGCTGGGCGGCTAATTAGAGCAATAATATTTAAAACAAGCGAAACAGGGACGCTAAGCGATATTTACAACAAGACAATATTAGGCGAGAGGAACGAGACGATGCAATAACAATAAATAGCGATAAATAAAAGGATTCACTCGCTGCTTGTATTGTATGATACTAATCCTCGGGGCATACGGGAGGTGTGGAGCTGTCTTAAAACTTTCGATTTGACTTCATTTTTATTTATAAATAATTTACAGTTAATTATTTGACTCCATCAGTGCTTTGATTGTCGTCAAGCGCAAGCCGCAATAAAAAAAATAATGATGTCTTAGTTCAGAGGAAGTTAGAAGAACAAATAAATAATAATTTTAACAATGAAAACATCTAATGAAATCGACGCAGTAATAACAAGAAATAATATCCTTACTAATATTATAAATGCGAAAGTGTGTTTGTTTGTTGGTTTGTCCTTCAATCACGCTGCAACAGAGCTACAGATCCACATAGTTTTTTTGCTTTTTTTGAGTATAGTTAGGGACCTGGAGAGTGATATAGGCTATTTTTATCCCGGAAAATTAAAGAGTTCCCGCGGGATTTTAAAAACTAAATCTACGCGGAGGAAGTCACGAGCATCAACTAGTTCACAATAATTTTAAGCCTCAGTTAAAGGTACCTTTAACTGAGGCTTTCAGTTCGTACGAACTGAAAGGTCACAGGTTCGAACCCCATCCGTTACACTACTATCGTATTCTCTCCTAGCACAAGCTTTCCGCTTATTTGGAATGGATAGGAGAATACTAGTTAACTTTTGGCTGATATTGTTTAAAAAAAAAATAAGTTAATAAGAATAAGTTTACAAACGCACGACTCCACCGCTCTATTACCCACAGAACTAATCCAAGGCAGCGCCGACTGTTACGGCGATTACTTTAATTGGCTCAATCTCCATTCAAAACCACCTCGCGGGAAGGGAGGGGGCGATTTATGGCGAAAGGGTAGCTCTGATCCCTGTTTATGAAGGAAGATAGCGGAAAAAGCTAGTGCAAAACGAATTTTCCAGACCCGGACGGGTCGGGGATAACTTGAGTGTTGACTCGGTTTATATTAAAAATGTAGCTTTTAGTTATTCCTTCCTATCCTGACTAATGTTTTAAAATGGATACCTCCTACGTAAATTGTTGTATCTCCATGACGCGTTAATTGTTGTGAAGGTCAATACAATGGTTTAGGCCGTCGTTTTAATAAGGATTCAACTTTATACGTCTTGAGAGTATGTTAAAAAATGCTGCTTTTAATTTTTAAGCTATTGCATAGCTTCTATCGCGGGCCTTGAGCGTGGAGACCGAATCCAAAAATTCCGTAACGATAATAAACTGACACGGGACTCCTCTCACCGCTAGATGTCGTTGATAAAAAATGCTATGCAATAGCTTTACCGCGGCAGTCCCCGAGTACCACACGTCTTTTTTTTAAACGAACGCATAAAATAGATATAAACAAAAACTAAAATGCCAATTTTGTGGGATACAACAATTTACGTAGGAAGTATCGAAATGCTCATCGGTTTGTTGGTTTTTCCTCCAATAAATAATTATTTTTTAGATAGGCTTGCGCTTGACGACAATTTATGATGAAAAGCACTGATGAGGTCTAGTTTGGAGCGCGCTTGCTTAGAAAATACCTTGAAAATACTCAAATTATCCGTGGCCGAAAACACAGACGCCGAAAGTGCGTTCCGTGCCTTGGCGGTTCAGGCCACAAGGAAGGAACCGATTTGGATGAAATTTGAAATGGAGACAGCTCATTAATATACATAGCCAGGATTAATACACAGGCTATACTTTATCGCGAAAAATTAAAGAGTTCCCACGGGAATTAAAAAACCTTAATCCTTGCGAAAAAAAGTCGCGGGCATCATCCAGTAAATTCGAAAGTACTTTGTAAGAATAAAAAAATATTCTATTCTAGTAAAGAGAAGCAAAAATAAAATAAAATATTGCAAAAGTTACCTCTAAGTATGATCGATTCCAGAAACCTTGATTATTATGATTCTCATAATATTTTTCTACAGGGATCCGATAGTTGCGGGAAATATGAAGTAAAGCCTTTTTATGGATAAACCCTCTCGTGATGCCGGGGTATAAATTATTTGTGAACGAAATTGGCTACTTCTACTCTACTCAAGGGTGCGGGCGATATGCTCTACTTCCTTTTAAACAATACTCTTTTCCAATAGGTACTCAAACTCAAACTCAAAATTATTTTTTTCATGTAGGCCAACTAGTAGCTCTTATGAGACGTTATAAATCTACCACCGGTTCGGAATGCAGATTCTCCAGAGAAGAGCCGGTAAGAAACTCAGCAGTTGCTCTTTTCAAAAAAAAAAATTACAATAGGTAAGTAACAAAACTATGCTATGTATACGGTGCTTCCACAATGAAGCTCCAAAAATGCTCAAAAGACACAAACTCAAGCTGAAAATTATTTATTTCATGTAGGCCAACTTTTGCCTCTTATGACAAGTCGAGAATCTATCACCGGTTCGGAATGCTGATAATCGTTAAGAGCCGGGCCAGAATTATTTCCCGTATAATACTAAAGGTTCAATAGCCCAACGGATAATGGTGCGGACTGAAAACTGAAAGGTCGCATGTTCGAGCCCCAGCCGTTGCACTATTGTCGTACCCACTCCTCGCACAAGCTTTTCGCTTATGTGCCTATAAAATTTGAAGAGTTCCCTCGATTTCTCTAGAATCCCATCATCAGATGACAACCTGGTGACAATGGGCCCACCTGAGAAGTATACCTTTTCAAACAAAAAAAGAATTTTCCAAATCGGTTCAGGCATCTTCGAGTAATCGGGGAACATACATAAAAATAAATTTAAAAAAAGATTTCGTCGAATTTAGAACCTCTTTTTTTGGAAGTCGATTAAAAATAAAAGAAATCAAAGCATAGGTAGAACCAAAATGTGTAGAGCATACTCAAGTTAGGGCTGGGAGTAACTAAGTCTGGATAATTCTGAGGGGCATGTTAGCGCAGACTGAAATATTGACGCGATCAGTACATCACACCAGTACTGATCATTACACCGATATGATTTATATCACGGTTCATAGTTAGTTCACGGTTGATACCTACTAGTTTTACTTATCCTGAAGAATTAGTTTCATATTTTTTGCTCAGTTTGGCACCTTTAAAATTGCAGCTATTCATCATAACGACGGGTGAAAGGCTAATTGATCTAAGCGACATTTTGTAAAACTTGCAGGAAGACTGATCAAAGTTTTTTTTTTTTTTTGGAAAAAAAAATCATAAAGATAAAGTATTGTATAGTCTTTTATTTATTTAATACAGTAAAAAGACTATCCAATAGTTGTTTTTTTATGATTTTTTTTTTTTCAAAAAAAAAAACTTTGATCAGTCTTCCTGCAAGTTTTACAAAATGTCACTTAAATCAATTAGCCTTTCACCCGTCGAAAGATGCAGGAAGGCCGGGTACGGTAATGATTTTTTTTTGATGATAGTCATTGACTGCGATCTCACCTGATGGTAAGTGACGATGTAGTCTAAGATAAGTGGGCTAATTTGAAAACAGTATGGCAATGTAAATTCAACTTATACCCCTAATCGCTCGGCGGCACATCTTTGGCGGTAGGGTGGTAACTAGCCACGGCCAAAGCCTCCCATCTATAATCATAATGATCTTTTTGTTTGGTGGGAAGCTTTGTTCGTGGCTAGTTACCAACGCCAAGCGATTTAGCGTTCCGGCACGAAACGTGTAGAAACCTATTAGGGGTATAGGTTGAAAGTACACTGCCATACCCCTTCCAAGTTAGTTCGCTACCATCTTAGACTCCATCGCCTCTTACCATCAGATGAGATCGCAGTCAAGGACTATCTTGTTATGGAATAAAAAAAAAACTATAATCATCATCATCATGAGCAACCAACAATTTTGTGAGGATGCTTGATTTTTTCTACCTTTTTCTATTTTTTTTTAGCGAGCAAAAGAGCAGGCGGTTCACCTGATATTAAGTGATTACCGCCGCCCATGAACATTTGTAGCACCTGAGGCACCACCAATGCGTTGCCGGCTTTTTAGGAATTTGTTGGTCCGCCATGTTGTCATTCAGTGCGAAGTTCTATTCTACCCCCTTAGACTGCAGTCAAACAAATCCCTTTTAAATTCAAACAACATCCGTTCCTGGGGCCGGGGCAGGGTGAGCTGTGTGATCAAAGCGTTATTATTTAACATCCCGGTACAAAACTCGTCTGTCCGTCCGAACTCCGCCCGATATATCAACATTAGCGCTGTCCCCGGCCGGTCGCGACGAGACACCACACAGACGTACGAACACACTGGAAAAGATTAGAATATATACAAAATATACGTATATAACAATTGTAATTTTAAAATTTAAAACACCCCTGAAATGTGAAATTTAATAAAAAAATGTAATTTGTGGTGGCGGCCATCTTGGATTTGAATATCATATTATTCTACTAGTGTGCTACTAGTCAAGCCCTTTCATTTGATACACATATTGAGTTGTGAAAAAACATGTAATCTCCGCCTCCGCCATTTTGTGGCGGTGGCCATCTTCGACCGATTTTCATCAAACATAGCTAAGAACACTCCCGACTAAATCACCTTTCAAATAAAAAAGCAAAATCAAAATCGATTCATCCGTTTGGCTGCTATGATGCCACAGACACACACACATACACGTCAAACTTATAACACCCCATCGTTTTTGCGTCGGGGGATACAAACTCACTAGTCAAATGCGAGTTGAACTCGCATACGAAGGGTTCCGTACCAAAAACACTGCAAAAATCATCGGCTTAAATTCATTCGCTGGCAAAAACACGTTTATGCAACTTCAATTGCCTGGAACCAAAAATAGAAGACCTGCAGGAAGAGATGTCTTCTAAGCGTTAAAGCCGCCAGTTGTATGTACTTTTTTATTTATTTTTTGAGCTAATTTATATTAAAAAATCTATTCAGTTTCGTTAAACAATATCGTCTTCATGTTGTGCCAAAAAAGTAGGATTTTTTTTTTAATGTAATGAATGTTTTTGCCACATCCGAGCGCTGTATATCCCGGCGCTCACCCGTGGGACGTCAAAAATGAAGATTTAGTCCCTCGCCGCGTCATACGTTAAGGCGACTAATGAAAACACGGTGCGAGTGATGAAGTGGACGGGTCGCCGCTCGCCTTACACTCCGCACACTCCGCACACTCCGCACACTTTCCTCTGCCTCGCCTTCTATAGCTCGCAATACATATGTGCTGGAACAATAACCTTTTGTAAAGTCCTATTGATGTTTTTTTTTGTTTTTTTTTTTCAGTCGGTGTCTGCTATCGTACCTAGTGCTCTGATATCTAATAAAGCGTACTCTTACTTGAAATATATTGCGTGGCATTAAAGTTTTTATTTAACTTGGTTTTGAGTATGAGCGGTGAGAGAATGTGATCGGGCAATGCGATCACTAATCGTTTCTTTCTTAAAAATATATTCACTCTCAGAATCAGCTAAAAGCTTCGTTAATATATTAGTACATAGATATACATGATAACTCATTAAATTAATTAAGAGATTTTTTTTTGTAACAATTTTTTGCGTTTTCTTTTTGATTTTCCTCAGTTAAAACGCTGTTTATGCCATACTTATTTAATACTTTAAGCATTATATTTTTCCGATGAAAACATAAGAGCTCAGTTAAAAGTATTTGATTTCCTAAACATAATAAATTAAATCTTATTTTCTTACTTTATTCCAACGACGCGGGTTGGAGCAACTCTGTTTCAACCAGAATGCATCGCTCTGCCAGTCTGGCTTGTATAGGAGGTCGCTAGGGAGCATTTCATCACTCTATTCACTTCCTCCCTGTGAATCTACTATTTTAAATTACATAACATAATACACGGCCCTAAATTCCTGTGTAGAAACCACTACTGAAGGTGTCAGTGAGAAAGAAGTGTTTGAGCTCTCCCTATTGATAAGACTAGCATCCGAAACATGGTCAGTTACGATTGGCCTTATAAGAAGGCAGAGAGTCACTGAGGGTGATGGAGAGAGCTATGTTCGGAGTATTCCTGCAGGATCCAATCAGAAATAAGGAGGAGAGCCATATAAAGGAGGGGGGGGGGCATAGTTCTAGAACTGATGGTCGTTGGTGTCCCAAGGCGCTGAAGTGGTGACCTCGCACCGGAAAGCGCAGCGTTGGCACACCCTTACAATGAGTACAGGGAGCTGCTGGATATAGGCACTGCAAGACCGAGACATGTGGAAGTTTATATTATTCTTATTGTTGCTAATGGACGCACTCAGGAAACTTATGTCCTATCTCTTTCCCGCGGCTTCGCTCACGTTAAGTTTGATTTTTCCAGCCCCTATTTTAACTCCTTAGGGATTGAATTTTCAAAAAATCCTTTCTTAGCGGATGCATACGTCATACTCGCTATCTGTATGCCAAATTTCAGCCCAATCCGTCCTGTGGTTTGAGCTGTACGTTGATAGGTCAGTCAGTCAGTCACCTTTGTCTTTTATATATTTAGACTACCATAAGGTTCGGAGATAAATCTGTCTCGTTTGAACTCTACTTTGAGTCTAAGCCTGGTCTAAGCAGAGTGAAAGTGTGATTTATAAGTTTTAGTCGAAGATACGTTTCAATATTCAATCGTTTATTACATATCTAGGTACCTACCATACGTCTGAAGAAGAGTAAAATGAACAAACAATTTTCAATTAACGGTTTATTCATCACACCCGATTAGCTCAGTGTTTTGACAACGAGATTTATAGCTACCTTACAAAGTAAGCAAATATCCTGTCTACTACTACCTGCACAGTACAGCTATCGTACAGTTGACCAACAAATTAAATGGCCGCCGACTGCCACAGCTTTTCCTTTATCGTATTGTTATTTTTACTTCATTACCGATTAGCGTTCGAATGTACCTAAATACAACTGAAAATGTCACTTAAATAAGCTAAGTTAATTTATTAAATTATAAAATTCTCTTTTATAATATAAAAATATTAAATAGCACGCTAACTTGGATGAAAGTATGGCTACAGTTGTTTATTAGAAATAAATCAGTTGGCCAAAATCATATAAGGACTTAAAATCGTTCGGTATTACCTTGACGTAGTGGTAACTGGATGTGGAGGATCCCAAAAGATCTGATAACTTTAGCTAAGTTATTAGACCGTTTCGAATATAATTTAATAGCAAAAGTTACACAAACAGGGACGAAATTGGAACATTTCTTACAAATACTGAACTCTAACGCAAGAAATCAGTTCATAGAACATTATACAATACGATTGCTTCTTCTTCTTTATCAACCGATAGACGCATAGTCTAGTCTACTAGTCTTGCATGGACTTTCACAGGTTTCGATCTTGTACCAGCGGCTTCCTGCAACTCATTTGATGTAATCGGTCCACCTAGTAGGGGGGTTCTGCCAACACTGCGCTTCCCGGTGCGGGGTCGCCACTCCAGCACCTTGGGACCCATCTACCATCAGCTCTTCGAACTATGTGCCCAGCCCATTTCCACTTCACTTTCGCGACTCGCTGAGCTATGTCGACTAAACAACTACTATGACTTTAGTTCTCTTACGGATCTCCTCATTTCTGATTTGATCTCGCAGGGATACTCCGAGTATAGCTTTCTCCAACGAGACGATTGCTAATCAGCAATAAACCTGCCGTGCGCACACGCATAGCATACCAACGCCATCTATCCATCACCGAGCAGCATTACACCTTTCATGTTTCACGTCACGCGTGATAGATGGCGCGCGGCACGCGCCGACTGATTTATTACCTGACGATGTTTTTATACGTGTAATAACGTTAACTTTTTTAAACCAAATTACTGAACGCATATCTACGATAATATTTCCGGGATTACTTATTAATTCAATGAATTGAACCGTTGCAAGATTTATTCTGTTTATGATTGTGCGTTTGATATTATGGTTTGGATTGATCGAATTCATCTGATATCGATTTGTTTATGATTCGAAAGAGTTGTTTCAAAAAACTTACACGGATGCTGAAGTATTTAAGTGATTGAAATGTTACAGAGAAATATGTAGGTATCATAAAGGTCTGTGAGATATTTCTCTGTAACATTTCAGACACAGGAGTATCTTAAAAGACAGTCTCTTAGCTTTTAGGGCGCTCTTAACTAGGTAAGTACAGTAGGAGTACCTATAATAAAACTGGTAGTGTCCGATCGAACATTCAAAAATACCACCTTAGACCTTCAGCGCATGCTATTATCCTTGTAGTAAGAGTGATGGAAGAGGCGACGCGCGGGGGCTAGGAAGACAAAGACATTATTAATTGAAAATGTTATTATTTTTGACATGTTGCAAGGCAATTTAAGTTAAGTTTATTGAAAAACTTATATATATAGGTATACAGTCATCAAAAATTTTTAAAATAAATATTTTATTAACTTTTAGCCAATATTGAACTGTATATTTTCTTCGCCTTTGGCCAGAATTAGACCTTCGGTGGAACACTACCAATTGTACCTATTAATATGTAGTATACGTATGTAGTATAGTATAAGTGAAGATAATGACAAAATCAAGGAACGGGCATCTTCGGAAAGGGGCTAATTAATAAAACTTAAGCCATAAATAAAGTGCGGGGGTGGCTGTTAGCAAAAACTGTTAGGATCATAAACCTGTCGGCGGATGAGGCACTGCCTTTGTTGCGACGTTCCGTCGGCCGATAAATCTATTGCGAGACAATTTGGACTCGCTGCCTCGCTGCTGGGCGGACCGACGCGACGCTTCTTTCGATACGATTTTTGGTAGATACGACAAATTATTATGCGGCGAGCTATTGAAAGATTAACCCGGTACATCGGGGAGTTATTCAGGATTTTTACAAACCTATAGTAACTCCAAGGGGACGAAGTTGCGGACAAAAATTAGAATTTCTTAAGTCACTTTACGTTCAAACATTTATGATTTTTATCTCTACGTACGCCAATGAATCACCATAGTTCGAAGAGCTGATAGTTGTTGGGGCCTAAAGTGCTGGAGTAGCAACTCCGCACCGGGACGCGTAGTGTTGGCAGACCCCCCACTAGGTGGACCGACGACATCAAATGATTGATTTGCATACTTCTTCTTCGTTATCAATAGACGTCCCCTGCTGGATAAAGGTGTCTTGCATGGATTCCACAGGCGTAGGTCTTGCGCCGCCTGTATTGAGAGGCACATTTGATGTCATCGGTCCATCTAGTGGGGAGTCTGCTAACACTGCGCTTCCCGGTGCGGAGTTGCTACTCCAGCACCTTGGGACACCACGACAATGAGCTCTTCGAACTTTGGCGATTCATTGGCATACGTAGAGATTAAAACCATAAATGTCATGAACGTAATGTGACTTAAGAAATTCTAATTTTTGTCCGCAACTTCGTCACCTTGAAGTTACTATAGGTTTGTAAAAATCCCGCATAAACTCTCTGTTTTTCCGGAATGAAAGGACTAAGCCTAAGTCCTCAATGTATCCATGTAAAAATCATAATAATCTTTGCTCCGTGATTGAAGGACAAACCAACAAACAAACACACTTTCGCATTTATATTACTGAGGATTATTCGATGTAATGTTTTTCCCTATCATGACATTTCTCAGATCAGACAGATAGGTATAGAGCGATTTCGTACCGAAATAGGTACGATAAATACAGCATTTCGGAAATTAACAGCGCCGAGACCGAAATAATAGCTGCCTACCTTAAAAATAATGTCAGCCAAGGTTCATTAGCCGCATAATGACGCGTCATACAGCATGAGGAATGTGGGCTGAATCAATAATTACGTACGTACACGATATTTACGATTATTTACGATGATCACCGCCTCTACCCAACCCTGCGATCGCTCGGGGAAAAACACCCCCGTATCAGGCCCGAGGCGAGTCGATGTGGCCCATAAATAATAAATACTAGCACGGTGCGTCTGTAGATAATGGTAATTTACGATTCGCTACCATTGGCGTCAAATCTTTGGCAGCGGTCGGCTAGATCGACGTTGGGACGCTGGGGTTTTTCGTGTCCCGCCCTCGTGCGACAGATGAAGTGTTAAATACACTGTTTGTTCAGTGAGTAAGGTGTAATGTTTTATGACTCTAGCTCTACACGCTGCATTCAAAGATATTCGTTAAATACTAGCACGGTGCGTCTGTAGATAATGGTAATTTACGATTCGCTACCATTGGCGTCAAATCTTTGGCAGCGGTCGGCTAGATCGACGTTGGGACGCTGGGGTTTTTGTGTCCGCCCTCGTGCGACAGATGAAGTGTTAAATACACTGTTTGTTCAGTGAGTAAAGTGTAATGTTTTATGACTCTAGCTCTACCCGCTGCACTCTAAGATATTCATTAAATACTAGCATGGTGTGTCTGGTAATTTGTACTATGAAGTCAAATCTTTGGCAGCGATCGGCTAGATTGACGTTGGGACGTTGGGGGTTTTTGTGGGCGTCCTTGTGGTATTTCACGCAGTCAAAGATATTCGTTAAACTACTTGCTTATGGAATTAAACCCTCCAATTAAAACCATTGTTTTTTTCGGGACATAAATTATTTTATTTCCTTTAAGGAGACTTCTGGGAGCTCAAAATGCTGTTCCAAGCCTACCCTAAATACCTTACGATACAATTATAATCCTCATGACGTATTGCACTTTTTTAATATAGGTATAGATAAGCGCTTAACTCCAATCTCACCTGATGGAAAGTGAAGATGTAACCTGTAGCCTGTAGTTTTTTGTGGTCTTTGTACAAGTTTAAAGATTATTAGCCAAGCTGAACTTGACTCCTCCTCCTCCCCCTCCAACTAAGCGGAAAGCATATGTTAGGAGTGCGTACAACAATCGTGCAACGGGTGGGGTTCGAACCTGCGACCTTTCAGTTTTCAGCCCACACCTTTAACCGTTGGACTATTGAAGCTTTGATTGCATAGTCAGTTAAAAACATGAAAATATGACAACAGTCTATTATTTTTCCCCTGTACCCTTCAAATCAAAATAGCGGATCTCAAAGTCTATTATTTCAGCAAACTCGGTAGCGAATAACTCACGGAGCGTCGATCGGCGGTAAAATAGGAATAAACGGTGTCGCCCGCCTGGCGGTTCGAATAAATTACAAAGATATATTATTATTAAAATTTGGGCGCGAACTTTGTAGCATTAACTCGGGCGATATCGGCCCCGCGTCGCGAGAGGGTTGACTTGACTAAACTGCCCATAAATATGCCTTTCTGACAATGTTATGTTCGTATCATTTTAATTATCCCTCTTCACTTTACTGTTTACTCCGACTATACTAGTATTCATAAATCATATCGGTAATTTTCGTTCGTCATTTTCGTCCTGTGCTAGACTTTTATTTGGGGTTGCCAGGTCTTCAAACCGAAAAGTCGGACAGGCCAGCCAGTTTAGCCGGATATTTGTGTAAAAAGACCGGACACCCTTATTTTTTAGACCTAGTACAAAATGGCAATTTTTTTTAAAAGCCCGCTTGCGCAAACGCAGCGATACAAGGTGAGGCGAGTGCAGCGGAAACCAACACATGACAAATATGTAAAAAAATAGTTAAACTTAAAAAGCTTAACAAAAGTCAGATAGGCCGGACACCGTCTAATTTGGCCGAACACTCAACCAAAAAGCCTGACTGTGTCCGGCTTTATCCGGACGCCTGGCAACGCTACTTCTATTTGAGTCTCTTGCTGGGACTTTCTCAAATCTTCTTTATCCGGCGGTCCACCTAGTGAGGGGTCTTATGGTAGGTAACTGTTCTACTAACATATATACAAGTTCTTCTATACATCTGGCTATATAGCTATATATAACTGGCTGCCTATTTAAAAAATAAATCTACGTGAGATAAAGTCGATAAAACATTATGTATTTTGGGAGTCCTCGACCGTGCCGATTTGGAGATACTGGCTGCGGAACCCAACTTCCGCTGTAAATCAAACCCAAGACGTCTAGTCATTAGGAAAATTATCTCAATTGTAATCAAAGAAAAATGTATAAAAAAGGCTACGCATGAATAATAATAATTAACAAAATAAATGTGTTATGAAAGCAAAGAAAATGTACTCATACTCAATACTCATACTCAATATTTAATATTTAGGGTATAAATGACTATTTAGTATTTATTAATAATTATAACCGTAACTTCAAAATATTGAAAAAACAAGTTTCATGTTTTTGATTAATATACTTAGTGCCACCTAGCGCAAACAGGCAGAACTATATCGATTTTATTAGCATTGCAATTAGAGGCCTTTGACCATACGCGTAGCTTTCTACCTAACATTCACTCAAGAAAGCCTTGAAAGCTAAGAAGTTACCATCACATTAAATCAAACTAAAATAAAATAATTGGTGTCTATTAAAGTGATATGAATTTAATTAGTATTAGAATTTTATTAATAAAGGTTATATTAACGATTAAAATAATAAATCAAATGGTCTATGATCATACAGTTAGTGACATCTAGTTTAACACACATAAACTACTTCGATATACAAAGATCAGTAAAAATTTATCGAACTTTTGTTTATTTTGCCTGAAAAAGTCTTTGAAACTGATTATAATCGTTCTTCATAAAGCATGAAGAGCAGTTAACGCGTGAAACGAATGATTTACGCCAAACATTTCCCGCGCAGTTGTTTAACACCGCCGCTAGATGGCGTTGGTCGGCTAAGTGGTGCTATTTTCTCGTGTACTTAGCGCAGCGTTGACCGCGTTGCGTTATTTATCGCGCCATTACAACGGGAACCCTTAAATCATCACGTGACGCCCTTCTACGTACACCTTATGGACCTAACACCACGTATAACTCTTGTCCCCACAGACATAAAGGCTGTTTTCGATGTAAATCTTTTAGTTGTCGCCCGTACGTGGCCTAATGAATGGCAGACGCGCTCCTAAACTTTTTTTCTCCTTTATGAAATTGTTCAGAGAGCACTTAGCAGGAAAATCTATTAGACAGACGGCGGGAAATAAAAATGAAGTATTTCAGTACGTTCTACAAGCCAGTTGACTCTTAACGATGCAATTTTTGTGAAACAATTCAAAACTTCCATGGCCGCCTGTAAATTATGAATGTCGCTTTTAGTATTGGGTACATTTTTTAATAAAACTTTTGCGCGGACCTTCAGGTTATGGGCATAGTTTTTCAAAACTTCTTTCTGAAATCTAGTCGGTAGTAGGTTTTATATATTGTTTGGAGCTTTAATAGGCGTAAAGCTTGTATTAGGATTATTATAGTGCGACGGATATGGTTTGACCCTTCGACATTTCAGGTTCACAGTCCGGCCTCATGCCCGTTGAGCTTAACATAATTATTAGCATAGAATATCATAAACATTATAAGGTGGGCCTAGGTATGTTTTTTATGGTCTTGGTACAGAATGGAAAGTGGCATCAGGTTTGAAGCCACGTCGCGTCAGCTTGCGGGACATAAGGCGGGACGGATGTTTGAATTTTGATGTCCCGCCATTTCCTGCAAATTCGTATCCGATCGACTTCTATCTGTGGGATTTATATGTTTTTGGATTATATTTTTTTACATAATCATTGATAGAAAGACGACCCTGTATGCGATTAACTTTGAGGTCATTTTATTAGTTATACTTAGTGCGTTTTTATGTAACCTTGTATCTAAGGAACTACTGGAAGATTATAATGCGATTTTTTTACATTAAGAACCTATCTAGTTAGTATGAATTTCTAAGTAGGTTTTTAGAGACTTTGCTCTACATGGGTGTTAGTTCAGCAGGTTCTAAGATTAGATCCTTAGATCCTTTTTTAAATTTAAAGCCTAAAAAGTAGAAAGACGACAGTTTATACAACAATGCGAATTTGTTATTTTCTTCATGTTAGAAGCTATTTAACATTTTTGGCTACCTTTATGGACTTCAGCGCCCATATTATTATTGCAAATGCCATTGTGTCAGGACTTGCAACAGTTTGCAACCTTAAAAAAGTTAAATCCAAGTACCTAAAAGCACGAATTATTTCCAATAATATTGTGTCTATATATCGGAAACTATCGTGAAAATAACTAAATCCAATCAGAATCTTCCACCAGGGAATCGCTTGAGGCGGGAATCCAGCCAGAATCTATCACTGTCCGGATCGCTTACCGCAAGCCTGCATAAGTCCCACAAGTATAACACAATTTTGACATACCATTGATCTATCCAAACGGGGATCATCTCAACACCTAGCCTGTCTCCCAAGGGATGTCAACCTGCACTCAACGACTCTTGCACTATCAATAAACCAACGTTATTGACGAATTCAATATACATCGCCGTTCTTATTAGTACCCATCAAAATGAGTGTCTAACGTAACAAGCAATGTATGTCGATCAAATTTTATGATCGCTTCATCATGTACGAGAGTGTGCTTTTTATTTATGAACCAAAATAGCGTATAACGCAAGTTAGCTGTATGTGAAATACAACGTTATTTCTATCATTTAATAAGGATGTATTTCCTATGCAAATATTTGTAGTTGAGCTGTTTAGTTATGAGACTACGGAGTAGATAGTTTGAAAGACAGGTTCTATCAAGCATTGACAACTACATATTGTGTATTTTATTCGGTAGGTGTAACCTCTGCTTTGAATATGTAGGTGCTCTATGAAATTGGCTTGTACCGTGATATGGTGCAAAGTAATAATTTCTTATTACCTTGGTGTTAGGGATTATTTTGGTTTGCCATATGGGTTCGTGTATTATATTTCACATGTTTCGGAAATGTGTCGCGCATTACACGAGCAAAGGTGTTGACAGAGTGATTCAACTTCCAATAGGAAGTCAAGACAAGACATATTTTGTGGAAAATACGTCAATACGTTGTGAATTTATCAAGGCAGTTACTACGTTATAAGTCATGTCGAGCCACTTCCTAACATCTAGTCAGTTTTGAATGTGCACCAACATTAAGTTTCCGTATTCATTTTACCCGTATGTCATATACTTTTCTCAACCAGCCACTTAGGTATAGTGAAAATTACAATCTTTGATTGGATAGTACACTCTCGCTATTGGTTGAAATGAATTGATGCAGCAAGAAAGTCATAGGTAGGTATATCCCGCCAATCAGAAGTGATTGCAATCATCACGCTGCAGGGATCATTTATAGACTTTGCACAGAAAGTCACAGTTGAAACATTTACATATTTAATTGCTTAAACGCATATAACGAAAAGTCAGAGGTGCCCGGGATCAAACTTGCGACCCCCCGAATAGGAGACTGAAATAAAATGAAATGAAATGAAAAAATGAATATATAATATTGTACACCAAATAAACACTTACACTACTAACACACATGAACAACACAGTCAGTGAATGACGGCAGTCCTAACAACGACTGCACATGCTTCACTGGTGAAGGAAAACATTGTAAGGAAACCAGTACACCTGGGGGTTCCCCATAATGTTCTCAAAGGTGTTTGAAGTCTACCAATTAGCAATGGGCCAGCGTGGACTATAGACTATAACTCTTCTCTGAGAGGCAACCTACGCTCAGTAGCGAGACATTTATGTTACTTATAATGATGATGATGCAAGGAAAGTCCAATGTCCTTAGGTACTGTTTCGAGGTCTTTACTTTAAAGGATCTTCGCGGCTTACGTTTCGCACCACACAAAACATTTTTTTGTATCCGAAATAGGCTTGCGCTTGACGACAATCAGTACTGGATAGCACTGATGAGGTCTAGGTTGCAGCGCGCTTGCCTAGAAAATGCCTATTCACCCTTACCTTCAGCACTCAAATTATAGGTGACAGGAAACTCGGATGCTGGAAGAGTGTTCCACTTCTTAGTGGTTCTTATCAGGAACGTTGAATTAAAGCGTTTCTTTCGAGTACATACACATACAGTTACTATTGCTTCAGTTTACTTATTCTTTGGGCTGAATCGGTATATCATACAGCTGTCATGTCATACACAAGATGGCCACTCTCATTAAAACACAGGCCATGATTTATTCCAAACTACAATGTTATCTAACCCCATAAATACAATCAAGGGCTGCGCCGAACCTTGGCGAACGTAACAAAAAAAAATTAAAAAGTATCCATAAATTTCCCAGTTATCAAGATTGGGCGGGAGTTTAACGTTTTAATAAATAACTCGTTGGTTGATTTTTTTCTCTCAAATTAATAATAATATGGCATAAATCAATAAAAGAATGGAAACGTTTCTGAACTGGCTCTGAATGATTTGTTGTAAGGCGAGCGCTCCGTCTGTCCGATATGTTCACCGGGGACGAGCAGTCTTGATACTTGTGAGGAGATGCTGGAATTCTTGTTCTCAATCGGTCACTCTGGAGAGAGCGGTCATCAAGCGATGCTCCTCCGACGCTAGAATAGGAAGCACTTATAACGAGGCTGTTACGAGTAATAAAATGATTAGCATCAGGCAAAATACTATATTCTACTAATTTGGTCGGACGTAGGCTTTTTGCCCGATACTATCTGAATAAGAAATATTTTACATTACTGTTATTTTAGCGCTGTTCTCCTGCTGTTGAGATTTGAATGAATTTTGTCTTTTATAAGGCGACAAACACAACGTAATTCTAAGTCCAAAGAGATATATTTGATTCAAGATTCAATTCAACGTTCCCTCAAATATGGTTGAGCGAAGCAACGGCTGGATCATGCGTCATGCTCGTGAACGGGTGCCACCAACTGGAATGGATCTGCTTTGTCTGCCCGTCTTAACATGCGTTGGTTTGTATATATCTACGTATGCATTTTTGAATCTTCATTGTGGAAGCACTGTATACATAGCATAGTTTTGTTACCTATTGTAATTTTTTTTTTAAAAGAACAACTGCTGAGTTTCTTGCCAGCTCTTCTCAGCAGAATCTGCATTCCGAACCGGTGGTAGATTTATGACGTGTCATAAGAGCTACAAGTTGGCCTACATTAAATAAATAAATTTTGATTTTGATTTTGATTTCAAGTATCAAGACGGGTCGAGTGCAGTATATAAAGCTAGTCCTATATCAGTCGATATCGAGTGGAGTCTAGATGCCGTCCCACCTCCAATAAAGTGCAGCTATCAATTCTGATGCAGACTCCTTTTACCCCGGGCTCGGGTATGACAGATGTGAGGCTTGTAATTAATATTTTGTATTAAACCCATATAACTTGCTGGCCTTTATGAAGATGAGTTTATTTTTTGTCTTTGATAACTGGTTTGCGATTTCTGGAATCCGGATGCTTTGAACCTTCATATAGAATAGAATAGAAATATTTTTATTCTAGTAAACTTTTGCAAGTGCTTTTGAAACGTCGATGAATCTACCACTGGTTCGGAATGCCCTTCCTGCCGAGAAGAGCCAGCAATAAACTCGGCGGTTGCTCTTTTCAATAATTTTCTTTTTACAATAGGTATTAACTATGCTATGTACCTATACAGTGCTTCCACAATGAAGTTTCCTAACCTGGAACAAATCAGAGAGGTTCTGCGTTTGAATCTTACCCGAAAGCCCTGTGTCGCCGTAAAACTTTCTCTTTTTTTTTTCTTTGTCAACCAATACAAGTCCACAGCTTGATATAGGTTTCTTGGGGCCTTCCAAATGTCTCGGTCTTGTGGCATCTGTATCCTGCCGCTTCCAATGTCCTCTCTGGGTGTCGTTGGTTCCCCTAGTGCGTGGTCGTTACTGCAACATCTTTGGACTCCAACAACCATCGGTTGTCCACCAAAGAGACAGTGAGAGTTAGGGGCTAGAGAGTGCACTTATGTTTACGCACCCCCTTGTGCACTATAATATCTCCCGTGCAGAAGATTAATCTCTCAGGAGATTTTTTTTTATTAGCCAAGCTGAACTTGACTTATATTCTCCTCTCCCTTCCAAATAAGCGAAAAGCTTGTGCTAGGAGTGGGTACGACAATAGCACAACGGGTGGGGCTCGGACCTGCGACCTTTCAAGTTTCAGTCCGTACCTTAACCGTTGGGCTATTGAGGCTTTGGCTTTAGATTGGCTCCCATTGCCGGATTCGTTCGGGAGGACATTATAACTTCAATAATTTAGTTCCACTTAATGTCGACACCTTTGTCGACACCTACACTATTTACCGATAGTAGCAAGTAACTTACCGATTCGATACCGATATAATAACAGGTAATAGGTACAGCCATGTATCTCGGTCACGGCTCCCGTCTAAGTTCGAGAGCCCTCAAAGCAGCATTAAATGAAAGCTCATTGTCTCCGCGCTATCGCGGGATCGGATCGCAAAACATCGTACCTGAATAACCCAATAATTGTGTACATAAATCATTTGAACGACTCCTGATAATTCTCCTTGCGAAGTAAATTGTCGCGCCGAGTCATAGGCGAACGCGGGATAAGCTTCGAATATCTATTTTTTTTTTTTTTATGTACCTACATATAAGGAATTACAAGGCAGCATATGTATGTTAGAAGAAGTAGAAAAAAGAAATTTCTTCCAGCTTCCCTTGAAAGTGAGTAAGGTGAAATTATATGGTGCTCATTACATCCTTGGCTGGGCACAAATCACAATGAAAAAACCCATTTCTTTTTGTAAAAAAAATCAACAATTCGTTTTCTACTGGTAGATTAACTCAAGACAACTACTCGTAAATCGTTATTAGACTTAGGGTCGATTTCACCAACGTTAAATAAGTAAGTTTTGATATTTTGACAGATTTTCGACAAGTTTATGAAATTAAAGACAATATGAACTTGCACATGAACTGTATTTATTTTATTTAAAATTATAATAATGTTCTCAATGTATGTAATGGTGTATAATAGTATGTAGAGGTGGCTGTTGCCTTGACAAAAAATTAAAAGAAGAAGCCGGAGTGACAATTGTTATGTGTTGCCACACTTTTAATTTCAATTTTATAATATTGAACAACATGGAGTATAGAACTCGTGGAGACGCGTAGCAAAACGCGAAAAGTTTCTGACTTGTGCGTCGCCGGGACGCCCTGAACGTAAGGGTTGGCACAGGCCGGTGATAACACGATACGTGCGAAACTCGACTTTTCAACCTTTTGTTGGGCAAGACGATAATGCCCCTAATATATGCGCTTTGTTGGGGCCTGTTTTTGCGTTTGTCACATTTTATATTTTCATCTCAAAGGGTATCCTTGTGATGTTGTGCCTTAATTCTAATTCACGAGAAATATTGTTTATCCTTTTTGGTTTTCTTTTGTATCATCTAATTGGGTTTCGGAGTTTCGTGTCTCTTACAGGTGCGCTTTATTTATCAGCCATACCTACCTTACACATTTCGCGATATCTACGTTTGGTTTTTATCTTTTTTGAATTTCTGCCACTACTGAAATATTTTAAATACAAAAGTAGCTCTATCTATCTGTTACCATTACATGTCTTAACCGCAGACCAGAATATCTTGACGACGACAGAGCTAGTTTGCATTCTGGAGTTGGACATAGGCTACTTGCCCGGAAAATCCACGGCAGTTCACACGGCATTTTGAAAAACCTTTATCATACTAAAGAAGTAACGGGCAGCAAGCTAGTATATAACAGTCTTGCCTTTTACGTCTACGTTAACGTAAGTTTTTCCGATACGATTTTTTTACGATACTGACTTTCATTTTTTAAATAGATTTCCTACAACGCAATCTATCCAAGTATTTTTGCTATCGGGCGATTTTGTTAATTATCAATTATTTTTGTACTTTTTCTCATTAGGTACTCTATCATTTAACAGGGAACTTTACAAATATTCACCACAGAGTTGAGTTTTACAATGTTTCACTATCATTTACTTATTGATAAATTCTTCGAACTTGAAACTCTTGAGATTTCAAAAAGTCATTACTATATTGTATTTCAATTAATTTTAGTTTCAAAATAACTTTGATTAGGTAATTATTTCGGGATTTTTCTTAAAAATTGGAAGTAGCGTAAAATCCACGCTAGATGGCGTTAATAGTTTCAAATCGATGCCGGAATTTTTAAAAAGCTGTATATTTACCTGATATATAATAATTAATTATTGCAACGTTAATAGTCAAGTAGACACGGCAGATAAAGCAGATATTCAGAAAGGACGGAAATTCTTCAAGAAGCATTAAAACTTCGAGTTTTCGACAGGCCTTCTTATCTGTTTCGACTTTCAAAACATACGGTAGAATATGCTCTTACCATACGAGCTACAGGAAAGCCTATTTAAAGTTTTTGAATATTTATAAATATGTACATAAGTACACTGCGTAGGTACCTACCTATATTATATTTTGTCCGCGTGACAAAGTCTGCCGCCCACCTATAACATTAGATCGAAGTGAATCTAATTTTTAAAGCTCAAGTTATCCTCAATTAAATATCCACCAGATCTCCAAGATAGCGATCTTGCGCCTGCGCACGATCTACCTAACAAATGATAACGCCAACCCCGCAATTAAATCCCATCCGTACTGGGATGCGCCATTCCATGCCACTATTGATTTGTGATTGATTCTATAAATGACCACTTTTCATTTTCAACCTAAATTACACTCTACTGATATACGTTAAGATTCGAATTTAAATGCAAATCGAATGTAGTCTCTAACCCGATTGTATAGAATATTGATACCATGTAAGTTTTGTAGGACCTTATACTCATTTATTACAGTAGCTAAAACACATTTGATTTTGAGCTTTATTTAGTTACACTTTGAGTTTAATTTGGAACGTAAGCGATCAAAATAAGGAATAAGGACTCGTTTCTTAAGGCTCTACGTTACTTAAAGGGTTGCAACTTATCGATTTTGAACTTAAATAGCATACATATAAGGTTGTAAATACGTGTAAGGTCACGTATGAATAATTAGTTTTTTCATGTGTTACAGTTATTTACTATTTTCTAATGGCTGGAGGAGATTTATTGGGTCAGAAGGCGTTGCCGTTATGTATGGATGTTTGATAGGCGTTTGATTTAGTAGTATTTTGTTGTTTTGGAACGATTTATTAGTCTAAGTCCAAGTCCCTTTTTAGTGGCTATTTTCAATGGCTAACTTAAATCTTTTTTTTCGAACTCGGAGAAGTCAATACTTGTGATTTTGGCACGTAAAGATCCCGTTTCTTATAAAAATCAAAACAGAAGCTAGTAAAAGAATAAATAAGAAGAGTAATATTTAAAAAAATAAAAGAAATAAAAATCAAAATATGGTTTTATTCGCACCGGTTATTCATATTTGTTTTATTTTTCTTTGATCGATCGTTATGAATGAAGAAGATTCTTTGAATCAAAGATTTTTCTTGATTCAAAAAGCGATCAAGGAAAATAGAACTACTTACCATAAACACACTACATAAATTACTAGATACTTCCTTATGACTTACCTAAAAGCTGATGCGTGCGACTTCATTGGCGTAAAAATTTTGAAAAATACGATAGAAACTCATAGATTTTCCCGGAAATAAGTGAAGCCTATAAAAAAATTACCAACGTTACATTTTTCGATTTTTCAGCTCAAAAACGTCAAGACCGATTTGAAAATATTTGTTTTCTTTTGTACGCTAAAAAAGAGGTGATATTAAAAAATAGTCAAAACTCAAAAGAACACTTGAGTTTGACTATATTTTTTAATTCTTTGTATTAGAACGTACAAAAGAAAAAAAAATATTCAAATCGGTCAAGCCGTTTTTCAGTTTTAGCCAGACTAACGTACATTTTATCGATTTTTATAAAATTACAAGAAGATATAGATAGATAAGTAAGTACACGGTATGTTATAGAGTCGCACGGTAAGCTCATAGAGCGAACTTAGAGCGAAGGAACATAAATCGTTCCGTTTCACGAAAATTCCTATGTTTATAGCAATTAACAGTTCCCGACGTCATGTCACTCGCTAGCTACATGACTTACTGTTAGGGGTGGTGCACACGAGGTCCATTAATAACATTGTTGTAAAAAAAAAATTTTGAAACAACAGTAAGTAATATCCCTACTAAAATTATTATAAATGCGAAAGTGTGTCGTTTGTTGGTTTGATTATTTCGATACCTCCTACGTAAGTTGTTGTATCCCACAAAATTGGCATTTTAGGTTTTTGTTTTTATATTTTGATTTGATTTTGATTTATGATATCTATTTTATGCGTTCGTTTAAAAAAAAAAAAAACAGCATTTTTTAACATACTCTCAAGACGTATAAAGTTGTATCGTTATTAAAACGACGGCCTAAACCATTATATTGACCTTCACCATAATTAACGCGTAACGTAAGCGTTTTTGGGGATACAACAACTTACGTAGGAGGTATCGATTTATTTATTTCCTTCAATAACGCAGCAACGGATCACAGGATCGACGTGATTTTTTTCATGCGTATAGTTGAGGACCCGGAGAATGACATAGGCTACTTTTATGCTGGAAAAAACAGAGTTTGCGCGAGGAAAGAAGACCTGGCTAAGTGGCTAGTCAAAAATGCACTACTACGCGTTTACGTGCGTTTACGGATATGAATGGATTCATTTCAAAAAAATCGAAAGGCTTTAATTCTATCAGTGTAAGTGTCCATTTAACTCACATTAGCTTAAGTAATTAACTCACTCAATTACTCAAGGTGCTTTCTTCCGTAAAACTTACAAGTATGGCCAGACCAAGTAATTTACTTGAGCCACTATCTAAGGCATAAATGCCGTTAACACGATTGTTGATGTTACTATAATATGCATGGACTTGCCGAAGACGTGTAGTAAGTAGCGGTCAGTTGTGAGTTGTGACTCAGTGTATAACGCTCAATCAATACGCAACACGTCACCGTTGACGTTCACTTACTGCACAAAAAGCCGCCATTCGCCGCAGACTCTGTACAGCAGAAAAAGTGTTACAAATTGTGCTGACCACCGACCACCTTCGTTTTCGCGGTACCAAAGTAGATGTCACGCAAAAGCTACCGGGGCTGCGTGCGGCTCATTTGCACGGGGCCTTACGTAACTCTTACACGTGTAAAGCGGGCATTAGAAGTTCGCGCGTGTGCCCTAAGCCTTGCTTCGTCCCGCCTCCGGGTTATTTATCGTCTTCTTAATTACGACTTTCGATGTGCCCGGACGTTCTCATACGTCAGTGGAAATTTGAAACAATCGCTTGTATGGAGAATTGTTTCGAATATCTTAATGTGGAGGAGTTCGTTTATTGCGCTATCTATTATTATGTTGTTGGTATAATTCATTTGTCTTGTTAGAGCTGTTAACTCTAAACAATTAGACGTAATTTTTTGGGACTTTGTAAATAGCGTGTCAAAGTTCTAATGTTTGATACCAGTTAAGGAAACGAATTGTTCTTTTTGTCTTTGGTCCTTGACAGGGTATTTTGGTGGTCTATAAATGGGAGGCCGCTCGTCTCTATGGTCAGACGGAGTACACATGTCACTTGGAAGCCTCAATAGCCCAATGGTTAAAGGTGCGGACTCAAAACTGAAAGGTCACAGGTTCGAATCCCACCCGTTGCACTATTGTCGTACCCACTCTTGGCATAAGCTTTCCGCTTATTTTGAGGGGATAGGAGGACTAGGAGCTTGGCTAATATTCTTTTTTTTAAAACATGTACATGTATTAGGCATCGACGTATTACCTACATACAACCCCATAGGTACAACGTTAGATCTGCTTTACCGCCTTCAGCGGCGTTGCGAATTAGCGAGGTGCTGTGATCCAATCGCCTTAGCTGGTGCTAGTTAATAGTCCCATTAGGCCATAGTCCATCACCTTGGTCAAGTACGAATTTGCTGACTTCACACATCTTGAGACCAATGTCAGTCATTCAGATTTCCTCACGATTTTTTTTTACTATGAGATAGGCTTGCACTTGACGACAATCAATGATGGGAAGCATTGGTGAGGTCTAGGTTGGAGCGCGCTTGCCTAGAAAATAACTATTCACTCTTGTCTTGAAGGTACTCAGATTAGGCGCACGTAAGTTCGAAAAGTTTGAGATGCGTGCCTGGGATTGAATCCCGGACCCATCGAAAAGAAGACAGAACTTTTAAACCACTAGACTGTCAACTCTTGATCATAAGATGTAATTTTATCCGTTAGCTATAAAACACTGTTGATTGACGATCTATTGTAAACTGTAGTAACAAAGATGAGTTATTGAGTATTGAATGATACGCTTTTATGGTTTTGTGTGAAATACGAATTCGATTCCTTTGTATGGTAATGGGAGAAACCGTGTTTTAATTACACCATGGAAAAGATGATTATATGCATGAAGAGTTGTTTTTAAGCTATTGCATAGCTTCTATCGCGGGCCTTGAGCGTGGAGACCGAAGCCAGAAATTCCGTAACGAAAATAACCTGACACGGGACTCCTCTCACCGCTAGATGGCGTTGATAAAAATTGCTATGCAATAGCTTTACCGCGGCAGTCCCCGAGTGCCACACGTCTTTTTATAGATTATAGATTAAAGGAACATATCGTCGGGGATAGTGCAAATCCGCGTAACTAGCATTAATAGGTACATTAAATTCCATTTTCAAACGTTTGTGGTCAAATCAAAACCGCGTAAGTGTCGTAGCGACTAAATTAATCACTTTAAAAAATAGGTATCCATTTTTATCAATACACAGAACACATGAATTAATACTCTCTGTTTAAAAATTAGCTCAATAGCTATATAATAGTTATTTGTTCAACAAGATAGCAAAGTTCATTTTTGTTGCGAGTGCCTAGTTTGAATCCCGAGCGAGCGAAGGATTCTAATATAGAATCACGAGCTTAGCGAGTGATTCTAAGTTAGAATCCTGAGAGTAGTGAGGGATTCAAAGGCACAAGAAGCAAAAACTTTGCTATCGTGTGATACATACAACTTTTCACCTCAATAGCAAAAAAATACAAGATGTAAGAAAAATATTTATTAAAACATAAAGGATATTTTAAAATTTTAAAAATTAGGTTTCTTTATTTAAAAACTTATCAATATCATGAGCGGTGAAAACTTTAGATTTTTTAGATTTGTGCCCCTCCGACTGTCTTTTCAAAAATGCAATAAGTTTAGGATAAGTTTCAATGTGAACGTCGCATTTCGATTTGATTGTACCTTTAAACATGGAGTAAATACTCCATAATGTAGATGGTTGCTTGTTTTAGACAATTCCATGAAATATGATAAAATCACAGTCTCTGAATAGGACTTCGCACCCTTAGAAAGTCTCCAATCATTAAATAATTCATAGGCTTTAAAGGTTTTTCACGAGACTTTTCCGGAAGAAAGTTTAATTCAGCGTTAGACACTAATTCTTTTAATTCTGAAAGTGTTAAATTATCACTAGATTCACTCATTTTGTTATTTTAAAATTCTTACAACAAATAACTACTAAGAAATTAGTACCTAATTAAAATATAGAATAGAGTTAATTATTTTTTTTTTGCCGCCATTTTATATTACTATTTTGTCTGCGTTCGGAATTGTGTCATTTATAAAATAAAATATATTAATTAATTAATTTTAATTTTCTTTTATGTTTCATGTTGTGTTACAGAATTATAAAGTCTAAAACACATTTAAAAAAAGTAAATAAGTAGTTTAAATAATAAAATAGAGAGTTAAAAAATTTTGTCGAAATAAAATGTATGGGGTATGCAATATTATATACAAAATTTCTGAACGTTTCTTGAGACGATGAGTTGAAGAAACGCCAATCCAATGCGTTCTATATTCAAAACACTTTTTCTCACTGAGTGAGCAAAAACGACTTTTGCTCACTGGTTTTGGGCAGCAAAGGCGCCCTTTTTGAGCTAGAGAGGTGAAAATAAAGTTTTAACCTTCCCCTGTAAAACTTGGACTAGTGTAGATCCGCGGTTTTTACCTATGGTACATTCGACGACCTCCCTGGCGCAGTGGTGAGCGCTGTGGTCTTATAACTGGGAGGTCTCGGGTTCGATTCCCGGCGGGGACAATTTAGTAATTTATTATTTCTAAATTGTCTCTGGTCTGGTCTGGTGGGAGGCTTTGGCCGTGGCTAGTTACCACCCTACCGTCAAAAACATGCCGCCAAGCGATTTAGCGTTCCGGCACGATGGCGTGTAGAAACCGATTAGGGGTATGGGTTGAATTTACACTGCTATACCCCTTCCAAGTTAGCCCGCTACCATCTTAGACTGCATCGTCACTTACCATCAGGTGAGATCGCAGTCAAGGGCTATCTTGTCATAGAATAAAAAAAAAAAAAAAAATTCGCGGTTTTGCACTATCCCCGACGATATCTCGAATTAATCCATCCAATGTGCAGACGTCCACAATTGGACATAGATCACCTTAAAGATGACCACAGAATACAATATTGTGGCACTTTTGTTTGTTGATTTTCAATATGAATGTCCGTTAAAAATGACTCAATTTAGTTAATAGTTATATGTATAGTCAGTGTACGTTTATAAATAAGGTGCAAAAGAAATAGTCTTTGCTATAAATAGGCAATTCAAGTATTTATTATTAATTATAATTGCTTGATTGCTAATTTATATCCGACAGACAAGTGACATGTTTGCCTGCACGTGGCCCTGAGTCCAGTAAGTGCATGTTACACAGACATGTCGTTAAAAGTAATAAAAAAGCGATTAATTAATACTTGTAAAGTGCTATTATGATTTTATAATTATTGTTGAAAGTAATTTTAAATACTAGACGATTCTCGCGACTTCGTACGCGTGCTACTCTTTAATTTTCCAGGATAAAATGTAAACTATATAATCTCCATTCCAATAAGCCAAATCGGTTCACTATTTGTGGCGTGAAGAAAAAAAAAAAAGAAAAAAAAAAATACATGTGTGTGTGTGTGTCTGCGTGTGCGTTAATTGAAGTGTGGGCCACCAATATTATTTTTTTATTTAAAGAATATCAGCCAAGTTGAAGTTGACTAATATCCTCCTATCCCCTCTAAACCTCCAAATAGGTGGAAAGCTTGTGCTAGGAGTGGGTACGACAATAGTGCGACGGGCGGGGTTCGAACCTGCGACCTTTCAGTTTTCAATTTTTTATTTTTTATTGAAGTGTTAACCTACACTTAAAGGAAATAACCTAATAGATTTATAAATACATATCAAAAATTCCGAGGCCGGCGGGATTCGAACCCACATCTCTCTGGGAATCGCGCCCGAGTGTGTTAACCCGTTACACCACGGCGAACCACACGTCAGCCACGAAATTACTGATATGTATCTACTTTTTCAATCAGTTTTATAGCAACTGTTTACACAACACAACAGTTTTATAGGAATTTTTGATACGTATTTATAAATCTTTCAGTTTTCAGTTCGCACCTTTTAACCGTTGGGCTATTGAGGCTTAAATTGGTTACAAATCTCATGACTAAAGACTTGTTTCTGACATTGAGCCATAGTGCAAAGAAAAGTTGACTAACATAATATTTTGAAAATTATTGATATCAAAACTTCCTTCCAAGGCTGTCAGAATAATTTTCATATTTAAAATATTTCTCCAGACACCAAATATCAAATTCGGAAAATAAAAAAATAAAATACGACTGAAATTAACTGTTAAGATTCTCGCTGTTAAATAAACTGACCACCGAAGCGTAATTAGTTTACTTTAAATCAAGTACTTGCATATTAAAGGACGAGTAAAAAGAAGTGCTTATCCTTATTGAATTGATATACGAAAATTCAAAATATGTAAATGTACCTACTTATGTATGTAAATATTAAAAAATCTACAAGGGCGCGTGACTCATGCTTGTGTGTGTATCGTATCTGTATAGTGGGAGCGAGAGCTTGCTCGCGTCTGACCGCTTCCACCTAGGCTCCGGACAGGCACGCACACTCACGCAATGCGCATGTACACGACGTAACCACAAGTAAAGCTCACACGTCCTCGTGAATTAAAAGAACTATATTTAATTAGCTTTAACCCGCGGCTTCGCTCACGTTAGGTTCGATTTTTTAAGCTCCTATTTTACCTCCTTCGGGTTGAAATTTTCCAAAATCCTTTCTTAGCGGATGCCTACGTCCTAACAGCTACCTGTATGCCAAATTTCAGCTCGATCGGCCCAGTGGTTAGAGCTGTGCGTTGATAGATCAGTCAGTCAGTCAGTCAATCAGTCAGTCAGTCAGTCAGTCAGTCACCCTTGCCTTTTATATATTTAGAAGATTAAGAGAATCTGTTAAGTTTTTGCGCCCGCTAATTAAATATAGCAAGTATTTATTTTGAAGTTGGAAAAAATTACTGGTATGTTCAATAAAATTAAAAAAAATTGTTATTTAAAAAAAAAATCTCCTTTAAAAAGGATCCACAGTATCTTTGAGTTCCAACATCAATGTACCAGAAAAAAAATATATTATAAAGGCGTAGGCAGTCAATAAGTTAGCAACATTAAAGTTGAGTGCCCACGAGACATTACAGTAAAAATTATTTCTCTCGGAATTCTCGGGTGCAATAATTAACCCACATCGCGGTGTGTTTATTATATTGATAACCTGCATAGTCGGCAGCGCAGGTTGGCATAAGAAAAAGTTCATATAATTTTTGGTGATTTTAATAAAAGTACACTCTGCTGTTGTTTTCCCTAAAATTATCTTTTCTTGGTAGTACAATCATTTTATAAAAAAAATACCTATTATTACCAAAAAATCCCCGGGGTGTTATAAGTTTGAAGTGTCTGTATGTGTGCGTGCGTACGTGTCTGTCTGTCTGTTTACAAAATGGCGGATTATATATCTCTTTACAACTCCCTCAATGTGTGTATCAAATGAAAGGGCTTGACTAGTAGAATACTATGATAAATTTCAAATCCAAGATGGCCGCCATCACAAAATGGTGAATTACATATAATAATATAAATTTTTTTATTTCACATGGGGGTGCTTAAATTTTAATTTACACTTGTTAAATACAAAACTCTGTCGCTCACTGTATGTGATTGTTGCTCGACGCGTAGCAAAGTTTCAGTGGTTCTTTTCATCGAATAATAAAATTTAACGATTTTTAAACTGCCCCTGGGTGTTAATGTCAGTTTTCAAACTATTGACACTTCAAGATTGGTCTGATTGGTAACTGTTTCCATTTTATATAAACGGCACAAACGTACCTGAACTCTAGACTGAGTTGTAAAGTTAAAAATATTTTTTCCACGTTTGACGTTAATTTAAGTCAATTCTTTCTTAAGAAACTCCGAATGCAAAGTTAATGATATTTTTATGGATGTGTTGAAAAAAAATAATAATTTAAACTAGTAAATCAGTTCTTTTGTGGAAAAATTTGTAGAAAAAAAATCATAATAATATATTCTTGTAAATAAGGTCCAACGCATCAAATAAGAACTTAATCCAAAATTGATCCAAAAGTGATCCAAAATTTCCTTAGCAATAATTCAACGGTAAAATCAAATATTTCATGATAATGCTATTTTTAACCGACTTCCAAAAAAAGAGGTTCTCAATTTGTCGGAATCTTTTTTTTTATGTATGTTCCCCGATTACTCAAAGACGCCTGGACCGATATGGAAAATTCTTTTTTTGTTTGAAAGGGTATACTTTCCTGGTGGTTCCATTATCATCAGGTCAGGATCTGATGTGGGATCATGAAAAAATCGAGGGAAATCTCCAAATTTCATAGGCACAAGTTATATACTTTGTAGTGGCGTTTGAAATCGGTTTTGTAAAAAGAATTTTTGCGTTTATATTATCTCAACTACTACCGTTCGTCTTGGAGAGGCATGGTAATTTTTACAATGGAAACAGTCTCAATTCATCAAACATGGAAGATTTCGTCAGGTCGACAGCCTTTTATGAGTATCTGCTAATTTTGTGAAATCTTGGGTCGCCATTGATCCGTTACCTGACCCATAACGTACATTAAATAAAAAAATATGTTACCATAAGTAAATATAAACATTTTTTAATGAACGGCTTGCTCTAAATTGGCTCAGACTTGAAACAGAGTTAAAATGAAACACAAATATATCCTGAAATAAAGTGTCAATAGTCCAACTAAAGACAAAGTCTCAGTCTGAGTAGAAAAAGAGTGCGGTCTATACTTCTCAGCACACAAAAAAAAAAAATTGGTTGAAAAGAGTCTCCAATATAAAACGTAAAATTTTTTCTTCATTTATTTTTTCCTATATTTATTTTAACTAAAGCTACCTAAACTATATTTGTATGAAGATTCGAACGGACCTTTAATTGTTATTCGCAAAAAAAAAAAACGCTTAACGCTTCGCTTAACACTTAGTTACTGTATCAAGTTATGATAGCAAGTACGTTTGCCTATATTTTTGCGTGTTGCTGTCAATTTTGTATTGTCAAAAAAATTAATCCTAAATTACAATTTACAGCATCTTTTAGTGCTGATCAGCAGGCCGTAAACTGTCACTATAATGTAAAAAACAAAATAAAAAAAAAAACAATCTCCATAACTTGATCGCAAGTCGTAAAACTTTTAACAGTCTCAGTTTGACGACCTTTCTGATTCTGATACAGAAATGAGTGCTGTAACATTATGTGTCAGTAATAAAAGATTACGGCTTCAATCTAGATAGGTCAGAAATCAGGAGGTCTTAACTGCCGTAATTTGTCGCGATCGCCTCTTATCCGCTGATATTCTAACAGAGTATTATGCGAAGCATCTATTCTTTCTACATATTTGGAGAGCAAAGACATCATATGATTCCGAGTTTGTTTGTTTTTTTTAATAAAAAAATACGTGTCTATTTTTATAAAACTGCCTGAAAAAAGGAGTAAGTATATTGTTTTCATTGGCGCTTATCTCGCAATAATACAGATTCGGACTCATGAAAGTCCATTTAAATCTGACCATATTACATCCAATGGAGAAATAAGGGGGACTCTCATGGGAATGAAGCACTTAGAAAAGTGAATGCATAGAAACGGTCATCGTTATGTTTTTATTATACGTGTTACAGCGGCTGTAAATAAAGATGGCGCCTAAGACATGACAATGATATAACAGACATCGTCATCTGGACATAGTTCTTTCGGAAGGATCGCCATAGTACTCGATCTTGTGTCATTTGTATCCAACGACTTTCAGCGATGCTATTAACTAGTGGAGGTCTTCCAACGCTGCTGTTCCCGGTGCTGGGTCCTGAATCCGCATTAAGTTGATTCGTCTAGGTTCCTTGTAATAGTTATCCCGAATGGATAGTTTTGTATTAAATTAGATGGGAAAATTTCCGTGGGGATGGTTCTCTGTAACCCCAATCCTTACTAATATTATAAAGTAACTTTTTTACTAAACTACTAAGGAACAATTTTCAACACTCGAGCACCGAGCCTGAGCAAAGTCGAGTTGGCTAACTCTAGTCAATACAAAATTATATAGCTATAGAATATGGCAAATTGAGTAAAGCACCGTAAAAAACATTATACAAAAGCTTATGTAAGTAAGTATATAAGCAAGTAACTTTGGTTGCCCGGATAATGTTTTTTTATTTCCCTTACACGAAAAATTCATATTGTAATGTGTGAAAATGTCTTCATATATCATTTTGTGCCGGATCACTTAACTCGAACGCGTGTCCATTGTTGAAGACTTGCGAACCCAAACAATTAAAAAAAAACTAATTTATTAAATGTATAGAGAGCCAATGCTCCATCAATGCACGCGAACGAATACGAATTTAACTAACGAAGCTGACAGGTACTAAAATTGTTAAGCTTAATGTTTTTATTTATTTATTTAAGTACTTAAGTATACGAATTAAAAAAAACATATAAGAAAATTATTTGCTCATTACATTAGTTAATATATTACATTACTTTTTATTATTTGTTACAGTATTTATAGTGTAACAAAAAAGGTGACATCACGAATAGTGATCTCTTTCAGGCAAAATACAATTTTTTTACATCAATGGTTGTACACACCTTGAAGTGAATCTATTTTAATAGAATGGGTTGATCTGGAGGGTTATTTCGTTACCAGCTATATGAGGGAAGTAGCCATGGCTTTAGTGTACTAAGTGGGTAAAAATTGTCCATTTTAGACTAGTGCGCTATTTATTTTATTATAAAGAATATTACAAGGCCATGAATGTTTTTTTCTACGAGTATTCATGGTGTTGCTGGTGGATAAGCAACGTTACTTTTTGACAGAATATTTTTATTTTTATTTTTAGACAATTTATTCTATTAATGAAAAGGAAAAGCATCTAGCTATAAATTACGCTTGCAAAAATAAAATCCGAAACAATTTGATAAAGGTGATTGAAATTTCACGTCTAACGTCGTAAAAATCGTTTGCGTCATAAAAAAGCCGTGTGACAATGGCCACGGACATGACACTAGTGGCCATCGTCCGGCCTGCGCCGCCCTGATAGTGGCCAATGATTTAACGCTCAACTTTTGACACAACTAAGCTTTTTGGACATCGCCTCTGCCTATAAATAACGCCTTACGTGTCTTAGGAGTGGCCGAGATGTGGCCGGGATGCGGCCGGGATACGGCCGGGCGACAAACAGCGTGACCGAGTTTGTTCTTCCATTCTTTGTGGTGACTTCAAGTCTTCGTAACTATTTTTATTGTAAAAACCTATATTATCTTTAGGAGATATGAGATTTTGCTGCTTTGCTTTCAAATATTGGATGGAAGCAAGCGTTACTTTGCGGAATGCCATACTAAAAGAAAAAATGGCACTTGCTGTAGTCCGCCAAACCAGAAGAAATATTGCAAAGTGCAATTGTACATTGCCTAAATTCAGAGAGTGTGAAGGGATAAGAGTTACGTGATAGAAAGACAGAAAAGTCTAGGTGAATAAGACGATAGGCAAGTAGAGCTGTGTCTACCTGAATTTGTTTTATATTTATTGTATGGTAACAAGAGGTAAGTCTCAAGACTTCTCCACTCCACTCCCTCGAGAGCATGGCGCCTTAAGTTTTTCCAAAAATGATTCACTAATAACTCCAAAGCTATTAGCAAAAATAAAGAAAACACAAAGCCAATTCAATTGTCTACATGTTATCGGTAACATGTAGTTACATATAGGGTTAATGAGATCGTACATTGAAATAAAACATGGCATTATAAAATGTAGAGTCGAACACTCCAGAGTCCTTATTTTAAACGAAATAGAGTTTGAGATAGTCCCAATAATAACTATCTTCCGTTATACCGTGGTCTAGCAAGCCTACAGTTTTGAAACCAAGGCTTAAGATTACTTAGGTGAGTTTTATATTGTAACGAGTAAACGAGGTGCAGTTAGTCGTAAAGAATTTTAAATAAGTTTTATTTTTAGGAGTTGCCCCAAAATGGTAAAATAGGAGGTATAATGCTTTAAGAAATTAAACTTCTTTTTTAAAAATTACTTAGGGTTAAAATGTAGCATAATATGCTAGTAACTTGTATCTCATAAAGATATAGCGGATAGTTTGTTTTATATTTATACTATTTAGACAATTAAAGACTAAAAGGATCTGTTGACTGCCGTGCTCTTTCTATAACAGTAATTGTGCAGCTTACGCTTTGATTATTATTAAAAAAAACAAATGCGCGGTGGCGGCACTCGTCACTAATATCGAATATCTAAACTGCATAATAGTTAAGCTGCGTTTTTACATTGGAGTCAATTAACTAGTCGGCGATTCCGATCGATTTTCATTAAGGGAGTTGAATTATGTGATGGTGTTTTACTAAATTAGGTACAGCCCCCTAATATGAGTGAAATTATGTATCGAAAACCCCTTGTATCATCCCAACTAGTAACAGGCGAAGAATGTAGAGTTTGACGACCTTTCTGCAGCAGTGAAGCAACGATTTACAAGTCAGAGGTCCAAGATTCGATTCGTTTTCAACCAACTTCAAAAAAAAGAGGAGCTTTGCAATGTAAAATAACTTTAATAAAAACCATTACAACACGTTGCGCATCGGCTGCCGTTGTATGCGACTTTAGTTAAAGGGAAAAGGCAAAAACTTTAGGGAAAATTAGACATTTTGTCACAACATTTTGTACAATTTGGAACATATTATGTACGCATTGTATAATATATGCATACAAATTTTGCCTTTGATACATAATAGTATATCTAACGTAAATGTATATTATCAGAATTATTCTAAACTAGCTTTAACCCGCGGCTTCGCTCACGTTAGGTTCGATTTTTTAACCCCCTATTTAGCCCTCTTGGGGTTGAAATTTTCCAAAATCCTTTCTTAGCGGATGTCTACGTCCTAACAGCTACCTGTATACCAAATTTCAGCTTGATCGGTCCAATGGTTAGAGCTGTGCGTTGATAGATCAGTCAATCAGTCAGTCAGTCAGTCAGTCAGTCAGTCAGTCAGTCAGTCACCTTTGCCTTTTATATATTTAGAAGATTATAACTTTATGTACCCTAAGTATCTATGCCTTTGTCAAGTTGTTAGGAATAAGGAAAACCAAAGTTTAGAAATGGGTGTCAGCATCCTTCAGAAACTATAATTTAAAACCTTTCTTCAACTTTAAATTCTCAAAAACATTACGAATGACAGATAGGGGATATAAAAACGAAACCATCTTTTAAAAGTTAAAATCGGAATAGTATAATAGTGATGTGAAATAAACTTAAATATACATTTTACACCCATGAAGGGATCAAATCGTAACAAAAAGCCGCTTTGATATATTTATTGGCGTTTTAAGGGAACCGACTTTTATCGTGAAATAAACATCACTATTTAGTAGCTTTTATAAGGTTTTTATGTTTGGGTAGATTTGAGTGGAGAAGGACTTTTTGTATTTATAAAACTTTTATAGGCTTGTAAAATAAAATGATGTGCAGCAGGAAATGTTGAACTTCGAATAACCAAATAAATATACAACTGATTGATTGAAGTGACTGAAGTCATTCTCTTCTTGAAAATATTATTAATCTAATTGAAAAAGTGTACGCGCGGAAGACTTTCTTCTTTCTGACAATTTATATTATTGTTCTAAATCTTTTTCAACAAAGCCTTCAACTTTCAATTTTTGAAGGTTTTGTATGCCGCCTCAATTTTATTTAAGAGAGTAGAGTATAGAGACACTGTTCTAATGTCTATTATTCTGTAGCTGACAGACAGTAGGTTCATTCAAAGCACATGGAATGACAACCATCGCTTGTAATTACTATTTTAAGCAGATTTAAGTAAGTATTTAAAAATAAATGATCATGAATCTATTTAGTGTAAAAATATTAAACACAAAAGTTTCTTCACCTTTTTCTCATTAAATTATTATTATTGTTTAAAAAAGTTCTTTCCATAATTATATTAGCAGTCAATGATTACCTGCAGTACACATTGCAGGAAAGTTGATAGTACTGGGCACCTATCACATATTTTTCATTTCAAATTTATCGATATAAATCTTGCCTCTCTGTCTAACTCTACCTGTCCTTCTCGTATTAATAGCGTTAAGCTTAAAAGATGTAAGGGATTTGCGATTTTATTTCAACTTCTAATTTTATGCCCAAATGATTTTTATGTCGTAAACTTTTTAAGTGCTTCGAATCTCATTGAAGTGAATTATAAAATGATGTTTAAAGGCAATAATAAAAAGTGTTTTACACACTTGCAGTTGACAATGTCTTCTTAATTTATCTAAACTATAATCCTAATAAATAAATACAGAAGACAAAACTGAAAAAAAAGATCTACAGCAAACTACAGGACTCTCTGGTGACTCATAACCCCAAACAATATTTCAAAATCTTTTGATTGTTCTGATACCTATGCAATGAAAAACCTGCATCAAAATCGATGGCGTTAGATATAACACCTTTCCGCGCTACCTAATGTCTGTGTAGGTCTTAGACTTATAAGAGGTAATTAATACTGTACTCAAGTAGAGATAGATCTTAGTACAGCGACTTACTAATATTATAAATGCGAAAGTGTGTTTGTTTGTCCTTCAATCACGCCGCAACAAAGCAACGGATCAACGAGTTTCTTTGCATGGGTATTGTTAAGAAACGGGAGATTGACATAGGCTACTTTTTATCCCGGAAAATCAAAGAGATCCCGCGGGATTTTTATAAACTAACTCCACGCGAGTGAAGCCGTGGACGTCAACTAGTTATTGATAAAAACAACATTCATCATTACAAAGAAGTACTTGGAGACGATTATTACAAAAGAGCCGTAAACGCAAAAACTGATTCAGAACCTAAAATTGAACTGTCAAAAGTCACAGATTAAAAATGGCGCGGAATGAAAACGGCGGGAAACCACTGTCATCGATTGATTCCATTGTTTTACTGCAAAGACAATGGCCGATGGAATCGCCTTTAACGCCAAATTTGATCATGCAATTAAACCTGAATGGAAAGAAAAGAGGTTTAGAGTGGAAAATCCTTATAAATCAAGTCACAATCATAATTACTTTGAGTTGGTTTCGATCGTTTTTATTTGTGATATTATTTATTAGAGGGAAGGGGAGGGGGTCTTAGAGAGACTACCTACCGAAATTAAATTGTGCCTCATTCCAATATTCTCAATAGCCGAATAGCAGTATCCTCTTAAGTTGGTACCTTAATTCAGTTTTTGTTGTCATTAGTTTTTTAACATTTTTAACTAATACCTAATACTAAATTTATAGAACTTGATGTCAGTGTAGGATCTGGGATGAATATTATCTGAAAAATTAAAAGAAATTTAATTTTTAAATAAATGATAAAATGTCGTTCATTGATTTTGAAAATAACTGCCTCAACACACATTTTTAAAATTTTTGTCTGTCTGTACTTTTGTTCGAGCTAGTAATCGTATCGGCTAGACTGATTTTGACACTTTCACGGGCAGGTTGAGGATTATACAAAAAGCGATTTAGGCTGTGATGCCAGAAAATCACCCAACAAATTTTTGAAACCTTGATCCAAATAGACAAAGTCGGGGGCCATTAGTTAGTTATAAATATCACCTACATCATTTTACACCAAACTCTGATGTACTAAGTATTATTTATTATTAAAGAAAAAAAGTAACCAATACACCAACCAAAGAATACAATGGGGACAATTAAAACTCATCAGCTCAAACGGACCGAAAACGTCGAACATTGAAACTACCTCAATGCCTAATGAATTAAAGCCGTATTTAGTTCGTCCGTAACGTAATGATAGCCCCCACCCTCCGGGGGGGTCGGAGAGGGGTCGGGGGGTTCACCCCATCGGCCATTCCGTAATTTTATCGGGTTATAAATTTGAATTTGTATAATGCGCGGCATTAACGCATGATTTATACAACTTGACTCCGCTAAGATTTCAAAGATGAAAAACAATAAATTTTGTACCCGTAACTATTGCGTTTAATGGGAACGGCGATGGGAGTATTGTGGATGTGCCGTGGCTTTTTTATATTTCATCATCTGTTACGTCATAAGTAAAAAACAGGTTAAAACACGCCCTTGTAAACCATAGAAGAACGAAGAGAGAAACATGAAAATATATAATAAAATTCAACGTTTTCTTAAACGTACAACTTTTTGAAAATTTATAAGCTTGACCTCATACGGTAAAATTGCGTTGTCTCATGATATTTCTGGTTGCGTCACCAATAAACCAATTTTCAAAAAGCTGCTCTGTGTCAAATCAAAATCTGTGTTGCATATACGTTGAAAACTAGTACCTATTACTTCAGTCGTGTAACAATGGGATATGGGGTGTCAAGTTGCATATCTATATGTACTATACTAGGTACTTCTAGACTATACTATACTAACTATTATTGTATGATTAAAATAAAATAAAAATAATTATCAAGTAGAGAGTTGGCACATTTTTTCTACATTTTTCAAAATGATACAGAACAGCAGCATTGTATGCTGAAATTCAAAGTATGTATAATAAACAAGTGCTTTCATTATAAAAAAAAAATCTAAAAACTTCACTTGTGTACGAAGAACTAACATCGTAAAGAATAAAACCGCACTTTACATCTCAACGTCTTATCCACAAAGCGCTTTAGTCGGAAAGTTGACGACTTTTTACTTGGTCGAATTTATGCGATACATTTCGGAGGTGCCCGTCGTATACAAGTCAGTTAAATATTTAGCTTTCATTCTAATTTATTCGGCTTATACTGAAAAAGATTTTAGTTCCGCCCCATAAATAGCTTTGATTGATATTCTTTTGAGAAAAAGGTATTTTGTGAAACTGGTGCCAGCAACTTGGCGCGCCGGGCTTGGACGTTTAGCCTCGCTACTTGCACTGAACGTACAACATTTTTAATATGTTGTATATTTTTATCCCTCTGCTGACAAAAGGAGGGTAATATTTTTCTCGCGTATGTTTGTTTGTAAATAATGTTATGCGTGTAATGCTGCGGCTACATTATCGTGCGAAAATTCGTGTCGCGTTGTCGCGATAAAACCGTTATACGTGATATCCTTTTTTACATTAGCGGTTCGCAGTGGTGCAAATACATCGCGATTCAACGAACTACCCGGCCACACTTATCGCGATAGTGCGAATATTCGCCGAATCCCGATAATATAGCCACAGTATGTATATGTCAAAGGTACTGACATACATAGCTCAGCGAATCGCGAATCTGGAAACAGGCAGGATAGGTAGGGTGATTTCGCCGGTTGGCGATCGATTAGCGGGATATTCAACTTTACGTCAATATTTAAGTATGTTGCACCCATAGCACATGTATTAAAGTTATATGACGGGGTCCTAGATATTGTCAAGTTATATTTAAAAGTAAAAAAATAAGAATTACAGTTGTGAAAACATTTTAAATTGAATAAATCTTAAAAACTATGTGAAATGCTAGTTGGCGACCACTTTTGCTAGTTGACGACTGCCCCCTTATCTAGTTGGCGACCTCTCGATTTGATAGGGAAAACTAAATTTGGTTAATTAAAAATAAAAAATATGAACGTGTTAATGTTTAAAAAATAATTATTATTCATGCTTTATTATTCATACATTTAATAAATTATTAAAACACATTTTTTCATGAGATCAAAGGTACACTTTAATATTCAAGCTTAAGCTTAAATGAATCTTAGCAAGTATAATACATTTTCCTACACAAGTACAAAATTAAAAATATCACTTTAAACAACAATTACAAAAGTTTAGAATCAAATCATCAGATCATCAGATCTCGGGATGTTATACATTTTACATTTTTTTCTAATACCGTGTCCTCCTTCTCTTATATTTTTAAAGCACATTTCAGATCTCTTTGGGAATAAGCCGGTGTTATTTTCTAATACGGTTTGTGGAGGACATCTGTAATGAAAATTTTATATATTAAACACCTACATTATGCAAAAAACAGATAAGATTATAAGTAGTGATTGCAAATGGTCGTAAACCCACATATTAATTTGCTCATTTTTAGTTGGCGACCACTTGATACCCATACATTTTAAGATGTTTTATAATAATAATTTGGTGGTCGTAAACTAAAAGATACACGGATAAAAATAAACAAATTAAATTGAAAGTGATTAAATTCCGAATTAGATTTGTAGTCTATAAAAAATAAAAATAAATGTTCTTCTTTCTAAATGTCTATTGGCGGCCAGGTGGTCGCCAACTGAAGTTATTGGATAATTCCAATTTCAGTTAGCGACCATTCAATTTTTTTACCTAATTTTGTATATTACATGTAATAAATGTACAAATAACGTAAAACATATATATATCCACTTAATAGAACATTAAAAAATTGACTCAAATAAATACATCACGATCTACTTACCTCGAACGCTTCACTTACTCACTATTTTTTCCGTTGTTTTGGGAACGTGTACGCGCCGAAAGTATGAGCGGCGGATTGAACTAAGATTTGTTTGCTTTCGGGTAAACACAAAGCTGCCAACTATTGTAAGTAAAACTAATAGGTCTATCCCCCTCTTTACTTAAGTGAATTTCATTTGGAAAAGAAGAATAGAATTCTTATTATTTTCGTTTTAATGCCGTAGGACCTGTTAGTGGTCGGCTAACTGACCCCGGTCGCGTAACCCCCGAAATCACCCTACATTGTTCGTAGAACTGTTTGTCGTTGGGATCGCAAGGTGCTGGAGTGGCGACCTCGCACGGGAAAACGCAGTTATCAGACCTCCCACTAGGTGGATTGGTTTTTTAAAACAATTTTTCTTGTTTTTCTGCTGAGTTTCTTGCTGGCTCTTCTCAGCAGAATCTGCATTCCGAACCTGCGGTAGAGTCTTGACGTGTCATAAGAACTACAAGTTAGCCTACATGAAATTTGAATTTAATTTAGGTATAAGTTTTTTATTATTTTCTTTTCTTTTTTAATCTTTTGCCACATTTATCGCAAATAGAAGAACACTGGGAGTGTTCTTCTATTTGTATTATTTCTATTCGTTCAGATCGAACAACATTTTCTTTCGATCTGAACGAACCCGCAATTTTTTTTGCACAACTTACATTTATTATTTAAAAATACAAAAACGTGTTCGTCAAACAGTCACACATTAAAAACATCTGCGAATATAAATTAAAAATGACAAAGCCCTAGCGGGCAGCGCATCAATCAGAATTAAGCGCAACCTGGCCAAACTTCTGCCATAACTAATAATTAGCATAAATTAAATATAATAAATATATCCCTGGACGATAAACTGTACCCCTTTTACCTGCGAATTTAGGATTTTGATATATCGCGCTGTGGTTTTGATTTTTGATTTATTATTTGGGCTCGAAGAGTTTGTACTCTTCGGATGACCACATCTATATCTTCTATATACGAGTAAATAAAAGAAAGTCGTGTTAGTTACACTATTTATAACTCGAGAACGGCTGAATCGATTTGGCTGAAAAGTGGTGGGGTGATAGCTTAGAACAAGGAGACGGATATAGGATAGTTTTTATCCCGTATACTATAAAACAAAGTCGGGTTTGTTCGAACACTTATAGCTCTAGAATGGCTTGACCGATTTACATGGTTTTTGTTTTTTTGTATTTGTCTGATGTCTCCGTCCCGAATAGCAGAATAACTTTTAAAATACATCGGAAAATTCACAAAAAAAGAAAATTATGAAAAAAATTTCCTTTTCTCATACATTTTGTATTGAACGGGTGTTTTGATGGCAAGGAAAGTGACCTTTTACCCCGGTAAAACAGTAACCTAGTAAGTCACGCAGACGAAGTCGCGGGCAAAAGCTAGTCTATACAATATAACAATGAATCTCTATTTCCCTTGTTCACGCCACAACTTAAAAACGATTCCACCTATTTCATTCATCTTTTTTTTTTAAGTTTTCTAATACTTTGTAGAAGGTTCTTACGGAGAGAGAAGTTAAGAAAATTACGAAAAAAATTGGATAATTTCAAAAAACTCAACGACTATTTTAACTTCGCGCGTTTGATTTACATTCGGTACTGACGTGATGCGTTGATAGCTCATTAGTTAAGACTTTGGCCTCTTGTTCGAGGGGTCCGAGATTAGATCCAGGGCACATACCTCTGACTTTTCGGAGCGTCTCAAGCGATTCATTAATTATTTATTGTTTTTAGGTACTTGCCTCAACGGTTCACCGTTCCCTATGTTTTCCTTCAGGAAACTTCCTTTCCTTCAGGAACTTTCCTGAAGGAAAACATAGGGAGGGACCTGAATACCTGAGAATTCTCTATAACACTTACAAAGTTGGTAAACTCTGACAATCCGATGGACTATGGCCTAACGGTTAGTCCATCGCGCGCGGTTAGGCCCTAACCCCTTCTCAGTATGGAGGAGATTAGTGCCCAGTAGTTTATGTGTGACAGTTTGGGTTGTGCTGTCGTTCAAATAAAATTTCATTATTATCAGCTCAATTAGAGACAGTTATTCAAAATAACAGACAGACATTTTAGTTTTATTTATGTGTATCTTCCATGAAATCTGAAGCAATTGCTGTGAACTATAAAATATTTACTTTTCAACACACTTGCTCATAAAATGGCTCCCGGTTCACCACAATTAGGCACACAATGACACCTTTAACTCAAACTGTGACTTTTGATTACTATTATTCACAATGTGAGTTATAGAATTATTTTTTTTAATTTTATTGATTGAGTTGCTTTGTTCTTAAAAAAGTTTCTATTACAAAAAAGATCCTACCTATTGCCAAGATACCTATTGCTTGCTCATTTCATACATCTTCGTATTTAAATAGATAATTTCAACTTATACGTTTTTAATAAATAAAACTTTCACTCAAATATAACTTTTGTTTTTTCTGTAATAAAGAAAACTGGAAATTCCCCATTTTTTACGTGGCTATAAGAGAAAAGCCAAAAAAAAGGTACCTCATTCTTTTAGTCTATGGCCATTAAAGGTGCGCGCGCATTCCGGAAAACTGATTAAATCAAATAAACACCTGAATAGGCTGTATGGTCGTTGATCTTTGCCTGCCCTCAAGAGCATCTCAAGAGGGCGAACAAAAGAACAACATTAATTTTTCCCGCCATTGCGAAAAAATTTTCACAACTCGTTTTCACTGTTTTGTACCATAATGTACTATTTTAGTAATATTTTCTTCACAAGTGTGTTGAAAAACGTCGTATGATACACGTGTATATTGATGATTACCGTCCTCGGCTACCTTAAGACCCTCACCTAACGGCTCGGGTCTCAATAGCGCCTCAGCGGTAATCACCAACTTTGACACTTGTACCATAATGTACTATTATAGTTCACAGGCATTTTTTATTCCATTCAATTTTGTGCATTGTAGCACTTCGTAGCTTTATTAAACTAAATTACGCACCCGTTTGCAAAATATCTACAATCTCTGTCTCGAAAAATACCGTCTTAACGTTTCATTCATGCTCGTATACGCCTCGTTTAAAAAGAAATTTCACACTCCAATTACAGGGTCGCAAGCGCAAGAAATCACGCGGGCGACAGACACCGATGTCAGACTCCGCATTTACACGTTACGACAATGAGAAGCGGATACGTTACGACATCCACATACGACGAGTAAAAAAGTTTTTGAATCCTCCATACCCCAACGATTAAAGTTTTTTTTTTTTTCCTTTATTACCCTGGGGGTTTTATCAAAATTGATAATATCACCCCCGTAAGTTCTGCAGACTGAAAACTGAAAGGTCGCAGGTTCGATCCCCACCGTTGCACTATTGTCGTGCCCACTCCTGACACAAGTTTTCCCTTATATGCAGGGTAGAGAAGAATAATAAGTCACATTCTATATAAAAAATTCGAAATATTCTTTATAAAAAGAACTATCTTTGTATGAAAAAGGGGTTTTGTTTCCTATATTATTAACACTGCTGGGCACGGATGTCCTCTCAGAATGAGAAAGGCTTAGGCCATATTCCAATCAGCAAATTTCACACACTTTTGGTAACATTATGAAGAACTCTAAGGCATGCAGCTTTCCTCGTGATATTTTCCTTCATCGTTAAAACAAGTGATATTTAATTACATGTTTAAAACGCACATAACTTCGAAAAATCTGAAGATAGTGTGTGGTATCGAAGTCGGGACCCACCGAAATGTTGTCCAAAATCGTGGTATTCACCGCAATATCGGTTCGTTATTCATCCTTTCACTTTCGTAGGAAAGTACGGTATCCTTTCGCAGACACTTTCCTACTGTGATGTGATGTCTCGAAGAGCTCTTTTTACGTAACGACACAAGTAGATTGGGAATATTAAATGTTTATATTTATTCATCTGTATCCATCTCGTCATGTATAAACGCGTCATCCAATATTGTGCATCGCTAATCCCGCGTGAAGGAAGCTATAAATCACATAATTAAGTGTAAAAACGCGAGCGACGCATGTCTGTGTGTGGAGTGTCGCCTCGGTGTCGCCTCGGTGTCGCCGGTGACGAGTGTGTTCGTTGCCTTCCTTAATTATAATGGATCACTTTTTTGGGTTCCGTACGTAAAATGCGGCCGTACGCTTTTAATTCGCATAGATAATAATTTATTTCAGTTGTAGAGCACTTTGTAAAAGTTTATATGAATAAAAACTATTCTATTCTATTAAAAAATACTTTTGAGAAGAAGATACATCGGTAGAACGGTTATCACCATGGATATCATCATGCATGCCTTTTTCTGGACAAAACCACGCGGACTACGCCGTCAATGCTCTAGAAAAATATTGGTTCTATGCATCAGGTATTCTGTGGCTGCACTAAAGATAAATAATTAAATTGATTACTTATTTAATTTTTTAAATTCAATTAGTTTTTTCAAAGTCGTCTTTACTAGGATATTTCGTTAGACATTTTTTTACCTAGTTCCTATGATATTCTACTAGGGATGAGTTATATACTCACAAAACAAGCGAAAAAATTGTTCCGAACGACGAAGAGTATAATAGAGTACTTCATTGTTAAATGACATGACGAATTACGACAAATATCTGCCATTACGCGCTTAATTTTCCGCCTCTTTTTATACATATACCCTACATAGCCTAGTCCCAGAAAAATATTTTCTTTCAAAATCATCAGCGAATAGACAAAGCTTTATTTTTACATAGCAATCAACAATATGTTAGAGACAATCGTCGAATACCTCATTCCCAGTTCGGCTAACAACATACCCGTGTTGATGTAGTTAATAAATCCAACGCCATTAGGTTCGGGTCCCGGCCGGAAAGCATGCGTCTTGTTGATTTGTGACGAGTGCAGATGGATTAAGAAATGGTGGGGAAGACGTGTGCAGGCTCCGGGAATTTGATTTGTGGCCCCATTTTTATGACGCGTAAAGATTGTGAATTATTGTGTGTATTGTGAAAAACTTTTGCGAAAGAATGACGGTTTCCTTCAAACTCACTGAACTCTGTATTTAATCTATGATTAACACGGGACTCGCTGCTGTGATTTCTTATCTGGACTTACTTTATTGACGCCATTTTGGATTTGATTGACGCCGTTTTGGATTTGATTGAAGCCATTTTGGATTTGATTGAAGCCATTTTGGCGCTGTAAGCACTAAGCAAATGCACGTGTGAATCTGGAACTAATCTATACATATAATAAAATTGTAGAAAAGTGGTGTCTGTACAATGGAAATATATAAAAAAAGTAGCAGGGGTTGTTATTATATCGATGCCGAACCCGAAATTGTAATTAATTTTTTTTTTGTCTGTTTTTCTGTTTGTCTGTGTGTTTGTGCACGCTAATATCAGAAACGGCTTATTCGATTTAGATACGGTTTTCACTAATATATTGTAGTAAGCTTCACTTAACATTTAGAGTTTATTTCATGTCAATCGGTTCATAAATAAAAAAGTTATGTCAATTTAAAGAATCACGGCGAACATTTTTAACGTACAGAGTACGTACTACACGCCTCGCGCCTGAGAGTTCGACGGTATATATGTAATTCAAAATATGCTGCCCGAAAAGTCACTATTCCACGCGAACGAAGTCGCGGGCACAGCTAGTAGGTAATATAGCAAATGGCGCACCGACCTCTATAATAAATCTATGAGTTCATTGTTGCATTTTATGATTTCAATCAAAGATATAGAGGTCGGTGCGTCATTTGCAATATTATCTACTAGCTGATTCCCGCGACTTCGTCCGCGCGGAAAAAGTTTGGAGTATCTTGACTCTTGCTACTATCCGCGAGAAGTTATGTCCTCTATCTCCGATAGTATTTAGTAGATCTTCACCAAAATTGAATAAAATATTTTAAAAAACAGAATTTTAAGAACAGAAGAAAAAAAAAGAAAAAATTGAATAAACAGACAAAAAATTCAATAAAATTTTTTTTGGCCTTAGTATCGATAATAAAGCGTCCTTCGATTAAAATTTTCAAAATATATTTAATGTACAGAATTCGCCCCGTTACAGTTTTATTATAAGTATAGATTAGTTCCAGAATCATTCGTATCTGTTTACTATTACTACTACTACTGGAACTAAAATCAATGATTTTTTATACATATACTATAATCATAGACTAATATTCGTAGAATCAAACGCACTCCCTATAAAAAAAATCTACCTATAAGTCTGATTTTTAATTCGGTGGAATTCTGACAGTTGTCATCTTATAAATAGAGCGAGTTATTTGTATGAAAAACAATATTACCACTTGTAGTTCGATTTTACCCCAAACTATTTGTCAGGCATTTGTCATAAATATCTATGTGCAGCAATTGATTTTTATTTTTATAAGTTTAAAATTATCTTTTTTGTGGGATTTTTTTAATCTCTGGTAACATTAACATACGTCAGAATTCCACGCAATTAAAAATCAGACTTTACTAAGCTGAAGTACAGGGCTACCTAGTTTAGCTTCAGAAGCAATTTTTATGTATAAATTAAACCTTAAATTAAAGGGATGCCTCGCCCTTATAAAGTTGTAAATTAATGTTTAATTTTATTTTGATAAATAAATGATTATTATTATTACTAAAATAGTCAATATTGAGAAATACCTAATGCAAGACAGAAGCATCAAGCCACTTTAAAACCCTCAAACACGACTTGCGTCATAGCTAAGCTGTCAACGCGGCGGCATCTCTCATGGCATGAAGAGCTATTTGCTTTCCACTTTTTGTTCTAGCGCACTGAGATACGAAATGATAACTTGATAAGTCGGCGAAGTTGAAGGGGCGGGACTTTTTGTGCTCTCCCATTTGCTTACGGTTTTGTAAAGCAGGTCTGTTGACTGTCAGAGTACACCACTTATTATAAGCTTACCTAACTTAACCACTACCTTATTAAAAAAAAATAGGAATAAAAACTATTTATTTCGACCAACTAGGATCATGTTTTGTGTTAGTAATTATAAATGAAAGAAAAATAAAAAACTTAAACCTATTTGTTAGTAACTACTAAAACTTAAGACTGGATCGATTTGTCAGCATATGAACCATTTTTCAGTGGTTCAAATACTGACAATCGAACCTGTCAGCAAATGCCCTCAGGACGCTACTGGAACTGGCCCGGACTGGACTTATTGATCTAGTGGTTAGCATGTTTGACTATGGATGACGAGGTTCCGAGTTCAATTCCCAGGTAGGTCCAATAAATGTATTGGGTTCTTGTCAAGACATTCTCAGTACTAGCCCCGAGTTAGGAAGTTGGCGGTGTATCACCTCCGTGCCCCAGAGAGCACGTAAAGCCGCCAGCTGGTCTATCTCTGGTCAGATTTCTGACTATGAGAGTGGGGGAATAGAGAGATTCACCTGTGTTTGCGCTCAAACTTGTGCACTATGGAATCCTGAAGACGGACATAGAATATTTTTTATCTCGGGATACCAAAGATCCAAGCGAGCGTAGTCGCGGGTGCGAGCTAGTGAACGATAATTCATTAAACTTCTTAGACTTAAAGGGTTTTTACCCCTACAAAACATTTCTTTCTCGAGAGAGGAGTTATTTGATTCACCCTTGAACCTCCCCGACTTGAATGATTCGGGAGTTTTCTTAGAGCATGCTTAAGAGGCTATAAATTTGCAGTGTTTGTTTTTATAGGTATGTGCGTTCGGTTATTTACTGCTTTTTTGTTCGTAATGTACTTTCTTTATTACGGACTTCCGGAGCGTGAAACTTCGATTTATTTCTGCCATACTGTTTTTGTTAGAGAGGATTATGTTTTTTTTTTGTAAATTACGAGGAGCATTGTGAGTGTCTAATTTTTATATGTCAGGTAAAAAAACTGGATTATAGTGTAGATAATGTGTCCTTGCATGGGTTCTTTACACTTTTTTTACGTGTCTTATAGAATAAATAGCGAGCAAACGAGCAGGCGGTTCACCTGATGTTAAGTGATTACCGCCGCTCATGAACATTTGAAGGACCTGAGGTACCAACGATGCATTGTCAACTCTGCAAGAACTGTTGATACGTTAAGCGATGGTTGACCACCAAACCAATATTATATTACATACTTATCTAAATATATTAAAAGAAAAGGTGACAGATTTACTGACTGACTGACTGATTGATCTACCAGGATCATAGTAGAACTAATTGAGAGATTGTTCAACAACCTCTACGTTGGTCGCCCATCCAGTTACAGACTTGGGTCAACGTTGACCAGCGCAATAGCCTGACATGCAACGTTGCAACTAGGCCAAATATCTTTAAAGATTATAAATTCCTTAATTGTTCACTGTCTGTTAACTGCCTGCGTGAGAAAGGCCGTCAAAGATTTAAAAAAGTATTTTTTTTTCTGTTTGAGAGTCTGCCATCAGTCGATTTGGTGATCTTTAGAGACTTTGAAAGACGTCCGTTGTTCTTAATGTACATTATCGAGCATGTTAGCTTGTTTATAACCTTTTGACAGTTTCAACTACATATATACGTATTTTAAAGAATATTTACCATTTAAACATGGCCAATATTCCCCTTTCCCCTCCAAAATAAGCGCAAAACTTGTGTTAGAACTGGACACGAGAATAAAACAACGGGCAGGAATTTAACGTTCAACTTTTCCGGTTTCAGCCCGACCCTTGCCCGATGAGCCATTCGGACTCCAAACTTTAAGTTCTATTCAATAAGTTAATCTTAATCTAATTATGCACGCTGTTTTTATCACCAAATTAAAAGAGCATCAGGGCATTATTAAAGCGCGCTCGGCAGAAAAAGGCGAAGAAACAAACCCCAATAATTATTCATTGTGTTTTTAACAGGCGCGCCAGAAGCCCGCGAAAATTGTAAGAGCCACTACGCGGCGCGGCGCGCCTTGGCTATGTCGTAAAAATTGTTCTGCTAAAGCTGTGGAGACTGCCGTGATACTAAAATTATTGTAGAAATATTCCTTCTCCATGGAAACGATGATTGATTCTTATTTGAATATTAACCGATCAAATTCCCAATCGAATTCCACGAAGTTTTATTCACGTGATCGAAAACTGATAATATAACTTAACTAATTAATAAAAGTATGGTTAAGAAGGAAAGAAAGAAACGGCGCTCCATATAAATGAAGTTTTATTTTGTTAGGTAATACTTATCTGGGTCTATGTCTTAATTTTCTGTGGTAACTTAAATTTCTATAAAAATATGAAGTGACTTTTCAGTCTGGTGGGAAATTGTTATCGTGGCTAGTTACAAGTCACCTCGTACAGTTGTAGATGTGCCGACAATCGATTTAGCGTTCCAGCATCATGGCATGTAAATGACAATATCTAAGATGGTAGCAGGCTAATCTAAAAGGGGTATTGTAGTTTTATTGAATACCATACCCCTAATCAGCTTATACACGTCATCGTACCGGAACGCTAAATCGCTTTCTTTGACAGCAGAGTGCTAACTAGCCACGGCCAATGCTTTCCACCCATAAGCTTCCACCTAACAAAATACTCAAACATTGTACAACTTGTTTGATGTCAAAGCAGTCTCCACGCATCCCGTGTCCGACATCCGAGCGCAACCATCTTCTGACTTGTTAATGCTGGCAGCCTACTATCTTAGCATATTGCAAGCTTCTAAATAACACCATTATTCCCACCCCGTCCAAATATAGAAACGTTATCAGGGAAAATATTTGAAGGCGCAAATTGAATTTATTATTTAGGTCCAATCAGCGAACGCCCCGGCCCGTGCATATTCATGAATTGCCAATTGACGAAGGAGATTCTTTCGGATGGGAAACGATAGTTTTGGGACGTTAGCGTAACGGATAAGGGATAAGAGATGCTCTCTGGCTTTCGGGTGGGTTTATTTTGTGACAAGTGAAAGCTAGTAACGCGCATTATCGCCTTTCGCATGTCTCCTTAGGAAGGAAATCTCTGAAGTGCCGCTTCGAATTATTACTTTGGCAGGAATGTCTGAAAATGATTGGCATAATGTGTGTCCCTCAACGAGAAACTCTCTCGCTATTGGCTAAAATGCATCACTGCACAAAGAATGCCGTAGAATGCCGTTGGCGGAACCAATCCCACTATTGAGGGAAGGTTGGCGGAAATCGCAGGCGCAATCGACCAGTTGTTATATGAAGTTTATATGACGCATAGATTTTAGTGTGAGTCTATTTCTTTCCCAGGTAATTTTCACAGCCTACTGAACCAATGACCACAGTTAAGAACTGATATTTTAAACCGAGTTCAAAAAAGGAGGTTATTATTTCTACACCTATGTATGTAATGCATATTATTGGAATTGCAAAGTATTCACATAATATGGCAAATAATAATAATCTAAAAGTTTCCAAACATTACAAAATTTTGTATGTTTTGTAAATTTTGTAAATTTTTCCACGTATTTCTCGGAACTTATTAATTGGATTGTGATCATACTTTTTTATTTGCTTACATTTACTTCAACTCAAGGAACAGTAATTTCATCAAAATCGGTTCACTAGTTTCAAGATTTGAACACTTTTCCATTTTCAGTCATTCTTATTCGTTTATTTCGGTTTATTGAAGTCGGTATAATATTTCTTAAATTATACCTTGTTCTTAATACTATTCCTAAGCCCAAGGTATTACCTACTTTATCAAGTTATTACTTCATCGTAGTCTGGTCCCTTCAAAATAGCTGCCGTGTACATAAATCGTTATCAACTCCATTATAAGGTATTTTATTATATTTTTCATTGCACAACTAATACATCTGCGTGATTTATAATGCGATCGAGTAAACTTGTCGATTTATAGCACAGCTGGCGGTCTCCGCGCACTGACTTCACGTATAAACCTAAGTCAAATAAATTAACGCCGATAACTTCGTCTTCAGGATAATATCAATAGAAAAATACCAAGAATTGAATGAAATCGCAATGGATAATAAGGCCTTGTAAGTGGAAGGTTTTTTTTGACGACAAGAAAGTCCTTGACTGCAATCTCACCTGGGGGTAACGGGTTAACTTGGAAGGGGTATGGCACTGTACATTCAATCCGTACCCCTAATCTGTTTCCACACGCTATCGTACTGGAACGCTAAATCGCTCGGCGGCACGTCTTTGACAGTAGGGTGGTAATTATTCACGGCTAAAGCCGAGACCAGATCAGAGACAATTCAGATATTATAAATTCCCAATTGCCCCCGCCGGGAATCGAACCCAAGACCTCCTAGTTATAAGACTACAGCGCTCACCACTGCGCTAGGGAGGTATGTAAAAAAATAAGAGTAAATGGATTTGGATAGAATCAGGCGTTACTTTGTGGAAGTTCATGATTAGCAAGAAAAGGTTAAAGTTATTTTGCTATAACTATTTCTGTTGGCGGATTATAGCAAAATAACTTTAACCTTTTCTTGCTAGTAAATGGATTTTTGAAGTGGAAATGGGCGGGGCACATAGTTTGAAGAGCTGATGGTCGATGGGGTCCCAAGGTGCTGGAGTGGCGACCCCGCACCGGGAAGCGCAGTGTTGGCAGACCCCCCACTAGGTGGACCGACGACATCAAACGAGTCGCAGGGAGCCGCTGGATTCAGGCGGCACAAGACCGAGGCCTATGGAGGTCCATGCAAGAGAACTACGTCCAGCGGACATCTATAAGTTGATAGTGATTTTTCGATATCAACTTCAGTGCGTGTGTGCCCTACAAACTCGCTTGGCGCTGTGACGTGTTGGTCGACTTTCAATTATTTGATCCAATTTACCTACTTGTCGAACGGTAACGGGTGCTGGCTGAATTATGTGGCCGCCAGGCCTCGGGTGATGGGCATTGGTGTTTTATTGGCCTTACATTGGTATTAGTTCAATCTAGATCGGGTGGTGTAAACGCCACTATTTAGATAAGCACTATGCAGCTCTACTTACAGAACAAACAACAAAGTAGAGGAGACATTGGGCCCCACGATACAGGAATACCTAGTGTGGGTCTCAATGGATATTATTATATTCATTGTTAATGTTGTTTGCCAAATAAATATTTTTTAATTTTTCAAAAAAAAATAATTTCGTTTTAAAATATTTGATCCGATTTTTTTTGGTATTGATGGCGGCCCAAACTAACGAAGTTTGATTATCTTCTTCTTTCTTCAGTATATAAAAGGAAAATTTCGCTGACTGATTGACTGATTTATATATGAATGTAGAGCTCAAACCACTGGACGGATCAGGCTGAAAAGCATAGATAGGTGTTATGAGGTAGGCAACCGCTAAGAAAGGATTTTCGAAAAACTAATCCCTATGTGGGTGAAATATGGGTTTGCAAAATCAAACTGTAAAATATAGTAGTATATATTATAATAGTATACTTAAGTGGATAAAAGCTAGTTAAGTAATAAAGTTGATTTTTTAATAAATTTAAAATAAATAATGTTTGTGCGGAAACACAATAGGTAAAGTAACATATCTCTAACCTTTCGAAGTTATGTGCGTTTAAAGCAAAAGAACGATAAGGCAAAATTGTAAGGAAACTCCTAACTAATTTTCCTAAGGTGTGTGAAGTCTGCCAATCCACACTTAGCCAGGGTGGTGGACTAGCCTAAACCTTTCTAATTTTAAGAGGACTGTAGGGTGTTAAGTTCGATTGATCGTATTCGTATTTGACGTCATAAGCGTTAGAGTAAAATGGACCTTAATAGTATTTAATTAAAGTCACAAATTCAGTACAACCAATTTTAATTTGGAGCGTATCCATCATACGTAAACGTATAAGAATGTATGCATGAAAATGAGCTTTAATACAATGTTGTTATGGTTCATTTTACTTTGATGCTAATGTCATCGAATACGAATTCGATCAATCGAATTGAATCTTATACTAACCCCACTGTGTAATGGATTGAAATGACGATGACGGTTGAAATATTTATGTCTCTGATAAATTTTTCACAATGACGTAGATTTTCTAGTTAATAATAAACTAGGTTAAGATTTAAGATAACTTGTACTCTCCAACTGAGCTCCTTTCTTACCAGTAAGATTTCCGGTTTGATTAACGCCCTAACAACGGCTTTTATCAACAAATCATTCCGCACAAAGCACTGCGATACCGCATTCTCGGCGAAACTGTAAACTTCATAAATCTGTACCAACATATTTCACTCTCAACTTGAAACGTCACAGATCAAAAGTCTCAAGTTGCAGTCAAACCCTCAAAAAAGGGCACAACAGGAAACGGCCACGATAAATCAACAACTAGACAATATAAAACATTCGACACTAAACAAAAAAAAAAAATGTGTGTATAGCTGCAAAATTCGCAAAAAGAATTACAAGCAATAACATGCAGTAGTGATGCTTTCCAAAGAAGTGACGTTTGTATTGCAAGGTATTTTGATATTTAACGCGTAGCGATAAAGTCGTTATTAGGTGTAAAGGTAAGTTTGGCAGTGATTTAGTCCCTATCGGCCGTCAACCTGATTAATGTTGCTAGTAAATCAGCGGATTACGACAATGCGAGAAATGACGAGTCGCGACCAAATCGCTTGCTGTTCTCCGGTTGGTCTAAGTTACAGGGGAAGACACATAAATAATTTTTTATCCCATACTCTTTGTTATTGTTCAGCAGAATCTGCTTTAAAATCCGGTGGTGGCTTAATTAAAGTAAAGAATTTTGGCAAGAAAAGGTTAGAATTATTTTGTTATTATCCACCAACAGAAAAAATCTGCATGGTCATACATGCAGTTTCAAGCTAAGCACCAGTTATCTGTCCAACCAAGCAAGAAAGCGAAGTTCCCAAGCAAGCAATGTCACCACCACTCACATGCACCACCACACAAGACTTTTATACTATTCTCGACGCACGTTTCGCCCCGACACCGGAGCACCCTCAGGAGATGTCGACTTTAGAATGCTGTAAAGTGACATCTCCTGAGGATACTCCGGTGTTCTGTTCTTGTTAACTCTGAACTAACCTTGCCAAAAAGTGACAGCATTACAAAATTTAACTAAGCAAAAATTAAGCAGTTTGGTGCAAGTTGGTCTGAAAAACGCTCGTCGCTTGTGAATTAAACATCGATGCACGTATCGAATTATTGAGTAAACACGTAGTAGCGTAATCGCGATCGTTTCATTCGGAATGCGCTTTGCTAAGGGTCCTAAGAAATATTGCATTAAATAAATCTAACATCAACTGTTGATTGCTAGTAATAATGCACAAAGAAAAATAAAATCCGTTACTGTGTAAACTCTGCGTTTTGAAGAATAATATTTAAAATTATTGACTGTTTCTATTAATCCTATTAATATTATAAATACGAAAGTTTGAATGGATGGATGGATGTAGAGATGTGTGCATGTATGTTAATCTATCACGCTGCAACCACTAAACTGATTTAGCTGAAATTAGGCACAGAGATAGATTATAGACTAGAATACCACATAGGCTACTTTTTAAAATAAGAGAGTTCCTGCGGGAAACCAAAAAAACCTCAATTCACGCGAACCAAGTCGCGGGCATCAACTAGTATTAATTAAATGTGTAGAGAAGAGGTGCTTTGTTTTACCTGGATTGTGAAACTTGTTCTTTGAGGTCAGTATTTTACTAATACTCATTTTGCTAAAATATTGAACTCGGTCGTTGTTTTACAAATTTTTTGGTCATGAATGATGGAACCTGAGACTTTTCGCTCACAACAAGCATTCTGCCAAAAACGGAAACGTCGAGTATTTATCACGTTAAGTGTGAAAAATTGAGGCGCAAATACGTTTTGTAAGTTGCGCAATTAATTTTCAAAAATTTTATTTAGCAGAGCTGTCTTTTTTAATAAAATTTATGGAGATGGTATTGGGAGATAAGCTTGATAATGAATATTATTATGTGTGATATTGCTTAAAATGTGTTTTTGAACTTAAATTGAAAAAAATTCAATAACTTTGGGCGACTCCGTTCGCGTGGAGTTAGATTTTTAAAAATCATGGGGGAATTATTTGTTTTTCCGAAATTAAAGTTAATCTATGTCACTCTCCAGGTACCTAATCAACTTTATCTTGCCAAGTTAATAATCTCAATAAGTACTTATTATTATATCAATAAGTACTTATTTTACATAGATGACACTATTTCCAAAAAAAAAATTGTACCTACTAGCTTTTGCCTGCGACTTCGTCCGCATAGTGTTAAAAATTTCCCGGGAATCATCTATTTTTTCCTGATAAGGATAGCCTATGTCATTTTCCAAGTCCTCAAATATCCCCATGCAAAAAATACGTCGATTCGTTGCTACGTTGATGCGTGAAGGCCAAACAAACACTTTCCCAATTATAATAAGTTGAATTTAAAAATAATCCTATGATTCTCCTTAAAATTTTAATCAAATGATTAATCAACATTTTTGCGCTGTTCTGAATGTCCCTTGCATTGTTTCACTCATAAAGATTTCACGTAACATCCAATAATTTCAGCAATAAATCACAATATGTAGCTCGTTAAAAATCATATTTAATGTGTCCAAAACGAAAGAAAGATCGTGCTCGTATGCACAAAAAAAACTGTCGTTTAAAAGACTGCAGTGAACATTGAAGTGTGTAAACCAAGGATATGTAAAAGTTTCGTATTACGAGAGAGAATTACAATAAATGAAGTCATTAATAAGTTAAAGAGGACATTTAGCTACTTATCGCAGTAATCTGTCAACCAGTCCTACATTCCTATAATATTAATCAGTCAGATTCGATGTAATTATTTGCGTGGATATAGTTGAGGACCCCAGAAGTAGGCAACATAGACTGTTTTTATCCCTTAGGAATAAAGAGTTCCCGCGGGATTTTTAAAAAATCTATTACTGACTGACTGACTGATCTATCAACGCACAGCTCAAACCACTGGACGGATCGGGCTGAAAGGCATATACATAGCTATTATAACGTAGGCATCCGTTAAGAAAGGATTTTTGAAAATTCAACTCCTAAGGGGGTAAAATAGGGGCTTAAAAAATCCAAGTTAAGGTGAGGCGTGGGCAAAAGTTGGTTATGTTTAAAAACTAGCCAGATCTAGACCAATCAGATTGCGATCGTTACACTGATGCAATAGTTAATTTTTGGACAATCCCACAGCTTAAATTCATCTTTTGAATTAATTCCTTACCGGTGGACTATTACGTACCTCGCGACAGACTTGCTACAGGCGTAAATCTCGCAATCAAACGTCATTTCGGTATTACGTAACAGCGGCTACGAAGCGAACAGCAAACGGCCCTCTATTGGAGTGATGTTTGACAGCAATCGCGAGATTTACGCCTGTCGCAAGCCTGTCGGAGATACGTAATAAGCGCGGCGATCTATCGTTTAGATCTCTTTGGTGGAAACTAAAAAAAGCTTGTCAGTGTCTCGTGCTCGTCGCGGAGTCGCGGGCTGTCGCGGTGTCACTGACAAATTGATTTATATCGTGGAGGGTAGCGACTAGCGAGCCCCGCGCGACCGGGAACTTTGCCATCGGGCGGTCTCATCATTTGTATGTTTTGTTTGTATGAACGTTATGTATGCAAGAACGTTATGGAGAGTTTAAATACGTACACTCAAGGAAAAACTATTGCTATTTTAATTTTTGTTAATTTTTCCGCCATACCTGGGACCTATCACTAACGTGAAAAATAGTATTATTTCAATATTGAGCTATTAAAAAAAAAAAAAAAAAAGAATATTAAGCAACCTGAACTTGAACAATATCCTCCTATGCCCTCCAAATAAGCGGAGTGCGTACGACAATAGTGGTTGGATTCGGATTGGGTGGGACCTGCGACATTTACAATTTTCAGTCCGCACCTTTAACCGTTGGGCTATTGAGGCTATGACCGCCGACTCTATCGTAAGCGAAATTTTTTCCCGGTAAGTTAAGGAGTTCCCGCGGGAATCGGCCTTAAACCACGCGAGCGAAGTAGTATAATACTAGTAGGAAGTGGAATACTCATGCTCAATGTTGAAGCTACTTGAGTCAACGTCGCCTGCGAAACCGCATGGCTGGTCCGAGCCAGACCATTCAAGCGTGACTCCCTACTGTCGATAATTTATAACCATAACTTTTTAATTATTTATCGTATACCATACTACCATCGAACTTAATAGATTTATAAATACATATCAAAAATTCCGAGGCCGGCGGGATTCGAACCCACGTCTCTCTGGGAATCGCCCCCGAGCGTGTTAACCGCTACACCACGGCCGAACCACACGTCAGCCACGAAATTAGTGATATGTATCTACTTTTTTTCAATCAGTTTTATAGCAACTGTTAGCGACATCTAGTAGCGACACATTACAGTTGTCGATCTACTTTTTTCCCAAGACAACATATTACAATGGAGCTCTTAAGAAATCCAAAAAGACCATCGAACTGTATAAGCACGTAATGACCGCAGCGACGAAGAGAGCGACCGCAGACATACAATTACAAGTAGGCCGTCGATGGTCGACCAACGATATTGGTAGTCGGCCTTTAAAGGCTTACTTGCAATGGCTTATCACCGCGTTAAATACTGCGTTTCTTGCGCTATAGTTCAATGCTACTACTATGCATTTTGTATTCATAGTGTTCCGTCTGAGTAGATCGCTATTGCAGACGTTTACAATAATTGTTTAGATAGATGCATTTGTTGTTAGAGTGAGGTCAGTATCTGTCTCTTCATCGCATTCCTCATTGCTGGAGGTCGTGACCCCTTTTGAGTATTCATATAAAAGAAGTTTTTTTTTCTAACGCATTATAAAATACTGGTTGATGTTGACGACTTCGTTCGCGTGGATTGAGGTTTTTTTGGATTCCCGCGGGAACTCTAGCCCAAGTGCTATAAGGCTATTCCAGTCTATAATCTATCTCTGTGACAAATTTCTTTTTATTTACTTACTAGCTTTTGCTCGAAACTTGTGTGCTTTTTTATTTTTTTGGTAAATGTTGTGACACCTGTAATAAGTTGTACATTTAATCATCTTTGTTTGTGTAGTTTTTAAGTCATTTAAGGAATGCAAAAACTTTTGGTTGTCCAAATAAATATAAATAAATAAATACATGATGTTGATCGTTATCCCTCTATAGATGGCGCTACACGTTTTCAAATCGCGCGTTCGACTGGCAGAGCTGTGCTCATAAAGCGATAAACCTTCGCCGTAGTGATATGTCGGTTCACCTAGAATCGGTTCTTCCTATGTGAATTTTTGATATGTTGTTATACAAACTGTACTAACACATGATAATATGTTTAAGTAATATTATTGAAATTGATGATGTGATGATGAAATAACTCACATAGGCAATGTATATAAGTAATTTTTGCTCATTAATATTGTGGTTTATTGGTAATTTGGTAGCAAGGAAGATAAAAAAATGAAGTAATTGTTTATGTGATCTTTTTTTATTATACCGGTTGAAATTTTAATGGTTGTACTCACTGAAAGAGGTGAATGTGCTCATGAAACTGAACAACTTTCCCCAGGGAACATAGGTCAAATTATGAAAAAAAAATTGGACCCTCCATACAAACTTGACGATCAGCTGATTGATTTACTATGGGAGGTCCAAATTTTTTTTTCATATTTCGACCTATGTTCCTTGGGGAAAGTTGTTCAGTTTCATGAACACATTCACCTCTTTCAGGGAGTACAACCAATGAAATTTCACCGTGTATGTATGTTAATACTTCCTTTCAAAACTAATAATTTTAAAAAATCGGAAATTCTGCGGGACCGTGGAGATCCTTTTTAGGGGATCGTACTAACGTTCGAAGACACACTTCGATGACGGACAGCATAATTATTACTACACTAGCTGTTGCCCGCAGCTTCGTTCTCGTTAAGGTCGATTTTGCAAACCCCTATTTTACTCCCTTAGGGGTCTTATTTTCCAATATTCTATCTTAGCGGATGCCTACGTCATAATAGCTATCAGTATGCCTTTTAGTTCGATCCCTCCAGCGTTTAGAGCTGTGCGTTAATAGATCAGTCAGTCAGTCGGTCGGTCAGTCAGTCAGTAAGTCGGTCACCTTTGCCTTTTATTAACCGACTTCCAAAAAGGAGGAGGTTATCAATTCGGCCGGTATCTTCTTTTTTTTTTCCTGTGTATGTTGAAGTCGGGCGGGCTTAACTAGAAACGATGAAACCGATACGCGATGCTCGCCCGATTTCAATAAGCGTGTCTTTTATATGTCACCATAAGGTAAGCATCACGCATCGATTTTATTTAATAGAATTTTTATATATTTATTAAGATTGCTAATCGAAGCTATAGACAAATCTCAATAATTAGTATTTCAGGCTCGTCAGTTTGAGGGACATGTTATTTAATATCGTGATTTTGTAAAATCTACAGTGCGCCGATTAATCAGTCGCCGGCGGTAATTAATGAAATTTATGCGAGCCGTATATTTTGTACGTATTATGTTATGTTATGAGGTCATTGTTTTTCCTGGTTGCCAGATTTTTTGGATTTCTTTCGATTAATAGTCTCGATTACCTCAGCTTGAATAGTGACGTAGCAATACAACATAATGACATGATGATGTATTGCTTCACCTAACCCATCATAAATGAAATGAAATGAATACACTTTATCGTACACCACATTAAAATGAAACCATAAAAAATAAACTTAAAATATATTATATGACCACAAATGGCGGCCTTATCGTTTAGAAGCAATCTCTACCAGGCAACCATGATGTTATAGGATATGATGATCGTTCATTCATCTCAATACTCAACCAATCGCTGGTCCACTACTGAACACATCACACAAATCTCCTTTCAAATGAAGATTTGGACTATAGTCAACCATTCTAGCCAGATGTGGATTGGCAGAAATCACACACCTTTAACTAGTAAACAAAAAGCGAAACCATAAAACAAGAACGTCCATCAAAAATTTGGAACACTGTTTACCGAAGATCTCTCAAGCCGGGGATTAAGCCCCATGTAACTGGCATCAGCATCAACTTTAAATCACTCCGGAGTGACACTATCAAAAACAATATAGGACAAAAACCGGCGCGCTTACACTTCGTAAATCCAAAAATTATCTCACGACGCCCTGCAAGATACCGGCTGACATATTTACTGCTGCGTTTTAGGGCATAAAACTAATCCCGAAGGTTGAGTAAAAGGGGGGAAGGGGAGACCTTTATTTCTACATTCGTCACATAGTAGCCGTAAATTATCATACTCGGCTATGATATGACGGGGGCCGCCCATTAAAACGCGTTTGATTTAGATGGGGCTATAAAATTGATTTATGCTTTCACGCCAACAAAACCCGTGGTACTGAAGCAACTATTATATTAACATTTTCGTGGATAACCTTTTTGGGTGTGCAAGGTCATATATAAATTGCATGTCACTCCACTTTCAACCCAATTCTAGTTCCCCCACAGTCTAATCTTGCATTCAATTAACGCGAGGGATTATGTCTTTTATTATTGAAAAAAAAAAGTTGGTTTCGCGCGGTTGCATGTAAGGTCTATGTGTGCTAAGTTAAGCTTTATTTCTGATGTCGTATAAAACAGTTTTCCTTGGCTGGAAGCTTGATCAAAGCTATTGTTTTTGGGTATGGTCCTTAGTATTTCGATTATTTTATGACCTTATACAGAACAGAGCCGTTATTAAAGCCGATTGAATGTCCGTTGATGATACCATTGATTGCTATTGACATCATGGGTTCTCGTTAATGTCATAACTAAGAGCATATGGCATCCTATGATTATTATGATAGAGCTTTGGTCGGAACTTTTTATCCAATTCTAATTTTAATTTATAGCTTTCAGATCAGCAGAACTTGTATCTTGATCTTAATTATAGACTTTTTTATGAATATAATATAGATCGTAATATTGTATTATGATCTATATTATATTTACTAGTTTTTTGTCTGTTTTTATATATTTTTCCCCATACTGATATTTTTTAAGATCTCAAAATCTAAGACAGGCATCTCCATGATAATTGACTAATTTATCTTTGTTAGTATTGACTCTACATCTGGTTCGTAGCTTACTTTTAACAGATAAAAACCAGCAATCTGTTTAACATTTAATTTTTCGTAAACATTATAATATATTTGTTATTTTTTTTAAATATCTTGTCCAAGCTTGTAAAGTTTATTTGAATAAAAAAGATATTCTATGCTATTCTGAGCACTAAAAATAAGATGTCACTATCGGATACCAGTACGCTCCTTTATGGATTTAAAGGTATTGTTAAATTTGCGGTAGTTGATTAATTTATCTTTGTTAATACTGACTTGTTGTTATGTGGTTCGCAGTTTACTTATAATAGGTAAGAACTAAGAACTAGCAGTCTTTTTAACACGTTTTTATTTTTTTTGATTGGTGTTTTCGGGTTTGGTGTGTTCTCTCTAACCACAACATTCTCACACTCTTAAGGGATGACAGCTTGCTCCTTTATGGATTTTAGGATTATATTACTTTAAAATCAAAGTACTCGTACAGACAGTACTGTAGATTCAAGTACCATAGTGAAACCTTTTTAGATTAGATATTCGATAAAATATATGGTAATGTCTGGTCGCATAGCTTATCGGCCGCTTCACACAGCATATTATATCATATTCTAATCCAAGCCATTCTCATAAATCAGTGGAACTTTAACAACCCCGCGACGCGTCGAATCAAATATATTTTTTTAACTATAAACTGTCTCGTGAGATCATTATTTATCTATTTTACGACTCATCCACGATTGGTGATGCATCCCACGTGGGATATGACCGTAAACCATGGACCCTCCGATTGGGTGCCGCACTCTAAATCCAATTTAATGGGTACTTTTATAGTTTTTTGGACATAAAACTTTGAGGTGTCAATTGCTCGGAGGAATCTGAAAACATTCGATACAGATAGGTACATATCTATTTGGTAAATAGACACTGTTTCGTAATCTTCCTAGTTTAGAGACGTCTAAGCCGTAACAAAACGGCTAGAAGCTTTTTAACAAAATTTTATGCCGAAGCGATAAATGCGAACGTTAAATACTACGTACATTTATTATATTAACTATTTTCTACGCACTACTATTTTTATTATTCACTAGTCGATGCCCGTGGCTTCGCTCGCGTGGATTTAACTTTTGCAATCCCGCGGGAACCATCAGGTGAGACCGTAGTCAAGGACTATATTGTCATCGAATAACAAAAGAATGCGTGTGTTCCAAATAAATGCTTTTTCTTTCTTTCTAAAATTCTATGTCGAAGCAGTTTATGTACAGCTTCAATAATTCAACAGTCAAGGCTGCAGTCTGTGAACCGAAAAGACAACTATAGCTTTCCTCTTATTTGGAAGGGAGAGGAGAATATAGTCAGCTTGACTAATGCTCTTGTTTTTTTTTAAAGTTAAAAGCTCATCACACACACACACACATCACAGTGAAAACACGTACTCGCTGCCAGAATCAGCATGTAACAGCCAGTGTTCGATAAAAACGCGGTTTTCCACCGACGCGGGATTTTATTTCGCCATCAATCCCGCAGTCGGCGAGCGTCGCCTGACGCGGCGCGTGATGTAGCTCGTACATCAGCACTATGACACGGTGTCATTCTGTTCCATATAAATAATACCAAGCGTCGATTGTCGGGACGGTGGTATGCAACACCTACCTGTGACCGAGTGTGTTGACGACCTGCCTGAAGCAGTGGTGAGCGCTGTGGTCTTATAACTGGGAGGTCTCGGGGTCGATGCTCTGTGGAGGCAATTTGGGGATTTATAATTTCTTATTTGTCTCTGGTCTGGTCTGGTGGGAGGCTTTGGCCGTTACCACCCTACCGTCAAAGACGTGCCGCCAAGCGTTGCGGCACGATGCCGAAACATTTGGCGGCATATACTGCCGAATCTAATATGTCGACCAGAATAAATTATAGCACACGTAAATGTAACAAGTCAAAACTCTACCACTGGTTCGGAAAGCAGTGAGAAGAGCCGGCAAGAACTACTGTACTACTATTTGAAGGACTGATGAACTCCAACGAGTCACCGCTAGATATAAGTGGGATATATCGTGTATTGTGTTGTGTTCTTGCAAGAAATCTATGTTCATCAGGTGCGTAGACCTCGTATTCTATGCAGTCATGACTACAGCCGTGGCCGGTGATTCAGATATCGTAAGCCAATACGCCTCGCGCACTTGGTCGTAACGACCACTTGGCTGCATGAAGTTCCGTGACTCGTTACGACCAAACTTTTTGAACTTTGCTGAGCGTGTGCTTGATCGCATAAACTTGTGCGGCCAAGGTTGCGACCAAGATGACGACCATTCGTGGCCAAGCGAGTAGTCCCGTAAATCTTCGCATCGAGTTGAGAAACTTTTCGTCGTCGAAGCATGTTATCCTCTTTTATAGTGTTGGCCTCTCGCTGTTAACGTGAAACACCGCCATAATATTAATACTAGCTGATAGCCGCGACTTCGTTCGCATGGATTAAGGTTTTATTCCCGCGGGAACTCTCTTATTTCTCAGGATAAATAGCCTATGTCCTATTCCAGACTACAATTTATCTCTGTGCCAAATTTCAGCCAAATCGGTTCAGTTGTTGCGACGTGATTGAGTGACAAATATACAAACTTTCGCATTTATAATATTAATAATAATAATAGGATAATATAATAGGATTTAGGTACATCTTGTGTTATCTAATTAGCAAACGGGGTTGTCATTATTCTCTAGCATTTATCATTACATTTGAGCGATTACGAAATTCGTTATTTTAAACCAATCTGCTTTCATGAAATTGAATGATTTGACAACATCAATAAGTTCCTACTTCCTATTTTGAAGTTTGTGTTTTTCTTTGAAAATAAATAGTGACGTTAATGTCTTTAAAGACAGCTGGCACTTACTCGCATTTGCATAACCCGGCCCATGGTGATAAAATAAATCATGGGATTGTTTCATTTCATTTTATTATGCCGTGTGCCCGTACATTCGACTTTACTATGAATCACTAAATATAAAAATGTTATTTTATAGTTTTAATAACTTTACCATTGAACCTGTTATCACATCAGGTTTAAACATACTAATTCGTAAAGTTATACTACCGGCTAAGTTATCGGCTATGGTACCGGATACTATTGATTAAGTACGGGTTTCTTACAACAAGCCCACGATCATAATATTTTCAAAGTTCGAAAAAACCTACGCTAAAATAGAATTAGGGTAGCATAGATTTATGATTCTTAGTCGTTTCATTCCTACTCCTGCGTAGCGACTACCAATCCTAAATCTATGTAGTGTAGCTTTAATTTTATTTGTTCAACAAGAAGCGATGCAGAAACGAGGAGATCCGTAGTAGAACTAAAGACTGAAGGAAATGGACGGGTACATAGTTCTCAGAGGTGATGGTTGATAGGGTCCCAAGGTGCTAGAGTGGCGACCCCGCACCGGGGAGCGCAGTGTTGGCAGACCCCTCACTAGGTGGCCTGATGACATCAAACAAGTCGCATGGAGACGCTGGTTTCAGGCAGCGCAAGAACGAGGCCTGTGGAAGACCATGCAAGAGACCTTTGACCTTTGTCCAGCACAGGACGTCTATCGGTTGATAAAGAAGAAGAAGATTAAGTAAAAGCTGCATTAGTCATTGCTAGAGACCCAATTGTGGTGATTGGTTGAATTTATCGCGTTCACTCTGCAACAATGCATTTCAGCCAATAGCGGATGGGTTTCGGCCAATGAGAGACGATTGCAGCAACCGTTTTGAGGGAACCGCACAGCTGTTTCTATCAAGAAACTTTTAAAAGTGATACTATCACGTTAAGTGTTCTCAACACAACCGTGCGGCTCGTACCCCACCCCCGTGCACAATATTTTAGCTATTACGACCCATTGATTTATAGGTTATGAATCAACCCCCCGCGCCATTACGCTGATGTATCGCCCTGATAATGAATCTAGCTGTATTTTTGCACCATGTGATGGAAATATGAAGGTTCCAGTGAGTTATGGGTTACTCTGATGGCCGTGGACTTGATATTATGTGGGGGGGTAACTTTTAGGGGTTTTTCTGCTGATTTGCTGTTTTGTTTAAGGTATAGCACACCCCAACATGTAGGTACATAGAATATTGTACGTTCGTTCATAAAAGCGACATTAATGCTTGCACAAAACTCAATTTTTCAGTTACAGTAAAAAATACAATTTATTTTTTTGTCAACGATACCAGTATGACATGATTTTGTAGAGGTAGACGACGGTCAACTTGGAATGAACGTGTAGTACTTAACTCTTAAATTCCCAACTTATCAAACTCTACTATCACCTTCCCCTTCCCCAAGTTATCGTAGCATGAAACACAATTGAAAATAAAAGTCCATTAAGTTTCAACTTGGAACTGACATTTCATTCAATATCTCCGTCTGAGTGACGCGCGTCAGCTGACGCCGATAACGCGGCATCTGACAATTGACGAAGGATCGGCGATCGAGTGCAGATACCGCTTTCTGCCGCTCCGGCGTCGGTACATCGCGTCTGTTGAGTTATTGAGATAGGAACAGCTTTATTGACATTTGATACCGAGCTGAATGGGAGATTGTAAAGGCTTTACATCGCAGCGTTATGTCTACTTTTTGTTGTTTTATTTTGTATTCCTTTGTCTCAAAAGAGTCTCACTTAATTTACTACCTACTAAAAAGTAGGTAGTAAATTAAGTGTTTTTATTTAATGGAAATTTTGTATGCAGATATTCATCACAAGTTAATCACTAAGCCTCAGAAGCCGCAACTGTTAGAACGCTAGCTGTCATATCCATTTCTGGCACAAGCTATTCCTCAAATTACATTTTATTTTCAAAAACTGAAGATTAGAGATGATTATTGAAATTATCTAATTATATTACTGATCAGAATGCGGTCACTGAAATGACCATAGCAGCGTCACTACTAAATCAAGTATACATCTGAAGTGAGTGAAAACAAAAAAGCGTAAATCCAACAAGGTTTTGTCAGCTCTTGTCAGTAGAATCCAGTAGAATCTGACAAATTATTTGGTAATTTTACAAAACTATCAAACAACTCGGCGATGACGAAAAAATTAAAACTCAAAACGTCACGCGGAATAAATAAACACTAATTACCCAACCGCACAAACTCATCGAGGATTAGACACAAAAAATCAAAAACCTCGCAAGTCATCGCTGTATCATTAAATCCATAGACTTGAAAAAAATAAACAAAAGATGGCGCGACATAAAAGGGAAAGAAGTCCTTCCCGCGCCCTTTCACAAATTCGCGCGCGTCTGACATTTGTCAATCATCCCCTTTGACAGCTGTCAATGACAATTAATGGCTGCCTTTACGGAGTTTTATGGATTTTATTGCTCCCGATTGTGTGCGGACATGATTAATGTAATCACTAATGCAAATCCTCATGGCCGGGGCACGAATGAAGCTCGAACGGCGGTATTGTGTTGTGTAGTTTTGTATAAAATTGATTTATTGTGGAGTTTTGTGCGGTGGCAGCTCTGCGCTTCTGCTTAATGTCAGTAGGCGTAAGTTAGCGTGTCATGAAAAGTTTCGACGGTTAGTCTAAAGTTGGTAATTCACATGACAACCTCCCTGAATTTGACGATTTCTCTGGCGCAGTGGTATGCGCAGTGATGCGGGGATCGGGTTCGATTCCTGGCGGGGACAAAATCTATATTTAAATACAAAATTGACGTGTCATGTATGTTCCCTACATTGACTCCAAAATGGCTGGATCGGTTTTGATGAAATCAAACAAAAACAAAATTCTATGAAGTTTGAAAGCGATCGGATCAGCAGCATTTTTTTTTTGTTTTTTGTTTTTTACTATAGGTAAATTCGTTACGTGCTACCCGTGCGAAGCCGAAGCGGGTCACTAGTTATTTCAAAATGTATTTGGTTCTGGTTTGGTGAGGTTTTTGCCGTGGCTAGTTGCCACTCTTAACTGACTTATAATCGCAAAACTATCTAAAACTAGGTGTGGATTAAAACTTACGTTAATTCAAATGAAAATTCAAATTCAAAATGATTTATTTCATGTATGCTAACCTGTGGCTCTTTTGACACGTCGAGACTCTACCACCGGTTCGGATTGCAGACTCTGCTGAGAAGAACCGGCAAGAAAGCATAAAATGCATGAAAATCGATCTAGTATTATTCAAGTAAAAATTAACAAACATACGAGTACAATCATACGCTCTCACCCCAAATTACAGTCTCTATTCTGGCGTGCAGAAAAATGGTCATAAACTATTTGTGAAAAAAAAAACACAATATAGCAGTCAATTTGTAAATTTCGGACGGCTTTGTGTGAGAAAGACTGATCTTTGACGACTGGACGTTAATGAAAACTTTGACGTGACGATAAATGATACGTAGGAACAGTGGGCCGAAATAGTGACTCAAAAAATATATGGAACACAATAATGACTTTGCCATTCCTTGATGTAGTTTTTTGTATCACCATTAGATTACACATTACGTGAGCGTATAGTACCTTTATATACGACCACTGGGTTAGTGATCACACTAATATTATAAAGGCGAAAGTGTGTGTGTGTGTGTGTGTGTGTGTGAGTGTGTGTGTGTGCGTGCGTGATCTATCAAAATACAGCTCAAACCACTGAGATGGACGGATTGGGCTATTTGGCATAAATATATTATAGCTTTATAATGTAGGCATCCGCTGAGAAAGGATTTTTGAAAATTCAACCCCTAAGGGGGTAAATTAGGAGATTGAAAAATCTAATGTACCTATATATCGTCGGGGGTAGTGCAAAACCGCGAATGTACCACAGGTAAAAACCGCGGATTCACACTAGTCACAGTTTTACAGGGGAAGGTTAAAACTTTACAAATTTCTTATTTCTACGGCTATTGGGCTAATTTTTACACAAAGAGTATTAATTCATGTGTTCTATGTATTGATAAAAATAGATATCTTTTAAAGTGATTAATCACTACGACTTTAGTCGCTACGACACTTACGCGGTTTTGATTTGACCACAAACGTATGAAAATGCATTTTAATGTACTAATCTTAGATTATGAATATTCTTAGGTACTAATGCTAGTTACACGGATTTGCACTATCGCTGACGATTTGTAAGTACCTATCTACGTTGAAATAGTAATAAACAAAAATATACCTAGCTATCTAGGAAAAACAGCCAACCAAAATAAAAGTGAACTTTATGCATCGATATAATGTAAAGGCTAAATAAAAATAGCTCGTTTACTCCGAAACGTATCTGCAGTCGCCTACCTGTAAATAAATCAACAAACACTATTATTTCATAAGCTCATTTTTTGCAACGACTTATATTCACCTCCCATACTTACAACTGATAACCAACTCTAGGTTCATACAAATATGATATAAAATCCAATAGAGCGAACTAGTATGGGGCGATAAACAAAGTCACAATTTCATTACCGGCGTCACGTCACTGTCAGTGTCACGTCACGTCGCGTCACCTGTCACGTCAACGTCACTTACCTGCCAGCCGTTACAGCGACAGATTGTTAATTAGAGTATAACATAACGCGCTATGTATGTAGTAGGCTTGTAGTTATAGACATGTGTATGACAGGCTTAATAAACATTTTTTATGAAATGAAAGCAAGTATGGAAGGCCTTTTTTGCACCTGGCTTTGTTTATATTGACGACAGCAATTTTAATTAACATGTTTCTTTATTCTTTTACTAGTGGTAACCTAGTCTAGTGGTTAGGCCCGCGACCTCTTATTCAAGGGGTCGTAGGTTCCAAAATCTGCACGCCTGAGAATTCTCCGTAATTTTGTCAAAGGTGTGTGAAGTTTATCAATTCGCATTGGGCCAGCGTGGTGGACTGAATCAAAAATCAAAATCAAAATTTATCTATTTATTTCATGTAGGCCAACTTGTAGCTCTTTTGACACGTCATAAATCTACCACCGGTTCGGAATACAGATTCTGCTGAGAAGAGAGCAAGAAATTCAGCAATTGCTCTTTTCAAAAAAAAATTTTTTTACAATAGGTAACAAAACTATCCTATGTACATACAGTGCTTCCGCAATGAAGTTTTAAAAATGCATACGTTGGTACATACAATCCAATACATGTTAAGACGGGCAGACAAAGCAGACCCATTCCCGTTGGTGGCACCCGTTCACGAGCATGACGCATGATCCAGCCATTGCTTCGCTCAACCATATTTGAGGGAACGTAACAACCCGCACCACACGACACCACCACAGAAATGTTTAAAGAGAGCATGACATACTTAGGCTATGACTAGGGCTATGGCTATATTATGGTTATGACTATGGCCAATAATTCTTCACTGATGCTAAGATCTATCGAGCGTGTTCTGAATTAGCTCGGACTCAAGATAGAGTTAAAACGAGACACAAATAGGCTTTGACATAAATCTGTCTCATTTTAACTCTGACTTGAGTTTGAGCAGAATGAGAGTGCGGTCTATAAACTTCAGAGGAGACCTGCGCTCCTTAATGAGACTTTAAACGTTGTCAGGACCAAATAGGGTCATTTAATTATTATTTTGCTAAAAATTGACATCACATAAGTCAAAAGCACCACACCACGCCCGTATGTCACATCTTTAGCAGCTGTTAACTATTGCAAGTTGGAAATAGATCAAAATAAACAGTTTCTTTTCCCGCTAACGCTCCGCTCCCGCAAACATGGTCCAACTATTTTGGAATGATATATCACCGAGATTTACCTCATACACTTGTCTTTATCCCTCCAGAGTTGTAACTCGATTTGTGTTTCAGTATTTCTACACCGAACTCGCACTAAGCGCTTTGCTTCCTCGTTCCTCGCACCGCAAAAAGCAATAAATACCCTTTTGGTTTCCGTTTTTTTTCGATGACAAGATAGTCCTTGACTGATGGTAAGTGACGATGCAGTCTAAGATGGTAGAGGGCTAACTTTGAAGGGATAGGCAGTGTAAATTCAATTCATACCCCTAATCGGCCACGCCACCGGAACTTTAGATCGTTTGACGGCACGTCTTTGACGGTAGGGTGGTAACTAGCCACATTCGACCATTTAGTTAGGACTTGGCAAGTGCACGCATTCCCCTCTGCCGAAGTACATGTACAAACATACGTGTCAGCTTGTAAGTGTGACAGCTTTTGAGTTAGTGTGCGTTCATAGAGACATTAAGTTTTTTACAAGAGTGTGAGGAAGTGAGTAAATGTGTGCTGTACGTAGGCTGTACGTGATTACCTCACCTACCGCAGAAAGTGGCAGAATATATTCAGTACTAAATCTGCGTAAAGGCTCGTCTAAATGGTCGAAGCTAGCCACGGCCAGAGCCTCCCACCAGACAAAAATTGGCATTGGTAGTAGACCGTAGTCCTAGGCTTTTACTTAGTCTATTACTTAGGCTTACCACCACACCTGACCTTAGTAGGCCACAACTGAGTCAATTTAGAATTGAAACTGAGGATAATCCCACTTAAAAGACAGCATTAACCACTGCGTCAGGAGGTAAAAATTATGCACACGTGAATTTATAAAGACGAGAACACATTGGCTTGACAAATAACGGCAATTTTTAGCACACCTCGTGTCGGTCACCAATCTTTTGACACCCTCATTATTATTGCAATCTGTCACGAGGTTCGCGTGTTAAATGTTAAACATTGATGGATAAAAATGGCTGCACTTACACTTGAAATTAGTCTCGTGATTGGGTGAAATGACATTGTTTTCTTTGTTTTTGGCGCCTTTTTATATTACTGACATTTTAATAATTATTATGGCCTTTCAGATCTTTTGGAAGTTGAATTTTTAATTTGTTTCGTAATACTCTTTGCACCTTACGTCGTCATGACTCATGAGCAAATATGAACTGTCATAATTATGTCATTATGTTTTTGCGTAATCCTGAATTAAGTGTATCAAAATTAAATTCATTCGCCGTGTCAACTCAATATCAATTATCCTTGATATATTTTTAAAATGTAAGTACTTATGTATTTTAAAATTTTGTTTTTCTTTTTTAACCGACTTCTCAATTCTCAAGGGTTCTCAATTCTTCAGTTTTTTATATATGTATAACACCTGGACCGATTTAGAAAATTCTTTTTTTGTTTGAAACGGTATACTTCCCAGGTGGTCTCATGGTCATCAGATGATGGGATTTTGGAGAAATCGAGAGAACTCTTTAAATTTTATAGGCACAATTGATATACTTTGTAGTGGCGTTTGAAGTCGGTTTTGTGAAAAGAATTGTTACGTTTATCTTATTTCGTTATATTATTTGACATCAAACTAAATCAGTACAATGGTTATTCAAAACTTTACTGTTACCTAAATGGTTTCCCGTATGCTAATAAGCAAAATTGTTAAATTTTTGTATGTATTTTAAACTATATATTTTATCTATTTTATCCAAAAGCCATTAACGTTTTATCTTTGGGTCCATTTTCTTATATTTTTTGGTGTCTTCATACGTTTTTTTTGTGATTTGAGCATGCCAGAAAGTGAATCTTTGACCTTACCACCTATATAGGCCACTTTTGGCTAATATCCTGCCAGCCTAAGCTCTTGGTGAAACAAAATATGTAGGCATTAAAGCTAAGAGTCAACGCTATAATCTTTGGGCAGTATTTTTGTTCCGAGAAGCTGTATAGATACACATGCGCGCGCGTCGTCTGACGTGGCTTGACGGACATAAATCAATTGTCAAAGCCGACGGCACTAATCTCGAGAGACTAATAGTGCGACGAGCGACGTGTGGACGCGGCTTTTTATAAACAATGGCCGATGTCTCCCGAAATGTTGGGTATTTTGGCCATCTTGAATTCTTTTATGAGATGTTTGGCGTAATGGTTCCCGAATTAGGTTTTCGAATTAATTATGTATCACCAATGTTTTATTTCTGAAGACAAAGTTGTTTGAGAGAAATCGCTTTGGCATCCAGCTGCCCACAAGATAGTATAATAACTTGTTATAATATTGTAAAGTTTTGTTTTGTTTCTGATGGTAAGTGACGATGTAGTTAAAGATGGTAACGGGCTAACTTGGAAGGGTTATGGCATTCAACCACTAATTGGTTTCTACACGCAGATCGTGCCAGAACACTAAATCGTTTGGCGGCACGTCATTGACGATATGGTGGTGACTAGCCACGGCCAAAGCCTCCCACAAGACAAAAATTGGTAGTATTGGTAGTAGACCGTAGTCTATTACTTATATGGAGGAATGTAAGAGGCATTATGGAGAGGAGAGAGGGAAGAGAAGAGCAAGAGAGAAAATATTATGTAGACGGTCTGCATGAAGTAATGCAAAGCGGTTCTGTGCTGACTTGGGTGTCCTGCGGGGTTATTACGTAACTCGCGACAGGTTCGCGACAGGCGTAAATCGCGCGATCGGTGCTGTCAAACGTCACTTCTGCTGTCAAACGTCACTTGTCAAACGTCAAATTTGCAGTAGCAACACGACAGCAAGCACTACGCGATCGGTTGCAAAATGTCACTAAAATTCGTATTACGCAAGCCAATCGCACGTCTATTGCTCGCCTATAGCAAAATGTACTTTTCTTCTTTACAGATGCTTGATGGAGAAGAAAGGAAGTCAAATACTTCGAAAGGGTTTTACCACAGACCACAACACAAAACAAATAAAAAATATAACAATTCAACCACCGACGACGATAAAAACTGTGTATTTTGTTTACATCTATTGCCGTCCTATCGCGAGTGGTGCTAGTATCGATACGTGAACAATAGACGTGCGATTGGCTTCCGTAATACGATTTTTAGTGACATTTTGCGACCGATCGCTGTCGCGTTGCTATTGCTGTTGCTGTTGCAAATTTTTACGTAATAACCCTGCTGAGGAGATTGTTTTAGTCTGTGCGAATCGGACACAGAAGAAGGTAGAAGGCAGAAGTCCGTAAGGATTTTTTCCTCTTCAAACAAAAACAAAAAGTCTATTAGGTAGGTACTTAAGCTTAGAATAATACTAGAGCTATATCCACACCAACCTCGCGCTATCAAAAGAGAGACAGCGTCTGTAGCCGCCGCACGCTTAATAAGACCAAGTGGCGCTATAACATTACAAAAACTGTCGTTAAAACGCACCACGGCCCCCTAAGATACCCCCCGTACTACAAAATAGCTTTACAGGAAAACAAGCTTAGTGTATGGTCGAATAAAGGTTACTGTTGCGTCAATTGTTGAGTGTATGGAAATAGGTTTGTGTGGTGGGATGTTTTAGCGGTCGTGGGAGCCAATCGATTAACTCGTATGCAATTAATACTACAAGTGATGTCATGTGTTTTGGATGGATACAGAATGACAAGATGTCACTTTAAAATTGAATGGAAAATGTTTTCTTTATAAACGCCGACTAATGACTATGTAATAAAAAAGTTTTGTAGAGAAGCCTAAGTTAACATAAAAATGTTATTTTTTGTTAAACTCAAAAAAAGGTAGGTACAGTTTAGGCATGTAAAACTTCAATCAAGATCTGAATTAGATATTTAGGTACTTCATTCACCTATTCTCCTCCAATCAAAATGTTGTTATTCTACGGGCTTATTTCAGAATCGTTGAATATGGTCTACCTAACCGATGAGTACAAAGTTGAGGTTTTAACAGTTTTTGTACTGGCAATCTGTTAAAAAGATCTTCGTTTTCGTCTGTTAAAGTTTGCTTGGCAATGGTGAAATAAGCTCATAGTACATAGATAGTGAACTAATTGCTGGCAGCTTCGACAATATGGAATGGGGTTTAACCACTATGGACAACTCTCAGATTTCTTCATGATTTTTTCCTTCACCGTTATAAATAATATAGTAAGTGAATTTACTAGTCACAGGTTCCTGCTTGGGATCGAACTCCAGTCTCCCGAAAAGGAGTTTGAAGTCTTAATCATTAAGCTATCACCGCAAATGTATCTTCTTTAACAATCCATATTTTAATGTAATATCTACGAGTTGCTGCAAGTATCTATTGTGAAAATATAAACGTTACTACTGTATCCTATTTTATGGCTTAATTTTACATCTATAAGTGCCAATTGCACTAAAGCCGAGTAAGGTAAGTAGCAAATTTTCAATACAAAAACTGTTAGAACGCCAAATTTCCTTGGTTTACACTACTCGACGTGGTGAAATTGGCCCTTAGTTGTTTAACCCTCTTCTACGTGCGCGTGTTAAAAACGTCCAGGTCACCTTGTGTACTCTGCTATATCGCTGTTTACGTAACACCGTACCCCAACTATTATCCAAGGTGCAAGTTAAAAGCGATAGCGTTGAAATATCCAAACTTTTTTCATTTAATCGTATACAACCCTGCGTCTTGTGAACTGTCAACTTACGTTCCATTGTTATTTCTGTTAAAACAAACATCACGTAAGCGAAAACCCGTTTTTCATAAATATAACCAACAAAACCCAATATAATTAAAGAATTACAGTACAAAAAAATAATAATAAAAGAGCCCGCTACAAAACAATTTCTTATAATATAAAAAATATTTATTTATAAATAAATAAAACGGGATTGGCTCTCTAGGTGCTCGAAAGAAGACCCCTAATACTATCATAAGTCAGCCGATGGCAGCCACTGGATACGAGCGACACAAGATTTCTGTAGTATTCTGCGAGACTCTTTGTAAGACAATGATATAATTCAAATGATACAAGACGCGATATTCAGAGGCGTGGAAAAACTAGTCTTTTTATTTTCATTCCTGAATTGGACGCACATATGCAATAAAGTGTCAACCCACAAAACTTTGTCAAATTAAATACATACATAATGTAAAGCAATAAAGTTAACTTTTCAATTGATAAGTTGTGTGGGTTGACACTTTATTGCATATGTGCGTGCAATTAGTATTTTTTTTTAACTAAAAGAAATTATAGTCAAAACGCTACAGCTTATGATCTACCCCAGTGGCCTTGCCCACCCTACTTTCGTGCACACGTCAGTCAACGCACATCAATCACTGTTGGCGGCGACTGTACCACTCATATTTCAACTTAAAAACATGCCACCTTATTTGTATAGGACTAAGGTTCAAAATGTGCCGATATTCAATCACCTCTGATTCGGTCAGGGGTAGACTAGGTGTATTTTCAATCGATTAAGTGCTCTGGTAAATTAACTGGTTATGAATATTGTTTTAAATAGGGCGCGGTTGGTTTCGGATTACGTTTTTTTTTAATAACTGTTTAGTTTTTTAACCCGACACCGCGGGCAAGGTGTCCAAATAAATTAAATCAAATAAAAGGCGTTGTAGAACGTTCGTGTATCCAAAGCATTGCATTTCCAAAAAAAACGTCGTCTTACCCTGATTCTTATATAATTATACTACATAATGTTTGTAAAATGAAAATACTAATATATTTTTGAAAATCATATTTAATTAATTAGGTATTTGACGTATACAGCTGTCAATTTCTTCCGGAATTCACGATATGTCACACACGATATACAAAATAAACACTAAATCATGTCACGTTAAAATACTTAAATCAATTCAATCCGATTATTCCTTTTAAGAATAAAAGGTAATAAAATAAAACGAGCCATGTATAGCAATAATAATTACTACTCATTCAAAAACAGAATACTGTCGGGAAATATCATTTCAATATGAAGTACAGTCTTGTCCCACGATATCGAAACTTCATGCATTAAAAAAAAAAACATTTTGACATCCGATCAAATTAACAACTCAGACTTCGAATGTCAAATGAAACCCTTTCACCGTTGGTCCGGTGCACCTGATTCTGTCACAATAACTAAATGGTCTGAGGGACCCTACTCACTTCTCAATCAACTGTCATCGAAATGTCGCTAGCAGTGACGGGTTAAGAAATTTCGGACAACAATCCTATAGATGTTAAAAATAAATGCTAAAATAAAAGTAGTTGTTGTAAATATGTGCGACTATTTGTTATTTTCATTTTCTATTCTTTGATATTTTTATCAATTTTTTATTAGAATTCAATTTATAACTTGATGACTAAACCTAATTGAATATTTTAAACTAATATACCTACTTATTAGGTACTATATTTAACTAATTATTTTATAATTAGAAACTTGCTTTTGCGCGTGACTTCACGTTTTAATCCTATCTCATCACACTAATAATATAAAGGCGAAAGTTTGTGCGTATGTGTGTGTGTGTGTGTGTTTGTTACTCTTTTAGGCAAAAACTACTTTGACTTTGGATTTGGCTGAGATTTGGCAAGGCAATTTAATTCCCGGAAAATTAAAGAGTTCCCGCGGGAATTAAAAACGAAGTCACGGACATCATCTAGTAACTTAATATACCTACAGCATAGTAATAAAGAATAAAATATAAAGAATTCGCTTGACAGCAAGGATTGCCAAGTTTAATTAATTAAAATATAGACAATATAAACTTAGGTTTAAAAATTCACATTTCAAGGGCTAAGTTTTTATTTTCTAGATTATTCCTGTCACACAATACGCTTCGTCCGAAAACGTGCATGGGCGCGCTTTTAACCCGTCAGCGACGTCGCGAGTGATTGACGCGAACGTATCTGGAGCGGTCTCGGCGGCCCCCGCGCGGCCATCCGTCATCCGTCACCGTCAAATGTGCACACTTAAGGTTGGGCGATAAATAACAGCAGCTGTGCTGTTTTATATTTCGAAATACGGGGACAATTTTCAATACTAGCTTTGTGTTAGGTTTCCACGGGCGTTACTCGTCGTTTTTTTATTATTAAGTATTAAATATTAAAGCTAATTCGGATGATGCAATGTCATTAAATTTCTACGCTACGAGCTTTTTTAACCGACTACGGGAAAGCCAAAAAGGGGTGTAGATTTACGTAATTTAGCGTACCACCGTAGCACCTAATCTACTGAGCCGATTTTGATGAAAAAAGTGTCAATCAATTTGTTACTATGTTTCAGGTAACATGGGCTACTGAATGAAGTATCATTCGATTTGTTATTACGGTCCAGGCGACATAGGCTACATTTTACATTAACAAAACCAATACGATGGATGTTATATCCAATTTTCCGTAGTCGGGTTACAGTTTTAAAACTTTTTCTTGTTCTAATTCAACTCTAGAAATTATGCAATTTCACCGATATGAGGTAGACAATAAAAATTCAACATACGGGCAACTGTTAGTATTCTATAACCTGTACAGCACTTAACACTAAAATGTCGATGTAAAATAGAGATCGCTCCGTCGCTCAACCCTCGCGCGGTGCACTCTTGACGGCGGATGACGGATGGACGCGCGGCGCGGGGCCGGAGAGACCGCTCCAGATATATTCCCGTCGATCAATCCGCGAGACGTTGACGTATTGAAAGCGTGCACTAGTTTCACTAGAAGCTTCAACTTAATATTATGTCTTTGGAGTACAAAATTTAAGTTTGCCAAGAGCGACATAAAATCGAGAAAATAAATATACTTACATACTTACTAATATTATAAACGCAAAACTGTGTTTGTTTGTTTATTGTTTGGTTTGTCCTTCAATCACGCTGCAGCAGAGATCGATATGATTTTTTGCATGGTTAAAGTTGAGGACCTGCAGAGTGAAATAGGCTACGTTTTATAACAGAAAATCAAATAGTTACGACTAGTTGCGAGCATCAGCTTGCAATATTATACTAATGATAAGGATTTATTTTTAAGTATTATACTGAAAGCGAAATAATAATGTGGTATAAAATAAATATAAGTATCAAAAATTATAGTATAGAGCATTATTGTTAATGACGCTATAATCAAAGGTCCAAAACAGCCCGCATAACCATCAGATGTGTTAAAAAAACCATCAATACAAGATTTACGGCGCGTTACACCGAAATGCAATAATTTGATTAATGACATAATGTCAGTTTCTGACGTTTTTTTTTTGCTATGTTTTGTCCAAAATGCCGTTTGTATCCCTCAATTTGGAGTGGATGAGCCAATATGGTAGATAGTTTGACCAAGTAGGCCAACATTGGCGGTAAATTGTATAAATTAAAACAATGTGTGAAAACATATAAATGTATTAAGTAGAGGTTATTACACATATGTGATGAATTTTGGCTTTGTTTCAGTTGCTCACAAGACAGGGTTAGAAATAATCACTTATTACTAACCCTATCTTAAGCTAAGCTAAAAACTGTTATACTTTTGTTTTGAAAAGAGCTGCTAAGCTTCTTACTTGGTCTAATGTCAACAGAATCTACCTTCTTGTATCCGACCAAAGGTCAAGGGTTAAACCCCTTAGAATTTAAATAACGAGGTCTTTAATTTGTTAGTGCTGACAATCGTCTTTAAGTTAGCGTTAAATTAAACTTTTTGAATTGACAAAAACGTTTTTTTCTTACAAAACTAACAAAAAACAGCTTATCTGCTGAAATTCCTTTCTGCTCTTAAGAATATTGTCTATGAAACTTATAAAAGTCGTCAAACTATCAGCCGCCTCTGTTTCGTTGGACCAAATCACGCCAATATATAGGAGCCAACTATTTCACGTCCATCCATCACTAATCCCGGCCAACAGATGGCGTGGCGTTTGTTTCGCGAATTATGGCGACGGCGGTGCAGGGGTGCAAAGTTAAGACCGGAGTTGGAGCATGCTTTACAGCCTAGAGCGTGCATTACATGGAACTAAGGAACGCTCACGTAGCCAGTTTTATGACGTGGAAAATGTTTTGCTTGACTTTGAAATTCCATAATATCGTATGTAGAGTCTACTTAGCTGAATTTAGTAGGCTAAAGTTTCGAATTAATGAAAATAATTACTTATATTCGTGGTTTAATGACGACAGGTCCATGCAACTGGGTCGAATATGCGAAAGAAAAAATACAAAGAAAATCAACAATAAAAAGAACACAAACATAAAAATACAATATAATATATAAAAACTAAAGATGGATCCCGACGGTTTAAATTGTACATAACGTTCTATCTATTGAATTATTTTCAAGCCGCCGGGAAATACTAGTATTTTATTTCTATTTCTATGCAGTTAAATCATTTATCGTGGTACGTACTCGTATAAACCATAATTTTATTAGATATATAAATCCAAAGCCAAAAGTAACATACAGACTTATAAAAAACTCAGTATGAGGGAAAGGGGGCGGGGAATAAAATTCAAATTCAAAAGAACACACCAAAACTGAACGATAAGTGACGATGCAGTCCAAGATGGTAGCGGGCTAACTTGGATGGGGTATGGCACTTGGCAGTGGCATTAAACCCATACCACAGAATACCTAATAGCACAAACGAGTTAATCATTCTCTAGCTTAGAATAGAACACTAAGATTTAGGGTTTTAAAAATAAAGGCTAGCCTATGTCACTCTTTAAGTTCTCAACTAGGTACATTTACTATATCCTAAAGATCAAGTCGACCCGTTGCTCCATCATAACGTGAATGAATTACAAACCAACAAACAAATACACTTTCGTTTATTAGTATTTATCATTAACTATCTTTTGCTCGCTGCTTCGCTCACGTGAAGTTCGATGTTTCAAACCTCTATTTTACCCCCTTAGGGCTTGAATTTTCAAAAATCCTTTCTTAGCGGATGCCTATGTCGTAATAGCTATCTGTATGCCAAATTTCAGCTCGATCCATGCAGTGGTTTGAGCTGTGCGTTGATAGATCAGCCAGTCAGTCAACCACAGTGACCTTTGGCTTTTAAAGATATAGATTAATCAAGTCACAAATAACTAAAAGACGTACTAAAGCCAGTTTCCCTCAGAACAAAACATCTGCCCGCAGTTAACCCTGCCAAGACGAATGTCGGGCCACCGATGAACATCAATCCACTTATTACCGCGACCTCTAAGTAAATCATTTATTGTACCAAATCTGGCTATTTACTCAACGAGGGGTCAAAGAGACCCATCACTCAGCGAATAGCGGGCTCTTTGTACCGCTGATATTGACGGGTTAGGTTTTCACCTTTCGTTTCTTAGAGTTTTTGTCGTAACTTTATCAGTATTTTTATTATTTATATTTCACTAGCTTGATGCCCGCGATTTCGCGCGGGATATCTTTAATTTTCAGGAATAAAATGAAGCCTATGTGATAATCCTGGATTCATATCCAGGATTATCACATAGGCTATCTCTATTAAAAATTTCAGCCAAATCAGTTTATTCGTTGGGGCGTGAAGGAGTAACAAACATGCACCCATCCATCCTTCCATACATCCATACATCCATCCTCACAAACTTTCGCGTTGATAATATTCATGATCCATAATAGGTAGAGAGTTGACATTTTCAGAGAATGTGTATTCCTGTTGCCGCTGTACAAATCCAAATAATAAAAATAAAAATTAATTAATAATTAAGGGGGGCTACTAATAACGTGTTTTTTTCCCGGCGTTTTTTGGTACGGAACCCTTCGTATGCGAGTCCGACTGGCATTCGACGATATTTCCGTTTTTCTACAGACTAAGCCCATTATTTCAACCAGTACTTACCTATTTTAATAATTATATATTACCGTCGGTAAATAAAAGAATTTATTCACTCATTTCCTACAATTAAAGCCAATCCGTCAGTGCTCTAACCATAAATTAATAAACTAAAAAGGTGCAAACTATAATTAAATGAAAACGTAAAACAATAATTTCATCCGATTCCATAAAGATGATAAATGGCGGAATAAATCAAACTATCCATCGCGGACCTTCGCATAAATTGACGTCTCCCGTAGTGATGTGACAAAAATTTTACTCGACTCTAGAATCTTGACTGAGCACTGATTCAGATTAAACTTTTTTTTTATTCGATAACAAGATAGTCTTTGACTACGATCTAACTGATGGCAAGTGATGATTCAATCTAAGATTAAGATTAAGGTAGCGGATTAACGCCCCTAATCGGTTTCTACATGCCATCGTGCCGAAACGCTAAATCGCTTGGCGGCACGTTTTCGACGGTTGGGTAGTAACTATGGCCACGGCCAAAGTCTCCCACCACACACCAAATTCAAATTCAAAAATTATTTATTTCATGTAGGCTAATTTGTAGCTCTTATGACACGTCATAAATCTACCACCGGTTCGGAATGCAGATTCTGCTGAGAAGAGCCGGCAAGAAACTCAGCAGTTGCTCTTTTCAAAAAAAAAATTTTTTTTTACAAAGCTATGCTATGTGTACACTTCTGTTGCTTCCACAATAAAGCTTCAAAAATGCAAAAATGCATACGTAGCTACACCAATCCAACGCATGTCAAGACGGGCAGTCAAAGCAGACCCATTCCCATTGGTGGCACCCGTTCACGAGCATGATGCATGATCCAGCCATTGCTTCGCTCAACCATATTTGAGAACCAGATAAACTAGGTACCTAACCTAGTAATTTCACAACAAAAATCGTTTCGTTAATTTTTTATTTCAAATTAGCAAGCAGCTAAGACTTGAACTTTCCTGGGCTAGAACTGTAAATATTATAAGCAGCAAGTTTTTTATTTAATTTCCACCGTTACTTTCAAATACCAAACCAACCAACGAGACAGCTATTTTCTTTAAATCTAGTAAATCCTCTTTCTTATATCTTTAAAACTAGCCATGAATAAAGCTTCGTTTTAATTTATCTTATGTTACATAATATCGTTAGGGATAGTGCAAAACCGCGTATGTACTATTTGTAAAAACCACGGATCTACACTAGTCACAGTTTTACAGGGGAAGTTTACAACTTTATAAATTTCTTATATCTACGGCTGTTGGGCTAATTTGGCTATTGGGCTACACAGAGAGTATTAATTCATGTGTTCTACGTATTGATAAAAATAGATATCTTTTAATGTGACTAATTTAGTCGCTACGACACTTATGCAGTTTTAATTTGACCACAAACGTATGAAAATGGATTTTAATGTACTAACACATATCCACGTTACGTAGATTTGCACTCTCCCCGACAATATGTCGATAGAATAGTACCGCATTAGAAAAGTAAAATCTGACAAAAAACTCGACTATTTCGTCAAGTCTAATCGACACGTCACATCACTTCCCCCTGGGGCTTGCGGTATTCATTAATTTGATGATATAAAACAAAACGTCATTTTAATTAGCGGCCATTAATAGATGTACAGTGACAGACAGGCGGAAGGGTTGCGGCGACCAGGGTGGTTCCTGGAACGGAAAACACGGCGGGAAATGTCATGCGCTTAGAGTGTTATCATTGCATTCTAGCAATTTTTTGTCAACTAGAAAAAATTTAAAACAGACCAACTGCAAGTTGGACTTGCATACGAATCTCTGTCTTGAGTATGAGCAGAGTGAGAGTGAGGAGAGAGAGATTTCAGCCTGAATGTCCAAGAGTATGCAGTGTGGGGCACTCACCAGTCTTTGACTGACGCGGACGATATAAAGAGGATGACAGGAAGGGACTGAATGAGGAAGACTGTGGTGGTGCTCATTAGAGAAGGTATAGGATAGATAGATAGATTTATTCACCAAAATGCAGGTACAATTAGAGCGAGATCCCAGACCTGCCAGACCTTCTCCACTTTCCAATTCACGAAATGCGCTCGATTACGTAGCACTAGTATCTATTATGATGTCTCTTATATTCTCCTCTCTCCTCCAAATAAGCGGAAAGCTTGTGTTAAGAGTGAGTACATACTACATAGTGCAATGGGTGACGATCGAACCTGCGACCTTTCAGTTCTCAGTCCACACTTTTAACCGTTGGGCTGTTGACTGTCACAGTAGACGTCCACCGGCTGATGTAATGATGCAGAACGGGGCGAATATCTTCCCGTGTGTTTCCACTAACTGTCGCGACGGAAGTTTGTACTAGTACCTACCTACTTGGGTTGATTGACACGGGTAACCTAAAGGCAAAGGCTTGGCATAATAAAATTTTTTTTAGAGTAAGCTAAAGATGGTGAGTGCCTTTCTTTATTCAGTTACAATAATATTACAAGTATTTAAAGAGATATAATTTTATTTTTAAATTAAGTTTCGTAGAGGTAGTTCTACGAATATTTCGTAGCATTTCCTACAATTTTTTTGTGCTCTTTAACTTTTAAGTTTCTTTTTCTTATTAAATACTTCCTTTACTATCTGTAGATCGTCGTATGTGTTAAGGCTGTCTTTGTGCAATTTATGTCATTCTTGTTTATGTAAATTAGTTTTAATAACTTAATCATTACTCGTCTCTCTAAGCTCTATGTAAGCTCTATTAAAAAAAATCATAATATCTACTTACCGATATTTTTAGATTAACTTTATTATTATCTTATTTTTTAGTTTTGTGGCATTTAGTGACATTTTTAATTTCATTATAGGCATTAAGTTTAACCTATTCACAAAGTTTTAGGAGTCTTAGGATTGGACGGTACCCGCGATTTCGTCCGCATGGATTATAAAGTTTTTTAATTCCCGCGAGAACTTTTTAATTTTGCAGGATAAAATGTGCCTGTACGTTAATCCTGGGTATGAGCTATCTCTATTCCAAATTTCAGCCAAATCGGTTCATTCGTTGTGGCGTGAAGGAGTAACAAAAGCACACACAAACTTTCGCCTTTATAATATTTAGTTTGATAAAGGACGCAACTTGTAGTAGGCACAAAGTAGCTCATAATATCGAGACAATTTACGTCCCTATACATCAATCCAACCCTAAACTGCTTACGACTGTTACAAAGTAAACAAAACGTGTCGTATGTAGATCTGTCACCGCAGGCTGCGTCGCCGTGTGTACGCGTGACGCGATGGATGACGTCATTACAGTGATTGAGACGCGGCCCCGCTCCGTGAAGACATCGCAGGTACAGGTCGTAATTGATGGTAACTTACCCCGCTTACCTCAGATATTTGACTTACCCACTCATCACACTGGCTGCAATGCTAATAAATTCGGGATACTGCTCTGAAACTGGAGTCGAACTTTTGACGTTTACTAAACTGTGCGTTATGGCATTTATGGTAATTTTAAGGGAGTACCTACGCCTACGTCAATATTTCACATCTTCATACAATTTTCTTAAAATGATTTCATGTTACTCCTGAAACGCATTATAATAATATGGCCCCATGTTTGATGTACAGTCACAGTTCACATTTATTTTACGTCAGGCTGTAATGTTGGCTAACCTGATGTCTGTCTGGTCACATGAGGTTTCTCTGCAGCTCAATATTTGACCTATTCAAAACGAGAGGATTCAGTAGGTATCAACCTACCTATTTAAAAATCATCATTTTTATAGCTTCTATTTATTTTGAATATAGGTGTATGTGGATAGCCAACGTCGTTCACAAGCATCGATGTTCACAAGTCACTATTAAGCTTCATAGTTGGTAGAAAATACAATGACAGATATTAGAGGTAAACTGTGAACGGGCTATAGGTAGGTACAATTTCTCATCTTCACACTCAACTTTGGGCCTGAAGTGAAGTGTTCTTTGATGGTTAATCAATTGTTTTTGTTTACTTGATCACAATTTTTCATATAATAACGTGAAAAAAATTTGCAAGGTTTTTGTATACAGTTTGTAAAATTGCATTTTAAAGACGCCGACTTGAAATGTAGAAGTGAAGTGTGTATTTAGAACAGGGCTCTGATACTTATTCTATTGTAGACAAAAGTCTCTCATCTAAACTAAACTTTTCCGCGAAGAATATTGTGAAATGGATATATTCGTAGCACTATTAGATCCATCAATTTGGTTCGTTTAGTTAAGATATTTCTGTTCTCTACAATTGAATTAGTCGATTGTCGTTGAACTAGAAAAAGGTTGAAGGTTTCTTATGAGCGTAAAATAAAATACGTTTCTAGTATTTAACATATATATTTCTTTGAGCTTTTAATTGCATTTTGAAATACAACATAAAATATTAAATAAGATTATTAAATTTGGTAAAATCAATATTCAACACCATTTTTCATTTTTAAAGTAGGTATGAGCAAAATTCTCTCATCATCAGAGATAGCGTATACATAATAGTATTTGTCGTAAGTTTTTCATTACTATCGTTAAAATGATACTTTACGATTCTCGTTAAAATTTTCAGTTTTTGGAGCTCGTTTCACAAAGTATTTTGTCCTAAATGGAACAAGCGATTTTTACAACGTGCTACAAGTGAAAAACCCAACTTAAGAACCTCGTAAGCGTCGTAACTTAAGGAAAAGTTATACTCATAGTTAAATATTTACGTTAGAACAGGCATTTTCCTCTCTATTACTAACATACATAACAGACAAATCTGAAACTGCTGCGGTGTCGCTTTAATTCCGCGATAAACGTCTATAAGGTTTTACAGATCACTAATTGATTATTATTGATAAATAATTCATTATTGATGGGATACCCAGGAAATGATTGTAATTTGGCTGTCTATTTTCTTGACCAAGTTACATTAAACAAGTCTAAAATCAGTACTATCATGTTTACAATGTTTTCTGAATAGTACTACTTTATGACTTAGTTTAGTTCAAGTTTTGATGACAACCGAATTAAAATCAATAACCTGATTCTTTTGTGGTGTGATTTGAGTCACATCACTGAAAAATACTTGAGTAAGTAAAAATACTTAAGTTTAGTTTTAGCATTTATCTTGTGTCATTGCACGTCGAAAGTCGAAACCCAACACCTGCGCTAGGATTTCTTACGTTTGATTTTTCAAAAAATAAAAGGTGATAAATAAAATTTGTTTGAACTTTGTGAAACAGGCTCTTAATAGTGGTAACCCTCGAAGCATAACTGCAGCTCATAAGTTCAGGAACAACTCTAACGAATCAAATTAAGCAAATAATTTTTCTACTTTATCTTAAACTGCATCGAAAAACAATCGACAGCGATGCTCCGAGAGTCGAAATCACATCGTTTCGTTACACTGATATCGTTTGAAACTTACATTAAACAGTTTACAATATTTTTCATAATATATAAAAGAGCTTTTTCACTCACAATTACCGTATATACATCGTCGTATATCTGTTGTTACAACTGGAAGAAACCTCGTTACAGAGTGTCCTAAACGTATACGAATGTAGTCGTCCTTTTAAAGAAATAATTGTATAATTTATCACTTTTTTAAATACAATAGGTTGATTTGGACAACCGATGAATGCGCTGGTACAATGGTATACACGTGTTCACAGTGGAGTCCCTTACGTTACGCTTATCACTAAATAATAAATAGCAACCTCGCGAGGAGAGCGTATCTAGAGCGAAATTTACACTAAGGAGATTGTAATATTGCATGCTATGACCAACTGCGTCGTATGTACAGAACCGGACTGCTTGAGATTTGATCTCCGAGATTGCGAGCATCGACGGATCTCAACACTTCACGAAACGAAGAAGCATCAAAATATACATAAAGTAAACTAAAAACCACGCTAAGCCTAACTCTGATTTACATAAAATATTAAGTAACACGAAAATGATAATATTGCAACGAATTTTCATTAAATACTGACAGAGCTACGCGACGACACGGCGGCGCCAGCTCGTCGTGCGTCGGACGCGTGCAGCCGACGACAAGATTACAAACGATTTGTCTCGTTTTGGATTATTAGCAAAAAATATACATTTACAAGAGATCGAATCGAACTTTTAAGACTTAATGCGACTTATAATATTTACAATTATCGAAATGGAATCAACGTAGTGTGGAAGATGGCCGCGGCTGGCGGCCGGCAGCCGCGCGACGTACGTCTCTTCTCCTAAAGGCAATATTTTGAAAATATTCTCTTATCATCTAAACGAACGTAAGACGTTTGGCGTATACTTATGTCGCTAGTCGTTAATTACACTAACCGAACTATGCGGTGAACTCTAACGATTACCTAAATAATTATTAAATTGGCAAAGAGTTTCGAAATACTTAACGTCGCGTCGCGACCTAACGACCCGAAGGGTTCAACGTAGCAGGATATGGTATCATCACAACTGATGGCCGGCCGAGCTCCGCCCTACACGTACTTGCTGGACAGCTGCTTCGCCAGCTCCGTGTACTTGAGGAACTTGGAGTGGGGACTCTCGTCGAAGGACTGCGACGGGCTCCGCGGGTCCTGCGGCGAAGCGGCGTTGGACCCGCTGCTCTTGTGGGCGCCCGGGGAGGCGGCGGGCGGCGGGGCCTTGACCGGCACGGGCTCCGGCAGAGCGCCGTCCTTAACGAAATGCATCTTGGAAAGATGATGCCGATAAGCACCCTTCGATATAAACGGAGTGTCGCATAGAGCGCATTTCATTATCGAATCTGTGACTACAGCGTCGTTGCAAGCCCAACTGAAAGTTAAAATGCTCGGCGGGCCTGCGGGCGACGGAGCGGGGGGCGGGGCGCGGGACGAGTTAGTCTCCGTTTTGTCGCACAGTTTCTGCAAGGCTGCCAAAGGATGACTGCCTCCGCGACGAGATGAACTGGGCTCATTGGAAGACCCGCCGCCAGCGAGGCTATCGAACATGGAAGACAACGCTCCTAAACTAGAAGCCGGCTTCCTATCAGCACCGGGAGTGGGCGCGGAGCGGTCGCTGGCGGGGCTACGTGGGCTCGGGACTGGACTCGGACCCTCGCTTTCTCGCTTGGGGACGGCCGGCTTTACGTCTTCTTCCGTCGCGCTATTCGGCCTCGCCTGGTCGTCGTCGTCATCTACTTCAGTTTTAACCCTAACTGGCTGACTGCTCAAATCTACACAAGTCTCTCGATCTTCTTCGTCTGTGATCTCTTTCTTTATCCTAACCTCTGTGGGCCGATCTTCTGAAGCTGGAGTTTGAGAACCGCGAGTGTCTGGAGTTGTACGCGGAGTCATATGATATGAGTCTAACTTTCTGTCGGGCGTAAGAGACTCTACCCTACTTCCACCTCTCTCTGACATAGAACTAGATTCACTACCACTACGTTCTCGACGACCATACCCCTGTTGGTGGTGATAATTTCTTAACATGCTCATAGTCTGTGCATCTACCAAAGGTTTGGTGTAGTCTACGCTCTCATCTATACCTAATCTTTTCAAAATACTAGAACCGATCGGAGCATGAGAAGCCCCACCAGGCATGCCAGGTACTGAATGCCGGGAGCGAGTGTCGAAACTCTTTTCTATTAATTGTTCTATGGCATTGAGTACAGATGGTGATGAACTTTTCTCATTGCTAGCGTTGTGATCTTTGGAACTAGGAGAAGAATCGTTAACTGAAGAAGGGGAACGGTGATGCGTTGATCCAGGCGAGGGAATTTCATCATTGATACTTTTACGTCCATCGCGACTAGTAGGAGTGACGTGGCCGGGAACATCAGGTGGAATAATATTATTTGAAAGAAGAGCACTTTTTAGAAAGTTCCTTTGGCTATTTGACATGGGCGCGCCTATGCACTGTCGAATGTGTTCTACAAACACAGCAGTCTCGATTTTGTCACCGCATTTCTCACACGTAATACGGCTTCCAGCACCGAAATCCCTAATGGGTTTTCCCATAGGAACCCCGTTACCCTCTCCATTTTTAAACTCGTGCTGAGCTCTCTCAAGTTCTAGAAGTTTCCTTACCGGTAAGGACTTCTTTCTTTTTTCGCGTGTTTGACGTCTTCTACCACCGCTCTCTGTTATGGAACGCATAATATGCTCTTTATAATGGGAGTTCTTAACCATATGATTACTTAATTCTTTTAAGGAACTAAACGCTTGGTCGCAAACTTTGCAAGTTAATACAGCACTAACGTGACTACTCGTTCCTGTCGCAGGAGGAACTGCATTATTGGTTCCGGGAGCGCTGGAATTAGAACCCTTGGCTTCATCTGAAGACTTCCAAGAGATAATCTGCTCCTGTGATATAATATTAGTATAATGCTGAGTGCGTTGCATATGACTTGTCATCTCAGCAAGGGAGCGGAAGCTCTCCGCGCACCACATACATTTAAGTATTTGCCTAGTTTGTTCAGCTCCTTTTCCTAACCATACATCTTGACCGCGCACTAGTTTTCTAGGTATTGGCATATTTTCCTTAATTAGCATATTAAGATCATTGTGATTCGGTTTAGATGATCCGCTCGATGAGGAAGAATTATGAGATGGCGTTGAAGGCGAGCTGGAAGGTGGTAAAAGTGAAGGAGGTATCGGTGCCCCACCTGATGGAGGTACTGGAACGTTGACGCCACAATGCTTGGCTTCTTTCATATGGACTGTTAAATCAGCAAGCGAGTTAAAGCTTTTCTTGCACCACACACATTTCAAAACGTCTTTTGTTTGATCAGCTCCTTTGTTTAACCAATGTGACTGCCAGGCCGAGTGGCGAGCCGCTGCGTTAGGAGTTAATCCAGCACCTAAAGCTGCACTCTGAACAGATCTAAATAGCTCTTCACCGCCTAACCTGCTTAACTCGCTCATCTTTTCTAGGGCCTTAGTAGCATCGTTTGGTGTGGGCGTTCCATGTTTTAATTTTCCATTCCAGTCGGGTGGAACGCCACCTTTAGGTGATAAGCTAGCGGCGGCAACAGCTGCTGCAAAATAAGGTAAATGTGGAGCAACGGGTGTCGTCCATGGTGTGCTAATTGGTTTAAAGTCAGACGTCCGAGAGCTTTTCCTCGTCGGTACGGGCGATGGAGAATCTTCTGGTGCACGTTTCCTGGTGCCCACTGATAAATCTAATGGTCCGTTTTCGTTCTTGGTAAGATTGACGGCGTCATCTTCTTCATCATCGATAGGGGAATCACTTCGCTTTGTGCTAAAATCTAGTACGGCATCTGAGCGTTCCGAGTCTGTCATGTCTTCTTGGCAGGACATGAGGAGTCTCTGTTGGGCCGCTGCGGCTGCCGCGCCGAGGTAGGCCGCCACGGCTGCAGAGTGGGGGGGCAAGAGGGCAGCGGGCAGGGCGGCTGGTAATGCCGCTGATAACGCAGCTGGCAAGGGCAGACTCGGCGCGCTCCGACCCGAATACACGGAGTCGTTGGAGGGACATCGTGGCGCGCCTGACGACTCCCGTGACAAGCATCTTGGGCTCTCCCTGCGGGCAAATAAACAATACATAAGTTACAAAATTTACAGTTTCCCCATAACAATTTTTCAAAGTGTAACTATTTCAAGTTTCTTTGCACGAGCACTCTTGAGCTGTGTGTAACTCAGTAAGTTACGATGTCAGTAAAAGCCAACAATGGCGAGTCTGGGACTATATATTGCATTTCGTCTAAAATGCCGCGCCTCGTACAACTGCAATAGCAGTTACTCTGTGCAGTTGAGAAATGTCTTACGCCTGTACACCTATTACTTTTGGACGTAACATTCTATAGTAATATTTTATCCATACTAATATTTTAAATGAAAAGTAACTCTATATGTTTGTTACCTTTTCACCAAGTAAACCGCTGAACCAATTTCGAGAAAATTTAGCAAACATATTACACCCAGAGGAAGGACATGGGATCCTTTTTTAAGAAGATCCTAGAGATTTCAACCAAACAGGCATCAGCAAGTAGATTTATAAATATGTATACCCATATTTATAACGTTGCGGCTGGTGCCCTAATTTTTTGTGACGAAATGGGTGCCATATCTAATGTAAAATATTGTTTCCTATAAAGGCCGCTCGTGAATCGTAGGCGTTTCATACTGAGTTTTATTCGCAGTAACATGTGTGTATGCGTCACATGGGTAATTAAGATTTATGGACTGAGGGGGTGGCCCAGCAACACGCTTGTAGGAAATACCAAACTAACGTTCAAGGTTTTTATAACAGTCAATTCAGAAATTCGAAGAAAGTTGTGAATAAGAAAAGTATTGACCTCGATATATTTGGTGCTAATCGCCATAATATAGCTATAAAGTCGTTTATCATCTCAAGTAATGATTTTCCTTTTCTGATGTGACCAATTTTATTATTTTATTACTGTGAAAATCTATGTATTATGTTATCTGATGAATAAATAATAATGATTAATAACTTTTCTAGATAAAATGTGTGTTTTGTTGGAGACATTATTTGTTGGAGAAGATTATGCATCAATAGATTCAGCTCTATCAAATTTTCTCTTAGAAACCTATTTAATTAATAAAAGGCAAATAAATCTTTGAATATAGCTGTTCACCTTTGAACTAGAATCCGGTTCCTAATTATTTGAAAATCAATAAAACACTGTCAATGTTCCCCACTATCGTTGGCCATATATCTGAATAGTAATAGTAACATTAGCAATTTTTTTTTATTTATTCGAGGGAGATTGACAAAAATAAATAATACAATACATTTAAATGCAAATGACAGCTTGTTATGATAATTCTTAAGCTTCTTATTTTGTTTTTATTATTTAAGTTAAATACCAAAAGAGTCAAAGTTAAAAAAAATGTAAATTTAAAGAAATAACAAAGTAAAATATCCTTTAAAAAAGTCTTCATAAAAAACATTTTTGATTAAAAAAAAATAGACGCATAGACCAAATACCTACCCAGTCACAAAAACAATAAACTGTCAGACCAAATAACTGAAAAAAATTAGAAACGACTTGATACATCAATCAATATTATACCATACAATCCATTTACATAAATCATTCGATGATATGTCAAAGCTGTACAATGATTTAATACAAAAAAGGAAAACATAGTTATTTATGGCAATTAAGAATTCAAGGACGGAAGATATAATTCTTTGATAAACAAGTCGTGGTAACAATGAGAGTCCACTTTATCGAATATCGATGTGTCTAATCGATGAAATTTATAGACAATGATTATAATGCGACGATGTACAACAAAAGCAATAAAAATAAATCTTGTCTAGTACAACTAAGATAATGCAGTATGGCTAAACGAATCTAAATTTATTAGAAATATGTTGTCAACGTGTTATCAATATTCCTTTCTTTATTGTTTTTAATCATAAATCACTGTATCTTTTTAGAAGTAGAGTTTTAGAAGACATTCAATAAGCACATAATAAAGATAAGATTTATTTAATCAACTTGCACTTTCGACGAAACAATTTTCCCGATAGCGAAAGTAAAAAATATCAAACTGAAGGATCTTATCATCGGTAATTGCAGCATTATCAGCCAAAATTATTGCAAAGCAACTATCATAAAAAAAATGGTACGAGTTGAAGACAAAAACAAGTTGGAAAAATAACAGAAATCGAAATTAGAATGCAAATATTCAAATTTTATACAAGAAAAAAATAATTAACGAGAACTCGTTTTATAGATACAACAATGAAATTAATACAAATATAAAAACAATGAAAAACACTTGTATAAAGAAATCCTACCTCACGTGGTCGGGCTCGACGATCATTTTGGACGAAATCTTTTCAGTTTGCTCCAAATTTTCGATGTTTAAACGTTCTCGGATCCATCAATCAAACAACACTCGAGTTAAAATCACTTATTACAAGACAAAATGAACTTCCCAGGAATGAATGTAAACACGTCGCGAAAGACGCGCCGTTTAGCCGGCGGTCGGTAGGGAAGTGCGCGGTGCCTGCGGCGGCGGCGGCGGTCCCGCGTGGAATGAGACGCCGCGTGATTTACGACCCGCCTGCAGCGCCCCCTCCCCGCACGCCCCTCACTAGAGCGAGACGGCTGCTCGGTCAATCGGCGAATCAGGGTGGAGAAGAGAGATAGGTGTATGCACACCTCTTTGAGGGGTGGTTCGCTGCGTAATGCAAGCGTGCGTGCTATGCGCGAGGTGGACGTGCAATGACGGGCGATCGTTTCGATGACAGCCGCCCGACAAGCGCGAGCTCCTTCGCATAGCTGACTCACTGTCGTGATACCAATGGGAACTAGACAACTCGCGGTGACCAATCGGTATTTTATCTATGCCGTAATAATATGGCAAAACTAATCAGGTGCTTGATTGATTCCCTTACATTTATTAATTTTTGGTTACTATAGTAATTAAATTTATCGAAACTTAGAAAAAATACTTAGTCATTATACCTATGTAATAGTAACTGACACAACCTAGGAAATATTGATGATATGATGAATGTTAAATTACTTTCTCATCAATCCTTTGAGATTAATTTGATTTGTAAATCTTGTCGATGATACGTTTTCGACGAAAAACGAATTGCCTCATGTAAATTATCATTTTCCTTGTAAAGATTAGGTGAACAATATTAGGTAGTCTTACTTTTTGGTAGAAATGGATATGTCCAAGAATTCAACAATGGGTCAAAACTTAAAATCGTTGGAATCAAACTACAGCGAACACGATGCGAAAGAAACTAACATTGGCATATTAACTTAAAAATGCATCATCAATAAAACATACTTAACTATTAATTAAAAATAATTAGGGTCAGGCGGGGTAAATATGGGACGAAAACGGATCTTTACATTTCTAATGCTGTTAAAAATATTATAAGTGTAAGAAAAACTGATTATATTATACTTATAATTGGTATCTTTCACATGATACCAATTCAATTCAAAATAGTCAAGCGAAATGTATATTTTTCATACAAAGTATATGTCTCATTTTTTTCCTCTATAAAGGGGAAAATATAAGACATATAAGGTTAAAAATGAAACATGTTTGAACTTCTATGCCTTCAGTGTTTTATAGAGATGGTGGTAATAATAAGATAGAGCTGGGAGATATGATATAAAAAAATCATTAAAATTAACAAAACAAAAAATTGGTCTACTTTTTTGGTAATAATTACAGTAGTCGGTACTTAATGTTTCAATATTAACCTTACATAGCTACAAAATATGATAGTGAAAATTAAGGTAAGTCTGATACTATCTGTATCTGATCTAAATATGAGCCTTGACACTCCTCTGTTACTCCTCTGTTACATATAAAAGCTTTTATGTAACTTGCAATGTATGTAACTATGTTTATTCGGGTCGAATCTTGCAACTCAATTTTGAAGCAAATAGCTTCAACCGATTGAGCTGAAATTTTGTATACACGGTAAGTTTGGATGACAATGCATGGTTAGCTGTGTGACGTCATTGTAAATCCAAAATGGCGGAACACTCACGGTGGCAGACTAGTTATTTTTAATGCACTCCTACAATATGGGTATCAAATGAATGGGCTTGCTGAGAACAACTCGAAAAATACAGTGACGTCACCCTAAATCCAATATGGCAGACTCCTAAAGAAGGCGGACTTAGTTTTTTTATGCTTTCCAAAAAATATCAACTGTCTTAATATTACCCCATACACTGTCTCATTTTTTCCCCTTACGTGTCTCATTTTTTACCCTACAAACAACTTGAGTTTTCCTATCAACGACTGGATGCAGAATAAAACCACCGCTCTCCCCCGCAAGCACGTCTCGCCCGGAATGCCGGGAGCGGGAGATGCGGCCGCGCTTGCATAAACGGGTTAAGGCAAACGAAAAGTTCCTAGATCCCAATGTAAAGTTTTCGCGGCAATATTTTCGGTACTTTATAAAATGTGTTATAAAGTATACATGCAATAAGTTATCAATTTAGTAATTTGAGTTCTAAGACATTACAAATGAAGTATACTTTTTAGTTTAATAAGGTTCTTTTTTGGTCTTTTTCTACGGAATTACAATCATGTCTTATTTTTATACGAAATTTCTGTGTCTTATATTTACCCCGCTTGACCCTATTCTCCTGGGATAATTTTTGAAGTAGGAAACTTTCGAACAAAGAAGAAACTAATTCCAAACAAACTGTTTAGGAAACAAAAAATAACAGACATAGGATTTTTTGAACTTTTTGATTTTCCGGGATAAAAACTAGCCTATGTCACTCTCCCGGTCCTCAACTATAGCCATGCGATAACCACGTCAAGCCGTTGCTTTGCTGCGGCGTGATTGAAAAACAAACCAACAAACAAACACACTTTCGCATTTATAATATTAGTAAAGATATTTTATGTGCCTCTTGGAATCAATTAAATGTAAAAAAGATTTTTTATCACTCCAATATAATATGTTTATTTTAAATTTGTACAGAGCACAAAAATACGATCGTAAGTATGGTGGATCCATAGCCAAGAAGAGAGAGAGAGAAAAAAGTAATGGCGACAGTGTTGCCACCTTACATGACACAGATTATAAAACTGTAGACAATATTTTTATGAACAGTGCCTTAATCAATATGCACAGTGAACGAAAATATGGAGGTAGGATTCTCATTAAAAAAAAAACGTTACGAAATATTCACCAAACGCCAGCTGTTTATTGCTTCCGATAAGCATTAGTCGACTGCGGGTCAATCAATCACTCGTATTTATGTGACGTTTTGTGTTTCTTTCCTTTTCACACGCGCCACGTCACGCACGCCATTTGAAATAGTGCTAAAATATGCCACAGCTCAAAAAATTACGCCTCACAATTTTCAAAATTTAAATATCTGTCTCTTTTTTTATTTTTATTAATAGCCTTTTATTACAGACACATACAACATAAATTAAAACAAAAAACATTAAAAATAAATGTATCTGTCTCTTATCTCAATCTAAATATATAAAATGAAAAGGTGACTAGTTGACTGACTGATCTATCAACGTACAGCTCAAACTGGACGGATCTAGCTGAAATTTGACATCCAGATAACTCTTTGGACGTTAAGAAAGGATTTTTGAAAATTCAACCCCTGAGAATGTAAAATAGATGTTTGAAAAATCAAACTTAACGTGAGCGAAGGCGCGTGCAAATGATTCTGATGTAATTTTTGGATTTGCCACTTATACACTTTGAACATTGTGTAAGAACACATTTATTGAGTCGAGTTTATTACAAACTTAATGAATTTTTCACAATACAAAAAAGACAAAGTTGCAAGGGAGCAATCGGTTTTGCATCCAACTGTCCACAAGACAGTTTAATAACTTGTTAATTAAATTGTTAAAAATTTTGAAAAGAAATTCTTTTCGGTTCTATTCAGCAAAATCTGCTATCCGACCGTTGGTGGAATCTTTACTAGTCATAAGAGCCGCTGATTTCCCTACATGAAATAAATAATTTAGAATTTGAATTAATGCAAATAAAGTAACACGATAAAAAGTTTTATTAACACAAAACCCCTGTTTTGCTTTCGTAATTAAAACGCTTCTGTACTAGACAATTTTATTGATAACTAGCTTTAACCCGCGGCTTCGCTCACGTTAAGTTCGATTATTCCAACCCCTATTTTATCCCTTTAGGAGTTGAATTTTCAAAAATCCTTTCTTAGCGGACACCTACGTTATAATAGCTTTCTACATGCAAAATTTCAGCTTGATCCATCCAGTGGTTTCAGCTGCGCGTTGATAGATCAGTCAGTCAGTCAGTCAGTCAGTCAGTCAGTCACCTTGGCCTTTTATATATTAAGACTATATATTTACAAATGATTTCTCTGATGGTTCTAAGAATCAGCACATAGTTTTTAGGCTGTGGTGTGACTTCGTCCCGAAGCATCTTGAAGGCAGCGTGTTCGGGTCGCATGGTGCGGGTGTGTGTGTGTGTATGGGGGACACCTGATACTGCATGAATAATTTCGCAGTTACGTCGTAAATTTTAAAACCGACACAGATGTCTGCGAAGCAATAAAGGTGCGGAATTTTATATAAATTCGACACTTTATTAAAAACTAGCTTTTGCTCGCGGCTTCGCTCACGTTAAATTCGATTTTTTACACCCCTATTTTACCCCCTTAGGGGTTGAATTTTCAAAAATCCTTTCTTAGCGGATGCCTACGTCATAATAGCTGTCTGGATGCCAAATTTCAGCCCGATCCGTCCAGTGGTTAGGGCTGTGCGTTGATAGATCAGTCAGTCAGTCAGTCAGTCAGTCAGTCAGTCAGTCAGTCAGTCAGTCAGTCAGTCAATCAGTCACCTTTGCCTTTTATATATATTTAAGATTAAGATTTATTAGCTAAAATGTAAAATGTAAAAATATCATAGTCACAACTATAATATTTTTAACATATTATTAATCTGTGCTTTGTGAATTATAGTAACATACTTACAATTTTTTTTAATTAAAGACTAACGCATTGTAATTAGTATCTAATTATTATTAAGTTGTAGGTACTTACACGTAGATTTAGATTTAGATTAATATATCAATGTCGACGATGGTGTACGGAAAAACTCGACTGAGTTTATGTTTACACCAAGCTCTACTATCTAGTAAAAAAATTTTGTTTTGAAATATATAAAAAAATTGCGATGACACCTGACAGTAAGTGAAAATGCAGCCTGAGCGCGCTCCACGCTTGGCTAGTAAATGCCTATTTTACTCTTGGTATGAAAATAGGTAAGTATCTACCCAAACTGTACTTAGAAAAAGGAAGCCGGAAGCCGAAAGAAATTTTTGGAAAACGAAGACGTATGTAATTTTCCTTTAAACCGTTTCACTAAAAATAACCAAAACACGGAAATAGAGCAGCATGCAAAAGTTTATTGACTTTTCCATCAATTTCATTCACGAACGAGACGAGTCGGGGTATATTAGAAATATGAAACTCGAAAATCTAAACAATAGACCCTCAGGATGGATGCTCCGGTGCTCTGCAGAGAATGTTTATGATTGATGGAGTCTCCTCATTGCAGCTAATTGACAGTGATGGAACAGCGACGTACGGAGCCAATACACAACCTGCGCTCCACGAACTTTACATTCCACACAACTCCTTTAACAATAAGATCGATATTCCTACACCCGAGGTTACTATCAACTGCATTTCACCCGCAAAAAGCATCCTACCTGAGAACTAAGGTCCAGTTTTTTATTGCTCTAAAGAAATATTGGGGTCCTAATTAAGTTGTTGGAAATTAGTTTATTGATATATCTTTTAATAATTAAACAAAAAAGTGTACGGACTAATATGACAGGGCCAAAGAGTTTTTTAGTTGAAAGAAACGCCGCTCTTACCGACTTTAAAAAATTATTGCATGCTAGTTAAGATTTTAGAAAACTAAACATAATATGTAGAAGATCCCCACCAACCCTGCCGTTTTGGATATGTAAGTATAATATGTATTTACAAATTATTTGTAGATTTCCTTTAAATGTAGAGACATACTTTAATAAAAATATAAAATACTTAGATACCTCTTGAATCTGTAACTCTGTCTTCGTGGAATTAGGTTTTGAGTTGGAATTTTTAAACTGTGAAAATATTATCTGTAATTGAATGCCAAAATATCAAGGTTTCTTAAAAAATTACAAACTTTAATACAAACATTCATCCCCTAGTTTATATACCTTTTGAGGGTGGAATTCTTAAAAACTGTGAAACATATTTCTTCATTTTTAATTGAAAGATGACGAACTTTCATACAAACTTTTACCCCCTATTTAACCCCCTTGGGGGTGGAATTACAAAAAATCTTTCCTTAGTCTTATACGGAACCTATTGTTGGAATTTCAAGTTTCTAACTCCAGTGGTTGCGGCTGTGCGTTAGTAGATCAGTCAGTCGGTCAGGGTCTTTTTAAAGAAGAATAGGTCTTCAGAGCGTTAAAGTATTTTAACGCGTTATGTATGTTCAGTTTTTGTCACGGCCGTATCACCTATATATTATGTCAACAATAACCTCCAATTTCAGGTTATTTGTACAATATATTTTAATGAATGCCAACTGTTCTAATAGTAATTTCCTTTACATTTCACGAAGAACAGAATGTATAAAGATATTAATTACTAATACAATGATTTATGTAAGGTATACTATTTATAAGTTTTTAAATGAATCAATGTCATATATGTATCTGCAGTATCAAGAGGTTCCGGAGGAGGAGGAAATCTCAAGAATTTCGCTCTCGATAAGTTCGACTTTTCCAACCGATATTTCAGCCCTTTAAGGGTTGAATTTTCCTCAACAAAGCCTTTCCTAGCAGATGCCTACGTCATATTCGTAGCTATCTGAAAGCCAAAAGCCCGATCCGTCCAGTGGTTTGATTGTTTGAGCTGTACATCGATAGATCAGTCAGTCGGTCACCTTTTCCTTTTATATGTATTTATAAGAAAAAGATAAGATCAGAATTAAAAAAGAAAACTCGAACTTTACTCTCGAGTTAAATTAGATAAAGCTCTCACACAACTTTGAGCATAATGGAGAACATGCATTTTTTCAAAATTATTTACTTCTAGGCCTGTAGCTCTTATGACACGTCATGACTCTACCACCGGTTCGAAAAGCAGATACTGCCGAGAAGAGCGCGGACTTTTTCATCATCAAGAAATATTTAATTACATTCAAGAAGAAGAAGAAAGAAGATAACGTTATTGTTTATAGTTACGTAATACAAAACTAACTGTCTGAAAATTAATGTGAGAACCCTATTCCCGCAAAAACGGGTTCCAGCAGAATTTTTAAAGAAGTACAACTTTACGTCAGTACCTATTAACTATTGCTTGTTTCGTGACTCGATAAACTATGTCAGAAGCTCTTAACCGATCTACCCATTTCTGATTTGATCCCAGGGATACTTCGAGCATAGCTCTATTCCACGACCGCTGACTACCTGTACTAATATTAAGTATAGTAAGTTATTACTAGAATAACCTATAAGAGTAGCATCCTTTAAAACAGTTTGCAATTATAGTGGGATTAAATTCACAAAAAGATCATTAAAGCAACGTGATAAATCATACTTATAAAAAAAAATCTACAGCCATGCTTTATCTTCGCGATATAATTATAGCCGGTCGATCCATCGCGTTCGCTGCACCGTCGAGTTTAACTATAAAACATAAAACAGATATTGATGGAGTGTCAAATGAAGAATTCTTGATCATTTTTAGTGTCACTACCTACTAGCTGTCACTATCGCGAGTCCATTCATTCCACACGTCGACCGGTTACGTAAGACCCACTGTTCGTACTAAAATGTGCTCTGGGGCTTCGTGATAGGGGTTGTTGTTGAGGTTTTTGTGATCGGTTAAATCAAGTCCGTGGACAGCAGTTGACAACTGATCATCGAAAACAATGGGATCGTTAAAGTGGACACTACGGATTGAAGCCGAGACCACCGTCAAGTAGACAATGCGCTGGTGTCACAAGTGTTATGAATGTATCGGAGAAGATACTGCGATACTGGCGCTCGGACGTTGTGATTTTATTGAAGCGTGGCCTTTATCTCCGATTTCTATTTCTACAGATCACATATTTTGCTTCTAAAGGTTGGAAGAAGGCGGCGTTGCAGAATTTAATGAAATATTAATTAATTAATTAGCAGACTTGTTTTCGGAGTCAAATAGCGAGTCCTTATAGTTAAGTCGTGCTTGTCTGTCCGTGTTTTCGATCGGTCTGTATGCCATAGGTATTTTATGTGTAAAGCTAAAAAAAATCAGTCATCAAAATAACGGCACCCTTATATGAAAAATATCACGACTGCATATGACCACTTATTACTGTAAGTACAAAATAAATAATTTGCGATATCATTCGCATGGTATAATTTTTTAATTTTATGGAAACTATTACTTTTTTCTTAATGCTGTAAGATATAGGGCTATCAGGTTCCCTGCAAAGATTGTGTGGATGATGCAGACTGATTACCACTCCTTTGCATTTTAATGTTAAATATGCTTAAGCTTTAGAAAAATTGCCAAATCATTGGAATAATCAAAAAATTAATGCCGCAAGCGAAGTGAGCGCGAATTTTTTACCCGGATCAAAGAAAGAGAATAAGTCGAGGATATTCACCTCTCAGCATTGGGGTCCTGGATGAGGGTGGCCGGTATGCTGTGCTCGATGTCCCTCTCTTCGGGCGGCGGGGACGCGCGGGACGCGGGGGACGCGGAGCGCGACTCCCCCCCGCCACTGCCCCCGCCCCGCGCGCCCCGCTCTCGCTCGCCACGCTCCTTCACGCCGCCTTCTGGACTTGTTGCTTCTTCTGTGGACAAGGAGAAGAGAAGATGAGTAACATAATAATTTATGAATCAAAAGGCGAGTAAACGGGATGAGAGGTCATTTAACTTTGAATAGGTAGATTTTCTGTGGATTCAGGATGGCACCGAGGTCTGTGGAAGTCCATGCAACAGACTTTTTCCCAGCAGCCTATTGGTTGACAATGAAAAAGAAGAATGTAGATCCCTCACTAGACGCGTCTGCTTGTTGGAGGTCACAAGCGAGTCACTTGGGACCACTGGATACAAACGGTATAATACCGTGTTCTGTGGCATTGCAAGAGACCTATTCCCAACTATGAATGTCTAACATTTGACACAACAATGACCAATTCATATCTGTCGCATTTTGTAAAACTTCAAATAACTTTTCGAGTATCCTTTCGGAAAACGATAAGAATTTGTTAGTTCGAGTAAAAGCTAGTTGGTTTATAATTAATAACCTTAAAAAAATGTAATTTCTAACCCAAAGCTCACGCTCCGGCGAATCCAATTAACAGCGACGGGTATAATGAACCGAATAGAGTCCACACTTGAGTGAAAGGTGCCGCATTATCATCGCAAGACCTATTTACGTTGTTCCGATACAATCAAGATCCGTAACTCCTATTGCGACTCGCTGAGTTTCTTTAACGGTGTCACTCATATCGCCAATCGACGTTTTATCACCCACGATCGAATATTATATCGATTTCACGGTGAATTCTGGTGAAATTAAGGCATTGTTTCCCTCCGAAAAACCGTCCACTCACCGTCCTTTGAACGGTTTGAGCGGACCTCTATTGTGACGACTGTTTTCCAATTGGCCACAGACACTACGGACAGTCATCTGATTAAGTGCGAGCGTATTACACGGCTTTGCCGATGGCGGAATACGATTCCGGGCGCAGACTCCGACAGATGACTGTTGCACGTGCTGTCGCGAAGCTTAGCAATCTCAGTAGTTCAGTTGGACTACAAATGTAACCACAGTCCGCGTGCGAGCTCCGAGGAATCTTAAGCAATGTTGACGTAAGAACTACAGTTGTTATTTAGTCGATAGTTACTTTATCGATAAATAACACTGGTCAACAAAAATCGACCTTTTGTGTGTAACAAGAAAACTGTTAACTAATTATGTCTAGAGCAAGGTTGATGATGATAGAATTGATATTAAAATGTTTCCAATACGAATAGTTTTGTTGTAATAATTTTTTCAAAAATACAGTTTTAATAAACTTAATTAACATACATAGGCTATTGTAGTGTCACAAATACACGTATCTTATGATTTTCTTTTGTATTTTGCTTCAGAGACGTCTCATCGTAAAGTCAAACAAAAATCGGCTAACATACGTGGGCTCCACTTGCCCTGGTATCGTTTTTCTATTTTAGAAATGACCTGGTGGAATCTTTCACCATGCTCATCGCTGACGGCGCTCAAATTTTTAGAAAAAAAGTCCAAATGAGAGTGCAAGAAGTGTATTTTTACAGACATGAGACAAATCAAAGCCTTATAGGTAGTTAAAAGCTCCTCAACAGTACTTTTATAGTCATCAGATCGATGATTTCCGAGAAAATTAGAAGTCATTTTCATGAAAGATTCCTAAGGAGATTTTTCCATTTCAGAGAGTTTTTCTTTAAAAATTTTATCTTTTATTAATTTTCTAATTTGCGGACCCACAAATACCACTACAAATACCCTCTGTAATTTTTGATTCACTGATTTTAGGATTTTTTTTAAATTCTTATTGAATTGATTCATTACTTTCACAAAGTTTTTCATAAGGCTAAGTTTTATATAAAAAGGTGGCAAAAATAGTATCAGATCAATATTATGAGATTGTACTAACTATGCATATTTAATTTTTTTTTGTCCTGGTTGAAAAATAAAGTTGATATAATTTTTTTACTTATGGCGTCAAGTTTCTCCGTTGAGTTTTAAAAAAAAATTCACCACAAATGTAACAAAACTTGACAGGATCATTTTTACACTTTATTTCTATAATTTAAGATTCACTTAATTCGGCAAACATAAAATACAAGCACTTTACTAAAACACATAAGGTCCAGAATTGAACATATAAGATAAAAAAGATAAAAATTTATTTTTGGGTAGGTAGCTGTAACACAAAAACTAGACCTAATCGAAACAAAATAAATACGGTGTTATAGTGAGGGTAGGTAGGTATTTCAAAATCGGAAGTCACTTTTCTTGTTACAAAAATTTGTTGACTAGTGTAATCAGACATCTTTAGCATCCGCGCGCGTGCATTAAATTAATTGTGAAATAATAATTCTTTCAGGATAGTGCCTATGTGCATGGAAGAAAATAACAAATTGTATAATGGTCTTTGAAAAAAAAAAGCTTTATAAGAATTTTTTCTCCAACTGTGGTAATTGTTCATTTTTGCTATTTCTTTTTCATCGAAATTGAACAGCTATTTACAAACACAAAGAAAACTCTTTAGTTTAGTACTATTTATACCTAGTACTGTACGTACGTGGCTATACGTCTTTTAAGACGTACAGCCCGTAACCCCTCAAGATCCCCTTTGCATCTCTTCTGTGCAAGTATTCCTAAACTGTACGCTCGCTAGGCTGTGACATTGGTCTGGCTTAGCGCGTGCCATAATTCAAAAGCATCACGATAGCGCCACGCGTCATTTAAATTTGACTTTAGAGAGCGCTCAGAGCCAGACAGAAGCGGATGAGCGCTCCCTTTGATCGGAACGGAGCCGCTTCATTTGATTGTGGCACTGCACTGGACCGCCCCAGGCGTGCGGCGCATCTTTAGGCTTGGGCACACCACAACGACTGTGAATATGACGAGAGCGACAGTGTCTGTAATGTGACGAGAGCGAATGTAATGTGACTGCAGCGACTGTAATGTGATGAAAGCGACTGTGTGACATGAGAGACTGTAATGTGACATGAGCGACTGTAATGTGGCAAGAGCGACTGTAATACGACTGCAATGTGACGAACTCTCGTCACTCGACTGTAATGTGATTGCAACGACTATGATATGACGAAAGCGCCTGTTATGTGTCTGTAGTGACTGTGATGTGACGACATAACTGTACTGTACGATTGCAACGACTGTAATATGACAAGAGCGACTGTAACGTTACGAGAACGACTGTAATGTGGTTGCAACGACTATGAAAAGACAAAAGCGACTGTAATGTGACTAGCAGCGACTGTGATGTGACGACATAATTGTAATGTAAAAGCACTTTTCATGTCAACCACCTGATAAGCAACCCACCATAACGGCCTATATTGTTAACCTATTTAATTCAAATAATGTTGTGTTTGTCAATGGCAGCAAAACGGAATACAATCTCAATAAGTGGATTGATTAATTAGCCATGTAATAATAATTTTTGACACGCAGTACTACAACTTATCTTGATTAAATCGACCTTTAATCTGCAGATTTTGGATTAGATACGGCCGTTAGACGATGAAAGTGTGTACGTGCGTATGTCATGCTCACTTAAACATTTCTGCGGTGGTGTCGTGTGGTGCGGGTTGTTACGTTCCCTCAAATATGGTTGAGCGAAGCAATGGCTGGATCATGCGTCATGCTCGTGAACGGGTGCCGCCAACGGGAATGGGTCTGCTTTGTGTCTACCCATGTTAACATGTGTTAGGTTGTGGTAGGTGTGCATTTTTGAAACTTCTGTGTGGAAACATTGTGTGCATAGCCTAGTTTTTTTAACAATTGTAAAAAAAAAAAAAATTTTTTTTTTGAAAAGAGCAACTGCTGAGTTTCTTGCCGGCTCTTCTCAGCAGAATCTGCATTCCGAACCGGTGGTAAATTTGTGACGTTTCATAGGCGCCTACATGAAATAAATAAATTTTGATTTTGATTTTGATTTTGTCCAAATTCGAACGTTGCGTTTACACCGGCCCTTCGACCGCGGCGGATTGACACGATGCGTTTTAATCAATTAGCGTGCAAAACGCGGTTCACGAGCCATTGGGCAGTGAAATGAGCGGACCACGGACCGCGCGGGCCACCGTGGCGCCGCATTTTCGAACGTGATCTCGTTTCAAAATGAAAAAAAAAAAAAAAATTTTTTTGTTGAGCCGTTTTCGGATGATTTAAAGATATTTAACCTTTATTAAATTTGTAACAGATAGGACAAGGTGAAAAGATTTAAACTACAACCAAATGTCATTTGGCTTCTAAAGCGAATTCTATCTATACGCCGCCTTACGACGTGTGTACATACACAAAATGCGATTTCGTCAAAATATAGAGTTTCTTATCGCCTCTTTTCTGTACACTCAGCTTAGCCAACCGGTAGTGTCTTGAGAAGTCAATTTTTTTGAGATGTTTTGAGTGTGCCTAATACAAATATAATACAAAGGTAGTAAATATCTCATTACACATGTTAGCCTTACTGGTGCATTGTGTTCACTTGACATTATCAGAAATATATTTGTTATTATTATTGATCCCTTAGAGTGCCTAAGGGATCAATAATAATAAAAAAATATCTCGTAAAAGAAGAAAAATATTCTCGTAGCATGTCGTAGCAAATCAAAATTTTTGTGTAAAAATGTGTCCAGTCCCCGCTCTACACTAAATTTGAATCTCTTAGTATGATAACTTCATAAGTTCATAATCGGAGCGAAAGTCGGTCTCGATCGGTTCACTTTTTTTGGTTTTACAGCTCGTGGATTTTTGGTCGGGCGAACGGTTTGACTCGGCATTAGAAACTTGATATGCGGAGATTGATGGCTGTTGACTTGAATAATTTATACGATTTTTTTATTAAAAACTAGCGGACGCCCACAACTTCGTCCGCGTTCTTAAATTGTTGAAATTTTTCCTGAATTTTCTTTGCTATAAACCTCACGGAGCCCGAGACCTTTCCAACGAATGCAAAACCGTGGAAATCAGTTCGTGCATTCTGGAGTTATAGCGTCAGGAAGGAAAACCCGACTTATTTTTATATAGTAGATGACATAAACTATTAGCGGGATTAATCGTCTTTTATATCATGCAAACATCACATAGTTCGGAGAATGGTTGTTGGGGTCCCAGGGTGATAGAGTAGTGGACTCACAGTGTAGGCAGACCCGCCAATAGGTCATATCAGACAAGATACAGGTGGCACAGAAACAAGGCATGTGGAAGTCCACACAAGGGACTTCTGTCCAGCGGTGGATGTAGGTATATTTTCTTAATGTTATAAATGGGAAAGTATGTTTGTTTCTTCTTCAATCACGCTCCAACAGAACTTCGACGTGATATTTTGCTCGGGAATAGTAGGTATAGGGACCTTGTTAGGGTTATTCTAAGTTTTAATTCAATTGATCGTATAAAAATTCGATGACATTAGCGTCAAAGTAAAATGAACCATAAACACATACAATTAGAGCTAAATTTCGTGTATGCATTCTTATACGTTTACTTATACGATACGCTCCAAATTAAAATCGGTTGTACTGTGACTTCAAATACATACGTACCCTTTGGCTACGGAACCCTAAAAAAAGGAGAATATAATATCATGCGTGTACAGTGTCTCCTGCCACCTATAATTTGAGTACCTTCAAAGCAAGAGTGAATAGGCATCTTCTAGGCAAGCGCGCTCCGACCTAAACCTCATCTGTGCTATCCAATACTGATTGTCGTCAAGTGCAAACTTATTTCCGATTAAAAAAAATAGTGTGTACCAACTATGTACCAATATCGATGTAAAATAGTACTAAATCATCGATGTATACCTACCAAGATAAAATTACCTAGATAGTTGCATCAAAAAATAGTAAAATTACACTAAAACGGGGCCATCGCGGCCGGAGCGTTGCGCAAACAAAGTGATTAATGATTGATTGATTATTTATTATGTTAGTCATCGAGCCGGAGCAATTATTCAAACTTGGTTATCAACTGACATAATTTTGTTAAATCGATAACACCGATATTTCTACATACATTGGACCTCTTATCTCGTGGGTGTATTAAGAACATTATAATATTGTACGTAAACATGATTTTAGTAAATCATTATCTCAATCCATTGTCCACTACTGGGCATATTCAGGTCTCCTCTCAGAAAAGGTTTGTCTGGTGGGAGGCTTTGGCCGAGGCTAGTTACTACCCTACCGTCAAAGACGTGCCACCAAGCGATTTAGCGTTCCGGCACGATGGTGTGTAGAAACCGATTAAGGGGAGATGGGTTGAGTGTACACTGCCATACCCCTTCTTTGAGAAGAGAAGTCTCACGCGTACCTCAAGATGTTTCGACGAAGTCGCGGGCATCAGCTAGGTTGTTATATTTCTTTAAAATCGTAATGAACAAAGAGAGAAAGAATAGATCGTATGATAACGCAAAAACTATCGCTGTTGCGTATGCAGGTCGAGTCCAATAAGAGATTAAAAAAATAAAAGTTCATCCGTTGCCCAAGTGTTAACAGTCGCACAATACAATTATTAATCTTGATAGCACGTCACTAAAGTTTTTTTTTTTGGTTGAGTTTAAAAAGAAATCTATCTACATTCGTTTTTACTTTTATAGGCTACTTACTAGCTTTTGTCTCGATTTCGTTCGCGTGGAGATAAATTTTTAAAATCCCGCAAGAACTCATTGTTTTTTCGGGACAAAAGTAACCTATGTCGTATAACTATAGTAACTTCCTCAATATGGGTATCAAATGAAAGTGATTGACTAGCAGAATACTATACAGTATGATAAATTTCAAATCCAAGATGGCCTCCACAATAAAATGGCGAATTACATTTTTTTCTAATTTCACATGTCGGGGGTGTTTTAAATTCAATTTCAATTTACACTTTTTTGACTATTAACAACGTTACTAAGTTTACTTAAAAACGAGAGATTACAGATAGATTGAATAATATAAAAACCAACCGTTAACTGGCTTTAAGATTTAAACGTAAATCTACTAATGCGAAATTTTGGATGGATGCATGTTTGTTACTCCTTCACGTCACAACGAATGAACCGATTTGGCTCAAATTTGGAATGGAGATAGCTCATTAGTTGCTAATTAATATTAATAGAAAAAGAAAATAAGAGTTTCTGCGAGAATTAAAAAACCTTAGTCGCAGACGAAGTCGCAAGCATCATCTCATCAACAAATGAAGACCGTTTTTCCGCAAATAGTTTATTGTAGAATTATTCTTTCACGAGAGCTTTTACATAGGCCTATGACCAAGTTATCAGGTCTGTTGAAGATAGCCCAAACATCGCTGTCACGTTTATATCTAATGATCAATCAAACGGCAGCTGGCAGCTAATCCAGCGTGTGTGACGGCCGATAACGCGGGTGCCAGTTTTGGCATCATAATATTCTAGTTATCACGGATATTATTACTGAACTTTCAATATTTGCTTAGCTGATAAAAGCAGTAGTCAATATTTTTGCTATTCAGTGTTTACCCAATATGTACTTACCTTCTACAATTTAGTCAACAAATATATCGTTGCTTAAGTTTTAACACCGCGTACGTCAAAAAAGTCAATTTTCCAGATGAGTCTAGTTCTTGCAATTCACAAGGGCGCGTGGCTCATGGTTGTGTGGGTATCGTATCTGTATAAGTGTGAACCAGAGCTTGCTCGCGCCTGACCGCTGCTTCCTAGGCTCCTGACAGGCACGCACACTTACGCAATGTGCATGTACACGACGTAAGCACAAGTAAAGTTCACGCGCCCTCGGCCTCGTGAATTGAAAGAAATATTCTTTTTATTTAACATTATTAGAACTTTAAAAAAACATAAAATCAAAGTAATAAGTAGTATTAGCTAAGCGTTAATTGTTGTTTGTCAAGCGGCGCGTTCTTCGATTCCATATTCAATGACGTGCCTAACTCAAAAAAACGATTTTTTGATAGCTGTTTAAAATCGCAAAGCACGGAAGACTAGCAGCATATTAACTTAACTGCAGTGCACTGCGTACAGTACATTGCGAGCCAGTACCTACTGGAACTGTTAGAATCAGTATGACTTTGCTCATCTTGATTTCGAGTCTCGAATTTTGTCAGGGTAAAATGAACCTAAAATGCTTTATTTAAAGCTTGAGTTCGTCTGTACGTCTAATCTTAATAAACAATCGACAGAAGATTGCAATTTATTTAATTATTATTTTATCATTTCTTAATTAATTTTATTATTAGTAATCCATTATATTCAGCCACTTATAAAGTGTCAATCAAAAAGATAAAAACAATATTATTATAATTTGGAACGTGGCTTGATGCGACAACATAAGTTGGTGCATTAGGAAGGACAAATGCGTATCATAAATACGTTTGTCCTTCAATCACGCCGCAACGGAGATAGATCGACATAGGTAGGTACTTTCGATGTCGGATTTTCTCACTGAGTTCCCGATTTTATGGATTTTTAAAACCTAAACCTAGTTACCTAAAAGCTTTATAATACGAGTAGCAAGTGTAGTAGTCACTATTTAGGAGTATCAAGTGATACACCTAAGGTTTCTGTGAAGGACTTTTATATCTCGAGCCCTGATTAATTTTTTATTAAAAAAATATGTAACATTCTTCCTATTATTTTCCTTCATTGCGTGTGACTGATTGATTGTTTGGGATTTTGATTTTGACATCTTTTTCATGTTACATGATATAATTTATTGATTACTGACGATATTTTTAAGTCATAATTCTCTGGCTCTATATCCGAATAAATTGTCTGCCAGATTTTTTTTTCATGCAAGTGGCAGAAAGAAATGTACGTTTTTAGCCATCACTGAAAGGCCTTTCGGTATTGGCTTCTTTTCTGACAAAAATTCCGTGCTACTATTATACTAGATACTATACTACTATACTAGAACAGTAAAGTTAGTACAACTTCGGTCATCTCAATGATAGAATTCGAGCCCGAAACTCGTCAAAGTATTTTATTTTATGGAATTATGAGACATGTTCACTGTTCAATCCTAATAAACACAAGGCTTAAAGTTGCTTAGCAAATCAATACGGGAAAAAAGATTGATAGTGACGACTATCACGCTAGGCTTCTTATCGATTTCACGAATAGATATCATCATCGTTAATTATATTTATAAATTGGTAAACACAATAAAAAAAAAACATAACTAATCGCTCCTCAGATAAGGTCTGTTTGATATTTGATATTGAAATATTAGAAAAAAAAACCCGGAGACACTTTGTACAGTTCAATCAGGTACCTATTAGCTAATAAATCGATGTCAAAAATCGATACAACGAAATCGATTACGTGACGGCAATACGGATCTTGTTTACTGCAATGTTACGTCATTTTTAATCAATAGATCTTCCGTGCAGGGAAAAATTAATCACTTTCTGTTATGGTGTGAAATTAATTTCTTATACCAACTTAATGACGTGAAAGCATGGTTACTGATAAGGTAGAGTCTTTAACTGTGTCCAGAACGAATCATAAAAAAAATTGTTGGGGTTTTCTGTCAACTGCTGAGTTTCTTACCGGCTCTTCTCAACAGAATCTGCATTCCGAACCGGTGGTAGATTTATGACGTGTCATAAGAGCTACAAGTTAGCCTACATGAAATAAATTAATTTTGAATTTGAATTTTGAATTTGGAACAAATTCTGATGCTGAGATCTATAGAGTGTGCTCTGATTCAGCTCAAACTTAAGAAAGAGGTTAAAACGAGAACCAAATATGTTCTGACATAAATCTGTCTCGTTTTAACTCGGTCTTGAGAAAGAGCTGAGTAAGAGTGCAGTTTTTAGATTTCCCCTATAACTAAGCTTAAAGATTGTAGTATGAGGTGCAACTGTAGGGCTTGAATTGACAACCTTTCGTTTTTCAGAACGCACGCCCTGACCATTGCGCTATTGAGGTTTTCTAAACTATCTGCTACGCCAAACATCAAGATCTGTTCAGCAGCTAAGCCCTGAAGAGGTTAAAGACAGAAAGACAGGCCTTCGCAGTAATAATATTATGGTGGAAGCATGGATTATAGAAATAAGGTAACTTTAGTAAAAAGTTTTCTTCTAAGGACGAATATTATCTTACACTATCTTATTTATACAACACTTGAGTCTTGCACGATGTAAAAATAGAATAAAGCCGCATCCTTGCAGTAGGCATTCACTGCATTAAGATTAAGGCGTTCAGGCTTCCTTAGGACTTAGGGTGCATTCACACTGTTGCTACCTGTTGTTGCGGAACCGCAATTGCGACACGCCTTATGTGACTTACGGCAATTCACGAGGGCGCGTGACTCTTGGTTGTGTGTGTCGTATCTACATAAGTGGGAGCTAGAGCTTGCTCGCGCCTGACCGTTCCCACCTAGGCTCCGGACAGGCACGCATACTTACACAATGTGCATGAACACGACGTAACCACAGGTAAAGCTCAAGCGCTCTCGTGAGTTGAAAGAACTATATTAAGTAATACTACGAGTATGTTTATGTTAGAACTGAGATCATAACAGTTGTATATTTTTAGTATGTTATCATGCAGACGCAATTAAGGGTTTAGTTCTCTGTGATCCTTGTTAATTAGCTGTTTATTAGGCCAATGCAGTTATACTAGGTACTAATAATTTTAAAAGAATGGGTTGACGATACATCAACTAAATAAGAAGAAAGTTTATTGTAAGAGCCTTGTAAGAGCATAAAAATTAATTACCACGATTAATTTACTCAATTAATGGTCATTATTATACTCAATTACGTTACATTTTTAGTTTACAGAACTTTATATTTAGAACCGTCTAGACTGTATTTGTATACAGTTTGGTGCCATGGTTCTAATAAGCTTGTGCTAATAATAACACCACTGTGATTCATGTGTGTATGCATAAAAATTATTCAATCGTTGATGTAACCGCAAGTACCTAAATAAAATGCGTATAAACACGGGCCTAAGCTTGTAAGACTTCGTTAATAACTCCGGCTTGACCTCAGACGTCCGTGTTCACGGCTGCGTGCGTTTTCATCGATCCGCACGTAATCAAATCCTCAGTGCAGGTGGACCCGCGTCGTCAATAGCTCCGGCTTGACCTCAGACGGCCCTGTTCGCCGCTGCGTGCGTTTTCACCGAACCGCACGTAATCAAATCCTCAGTGCAGGTGGACCCGCGTCGCCAATAACTCCAGCTTGACCTATCTCGGCTTCCACTATTTATCGGCGGAGGCGCCGCGGACAACCCCGTATCTGACGTTTTACGATCCCGCACAGTGCGTTCAATTACCGACTGCGATAATTCCGATGCGATTAAAACCGATATTTACTTAAAGCAGCTACATAATATGGGTACCTTGTTATTTACCGTAATATAAGGCTCTTCATCCTTATTAATCCTACTAATATTATAAATGCGAAAGTTTGTGACGAAGGACGGATGGATGGACCGATTTCACTGAAATTTGGAATGGATAGCTCATATCCAAGATATTAATCCTGGATATCAGCTATCCATTAGCATAATCTACATTTTATCCCGTTAAAATTAAATAGTTCCCGCGAGAATTAGTCGTGGACATAGACTAGTAATTGTTCTAAATGCAAATGTGTTTGTTTGTTGGTTTGTCCTTCAATCACGCAGCAACGGAGCAAACGATTAACGGATCGACTTGCCTTTGCATTTGCATTCTATCCCGAAAAAACAAAGAGCTCGAAACAAAGAGGACGAAGTCACACGCAAATGCTAATTACAATACAAATAAGGACATACCGATGCCTTTTATTAATAATAAATACAGTCTTCCCGTCTCTCAGAGTCTGCTTAGACGGCGTCGTCACCTACCATCAAGTGAGATCGTAGTCAATGACAGGTCATTGAACAAAAGAACATATATTTAGTTATAAGACTCTGAAGGGGCTCCACTGGTTTTTTCTAAAGTGAAACCTACTAAGCCCAAATATGATGGATGACAACCAATAGCAGCAGGTGACAAACAGTCCAAACCTTTACTGTAATCAGATCCGCACCAAATTAATTAACACATTACTTAATTAGAGATCGGAGTGATAACATCGATCTACATTATACTTTAGGTAGGCAATTAATTTTGTCTATGATTTATGAATTGCAAGTCTTGTTGATTCGGTCTTCTATCGGATATACCTACTTTGGAGAGTGCGCTCAAGTACTTCACAACCTAGTAAGTACCTACCCTCTTCACCTTTTTACCACAGAACTGCGAGAAGTCGTGAGCGTTGGCATCCTTATGTGGTAGAAATCCAACCTACTCGAACGAAACGCTTTAATTCAACGTTTCTGATAAGAACCGCGTGTGGAACACTCTTCCAGCATCTGTGTTTCCTGCCACCTATAATTTGAGTACCTTCAAGGCAAGAGTGAATAAGCATCTTCTAGGTAAGCGCGCTCCAAGCTAGACCTCATCAGTGCTATCCAGACTGATTGTCGTCAAGCGCAAGCCTATTTCGGGTAAAAAAAATACGGACCTTATATACGTAAACTAGCTTTTGCTCGGGGCTTTGCTCACGTTAAGTTGGATTTTTCAAACCCCTATTTTACCCCCTTTGGGGTTAAATTTTCAAAAATCCTTCCTTAGTGTGCGCCTATGTCATAAAAGGAACCAACTGTAAAAATTTCAAGTTTCTAACTTCAGTAGTTTAGGTTGTGCGTTGATATCTCAGTCAGTCAGTCAGTCAGGACTTGAATTTTATATATATAGATGTAGCGAAAATCCTCCAAATAAGCGGAAAGCTTGTGTTGTGGGTACAACAATAGTGCACTATGCAACGGGTGGGATTCAAACCTGCGACCTTTCAGTTTTGAGTCCGCACCTTTAACAGTTAGGCGTCATTTTCAATTTGGCACTTAAGTGACTGTACTGTAATACTCGGATTAAATCACAGTCAGTGAGTCAGTGACAGCGAGCCGGGAGACAAATGACCGCGGATCCGCGCTAAGCGGGTAACGAACGACTGCGAGTGACGTCGTCATTGTGACGTCACGGCGCAACAAGTAGCCTACATCTCTAAATGCTAATGAAGGCATGCTAGGGGCACTCGTAACTCGGAACTGGATACAAAATGTTTAGTTATAACAGGTATTTATGGGATCACTGAGCTCTATTTTATCTATCACTGTCCGACCTTCTCTCTGATTCTGTAACTCAGTGCCTATCAACGACGATAGGCATTTTTTAACCATTGAAGGTTTGAAGAGAAATGTCATTTACTATTTCATAGTAAACCTTCAATGGATAAAAAATATATGGTAGTGGCTATCTGTGGCTTTCATTTTTTTGATAGGCACTGAGTTACAAAATCAGGGGGCTGGTTTTGGACACTCGTATCTGCTTATTGCTTACGTTGTTTGCTAAGTTCTTTGCTTTGTAGTGTAGCATAAAATTGCTATTGCCAATTTGAATATTTTTTTTGTTTTGTTTATACTGGGTTGGTTAAAAATACAAAAAAGTAGGGAAAACCCAAAAGAAGAAGGGGTGGACCAACAAATTCCTAAAAAGCCGGAAACGCATTGCTGGTGCCTCAGGTGCTACAAATGTTCATGAGTGGCGCTAATAACTTAACATCATGTGACCCGCCTGCTCGTTTGCTCACCAAAAATATGTATAAAAAAAGAACAGTTGAAAATCGTATTAGCCTACGTATGTAAGTCATAAGAATGTCAATATGTTTACTTCTCAAAAATCAACCACTCACCGAACATAAATAAATCTCGTCAATCACCATTTCACGAGTAGTAATCCTATGTTATTTTTCGCAGCAAAAACAAGAAAAACGGCCAGGATCAGCGATCCAATCTCACCTTTACATTAGTATAAATGGAGTCGAGTGGAGGATCTAATGAAAATGATGTCCAGACGTCCCGACGTCGACGCGTAAGGATGCCCGGCGTCATTCCGTGGGGGATTTAAGTATAATATTATATAGGACACCATTGGGGATTTTTCACCGGATACTTTACGCTCTTAGGCTCTCAGACAGCTCTCTCATTCAGCTCAAACTCAAGATAGAGTTAAAACGAGACAGATTTATGTCTGAGCATATTTGTGTCTCATTTTAACCTCTATCTTGAGTCTGAGCTGAGTTAGAGCACACTCTAATCTTGGCATCAGACTATTCAACCCAACTTACGCTGTACAAAAACTTTCAAAATATCAAAACGCACGTTACCATTCTTTTAATTTTTTTCAGTGTTTACCGCATGTGTTGACATCGTCAAACTGCGCAAAATGCATTGATCTCTCCTTCTTTATCAATCGTCCACAGCTCGGAAAAAGTTCTCTTGCATGAACTTCCTCAGGAATTGCACCATTTGTATCCAGCGGCTCTCTGTGACTCTCCCGATGTCGTCGGTCAACCTAGTGGGAAGTTCATCAAACTTCTATTTCCGGTGCGGAGTCGCCACACCAGCAACACGGGACCCAAAGATTATTTATCCAATGGTTTTACCCCGCCTATTTCGACTTCAGCTTTGGGGCTCGCTGGGCTATGTCGGTAACTTATGTTTTCCAACGGATATCCTCGTACTTTATTTACCGAAGAAGTTGGAAAATAATAGAGATGAGAAGGAAGGAGATGAGAGATGAAAAGGAAGGAAGCTTGACTACTACTGAAACACGATACAATCTGACGGTCATTCGTATATTAATTTGACAGAGAGTGAACATGTTTGTCAAGCAGCAACAAAACGTTTTTAGTCAACATCTCTAGTTAGACGCGCGGTTAACAAATGCCCGAGTTGTGCGGCGGCAACAAGTGCCCATTTGTAGCTGTCACTCGCGACCCACGCGGGCCGCCATACCACGAATTAGACTTGCTACACGCTGTATAATGTATATGGGTAGGTTACTTCTAATCCAGTCAGGTTTAGTTATGATGCCTAGATGACTAGGTAGTGCACTTTAGTACACCAGTATCTAGTCATAATAGTAGGTTAAAAAATATTTTTTATAGGTACAATACTAGTATTGTACTCCTAGGGTTTTACCCGTAAATATTATATGCGTGGAGTTAAGGTTTTTAAAATCCTGTGGGAACCTTTTGGTTGCTGTCACTCGTGACCCACGCGGGCTGATATACTACGAATTATATCTTATTACACGTTGCAATTAGTGGCGATTTCATCAACATCGAGAGACGTTTAACCGAGGAATAAATTAGGCGTTCTGACAGTTTTTGTATTAAAAATTTGCCAAAATATCTTTATTCCACGGTTAAACGTCACTCAACGTTAGTGAAACCAGCACTTAGTAAGACAAACCGTTAACAAAATGCTTGTTTGTTCTAAAGGAGCGTAACAAGTGACCATTTTGTCGTTGTAGGTAGCGACCCACGCTGTACGGTAGGATACTACGAGTTTAAGCTTACACCAGGCCTGGCGCACTCCGCAGTAAACTACGGATCTACAAGCCTCAACAGCCCAACGGTTAAAGGTGCGGACTGAAAACTGAAAGATTGCAGATTCGAAACCCACCCGTTGCACTATTGTCGTACCCACTCCAAGCACACGCTTTCCGCTTATTTGGAGGGGAAAGGAGAATATAAATCAAGTTCATCTTGGCTCATATTCTTTTTAAAAAAAAAAGTACATGGCGTACCTCTTCTAAATTCAGAGAGTGGGTGTTAGAAAAAGAGAAAAGTCTAGGTGAATAAGACGATAGGTAAGTAGCGCTGGGTCAGCCTGAATTACACTTTATTTTGTGGTAACACACTTCACCTACCCTCAGTTGCTCACCTCTTTAGCGAACTACCCTCACTCCTTGTTCACTCCTCTCACCAAAGGTTGCCTGATAGATTGCTCTGTTAGCAATAAGGCCGCCTTTACATGCCTAGTTTTCAGTAATGTTTTCTGTTTCTTGTGTGCAATAAAGTTTTATATCTTTCTCTCCATTCTTTTCTGTAGAAAGCAGTCTGTAAATAAGTCGCCTCCAAAGTTTCACGCGTTGAAGGCGCGTACCCCAAAGTTTACCTTAGTATAAGGTATTTTAAAACCTTCCTTTACTTCATGCTGACTAGGAATTTTAAAAATGAAAAGCCTTTTGTATAAATCAAATAACCGATTAATGCATCAACAACTCCTCAACAGCACAGCACTATGTCTTTTATAAAACCACTGCTATCGATTATAGTCCATACCTATCTACTCTTGCGAGTACATCCGATATGAACAATCGATACGGACGGAGGCCGCGGGGTAATTATTCGAGTATATATCGCATTAATATCGATAATATCAATCAATGTCAGCGGCGAAGTTAAATTAATACCTTTATGAATCGAGTGTCGTCACATCAATCAGTTGTCGCCTGATTGATGGCTGATGGGTGCGAAACAAAATCCTGGGGATGTGTTATCGAAGGGGGGAGGGTTGGTGGGCCGTGAGGGGGGAGTCGGAAGGGGGTAATGAGCTTTGGTTATGTGATGGATAATGTGGGGCTGTAATAATATTAATTAATCCATACATATTATTGTAAACTAGCTTCTGCCCGCGGCTTCGCTCGCGTTAACTTCGATTTTTCAAATTCCCATTTTAACACCTTGGTGGTTGAATTTTCAAAAATCTTTTTTTATCGGATGCCTACGTCATAATATCTATCTGTATGCCCATCCGTCCAGGGATTTGAAGTGTGCATTGATAGATCAGTCAGTCAGTCACCTTTTCATTTTATTATTAGAAGATGGAAAAGTCTGCCTATGTGTTAAATATTAACGGCATTTATAATATTAATAAGGATTTTATTGCTAATAAGGTATATTAAATCGTTCTATAGTTGAACTTAATCAAATGACTTTTGTAATCTAAGCCATATCTAAAGCTTAAAACGTGAAATAAAATTTGATTCGAAATGTTGTCAAGTGACGATCCAACTTCCAAGTCCCATTCATAACATGTAATTCAACATACTTCTGTCATCCGTAATGGTAATTTTAAACAAGGCTAACGGCTTTGTATGGCTTTATTTAATAAATTTAATAATGTTGAAGATTGTACGTCATAAATTGGCGCCCGCTGACATGGTAGGCGTTATAAGTTTGTGATGTTTATGGGCAGTGACAACCCATAATAAGAAAATTATATTACAGGTGCCCGCAGAGTTAAGACTTACCAGACGATACTTTAGTCGTGTGACATCTGTCTGTATGCCTTTCAGCCCGACCGTTCAGGGATTTGAGCGTTGATAGATCAGTCAGTCAGTCAACGTCAAGTCAGGCACATTTTCATTTTATTATTAACCCAGTTGTTACGGATATCTTTTTTTTCGATAGAATTTACTGATATTCAGTATTATGTTTAGTAACACAGCACTTGAAAAGAAAAAAATGAAAAAAAAATTCTAGTGCTTGTGGAAATGCTGGAAAATGCCGTTTGATATACGGAACGCTAGTAATATGCACTGCTATGACACAAATGTAGGTAGTATATTACCTTATACACTTTTCCAACTAATTTCAGGTTCAGAGATAACAAATAAACAAAATGTGTATTTTTTTATTATAATATAATTATATTATTAGCGCTACTTTGTAAATATATTATATAGGTTCCCAATACATATATCTTCTTGGTACAACAACATAACCACTGTACAGAAGAATACCAATGAAACACTTCATTTCAGTAACACTCACATTGCCATCTTTGTTCTTCTGAGTAGCATACAGATTTGTGTATTCAACCAACATCTGTATTATTGCATCATCAAAAAGACAATCGAAGAAATACATGAGGGTTTGTTTCAATTGTGCCCCCTGCATTTTATTCCAATTTTTGTGCACTGGTTGAATATCTCGTGAACGCCAAGTATAAGTTTTGCTCTTTGAAAGTGTGGTTGCAGTTGTTTGTGGACGAGGTGGTGAGGGAATTGCACCTAAAGAGCTAATAGTAGCGATTGGTTCAACCATTCTTTGGCGCTTAGACAACTGAGCTAGTGGAACAACATCTTCATCATTATCATCACCTGATGAATCGCAACCAGGGATCATAGCCTCTGCTCGCAGCTGTGAACCTGGCAAATTTTGTAATGTCACTGCAAATTCATCTCCCGAGTCTTCATCTGTAACATCTCCGGTGCAATTTTCCGGAGGGAAAATCGTACTAGTATCTGGTACCGATTCATCGTCATTATACTCCAATATTTCGATAATTTCATTCAAAGTCAATATTTTGGTCTTTGACCTAAAACAACAAAATATAGCAGCTTATATTACTATCGTTTGATATACGGAACACCAACAATAACAACATTTTAGTGACAGACAGTGAAACAAAATCGATAAATATGCATTCCTCATATAATAGGTGTATCCTAATCTATCATGTTTTCACAAGAAAATTTTAAAATATTTGCAATTTATATTATTTACTCACCTTGGTACACTCCTGATAAAAATTCACTAGTTATATGCACTCATAGAATTGAATACGTCCAACCAACCCGAGCACTGACCACTTCTAATTACAAAGGGATCATATATCTAACATAAGCAATAAACAATGATATTTGAAACCACCCACATTTTGTTTAATATTTTTTATTGTGCATTGATCCGTATATCAAACGCTAGTAACAAGTGGGTTAAAAGATGGACAAGTCTGTCTGTGTCTATAACGGTATCACCGCCAAACCAATGTTAACAAAGTTCAGCAGAGACATAGTCTTAGGCTGAAATCTATGGTATAGACTACACTCTCACTCTGCTCAGACTCAAGACAGAGTTAAAACGAGACTGATTTATGTCAGAGTATATTTGTGTCTCGTTTTAACTCTATCCTAAGTCTGAGCTAAGCCAGAGCACGCTCTTTACATCTCAGCATTAGAATCGTTCCGTAAGCATCTGCAGCTATCTAAAAGTTATTTTATCAGACTACGGCAAAAGCAAAATAGCCTATGGGTTATTTCAGACTATAATCTATTTCTGTACTCAGCCAAATCGGTTCAGTCGTTGCTGCGCGATTGAGTAGCAAACATCCATACATACAAATTTTCGCATTTATAATATTAGTGGGATTATACAGACGTAATCGGTTTCGCTTAAAACTTCGGTAAAATCGAGTGGGGGCAGTAAATGTAAATGCATCATTGTTTTATATGTAACGAACTTCTGGAAATGTTGTGTTTACTTTTAAGTGGTCACTACAGTTAGCAAGGTTTAATTTTAGAATTTAAGTGTATTTTAATTTAAGTGTATGTATTGTAAGTGTCCGTTAGTAGACCAAATAAATAAATAAATTAATTAATTAATTAAAAGATGGATAAAATGTCTTTCGTTTGTGGGAGACCTTATGGGGAGTACCTAACATACCATAACAAGAATATTTTATTGAGACGACAGACCGTTTTACCCTTCGAGGTCAATCTATTCCGAAGTAATTTTCTAATATTTAAATCTAGTCAATGTACCTAACCTCAATATAGAATCTCTTTCATGCTCGCTAACAAGAAGTCCGTACCTACTCCCTAGATCGATTGTAGAGTGGTGGTCGAACCGATGGTAGAGTCATGACGTATCATAAGAGGTTGGCCTACATGAAATAAATAATTATACGACTGCCTGAAAAAAGGAGTATATTGATTTCAGGGTTCATGTATGTATGTATGTGAGTTCCTATATTCCACTATAACTTCTATACGCCTGAACCGATTTTGATGAGTGAGGTATCGTTAGATTCCTAAGCTAATTCCGGGTAACATAGGCTGGTAAAATTAACAAAAAATATTGATGGGGGGACCAAGATCCCGCATTAAAGACTAAAGTTGAAAAAAAATTCCATCCTAGACTGCATCGTCACTTACCATCAGGTGAGATTGCAATCGAGGACTATCTTGTCATCGAATAAAAAAAAAGTAGGCAGCTGTTGATTCTGATCAAGCCCGATGGCAGGCAAGTGAAGATGCAGCCTATGATGGAGCGCGCTTGCCTAGATGATGCGTATTCACTCTTGATTTAAAGGTGCACAAGTTATAGTTTATTAGAAAAGCGGAAGCTGGAAGGCCGTTTAAAAATTATGAACACATACTTACTAACATTTTAAATGCGAAAGTAATTACGACATTAGTGCAACAGGTGGGGATCGAACCGGATACCTTTCAATTTTCAGTCCACCTTTAACCATTGGACTATTGAGGCCCAAGTTGTAGGTAAGTAACGCGAAACATGATGAACATTTGTAAAGAGGCGCACTGATCTATGCGCTATTCACGCGAAGCGCTCTGCGCTTGTACCGACAGCAAAAACATTTTATATTTTATTAATATTTAAATACGATTTTTCTCTAACGTTTACAAGTCACAGGTAGAAGACTAACTCAGTAAAATTGGCATGATTCCCTTTGAAACTATAGGTAGGTACTTTATTACTTTTAAATTATTGTGATTAATGACAATAAGTTTTTTAACTAAATGACATTTCCGTGAGTGGACCCATCAGTTTAGTTAGTATCCATAATTTTTTTTACTTTTATATATTTCAGTCATTAAGACCTAGAACTTTTTACGGTTTAATCCCGACAGAATAACAGCGTTTTGGTTACTTTTTTATCCATACCACTTAGCTAAGTTAGGAACCTTTCATTAGCATGACACATGGAAGACACTAGTTTTAAGTTAGGTTTTAAATACTTACTTAAAGGTATGTCTTCTAAACATTTTTTGGGTTCATTACTTATGGTTTTGACCAATTTACAGAAAAAGAAGAAAGAAATGAATCAACTTTGTCATAAAGAGACAAGCCACGTTTTACTTAATTAAAGTGCTTTGTTCAAAAGATTCAAAGATAAGTATGTTCCTAACATCGGAATTACAATTATTTTACCAAAAGATTAAATGAGGTTAAAGCAAGAATAGGGCATGTTTGGCCAAATATTAGAGTTGGTAAACCTCAACACTCGTTAACTGATATCGTATGTTTTTATGTATTCCTTAACTGATAAGTGATAACCTCCCTTTAATTCGCCGCAGTTGGATAACAGATACTGTTGATTAGAATCCAAATCCCATTATCTTGATTGTAATTATTATTTTTTGAGCAAAAATTCCAATTAAGTATGTCACGGCAAAATTCTATAAGAAATCTACTAACGGTTGATTAATTTATACGCTCTTATCACTTACTTATATCTATCGAGATATCATTTTTTTTAACAATGCAAGAAAAATAGCGATTACGATGTTTATATTTCGATAGAAGTAGCAAACTTTGTTATGTCATTCGTTTTAATTATCCACAGAATTTTTCCTATATACGAGTAGAATATTTTTATTTTATTTTATTTTATTTATTTTGGAAAACCAACAGCTTATACTACTACATAGACTTAAATTTAAACAACTAATAGCTAATAAAAGGTTTTCACAAATAGAAACTAAATGAATAACCCCGAGTGCACAGTAAAAGTTCTAAGCCATCTACATCTATTATGGATTTTATGTCCAAAATTCTGTTCTAGTTATAATTCACTGGGCTCTCTTAACTCTTAGTTTCTTTAAATTTCAAAAACCTATAGATCCAGTAGAAAACATGAGAAACAGTTAATTGAAAGGAAAATTCGCTAGGTATATATTTTTTCTTTCTAAAAGAGTATTAGTCAAGCTGAAGTTGACTAATATCCTCCTATCCACTCCAAATAAGCGGAAATCTTGTGTTAGGAGTGGGTAGGTACAACAATAGTGCATCGGGTGGGATTAGAACCTGCGACCTTTTAGTTTTCAGTTTTTATAATATTATTATAGTTTTGTCCGCATATAATGTCTTTCTCTCAGTTTAAGTTGGTCATTAGTTGTCCAATAGGCAATAGGTTTTGGAACTATCACTGACGAATAACCACACTGATAAATAATCTTCTATTATTCATCCAGTTCAAAGAGCTGCACTGGAGGTTCTGGAAACTTGACATTTCCCAGTATAGACCTTTGTTCAATTGACCTAACAATCAGTACCAAAATGGCGATAGTATGTATACGATAGTGTGTGTGAGTGTAATGGTAATAGTGTTTCATTATCACGTCAATAGAGTGGCTACACCAGCGTACCAGCGTAGCCAGTGAGCTAATTCCAGAGTTTCTTACTAGGTTCCAATTTCTGTAAATTTGACGTTTTGATAGATTGTCAATACAAAAACTGTCAGAACGTCATATTTATTTCTCGGTTAAACGTTACTCGGCGATGGTAAGAAAAAATAATTTTAAAAATGCCAAACTCTGATTGCTGACGTTACGTTTGATCCAATCCAACTTGCCAATGCCAAGTACCTGCTCTAACGCCGTGCTCGCTGCAATGGGCGGGGCCTGAGTCGAGTTTTGACCAATGACTCTGCGCCGTTCGGGCAAAACTAATTATACTGATTTATGCTCCCATTGTTCATTGTTGTATGTCTTTCTCGGGCTATACGTTTTGCATGCATATGCATCGTGATGCATCGCCTATCAACTTTTGTTTTTCTGACAGTAGTTCTGGTGGAGGCGATAATCAAAGTTTGAATCGCTGTTTTCGAGTGTGATTTACTTTGAACTTCACACCCTAACTTTGACGCTGTCTCTGACAACTTATAGTGCCAAAATTCATATTCAGTGTTATTTACGTCTTATAGGTGCTGTATTTTATTACGATACCCAAACAGGAATAAAGAGTCTATGAGCCATATTCGTACCATGTAGATACTGAGAGCTGTAGCTGTAAGAGAGATGAGGGCTTGGACCAGTAGTGGGACTTTAATCAACTGATGCTGAATAAAATAAAAAAATCGCGAAGCTCCTTCGCAAAAGAAACGAGTAGTTTATCTCCAAACCAAAAGTACTGGTTTACTATCTAGGTTTACAAGATCTACTTTAAATGTAATTACTTCAAATCTGTAACGATTAAATTCAAATACTATTCAATTATTCCATTCAAATTAACAAGACACACCTAAGTATCCTGTGAAATCAGTGAAGAAAACATAGGTACTATCAACTGTATCACTAACTATACTACTACCGTAGATATAAGCTGTATAGATACCCTATCAATATTCTTGTAATGTATTCCACGCTGCGAAAACAGAGCAATCGTAAACACCGGCTGCGCCCGCGCATTCACCTGTCGCTCGCACGTGGGTGGAGCCAGGAATTCGTATTTACAAAAAAAAATGACTATCGCGCTTTTTTCCCTTTGTCTGTCATCGGCCAGGGGAATTCGGGTGCGATATTTCCTTCGTTTGGAATCCGAAGGCTGCGCGAGTTGAGATATTTATTCCTTGAGTCGCTGTTCTGAGATTTATGTGACAAGTTTGACTTTTTTTCCGTATTGGATTTATTTGAAGGGTTCTTAATCCAGGTAGTGTACCGGATGGAGCGCGTTCCGCGAATTCGTTATTGAATTCGATTTGATTTTTAATAGAATATGTTGCCTAAGTATATAATTGTAATGAACTAGGTACTTAATAAAATTCTATTATTATTAATTAGTAAAATAGTAATTTTCGGAATAAGTAATTATTATTTTTAATGTAACAAAGTTACTTAAACTTAAATCTTCAAAAACATAGGGTAGGTACCTACCTACGCATAAATTAAGGGACTTTACAAAAATAAAACAGATGTTCTTTGATAAATGATTAATCTATCACTTTGAAGTATGAGTAAGTTCGCTGTTTTTCATAGGAATTCTACAAACAAACCTTTAAGAAATGAAAAATATCCTCTAAAAACTTTTATTCTTATAGGATTCCATTCTCTCTGACAGCCTTCGTTATGGGAACAACTTAAATAATAATTATGTAATTATTGTTTTTTTTTTATATTGTAAAACAATTAAGGAAAGCTGAAACGCATAAATAATTTTTCAAATTATTAAGCTACATTTGACCTTTACATTACCGCTTTGATCCAATTTTCACCCAAAAAAAAAAACATTATTCATAATCGTCGGTCAACGATCAATCTTGCGTCGGAAGGCACTCACCTCGCCTTGTTCCGTGGGTTTACCTGTTATACTGTTATTGTTGTTTGCACACCGACTTATGACCACTGTTGCCACCTGACCTGTTTTCACTATCGTTGGCACGCGATCGCATGGTCGTGGATTGTATTGCTTTTAGGAAACTCGGAATATTTCCCGATGGTCGATGCAACCTGTGACGAATTTGAATTCGATATATATAAACTATACAGAGATTTATAAAGACTATTGGTTAAGAATGTTATTAAGATAGCAAATTACATTGGCCGGTAACTATGAGCTCAAGTTCAAATCAGAAATGAATCAAAATAATAAAGTGTGTTAATTGTTAACTTATTTTTAATCGTTATAAATGCTACGAGTACGTACCACGGTAATTATTTTAGTTGGGATTGTCGATATTTCGATCCAATTGCATGGACCGTGGTCACGACGAGACTGCGGTGTTGCGAGACGTCAAGTTGAAGCTGTCATGGGTAGAATCTATCTACCCGCCTTCTTGATCTTTTCGGAAGAACGTCATTTAAAGTTCGGCAAAAAACACTAACAACGTCACTTTTTAAAGGTGCTGTACGACGCTTCTCTGGTTTGCATAATTCTACGACTGGATTCCACATACTAGCTAGTTTAAAACCGTCTTCCCTATTGAAATTCCGGTGTTTACGAATTTCAATTGCTTCGCGCACCAGCCTAGGTATATAATGGCGGTCTGTGGAGAGAACTCTTGGGTTGTGGAGTTCGATCCAGTGATTTGTTCCCGGCTGTAGAATATGCTCCGCGATCGCAGACTTTCTGCGATCGCAGACTTTCTGCGATCGCAGACTTTCTGCGATCGCAGACTTTCTGCGATCGCGGAGCATATTCTACAGCCGGGAACAAATCACTGGATCGAACTCCACAACCCAAGAGTTCTCTCCACAGACCGCCATTATATACCTAGGCTGGTGCGCGAAGCAATTGAAATTCGTAAACACCGGAATTTCAATAGGGAAGACGGTTTTAAACTAGCTAGTATGTGGAATCCAGTCGTAGAATTATGCAAACCAGAGAAGCGTCGTACAGCACCTTTAAAAAGTGACGTTGTTAGTGTTTTTTGCCGAACTTTAAATGACGTTCTTCCGAAAAGATCAAGAAGGCGGGTAGATAGATTCTACCCATGACAGCTTCAACTTGACGTCTCGCAACACCGCAGTCTCGTCGTGACCACGGTCCATGCAATTGGATCGAAATATCGACAATCCCAACTAAAATAATTACCGTGGTACGTACTCGTAGCATTTATAACAATTATGTCAGTAAACCACGAATTAAGTCTAAAATCTTTAGTTATTTTTAATCGGCAAATGCCTTATTAGCACAGTTCACAAGAATTTTAATATCTTCGAGAAAAAAAAAGTTTTAAAATAGCTAGAAGATTATGACAGCAACATTTTTAAAACCACTGCGAACATCGAACAACAAAGGGTTTGAGCTATTCGTAGCCAGAGATGACAGAATTAAAATGAACCGACCGCCGTCCTACGTTTGTCACCATCAAGATCAACAGTTTCCTGTGTCACCTTACAAGTTACTAATCAATACAGAAATAGGAGCGCACATCAATGGTTTTTGATCTTGACTCTAATATTAAAAAAACACGATAAAGTAATGCCGAAATTAGAGCACTCATTATTATTTTTATTTATTAGTTTTATCTTTGATCTTGCTTCGATGAAACATGTAGAAGAAATATATTTATCTGAATATCTATATTTAACCATTGCTGATTCGTAACTAGCAGATTGAATTTACGTTATAAATAAGTAGGTATTTCCTGCAATTTGTTAAGCAAATAGAGCAATTGTAACCCCAAATAAATAAAAATAATCTTTGTGGCACGTTATGGGGAAAAAAAATATTAGTTAGACCTGAATATTTTTAATCAACCTTTGCTTATTTCGTACACCGCTTCATGTAAACAGTTCTTTTTTGGCGTGCAGGTGAGATTATAATTGGGAAATTAAGTACAAAATATGTGTGTCTAACGTAATTTAGGTGCCAGTTTGTGTATAATAAAGATCGACAGATACATTCGGTTTACATGAAGTATGATCAATTTTCATTTTAGAAAGTATGTTTTTATACAAATTCGTGTTTTAAAATTGTGTGATAAAATGCAAAAAAATCACAACATTAATTTATTCAGGGAAAATATTAAAAGCAATAAATACCTAAGTGAAGTATAAAATAATAATTTGCAACATATAAGTATTAATGTATTTACGGCCAATTTCACCACCTTCAAGTAAACTTTAACCGACAAATAAAAATGATGTTTCTACAGTTTTTGTATGGGTAATTTGTCAAAATGTCAAACTTATCCGTCACTTAAAGTTTACTCGAATGTGGTGAAATAGGCACTCAAAGTAATGGATTAAATTAATTACTGATAGTATTGTTCTAATTAACGACTGTAAAACCGCAATCTTAAAAGATAAAATAAGATAAACCAGTAATCACGGCAACAAAATGCGAGTGCAAACAATACATACTCGTACATAGACGTTTAAACCGCTGAGGCGTGACTTAGAAAACTGATAACATTTCATATTTACATTCCCAGTTAAGATAAGAGCTTTCTTTGTTTTAGCCGTGCACTGAGCTAATGCTCAAAGCAATCCTTGCGCAAAAACATATCTACGTTTTATTACGTATTAACTGCTCGTAGACTTTTTATTTGTTTACAGATTATACGGTTATTGATAACAAGGCTTCCTACTTACAAAGGAAGTAGCTAATTTTCAAAGTGAAAAGACAACATACGAATAAATAAAATGTAGACATAAGCTTCTAAAATACGTTGTCAATTTGGTTATTTCTTTTGGATATTAATTTGGTGATTGCACCACGAAAAGAAACGAACATAAGTACGGTAAAACAGCCAGTTAGCTAAAAAAACTTGACATAGCCAAACAATGGGTTATCAAGGACTTTTGACGTTCTGATAGTTTTTGTATTGAAAATTTGTCAAAATGTCGATTTTCTTCGTCGGTTAAACTTTACTCGACGATGGTGAAATCGGCCCTTAGTGATATTTTAACTATGTACATACGGCAGGATTTAAAGGTTATATTCTCACCCGCTGGAAACGTCAGGCTTGGGAATATTCGAGTGGCGGTCACAGCGCGTCCAATTTCGGATTCGATCTCATTACCATAACGCGAGTGCGCGGCGATGCACTGTCCGTGCGGGACACACGGCTAGAAATTACCACGAGCAAAATTATTTTATTATCACTAATATTTTTTTTTAATTCGTAGATTTTTCTTATAACTTTTATTACTACTACATTAAATAAATAATTAAATAGTAAGCCTAAAAAAGAAGAGTTTTTATTTTAGAAATAAATATTAAATCCAAGCATACTATATAGTTAAACAGATATTATATTGTTAATAGCGGTATGTCGGTGACAATAATATTTTCTTTCTTAATTTAATTTATAACTTGAATACGAAAAACTGGATGTAATATCCTTTATATTCATTTTGTATAAAAATATTGTAGCCTATGTCTTTAGACCATTAAACCTAAATGGTCTAAGCCTGTCACACGGACCATAATAACAAATCGATTGACACCTCATTTATCAAAATCGGCTCAGTATATAGGCGCTAGAGTGGAACATTCGTAAATAGTAACATATATAGAAATATAAGCTCTATTAAGCCTCAATAGCCCAACGGTTAAAGGTGCGGACTGAAAACGGAAAGGTTGCAGGTTCGAATCCCACCCGTTGCACTATTGTCGTACCCACTCCCAACACAAGTTTTCACTTGTTTGGAGGGGAGAGGAGAACATCAGTCAAGTTCAGCTCGGCTGATACTCTTTATAACAAAAAAAAACATAGATACACAAACTGCTAAAACCATAACCCTTCCATTTTGAAAAGGAAAAGGAAGGGTTTTGCCTCGTCCGTAGTCGGTTAAAAAGAAAAGAAGTTCTCACTTCGGAATACCTTCGCTTATCGATGGTCTCGGCAATAAGTCCCAGCCCTGCAGTGCATAGAGTTAAATATATTTAGATGCGCATTAGGAGTCATCTTGAGCGGGGAATGTATATCGAGTTTCATTACCATAGTCCGCCACTCGAGGACACTCCGCCACAGCGCGCACGCTTCGCCCTTACACGGTCCGGGCGACACATAGATTATTTTTTAAATATCAGCCAAGCTGAAGTTGACTACTATCCTCCTATCCCCTCCAAATAAGCGGAAAGCTTGTGCTAGGAGTGGGTACGACAATAGTGCAACGGATGGGGTTCGAACCTGCGACCTTTCAGTTTTCAGTCCGCACCTTTTACCGTTGGGCTATTGAGGCTAATAATTTGCAAAGAGAGTTGACCAAAAATAATAATGAAAACAAAGAGAAAAGGTTAGGTCAGGTAGAGCTGAATGTAAAGTGTTCTGTGTTACGAATGCAGCGATTGCTGTGAACGGCACCACATTTTATCACCCACTAATGATCTCTAAAGGAGCGTAATGAGGAAGGTGGGCACCTCGCACCACCAATAAGGTATTTATGTGAACGTCGCCTAATGGAACGTGTCACCCCTTATGATATTACCGTTCAGGGTAAATTAGAGACAGCGTTCGTGGTCAGGGATACAAATATATTCGGACACCAACCTATATACATTAAGGTTGATATAATTTTGTAGAAATACCGAGGGGTTTGGAAGCAGACTCTCTTATTTGCGATGGAAGAATTTTAACCGATGTCAAAAAAAGGAGGAGCTTCTCACCTCCATCCAATCTTTTATGGATTTCTTTTTTTATGTATGTTCCCCGATCATTCGAAGACGCCTGGATTGATTTGGAAAATTAATTTTTTTATGTTTGAAAGGGTATACTTCCCAGATGGTCCCATAGTCATCAGGTCAGGATACGACGATAGGATCTTGGAGAAATCGAGGGAACTCTTCAAATTTTATAGGCACACTTGATATACTTTGTAGTGGCGTTTGAAATCGGTTTTTTAAAAAGAATTTACTGTGAGCCTAAAATACAAAACTGTGAACTAAGGCTGAAGTCTATAGACCACAGTCTCACTCTGCTCAGACTCAAGACAGAGTTAAAACGGGAGAGATTTATGTCAGAGAATATTTGTGTCTCCTTTTAACTCTATCTTAAGTGCGATCTAAGTCAGAACACGCTCTATAGACCTTAGCGTTAGTGTTCTAGAAGTCTCCAACGATCAGCTATCTTTGGTTTATAACTGATTGATCGTAGGTAATTACAGTATTTTCAAAGAGAGCTAGTACGTTAGACCCGTACTGCCTTTACAACTTATGATAATAGGATAGTGCGTCGTATTTTCAGCCTCCCAGGAATCCTCAGCAGACGCTAATTGTCTAATGAAGCCGTCCCGCGCCGTGCGCCGCGCCGCGAGTTATTCGCCCGTGGAACAGTACGAGTGTCCGGTTATGGGAACGTTCTAAATAAAGGAAAAGGACAATAGCCGATCGCATGTCGCCGTACGCAGAATGCGACTCGTTAAGTCGCTTCGGACGCGAATTTAAGAGACAGCTTCTAAATATCCAGTGGCGGCGTGCGCATGCGTCGCAGATCTGTATCGCGCGCACAATACCGCGGCCGGTCGTCACGACGGCCCGTGGAAATATGGACGCGGCCGCGTGCCTTCTTGTTTTATGTTAATGCGGGTAGGCGGCTAGCGAAAATATCGCCGCGCCGAGTGATGGAGCATCGGATATCAGGGCTTAAAGCGCTTAAGTAATTATACGAGACCAGCAATAAGACTCTCACTGAGAAAAGAATACTCGGGTAGAGCGTATTCAATGTGTGAATCTTGCGCAGCTTGCTCTACCGTCCATCGTTTTGGAACTAAGTAAAAAAATCGCATATTAATGTCACGTTCAATAAAGTTACCTTTATTTTGTATAAAAATAAGGAGTAGTACTTCGTTTTCATATTCAAAATGAATTATTTCATGCAACTACTTGGTGGTTCTCGGTATGACAAGTCAAAAATTCCAATTTCACAAACGTCGAGTGACGTTTAACCCGGGAATAAATTGGGAGTTCTGACAGTTTTTGTATTAAAAATCTGCCAAAATATCAATTTTACGCTCAGATAAGACTGAAATCATGATGGTGAAAACTTAAAAAACCATAGGTTTCCGGGATTACCAAGTTGCTTAAGTGAGCCAAGTTACCTACACTCTACACTACAGTTCAATTAGATGAACGACACGCGAACGAATAAGCGAACAGACGAACCTTTATTTTTATTAATAAGACGCAAGAATGAAAGCCTGTACCTCATTGTGAAGCCGTGTCACACGAGGAAGTGGAATAATTAACGAGTAGTGGTCTCCGCCGCGCCCCCGCCCGCTCGCTATCGCGCCTGTCGATCTGCGAAATTCTTAAACCTAATAAGTCGCCCGAGTCTCATTTGTGGACTCGGGCCTGCGAGTGGACTGGGAAAAAGGAATATCGATAAAGGAGACGGGCCCCAATAATTTAGGGTCATTGTTTCGACCATTGATACAAATGCCGGAGATATACGATCCCTTGGAAGTGTTAATTCGCGAGTTAGTGTCACTGTCTGTCACCTCTAGAAAAAAAAAGAAGAATAAACTATCTAATGCACTTACTAATAGACAACAGTTTACCTAACTGTTATGTACCTCCTAAAATAGCGTCGAAACTCGTATAATTTATCCTAACAGCGTAACATTTGACAAGTGGGATTGTGCGCAATTTTAACTCGTTTCAGTTTACTAGTAAATTGCTTAAAATATAAGATTTTGTTTGTTGGTTTGTCCTTCAATCAGTGTATCGATTCTGAAAAAGCTGTATTAATCATTGCTACAATCTAAATCGTCGTGATTGGCTGAATTTATCGCGTTATTTTTGCAACAACGCCTTTTAGCCAATAGCGATTGAGTATCAGCCAATCAAAGGCGATGGCAATCGTTACACTGTAGAAATCATTTTTAGAGAATTTCATTACATGATTTTGCACGGGTAAGGGTATAGTTAAAAATCTAGAGAAGCAGATCCTGGCGTAAACTGGAAAAAATGCTAGACGGAAGAAGAAGAAGAGTTAAGAATTTGGGAAGTGACATAGGCTACTTTTTATCCCGGAAAAAAGGGTTCCCACGCGATTCTTAAAAATATGACACCACGCGTACTTTATAATTATGTTTTGAATAATTATAGCATCTTATTTGGAACACAGTTTGTTACTTCACACGGCTATATCCGTTTATTTTTAGTATATCGATGATTCAGCCTCTTAATTTATGGAGTGCGAGCGTTCGATTGATTTGTAGGTTTAGGAGGGTACTCTTAAAGAGTGGAGGGATAAGCACTTTTAAATCCTGCAGGCTCGATCAGGCGTCTTAAACCCTCAATGCGTCTCGCAAACAAGAGAACCAATTTCCTTATCGACGAGAGTTTCGTTGCCTTTCGAGGCTGCACTGACCAATGGCCGTATGACATGAGGAACTATGACGTCATCAACGCACTGAGCGACGCAGCCTCCCGAGGATTTACGAGATCTTTAATAAAGGCCGGCTAGAGAACGGTCATGTAAAGTAATGATGCATTCTTAGGCAGATCAAATTAACCTTGAAGGAATATGGTTTAATGTACTTTGAGGTCAAGTATGAAGCAAAATATAAAGTACCTGTATATCATAATTAAATCAATGGAGGTCACTGCACAACAATTCTTCTGTTATAGCTGTTATTCCTATTATCTATTCATAGTTAAAATAAGCGGAAATATCTTTATTTGACTAATAAAACTTGAATTAGCAATAAATAACAATTTGAGTCGTGATATTGTCTATTATAGCACTAAAGACAGACTTAAGGTAGTATTACATTTAGAGGTGGACGTTTGAACGTTTATAATTTAGTGGCAAAAGTTACCACCCGCATCTTAGGCTAGCCACACATTGGCTAAAATTGCCTCAGCAACTAGTTACCATGCTAACTTTGTATTGGTTCCCTAGAAAATCGCTACTACTCACTGCCGCAAATGTGAACAATATGTTCTTTTAAGTGGGAAATTCAATTTGGGAATTAATAATTTCTAAATTGTCTCAAATGTTTTACTCCAGAATTGTGCCACACGGCAATTAATTATAATAAGCAAACATAGCAATGCTACTACGATACTTTTTCAAAGAGCAACCGGTAAGAAGGGCAATCCAAACCAGTGGTAGAGTCACTAGAAGATTCTAATGCTCATTATAAGCTGGGTTCCTCATCTGAAGGCTAGGCGAGCACAGGCTATTTTGCATGAGCATCTAGCTGCTGCTAGAGCAGCCAAGGCGTATTCTGATCAGCGGCTCAACTGCTGAAAGGAAATGATTGCTCTGGCGATAGTAATGCCGTCCTTAAGCTAAAGTGTCGTTAACTACCAAAGCCATATTTAACCGGTATTCTCCTTAATACTGTAATTTTTTATATACAATATGATAAACTTCGTTTATTAGTTATGAAATGGCGTCATTTCTTTAAAAATTACCGCTTTTTAGATCATAGCTCGAAATATGGTTTTGGTAGTTATCGACGCTTTAGGATGGCAATGTGCGCCCAGTCAAAGCAGGTTCTCGTGGCGAACAGTTGCCATTACCACCCGTGTTTTAATGGAACACTTTGCCCACGGGCCTCCATAATTCCCTCCCGCGATCCCATTGTACATTCCCTGCGTCCTACCGGAGAGACACTCACGATCAGCCGTCATCGCCCGTCGTAATTCCTCCCCGGCATCCGATCGCATCCATGTAGAGGCCCAACTTAATATGTGCATCACGATGTACATTGTACGCGTATATGGACTGCACCCCGCCCAGAACCAGCGGCCAATCCTATCGCGCATTTTAATGCTCATTGTATGTATATTCCCGGAGACGGAGAGAATAAATTGAGTTTTCTGAAACGCATTGACGCTTCGGGACGCCCCGCGATCGGGAATGAAGGATTTAAAAGCCCACAACCAGTTTCCGCCGCGCAGGCCGGCCGCTTATACGGAAACCAAACCTTCAACATGCGTATTCAAGTTCACAACTATCAATCTTATCTTACTAATATCACAGAATACCTAATATTACTAAAGGTAAATATAGATGTGACCGGGTATTAATTGTATGATGGTTTGTTCTTCAATCAAGCAAAAACGGTTCGAAGTGACTTTTGCATGGGGAAAATTTTTGGCTATATCCTTTGAGAGTGACATTGGCTTCTTTTTATCCCGAAAACAAAATCTAACACCATGCATGCGGATGAAGAAAAGATTTTTCTTAAAATCGTAGTCTGTCACCGTAGAACCGATCGCGGTCTACTAAACTGCTATAGGTATTTCTATTTGGAGCAATCCCATGATCAAGTGATATTGTAGAGAAGCGCTAACAATTACCATCAAATAAACAAATCCCTGTTCCCAAGGATAGAGAAAGCCTTTACCAAACTCGTAGGACTTGAATAGGCGGTTACTTGAAGTAAGCAAAAACAAGAGAAATTCACGAGATTTGTCAATTACGCGTCGCCGGCCATCTTGTAAATGTCACCGGCGCTCGACCAATTACGTGGCGGCGCGCGCGCAGCCGTCAACGCAACAACGCATGCGCCATACACCCTCTGCCATTTATAGGCGCAATCTGGCATCGCAGCGCGTTCCAATTAATGCTAATCCGATATTGAAAGGCTAAGGTATAAATTGTGGACGAAGACGTATCGCCTGACGGGGCTATCTATTGGAATTGCAAGCTTCAGTCTTTTGAATCTTGAAGTAAGTTCACACATTGGACTGTGTGAGATGTGATTGCATAGGCAAACTATAGAGTTTAAGAAACTTAAAGCCGACCTGTTACTTTCAAACAGAGTTTAGGGCACCATGCTGGTCCATTGCGGGTTGGAAGACTTGACATAGTTTTTAGAAAATTAAAAACCTATAAAAAAAAATAGGGAATAGTGTGTTTCATTTCATATTGAAAGGTAAAGCTCAGGTATAAGTTTTAAGTAGCCTTATTGCAACTTTAGCTTCACAAAAAATGTAATTTAAATATAATTATGCCATAACCAAGTCCCAACTCCTTTTTACCTACCTCTACAGTCTTGCCTGAAAGTGCACGAAAGAAAGTTGAAGATTAGCTCTTTTCACACAAATGCAAAAAATACTAAAATACGGTAACAAACAAGAACATTAGGTTTATTATAAAATGAATAAAATCAATCATAAATTTGAACATCCACAATAGTTTTCAAAGAATTTTGTAAAAAAATCTTTCAAAAGTGAAAAACAGTGGAGGTTTACAAGACCTTAATTTTTATTTAATCCAAGTCAAGTTTAAATTTTGCGTTACAGTACTGACTCAAGGTCTTCAAACTTAATGCTGATAGATTTCCCATTCTGTGATAAAATAACAAACTTATACGAAAGCCTATAAAGTTTCAAAGGAACTGAATCAAATTCCAATATTAAATATCACAAAACTAGTTAAGTCGAGGATTGCATGTATAATGCCTGGTGTAATTACGAAACACGCTGTTAAATTTGTCCGGGAGTCGAACACGTAACCCTGTGTTTCCGAGAACCTAGCTTATTAGCAAAAGAAACGTTTATAGGAGCGTCGCATGCAACCAATTATTTCAGCCCGGTTTTCTGAATTGTACATAGGTTGGCGAATTGGTGATTCGTGCCAATGTTTGAACAAAGAGAACTTTCGATTGAAAGTTATTTGAATGAAAAGCGACAATCTGCTGTGAAAGATATTATTCACATGCTGATGCCTGCGACTTCGTTCGCGTGGATTGAGAATTTCATTCTCGCGAGAACTCTCTTATTTTTTGGGATGAAAAGTAGCCTATGTGTTATTCCAGACTATAATCTATCTCTGTGCCATTTCAGCCAAATCGGTTCAGTCGTTGCGGCGTGATTGATTAACAAACTTCCATATATCCAAACTTTCGCATTTATAATGTTAGTGTAATTTATGCCGACTATTCTCAGCAGAATCTATGCCCCGAACCATTGCCGTTGGTAGCCTTGACATGTCAAAAGAGCTGCCCTAAATGAAATAAGTAATTTTGAATTTTGTTCGAACCTTTAAAAAAAAGATTATTTAACGTGCTGGAATTGACTGGTATTCCCCTCTCCCCTCCAAATAAATTTAAACCTTGTGTTAGAAGTAATGGGTGCAACGGATGGGAAAATTGACGACCTATCAGTTTCAAAATTCAAAATTATGTATTTCATGCATACCAAACCTGTAGCTCTTATCGCGTCAGGACTCTAGTACCGTTCGGAAAGTAGATTCTGCTGAGAAGAACCCATAACAGACTCATCAGCTGCTCTTTTCGAAACAAAATTTTGCCAGAATATTCCTTTAATTTATTATTATTATTAGCCGTATCATGAACTGCGACCACACTAGCGATAATGATTGATGGATGGATTGTCAAAGGATCCATCATTGACGCGACGCGTAGTCGCCGCTGCCTTGATCCATCAAACCCTACTGAACAGGATATTGGAAGTGCTTTTTTGTGTCTCCAGTTGACATTAACTGGGTGTGTTGGTACTAACTTGTGTTTGAGTGTATGTGTGTGTGTATATGTGTGTGTGTATATGTGTGTATATTGATTACTCTTTTACGCCACAACGAATAAACCAATTTAAAAGGGAAATCGTTTATAAGCAACATTTTATTTTATTTTTATTTTTTATGTACCTACATATAAGGAATTACAAGACAACATAATATTAGAAGAAGTAAACATAGGTGAATTAATATCTCTAAAAAAAAAGAAATTTCTTCCAGCTTCCCTTGAAAGTGAGTAAGGTCAAATTATAGAGTGGTATAGGTCATTTTATTCCGTAAATATTCGTATTGACAAATAACCGATTTACCCACTTATTAATAAATATTTAATAAGTGGGTAAACCGGTTGGTTATATCCTTCAAGGTAAATCGGTTATTTAGAAGCAGACTTATCTCAACCCTATTTGGAGAATGATCAAAAATTAAATTGCTGATTTAATAATTTTATCAACGAACTAGCTTTAACCCGCGGCTTCGCTCACGTTAGGTTCGATTTTTTAACCCTCTATTTAACCCTCTTGGGGTTGAAATTTTCCAAAATCCTTTCTTAGCGGATGTCTACGTCCTAACAGCTATCTGTATACCAAATTTCAGCTCGATGGGTCTAGTGGTTAGAGCTGTGCGTTGATAGATCAGTCAGTCAGTCAGTCAGTCAGTCAGTCAGTCAGTCACCTTTGCCTTTTATATATTTAGATAAATAACAACCATCAGCAACTAAGAAACAAAAAAACATTTTAGTTTTGTCAAACGAACCTTGTCTTATCTGTTTCCTAGGTTGTACATAGTAAATCTATTATATAGAAAAGATAGTATAGTAAAGAATGTTTGCAGTAGAATAGCGTGCACAAGCTGCTAAGGACGGAGTAGATTCGATCGACGTTAGAGCCAGAGCGTGAGTTATGAATGACATTGAAACGGGCTCGGATGCAGTATTAGCGGTGGACAGGGTACTTCAGCACCGGTAGCATGGGCAGGAGATAAAAGTTTTATCCCCCGATTTTATCCACTGACAGGGGATAAAATTATCTTTTCCCTATGCTAAAGCATGGCGACAGAGGAAAAGGCGATGTATATTTCTATAAGTATATCCAGTGAGTGTTATTTCCACCGCTGTGCCCATGCTCGACGGGTGGATAAAGCTAAGCGAGGGGATGAACGTTTTATCCTTTTCCCGGGGATAAAATTTCTCCCGCCCATGCTACCAGTGCAGGAGGCTTTCTAAGTGTTTTTTTTAACACGTGTTTTTTTAACAACAACTAGTAAAAGCTTGTTTATTAAAATACTTAATTTTTATAAACAGGCTTTTATTAGTTGTTATTAAAAAAAGAAATGATAAAAAGTTAAAAATACTCGATTGGAACGCGTCGTTTTGTTGCTGAATTCCCGAGATGCTTAAAGTGGCGATCCCGCATTGGGAAGCGCAATACAGACCCTCCACTAAGTGGACCGACAACAACAGAAGAGTGACAGGAAACCGCTGGATACAGACTCCGCAAGACCGAAACCAGCGAAAGTCCACGCAAGAGACCTTTGTCCAGCAGTGGACTATTGGTTGATAAAGAAGAAGAATAGTCACTAGTTTGGGAATATCGTTAAAATTATCGTCATAAAAGCCTCAATAGCCCAACGGTTAAAGGTGCGGACTGAAAACTGAAGGGTCGCAGTTTCAAATCCCACCTGTTACACTGTTGTAGTACCTACTAGTACAAGCTTTCCGCTTATTTGGAGGGGATAAGAGGATATCAGTCAACTTCAGTTTTGCTCATATTCTATTTTTAATTAAAAAAAATATATATATTGCCGCTCGTGGTTAATGCCGCCTCCATAAGCGAGTTCGCAATTATTTCGCACATCGCAGAGCCCGCGATGTAAAGCCGGTCCCACAATAATAATAATACGTCAACGCCAGCACACTATCTAAATGGTGTTTGAATTGTTTCCATCAATAAGACACCGAGTGTGTATCCCTGTACGTTGACGTTTGTTTTTATTTAATTTATTACGCTGTGTCGCTCTGTGTACGACCTGAGGAAGGTTCATGGTACCTATCACACGAATAACGTTCGTTTTCTATAGGTACCTATTCAATCTGTAATCTGCAGATTTATTTCTCAGCAACGTTGTTATTCTGAAAAAGTACATATAAATCATGACACCATACCATGTTATGCAACTTATCGAAAAATTACAGATACTTAGATTGAATATGTAGTAAATAGACAAAGTGAAGCTCTACCTACTAAGTGATAAATTGCCCCGTTGGTCTAGTTCTTAGCAAGTTTGTCTGCGAATGACAAGGTCCCGAATTCGATTCCCGGGTCGGGCCAAGAAAAAGTAGGTATAGGGTTTTTCTGTCAAGAAATTACCAGTAGGTACTAGCCCGGAGTTAGGAAGTTAGGTGAGTCACCCCCGTGCCTCGGAGAGCACGTAAAGCCGTCGGTCCTGCGCCTGATCTCTCTCCGGTCGTGTCGGATTTTCGTCCCATCGGACTATGAGAATGAGGGAATAGAGAGTGCATCTATTTTTGCGCACGCACTGGTGCACTATAATATCTCCCGCGCAGATGGCTAATCTCTGCGGAGATTGGCTGCCGTGGCCGAATTCGGTCGGGAGGACATAATTTTATTAATAATAATAATAATAATAATAGCCTTTTATTCCTAAACATAGGGTTACAAGAGGTCCCTAAGTTCGGTGTGCCTTTCGGCATAGGCCTCCTCCAATTCCTTCCAATGGATCCTGTCCCTTGCTACTCTCAACCAGAATGGTCCCGCTGTCTGTTTCAAGTCATCTTCCCATCTCCTGACTTGACGACCCCTACCTCTTTTGCCGTCTCTTGGTTGCCAGAGGGTGACCTGCTTGCTCCATTTGTTAATGGGGTGGCGTAGCAAATGTCCAGCCCATCTCCATTTTTGGACGTCTATCCGGGTAAGAATGTCTGTGAGTTTTGATCTTGTTCTCATGTCTACGTTCCTGACTCTGTCTTTGATTTTTAACCCTAGCATGCTTCTTTCCATGGCACGTTGGCATTTTGTTAGCCTTTCCCTGTGATGAAGTGTTGTTGACCAAGTTTCACAGCCATAAGTAAGAACAGGTAGAATACAGGTCTCGAATACTTTCTTTTTTATGTGATTGCCTAGATCCTTACTTTTCACTATTTCCTTCAGTGACCAGTATTTTCTCCATCCCTGAGCTATTCGCCTGTTTATTTCCTTTGTCATTTCATCTGAAGGGGATATTATCTGTCCTAAGTAAATATATTCTTTGACATATTCGATCTTGTTGCCATCTACCATAACGTCTATTTCCCTTGAGTTTGACATCAATTTTGTTTTACTGGCATTGATTTCCAGACCAACTTCTCTGCTTACATTTGCTAGGCTCTGCATCATTTGTTCTATTGTTGCTGGATTCTCTTCAAGAAGCACCAGATCATCGGCAAATCTTAGGTGGTTTAGGCGAGCTCCATTAATGTTCAGACCTAAGTGGTCCCAGTTTAGTTGTCTAAAGATGTGCTCGAGTACGGCGTTAAACAGCGTAGGGGAGAGAGGATCGCCTTGGCGTACGCCCTTTTTGATAGGAAATGATTCTCCTGTTGATTCTAGTTTAATACTGGCCTTGCTAGATTTGTATATACTCATAAGTATTTCTATATAGTTACTCTGGACCCCTTGTTGTTCAAGGCTCCGCCATATGTATTGGTGCCTGAGGCTGTCAAATGCCTTTGAGTAATCTATAAACGCCAAGTAGATTTGTTTATTGTATTCGTTATACTTCTGTATCAACTGTTTTATTGTGTGAATGTGATCTATTGTGCTGAAGTCTTTTCTGAATCCTGCCTGCTCTACGGGTTGGCTTTCGTTTAGTGTTAATGATATTCTTTCCAGGATCACTTTAGCAAATACTTTATATATGTTTGATATTAGGGAAATTGGCCTATAGTTCCCAATCTCGTCTCTAGGGCCTTTTTTATGTAGTAGGATTATGTGACACTCGGTCCATTCTTCTGGAATTTGCCTTGTTTGTAAGATTTCATTGAAAAGTTTTGCCAACACAGGACTGATTTCTTCTAAGGTTCCCTTGAGCATTTCATTAGGTATCTTGTCCGGCCCTGGGGATTTCTCGAGTTTTTGGGATTTTATTGCCTTGATTACCTCTGAGGTAAGGATTTCTGGCACTTCGTCTACTTTGTTTTCTTTTTCTTCATTTACTTCCGGAATTATGGCCAACCCTGAATCGAATTTATCAGAATACAATAGGCGGTAATAGTCCGTAGCTAGTTTCTGTATTGAGAGTCGATTAGTTAAGTAAGATTCGCGTTGCTTTAGTTTCGATATCCATTCTTTCCCATGTTCGCTTAGTTGTTTCATAGCCTTTTTAGTTCCTCCTGTTCTTTTTATATTTTCTTCCAAAACTCTATTTCTTTTCTTTTTACGGTCTTTCCTCATATTCTCTTTAATTTCCTTACTAAGGTTTGCAATTTTTTGGCGTCTTTCTTTGTCCCCTTTATTTGATATTAGTGTTCTTCTTTCGTCTAATAGTTCTAGTGTCTCTTTGCTTAAATAGCTTTCTTTGCTTCTGGGTTTGCTGACTAGCATCTCTTGCAATTTGTTTTGTAATCTCCTATATTTAATCCCAGTTTCTGCCTCGGAGGTAATAATTTCATTGAGTGATTCTGTTGTGCGGAAATTAGTTGAATGACTGTGTTCTGATATTTGATACAGCTTATTATTATTTACTAGGTTTTTCCTGGATCTTTTGGGTTGTTTTAGGCTTAGGCAGCTTCTTACCATACGGTGGTCTGTGTTAAAGTTGAGGTTTTTAACTATGTTGGTATCTGTGAACGCGCTTGCTTTGTTGGTTATAATAAAATCAATTTCAGTTTTGAATTTTGCACCTGGGGAGGACCACGTCCATTTACTTTTAGTTTTTTTGTGAAAACGTGAGTTCATTAAAATAAGATTATTTTCCATCATGAATTCTACTAGTTTCTGTCCATTTTGGCTTCTTTTGCCATGCCCAAACTTCCCGATTGAGGATGCTTCTCCAATTTGCCTTTCTCCAACCTGTGCGTTAAAGTCGCCCATGATTATTATGTTGTCGTTGTAGTGCGGTTTTATTGCTTCTGAGATACTCTCATAGAAATATTCTATGTCTGTTTTCCCCGCTTGTTCTGTTGGGGCGTATATTTGAAAAATGGCCCAGTTTTTCTTATAACCCGGAAATTTTAAATGAACTACTGCAATTCTGTCAGAAACTCCTTCAAATCCCATAATGTTCTTCTTCAGTTTAGACTTAATAAGGAAACCTACTCCTTTTTGTCCGGTGTGTTCTCCTTTGTGAAACATGATATAGTCGTTCCTCTCTTCTATCCCTTCTCCTGGCCTTCTCATCTCACTAATGCCCATTATGTCCCATTTTATGTTGGATATGGCTATTTCTAGTTCTTTTAGGCTCTCTTCTGTTCTTAGTGTCCTAGTATTCAGTGTGCAGACATGTATATGTTCAGTGATCTTTTTATCTTGTTTTATCTGTATTGTTTTCTTTTTATGTTTTGATTTAGATGGAGGGTGTTTGTCTTCTTCCCCCACGGTGACAAGCCGGCTTGGGGGTGCAATTTATGAGTGTTGTGTTTGGTAATGTGGTTGTTGGGGTTGTTTGGATCCGGGTGTCGCATATTAGTTTTTTGAGAGATTTGATAATGAAGCTGATCTCCCGCGCTCTACATAGTTCAGTATATTTGGTCTGATTATTTCCTTTGTCGCAGTTTTAGAGGGGGCGTTGTTCAAGGCGGTCAATGTGCTTTCAGTATTACCTGCATTAACTCTCTTTTGTGATGGTATTTTCGGTGATCCTGAAGTATCTCTTTTCCTCTTTTCTCTGTTGCTTTCATGTGTTTTCTTTATTATCAGTTTGTCGTATTTTATGAACGCTATATTCCCTTTTTTCTTTTCCTCTTCAACTTGCAGCTGCAGTTGTTTACGTTTTTCTATTATTTCTTTAGGGTAATCCTCTTTGATATTTACACCTTCTTGCAGGTTAGATCTGTTTCGCAGAATCATGTGTTTTTTCCATGTAGTTGTAAGTGAGACTACGACAGGGCGATTTTTATCGAGCTCTTTTTTACCGATTCTGTAAACATTATTAATTTCGAAGACTTCAAAATGTACTCCCATTTCTATTATAATGTCTTTTATGTAGTCTACTAGCTCCGTTTCTGTTGTTGCTTTTCCTTCCTCGATGCCAAAAAAGACAAGGTTGTTTTTGCGCCTATCCTTATCAACGAATTTGAGTTTTAACTCTAGCTCGCTTATTTTATTTTTGAGTTGGGCGTTTTCTTCGGTGATCGCTTTAAGCTTTTCGTCTAGTACTGCCATGATATTTTGTGTTACTGAAGTTGTTATAAGTTTAGTTTGTTGCTTTAACTTTTCGTCTAATTTCGCCAATAGAATTTCCATACTTTTTTCCATCTTTGGTTTTTTTTTTTTTTTTATATTGCTATGGCAACACTTGTTTCGCTGTGGCCACACTTGTTTCGTTGTGGTAACTCTTGTTTTACTGTGGCAACACTTGTTTTGCTGTGGCAACTCTAGTTTTGCTGTAGCAATACTAGTTTTGCTGTAGCAACACTTGTTTTGCTATGGCAACACTTATTTTGCTGTTTGTTAAGTTGGTACTGTGGTTTCCACTCTATAGTCTATGTACAATTTGCATCAGTCAGATGCCCTATATATTATTATACTCTTTGCAGATGACACTTGACAGTATTTTTGTAGGTTAGAATGTTCGTAATATGCGGTTGATTTTTTCTCGCAATTTAACACTTTTTCTGTAATTTTTCACTTTGTTGTATGTTGTCAATAGTTCGTATAACACACTTTGTTGGCACTTTTTACACTGTTTATTTTTAATTTTCCGCGGAGCTCTGTGACGTGCGTATTGACTGATCGACGACCGGATCCGGAAAAATTAATAATTTTATTACTAAGTGATAAAACCGGATAGGAGACCGAAGGTCACTTTTTGAACTTTTGAATCAATATAAATCAAAAAGTCGCTGGTATAATACAGAACAAAATTAATGAAGTCAGTACTTATGAATGACAAATTCTATCCGCTTGGAAACAATCGTGATTTGTACCGAAATTTGCATTAGCATATATTGAAGTCGGACATAGTTATGATACCTTTTCTATTTCTTTTATTTTTATTGTAATATGAAGGAGTCGCGGGCGTCGGCTAGTAAATAATAACCCTGAGAAAAAACTTATACCTTCTTACGTCACTAACCTAAGCTCGAAAATTGCTTAGATTTTATAGATAATGTAAATAAAAGACTAAAAATAAGAGTAAAAACGAAAACTGTCTCTCTGTACTCTATGCTGAGGTTTTATAGAAAATCGATAAGCTCTGCGTGCATCGGAATCTCCTTGTTCAAGTATAGTAGGACTACATTCTGTAAGTATACGTACTGCATGCTAGGGTGACCAAGCTTTGGGAAGATAATCTTCTAATCAATTAATTATATCATAAGAGAGTTTTAGCTTCTAATCGCAATTAATAAGAGAGTTTTAGTGAAAGATTAAATTTCAATTTTATGCCGAGATCATCATCTCAATCTATAGACGTCATTATGACGTAAACTTTCAATTCTATTCTATTAGGTTAGTAATTAAATAAGTAATTTACACCGTGAAATTTTGATGGTTGTAGTCTCGAAGTGAAATGCTTGATCATGGTATTACAATCCATTTTTAAATTTAAAAAAGGATTAGAATCAAAAATGGCAAATCTACTATCGAGAAAAATAAAACTTGAAATAGACCTCGAACTAATAGTACTACGCGTTGGTTGCATTAAGCGACTATAAGACCTGCAAGTCCTTGATTTGAATCTGAGAAATACCGGCCGAAAGATAAATTAATAAGTACACCATAACACTGAAACGTAAAATCAAATAAATACAAACGGTTATTTTCGCAATCGCCAAGCTAAATTTATCCGACGAATAAATTTATTCTTTTGACAGATTTCCAATACAAAAAATGTCAAATTTATTCTTCAGTTAAAAATTACTCGGCGAAAATGAAAGATGTTAGCCCTAAGGCTCCTCCAGGATAATTTTCTAGAAACTGAAAAAGTCTATATTGAAAATTGTCCTTCTGTTTGATAAGGTTTAATATGTAAAATCGATAAATTTTTCGATCGATCCATCAAAAATTCAAACATTTTTTGTGTTTTTGTGTGTTTTTTTAATTTTTTTATCATGTAATATCGATAAGCTCTGCGTGCATGAGATTCTTCTTAAGTATAGTAAGTGTAGTATACCGTAGGGTGACAAAGCCTTGCATGTCTGCGGACAATGTACAGGACACGCGGACAGCGTGTTCACACAATCAGATTGCGTTGCTTTATGGCACCGAGCGGGCCCCATTAGTACCAGCCTCTGCTTGAATTGCCTAATTAGAATTACACGGACGGGCGCCGACCGGTTTTTAGTTTTCGCTATTCGATCGCGATTACCGGCCAAGTGAGAAGACCTACTCGAACCTCCTTATTAGGCATCCTTTATGCTATTCCTGGTTGGTATGGTTATAACAAACTCAAAGGTAAATTGGCATTTTATTTTGGATTTGAATTTTAAAAACCTTCATAGTAAACTTCATTAATAGTACCTAACATCAGTAATCGAAAATCCAACCTTAATTAGAATTGAATAGAATAGAAAATTTTTTTATTCAAATATAAACTTTTTTTAAAGTGCTTTTAAATTGTCAAGTGTATTTATTGTACTGCAATTGGACTGGAATAGCTGTTAAAACTGAGATATTAAAAATTCATACAATTTACTTTAAAATTAGGTATCTTACAGTTTAATACTCATAATGGATGCTGTTGGGGCAGAGTGCTGACACGGGAGTGTATTGCAAGTGGCATATTCACAGAGGCAAAGAGTAATAGCTTTCATGCCATCATCCATAAAAAGCAACCTTGATCTTGAAACATCTTAGACTGCATCGTCACTTACCATCAGGTGAGATCGCAGTCAAGGGCTATCTTGTGTCTTTAAAAAAAACTTTGCGGCAGCATTCTGATTGCTATCAAGGACAGAATAGGCACCCGGGTCATGGCTTTGATAAGATGGATATTAACACTACTTAATTTCACGTTCCCTATAGGTAATCTGTAAACTCACTCTACTTGTGTGAAGTAAATGGTTGTTTATTTAATAAAATTATTGTAAAAATAAGTGACATAATAAACAATTATAATAAACAATTAAACTTAGGAACCATAATATTATTTAAAAACTATAATTTTTCGCTTGTCAGAAATATAAATTGCGAACCGTAACATAAGAATACTCATTCGATTTCAAAATGACAATTTTTCACATTCACGTTCAAGGTCCTTGACTTCGCTTCCGATAAAATGATATACACTTCGTAATGTTATGAGAGTGCCACCACATCTTGATACATAAACTTTATAATTTATCGTTACTTTATTTTATCGCCACAAATAAACGAGGCGCCCTGCAATATAACACTTTATGCAGGCGCATCGGTAATGATATGGACGTCCGAGAAATGCAGGCATAAAGATATCTGTTCCGTAACACAAAAAACATTATCGCTGAAATATCGATACAATTTCCTTGATCTGTTATATAAAATCTCGCGGGTTGACGTTTTGTTTAAATTTACGCTCGCGCGCGCATCGAGAGCCTGTCGTAAAGTTGAGGACGTTATGGTCGCTGATAAGTGCGATGTCGGGTATCGGAGTGTCCGGTGTGACATGTTTACTGTGGACACCCTACGAGCGGACTATTTGGACTTTGCAATTTTTTATTTGACACCGTAAAGTTTAGAGGCCCGAGCCGCTTGCATCGTGAGAATTAAAGTTTTAAAACGTCATTTTTAGTGCTTATTACTTTAATTGTGTAGGTACAGCACGATAATAATAAAGACCTTAGGGTCTTCGCCCACAATGACACAGTCGCAAAATAGTCGCGATACAGTACAGCTGCCCCATTTTAAAACCTAGTAAGTATGATTGACAAAATTTTACAGTGGTCTACTGTAAAATTTTGTCAATCATACTTAAAAACATATTTGCGGTAGCCCTTCTGAACTAGCTCTTCAGTATCTGTTGATGAATTAATGTTTCGAAAAGAAACTACTTTGAAAGCTTTTACGTATATTTGACATATTTATTCCTTCGCTAAGCCATCTATCACAAAACATGTTTTTTGGTCTTCTGTAAAATTTTGTCAATCCCACTTACTAGGTTTTGACATTTCAAGCCGCCGAGTAGCGACATTTTTTCAAATGACAATTTTTCAAATCGGTTCAGGCGTTTTCGAGTAAAGATTCCGACGAATTGAGAACCTCCTCCATTTTTGGAAGTCGGTTAAAATCATCGCCATATCTTAAGTATTTAACTGTCTCTTAGTACCTCGTGATCCTCACACGGAAAAATTCTTAACAGATCTCGAGATAACTCGCGTTCAGTAGAGGCTATGGAAAGCCATAGGCTACTTTTATCGTAGTTTATCTCAGTGCCACGGGGAAACGGAAATTCCAAGCGAAGGAATACGCGGGTAACATTAATTAGTATTCGATATTTTTCATTAGATAAGCATTCAACCTTTTATTAGTATAGGGCTCCGTATTGAGATGAAAAACAAGTGTAAATTGAGAACACCCCTGACATGAAATTAAAAAAAATATGTAATACGCCATTTTGTGGTGGCGGCCATCTTGGATTTGAAATTTATCATAGTGCATAGTATTCTACTAGTCAAGCCCTTTCATTTGATACCTATCTTATTGAGACAGTTGTGAAAAAATATGTTAGTCGCCTTTTTGTGGCGGGGGCCATCTTGGACCGATTTTCATCAAACATAGCTAAGAACACACTGTGTGTGTGTGTGTGTGTGTGTTTTTAGGTATGTTTGAAGAAAATCGGTCACACAATCGCGTCACAACACGGTGCAAACTCTCATTTCTTTTTACTGAAATCGCACGTCGACGAAGTCGCACGTGAAAGATAGTTTTCATATACTTATTATGTTATACTATATTCAGTTATTTGTTTGCTGAGCTTTTATTAAAAAAACCTATATTAACTTAGTTTACACGATACATCACTGTTGACATTTGGCGAGGATAGTCACGTACTATTGACAGTGAATCAATCATGCCAGGCCACGGTCGCTTATCCTATCCCTTTAATTGCTATCAGAAAACTACTTTCCTGACTTGGTACTAGTGCGGCAATCCATTTTGGACTTTAAGTTTTATGGATAAGAGTTAAATTTGGTTGAATATCAAATTAGCTTTATAGGTCGAGAGCTGGTTGTAGGAATACTTTATCTGCACGAACAAGCTTAGTTTTGAAAATGTCCTTTTTATAATTTTGTATTTTACCGTTAGGTGTTCATATAATCAGCATCTATTTAGACTTTTTGTAAAACTTTTTGATTTTCCGGGATAAAAAGTAAATGCTATCTAGTTCGTCGAAACGGTTCAACGGTTACGCCGAGAAAAATTAACAGAGAGGCAGACTTGAGTTACTTGTGCATTTATAACAACCAAGCGACGTCAGGTCTCTGACTCTACTTTGGTGAATTTACATTTATCCGTCTGTCTGTCTATCTCTCTGTCTGTCAGAGCCTAGTGAATTAATTAATATATAAATAAAAATAACTTTATTACCAAAAATAATAAAATATGTTTTATTTTGATCTTCACAAACAATGTTTGTGTTGGTCTTCACACTAGAAAAACCTGCGTTGTGTGTCGTCAGTATTTTTTTTTCTCTTTAGTGGAATACATACAGCATATATAAAACATGACTTGGCTACTTAAATCTAGATATTACACTAGCCTTTAAAGTATTCACTGACAATTAATTTAATGGTTAATGAACATAATTAGGTCAATATTTATTTGCATTATTCCGGTGACGGCTATCTCTTGTACTATAATATCGATATTTATGCACGTGCCCGTAAAAAGTTGGTAGGTGGCAATTAGAGGGCCCGTGTTATTGTTTACCTGGTTCAAGAGTCAGCGCGATCGATCATCGCCCAGTGAAGATAAACATGTATGCATGTTACACATGTGTGTGAGACTGTGAGTGTACAACACAGTGGCAAAGAATACTGATTCTTACTACATAGAAATATATCAAGATAGAACGGAAAAATGTGCGGGACATGCGTGCCACCAATTTGAAATACAGTGTGTTTCAAATAAAATAGCGATAAAAATCCGTGAAAATACTATAATTTACCGTATTCCAAATTAAAAACTAATACGTCTCAATGGCTTATCGGTTAAAGGTGTGGACTGACTACTGAAAGGTCAACGGTTTGATGGCCACCCGTTGCACTAGAACTCACTCCTCACCACAAGCTTTCGGCGTATTTAGAGATGAGAGGAAGATATAAGACAAATTCGGTTTCTTTTTAATTAAAAATAAAAATAAAATTTCAAACATTTGTCTGGTGGGAGGCTTTGGCCGTGGCTAGTAACCACCCTACCGTCAAAGACGTGCCGCCAAGCGATTTAGCGTTCCGGCACGACGACGTGTAGAAACCGATTAGGGATATGGGTTGAATTTACACTGCTATACCCCTTCCAAGTTAGCCCGCTACCATCTTAGACTGCATCTTCACTTACCATCAGGTGAGATCGCAGTCAAGGGCTATCTTGTCATCGAATTAAAAAAAAAACAAGGTGGACGGTGTGGTTTGATCCATATGGTAACGCATTCTTATGCCTTCTTATGCCTTTGTTTGACGGTTAGCCACTAGGCGTGACCGAAACCTTTACCAGACGGTATCGGAGGCAATTTCAAAAATATCCTGGAATATTCTGTGGGAAACGTACCCAGAACCATATCACATGAACATCAAAGTACTGGGTACTTTTATTGTCCACAGCAAGACAGATACAGTTTCCAATAAATTTAGAAGAAACATCATCAAAACAATGAAACTAATCGGCCCAACTAAACTTCCTACAAGTATAAAAACGTCGTATTAAAGTTATTGTGACTATAAAAAAGACAGACTGTATCCGATTTCTGATCGTAAAAAGGCAGTAAAACTTTTTGACGGGCTCTTAATAACCCATTAAAAGTGGTATAAAGTTTAGTGTCAATTGACCATGTACATATGTACATGGTCAATTGACACATATTTGGCCTCAAGGAATGATTGTTCAAGGTTTTGAAACACCCTCGACATTTCATATCAGCAAAACTTCATTACCTATTACTATAGCAATTTTTGGGTCAAATTGGACCCACTTAACTTTGGACCACACACTAACCAAACTCTTTTCTTTTTTTTAATCTTTCTGCTGGATAGATTGTGTTCTGTGGCGACTCTTGCAAAAGATTTATGAGGACGTCTATCTATCAGTTAAAACTACTACGATAAAGTTATAATTAATATTTCTAGAATTAGGATAATTATTGAATTTTTTATTTTATTTATGCTTACTGTCTTTAGGAATTTCCACAAATTATGCACTAGACAGCCGAAAAGTGGCCTAACTTAATAAAATGATTAAATAGATAAAATAATGTTATACCATTGGAATCATATATTTTAGTAGTATAGATCGTTTTTTTATGGTATTTATTTGTAACTAAAGTACAATTTCGCTTTTGTTTTTTGATTTTGACTGTTTATACTATAATTAAAAAAAAAATATAACAAACTTCAATATTCCGAAATAAAAAATAACTGAAAAGGTAAAAGTATCCATATCTTGAAAAATACTAAACCGTCTGTGATGAATAATTTACTGTCCCCTAAGTTGAAGTAAATATAAGTAAATATAAGTAAATAAAAAAAATTATCACAATCCGATTAATAGTTTCGGAAAAATGCGTGGACAAACGTACATAAATACAAACGTACAATACAAACATTCATACATACATACATCTATGATTTATACATTCATTTATCATAATATGTGAATATTTTGCAGTTCGAATAACATTACAAGACTAGCTGATGCCCGCGACTTCTTTCACGTGGAATTAGTTTTCAAAATATTTTTTTCGGGATAAAAAGTAGCCTATGTTTAATCCAAGGTATAATCTATCTTCATTTTAAATTTCAACCAAATAGGTCCAGTACTTTTTGAGCCAATTCGTTACAAACTTATTACATACGAATGTTTCCTCTTTATAATATTAGTATAGATATAGACACAGATTTCTCTCTAAATCTGTGGATATAGATTACATATGTCAGTTAAAAATTCAAAATATCATAATTTTAGACAACCAAAGACTAATTCCGTGATTTCGGCCGCCGACGTCCGAGTCACATTTATCTAAGTCATATTATCCGAGTAATCAATTATAATTTCCTTTAAAATGTGACGTTTTGGACAATCGATTAATTTGGAGTAATTTGCAGAACTTCAGCTATCACGAGATTCGTGATAAATGTCAGACATCCGTGATTAGGGCCTCAGTGGTAAATACGTCATTAGAATTACCAGCTACGTAATAGAACGGGTTTGAATCCATTTTATATAAATATAAATAAATAAATTTTATTGTATTCAAAAATACTTCAAAAACGAATAAATTGAACTCTATTATAAGAACAAAAGTAATTTAAAGAGCGGCTTTACGTGCTCTCCGAGGCACGGGTTTGACTCACCGCCAACTTCCTAATATCGGGCTAATAGTAACTAGAATTTCTTGACAGAAAAACCCAATACATTTTATGGCCCGACCCGGAAATCGAACCCGGGACTTCGTCATCTGCAGTCGAACTTGCTAACCACTAGACCAACGAGGCAGTTTAGTTTATATTTAGTCATTAAATCTACGAGTACCTACTATGAGTAATAATCTATGTATATAAAATTCAAAGTCCTGACTGACTGACTGACTGACTGAGATATCAACGCACAGCCTAAACTACTGAAGTTAGAAACTTGAAATTTTTACAGTTGGTTCCTTTTGTGACGTAGGCGCACACTAAGAAAGGATTATTGGAAATTCCACCCCTAAGGGGTTTAAATAGGGGATGGAAGTTTATATGAAACTCCGTCATTTTTCAAGCTGTTTCCATCAAAGTTGGTATTAGAGCTTTCAGTTAAAAATAAAGAAGTACGTGTGTCACAGTTTTTGAAAATTCCACCCCAATACCTAATTCCACGCGGACGAAGTCGCGGGGGCAAAAGCTAGTTATGTTATAAAGGGAAAGATGCAGATCAATGGAAAAAAAAATCAAATTGAGATGATGTTGTTGAATATTTTAGCAAGTGGTAATTAATTACAGAAGGGTAGAGAATAGAAAAATCAACCTCTTTAAAATTATTTATTTCATGTAGGCAAACCTGTGGCACTTATGACATGTCGAGAATCTACCACCGGTTCGGAATAGGTATAAATTCTGCTGAGAAAAACTGGCAAGAAACCGGCAATTTTGACAAAGCGATAGGCGATTTAATTAAAATTACTTCGTATAATATAGTAAATCAATTAATAGCTTTAATCAAAATTACTAATAATATACATTATGATGAATAGTTAAATAACCACCGAAGACCGGATTAAACGATTGATAAGCGATAAAAATTTTAACCAAATTATTTTTATGTGATCGTAAAAACCAGTATTTATCAAACTTATCATACATTCACAAACACGAGGTGTCGAAAAAGCAAACATATCAAATAACAATTAAATTAAATAGTATTCCGATTAATTAAAACGATTAGAAAAAACTAGCCGAATAGTTCAACCTAATACGATTCAAAGTTGTGGCCATTAAATTAGACAGAATCGGCAAATATTTGACAATAAAATATAAATAAAATTTATAATGCCTTGCATAATTTACACGTATTGTTTCTTTCGTTGTTTTAAATTATAGTTAAGTTTCTCTGTTTTGCAAGTATAATTGATTTTTTATGAAATAACCTATTATAAAAGAAGTGTTTTTAAGAATTTCCAATTTTTTAAATTTATAGTTTTACACCAACATCATTCCATCTATATTTGATTCAATTTGAAATATCTTATAGCCAGCTCGAAGTAAACTTAAATCGAAGAATAAAGACATTTGGACAGATTACCAATATACAAAAACTGTACAAAAGGTCAACTTTGTCGTTGGCAATTGTATAAAATTGTAAAAATGTTTCTAAGTAAAGTTTATTTACACGATTACATATATCTGGTTCGAACTTAAAAATCTCGTTTTTCAAAACAAATGTAAAAATTATTTTCGATTACTTTAAATCAATCTGTCTGTGTGTAATACTAAGAATAGGACAGTACACATTATAATAAACACACAATATCACTTCGACGATACCAATATTAATTGTAATTAAGATGACAAGCAAGGTGTGGAGGAATATGACAAATGATAAATATAGAATCACACAATTAATTAAAATGATACCGTTCAATCAACAACCAGGCCCTTAGGATGTGGCGCCATAGACAAAAAAGGGCTTTCATCTGTAGAATGATAATATTAAGAAAAAAAAGACTCTCAGGGGCCGGAAAGGGCACAGAGCGAGTCGACAGCTTTATACCAATCAAGCGATGAACGAATAATAGTGATCGCCCACAGTGCTTGTAATTTGAAAGACACGGCATTAATGTTACTGAAATTTTATGGCCAATGATAATTTTATTCATTTATTTCATTTGTAGAGCGGTGGTTAAGACTTGCGGCTCCTTTTCGGAGAGGTCTAGGATTCGATATCTAGCTTTTAGGAGCTATGTGTGTTTTAAGCAATTGAATATCACTTGCTTTAACGTTGAATGAAAACATCGTGAGGAAACTGAGAGTTCTCTATTAGTTCAAAAATAATTCGTTTAACTGTGAGACATTATAGTAAGCTACGTGTATATTAACTGAAAACCTAGACAATATTTATAATTGTTTTTACTATAATTTTAAGCCTCAATAGTCCAATGGTTACAGGTGCGAACTGCAAACGTTGTAGGTTTGATCCCCACCCATTGTACTATTGTTGTACCAACTCTTAACACAAGTTTTCACTTATTTGGAGGGGAGAGGAGCACATCAGTCAAGTTCAGCTTGGCTGATAATATTCTTTATAACAAAAAGAAATAGTACTATAAACTAAATAAACAAACTAATAGTAATATACTAAAATAGACACTTTAAAAAATATAACATTTAAAATACTTAAAAAATATAAGCCTGGGAGCTCTAGTAGTGTTCACAAGTCACCTTGTTAATTCGTCAGTAGACGTACGAGCGCGACAAATTTATTAGTTATGGTTTTTTGAACCCCCATGAATCTTGGTTTCCGGCGACAGCGCCCGTCGTCTGTCTGTCATCGTCTTCGATAATACTGTGGGGATTCATTCACTTTGTTCATCCTAAATTTATTTTTTCTGTTTTCGGGTTAGGTACTTGTTTTCTAAACAGTTATTTGTTTTAATTCATTATTGCACTTCTTCTTTATCAACTTATCGATGTCCACTGCTGGACGTAGGTCTCTTGCATGGACCTCCACAAGCCTCGGTCTCGCGCCGCCTGAATCCAGCGGCTCCCTGCGACTCGTTTGATGTCGTCGGCCCACCTAGTGGGGGGTCTGCCAGCACTGCGCCACTCCAGCACCTCGGGACCCCATTATTGCACAATACAATAACAAACTAAGTAGCTCTATGCGTTAGTCCGATCAGGATAATACAATATTTCAAAACTTTTCTATTCTATTCCATAAGGCTTTTGCTCACAGCTTCGCTTACGTTAAGTTCGATTTTTCAAACCTCTATTTTACCACCTCAGCGATTTAATTTTCAAAAATTCTTTCTTAGCGGATGCCTACGTCATAATAGCTATCAGCCCGATCCATGAAGCGGCTAGAGCTGTGCGTTGATAGATCAGTCAGTCAGTCAGTCGCTTTTACCTTTTGTATATTTATAAAGAGGATTTGGTATTTATTTTGTCTGATGGGAGGTTTTGGCCGTAGCTAGTTACCACCCTACCGTCAAAGACGTGCCGCCAAGCGTACCGTTACGATGGTGTGTAGAAACAGATTAGGGGTATGGGTTGAATGTACACTGCCATACCCCTTCCAAGTTAGCCCGTTACCATCTTAAACTGCGTCGTCACTTACCATCCGGTGAGATCGGACTATATTGTCATCCAATAAAAAGAAGGCTCATTCAAAAAGTTTATTGTATGTACTTGTGCGTGTATGTATTGTAGCAAATCGTCTTATCGGTTGGAGGTCCGACGCGATGGCACGTAGGCAGTGGACACTACTTTGCCAGCATACTAATTTAACAATTAGGCTCTAGACAGAGGGGGAAAGTCGCAAAAGGCAGTTTTTTAACTAGATTACCCACTCACCAGCTTTATTGACTACTGAGAGACTCTTGATCAATTTGTTTTATTGATTTACTTACACAATTACCTAACAACATTATAAACGTGAGAGTGTATTTGTTTGTTGGTTTGTCCTTCAATCACGCCGTAGTAGAGCTACGTTTCGAGTTGCGAGAGTGATATAGGCTAATCACTTGAAAATCAAACATTTTCCTCAGGATTTCCATTAAAATCTATATCCACGCGGATGGAAATGCGGGCATCGGCTACTAATAAAGTTAATGAAAGATTTTTTTGATTACAAAATATTACCTAAGTATTTTATTTCAGTATAAATATTACTCTATTGGAATATATCATTAGAAAATTCGTATAAACACGAAGCGTTGTAAGTTATTTCTCATACGCGTGGTATAATCTTCCGAGATCAGTGTTTTCTGAAACTTACAATGAATTAATTCTTTATTGACACGTTACATCTTAGACCACCATATCATAAATTTTTAGCGTCAGACAAAATAAGTGCCTTATAATAAAGAGAAAACAAAAACAATTCCTTTATTAAAAAAAAATCAAACCAATATCTTCACTTAAATTCGTCAATATAAAAGTTATGGATAATACATACTAACAATTTTATTAAGAAATGCATAGGTACCTAATTGTCACCCCGTCCATGTATTAGCATAAAATTTTAAGAATAAAATGACATGATGGTGATATAAACGAATATCTTTATCTGAACATGTGACCTCCTGTGGTTTACCACGCTGATTTTTATTCGACTAACTGTAAAATCAATGAGACAGATAGTAGTACCTACGACTAATATATTATTAGTAATGTTAAGAATAAGTTTTCAAAGGACTCTACCTACTATAATAAAATTCCATTCAGTAAATAATAGATTTGCCTTCTAACATGTTTAAGAAATCTATTAAAAGTATGCTCATAAGAAAACCATATTATATAATTGAAGATCTACTTGCTAGCTGATGCCGGCGACTTCTTCCGCGTGAATAATATATTCCAAACCACTGTAGATTCACTTGATAATTCGAAATGAAAGTAAGTATAAATAAAAAATAAAAACTTAGCATCTAAAAAACGAAAAATAAAACTTCTATACTCATTCGTTATATTTAGAAAAATAAAATTCTCCCAAATAATGGTGAAAGAAAAAATTTTGTAATTAAAAATTTTTTTTTTTTATACGGAACCCTCAATACTTGAAAGTTAGACTTGTTTTTTTACACGAGATTTTGTATATTAAGTATATTAGATGATTATGAAATAACGGAGTGACCGGTGAAAGTTTTTTTTACAGCTAGGGGTTAGGGGTCAACCCACAGCGGGGCGTTCAGAAATGAAATGATTATAGAAAAACAAAAGATTAAAGACGCAAATGGTAAATTAAGATTTTTGTGGATATGATTAAAGTTCTATATTAGCATAAGATGGTAATCTGGATTGAGAAACTTAGCTTAAAAATTCCATTCAGATACCTATTGTTATATTTAATGATTCAAATATTTTCTCAACTATTTTAAAATTCACTCGGCACACTGGTCACAGATATAAAATGAATATTTCTAATTTTAAAATTTCTAAAAATTCCGCAGAAACTTTCTTTTTTTCCGCTATAAATGGTAGCCTATGTCATATCTATACCTATGCAAAAATTCAAATCGATCCATTGTTCCAATGCTGCGTGATAGAAGGACAAATCAACAAAAAAAATCACACTTTTGCCGTACGAACTATGTTAAGTGGGATATCATTTTATAGGTTATGGAGTTTATGATTACACCACAGTACTCTGGGTACCACCAAGAAGGTTGGCTGTCTGTTCAAAAAATTCATTTTGTATGGCCGTTACCCTGTTTAATAAACTTCCGGCTGGTAGAAGGAATCTGCCGCTGTCAAGATTTAAGAGAGCCATTTTTGAGTTCTTGATTGAAAAAAGCTATTACACGGTTAATGAGTATCTCGCTGACGATGGGGTCCTGGCGGGTGCTTGAGTCATATTATGTTTCGTAGGATATGTGCTGTATATTTTTTTTTTTTTTATTTAAGTTATTATTATTATTAATTATTAGTTATTATTATTATTTATTTTTTATTATTAACTGGATACTGAATGAATGAATTAATGAATATACTTTTACTACTACTTTTACTTTTAGATACTATAGTTTAATTATAATTCTATATATAATAATTCTTGAATATTTGCACACTGTCGGTGACAGTAGATTGTGTAGGGATTTTAATCAATGTATCATCTATTATTATTACCCACAATTTTGCAAATAAATTTATTATTATTATTATTACTATCAAATACCAATGTAATTTTAAGTACATGTATAAATAAATAAATAAATAAAATAAATAAGGTATTTTAAAATCATTATTAGGTTTCTTTGATCATTTTTCATATATGATCGTATATGAATTATCATTTACGATCTATGACATTTTAAAGTTGTACCTTTTTCAGTTCATTTCCTTTAAAGCGGTCGGGTTTCTTTATTCTCTTTTAATTGCTTGTTTTTGACCGTTTGATCGTTTTATTTTTTTGTTTTTACAAATGTTATTCTTACATGTTACATTTACGATTATAATTAATTCTTTCAACTCACGAGGGCGCGTGTCTCACGGTTGTGTGTGAGTCGTATCTATATAAGTGTGAGCGAGAGACCGCTCCCACCTAGGCTCCTGACAGGCACGCACACTTACGCAATGTGCATGTACACGACGTAACCACAAGTAAAGCGCCGGTAACTTCGTGTGATAAACGTACTTTATCAACATTTTGACAATTGTCAAGTACCCGATTGTCACACGGAAGATTGTACGTGGTCCCACAGTAAGTCTGCTTGACGCGATCTGCTGGGATCACACGTGATTGCACGGTGCTGCAGGGACGTCTTAGACGCATCTATTGAATTTCGATTAGCCGATAATTACTGCTCAATGCATGTCGCACGTTGTCTAGTGACGTCACGTCCAGGCTCGGAAGCTGATGGGAATACTACTACCTACTGCGGAATTTAGATGAAGATGCGATTATCCTTTGTGGGGTAATCTTTATTTGACGGCCTGCTGGCAGTGGTGAAACTTGTGGTCTTATAAGTGGGAGATCCTGAGTTCAAATCCCCGTATTTTCAACTTGGGAATTAATTTCTTGTCTAGGTAAAGGTACTATGTTTATGGTTCCGGAGACTTCAGAAAGGAATTGAGATGATAATTTACCATAATCATTAGTTGACGCGGACAATAATAAGTACTAATTCAATCTGTTAAGTATACACAATATTTATCTTTTTTTTTAAAGAATATCAGCAGTAATTTTATCTGCTTTTGTTGTCTTGACTTGTCTTAAGAACAACACGTTGTCCCTACATGATGTCTACATGAAATAAATATTTTTGAATTTAGCAGTGCCATCTATATCAATAAAGAATATTTCATGCATTCATTCATTCATCTTTTCCACAAAGGTCTCTGCGAAAAAGGATACCATTACATTTCGAACTATTGGATAGAATCGCAGGCGTTACTTTGCGGAAGTTTATGATTAATAAGAAAAGGTTAGAATTATTTTTCTATACTCCACCAACAGAAAAAATCTGTATGGTCAAACATGCAGTTACAAGCTAAGCACCGCTTACCTCCCTAACCGAGCAAGAAGGCAAAGTTCCCAAGCAAGCATGCACCACCACACAAGACTTTTATACTACTCTCGACGCACGTTTCGCCCCGACACCGGAGCATCCTCAGGAGATATCGACTTTACAATACTGTACTGTCTAGTGCAACTGCATGTTTGACCATACATATTTTTTCTGTTAGCGGATTATAGCAAAATAATTCTTACATTTAGAGCTATCAAATTAGTTCCATTTAGTTCAAATATGGTTGAGCGAAGCAATGGCTGGATCATGCGTCGTGCTCGTGAACGGGTGCCACCAACGGGAATGGGTCTGCTTTGTCTTCCCATGTTGACATGTGTTGGATTATATGTATTGCATTTTTGGAGCTTCACTGTGGAAGCACTGTATACATAGCTTAGTTTGGTTACCTGTAAAATTATTTTATTTTTTGAAAAGAGCAACTGCTGAGTTTCTTGCCGGTTCTTCTCAGCAGAATCTGTATTCCGAACCGGTGGTAGATTTATGACGTGTCATAAGTGCTACAAGGTAGCCAACATGAAATAAATAAATTTTGAATTTGAATTAGTTTTGTGACAAGAAGGTGACCAGTCAACATTAGGTTTATCGAAGCACAATCCTAAAAGAGCTGAGGTCGCGTCGAAGAGATTTAAATAGCTTTTATTTAATCGAGACAGCCTCCGAGGATTTACCGAAGATACTGACCAGCACAGATTGTCAGCTCGTGTTTTATTGTCCAATTTAAATTCATGTAGCTGACCTACCGTAAGGCTGCGAGCGATTACCATACCGGTATCTGAATTCGAGCATCGCCGGGCGCATATCTTGAGCGAGCATCTCGATCGTGTCCGGTAGCCGGTCGCGACCTAACGACGTATAATGCTGCTGCTCTTTGTATTGTTTATTGGATAATGCGCCCGATTTGAGTAGGTACTTATACATTATTAATGACTTCGGATACTCGCGGCCGTGTCTTTCGATTGGTGTACGACTGGTGTACCATGTCATTTGTAGGCATTCCGTTCATAGGTATCTACATCTACGTATAATACGTATCGTAAACCTCTTCTAGTACGTCGGTCACTAATGCCGAGATCTATGCAGACTCAAGAATTAAAACGAGACAGATTTATGTTAGAGCATATTTGTGTCTCATTTTAACTCTATCTTGAGTCCGAACACACTCTATAGATCTCAGCATTAGACTTGACTTGTGTTTAGAGCTACAAGTTGGCCTTTTTGTTGTAAATAATTTTCAATAATGAATTCTTCAATCATCATTTAAATATACAAAACATTTCCTTTGCTAAGAACTTGAGGCATCACAAACAAGAGTTCACAAAGCTCGCGTCAGCACCGATGCACCAGAAACATTGCCAGAACTGTACTCTGTAACGTTACATTATGCAGTCATTCGAAAAAAAAAAACCAGAAGCGCAGTACATTATTTAACTGCAGCAGAGCATAATCAGACATTCCTTTTGCGAACCCCCCGAAAGTAGCAGCCACCAGTCACGTGCACCGATCGCTGATGAGGCAAAAAGCCGCCACAAATGAACGGAATGCACATACAATCACAAGTCTTCGAGGCACTGAGTTCATCAAAAGAAATCCAAACAGAACCAGGGGGACAGACCGGCGCTGAATACAAAGAGGTGAACTTCAGGCCGGGGAGGGGGAGGGCGAGGGGGGCGCGGGGGAGGCGAGGGGGAGAGGGACAAAAAACATTTGTGGAACTAACGAAACAATCGCGGGCATAATTGATTTTAAGTTAGACTGCAAATGAAGTCAAGTTGGCCGGGTCATCCTGTATTTGGTGCGTTTGATGAGATTCAATTTCGAGTTCTTATTAATTGTGTATGATGACGTCACATCATACACAAGTAGTCATACACAATAGTCTGTTTTTTTACATTTACTTTTCGATTCGGTGAGAAACATAACTTTACCTGAAGCCTGAAGTCTTACTTGGTCTAAAGTCCAGTTGCTAAACTAAATTTTTTTGGGTAATCTTTTGATAACTTATTAAAAATGTTGTTATTTGTCAAAAATTATATTGAGCTTTGAACTATAGATCAGCAAATATGTTGTTAAGGAATTAATCTATAGAATACAGGCAGATTGAATTTAGAAAGTGAAAGCAAATGGTAGGTAAAGGAATGGTAATGTCAAACGATTTACGTATGTTTTTTTTTTAATCTATCATTAACGTACTCTGCAACGTTGATTGCCAAATTTTTTTAAAACTTTTTTGACAACAGCTACTTTATATTTACATTTAAGTAGGTCTTAGAGCATTTATGTTTAAATCTCAGAAATAAGTACACAGATTATTATAACGTTGATAGAGAGATTGATAAGTTATCTAAATATAGATTTTAAACTTTTAGGCATAAAAAGATTTCGACGAATTGAGAACCACATCCTTTTGAAGTCGGTTAAAAATGAATCAAAAAATTTAAAAATCTACATACGTCCGATTGATGCGAAAACAATCAATTAGTAATTTATTAAGGGACTGAACTCCACAGATCTGTATCGCAATCCACGAACACCTCACACCAACACATTGTCTGTGCAGGTGCGGACTTGCGACTGGTGCTTTAATCAAGGGAACTCATTTAAATAAACACAACGACGCCTATGTCGGCTTAATCCTGATTCATTAGAATTTTGAAAGGGTCTTTCTTGGACCCGAGTTACCAGTGCGCAGCATGCCAGAAAAGAATCCCCGCGATAGATGAAATAAAACATACCCGAAACCTCGTGTGAAACGCGACAGATGCAAGTTTAGTAAAGGCCAAATATATCATGTATTCTAATAACTCGTAAGATATTTCATTTGAAAAATATGGCTGTATCGTCTGTTAGTATTATGTATAGGAATCTAAATATATAAAAGGCAAAGGTGACTGACTGACTGACTGACTGACTGACTGATCTATCAACGCACAGCTCTAACCACTGGACCGATCGAGCTGAAATTTGGCATACAGGTAGCTGTTAGGACGTAGACATCCGCTAAGAAAGGATTTTGGAAAATTTCAACCCCAAGAGGGTTAAATGGGGGGTTAAAAAATCGAACCTTACGTGAGCGAAGCCGCGGGTTAAAGCTAGTTTTATATAAAAATTTTGGCTCTGTAATATGTAACACATTGAAAATAAATGCAAAGACCTATCTTTGCCATTTTTTTGTCGAACATTCATTATTTTATTTTTAGTATCGTCCCTTGGAAATATGATGCAATTTTTTCCTGTTTTTTTTTTTTGGATAATTAAAACTTGATCTACTGCTGTAAAAATCAAATCTGCATCTGAAGATTTGCGATTACACGCGCTCTTAAGCGTCAGTTTAGACGAAGCTATCACTTTGCTTGAGTTTATTACCCCTTCCCAAGTTAGCCTGCTACCATCTTAGACTGCATCGTCATTTACCATCTGGTGAGATTGCAGTCAAGGACTATGTTGTCATCGAATAAAAAAAACTTGTTCTATTCTTAGTTTATGGCATTTTTTTAGTGCCAAGCCATCACAATGCACATTGCCAATGTCAAATAGCTTTCCCTAATCTTATTGTTATTAACTTTGTTTATTTATGCCCATCGACATTAGACAGGCAATAGCACGTACCATTTCGAAAATTAAAACGGAAGAAAAAAGAATTTTTATTCGAACTCGTCGTTTGCATAATGAATGCTCGGATATTGGACATCGGCGACTTGGGGCGAGAGCACATTAGCGACTGTCTTGTCGTGCCGTTTAAAGAGTGTCTCGTCCAGTTGTCCAGTCTGATATTGTCATGTAAATTCTCTAGTAACTTTTGCCCCCAATCCATTAACGTGGAGTTAGGTTTTCAAAAATCCTGCGGGAAACCTTTTTTTCCTGGATAAATGGTATAGCCTATGTCACTCTCTAAGTCCTCAAATATACCCGTTCACGTCGATGCATTGCTCCGTTGCTGCGTGTTATGGTAAATATTCAGATGCAGATTTGATTTTTACAGCAGTAGATCAAGTTTTAACTATCCGAAAAAAAAACTAAACCAACAAACAGACACACTTTCGCATTTATAAAATAAGGATTAAAAAATTCAATCCAGACATAATCGCTTTTACGTTACGCATTGGTTTTTTGTTTTGGTTTAAGTCTTATTAGTGTGCGACTTTTTGTTTTCTGTTGATGCATGACTACCTGTAAACCAAATCATGTTTGTCCAGCACTCTAGCCTTTAAGTTTAACTTAATATTATTAATAAATAATATGTAATCTTTTTGGTGATACAAAATAGACTCTCTTTGCCTGGTTAGTTAGTTATCCTAAAATAATGCGAGTTTAACTCGAATACGAAGGGTTCCGTACCAAATAATAGGGGAGCCTCCTTTAGTTTTTAATTTATTTACATTTTTAATATTTATTATTACACCTTTTACGGATCATGAGATACGGACGGACAGACAGATGGACGGGCAGCGGAGGCTAGGGTCCCGTTGGTTACCATTCGGGTACGAAACTCTAAAAATACCTCCCAATGTACAACTTTAAGTATCATTTTACTAAAACAAACGAAGTTGTGCGCCAACTGTCGCTCTGCGAGGGAAGGCGCGACCGCATCACGTGTCGATATTAGCGCCGGGGCTCTAATTAAAAACCGTAAATATCGGACGCCGCCGATAAATGGACAACACTAGTCCCCGGCCATTATACGGGCGCAGCAAACTCCCAAACAAAATATGTAGACGACTTTTTGTTAAACTGTTACAAAACAGCGATAGAGATAAACCTGGTTTACATTGTAACTAGTTTATGCCCGCGACTTTGTCCACGTGGAGATAGACTTTTAAAAATCACCCGAAACCATAAGCCTATCCAATTCTATTTGTTTGCTCAATCGCTGCGTGGTTGAAAGACAAACTAACAAAAAACAACGCTTTGGCATTTAAAATATCATGTAAGAATAAGGTACTTAACTTAATATACCGGAATATAATCAATTTAAAAGGCATCTCCAAGATAAGCGCGAGATAAAAATATTTTTTTAACCGTTATACTTAATATTATTTTTATCTACTTATACTATTCCTATCTGTCCATAATATAATGATTACCTAGTACCTACTTTCTAGATTACCTAGGTTCCTCCTCCCTCCTTTGAAAACCTAAATAGATACTAAAAATAGATGAAACCGAATAATAATAAAAAAGATTAAATTTATTGCAAATAAACACAGTTACAACTTAGAAATGATAAAAAGAAGCTACGATAAAATAAGTCGTGAAAGAGAGGTCAACGCATCACATAATATCGAATGAATGCAAGTGGGATAGGTTTTATAATTAAAAGTCGTAAACGTCCGCTGGTATCGATAATTACACTGCACTTCACTAGAGTTCTAATGTCGTCGTCATTAAATTTTTACTCTTTATTAAATTCTTGGCAAACAATTATTATTATTTATGCAAACTTTTTTAAAAATTCATAATACCTATCTATACTTACCTATTACTTAGTCGTACTTTGTATTCACATAACTATTTTATCTAAACTAAATTCTTAATAGACTAGCTTTTAACTGCGGCTTCGCTTTGGCCATCTATTAAAAGCAATATACGAAGTGGTGATTTCTAAACAAGATTACTTACTGTGAGACGAAAATATTGATCAACCAGTCGACATACCTGAAACAAAAAATCATTTTAATTAGATCAATATTATATTATGGATCTCTGTTTAAAATTCCATTTATTCCAGATTTTTAAAATCCCTCGGGAACTGTTTGTTTTTGCGGGATAAAAAGTAAATAATATGTCACTCCCCAGCTCGTCGAATGTCCTGTAAAAAAATCACTATGTTGCTGAGTGATTGAAGGACCAACCAAGTGTTAAGACTCAATAGCCCAACGGTTAGAGGTGCGGACTGAAAACTGAAAGGTTGCAGGTTCGAATCCCACCCGTTGCACAATAATCGTACACACTCCTTGCACAAGCTTTGCGCTTATTTGGCTCCTCCATATAAGCGCATATAATAGGAGGATATTAGTCAACTTCAGCTTGGCTAATATTCTCTTTAAAAGAAAAATCTAACCAACAAACAAACACACTTTTGCATTTATAATATTAGTAAGTACTAACACTAGCTGACATAGGTCTATCTTTGATAAAATCCGTAACTCATTTATACTTTTTGAATAACGACGGTTAACCACCAAGAGCTGATATTTTTAGTCAAACTGCTTTTTTAATAATTCTGCACAAAAACCTTCTATCTCACGCTATAGACAGTTCTCCTACGTAAATTAATACTTACTGTAAATATTTAATTACGAACTATATTTTGTTTTAATCATATCTGTACTCAAACAAAAAATATATAACGTTTTTTATGCCTTGTTTAAACTTTGACATTTTCAGTTAGGAGGTTTTGGCGGTTAACCGTCAATATCTTTGAATATTAAAAAGGCAACCATGCTTCTAATGCTGAGATCTATAGAGCGTGCTCTGACTCAGCTCAGACTCAAGATAGAGGTTAAAGCGAGACACAAGTATGCTCTGACATAATTCTGTCTCGTTTTAATTCTATCTTGAGTCTGAGCTGAGTGAGAATGCGGTCTATAGATTTCAGCCATAGACTTCGTCGAAAGGATCTGTAGAGGGTAGTCTGTGAATATTGGAGCAAACATGTTATAAATACGGGCGCCATTAAGTCATTAGTCACTCGTGCTAGAACCACGGGTCGAACAGCACGTCAGTTGTGTAACACACATTATGTGTACGCAAAACGGGCGAATTGACGCCTACTTGCGGAAAAGATTCCCAAGAAACGAAGACATATTATGTGTGTATTGGTATATACGGACTATATACTTGATATTGAAGATTGACTAAATCAAGACAGAAAAGTGATTTTTATCGCTGCTAAATCGTCGATCAGATTCGATTCTCAATTACTAGCAATTAGTTCCTTTATTTACATAAATAATTATTTTACTAGGATACTTGATTTCCTTATTACCTGTTCATAGGTATTTAGGCTATTTTTATTGGTAGAAAGTTTATTTTGTTTTGTTTTATAATTATTTGATAATGACCTAATTAGCTGTAGTAAATTAATAAATTAATATTGTATAAACGTAATGTTAAGAGAGTATTTGTATCTCGCTCACACGCCTTATGCATCATAATGCTATACTGTTTTATAACCTGTCTCACTCACATTATAATGCTATGCTGTTTTATAACCTGTCTCGCTCACATTATAATGTCATACTGTTTTATAACCTGTCTCGCTCATATCATAATGCTATACTGTTTTATAGCTCTGTCTCACTCATATCCATTGTTTATGTATTGCTGTACTATTCTAACATATAAAATAAACGGTTGCGAGATACCGAGTTGCGAGCGCTCCCAAGCAAATAAAAATAGCCCACTTTGGGGTCCAGTCACGCACTTCACTCGCTGACTTGAGAGCGATCACATCTCCGCGCTTCAAAGAAGAACCAAGGTGTTTCATTTCACCTCGCCGCTCCCCGCATCCCTTCGCTGTGGTTTGGACCCTCCAAACTCCACCACAGTGCATGGTCCTTCGAGCCGGATCCAGCGAGCCAGCCAACCAGGGAGACCAGCTACCAGTCAGCGAGGATCAACGGGCAGTTTTGAAGAATCAACCTGCAGCTTCGGAACGAGTTCCGCGGGCCGGGAAGAGACTTCGAGTGAAGAACTGCATTCCGAAGATCGCGTCAAGAGGGCTGCCAAGCGGACGAAAAGGACATCGACCATCGCTGCGGGTGCATTGAGGTGGCGCTCTGCGTCGCTGAAGACCGCGAGGCTGTTGGGAAGATCGTTTCGCCGCGCCGCAGAAGACTCCAGAGGGTCTACGGCACCACGAAGAGGACATCGACCATCGCTGCGGGTGCATTGAGGTGGCGCTCTGCGTCGCTGAAGACCGCGAGGCTGTTGGGAAGATCGTTTCGTCACGCCGCTGAAGACTCCAGAGGGTCCACAACACCACGAAGAGGACATCGACCATCGCTGCGGGTGCATTGAGGCGACGCTCTGCGTGGCTGAAGACCGCGAGGCTGTTGGGAAGATCGCTTCGTCGCGTTGAAGAACTCTAAGCGGTTTACCGCTGCTCTTCTGTTCACCACCTAACGGTGCCAAACGGTGAACAGGGAGTTAAACGCCTAACGGCGGGAGCAGTATACCAGACGGTACTGCCAGCTTGCCTTCATTGGCTATAAGTCTGTAACAGTCTGATCGCGCCAGTACGGTGCAAGCAAGAAGGTGGCCTCCTGGAAGGCACGCTGACGGTGCGAGCATTTCCCCCTCGTACCCGAGCAACACCTTTGAACTTGTGCTCTCTGCCGGGCGATTCCCACCTACCTTACCCTATTTCCATCCCTGGGAGAGCGTGTCTTTCGGGACCCTCAAACAGGACTGCTAGGGCTGCTAGGGAGGTAGGGCCGTAGGGCAGTAGGGAAGTTAGGACCAAGAAGAGTAAGGACCTAAACGACAGGATGAGCACCGTCGAAACGCGAAGCAAGAAGGCGCAGCCTAAGGAGAAGGAGTCCAGTGAAGAATCCACGAGCACGGACACAGAAGCAACCACTAGCACCGAGCAAACTACAAGCTCGGAGAACACAGATGACACGGAGAGCACAGCAAAAGCCAAGACAAGCTCTACGAGTCAAACAAAGAAAGCCACGGGGTCACGCGCCTCTCAAACTAAACGCGCCGAGCTAGAAGCGCGATTGGAATTAGAAAAGAAAACGATAGAAAAGGCGAACGCTGAAGCCGCCGCTGCTCGCACTCGACTAGAGCTAGCGCAACTCGCCGACCACTCCGACGCCGAAGATGAAGTCGAGCAAGTCGAGACAGAGGACCCAGCGCCAGCACCTTCCAAGCAAGATACTGAGCTGAATCAAGGCATTGACATGCTAACAAAGTTATTATCGAAAGCTATGAAGCAGTCGAATCAAGACATTAAGCCAAAGAAGCCGCCCGCTTACATGAGTGACCTTCCAATTTTCGACGGAGATCCCATCAATTGGATACCTTTCATAAAGCACTACGAGAGCACCTCGTCGTACTTCATTGATATTGAAAATATTTCAAGGTTAAGAAAAGCTCTTAAGGGACAAGGCAAAGAAGCTGTCAAATCACTGCTGTATACAAGTGCAACGCCGGAAAGTATACTCACAGAACTAGAAAGAAGATTCGGTCAACCAACATACATCATCAAAGGACTGATAGCAGAACTTCATAAGCTACCTCGTATGTCAGAAGACCTTAAAGGCATAGGCGCATTCGCTAGCGCGGTATTTAACACGGTAGACACCATCAAGCAACTCGACCAACTGGAATACTTATATTCAACAGAGATATCAGATAAGATCGTTGACAAGATGAACACTTTGGTCAGATTCCGGTGGCAGGAATTCAAAGCAAATAGAAAGAGAGAACCAATGCTAAACGTGTTGGCTGAGTTTCTAACAAAAATATCTAACGACTTTGACGAACCAAGCTTGACCGAAAGAACTCGAGTCAAAACAGAGAACTCAAAATATCAACCATTCCGGAAGGGAAGAGTTCACGTAGCCCAGCTCGAGGATAGCGACTCGGATTCAAGTTATGACAGTGAGCTCGAAGAAGAGATGAGGATAGTACTCGCAACTTCAACCTCGTCGATAAATGAAAAATGCCCGGTATGTGAACAAGCTCACGAAATCACAAAATGCAATAAATTTAATAACGAAACAGTAAAAGACAGATGGGAGACAGTCAAGAAACTCAAGATGTGTTTCAAGTGCTTGAAAAAGAACCACAGACATCTCGCCTGCAGAGCCAAGCCGTGCGGAAAAGAAGGCTGTGTAAGGAAACATCACGAACTCCTGCATCAAGATAACCCCAAACAGGAAGTGAATAAGATAGTTTCAGTTAACCACATAGGCACGTCCAGAGCATATTTAAAGATCGTACCAGTGGAACTAAGTGGACCAAAAGGATCGACCACAATAATGGCTCTATTAGATGAGGGTTCTACAGTAACGCTCTTACTAGATGAAACAGCTGACCAAATAGGAGCCACGGGTCCAAGCAGAAACCTAGTAATAGAAGGAATTGGAGGCCATCAAGTAGAAACAGAACAATCGAAGCATATCAAAGTAAGGATAAAAGGGTTGTTCTCAAGGAGTTACGAAGATATACAAGCGCATACTATAGATCAACTTAACTTGCGATCACAGTCCGTGAGGAAAGAGGATATAGAAGATTGCCCTCATTTGAAGGACATTGAGGATCAGCTCGTATATAATGGAGCTCCACCCAAACTACTCATAGGCCAAGATAATTGGCACCTCATAGTGACAAGAGACCTTAAGGCTGGTAATCCGTCGAAACCAGTGGCGTCCCTAACGAACCTCGGATGGATTCTACACGGGTTCAAAACTCAAGCTACGAAACCCGTGCTATTCATTAATCATGTTTTCGAAAAGAAGAACGAAGACATAGACCAATTAATAAAGAATTATTTCAGTTTGGATTCATTGGGAATAACACCAAAGAAACCAGTGAACGATCCAGAGCAACGAGCCTTGGCAATCTTAGAAAAAACGACTCAAAGATTACCTGAGGGAAGATTTGAATGTGGATTATTATGGCGAACCGAAAGCGAAACTATGCCGCCCAATAGAAACAACGCTTTACGCCGATTGCAAGGCATAGAAAACAAATTCAAGAAAAATGATGAATTCAAAATTAAATACAGCGAGCAGATAAAGAATTTATTATCAAGTGGGTACGCTGAACCAGCCACCAACGAACCTACAACGCCTAGAACGTGGTATTTACCACATTTTGCTGTGATACACCCTCAGAAACAAAAGATGAGAATTGTCTTCGACGCTGCCGAGCGAACTCAAGGGAAAAGTTTGAACGACGCTCTGTTGTCCGGACCCGATCTGCTGCAATCATTATTCGGCGTTCTTATCAGGTTCCGCCAAGGCCCCGTTGCCATAGCAGCGGACATAAAAGAAATGTTCCTGAGGATTTTAATCCGCGAGGAAGACCGCGACAGCTTACGATTCTTATGGAGAGAGAACGAAGCTGACAAAGAACCAAGAGAATTCAGAATGAAGTCGTTGATCTTCGGAGCAACATCGTCACCTTGCTCGGCGATTTATGTTAAGAATAAAAATGCCCAGGATTTCCGAGAGAAATACCCAGAAGCCGTGAACGCAATCGAACGATGTCACTACATGGACGACTATTTACAGAGCTTCAATACCACTGAAGAAGCAATGAAAACCAGTAGAGAGGTAGACCTAATACACAAAAGTGGAGGTTTCGAACTACGGGGATGGACGTCCAACCACCCGTTAACCGTTGGAGACTTAGAAAATGATCAACCCGATCGTGTCCAAATAAGCGACCATAACCAAATTGGGAAAACACTTGGAATGTTATGGCAAACAAGCAACGACGCGCTAAAGTTCACCATGAATCTGCGAAACACACCAGAGGACGTCATTCGCGAGCTAAGACCACCGACCAAGAGAGAAGTCGCAAGCGCCGTAATGTCGGTGTTCGACCCTTTGGGCTTAGCCACGCCGATTTTAATACAAGGAAAGACCTTGATCCAACAGTTGTGGCGTACTGGCATAGGATGGGACGAGTCAATACCAGAAGACTACAGAGAACACTGGTCGAAGTGGCTGAAAAGCCTCGAGTGCCTTGAGAGACTCGACATACCAAGGTGTACAGACTCGAAAGATGAGGGGGAGCTGCACACCTTCGTAGACGCCAGCGAGAATATTTACGCAGCGGCAACATATTGGCGAACAACCCATGAAAACGAAGTTAAAGTTAAATTAATAGCTGCGAAGGCCAAAGTGGCACCATTAAAACCCACGTCGATACCACGATTGGAACTACAAGCTGCATTGTTAGGCTGCCGTTTAGCCTCCAGTATACAAAATGAAATGGACAACAATATAAAAAGAAAATATTATTGGTCAGACTCCAGAACCGTACTAGCATGGATAAAATCCGAACCACGAACATTCAAAACGTTCGTTGCACATCGACTGGCTGAGATCGAAGACCTCACCAAAGCTTCAGAATGGAGATATGTCCCTACAAAACATAACGTCGCTGACGATGCCACCAGAACTTCTCCGAAAAACTTCGATATCAATCATCGATGGTTTAATGGACCTGAATTCTTGAGACGAGACATTCAAGAATGGCCTCAAGATCACAGCGAACGTCCACCGTTACTTACTGGTGAAGAGAGAGCTCAAACAGTTGCCACCATTCGCCACGTGGATATACCAATACCTAACGTGGAACAGTTTTCATCATGGATACGTTTCTTGCGAGCCACGGCACGTTTTCTGCAAAGCGTCGACCGTTTCAAGTCTCTCGTAAAAAGGACTGACAACGTCATCACCACGAAGCGAATAACGAAAGATAAAAGCTGGAAACCAAACCGAGCCAAGAAAAATCTTCAGAAAAACACTAAAACTAAACTTCAAAAATCGCCTTCAATTCAAACTCCAAGAGTGGATATTCAAAGCCTGCCAATTAAATACATCCAACAGGCGGAGAAATTAATAATCATGAAAATACAAAACGACAGCTTCAGAAAGGAACTTCAGAGTCTACGAGAAAATAAACGATTCAACCGAGATTCCCGCTTAAAGAGATTCACCGCCATCATGCAAGATGACGTTATGCATCTGGAAACCAGATTATTCGCCGCCAGTGATGTAAGCTCATCCTACAAAAAACCGATGATAATCGATGGAAAACATCCAATCACCCGATTGATCTTGAAACACTACCATCAAGAATACAATCACGGCAACCACAGCACGGTGATGAACGAAATACGACAAAAATACTTCGTTACATCTCTGCGAAATAGCATCAAGATGATAGCAAGAGAATGTCAATGGTGCAAAACACACAAGGCCATTCCTGTCACAGCACCCATCGGAAACTTACCAGCGGAACGTCTAACGCAGAAACAGCACCCATTCACATGCACCGCCGTAGACTATTTCGGCCCGATAACAATAACTGTGGGAAGAAAGACGGACAAGCGCTGGGTAGCCTTATACACGTGTTTAACAACGCGCGCAGTACACCTCGAAATTGCTACATCGTTGTCAACGGATAACATGATCCTCACGCTGAGAAGAATGATCGCACGCCGAGGAAAACCGAAAATCTTGTTCAGCGATAATGGGTCGAATTTCGTAAAAGCTGACAAGGAGCTGGCCAACGAATTCGAGAAAATGAAAGACAAAACCGAGGAAAAAGGTATCCGGTGGAAATTTATACCCCCGGGGGCCCCACATATGGGAGGAGCATGGGAAAGATTAGTGCGATCGGTGAAAACCGCATTAGTCGCCACCTTGACCGGACGACATCCTCGCGAAGAAATATTGCATACTTTATTATTGGAAGCTGAGCATCTTATAAACTCAAGACCGATAACGGAAGTATCCTTGGACCCAGACGACCAAGAAAGTCTTACTCCAAATCACTTTCTTATTGGAAGGTCGAGCGGCACTTATCGTATGGGCGACTTCACCGACGATGAGCTCATCGGACCCACTACCTGGAAAACCGTGCAACGACTCACCGACCACTTCTGGAAGCGCTGGCTCACGGAATACCTACCGATTATTTCACCTAGATATCAGAATCAGCATGACGGGTTCCTAAACCCTGAAATCGGCGACATCGTGATCATCGTTGATAGCTCACTACCACGAGGCACGTGGCCCAAAGGCGAAATTATAAAGACTTACCCTGGCACAGACGGACGGATACGAATAGTCGATGTTCGCACTATCGCCGGCATCCTGAAAAGACCCGTTTCACGTCTAATAAGAATAACGCAATCTTCCGCCCCAAAGTAAAGTGCTCCAGATCTACATCTCCGCACGAGGGGGAGAATATTGAAGATTGACTAAATCAAGACAGAAAAGTGATTTTTATCGCTGCTAAATCGTCGATCAGATTCGATTCTCAATTACTAGCAATTAGTTCCTTTATTTACATAAATAATTATTTTACTAGGATACTTGATTTCCTTATTACCTGTTCATAGGTATTTAGGCTATTTTTATTGGTAGAAAGTTTATTTTGTTTTGTTTTATAATTATTTGATAATGACCTAATTAGCTGTAGTAAATTAATAAATTAATATTGTATAAACGTAATGTTAAGAGAGTATTTGTATCTCGCTCACACGCCTTATGCATCATAATGCTATACTGTTTTATAACCTGTCTCACTCACATTATAATGCTATGCTGTTTTATAACCTGTCTCGCTCACATTATAATGTCATACTGTTTTATAACCTGTCTCGCTCATATCATAATGCTATACTGTTTTATAGCTCTGTCTCACTCATATCCATTGTTTATGTATTGCTGTACTATTCTAACATATAAAATAAACGGTTGCGAGATACCGAGTTGCGAGCGCTCCCAAGCAAATAAAAATAGCCCACTTTGGGGTCCAGTCACGCACTTCACTCGCTGACTTGAGAGCGATCACATCTCCGCGCTTCAAAGAAGAACCAAGGTGTTTCATTTCACCTCGCCGCTCCCCGCATCCCTTCGCTGTGGTTTGGACCCTCCAAACTCCACCACACTTGACTACTATATACGTGAGTGTTAGAGTATACTACAGGATTTAAGGGTTTAAAAGACATTCAGGTACAGATCACCCGAACCATTCGCCTAGGGCGGTAGGTAATTATAAGCCATAAACCGGGGACATTAAAGCACACGAGTGTGCCGAAGGGACCTTTCCCTAATCCATTTGCGATATAAAGAGGTATAAATCAAACTTAATACACGGAGCTACACGTGTTGATAAAGCGCGCTCTACACGCGCCGACTCGCCTTGAGTTGGGTATACAAATAACATCATCCCGTCGCTAAAATAATCGCGCAAACTGAAAAATAAATTGACTGAAAACTGAAACAATGAAAAATGAAAAAGCCTCAATAGCCCAACGGGTAAAGGTGCGGACTGAAAACTGAATGGTCGCAGGTTCGAATCCCACGAATATCTGGTTCTCTAAATGCGAAATATCGTTGTGATTTGTGATGTTTTATTTATTTATTTTATACCAAACAACACAATAAAGATGATAGAGAAGGAAACACTTATCTTTATAAATACGTAAAATTAAAAAAAAAGAAGATAAAAAAGGTAGATAAAACCTAAATTATTTATTTATCTATTTACGAGTAGTATGCAACGAGCAACGAAGCAACACTCACTCCCTATAAAGAATTTCCTAGTCCTACTTGATTTGTGTAGAGCGTCGTCCTTGTCAAAAGTAGCTAGTAGGTAAAGATAAAAGGATAAAGATAAAGAATTGCTTGTGTGAAATTTTATGTCATTTATGAAAACCTGATAGATACTCGTAGTTAGTCCTTTCATGTTATTTTTTTTTTCTTAACAGGGTGTCCCCTTTCTTGGAACAGGATTTTGTTTTACAATTTTTGGTTTTCATTTTATTTATTTACTAGCTTTTGCCCGCGGCTTCGCTCACGTTAATTTCGATTTGTCATTCCCCTATTTTATCCCCTTGAATTGAATTTTCAAAAATCCTTTCTTAACGGACGCCTACATCATATAAGCCATCTGTATGCCAAATTTCAGCCTGATCTGTCCAGTGGTTTTAGCTGTGCGTTGATAGATAAGTCAGTCAGTCAATCAGTCAGTCAGTCACTTTTTCCTTTTATATATACAGATTTAAGTTATTATTGATGTTTAGTTTTAGCAAATTTATAACCTTTCATGTTATTGAAACTGCTCAAGAGATGAATATCTAACTAAAAAAATAGCAAAACTATTAATTTATGGTATACTTACTCTGTTTATAACATCCACTGATAATATTACAAAAATTTTGCAGATATATGGACACAGCTTTACACACGATCTTAAGAGTCGCGCACGATTTTTATCTTTCCTGTACGAGATTAAAACGGATGCTGCTCTACTTCTCTATGAGTTATGGCGCTTTTTGTTTGGTGGAGATTTTTGAATGAGGGATGCTAAGTGGTTGAACTTATTCCCAACGTGTCTCTTTCATCTTTAACCGTATTTAGAAAAAAGGATAAAGTACCTAAACTAATACAACGCATTTTAACCAAAAAATAACGGGATTCCTGCATTCAAGAGGTATTTTTTGCAATAGGATAACACGTTATTTTATTTAAAGGAAAATTGGTAATTTTAAGTTCATCAAAATTAGTTAAGAAACTATTATTATTTATATTTATTAAAATATCCAAAGTATTCGCATAAGAATCTTAATCAAACCGATTCAGCCTCAGATACAATAATTATTTGATTAAGTAGGTGCTTAAATAGGTACCTTTAGTTTTGTTTTATAGTATATAAGTTAGCAAAAAATCTATAATTGCTCAATGACCGACATCATTTATTAATAAACATCAAACTTTAAAATTAATAGAGCATTTCCTTAGAGTAATTAAATTACTATTAATAAAGTCAACACTTACTTAATCAAAAGCAAGCGAAAGAAAAAAAAATGTAAAATCCCGCAACACTCGATAGAGATCCGTTTACCCCGCAGATAAGTGTTGCTAGTATCAGACAGGTATCATTATGCGGGCATACTTAGCCGGAAGGTAGGGGGGTGAAAAGGGGGAGGGTAGGAGGCAATTTAATTCTGTCCACGTTCTAATAATGACCGTCATAATTCGTTCAAAGTGTCCGGTCTGGGACACTTTGGCCCCCGCGCGCGTCGGGTGATTCCTTTGCATTTTACCCCCTCTCACCCCCCTCTTTAATTCCATTTTCGCACCACCTTGCACACTAGGGTGCAAGATCCGCGTGTGTGTGTATGTGTTTTGTCTTTGGGAATCGGGAAAGGGTTGGGACGAAGCTAAGGTTCGTGCTTATGTGTCGATTTTATTATATCTGTGCAGATTTGTATTGAGGAACAGTTTAGGGTTAAGTTTCGAATAATTTATGTTACATAACTTTGGGTATTTGGCTGTAGTAAACATGTAGATATTCATTAATTACAATCGAAAATGTAACACATAAAAACAGAAAATAAGTCGGTCAAAAAACAAATAAGTTGTAAGCTGTTAACTGCACTGTATCCGTCTTTTTCTAAAACGAAATTTTCTATGGAGAGTGTACGAAGCTACTCGCTCGTGACGTCATAACTAGGGAATGCAATCTCGATCTCGCGAGATCTCGTTTTCGCGAGATCTCGGCCTTTTTTAGCGAGATTGATCTCGGCCGAAAAAAGGGCGAGATCTCGCGAGATTAACGAGATTGCACTCGAGCATAAAAAAGTCTTATTCGAAGCGCGGACTGACACTGACGGAGTTGCGACCTGTCGGTTTCGTTCGGTGCGCGAATTAATTTTTAAATTTCTAAAAGATTTGCGTTTGATATTAGAAGAGAACACTGGTTGTTTTTTTCATTTGTTATTTCAAATTCAAAATTTATTTATTTCATGTAGGCCAACTTGTAGCTCTTATAAATCTACCACCGGTTCGGAATGCAGATTCTGCTGAGAAGAACCGGCATGAAACTCAGCAGTTGCTTTTCAAAAAATAAAAAATATTTTTTTTACAATAGGTAACCAAACTGTGCTATGTATACAGTGCTTCCACAGTGATTTGATTGAAACGTACGTCAAAGTTTACTACTTAGAAGTTTATTAAAAAATTATAGACAATTTGATTCATAAAAGTCTATTGAAAAAATTCATGAAAATAAATGTTATCTTATCATACTTATAATTTTTATTATTTTTTTTCTAATTTATTCAAATATTGTGATTATTTGCAAAAAAAACACACAAAACTGCCAATCTCGCGAGATCTCGAAATTGGCGAGATCTCGCAGTATTGTTATTTACAATCTCGCGAGATCTCGCTTGAGCCCCAATCTCGCGAGATTTGCATTCCCTAGTCATAACATAGTAGCGCTCTCTTTGTCTACCAGGAAACTTTAAAGCTCTATATTTTCGAGACTTGTTAAGATATTAAAAAAATCAAAATAACATTCTTATAATATTAAAAACTTTTATTTTAAACTAGATGATGCCCGCGACTTCGTTCGCGTGGATTGATGTTTTTTGGATTCCCGCGGAAACTGTCTTATTTTGCGGGATAAAAAGTAGCCTATGTGCTATTCCAGTCTATAATCTATTTCTGTGACCAGTTAAATCGGTTCAGTCATTGCATTGTGATTGCGTTATATTTATAGCATACCAAGCAGTGAACGTCTTTGGTTGAAGACGAATAAACAGCAGAAGAAAAATGCAACGCATCACGTCGCATAAAAATACATGTGCCGCAAGCTGTATTAAGCAAGTTAAACAATAGAAACATGATCAAATAGAAAAACACCTAGTCAACACAAAGAAGCCGATCCTAATCCCTTGAACCAATAAACTTCCAACAATGAACCTCAAATATTTACACATAACGGCTTAGATGCAATGAAACTAGATAAAATAACGCGCGTAAACTCGGTAACATAAAGCACACATTAGCGATAGATTAGCGAGTAGATGTTGTATCAATACACGGCACAATTGCAGATTTGCTGTAATCTCGGCAAACGCGGTGAGCGATAAATGAAATATTTACTGCGCGGTCCGAGTGACGAGCGACAAGCGGCAACGTGAAAAGTTACATTATTAGAGAGTCTAGTGTAACTTTTCAAGTTTGCGTTAACTGTTCTATTAATAATAAATCATTTATTTTATTTTATTTCAAGCAACTAAGACTCATGTACTTTTACATCACTCAAATTTAATTACATATATTATAGCCACATTACAAAAATTCAAAATAATTATTATTACACTCTCAAAAATTACAATATTACCTACTTCAAATTACAAAAAAAAGAAGATTAATAAAACTAAATTAAATCAAAATATTAAATCTATGTTAAAACGGTTATTTAGTATAGATGGGAAAGAGAGAATGTTTGCATCTTTTTCGGTCCAAATTAATTAAAAGAATAATGTGTCACAAAACTACGCTGCGCACATCGTTCTTACGATCCTTTGCCAAATTTAAACCTATTGTTAATGTGTGGTAGAGCCAGTAAACATTATAATATCAATCTGGTATTAGAAATATTCCGCTACCTTTCATTTCTTGTAACTTACACCATTGTAGAGCCGATACCTCGTGCATAAAGTGGGCAAGTTAAGACGAGCCTCAGGAGGTTTCCAGCATGTGAGAAATAGTAATTGCTTCTTCATTATCTAAATTAAGGACGTAATGCACTTTAATTTAATGCGGTTTAATAGAAGTATAGTCTGTATTTAATTCGGTTTTTGAACGTTTGTTGCTTTACTTCGATTTCTTAGTATTATAGTAAGGTGTAAGTTAACTTTGCTAAGGAAGGCGCTTTAACGCTTGTTATGTATCCCAATCTTCTTAAAAGCCTTAATAGCGCAACGGTTAAAAGTGCAAAATGAAAACTGGAAGGTAGCCGGTTCAATCCCTATCCGTTGCACTATTGTCGTACCCACTCCTAACACAAGATTTCGGCTTGTTTGGAGGGGAGAGGAGCATATTAGGGAAACTCAGCATCGCTTATATTTTTTTAAATAAAAATAGAATAATTTTTTATTCAAATAAACTTTTAATAATATGGAAAAGTTAGACCCCGAAAAAGTTAAGAATAACTATGAACATTTGTTCAACGTGAATGACTATTGACTTATAGTTGAAGCTGTTATTTTGTGTTCTCTTATTTTTAGTTTTTTGTTGTAATAAACTTTTACAATCTTGCTTACAAATTGTTAAACGAATCTGGTTCGGAATGCCGCTACAACGGGGAAGAATCAGCAAGAAACTAGGCTCTTTAAAAAAAATAATAATAATATGTAATAAAAATATTATGTTATGTACAATTTACAGTTAATATTCCTTTTACACACTCATGTATTACTGGAGCGAGTTATATCGACGCAAAAAAAATTAATTTCCCGCTATTTTGAATATCTTGGACCATACACCAGCTGATACGGGTAGTGCGTAAAGCGAGCGAGTTAAGACGGGCAACACGAGATCGCCTACCTGTGAGATATGGTAAATATCGGTTATTCCAAACAATGGGATTACAGCTATTTACCTTTTTATTGGGTCGTTCGGTCAGCTAAGTTATCTGTGTGCTGAACTGGATGTACGATAAGTGGTAGTGGTTGGAATTAATTACACTAACCTTGGTAGAGACGTGTAGGTAACTGTTGGTTTAGTTTAGTTAACATTTTGATTTTGGATCGTGTAATCTATGTTTAGTTAAGCGACGATAGCCGAGTGGATTTGGGTCGTCCAGGGTACAATCCCAATGCTGAGATCTATAGAGGGTGCTCTGACTTAGCTCGGATTCAAAATAAGAGTTAAAATGAGACACAAATATGCTCCGACATATATCTGTCTCGTTTTATCTCTGTCTTGAGTCTGAGCTGAGTGAGAGTGCGGTATATAGATTTCAGCCTTAGACTACTGACTTTTCGAGGTTACGTGCGTTTAAGAAATCAAATATCTCATGCCAATAAACTAGCTTCACAACTGAAGGGCACTGGTAGCTTACAGTTCACCAGATTGAAAAGAAAAAGTGTATTTTACTAACCTATTACTGACACCGACAATGCGATGCGATTGAAACGTCAATGGACAATTTGCTCAAGCTCAAGCCCAATATGAATAGCTATTATAGCCACCAGAACGGCTTATTGTTTTACTAGATGATGCCCGCGTACTCCATAAGGAAGGATACAGGTTTTTAATTCCCGCGGGAACTCCGGTATTTTTCAGGATAAAAAGTAGTAGTTTCCGGACTACAATCTATTTCTGTGCCAAAAGGCTTGATTGAGTAACAAACATACAAACTTTCACATTTATAATATTAATAGGATAATACGATTCAATAGATTGTCGCGTCGCATATTCGATAAAAGTAAAAAAAAATATGCTTCAACGATGAAGGAAAACATCGTGAGGAAACTTGCATGGAGTTCTCCATAATGTTCCCCGATCTAGTGTGTGAAGTCTGCAAAGCATTGGGCCAGCGTGCCAAGCCCTCAATAGACCCGATTGGCGCGAAGCGGCAGAGGATAGGCATGAGTGGTAGCTTGTATAAGTGTCGTAGAACACGATCCTCTTTGGGTCACTGAGCCATTGAACCAAGTAAATACAGAAGGACTCTAGGGCTTGGTGTATTGAAACCATAATCTAAAATATTATCAAACTAACATAGCAGTTGACTGTAACGAGGTATTCGCCACTGCGAACCAATTAACAAAATAGCTACCACTCCTCTCGTACAGAACGGGACCGCAGGTACAATAACCAACTTTAATAAGCATAAAGAATAATATAAACAACACCCTCGAACCCGCCGTAACTATCTCTTATTTAAATTAACACAATCTAAAATTAGCCAACACAAAATACGCGCGGTAATCCCGGGAACGTCACAAATGAACCAACATTACAGACAACACTAATTCTAAACCCGATAATAACCATTAGCCAACTCAATTAACACAAAACATAACAAATGAAAGGGCTCTAGCACACCTGATACTATTGCAGCTAAAATATATTCAGAAGACTCGCCACTACTACATATTTAACAATTTATCTATCAAAATTACATATTTACTAAAAAACATTAATGATTTAATTATTAAATGATTTAAAACAAACGGAAACCTCATATAAGTACTAAAGACACACAGCACACTGCTGTGCTCCTAGTACCCCTCACTCTAAAGCAACACTATATACTATAATACCACGTCACGACCATTATGGCACCTATTTATCAAGATATAGGTTAAGTAAGGTCGAAAAGGAGTCACCAAAATGTGATAGCATTGAGGCTTTTGATCATAATATTCGAAGAATGAAGCATTACCAAAACAAAAGATTTAGATTCCCGAGACGAGCCAAACCCAAAGACAATATAAAACTATAGCTATCGAAAACAAATTTCGATGTCAATAAGCATCGATCGAAGCAAGATCTCCACTGATCAAACTCTAGGTTGCCTCGCCTTTATCTAATTTACTCTAGAAATGGAAGTATTGAAAATAGTTTTATTGATCTTACTGAAATTAAAGACGACTTTAAAACAATAAACTTATTAACAATTTTAGTCTGGCAAAATAGCGTAACTACCGCAAACCAGTAACGTTTCCGAGACGTGTAAACTTGTAGAGATATTGTAACTGATCTCGGGACGGGACGCCATGTGTGTGTGAAGCTTGTGTAGAGAGAGAGACAATGACTGTGTGTGCGTGACATTCGACGACTGCCACGTCACTGTCACACAGCTTCGACGAAGTGTCGCTGATGCTTCCAAAAGTATCGAGTGTATCAGAGCCCTAACCCAAAATCCAACACAACAGTGATGGGACTTGTATCAATGGAAGGTAAACAATGTAAATATGTCAGGGTTATCGACACTCGCAACCCGGGGCAAAAACGCGCCGTCAGCGGAGAAACCGTGTTAAAACAAACGGCGCCTCGCTAAATACCCGGGGAGAGTCGCTATTACAATATTTGCTAGAATCTCGTTATTTTTAAGTATCCCCCGCCAGTGGCTGCTAAAGTTCACGGGGGTAGTTTATTTTGTCCTCTAATGTGTCGAAAACTCGCCGAACGCAACTGCAAAGTCAATTGTTTATGTATTATTTACTAGCTTTTGCTTGCGACGTCTACCACATGATTTTCTATAAAGAAACGTAGTCTATTGCAAAAATTCACGTCGATTCGTAGCTCGGTTACGGCGTGATTAAAGGACAAACTAGCAGACCAATAAACAAACGCTTTAGCATTTATATTGTGTATAAAAGTGAGTGCAAGTCAACAGGTTGAAGATACGATGCTAAAGCTTAATCCATTTATTGATTAAAAGTATATCAATTATCTATATTTGAATATAAGAATGGTTTTGATTTTTATAAAAATTTACATATTTTAGTACCTCAACAGATTCACTATAAAATTTTAACTATTGGCGTAACTTATTTTTTACAAGTAGTTATAACTGTTTATAAAAGAAGTTACATTACATATAACTAAATATTAGGTAGTTACATTGTAATTTTTAAAAAATGTTACCGCAGTGTGACCCTACATTTTATACTTTTGAACTTAAACAATAAAATATAAAGAAAAACAGACGTTTATCATCCAATAAATTTTGTGAACTCTTTAAAACGATTGTTGTGTGTATTCTTTTGAGAATTATTTGCTAAAGTTTGAGGAGCGCCGGCCACCGACTGCGCAGCGTCATACCGCTCGCTGTAAATTATAATGTTTTATGGGTTAATACTGCAGATAAGGCGGGGGTAAGGAGCCTATTATTAACCGTGTTAACGCGCGCCCGGGTGGGGGTGGGGGGCGTACAGTGCAAATCACGTGTGGGGTAACAAGTAACAACTGTAATGGTGGTTTGAAGGACACTTTTATTTTTCACTGGCTTTTACCCGCGATTTTTCTGCTACGGTTTAAAATCCCGCGAGAACTTTCTATTTTCCTCAACTATAATACTCATGTAAAAAATTGCGTCGATCCGTTGCTGCGTGATTAAAGGACAAACCAACAAAGAAGTAAGGATTGAACGCCTTTATTTTTACGGGGCAAAAAGTAGCCATGTCATTCTTCAGCTCCTTAATTAAACCTTGAATGGTATCTTGTCGATCAATTGCCCTGTGATTGAAGGACAAACTGACAGACAAATACACTTTCGCATTTATAATATTAGTAGGACTTTTTAACCGACTTCAAAAAAAGGAGGAGTTTCTCAATTCGTCGGAATCTTTTTTTTTAAATTTTTTATGTATGTTTCCCGATTACTCGAAAACGCCTGGACCGATTTAGAAAATTTTTTTTTTATTTGTAAGGGTATTCCTCCCAAGTGGTCCCATTGTCATCCGGTCTGGATCTAATGATGGAAAAATCGAGGGAACTCTTCAAATTTTATAGGCACAATTGTAGTGGCGTTTGAAGTCGATTTTGTGAAAAGAATTTTTACGTTTATATTATTAAATGTTTTGTATGTGGATTCGAAATGATTACATCGAAAAATATCTTAGCAAAGTTATACAGATGATTATCTCTGAAGAAATACGAAAATGAGCGTGTGACGTCACACGCCTCGTCCGCTACCGCTGCACGCTTGTCCCCGTCCTTAGATGCTTTTTAACGAGGCTTCCCCCGATGTAATTGTGTCGAACGCGCTTCATAATGACTATTTATGTGGCGAGACGGGGGAAATTATTTTTTATTGTTTTACATATTTGTGACCCACCATTTTTTATTAAATATTTTTGAAGTTGTAAACTTGTCAAATACTATCCAAAAAGCCTTTTTAAATACGTTGGGAGGTTTCTCCTTCCTCTCTGGTGGGAGGCTTTGGCAGTGGCTAGTTACCAGTTACCACCCTACCGCCAAAGACGTGCCAAGCGATTTAGTGTTCCGGCATGATGGCGTTAGAAACAGATTAGGGGTATGGGTCGAATGTACACTGCCATACCCCTTCCAAGTTAGCCTGCTACCGTCTTAGACTGCATCGTCACTTACCATCAGGTGAGATCGCAGTCAAGGACAACCTTGTCATCATAAAAAAACGTTATTTTTACGCTTAGTTGGAGGGTAAAGGGGAATATTTATTATTCACATATTCATGTTCAGTATGGCTAATGTTCGTCGGTCTTCGTTGAGACAAGCATTTTCTCTTGTTTGACAGCAGTGAAACTGGCTATTCAAAAAGGCCTAGTGCCCATTTTCACCAACGTTCCCTAATTTTTACGGTCTACCTAAGTTAGGTGACGCTTTCTGTCAATTTTGTTTTCACGATCCTTTAGGAAACACCTAAAGGTGGAAATGACATTGGATAGGGATACTTAGGCTGACCTCTATAGACCGCACTTTTACTCAACTCAGACTCAAGACAGAGTTAAAAAGAGACAGATTTATGTCAGAGCATATTTGTGTCTCGTTTTAATTCTGTCTTAAGTCTGAGCTGAGTCAGAGCACGCTCTATAGATCTCAGCATGAGAGGCTACTTACCTAAAGAGTCTTCTACTTAGGGGATGATTTAGATATGGTTGGTGAAACGGGCCTATAACTGGGACTGTAAGGTCGTTCCTGTTTAAATTGAGGATCAATGCACTTCCCACCGATACGAAAATAAGTTGAACATTTAAAGCGTATTTCAAAACAAGTATAAATTGTAAAATCCGCACCAACCGCTGGGAAAGCTGTAATGAAATCGTAAATCCGCGCCTGCATCCGCGAAATAATAGCGAAATATAAATCGGCGCGGTTTGGCGGCACCGTTCTTTCGGTGGACACTGTTTGGCGCGACGCGACGCGCACGCTTCAATCACGGTTTACAATTTTATTAATGACCAGTGGTTAGAGCGCGACTCTTTCATATATATTTTTTATTTTTATTCAATAACGAGATAGTCCTTCACTGCGAACTTTCTAAATTTAATTCTACAAATTAACTTCTTAACAACGTATTTACTATTCTTCTTACTGTTCAAAGGTAGTGACTTGACTGCGATCTCACCAGATGGGAAATGACGATGCAGTCTAATATAGTAGTGGTAAAAGGTGGTGGTAAAAGTTACGGTAAAATTTTGACAATATCACATCTGAAATAATAATTATGGTTTTACAATTCTTAAGCAATAGTAAAAGAAAGGAGTAAGAGAGTAAAGAGATGTCTCTATAAAGCTCTGTAAATTAGTCCACTCAGAATGATATCATGATAGAACTTATTCATTAAAATGACATCACAAAACTATCAACACGGAGTGAAATCCAAATCAAATCCCACGCTCCCGCAGTGAATCATAAAATCTGCCACACTTAAACTATGACATGGTACAAAAAAGGGAAATTAAATCGGACTTAAAACGAAAAACGACCAGCGCAACGGTAGATTTATAAACTCGACCGACGCTAACACACTTTCACATGTCAATGGATCCGCGTAAAAGCCTAAAAAGCCGAAAAAAATTAAAAGACAAAAAAAAAAGCGGAGCACAAACGCCGCGCGTACATGCATCTTTTTCACCCGGCTGACAAATGGCTGTGAAACGCGGGATGAGTCGGTCGGATGAAAAATCATTCACAAATTCTGACGCCACTCGCTTAGCCGGCCCGCCCCGGCCACTTTTTAACCGAGCGCCATCAATAAAAAGCCAAAAAGCGGAGAAAAAACGCCGTGACGTCACGAGGTACGTTCGCGCCGACACCGGTGAGCGAATAAATCAAGAGCTGCGCTAGCATGGAGTCGGCTTCGGCCGAATTGTGGCGTTTTATGGCCTTTTGATTTACACGGCCACTATTGCCGCGTGTTTTAATGCATACGATAACCCGTGTTGTGCGGCTGTAAATAAAATGGAAAAATCGCTCAATGAAACCCGTTCGATTTGTTGCGTCGACTCACGGCCCCGAATCCCAGAGCGGCCGATTCTTGTGAATATACGAGTGCATGTTGCTCTTTTGAAATGTATATTCATTGTCAATCCTATTGGTTCAAAATTCAAAATTACTTATTTAATGTAGGCCAAACTGTGGTTCTTATGACAAGTCAAGACTCAACTACTAGTAGAGCGGTCTATCTGCTGAGTATAACGAATCAATTTTACATACATTAATTCAACATTATGATAATGAGTTGCTTTAATGCATAAATATCCAATAAAGTACTGGCTATTTTCTATTTAGACTTAAGAATACCTAATCGCTACTAAAGAAATGTGTAGGTGTCAAAGCAATCCGTTGACATTATTATTAAGTAGATTTTTACCTATTCAGTAGGAACATTTTCCACTCTTAATTAAATAACGAAATAAATTTTAGGCACCCTGAATTCAGTTACCAGTTTTGGAGCTCACAAGTCAAATTCCAAAAAAACATGTTGGTTTTATTAATTTTCATTTTGTTGTGAAAACAAAATAATCTTTGGAATTTTCATTTGAAAATGTATGCCAATAAGTGCTAATTTCACCAATTTCCTAATTTAACCGACGAATAATTTTGCTGATTTGGCAGATTTTGTATACAGAAACTAAGAAGTTCAAAACTCCTCGCTTAAGCGTTACTTCGGCGATGTAAAATTGGCACTTAGACGTTTTAAACATCTCTTTTTACGAAATGTATATTGTAATTTAAAATCCCTCGGTTAAACGTTACTCAGGCAATCGTGAAATTGGCGTTATAGAAAACAAAAACAACGAGAAAAAGAAGCTCCTTTCCACTGTAAACCAGCCGCTGACTTTGACGGACAGGGGCGCATCATGCCCGATCAACTGGTGTCCCGTGGCCCAGCGCTCTCCATTCACTCTCTCACTCAACCATTCATTCACTCACTCCGACGGCTTCGAGTGATCACGGATCAGCTTTCGACCTTTTTTATGCGAAACTGAATTCAGAAAAGTGTTTTATGCGGCTGCCTTTTCAAGTGTTTATAATTTGCTTTTAGTTTAGTGGCTTTTGCGATCGAGAAATCAAGACCCACCGGGTAGTTGCAAGGTATTATGTAAAAAAAAGTAAGAGCTTGTGAAATACATGGTCCGTATTACGGATATGTATAATTAATATTTATTAAGATTTTACAGATTTTATTTTACTGTATTAATACCAAAATATCGACAAGATATTTATCAAAGTTGGCGAATTTTTTTTCTGTGAATCTGTGAAAAAATACAAGTATCTTAGTCGAGATATAGTTATTTCTAAACTTCACTCAAAATTATTTATTTTATTAGGACCAACTTTGTTCCACAAGACTATCTATCAAAAGAAAGCAGATTCTGCTTGAAAAAGCTGACAGTTCAAAATGTGATGTATCTATTAATACAATATGTAACAAATTATTACACTAATTGTGGGCAGCTGAATGCAAAGCCAATTGCTTCCATGCAGCTTTACTATAAAGAAATAATTCATTAATTGTGTAATTTTGTAAGAATCTAAACCATCCTAGTCAGCCAACGTTTTTCGAAACGATCAACGAAACAAGACAATGTTCGTTATCTTCCCAGCAATATCAAGGACAACCTACTCGATATAGTCCCATCCTTTCAAAATGACTGTCTTAAGACGTGACACCAAGGTCACCAAGCGATATCCCTTCCAAGTTAGATCGCAGTCAAAGACTATCTTGTCATCAAAAAAAAAAAGTCCAAGCGAAGTCTAGAAGCTTGTATTTTGCCAATAAAGCCTGGACCTAACATTTTTTACGAAACCACGCTTCAATAAAAAGTTCCAATGAAATCTCAAAAGCAATAACACAGACACGCAAACCAATAGAACCCACCTATTCGATCAGCGAGCAATCATTCCAATAGACGTCATAAAAAAACGTCTTAACACTCATCCCTTCTATTCCTCTCACGTTTGCCCAAACTGATTGACACGAGACGTCCGCGCCTCACTCCCTCCCCCACTCTCATCTCCCCCTGACCCCCAGACGCCCCCCCGTGGGGTAGGGGGAGACTTGACCTGTGATCCGAGTAAGAACATGTGAAAAATGTCATTAATGCACTCCTACGTCTGTATTGAGTTGACGTCGCTCGGAGAGGGTTAGTGACAGTCTATTGATAAGTACTTCCAAATCTCTTATGTACTTACCTATTTTTAAAAAATACTCATACATAGGCACAGAACTAGCTTTTACTTGCTACTACGCCATCTACCTGGTTTAATGTTCTCTTAGAATTATTTTTTAATCGGTTTACTAATTAATGCGTACAAAAGCAACAGACAAACAGACTTATAGTAATGAAAAAAGAAAACAAAGACTTTATTGGAACAATAGTGACACTAAAACTTTTCAAAAACTCAAAAGTACAATGTTAAAAGCATCGATGTATTAAAAGTCACAGTAGATGTCGTACATTTTCAAATACAGAGACGGACTGAAATTTTGATAATTTGGAGTATACAATTGTATTAGACTAGATTAGTACTTATTTGAAATTAAAAAAGAAATCACTTTATAATAGAAAAAAATAACCATGATTCTAAGATTTGCAATTTGCATCTACCTATTTAATCTTAAAAATAAATAAAATTATGAATGATTAATGAAAATTTAGAACTCAGCAACAAATTAACGAAACAGTAGAGCAAGAAAATTATTTTATCCAACCCAATTTAAATAAAAATGTGTAATCATAATTAATACTGTGCATGGACGTTACAAAATAATAAATGAAAATTCTACAAAAACAAATTGAAACAAAACGAAGAGCAAGCAGTGGAGTTGACTCGAAGTTTGTTAATTTGGCGGAGCAATTGGAATGCGTACGCAGCGGACGACAGACGTAACGAAGTACGTAACTTTGAATTGCAGTTAAGAATAAATAGACGGACCTGGTGACGCCCCTGATGGTTTTAATTTATAGAAAAGTAAAAAAAAAAAAAAGTACTGTACACAATTTAAAAAATAAACTAATGATTGTAATATTGTAACCTAATTTAATTTTGAATAGTAAAATTTGTCTCTGTCAAATATTATCACATAATATTACCTATAATATATTTCTTAGGATCTTTTTCATCTTTAACTGAATAAATATGTCAAAACGACAAAATTTGTTGATTATAGCCAACTTGGTCATGTTAAAATAAAGCTTTAAAGTTACAGTTTCTTTACATTAAAATTATAATTAAATTGTTATTCTTATTAATTTATACACGTGACCTTGTAAAAATCAAAATGTTAATTATCCACATAGATGGTCTATGTGGATAATTAACATTTTGATTTTTTATTATAATGTATTTTTCAATCACTTAGCAGGGTTTGTATTAATTTACAATTAAAACATTATTTCGTAAACCTACCGATAGTAAAAGATAAAAGACACTCTATAAAAGTCACCCTCAATGTTAAAGAAAAATCCAAACAAGAGAATACGTTAAATATAAATACTTGCTAAATACTCATCCCTTTGTTTCTAATTATAGCTTTATAGCTTAGATACGCTTCTAACGATACTAAATATTGCTGCGAAGGTCATAGACGATAATAACAGACAGGGTGCGTCAAACACGAACCGTAGTAACGCAACACTCCAAACGACATAAAAGAAAATAACGCTAAGCTATTCTAGGATCATTCTTTTTTGTGTCTAATTAAATCCCAGTTTCAGTAACTACTAACTATATAAACACCGTTACGAAGACCTTACGACCGTAGACGGTACAATAACAGACAGGCTGCGTCAAACACAAACCGTCAATATAGAGACGCAATAACGCAAAACTCCAAACAATAGACATTAATAAGAGCGAATAACGCTGGCCTATGGGATGCGCTTATTAAAACATTTCACCCGGGCAATATCACCCGATAGCGCGACGTGCACAATATGTGCCGCAAACTCCGTCCATGTGACGACCTGTGGGAATCGCGGCCGAGAAAACTTCATTAACTCTGCGACCCCCTTCCGAGTCCGGCCCCGCCCGGTGACGGACCGGGGACGGCCGCTTATTACGTCCCGAACGTGCCGCGAGACTCGAAGAAATGTGACGTAAATACGTGAAGCTGGAAACTCGAAAGAATCGCTCACTGATTGGCCGGCTTTGTGCTCGGTTAAATGGTTAATATCGTGGGGTGGCGGATTATTATATCGGTGCCATCAGTTTTATTGGGCGATTGCATCGCGTAAGAGCTCGGGTGGCGTAATAAATAAACATTCGATGAGCTTTCCATCAATAGGACTCAAAGCAAAATCAGAAATTCGAAATCGATCAAGATCAAATTGCGTCATTTCAGAAGCACATTTCAAAAATTCATGAGGGTAGGATGAAATTACCCACAAGAGTGGTAATGGTCAGTAATCTTTAGCGACACTAAAGAGCTAAGAAAAACAAAACCAATCCGTCCACATATCACCATCTAAGCTCCACTTATGAAATAATTAGATTATGCCCGCAACTTCGTCGGCGTGAATAAAAATTTTTGAATTATGAAATTTTGATTTTTTTTGTGGCATGAAAGAGTAACACACACAGTCACACACATGTAGACAAAACAGTTTATTTCTTATCCTATGTAGATATCGGGCTAAAACTTGGCTAAAGTAATTATTTATAATCATCAGGACCGATATACTACATAGAACTATAATAAAATATTTGCACAATAGTTCCACTATAACAGGATTGACCGTTTCATCTATTGTATTTCATAGATATATACAAATGGGCATTTTGTCCGCTGAAATAAAAACGTCGCGAATAAATGGCCATCAATATATCACAAATCCCGCCGAGTTACGCTAAAAATAAACATTTTTTCCCCATTTCATCCCGCTACAATTGCATTCAGTGATCCCTCAATCAAATCCCGTTTTTGGTATGCAATGGTACTATTTATTCAAACCGGGTCTGAACCGGCGCGTCACGTTACATTTGGCACGCGTCATTTCACATCGATTTTCTAAAGGTCAACCGAACGAAAGGATCAAGAAACAAGGATTCAAGAAGCGAAAAGTTCATGGTAAAAAGGTTTTAGAAATTGACTTTGCTATTGTATCTACCAGCTAACCTGCAATGGTAGATCAAAGTGAAATGCCAACCAACGAACCAACAAGCCCAACGGTTAAACGTGCGGACTGAAAACTGAAAGGTCGCAGGTTCGAATCCCACCCGTTGCACTATTATCGTGCCCATTCCTAGCACAAGCTTTCTGCTGATTTGGAGGGCAGTGGAGGATATTAGCCAATTTCAGCTTGGTTAATATTCTTAAAAAAAAAAATTGGTGGATTCAATTAGTGGACCCTAGTGGATGAACCGACTATTTTCCTTTATTTTAATAGGATTATACTCAGACAGATGTAGGTACTTGTATGTTCAAAACCCGAGTCTACTTGGGTGACTTCGCTTAGTTTAGATTTTTAAAAATCCCGCGAAACCCAATGCTCTTCCGAGATAAAAGCTATGATAGCCTACTTGTATACGTCTCTCTACAAGTCCTCAACTGTACAAACACAAGTGTGCTTATTTGTCGGTTTGTTCTTCAATCACGAATTAACGAACCAACATGCATGGTTGAGGATTTTTAAAAACTTAACTCCACGCTGAAGTCACGCCCAAACCGTATTTCATAAGGATTGCAATCAGATTCACCTTTTCAAAGTTAGCCTTGCACGCTACACTGAGGTTCTACCCTACCTATATGAAATCCTAAACGTTAAGACGTTCCATTTCTCAGAACCGCCGGACCACACACGGCATCGCTGACGTATTGACGAGTCACTCATACTTAGCGGCTCGACACGTTCCGGTTTACGTTCGTTCGTTAGAAACCGGCAATTATCTGGTAATTAGGTTACCGAAATCAGTAGCTTCATTATGTTTTGCTGCTGTGTATATTCTATGTTAACATTTTTGATGGATTTCCAAATAAGATGTTTTGTGCAATTCAATTTCTGTAGAATGCTTCAATTAAATGATAAATTGATAGTGACGTGGTAGAATTTAAATTCTTACACAATACCTAATAGGTAATTTTATTTAAATGTACTAAATAGAGAGCAGGCGAGTTACTTGATGCTAAGTGGTTACCGCCGCCCATGAACGACGTGTTTTTTGCATGGTTATTGCTGAAGATCTGGAGAGCGACATAAGCTACTTTTTATCCCGGCGAAGCAGAAAGTTCCCGTGGGATTTTTAAACCTAACTTCACACGAATGAAGCTGAGAGGGAAAAAGATAGCAGATAAATTGATACTTTCGGTATGTACCGCTTTCTTCTGTTTTTGACGTCATTTAAACTCACACAAATGCAGAGCTGAGCTTATGTCTCTCAAACTGTAAGGGTGGGAACAAGCCAAGGATGCCTCACTGCGATACCTCGCGGTCGCGGTTTAGCTCGCTACCTCGATGCCACTTCCATTTAAAACAAATGTATGCAAACAGACGAGCGCGAACATGCCGAGAAACATCGATGTGAACCGCGATGTATCGCAGTGAGGTATCCTTCGGCATGTTCGCGCTCGTCTGTTTGCATACATTTGTTTTACATGGAGGTGGCATCGAGGTAGCGAGCTAAACCGCGACCGCGAGGTATCGCAGTGAGGCATCCTTGGCTTGTTCCCACCCTAAGGTACGTAACTAAAATGACGTAAGACAAAAACGTTCAAAACAACTCGTAGCAAAAAAATATTTCACTTCCACCGCATAATTACCGCCTGTCAGTTAGCGGGTTGACAATTTAACTGGTCGGAACCGAACCCGTGACCGACAGTCGACGACTGACGACCACTGACACGCGCTCGCGGTGGTCTTGACACCTGCCAAACGCGAACGTGCCAAGAATTTTAAACTATAGTATAAAAAAATTGTTTATTTTAAGATCATAATAATATTTTTTTTTGCATAATAACCATTAATGATAAACACAATACATGACGTGCGGTAGACTAAAAAAAAACTTTTGAAAAAATATTTTTATTTTTAGCTTTCGGCTTCGGCTTTTTAACTATTTCTTAATTTATTTATTTCTATTATATCATTTCTTGTATTTAGATTTTAACCCCTTAGGGGTTGTATTTTCAAAGATTCTTTCTTAGCGGATGTCTATGTCATAATAGGTAGGTATCTGTATTATGCTTTTCAGCCTGATCCTTCCAGTGTGTGACCTGTGCTTTGATAGTTCAGTCATTCAGTCAGTGTGTCAGTCAGTCAGTCGCCCTTTCCTTTTACATATTTAGAGGATGAAAACGAAAACCAGCCACGAATTCGTATTTATAGGTGGCAAAATGTAACTAAGTAAACCAGCAAACTGTTTTGACACACCGACATTTACAATTTCAATTCAAACGCCCGTCACGCCGACAGAGTGAGTGACGGGCCCGTTTGAACGCAGATCGATGTTTGAGCTGGTGTCAAGCGCTGCTTCCAATCTAGATAGGCACTGTATTTTATAAGTCATGCTAGTGGGTATAGAACCTTTATAGATTTTGATTGACTGACAGTTTTGTTTAGTCTACACGGTACGGTAGATTACCCGAACTAATGAAGATCTTATGTGGGATTCTTACTAATATGTATTATGTACTAGCTTTTGCCCGCGGCTTCGCTCACGTTAAGTTCGATTTTTCAAACCCCTATTTTATCTCCTTAGGGGTTGAAATTTCAAAAATCCTTTCTTAGCGGATGCCTACGTCATAATAGCTATCTGTATGCCAAAGCCTGATCCATCCAGTGGTTCAAGCTGTGCGTTGATAGATCAGTCAGTCAGTCACGTTCCCCTTTTATATAGGTATTTAGATTAGATAATTTTGTTGTGAAAGTGTTTGTTTGTTGGTTTGTCCTTCAATCACGCAGTAATCAGGGTAATTACTGAGAATTCATTGACAGAAAAATATAATACCTCGATATTTTTCATCCGATCCAGGAATCGAATTTGGGACTTCGTAATCAGCATGCGTAATTTTCTTTCGTTCATGTATTCATATTATGTTATAGGCATTCGTAATCTTATGTTCGTCTGCCTTTTATTTTCCTCACCTCGTAAAGATGGCACCCACTACACCACAAGCTACGCCCACATTTCACTCATCATTTTTACTTTTGATCGATGTACGACTCCGGCAATTAATTACGATTCAATACGCTCTATCGGCAATTGCCCGAACGCCAAATGAAAGTTTAAAAGAAATAAATGGAAAATACAAACCCGAAAAAGTAACTCAATAAAAAGCCAGAACCATCAATCAGTTAAAACCGAACGAAATTAACACGCACTGAAAAAACAGCCGCGACAAAATAAAAGCGGCAAGGCTAAACCCGTCAATGTCGACTGTATATTTCTTTCCCGGCGATGCGTCGGTCCGAGAGACCCTTCTGTCAATCACACGTCAGCGGCTGGATTTCTGTCCGTCCGTCTGTCCAAAATGCGTAACCCGACTCTAGAAATCCACTTAATCTTTATTGACATCGCATCGCGACGCCACAGACTTCAGCCAATGAGTCGCGCGAAATTCTCCCCTATTAATTAGCGCGTAGAGTCGAGGGTGACGGTAATGATAATTTTGCAAAACGCGTCGAACGCTGCGTTCATTAGTAGCCCGTTTTCTTAAGCAGACAACGTCTGTTATTTTGATTTTTATTGATGGAGTTCGTGCTTACTTTGTTTTTATTTCAACTGGGATACAAAGTACCCATCTTAGTTTTAGTGTCGGAATTAATAAAAATATTGCAAGTACTGACGGTTGGTTAATGCATTGACACTAATAAATGCTCGCGAATGGAATATATATTGTCATCTAGAATAATTTCACATGGTTTAAAAATATGTCCTTGCGATTTTTTTAAATTAATTTACATTATCCAGCCACAGGGTTAAAATGTCGTTTCGATTTTTCTTTATTTTTTTATTAGCTAATGCCCTCGACTTCGTCGGCGTAGATTTAGTTTTTTAAATCCCGCCAGAACTGTCTGATTATCCGGGATAAAAAGTAGCTATGTCACTCTCCAGGACCTCAACTATACACATGCAAAAAATCACGTCGATCCTTAGCTCTATCGCAGCGTGATTGAAGGATAAACCAACAAACAAGCACAGTTTCGCATTTATAATATTAGCAAGGATAGCTTTTCAGTTTTTTGTCTAATGTTCTTCTTAAGCCGTAATTGTTTTTAGTTTCATCTCATGGGACTATCTTCGCCAGTTGGCTGTGGTTGGCGAAGAATGTTGTATTTACTGGAAATAAGTGGGAATCTCTTGTAGACTAGTTTGTGTCCAAAACTCGAAGGAGCACGAGTTTAGTAATCAATACACCTTTGGTAAGTATTGGTGTAGGCCGTTTGAACTGCAGCATCGAGAGAATCTCAACAGGCCTAATACAAACGTCACTAGTCATCCGTCATCGGTGGTCACCGTCTTCGCCCACCTGTCGGGACGCGAGGCGCGGGGGTCGAGGCGCGGGGGTCGAGGCGCGAGGCACGAAAATAAACACTCACGCGCAATCGTGCGCGCGACGACCTTAGCTCTCAACACGTATTGTCCAAGCTTTTTGCTTTCCGTTGCACTTTGAGAGTGTTGTGGACGTTACCTTTAAATATAATGTATGAAAAAAAATTCGTAAACTGAAAAACTTAATGCCATTCCAATGATAATAATTTCGTAAACCAAGATTACAGATCAAAAAGATTTAATGTTTATGAACCGTACTTTTACAAGTAAAAAAAAAAACAAAAACTATTTAATGTATGACGACGACGCAATGATGAGATGAACTATTTATTTATCGAAGGTTGCTATAGTTTTAACTGTTTAAAAAAGGAAAAACTAGGCTAAAAACAATTAAAAGATAACCTAAGTAAACATTAATATATTTTGACTAGCTTTTGCTCGCGGCTTTGCTCACGTTAAGTTCGATTTTTCAAACCCCTATTTTACCCCCTTAGGGGTTGAATTTTTAAAAACCCTTCCTTAGTGTGCGCCTATGTCATAAAAGGAACCAACTGTAAAAATTTCAAGTTTCTAACTTCAGTAGTTTAGGCTGTGCGTTGATATCTCAGTCAGTCAGTCAGTCAGTCAGTCAGTCAGGACTTTGAATTTTATATATATAGATAAGTAGGAACATCAATTGAAACTAAATTACTTCAAAAAAATAAATCTAAAAGTTCACTGGTACCCAAGATCCTGGCATTACCTTTGAAATTAAATAAATGTAAGTACATATTACAACCCGACTGAAACTTCTTGACAGAGCTAAACCAAACAACGTAGGAACTACAAACCTTTTCTTTTGAAGTCCTTTGTACGGGATGCCTTTCCCTTGGCGTTTTTACCTTTTATTATTTAATAATGCAATTCTTAGTAATAGAGTCTCGTTTAAGTGCGAATTCTAAAAACAAAGTTTACTTTGCTAAAAAGAATCATATAAAAGTTAATACTTTGCTTCCAACAAAAGGTTAAGAATGTCTTAGGTTAAGTTATTGCCGTAATGCAACTGTGAAATAGATTTAGACGCAGTTTTACTACTGGGACAAAATAGTTTAACTCAGTAGATAGATACCTAGTACTTGGTAGCATCAAAACCTACAACCGCACCACTTGCCAGTCGCAACCGAACACAATTTCACCCTCACCACCTGGGTGCCTGGAGCACTTCGACCATCCGATGTGCCAGATCGTTTTTTCCACGTACCTACTTTGAAACTGTGGAACCAACTTCCTGCGACGGTGTTCCCACTGAATTACAACATGGGGTTATTCAAAGGGCGGACCAACAAATTCCTAAAAAGCCGGCAACGCATTGGTGGTGCCTCGGGTGCTACAAATGTTCATGGGCGGCGGTAATCACTTAACATCAGGTGACCCGCCTGCTCGTTTGCTCTCTAAAAATTAAAAAAAAAAACGTAAAAATTCCCTCACAAATGGCTTATCCACAGTGAGCTGACGAGCCAAATCAATTTCGCCTCAAGTTTAAACAACAAACGCTGATTGATTGATGTTTGTTCGGGCATTAGTGGAGCCCTGGCGGGGCCTACCTGCGTTCATGCTTATTGATATTAAGACGTTTACCGAGGTGACTGTAAGGCGGCGTTCACAACACACGTATCGACAGACTCCTAATGTGAACAATGAACATCCTTAAGCCGAATGTACACTGCGAAATTAGTGGCATCAAATTAGTTTCACGCGTGCCTGAAGTGCTCTGACATTGACATCTTCCATGACAGTCTACTTAGTTTCAAGAAAAAATTTTATCAGCACGCATAATAAATAAACTAATATTTATGTAATCCAAATGAATTTATATACATTATTTTAATCTAGTAGGTACCCCTTGATATTGTTAATTCCTTTTTAATCTTTTTTAATGTATAAAATATTCATTTGAGTATGTATGTATTCTTCTTTTTATGCATCGATGTACTTTTGGCATAATAGATATCTGTATTATGCCTTTCATCCCGACCCGTCCAGGGCATTGAGCTGTGCGTTGATAGATCAGTCAGTGAGACAGTCAATCAGTCAGTCAAGCAGTCAGTCAACATATATTTACACATATTTAGATAGGCGTATTAATAGGGACAAGCTACAAAATACGTCCGATATGAACGCCGCCTAATCCGTTTCCCGCTGTACTTAATTATAATATTATTCATCACGCTCCAAACCAGTTATTAAATCTGACAGCACTCAGTCAATCACGTTCAGACGCTCGATGATTGCCGACCCCCACTAGGGCTCGAGGTGTTGACTCCAAATTGAATCATCATGATGACGACCTCCCTGGCACAGTGGAAAGCGCTGTGGTCTTATCACTGGAAGGTCTCGGGTTCGATTCCCAGCGGGGGCAAATTTTGTAATTTCGGAATTATCTCTGGTCTGGTCCGGTGGGAGGCTTTGGCCGTGGCTAGTTAACACCCTACCGTCAAAGAGGTGCCGCCAAGCGATTTAGCGTTCCGGTAGGATGGCGTGTAGAAACCGATTAAGGGTATGGGTTGAAGTATATTGCAGTGCCCGTCCCAAGTTAGCCCGCTACCATCTTAGACTGTTGGCGGTACGTCTTTGACAGTAGCGTGGTAAGGTAACTAGCCAGACCAGGCTATAGACAATTCATTTCAGAAATTATATATTTCAATTGCCCCTGCCGGGATCGAACCTGGGAACACCCACTAAAGGAGTAAAGGATATTTTATAAAACATTAAAAAAACCTTGAATTTTTCTGCCTTACATTTTTTTGATGAATGTTTACTCTTTACTCAACCTCAATAGCCAACGGTTCAAGGTGCAGACTGAAAACTGAAAGGTCGCAGGTTCGAACCCCACCCGTTGCACTATTGTCATACCCACTTCTAGCGCCGCTTATTTGGAGGGGAGAGGAGAATATAAGTCAAGTTCAGCTTGGCTAATAGTCTTTAAAAAAGAAACTCAATTCCAGCGGTCGGTCAGTTTGGCGGCATTTCTGTGTAATTTCCACACACATTAGCGGATTATTCATAGTCCGCGCAGTAATCGCCCGATCGCATCACACGCGGCGTTATCCGCCATCTGCAGCGGGACTCGAACCTGTTCCCCCGAGCGCCGCGCTGACTGATGCGCGATGCACATCTACTGACGCGTAGGGCTGACAATTACATTAAAGATATCCTATTATTATTTATTTATTTATTTAAAGACAAAAAAAGTGACACAATTTACACCATAATTTATAGACCAAAGCATTAGACTAAAACTTGTGGCTGGTGATTGTAATTGGCAGCCCAATTAGACCGTAGCCTGTGCTTATATACCTATTATCCTATCCTATCCTATTATAAATGTGAAAGTTTGGATGTTTGTTACTCAATTACGTCGCACGATTGAACCGATTTGGCTGAAATTTGGCACAGAGATAGATTATAGACTGGAATAGCACATAGGCTACTTTTTTCGGGAAATTAAGAGAGTTCCCGTGGGAATCCAAAAAACCTCAACCCACGCGAACGAAGTCGCGAGCATCAACTAGTATTATAAATGCCAAAGTTTGTATGTTTTTTACTCAATCACGTCGCAACGACTGAACGGATTTGGCTGAAATTTGGCACAGAGATAGATTATAGTCTGGAATAGCACACAGCCTTTTTATTGTGAAGTGAAAAACCTTAATCCACGGGAACGAAGTCGCGGGTATTATCTAGTAATATTATAAATGCGAAAGTTTGGATGTGTGTTTGTTATTCAATCACGTTGCAACGACTGAACCGATTTGGCTGAAATTTGGCACACAGATAGATTATAGAGTGGAATAGCACATAGGTTACTTTTATCCCGGAAAATATGAGAGTTCCTACGGGACTCGGAAAAAACCTCAATCCACACGTACGAAGTTGCGGGTATCAGCTAGGTTATTACATAATTTCTTTTTAATTTTAATTACGTATTTAAGTGGGGATATAATACTACACGCAGAAATGAGAGGTAAATATAATAATATTAAAGTAAACCACTGCATAGTCATTTTCTGTAAAAAACCTAATAATTGACAGCCCTGAGCACAGACACTTGAATAGAAATTCATAAAGTATAGCCCGTATGAAACAAAGAGCAACAAATAATCGAGGTATGATGCGATCGAAGCGTCGAACCTTGATAACGTTTATGATTTGCGAATCGGAATAATATAAATCTGCATCACCTCTAGCTTTCTATAGCTATATACCTACGTCAAGAGTGTAAAAAATAATAACTATAATAACTTTTTGTTAAGTTAACTTTTAAAGGTTACGGATTTACTTTTTAACCGACTTCCAAAAAAGGAGGAGGTTCTCAATTCGTCGGAATCTTCTTTTTTATATTTTTTATGTATGCTCCCCGATTACTCGAAGACGCCGGGACCAATTTGGAAAATTCTTTTTTCATTTGAAAGGGTATACTTCCAAGGTATACGGGATCCTGGACAAATCGAGGGAACTCTTCAAATTTTATAGACACAATTGATATACTTTCAAAAAAACCCAAAAAAAATATAGTTAAAAAAAAGTTACACTTTTGGTATAAAAAATTAGTAAATTACATATCAATCTGTGACAGGTCGTAAGTGTCCTTAACATAAATAAGACACAAAGCAAAAAAAAAAAAAAACGAAAAAGTCGTGCACCGACGATTAAACTCGACGCAATTAATCGGACACACGAAATAACACGAGAATCGAATTAAAATTCAACAAGTTATCGATGTCGCCTTAAAAGGAATACGACGTGGAATAAGACGCGAAGATGGATTGGCTCGTCCGGGATATTGCAAATAAATCAATAAATCATAGATATACATTGATATTGCTAAAAAAAGATCTATAAGTCTACAGAAAATTCAGTAGCAAATCGGTGAGTCCACGCGCCCTTAAAGCCCAGTTTTCACCGCAAAAGGGTATGAGCGGAAAATGGCTAAGCGGAACGGACTTTTTGAAATTATAAAAAATCTTTTCAAAAAACCGACTTCAACCGCCACTACAAAGTATAAAAATAATTTTATTTTGTACACGTTTGTTGAAGTCGGGCGGCTTAAATAGAAACGATGAAATTGATGCGCGACGCGACCAATTCCTAAACGACAGTTCCTATAATTTAGGGGGAAAGTATCCCTGCAGCATCAAGCTGGAGGAGTTGAAGGTAAAAATTTTTATGGGACCATTTCGCGAGCTTCCTCTGTCGATCAAAAAAAAATCGCGTGAATCGGTCCAGAAACCGCGGAGTAATCGGTGGACATACATAGAAAAAAAAAAAAAGATACCGGCCGAATTGATAACCTCCTCCTTTTTGGAAGTCGGTTAAAAATAGGTTTACACTTGCACCAATAAAGAGTTTTGAAAATTGCCTTAATGCCACTTCCGAAGGAACTCATTTTGACTCTTTTTGCTCGCTCAATCCTTTCCGCTAGACTCTTTGTCGGTGGAAGTGCTTGTATGCAGGTTTACTCTGCGAGTTGAGCGGAATACGTACTGAGTCCGCAGTCCTTCAAGGTTATTTAAAAACTGTCTCAGTCCACGCGGATTTAACAGAATGCAGAATTTATACGATGCATCACAAAAAATCAATAATTTTCCCTGATTTCTAAGAAAACAAACGTATAAATAAGCAAATTATTTTCTTTCGAGTTTTTAATAACTCCTACATAAGTCAGTCAATATTTAAAAAAAAAACTAGTTTAAAAAAAAAATATTGTATTTTTCGTTTGAATTAAAAATGTCAATTGTCTGTACATGTTGTTGCCGCAATCACATAATATGAGATTGATAAAAATATTATATCATAATCGGGTATTAGGTACAACGATGTCTCCGTTTGAACTATCAATATTTCGATCCAGTTACGTGGACGGAAACATTAATCGTGGTACGTATCCGATTAGTAATGTACTAATGTCGCCAAATCACGAAATAAGTCTTTAGTTGATGAAATTAGATTCGATAAAATTAGATTCCAATTCGAAAAAGAGAATATTATTATTCTTCAACAATAGCTTATTTAGGTACATCTCGGACGATGTATATCAGTGTAACATCACATTTCAAGTCCAAGACGAGGCGGCCATGACTCAACCGACTCTCCATCAATCAGATTGATAAACCAATTCATTGATTGCGTCATTCAATTACAGAGGCCGACGTCCAAAAAGAGACGTGGCTGGAATAGGAAGCTTTAATTCATTTCAAGGGCACACTTTAAAAACTTTGGATGAGACTCAAAGGATTTTATACAAGGTGTAACAGAAGGGGGGTATCAACCATGAAGGAGGTGAATGTGCTCATGAAACTGAACAACTTTCCCCAAGGAACATAGGTTGAAATATGTACAAAATTGACGATCCGCTGATTGATTTACTATTTTTTTTTCATATTTCGACCTATGTTCCTTAAGGAAAGTTGTTCAGTTTCATGAACACATTCATCTCCTTCAGGGTTGATACCCCCCCTTTTTGTTACACGTTGTACTCGTAATACCAGATTCAGCGGCCAATCTCAACGTTTGTTAACCCACAACACGGAAGATATTATAGTGCACAAGTGTGCAATCAGATGCACTCTCCCTCACGTAGGGTTGCCAGGTCGCCAAACCTAATAGCCGGACAGACCAGCCAGTTTGGCCGGACATTTGGGTAAAAAAGCCGGACACCCTATATTATTGAGGATTTTGTCTCAGTATTAATAGGTACGACAAAAAAATTGTATGTAAAATCGCTAGGCCACGCTCGGCGCTCGCTTGTTTGCGAAATGTGAAAAGCCTAACAAAAGCCGGACAAGACGGACACCGTTTATTTTGGCCGGACACGCAATCAAAAAGCCTACCTATGTCCGGCTTTATCCGGACGCCTGGCAACGCTACCCTCACGTATATATTTTGAAAATGTCATAATTATGTTGACATATCCCTACAAAATTATTCTACTCTTACGAAAAAACTTGAGGTAACCGGTCAAATGCGAGTCGGCATACAAAGGGTTCCGTACCAAAAATGCACAAAAAAAAGACAGATTCTAGTAGGGGAAAAATAAAAGTTTAATTTTTTTAAAATTATTTGTTGTTCTAGCGGCAAGAAAAACACACATTCTCTGAAAATTTCAACTATCTACCTATTACGGATCATGAGATACAGCCCGCTGATAGACAGATGGACCGACGGCCGGACAGCGAAGGCTTAGTATTAGGGATCCGTTGTTTACCTTTCGGATACGGAACTCTAAAAAGTACACTTGAAAGGTTGCATTGGAAAAGTTACACTTCAAAAGTTACATTTTAAAAGTTACACTTCAAAAGTTACATTTTAAAAGTTACACTTCAAAAGTTACATTTTAAAAGTTACACTTAAACATTTAGTTACACGTTGAAATTATAACGGAGCTTGTTCCAGTGCAAACTTGTCATCGAATAAAAAAAATATACCTTATTATTTAACCCTTAAATACTTCGACTTAAGTTTCATAATACTGTATAATGACCCTAAAAGGTTTTTAATACTAAGATTAATCATCTTTAGAATAGCAAAGTTAGTACGAAAGGCCATTTATAATCATAATGTATTTTTTTTTTTCAATGCTTTGCGAACAGATTGAAATGCTCTAATGTTTGCTTATAAATGTCAGGGTTTCAATCAATATTAAATTAAACTTGATGGATTAACTCCAACTTCTTTATACAAATGGTTTAATAAATAACCAGAGATTTGTATTAATAATTTTTATTTATGCTTCTGTAATCTGTGCGAAAAAAACGGCTCCTCTTTTTTTAAAGACGATTAAGTCAACATAAATGTTACGATTAAGTATTTTATTGTTTCACTAGATTAAGGTTTTTTATTCTCGCGGGAACTCTCTTATTTCCCGTGGTAAAAAGTAGCCTGTGTGTTATTCCAGACTATAATATATCTCTGTGCCTTTCAAATCGGTTCAGTCGTTGCGACTGATTGAGTAACAAACATCTATATGTATATCCAAACTTTCGCATTTATAATATTAATAGGATTTCCAGTGAAAACTACTTTTTTTTAAATTCAATGACAAGATAGTCTTCGGCTGCGATCTCACCTGATGCTAAGTGACGATGCAGTCTAAGATAGTAGCGGGCTAACTTGGAAGGGGTAAGGCAGTGTACATTCAACCCATACCCCTAATCTGTTTCTACACGCGTAGCCACGGCCAAAGCCTCCCATCAGACCAGACCAGAGACAATTCAGAAATTATAAATTCCCAAATTGCTCCGCCGAGAATCCGGGACCTCCCAGTTATAAGCCCACATCGTTCACCACTGCGCCAGGGAGGTCGTCTACTTGTGTAAAAACAGGTTTATAGGTCTTAAAGAAAATACCAAAACAGGTGACTCTACATTTTACCGATTCGCCTGTAAAGTAGTAGCGGATGCCTTTCTGTCTCTAAGAAGAGTTGGGAGTGACGTAAAGCCGTGACACACGGCGCTTCGAGCTGCAGAGAGCTCTGACCGGAACTTGATTAAAGGAATCCTGACTGACTTGACGACTGACTTTAAATAGATTTGATTTCAATAGTGGAGAACCTAAGATATTTAGTATGAATTTCATCGCCGACTCACTTTAAACCGAGGATTAAAGGATTTAGCTGGATAAGGTAAGGGTAGCGCATTTTTTTCGTAGAATTTTCCTACAATAATTTACTATGATTTTTTTTTAATTTTAAATTTTTTTTAAATTCATATAGTATAACGAAAGATATTTTTAAAATATCTCTCTGGGGCCGCTGCCACTACATCATCCTGCTTAGATCCTTTGATGTTTTTTCAGATTTTAAATGCAAAAACTATCAGGACAGACAATTTATTCCTTGGTTAAACGTTACTCGGCGATGGAGATGGATGAATAGGCGCTTAATATGTAGTATAAATGTTACACACATATAGATCTGGGCTACATCTACGATCGCGCATCATATGGCTACAATTTTTGTTGTACAGAACTCTAACAGTAAGTTTTATCAGCTAAAAAACGATGAAATGTAGACCATCGTCACAATACAGTTTTTGTGGTACTCCCTCTAGCAAAAACTATTAAATTATACCACCGGAATAAAGAGCCTACGTCACTCGCATTGGATAAGTATAAATAGCAGCTATTATCAAGCAAAAAAAATATCCGTTGTTCCGTTGCAGCATGATTGAAGGACTACATAACAAACGAATAAATACACTTTCGCATTTATAGTAGTTATTAGTAGGGAAGCCTTAATAAAGGGTCGTTTAAAGAAAAAAAATATGGAAAACCCAAAAGAACAGCTGAAAAATCAAAAAAATCAAAATTGGTCGGGTCCCCCTCCCCACTAAACTACAGTCCACCAAAATTACCGATATTTCAACAATTAAGCATGGAAAGTGGCGTAGTGCAATCGTAAAAAAATTGCAATTAACACAAAGCGTTTTTTTTTTACTTTTTTCACGCGGAGGAAGTCGCAGGCATTAGCTAGTAGTAATATAGCAATGGACTACTATCTAAAATGTTCGGTTACGACTCGCAGATCAAGTCGACTGCATAGACATGCAAATGAGTGCACTTCTTTAGCGGCACTTCATCGTTATAGCACTCGCGGGACACCTTCGCTGTACCTACTTAATGTGGAACCGGCAGTATGTAAAGCCATTTTCTTGCCATTGTTTAAGAAGTAGGATAATATCCTTAACAAGGTAAATAAGTGTCGTTAACAACCATGTCGGTCTAGGAGGTTCTAGCGAGAAATAAACATTACAATAATGTACCTACTATTAGTGCAGCTGCTTAATTTTTTTTTTTTTGAAAATTTTTTCAAGATCAAATCAAGATGTTATAATGTCTATTCGGAAATGAAAATTCCAATTAAAAGAAAAAATCTTTTTCATGTAACGAATTTTTCTTAAAAATTAAAACGATTGGGTTCAATAATACCTACTAATCATAAAACCCATTTCTATATCAATTTTAGGTTGATCATCGGAATCAGAATCAAAATCAGAATTTATTTATTGCATTACACACTTGTGACATTATGACCTATAATCATCTTAGATATCATCCATAGGTCAAAAAATCACGACGAAATTAGGTAGGCGAAAACCTCATCCTTTTTGAACATGCTTAAAAATATTAAGTAACTTATCCGATTTCGAAAACTCCCAGAATACTACTACCTTAAAACGGGAGCGACACAAAGTTCAAGTCTGCATAGAAAATGCAAATGAATGCAGTTCTTTGCCGTTACGGCGCTCGCGGGACACCTTGACGGGCGACTTCTAATGCGAAACCACTATACTGCATCCGCCATTTTGTTTTTTAACTACCCTTGTTGAAATAACGATCCAATTGTCCTAAGCTTCACTTGCCAGCAAAAGATGTTTCGACAACCTCTCTGGTGTGAGTTACAGTTACATTATTTCGTAAATGACATCAGCTCTGCTCTGCTCTAAAAGGCTTCAGTCGTGGCTAGTTCCCACTGTAAACTTCCCAGCGTAGCTATATGATTAGAAACAATTTTTTCATTTTCTTTATTTCATTCTTGCTCTATTATTTCGAGATCTGTGTATGCAGGATGAAGTAACTTGATAAAATAATTTTTAATTGAATATGCAGTATCGAGGAAGGCACGTCTAGTAAGTATTTAACTTTATATTTTCCCACAATAGGTAATAGTTACATTTTCGAAATGATTACTTACTTGATTATGGTTTTGAGAGTTTATTATGAGTTGTAACTTTTTAGTCACAACCATAGATTTAAGATTGGTAGAACTTTTAATAGAACTACCAATGCTAAATCTATGGTCACAACTAATCCCATATTAATCTCGCAATCACACGTTTTATTCACGTTTTTGCTAAACGTTAACGTAGCTTCTCGTTTCCTTATTTCCTTCCACACATAATTTGTGAATTAAAAGAATGCAAAAGCATCTTCTAAGCGGATGCATCCCAAACTAGACTAATCATTTCTTGATTCAGATAACGGATAGCTTGATATTTTGCATCGAAAATCTTCTACCTTTCTTACTCCTATGATATAGTATATGTATAAAAAGAGGTGGATATTTAATAAGCGTGCGGTAAAAGAAGCGCGTAATGGCAGATATTTGTCGTAATTTGTCATGTCATTTAACAATGAATTACTCTAATATACTCTTCGTCGTTCGGAACAATATTTTCGCTTGTTTTGTGAGTATATAACTCATCCCAGTAGAATATTCACCCTCACCACCTGGGTGCCTGGAGCACTTCGACCATTCATTGCTCCAGATTTTTTTTTCCACGTACCTACTACCAAATCGTGGAATCATCTCCCTTCCACAGTGTTCCCACTTAATTACAATATGGGGTTATTCAAGGGGCGAACCAATAAGTTCCTGAAAAGCTGGCAACGCATTGGTGGTGCCTTTGGTACTACAAGTGTTCATGGGCGGCGGTAATCACTTTACATCAGGTGACCCGCTAGCTCGTTTGCCCGCTATTCCTATAAAAAAAATATTATAGTCTTGCTCTGGTTGAATGAGCTCGAACATTTTTTATTTAACAGCTGCGAATATATCTCTGAGTAGTGGGCATGGCAAAGCGCATGCGTTGGCACCGCTAATCAACTCTGACGCAGAAATGATGCGTCAGATTGCAGTGCTAACCTACCCGCCGAGCCTTAGATTACATTGCATAAGCGGTGATTGATGCAAAAATTAAGGTATTTCAAATTATTCAAGACAAGTGAAGTCAAGGTCGTGGCCGTTTACAGAGCCGTGCGTCAGCGAAGTTGCAATAAGTATTGTGATTGTGTTCAAGGTTTTTGACAGACAGAACGTCTGTCACATAATTTGACCTCTTATGATACTTTTACGCTGCAAAGGTCGCAGGTGATGTTAAAATGAAGCAAATTGAGTACCACCATTTCGGCGTTGACTTAGAATCATGTTTAAGCATTAGTAATATTTCTTTCGCGTTTTCTTTATTTTGTACTAGGTAATGCCCGCGCGGATTTATTTTTAAAAATCCCGCGGGAACTCTTTGATTTTCGGAGATAAAAAGAAGCCTATGTCACTTTCCAGGTTCTCAACTATAACTTTATTGCTGCGTGATTGAAGGACCAACCAACAAATAAACATAATTTTGCATTTATAATATTAGTAAGGATGTTTCATGATACAACTATGTATTTCCCGCTGCGCCCATGAATGTGCCCACAGCTCAGTTGCATCGCTCCACCTGCGCGAGCCGTCAGGAAGTCTTGTCACGTCACAGCGGCAACGCGGACGGACGGACGGCTTTCTACAATATTATCTGACTATCACAACAAATATTATTATGTGCAACCTACAGACAACTCGTATTCCGCGAGTGACGGGCGACGGCGGCGTCACAACTCACATGTTATTACGGGAGAACTTCTATTTCGTATTGTGATGTATTATATTTATTATATCATCATAATAATATTCTGAAGCCTCAGTAGCCCAACGGTTAAAGGTGCGAACTGAATACTGAAAGGTCGAAGGTTCGAACCCCACCCGTTGCACTATTATCGTACCTACTAACACAAGCTTTCCGCTTATTTGGAGGAGGCAAGAGGATATTTAGTCAACTTCAGCTTGATAATAGTGTTTTAAAAAAATATAATTGGTCATTTATTTGGTGGATACTAATAAATATAAGTAGTAATAAGTAAAGTTGGTGGTATAATAATAAGTAAGTAATTATAATTCTTTAACAGGTTGAATGCACTCAGGGGTCCTTAAAACCCCTACTATGCTGGCTGTTGGCGAAGATAACCCTCATATACTAAAAATACATAGCAAGTGCAGGTTATGAGAACATTTTCATGTTACTTTGAGCTGAAGATTTGGACACCAAAATAAATTCATTGAGGAATCATTAGCTGCACCATCGTCTTTATATCGCTTAAATTACACTCAGTCAATAAATACTTTCATTTATTATTATTTGAGGTAGCATCACTGCGACTTATGAGATCTACTGTGCCTTTCTCAACTCGTCCTCGAGATCGGAATTATAAGCCTGGCCATATGTGAGATTTACCTGGGTAGTACCGGAAGTCATCAATTAGTGACGCTTTGCTAAGTTCGTGTATCATGGCTTGACAGTCAAAGATCATGATCATTAAAGTCTCCATCCTCCTCTGAATTCATATTAAAAGAGTGTTTTATGAATCAAAATACATTTTCGTACACACAAAAGCGTTGATCCAAAATCAGACAATCAAAATATGTTTACGGACTTTGGCCACTCTTAAAACCAAATAGATAAGATTGCTATCAGAAATAAATCAATAGTAGTATAAATGTCATAAACTGATAACAAAATAACCAATGTGCAATACATTTTAATCACATTATCAGCTTATCAGCAATATTTATTACGATGATGGCCGAATTAATACCCTCATTCCGACAGACTTTCTCAAACCTCGGCGGCCCTATTGACCGTGCATTTTTGATTTTCCACTGATAAGTGTTAACTCAACTACTTTTAGGATGTGAAAAATTCAAATTTTATTTAATTAGTGGGATTATATCACCATAAATACTTGGTGATTTTAATCTTGGATTTAGATTAATGATTTTGTGTTGCCAATCAGTCCGCGTATCGAGGCGGTTTATCAAAAATTATGGCTTTTTGATGTTGCTAGGCAGTAGCGACATATTTATCGATCGTTCGATTTTTATAAAGGCGATAAGCTAATTGCGTCGGAAAAATATCTATTTTCTACCGTACCTAACCCGCTAGAAAAATAAAATCATTTATATACATTGTAATGCTGTTTTTAATAATTTTAGTTTTCAAACATTGAATATTTTTCTGCAAGCGCATTACAATACCATAAAAAAGCCAGTTTTTTTTTTAAGAAACGAGAACAAAAGCTTTAAATAGCGTATAAATTTTTATTTCTTCATTATGTACTTACTAACATAATAGACTCCTAAGTTCAAAAAAAAGCAAGTCGGCATTGCCTTTTTAACCCTACAATACACATCGGCCGTGACATTGAACTTGTGACCCCTCGATTGAATCACCGCGTGATTGACGCGTGCCTAATTAGCCTACGGGGTTTTTGGTCCCGTGTTAGAAAGGGGTTCGCTTGTTTACAAACATCAAAGTTTCGTGTCAACTAGCAAATAGGATTTTTCATCATACCTATTCGAAAAACGAATATTGGCTTCAGAGGATAGCGGGAGCAAAATTTAATTTTTAGTCCCATGGGAGTTTCCATTTCTCTCTTCTGATTGGTCCGCGTTCGTGCTTTAGTATGTGTTTATTACTACTGCAATCGTTGCAGAAATTCAAAAAACTCGAAATTCAAAAATGTTTGAGCAGCTGTTGTCTTCGATAAGTCACGTGATCATAGAAAGTTGATACTCCTAGCTTTTTCTCATAGGTAATGATGAAAAATAGTGTGTGTCACTCGGGGCCAAATTTTTTGTTCTCGGGCGGCGTATATTGAATTCCTCGCTACGCTTAGGATTCTACTTTAGAATCCTTCACTTCGCTCTCAATTCAAAATAGCGCCCTCGGGGAACAAAAATTTTCTTTGGCCCCATATAACACAAATAACTATTTCTTTTTTAAGTTAATAATCGATTATTTTAAAAGACAAACAGTTCATTATCTTAGGCTTTACCACACGCCAATAAACGATATAATAAGGGATACTGTGACGTGTTTCGAGTACCTTTAACTTGAATTCGAAACTTTTAATTTTTGTGTTTATATTTATTTCACTAGCGGCCCGCTCCGGCTTCGCACGGGTATAAAATATATAGCCTATATCATTCACTGAAAAAATGATTAAAATCGATCCAGTAGTTTTGATTTATTCATTACTGCCCGTGGCCCCCACGCGTTTTTAGAGTAAAACAATTTATAGGCACGCTCCCGCCGCCCCGGCCGGCTGGAACCGCCGCAAACGCTATGTCCCGCAATTTTTAAATCTGTAATATCTTCGAAAATATTCATTTAAATCATATGCTGTAAAGGGCCATATAGATCTATATTAAATCAACAATGTATTTAAGGTATTTAATTAGATAAGGATTAATGCTGTATTGGTTAAAATCGCTTCGAAAACTAGCCATTATTTGTCAGAAAAAATAAATGTCAAAAAAATGTTATTGTGGGGTATCCATAAGAGCTAGACATATACCATCGCGGAGTTTTCTGTAGACCTTTTCAATGTGTACAATACTTAGTACATTATTTTGATAAATCTCGTAGGGTTTAGCCTGCGTTTGCAATGTAAGCGGAAAAAATGTAATTATTTACGACATCACATTAGAAACCTCAAAAATAACAGTATTTCTCCACTATTTAATGGATGTTATTATACATATGAACCTTCCTCTTCAACCACTCTATCTATTAAAAAAAACGCATCAAAATCCGTTGCGTAGTTTTGAAGATTTAAGCGTACATGAGGATATGGGGACAGAGAAAGTGAGTTATCCCTTAGTATTTTTTTTAAATTTTCAATTTTAATGTGTTATTATTAACGTAAGTAGCTTTAGAGTTGTTAAAAGTGCATCAGTGGCTCGACGCCCCCTTGATTCAATCATGTCTTGACAGACAGTTGATATAATTTAGTTAATTGATTAGATATAGGGCTCTAAAAACACATGAAACATTTTCCTTGTTTCAAAATTATCGTTTAATTATAACATCATTCACAGACAGAATAACGTAAGTAGCTTCAGTATTGTTAAAAGTGCGTCAGTGACCCGACGCCCCCTTGATTCAATCAGCTCTTGACGGCCAGTTGACATAATTAGTTAACCACCACGGGACGCTTCGACCCCGCAGAGAGACTTAATAGTTTTTAGGGTTCTTCACTTCCACAAGCTAAAAAGGGTTAGATTTCTGCCTTCGTTACTTTAATAAATTAATATTGTGTTAATTAATAGATTTGCTTGACGATTCAAACGCACTTTGTTAAAGTTTATTTGATTAAAAAACTATTCTACCTATTTAGCTCTTTATGAAGTTCAATTACAAATTACTGCAATCTGTACTATTATAATAAAGAGAGAGCGCGAATTTTGTGAGTTTGTATGTATGTCCGGAGCAAACTTTGGAACCACCGCACTTATTTTAAAAATTCTTTTACCATTTCAAAGGTACATTATTCCAGATGGTTATAGGTTATATATTATGCACATAAATGTATTATGGCTAGATATTATGTGCAAATTTGTTAAAGAAGTCGGAAAATTTTTTGACTCTCAAACGTTTTCAAGGCGTGCGCTGGGTCATAATATACTGTTATTGGATGAAAATGATGTATGGGTGAATTGTTCCTCTTAAAAAGTTCTAAAAAAAAGTCCGCGATAGCATATATCTAGCTTCTAAGGATAACTTACAGTAACCATTTCTATCTTTCAAATTTTGATTAAAAATAATGAATTATTTTCGACCTTCTTTAACCGATGTGATGTGAATCTTTTTTTTTTTTTTTTTTTTTTTTTTTTTTTTTTTTTTTTTTTTTTTTTTTTTTTTTTTTTTTTTTTATATTTTTAGCGAGCAAACGAGCAGGCGGGTCACCTGATGTTAAGTGATTACCGCCGCCCATGAACACTTGTAGCACCAGAGGCACCACCAGTGCGTTGCCGGCCTTTCAGGAATTTGTTGGTCCGCCCCTTGAATAACCCCATGTTGTAATTCAGTGGAAACACCGTTGCAGGAAGTTGGTTCCACAGTTTCAAAGTGCGTGGAAAAAAAGATCTGGAACATCGGATGGTCGAAGTGCTCCAGGCACCCAGGTGGTGAGGGTGAAATTGTGTTCGGTGGCGAGCGGTGCGGTTGTAAAAGAGAGACGGTGGAATAAGGTCAAAAAGCTCTTCAGAACACTCCCCATTATATAGCCGATAGAAGACGCAAAGAGAGCTAACATCTCTGCGGTGCTCCAGGCTTTCCAGCGGGTTGGTTAATTTGGGATTGCCCACAAGCCGAACTGCCCGTTTTTGAATCCGGTCAAATGGAAGGAGTTGGTATTGGGGTGGAATCTATATCTAACTAAATATGTTTATTATCGTAACTGTTTAATTTAGAACATATTTGCCCTTTACACTATACAATTTAAATAAATATCTTAGGAGTTATCGGAAAATTAATATTTCCGCGCGAAAATAATAAAATGGTGCCAGCCGGCGCGGGCGGTGCGCGGTGGCGGGTTTCGACGCGGGAGATTCCTGTGATTCCTGTGGTGATCTTATTTACAATCGCCTCCTATTAGAAGCTCTGTGCGATCAGTCCCGTAAAAACAAATATTTAAATTTTCAACCCGGACGAAGTCGGCGCGGGCTTCTAGTTTGTAAGATACAAGTTATAGGTAAGCATTTAGCTGGCTTTGATATCGAATTACGAGTTTTCAGGTATTCCTTTATATATCCTTCTTTATATTAGTCACGTCGTATTGAAACGCTGGAAGACTCATAAATGGTGCTGGTCTATAAAATTGGATCTAACTTAAGATAGTAGACTATTATCATCATTATCATTTTTGGTCAGATAAGATCACATTTGATACAGTCCAGCTCTGCTAAAACAGCTGAGAAGTTAAGGAATTACTTAGTATAAAGTAGGAAAAAGAAAAACTCCTGAACATTGCCCCTAGCGACCTTGTGATTTAATTTTATGATTGATTCGCTGAAAGGTAACAGCTACGGGACGAAAAGACCGAGCGCGCCGCTTCTACACGGTTAATTTTCTTCTTTAAATATTTTTCATTATTTTTATTTATAGATTGTTATGCGTGAAGTATGGAAATATATTAACTATTTCGCCCTCTATTTCTTTACCCGATTTTTATTATAAGCATACAAAATATTAGAAATATAAGACTTTAAGAGAATAATATCTAGGGAATTACATACCTATTACCTACTTACAATAATAAATAATTTAGACATAACGTAACTATGGAGTTAAGACCTAGATTTCAGCTTAGCTCCATAGCTAAGAATTATGACATACTTTTCTCAGTCTTTGAGGCTGTCAGTACTGTGTTTGGGGCAGTCAAGTTATCATCTCGAAATTTCTGAAAAAACCCCATCAATTTACCAACCAACCCTATCTATCAATCCATCAATCACTTAAAAGTTACTCAATAAAACAAACATACATTATGTCGCGGCAGTGAAGTACCAGGCGCAAATAAGCTATTAAGAGGACGCAAATTATTCACCACTTAGCAAAAACACGATGCACCTAACTTCCACCTTATTGCCAAGAAGTTGAGGTACATTTTAGCATAATTAAGTACTTCTGTAAAGTTGTATAGCGTGGGAGTCCGACACGATGATCCTTCGACAATTTGATTCGGAATATATCGCTCGAGTAGTGTTGTAAATAAGTGTCGTAGGTGGGTGCGTGTTCGATTCCCGGCGACGTGCGGTGTTACCGGCTTAGTGTGTGGCTCAATAAACTACATTGGACACTGTTTAGACGCTTGCGTTTATGCCGAAGAGAATTTGCGTCTTTGTACCTTTTATTTAAGAAGGTTTGTATAAAGTGTGCTTGACTTAAAGACAAGTTCTACGTATTTCATTGAGTTCGGTGAAGAAATGTTCTGAGGAGAAATACAGCTTTGGTACCAGCTATCTAATAACTCCACGTTTCTTATTACTTCCTAGTATGTTTCAGAAGTTACGAATAAAATGTCGAACCCACTGCCAAGTTCTAGTTCTGTTTTTTTGATTGACTTAATTAAAAATCATTGTTGTTCAAATGAAAGTTAGACCTTTCTTAATTACATAATTTAGATAGATAGGTGCTTATATGAAAAAAAAACTGCATAATATTATAGTGTTAATCTGTATTTTTTTTCATATCGCAAGGCAATTTCATGGACTAAGAGCCCAGGACGGCCAGACCTTCGTTATTTTATAAAAGCTGAAAGTTTTTCTGTGCATGGCCCCTATACAGGTGAGAACAACCAGCGACTATGGAGTTTGGGTTGTGGTTACTTTGGCAGGTAACAGATAGTAAAGGTACACAAAATAGTACCTAAGTTTCGTTAAAGTATAAAGCTCAATTTTTTTATATTTTCTTCGGGATAACTTTAGAAATCTCATCGTCCATTGCCGGACACTTATGACAGTTGCTTCCCCCTGCCGGACACCCCTAAACTTTAATAAATTATAATTATACTTTCGTTATAGTATAAAAGCTAAATTTTATATATGTTACTTGGGGACCTATAAAAAAATGTTACCTCAAAAGCCGGACAGTTTTGATGGTTTTTACACCTTGCCAGACACATTGAAAGTCCGCTCTAGGTGCGAGCGCGTGGTTATAACTGTTCAACCGCGGGATTCCCTTCGAGAAAGATTTAAAGAGATAGGCATTCTTACAGTAGCTTCACAATATATGATATTTACAACAACATAATATTTGTCAGATAAAACATTTTGAAATACAAAAAAAAGGATGAATTATCCGATAGACCAAGTAGAAATCCAAATAGGCTCATGTTTCCTGGGCTGCGCCTCAAGAGGGTCCAAAAGACATTTGTGTGAATGGGCGTGACGTTCTACAATAAAATTCCACAATCAATCTTAGACTTGCCTCACACAAGTTTAAGAAATCAATTAAATCTGCTCTCATGGAAAAAGCATATTATACAAGACTATATAAATGATAAAAAAGCGTGGATAAAATTCGCTCCAGTGATTCATGAGACAGTAATAACTATCCTGTGTAACATGATTCTATTGTATTCTGTTCTACAGTGTTTCCACTTTATTTGTGTCTCAGTCATGTCTTAAAATGAGTATTTTAATATTAGTATCCAATTCGATGCCTTAACATGGGTAGCCTAAGTATGTCATGCTCTCTTTAAACATTTCTGTGGTGGTGCCCTGTGGTGCGAGTTCCCTCAAATATGGTTGAGCGAAGCAACGGCTGGATCATGCGTCATGCTCGTGAACGGGTGCGACCAACGGCTGTGCTTTCTGTCTGCTCGTCTTAACTTGCATTGAATTGTATTTATTTGTAATTGTATTGTATTTATTTGTATTTGTATTGTATTGGACTTAGGAAACTTCATCATGGAAGCACTGTATATATAGCATAGTTTCATTACCTATTGTACAAAATTTTTTTTTGAAAAGAGCAACCACCGAGTTTATTGCTGGTTCTTCTCGGCAGGAAAGGCATTCCGAACCTGTGGTAGATTCATTGACGATCCAAAGCGCTTGTAAAAGTTTATTTGAATAAAAAATCGCGGTGTGATTGAGTAACAAACATACAAACTTTCGCATTTATATTATTATTAATATAATTATATTATTTATATATTATTAATATTAATACTAGTTGATACCCGCGACTTCGTTCGCGTGTATTGTGTTTTTTTATTCCCGAGGGAACTCTTTAATTTATAAGATAATATTATAATTATAATAATAGTATAATAGGATAGGACAATAGGATAGCTATGAATGTAATAAAATTATTTTTTTATTGGATATCCTAAAAGATCGTAATCAACTAAGCACTCTCGCTCGCACCTAGAGCGGACTTTCAATGTGTCTGGCAAGGTGTAAAAACCATCAAAACTGTCCGGCTTTTGAGGTAACATTTTTTTATAGGTCCCCAAGTAACATATATAAAATTTAGCTTTTATACTATAACGAAAGTATAATTATAATTTATTAAAGTTTAGGGGTGTCCGGCGGGGGGAAGCAACTGTCATAAGTGTCCGGCAATGGACGATGAGATTTCTAAAGTTATCCCGAAGAAAATATAAAAAAATTGAGCTTTATACTTTAACGAAACTTAGGTACTATTTTGTGTACCTTTACTATCTGTTACCTGCCAAAGTAACCACAACCCAAACTCCATAGTCGCTGGTTGTTCTCACCTGTATAGGGGCCATGCACAGAAAAACTTTCAGCTTTTATAAAATAACGAAGGTCTGGCCGTCCTGGGCTCTTGCTCTATCATGTCTGGCATGTCAAAACATTAAGCAGATTATAGAAATAATAGCGATAGCTTATACATGGACGTGTCCATAAAGCAACTCAGTCTATCAGTTTGAAGGGATGATAAAATACGAAAAAATACTGGACCCTTGGGTCAAAAACAATAGACCCTGTCAGAGAAAGTCTGGTTTGATCCTATTGAAACGCGTCAATTTTTTTTTTCAATGAAAATTTACCGCTTGACTGCTCATTCGATAAAACAGTCAAGATGAAAACTGTGCTAAATATTTTTGTAGGATAGCTTTGCAGTTTGTTCATTGTAATAGATAATATCTACTTATTGCGCGTAAAAATTATTTATTCCTGGATTAAAAGTTATTCCGCGTTGGTGAAATTGGCACTCAATGTGACAACATTGTAACAAATTTTTCGTGTAAAATATTTAAAAAAAAAATGTATATAAAGAAACTAGTAGGGCGCGTGGGTGCGCGGCTCGCTAAAGCGAACCGCGGTTTTTCGGTCCACCAAGTAGACCTTCGGGTCTTGATCATCTTTTTCCAAGGAACTACTCTTCCATCTTTCATAGTCTCTGAGATATAAGTACATCGACGTTTGTATGACCGCCACCTTGAATCCGCCATTTTGGTATATTTTTTTTCAGCTCATTGCCAGTTGGATGAGGTTTCGAGTGATTTTTGTTTGGGCACCCTCAACCTATCTTCAATACCCTGACCGTGCTGCTCACTCGTCTCCGAAATCCTCAATCATCAGCTCCCTCCATATTTTTCATCCAAATGAATTTATGTCCTCTAGACGAAACCATCAGAAGTTTCGAAAAGGAACCGTATCAAAAAAAAACCGCCATCTTGAATTTTTTTTCTATTCATCAAGTAGACCTTCAAGTCCTGATCATCTTTTTCTAAGAAACCACTCTTCCATATTTTATAGTCTCCGAGATAGACACCTACGAAATTTGTATGGCCGCCATCTTGAATTCGCCATTTTGAATTTTTTTTCAGCTCCCTGCCAATTGGATGAGGTTTCGAGTGACTTTTGTTTGAACACCCCCCTCTTATCTTCGATATCCTGCCCGTGCTCCTCACCCGTCTCCGAAATCCTCAACCATCAGCTCTCTCCATATTTTTCCTCCCAATGAATTTTTATCCTCTATATGAAACCATTAGAAATTTTGAAAAGGAACCGTAAAAAGTCGTGCATATATTTTGTATGGAAAAAAATAAATTCCGCCATCTTGAATTTTTTGTCTATTCATCAAGTAGACCTTCGGGTCCTGATCACCTTTTTCCAAGAAACCACTCTTCCATCTCTTATAGTATCCGAGATAGACACCTACGAAATTTGTATGGCCGCCATCTTGAATCCGCCATTTTGGAGTTTTTTCTTGGCTCTTTGCTAATTGGATGAGGTTTCGAGTGACATTTGGTCGAACACCCCCCACCTATCTTCGATACCCTGGCCGGTGCTCCTCACCCGTCTCCGAAATCCTCAATCATCAGCTCTCTCCATATTTTTGTTCCGAATGAATTTTTGCCCTCTGTACGAAACCGTGAGTGAAAAAAAATTTTTTCATACAAAATTTTACAGGAGAGGTGATCAATGAGTCAGTCAGTGAGTCAATCAGTGTGTCAGTGAATCAGCCCCAGTAGCTATATATATATTAATATGGATAAAAATGATTAATTGTAATCAGAAGCGTCCTCCCTCAGACGTGTTGCTCAATGAACATATTCCTCGAGACGTGTTAATAAAAAGAAACACATAATAATAATACGGGGCGTAATGAAAGGCACCGGCGGATTACCTGTCCGTCCGTCCGTCCGTCCGTCCGTCGGCGTCACGGGTAATACGTTGCGTGCTACAGGTCCGTCCTGTGATAAACTCATCGCGAATAACACGAAAACCACTATAATGCAAACCCACTATAATCTATAATTATATAAAAAGGCTTGTCCTGACTGACTGACTGACTGACTGACTGACGATCAACGCACAGCCTAAACCACTGAAGTTAGAAACTTGAAATTTTGACAGTAGGTTCCTTTTATGACGTAAGCGAGCACTAAGAAAGGATTTTTCGAAATTCGCCCCCCAAGGGGGTAAAAAGGGGGGTTAAAGTTTGTATGAAACTCCGTCATTTTTCGAGTTATACTCATGAAATTCGGTATTTAGGCTTTAAATTGAAAACAAAAAAGTACGTGTTTCACAGTTTTTAAAAATTCTACCCCCTAAGGGGTTAAATAGGGGTTGAATGTTTGTATAATAGTCCTTCGTTCTTCAAGTTATTTTTCAAGTTACGTTTATGAAAATTGATATTTTGGCTCTTGATTAAAAATAAAGAATTATGTACGTATTTTACATTTTTTTTAAATTCTCCCCCCAAGGGGGTAAAAAGGGGGGTTAAAGTTTGTATGAAACTCCGTCATTTTTCAAGCTATACCCATAAAATTCGGTATTTAGGCTTTAAATTGAAAACAAAAAAGTAAGTGTTTCACACTTTTAAAAAATTCTACCCCCTAAGGGGTTAAATAGGGGTTGAATGTTTGTATGATAGTCCTTCGTTCTTCAAGTTATTTTTCAAGTTATGTTTATGAAACTTGATATTTTGGCTCTTGATCAAAAATAAAGAATTACGTATTTTACATATTTCGAAAATTCTCCCCCCAAGGGGGTAAAAAGGGGGGTTAAAGTTTGTATGAAACTCCGTTGTTTTTCAAGCTATACCCATAAAATTCGGTACTTAGGCTTTAAATTGAAAACAAAAAAGTAGGTGTTTCACAGTTTTTAAAAATTCTACCCCCTAAGGGATTAAATAGGGGTTGAATGTTTGTATGATAGTCCTTCGTTCTTCAAGTTATTTTTCAAGTTATGTTTATGAAACTTGATATTTTGGCTCTTGATCAAAAATAAAGAATTACGTATTTTACATTTTTTGAAAATTCTCTCCCCAAGGGGGTAAAAAGGGGAGTTTCAATATTCATAGTTAAGACAGGACAACGTCTGTCGGGTCCGCTAGTACTATAATAATTAGGTACCTTCATTTATGATAGCCTGGTAGTTTTTTTCATATATCCGACGTAACTATACTAGCGCTTAACCGCGATCTCACCTGATGGTAAGTGAAGATGCAGTCTAAGATCGTGCGCGCTTGCCTAGAACTTAAGGTTCGGTGATCAGCTAAATAGAGCCGAAAGAAGATCATTTTATTCAAAATCTATTGGTCATAATACTATGAAAAAAAAGGGAGTTACAATTGATCATATTTCTGGCCTGATGCCTGTTTCCAAAACACAATGACGTAAACTTTTTTCAATAGAAAAAAATTGCAAAGTTGCCTCTGCAAATACATGAATTCCCATTTTTCTCAGTTACCATACATTAATTTTTGTAAAATTTAAGTACAATTTGTTTGTCATATTTTACTACAAAAAATGGCAGTTTTAGATTTTTTTTACAGCGACTATTATAATTTAATCTTTTTTTATCACAATTTGTGTCTTGGCCGTTTTATTTCCCAGTAGCGGCTTCTTTGTCACTCGTACTCAATTAGACAGTGATCGCTGAGGCGTGCTGCTAGATGGACCTGCGCTGCACTGCTCTCGCTCGGCTATCAAATAACATCGCGAAATATAATAATTGAAAATTGTTTTTGTTTTATGTTGAAGAGTATTTTGTATATTTTAGTGAAGTCAAATAGAGTGTACCTAGTTATCAGTTTGTATACAATATATTGTTAATAAATAAACCATAATATAGTTGTAAATAAATAAGTACTAAGTAGTAGAAATTTTGAAAATGAGTCCGAAAAAGAAAATGAACAAAATAAGAAGTCGGTTAAAAACAACAAAAGCAGATGGTGATAGTTATAAGTGTCTACCTACCTATTTTTAATTTTATCGTACAGTACGTAAATGTGCGTAAATCGGCTAATCAAATTGTTGTGTGGTACTTTACTATAATGTACCTTATTTTCGTCATTCTTTCTAGTAGAAATTTGGCTCAGTTAGTTTGGTCGCGATTTGATAATTAGAAATGGCAGGTTCGAATCTCAACTACGTTCATTTTGCATTTTCTAAAAAAAGGTTTTATGTTTTTTTTTTTAGGACAAGTGTTTTTTTTTTTCAAAATTAATTATAATAAGTAAAATTGTTTTTGTTTTATGTTGAAGACTATTTTGTATATTTTAGTGAAGTTAAATAGAGTTTACCTATTATTTTGTAAAGGTTTTGCATTATGTAAGGGATCATGAAATATCAATTTCATCATCAATTTTCAATTACTTGAAAAAACGTAATAATTGTGAAGAAATTACGTAAGTTACGTAATTTCTTCACAATTATTACGTTTTTTCAAATTACCTGCGAGATCAAATCAGAAATGAGGAGATCCGTAGGAGAACCAAGTTACCGACATAGCTCTGCGAGTCGCGAAACTAAAGTGGAAATGGGCGGGGCACATAGTTCGAAGAGCTGAAGGTCGTTGGGGTTCCAAGGTGCTGGACTAGCGACCTCACACAGGGAAGCTCAATGTTGGCAGATCCCCCACTAGGTGGACCGACGACATCAAACGAGTCGCATGGAGCCGCTGGATTCAGGCGGCGCAAGAACGAGATCTGTGGAAGTCCACGTAAGAGACCTTTGTTCAGCAGTAGACGTCTATGGATTGACGAAGAAGAAGGTAAGTATCTAATAATAATGGTGTAATACCCCAGTTCGTCGTACAGTTCGGCTTATCAAACTGTAGTTAGCTTGTTAGGTATATCTATAGTTAGGTAGTTAGGTATAGCTATACTAGACCTTATTTTCGTCGTTTATAGTATTAGACGTTGGGCTTAGTCAGTGTAGGAGAGAATTGATAGCTAGAAGTTACGGGTTCGGTTCTTCTACCGTGTTTGTTTTGCATTTTCTAAGCGCATTTTTTTAGGACAATAGTATTTTTTTTTTTCAAAATTAATTATAATAAGTTATATTTAATTTTCAGTCGGAAAAAACGTTTGAAGCTCAGTTCTGAGGAACCATCAACATTGCAAGAGTGAGTAAAGCCTTTGCTCCGAATCTTGCGGGCAGCGGTGTGGCGACGGCGCACTATGGGACGAAATCATATAAACCGTCTCGAAAATCAATAACTTTTTTGTTTCTTGACATTTTGATTTGAAAATTTGTACACGTATTATTGAATGTATAAGCTACTAGAAAAATGAAACACCAGTATTTTAAAGATAATATTTATTTCGTGAGAGCATGTCAAAAATCAAATTATTTAATTTTCCATTACTATATATATAGCTACTCGTGCTGATTCACTGACTGACTGACTGACTGATTGATCACCTCTCCTGTAAAATTTTGTATGGAAAAATTTTTTTTCACTCACGGTTTCGTATAGAGGACAAAAATTCATTCGGAGGAAAAATATGGAGAGAGCTGATGATTGAGGATTTCGAAGACGGGTGAGGAGCACCGGCCAGGGTATCGAAGATAGGTGGGGGGTGTTCGACCAAATGTCACTCGAAACTTCATCCAATTGGCAGAGAGCCGAAAAAAAACTCCAAAATGGCGGATTCAAGATGGCGGCCATACAAATTTCGTCGGTGTCTACCTCGGAGACTATGAAAGATGGAAGAGTGATTTCTTAGAAAAAGAAGATCAGAACTCGATGGTCTGCGTGATGAGTCGAAAAAAATTCAAGATGGCGGATTTTTTTTCCATATAAAATGTATGCAAGACTTTGATACGGTTCCTTTTCAAAATTTCTGACGGTTTCGTATAGAAGACATAAATTCATTTGAAGGAGAAATATGGAGAGAGCTGATGATTGAGGATTTCGGAGACGGGTGAGGAGCACGGTCAGGGTATTGAAGATAGGTTGAGGGTGCCCAAACAAAAATCACTCGAAACCTCATCCAATTGGCAATGAGCTGAAAAAAAATCCAAAATGGCGGATTCAAGATGGCGGCCATACAGATTTCGTCGGTGTCTATCTCGGAGACTATAAAAGGTGGAAGAGTGGTTTCTTGGAAAAAGATGATCAAGACTTGAAGGTCTACTTGATGAATAGAAAAAAATTAAAAATGGCGGATTTTTTTTTTCATATAAAATATATAGCGAATTGGGAATTTTCATATGTTCGTTTTCAAAATTTCTGATGGTTCGGGGAAAAATATGGAGAGAGCTGATGATTGAGGATTTTGGAGATGGGTGAGGAGCACGACCAGGGGATTGAAGTTAGGTGGGGGCTGCTCAAACAAAAATCACCAGAAACCTCATTCAATTGGCAGAGAGCTGAAAAAAAATTCGAAATGGCGGATTTAAGATGGCGGCCATACAAATTTCTAAAAAAATGACCAATCCCGAAGATCTATTTGGTGAACAGAAAAACCGCGGTTCGCTTTAGCGAGCCGCGCACCCACGCGCCCTACTAGTAAGTACTAAAAATTGAATTATAATACTTAAAATTATTTCATTATTAATAATTATTGTCATTTTAGTTATTTCATTAAAAATAAGTACTAGTTAAATAATAAGAATGATCTTATTTACATAATAAAAATTTTTTTCACCCATGGTTTCGTGTAGAGGACAAAAATTCATTCGGAGGAAAAATATCGAGAGAGCTGATGATTGAGGATTTCGGAGACGGTTGAGGAGCACCGGCCAGGGTATCGAAGATAGGTAGGGGGTGTTCAACCAAATGTCACTCGAAACCTCATCCAATTGGCAGAGAGCCGAACAAAAACTCCAAAATGGCAAATTCAAGATGGCGGCCATACAAATTTCGTCGGTGCCTATCTCGGAGACTATAAAAGATGGAAGAGTGGTTTCTTGGAAAAAGATGATCAGTACTTGAAGGTCTACTTGATGAATAGAAAAAAATTCAAGATGGCGAAATTAATTTTTTTCATATACAAAATATATGCAAGACTGTTAGGATTCTTTTTCAGAATTACCGATGATTTCAAATAGGACAAAAATTCATTCTTAGAAAAAATATGGAAGAAGCTGATGATTCAGGATTTCGAAGACGGGTGAGGAGAACGGCCAGGGTATTGAAGATAGGTGGAGGTTGCTCAAACAAAAATCACGCGAAACCTCATCCAATTGGCAGGGAGCTAAAAAAAAACCAAAATAGCGGAATCAAGATGGCGGCCATATAAATTTCGTCGGTGCCTATTTGACAAAGAATAAAAAATCGAAGAGTGGTTTTTTAGTAGAAAATGATCAAGCCCTGAAAGTCTAAGAGCAGAAAAACCGCGGTCCACTGCAGCGGGCCACGCACCCACGCGCTCTACTAGTTAATATATATATAGCTACTCGTGCTGATTCACTGATTCACTCTCTCAGTCACTGACTCATTGATCACCTCTCCTGTAAAATTTTGTATGGAAAAAAATTTTTTCACGCATGGTTTCGTATAAAGGACAAAAATTCATTCGGAGGAAAAATATGGAGAGAGCTGATGATTGAGGATTTCGGAGACGGCTGAGGAGCACCGGCCAGGGTATCGAAGATAGGTGGGGGGGTGTTCAACCAAATGTCACTCGAAACCTCATCCAATTGGCAAGGAGCTGAAAAAAAATCCAAAATGGCGGATTCAAGATGGCGGTCATATAAATTTCGTCGGTGCCTATCTTGGAGAGTATAAAAAGTGGAAGAGTGGTTTTTTAGAAAAAGATGATCAGTACTCGAAAGTCTACTTAATGAATAGAAAAAAAATTCAAGATGGCGGAATTTATTTTTTCCATACAAAATATATGCAAGACTTTATGTGGCTCTTTTTCAAAATTTCTGATGGTTTCGTAGAGAGGACAAAAATTCATTTGGAGAAAAAATACGGAGAGAGCTGATGGTTGAGGATTTCTGAGACGGGTGAGGAGCACGGCCAGGGTTTCGAAGATAGGTGGAGGGTTCTCGAACAAAAGTCACTCGAAACCTCATCCAATTGGCAAGGAGCTGAAAAAAATCCAAAATGGCGGATTCAAGATGGCGGTCATATAAATTTCGTCGGTGCCTATCTTGGAGAGTATAAAAAGTGGAAGAGTGATTTTTTAGAAAAAGATGATCAGTACTCGAAAGTCTACTTAATGAATAGAAAAAAATTCAAAATGGCGGAATTTATTTTTTTCATACAAAATATATGCAAGTCTAAGATAAGGTTTCTTTTCCAAACTGATGGTTTCGCATAGAAGATAAAAATTCATTTGTATGAAAAATATGGAGGGAGTTGATGATTGAGGATTTCGTAGACGGGTGAGGAGCACGGTCAGGGTATTGAAGATAGGTTGAGGGTGCCCAAACAAAAATCACTCGAAACCTTATCCAATTGGCAATGAGCTGAAAAAAACTACCAAAATGGCGGATTCAAGATGTTGGCCATACAAATTTCGTCGATGTCTATCTTAGAGAATGTACAAGATGAAATAGTGGTTTTGGAAAAAGATGATCAAGATCCGAAGATCTACTTGGGGAACAGAAAACACGCGGTTCGCTTTAGCGAGCCGCGCACCCACGCGCCCTACTAGTAATTTTATATACCTAGAACTAAAATATTTTTATTTTTCAACATTATTCATAAAGGTCCTATTATCTGAGGATATTAATCCATGGAAAAATCTTTGGAATCATAACATTCGTCCCAACCATTTATGAGACGGTTTATATTATTTCGTCCCATAGTGCGGCGGCGGCACTATGGGACGAAATAAAAATTTTCTCTAAAATTGATAGTTTGCCCGAAATAGTTATTTGTTCAACAAGATAGCAAAGTTTTTTTGTTGCGAGTGCCTAGTTTGAATCCCGAGCGAGAGAAGGATTCTAAGTTAGAATCATAAAATATTTATTAGAACATTTTATTTATTTTTTATTCGATAACAAGATAGCCCTTGACTGCGATCTCACCTGATGGTAAGTGACGATGCAGTCTAAGATGGTAGCGGGCTAACTTGGAAGGGGTATAGCAGTGTAAATTCAACCCATAACCCTAGTCGGTTTCTACACGCCATCGTGCCGGAACGCTAAATCGCTTGGCGGCACGTCTTTGACGGCAGGGTGGTAACTAGCCACGGCCAAAGCCTCCCACTAGACCTGACCAGAGACAATTTAGAAATTAAAAATTCCTAAATTGCCCCCGCCGGGAATCGAACCCGAGACTTCCCGAGACCTTTTTTGAAAATCGGTTAAAAAAGTAGCCCATATTACTCCTACCATCAGCTATCTGCCAGTGAAAGTCCCATCAAAATCGGTCCAGCCGTTCAAGCGTGATGTTTCGACAAGGGAAATAGGGATTCATTTTAAAAACTAATCCACGCGAACGAAGCCACGGGCATCAACTAGTAATTTATCAATATATCAATATATAGAATATAGATTAAAAAATTAGGTAATAAATTAAAAAATACAACACCTAACTTAAAACACTATTTATTCAAATTATGTACTTAAGAAAATGTAAGTAATATTGAAATACATACTATGGTAAAAAAGAAAGCTAAAAATGAATAAGGAAATTAAAAAAACAATGTTACATTACTGGCTAGGAATCGAACCTGTACTCTGTCTCTGAAATTAAACTGTAGCCATACCAACCGAGCCATATACGTTACAATATGATTGACGAAAATAAGTTACAGTACAGACCTAATATAGTTTTGTCAGCCGGACTGAGTCATTTCTTGCCGCCACCTTGTCGCTATCAAAGCTAATATTGCGCGCTCGCCCTACATTCGTCCGGGGGCCCCCCGCGGTTGGCGGGACTAATACCGCGCGCTTTCCTCTGCCGCACCCCCTCAAATACCTAAAATTCGTCCAGAACCTCGTCTTAAGACGTCAACTTCCTTTTCAATTGGTCCTGGGTTCGAACCCTGTTCCTCCTGTTGTGATCTCTGTCACTTGCTTTAACGTTGTAAGAAAACGTCATGAGGTAACATGCGTGCCTTCTCTATTTTGTTCCCAAGATATGTAAAAGCTCTCAATTCGCAAAGTTGCATCTTCACTTATCATCAGATGATATTACAATCAAGCGCTTACTGTATATATTAAAAAAAAATACAACTTCACGATAAAATGTAGACCAGCTGGTCTCTGAGGACAACACTAACCTAGAGAAAGTCCTTCCCATTGTTACGGACACGGTCGAGCCCATATTCAAACACATTTTCGCACATATAATTTTAGTAGGGATAAAGTAGAAAGAAGAGAGTATATGAACTATGAAATTACACCATATTCCGTAACATGATACCTAATTGCAAACACCTTGCAGAGCACATTAAAAACGGCGAGCCATATTTTAATTCATAACACTACATTCTACTTTATAATACAAACCTACTTATTTTCATTAAAATCGCAGAGAAAACACAACCCTATGTACAGAACTATAGAGCTAAAAATTATTTAGATAGGATATGGAGATAGGATATTGTAAAGTATTTTCATATCTTGCCCGATAGTGTAAGAGATGGTGGCAAGAGTCCTTATTTAGTCAAAACATTATACAGTTACTTATGTAGAATTGGATTTGTTTTCTAAATTAACATTAAAACAATACTACTATGAGAGAAATCATCAATAGGATACATCAGCTACAATAGGTTACATTTTTTACGTATTATTGTTATTGAATAACAGATTCAGTTCATGGAAATATTACTATTATTTACAGGTAGTTATTATTTTATACGCAGTCATAAAATAATAATTATTCTATGAAATGTAGGGCACATCGTAGTATGTTTTAGCAAAGTTCATTCCTTCATTCGTGTTCGATGTCGTTTTATATTATTATGCTTTTGCATGAAACAAGATTTAAAATGACAGTGTTTCTTTCAGTTCATTTTTTACCAAGATACCTGATTTAATATTGAATCGTGTAGCTAACTGCTTATAGCCTCGTAAGTTACCTAAGTGTTTACTTTGATAAAAAAATGCTAAAGAAATTCTAAGTACAAGCCCGGCTTAGGAAGTAGTCGCTGTGTCACTCCCTAGCCAGCATGTAAAGCCTAGAGAGCATGTAAAGCCATCGGTCCTACGTCTGATCTCTCTCCGGTTGAGTTGAATGAAATCCGTCCCCATCGGATAATGAGAGTGCACTTTTATTTGCTCACACTTATATGCTGTTGCATTAAAAATATTGTATTTAATATCTCCCGTGCAAATGGCTGGGAAAAATCCCTGGAAAGATTGGTCGCCATGGTCGGATTTGGTCGGCATTCTTAGTATCTTATCATGCCGCATCGCCTCAAAATTATTTATTTCATGTAGGCTTGCGGCTCTTATGACAAGTGAAATTCTACCCCCGGTTCGGAGCCGGTAATAAACCCAGCAGTTGTTCTCTCCAAATTTTGTATCCGTTGCCCAGTAAATCTTCCAGCCGTCTCCGGGACTGTACCTCGCCTGAGCGCATTATACCTCGAGTCACTCTCAATCACTCAAGCTGTCCGCCTGTCAGTCATAAGCAAGACGAACGGGGGGAAGGCGGCCCCCTGCAGGCCCCTGGCCCCCTGGCCCCCATCGCCCGTCGCCCCCTAGGTAAGAGGGGGGCGGTCAGCTCTTGAAGACAATTTACTGAGCGAGCTCGAGTTGGATCGGTATTTATTTGAAGGAACGTCGTGTGGGCATTTTGTAATATAGTTGGCGTGTTCTCACCTGGCTTCCTGCAGCTTGTAAGATCGATCGTAGAGTTTCAGTGGCCATATTCTCTGATTCCTTAGTTATTCGAACTGAGGAACAAGGCTTCTTTTGGGTCACCTACAAAGAGCATCCCTTTCATTACCACTCTTTCACTCACGTTTAACTACCTCTTTGGTCTATTAATTAGCAAGCGTATTTGGCTGCAGATTATGAGGTCCTGGATTCAAACTGTTGAGCGGTTCTCTAAAAGATTTTTTCTTTCGCGGAATTCCGCGTTCTTCTGCTATAGAAAGTTTAGCCTAGGCCTATATCACTCTCTACTCATGCCTACGCAAAAAATCACGTTGATCCGTTTCTATCTATCTATATTTTATGAAAAACTTACAAAAAAAATTATTTGACTTAGAAGAGGAATGCTAACTGCTTTGACACTGCATTACTGAACAATGACCGGGTGTTGACTCGATCAATTTATTTTATCAGGATGTTCTTTCCTTATAAGAATTTTCAAAATACATAATAATAAATGAGGATTGCTTGCATGATTTCTACTTAGAATGTCAGTAGTCAGCATGTTTTGCGAAGGCAATATCCATAAGGTAAACTCCCACAGAAAATGTACTCCATATTAAGCTACCTACGTTAACATGATACTTACACACATGATGGAAATACGTTGTAGCTACGAGTATTTAGGAAAACAGATTGCATTCAAATCCCTCAATCAATCCAAGTAAACTACCCACAAAACAGAAGTCAAATCGAACTTCACTGAAAGGAAAACAGTAGGTACTAATCAAGGAGCATCTCCTTAAAACAGTCAAAAACGCGACACAGCCCTGGCGAGTTAACATCATTATCGGGCGGGGGTCGGGTGGGTTAGCCAGGGGGTGGAAGGAGGGGGGTCGACACACGTCGCTCAGATGTCGCGCGCAGACGGACGTCTTTGTCCGCCGCTTTATTTACCCGCGCCCTTTGTAAAGGATAGAGGCGTCTATATTTATTTTTTTCTGCGAGTCTGTTCTGTTATGTTCAGTTGACGTTCTCTTGGCGGACATTCCAGTTGAGATGTTTAGCGTTGTACGATAAATGAAATTTACAGAAGGCTCTATCTGTTCTTAAGTCATGCGCAAGTGTGCCTCTATCTGTTACCTTTTCATCTGACAGCGTGCATCCTGAAGACAGATAGGCTAATTGTATCCCGAAAAATATCATAGTAAACACGGATTATCTAAAAATTTAAAAAACGAAAATCAAAGTGAACCAATGAAAACCTTCCATAAAGTATACGTTTTTGATCTTTTATGAAAAATCCTTGCGTCCTTACCAGTCCTTATTAACTAAATGCAAAATTGTTTGTTAGTTTGTTATTCTTTCAATCACCTAGCAAAGGAGAAACGAATCGAACTGATTTTTTGCATGAAGCTTGACATAATTCTGGCAAAACTAAACGATTTGTAGAAAACCTAACATCACGCTGACAAAATCGCGGACAAAAGTTAGTTTACGACATTTAATCAGATAAAATATTTAAGTTATAAGGTAGTAAATAGCTATTAAGTTATAATTCATAATCCATTCGGATTGGAAAGTCGCTCGTGACTCGCTGGGTGGCTAAACATTGTGTTATCTGTAGTCATAGAACATTCGGACCCCTTGCAATAACTTGAGCACAATAGATACGTTCACCGCGATTTATATTTACTTTCCTTTATGTGTAAACCGTCCGTCGATATTCAACTTGTAACTTACTTAAATAGTCGGTAGTAAAATAAATTTTGCCTTATCAATAAAATTTAAGTGGCTTTCTGTAACGTTTTCTTTAACAAAATCATAATATGATTTTATTTGAACGATAGTATCAGAAGTTTTTAAAACTCTCTTTCATCTGTCTGTTTTGGGCCAATCTTTGGAATAGCTGAACTGACTTAAATCAGAACATTTCAAAAAAAAAATTCAAAAGCAGTTTACTTATTTTTTACTGTATTTGTTTTAATGTCTTGTGCAAGCAAATTAATTTTGTTTAACCTGACTCAGCGATTTCAACCAAGAACAGCTAAGGACCTTGTCACGAAATATCGTTTTTTTATCGTGATTAATGATTAATTGCATACATATATTATTTGTTAAAATCTACATGCCGCCTCTGCGACACTCCAATGCCACGGTGTCGTTGATTCAATCACACTTGACAGTTCAAAGTCTATGTGGGTTGATAACGTGTCTCTAATGGCGAGGTCTATAGATCGCAGTCTCACTCTATACGCACTCTAGATAGAGTTAAAACGAGACAGATTTATGTCAGGACATTTGTGTCTTCCTTTACTGTCCTGGTCAAGTCAGAGCATCACTCTCTCAGCTTAATCCCAATCAGATCTCAGCCTAAATGTCTAGAGAGATGGACTAAATTTGAACTGCCATGTATGTCGCCATGCAGTTCTAGTGCAGAGGACATGTAATATATCGGAACTGCTAGACATACGTTGTGTTATTGTGATACAGTGATGTCAACTGTCATAGAACAAGATGTCTAGATTCTAGACACATAAGGAAGATTTCGAGATATATTCGTGCCTCACGATAACTTACCTCAACTCTTAATTTTATAAGGCCGAAGAGTGGCAAGCGAAGCGAGCAGCCGATCTTCGTAGCGAAACACAGGTCGGGTAGGTTATAATATAAAAAAATGATAATTTTTAGTTTGAACCTTCCTTACCTCACTTTACTGAAGTCTTTTATTGAACAAAACTAAATAAAAAAAATTACATTAAATATACATAATTACAAATAAATATTACTAATAATTTTTAATATACATTTTATAACAATTTTATGAATGCAATTTGATGAGCATGCATCCATTTTGTAAAAAATGTATTTTTTGGTGTTGTCTGAAAAATAATTTGCATTTGTCGCTTCTAGGAGATTCCAAGGCTTCAAAGAGTTGATTCAATCAAAGTTGACAGCTCAAAGTCGATGTGGGTCGGACAATGTGCCTATCATCGATTTTTCTCCCTCGTGTCAGTATTGAATATCTGGGATTGCGCCTGATGGACAGACAAACCAACATGGCTACATCAGTACATTATTATAACCTAATTATTACCTAACTAGTTTTTGATCGCGATTTCATCTGCGTCGACTTAGGTCTTAAAAATCCCACGGGAACCCTCGATTTCAACGGGATAAAAGGTAACTCACTCTTCCAGTCATCAACTTGCAAAAAATCATGTCGATTTGTTACTCCGTTGATGCATGATTGAAGGATACACTAAAAAACAAGTGCACTTTCATATTAAAATTTAAAATATTAAGAACTAGCTGATGCCCGCGAATTCGTTCGCGTGGATCGATTTTTAAAATCCGTCGGCAAGTCTTTGCTTTTCCGGGAAAAAGTATTGTAGCATATGTCACTCTCCAGGTCCTCAACTATACCCATACAAAAAGTCACGTCGATCTGTAGCGCTGTTGCAGCGTGATTGAAAGACAACAAGGCAACAAAGCAATAAACAAACATACTTTCGCATTTATAATATTAGTAAGGATGTGAAGCCTCAATAGAACATAATAGAATAGAATAATTTTTTATTCAAAATAAACTTTACAAATTGCGTTCGAATCGTCAAATGAATTTACCTGAAACTGAAAGGTCGTCGAATCGATATCCCCCCTTTACGTTTATTTTGAGGGGAGAGGAGAATATAAGTCAACTTTGGCATGGCTAGTATTCTTTAAAAAAAAACTTTGTCTATGGGCGCGCTAATTTGAAACTACTACAGTGATAGAATAACCTTGTTTCAAATCAAAGTTAAGACGATTGCCAACTTTATTTGCCGTCAAAAACCAGGCCATCCGTAGATTGAGAAAGAAAAAGAAACAATGGCAACAGCGGATTTGGCTTGGTAATACAAACTTGTTGACAGCAAATAAAGTTTTAACAGTTTTAACGTTGATCTAAAATAAAATTGGAGGGGCCGAAATAGATATTCACTTGGCTTTCACAAATACATTGACTGATTCTGTGAGAAAGTTTAGCTGTATTCATCTACAAAGGTTTAATGTAAGTAAATTAATTAAATTTAGAAGATCTACCTTACGTAGTAAATGACGATGCTTAGAAGTAAGCTAGCTTGAATGCAACGTAAACGTTAACGTTAAAATGCGATTTCAGAAACATGATTTATCATCTTCATTTGATGACTTACGACATAAGTCTTACATTTCTAGATTATTATAAGGCAAAATTAAAAAGTACATTGAAGAGCAACTAAATGAAAAAAAAGCTGAAACACCAGAAGAGCATATCTTCAAAGTAAATCTGCATCACTGCACTCAATCATACACAAGACGTACTGAGCGCTCGACTATTTAATTGACGGGCCACTCCATCAAAACAACCTTGAAGACACGCAAATGTTCCGCAAAGTTACTAATCAACCCAAACACAACCTTAACACAATGGAGTAAGAGCTGTTGTAGCCGCAAGTGTTAAACCTGCAGAGGCAACTGACGAAGACTAAAGTTATTCGAATTCTGAATTAAACAAATTTGAACTTTAAGCTTTGAGAAATAGGGTGGAATACCGCTGCAGTTAGTTAGAAAGCTCAACTGTCAACGCTAAACGTCACATGTCACAATGAAAGTGTCAAAGCAAAGATGCTCTTCTGTCAATAGAAATCTTGGAAATAGACGGAGAAAATTTTAAAAGCGCAAATCATAGAGTCAGAGAAAAAAATAAGAAGTAGCCTAGTAGCTAAAAATCGTACAACAGCATATACCTTTGATTTAAAATAAAATTTTTGAGTAGCGAATATTCGAGTTCTTCCCAAGCCATTGAAAAAATCAATTTAATTCAATTCAATTTATTCGCTAAGATTGAGTAAAGAAGATTTTAAACAATCTGTAATGTTTCAACCTGCCACATATACATCAGGCAACATAAGAATGCAAAAACACAAGGTAACATAAGAATAACAAAAACACTGACGCTTTTTGAAAAGGACATAAAAAGCTTTCTTGTGACAAATGACACATCCGATCAGAAAGCTCAGAACTGAGTGGTGTGAAGAAAGTATGTTCAATAGTAGATGACCACTGAACCTAATGAAGATACTCATGATAAGTACATCTAAATTTAAAACCATGCTTGCAGATTAAAAACTTTTGTAACATACGTAACAGCAACCAGGAATATGAGAATTCTGGAGAATTCTGTTACGAGGTGCGAAGTGTTTGACGCTTGGCGTGAACTGCGAAATGTGACTTTAATGACGATAATCATGATACATACATCTCCATAGTCGCAGATTTATAATTTTTGTAACATACGCCAACAGTAACCAGGAATATGAAAACTCCGTTCCGAGGTGCGAAGTGTTCGGTGCTCGGCGTGAACTGCTAAATGTGGCCTTAATCTATGATATATTTTTATACATATACTATATCATAGGCTTTAATGACGATAATCATGATACATACATCACTACAGTTGCAGATTTAAAAATTTTGTAACATACGCCAACAGCAACCAGGAATATGAGAATTCCGTTCCTAGGTGCAAAGTGTTCGGCGCACGGCGTGAATTGCTAAATGTGGCCTATGACATCTTTTTATACATATACTATATCATAGGCCTTAATGACGATAATCATGATACATACATCTCCATCGTTGCAGATTTAAAATTTTTGTAACATACGCCAAAAGTAACCAGGAATATGAGAATTCCGTTCCTAGGTGCGAAGTGTTCGGCGCACGGCGTGAATTGCTAAATGTGGCCTATGACATCTTTTTATACATATACTATATCATAGGCCTTAATGACGATAATCATGATACATACATCTCCATCGTTGCAGATTTAAAATTTTTGTAACATACGCCAACAGTAACCAGGAATATGAGAATTCCGTTCCGAGGTGCGAAGTGTTCGCTGCACGGCGTGAACTACTAAATGTGGCCTATGACATCTTTTTATACATATACTATATCATAGGCCTTAATGACGATAATCATGATAAATACTCCATAGTCATTGAGGTACTAGTACATAATAATTCAATGTCCATAGTTGCAGATTTAAAATTTTTGTAACTTACGCCAATAACAACCAGGAATATGAGAATTCCGTTCCGAGGTGCGAAGTGTTCGGCGCTCGGCGTGAACTGCGGAGTTGAGCCGGACCCCCCACCTCGCCGCGGGCGCGACATCTGCTCGCTATTTGTCAAACATCGTTTACTATTTTCGTCGGAACTCGGATACTTTGTCAGTTGCAGCGGGTACAGGGGAGATTGCGTTTTTATTTTTGTGTATAAAGTCTTGTTTCAGACTGTAGGTGCTTGTGTGATACCGTAATTGTAGAAACACTAAAACTTTTGTATACAGTAGTCAAGAATGTACCACTTAGCTACCATTATAATAGGACACTTTTGACAGTTGACAAGAATGTACCACTAAAGCTAAGAAAAAATGTCAGCATCATGAAGTCAGAAGAAAGGGAGTGACTACTAAGAAGTAGATACATTCTAATTGCATAATCAGCAAATATTACCGACATTGTAGTTTCAAATACGTTTTAAACTTGAAGTAGATAAAAGATGAACACTCGGAAATATTTGATTGTTTCAGTTTTCAGCTGATTATAAACTTTTAATTTGTATTACTTAAATACTTTTTATTTAGGTTTTCTTTTTATGTGTCCAACAAGTTCCAACAACATGTGCATAACGCTTTGAGTATATAACCAAACCATAACGTGATATAACGTGATATAACGTGATTAACGTGAGTAGGTATAATGTCAGTCCTTTCGTCTCTTTTTGTCTAAATCGGTTAATCTGTGCCTAAAAGGGAAACAGACAGACAAGACTTACTTTCGTATTTATATTTTATCGTACTAAGCTTTTGGCACTCCTCAAGCTCACTTATAATAATTATTTTATTCAATTCGTTAACTAAAATTAACCTCACGGTCAATTTCCATTTCTTTTGCGGAACATTGTAACATAACAATGTAACATAACATTGTAACATTTCAAAATTTCGGACTTGATATAACCAAAACATTAACTTCTAACCAGATACTATTTCAGATACATCATTATTACAATCCAAATCAAATCTGACCGACATAGAAGGCCATAAATTTCGAAGACGCTCTCAGAATCTATATATCAATCAATAAATCGTGCTGTGGATTGAGATATTTCACTCTGGAGGGATGGGTGGTGAACGGGCGAGATAGAATAATGGTTGATTCACACTGACAGCGTGACGCGTCGACGTGAAACACGATTGTGTACCTACTTATTTTTATATGGACCACAAAATGTTCTCAATTTTTGAGGATTATTTAGGTTCCTCAAAGTAGGCATACAATGAAAACGAGACTATAAAACGCTCGTTTCCGCATCTGTGGCCAAGCTTGTAGCCTTAAAGAAGGGAAGGAACATTCTCCGATGATTAAATGATGCATATACACGGTGAAATTTCATTGGTCGTACTCCCTGAAAGAGGTGAATGTGCTCATGAAACTGAACAACTTTCCCCAAGGAACATAGGTCGAAATATGAAAAAAAAATTTGGACCTCCCATAGTAAATCAATCAGCTGATCGTCAAGTTTGTATGGAGGGTCCAATTTTTTTTTTCATATTTTGACCTATGTTTCCTGGGGAAAGTTGTTCAGTTTCATGAGCACATTCACCTCTTTCAGGGAGTACAACCATTAAAATTTCAACCGGTATATCGCGTAGAAAGATAATAATCATTCAATGTATAGTAGTAAATTTTTGAGTAGAGTTAAAACTTTTAAGTTCGTCGCGTCATTTCGTTGCTATGAAATATGAATGAATTTCGTTAGTATGAAAAATGAAGGACATAGACATGATGTTTACCCGTAATGAATATTATGTACCACATAGACAGACGTTATTTGTTCACGATAATTACGTTGGAAATTTATTAATCTATAATTATATAAAAAGGCTTGTCCTGACTGACTGACTGACTGACTGACTGACTGACGATCAACGCACAGCCTAAACCACTGAAGTTAGAAACTTGAAATTTTGACAGTAGGTTCCTTTTATGACGTAGGCGAGCACTAAGAAAGGATTTTTCGAAATTCGCCCCCCAAGGGGGTAAAAAGGGGGGTTAAAGTTTGTATGAAACTCCGTCATTTTTCGAGTTATACTCATGAAATTCGGTATTTAGGCTTTAAATTGAAAACAAAAAAGTACGTGTTTCACAGTTTTTAAAAATTCTACCCCCTAAGGGGTTAAATAGGGGTTGAATGTTTGTATAATAGTCCTTCGTTCTTCAAGTTATTTTTCAAGTTACGTTTATGAAACTTGATATTTTGGCTCTTGATTAAAAATAAAGAATTACGTATTTTACATTTTTTTTAAATTCTCCCCCCAAGGGGGTAAAAAGGGGGGTTAAAGTTTGTATAAAACTCCGTCATTTTTCAAGCTATACCCATAAAATTCGGTATTTAGGCTTTAAATTGAAAACAAAAAAGTAAGTGTTTCACACTTTTAAAAAATTCTACCCCCTGAGGGGTTAAATAGGGGTTGAATGTTTGTATGATAGTCCTTCGTTCTTCAAGTTATTTTTCAAGTTATGTTTATGAAACTTGATATTTTGGCTCTTGATCAAAAATAAAGAATTACGTATTTTACATATTTCGAAAATTCTCCCCCCAAGGGGGTAAAAAGGGGGGTTAAAGTTTGTATGAAACTCCGTTATTTTTCAAGCTATACCCATAAAATTCGGTACTTAGGCTTTAAATTGAAAACAAAAAAGTAGGTGTTTCACAGTTTTTAAAAATTCTACCCCCTAAGGGATTAAATAGGGGTTGAATGTTTGTATGATAGTCCTTCGTTCTTCAAGTTATTTTTCAAGTTATGTTTATGAAACTTGATATTTTGGCTCTTGATCAAAAATAAAGAATTACGTATTTTACATTTTTTGAAAATTCTCTCCCCAAGGGGGTAAAAAGGGGAGTTTCAATATTCATAGTTAAGACAGGACAACGTCTGTCGGGTCCGCTAGTTAATAATATTTCAGTAGTCTTGACCGTTAGTAGGTAAATACAGTACGTCGCGTCGCGTCCTCAGTATGAACAGCTCTTATAGGAAGGGAAGGGGGATGTTTACCCGTGACGGATATATCCCGCGTAGACAGACGTCAATCATTCGAGATATGATGGGAATTAATATTTCAGCTAGAGTGCGACCGAGGCGTCTTGATCGTTTCTAAATAGAGACGATGCTGTAACGACGTACTCGTATGTAAAGTGTTATGTTAACGTTTATAAACGTGAGATTATGAGTAATATCGGTTACTAATAAACTGTGATAGCGTTACTAAAGGTTCACCAAAATGAAGCATGGTAGCGTCACACGAGTAGGTAAATAGCCACACAGAGACTATAGAAACATTTTGTGATAGACTGTACAAGAAAGCGGCCGTTAAGTGCGTGTCCACTCGCGGATACTTGAGAAATCTGGGCCCCAAGTCTGCTATTTTACATGTCATTGTCATTGAACCGCAATACAATTACAATTCAATTATCATTGGTCCAAAATTTCGTAGTCTACTAAATTCACAATGGTCGGTGGTGGTCTTATAATTGAATTGTAATTCAATGATACCTCGGTATTGCCATTAGCTTAAAAAGCGTTTGCCGAAATGAGTTTAAAAAAAACTACATATTAAAAACGTTTATTAAAGCTAGATTCAAAGCTAGATGTGTCAGTGGCAAACCATCGGAAAACAATCGTGACGCCTTGAATTAGTAGACTACCAAAATTGCTAAAAGTAGCAATTGGGATGTCATTGATAGACAATTGAACTACAATTACAATAGCAGACTTGGGCCCTTGGTTTGCGCCCGCTCGGCCAGTGGACAAGTTGTGTAGCTTAAAATTAATGAAAACAGCAGGCATCATTTCCATTCCCTTATTGAGGATTTTGTGAGTATATAGTTCTTGCAATTCCCAAGGGCGCGTGGCTCATGGTTGTGTGTGTGTCGTATCTGTATAAATGTGAGCGAGAGCTTGCTGACCGCTCCCATCTAGGCTCCTGACCGGCACGCACACTTACGCAATGTGCATATGTACACGACATAACCACAAGTAAAGCTCACGCACCCTCGTGAATTGAAATAACTGTACCTATATTTTGATGTTTCCAAAGTAAACTCGTTTTACAAATAATTTATCGTACATTAATCACGAGTATTCGAGTATTTTACGTAATTAAATAAACCCATGTGTTTTTGTACATTTTTAATTTATTCCAGTAACACGATTTAATTTACTTCCAACTTCCAAAAAATGTGTGCACGTACCTACCAATTTAAGCCACTGCGCTATAAGGTTCATTATACCTCAGTACATTTTCGGATAAAAAATGTTCTACCCTCAAAACGCATCAAGTTTTGAAAGACGTGCGTGCGTCAATAAGGAATCAATCAAGTTGGACCCAAGGCGGGCGGGGGTGGGGTGGCGGAGGGCGGGCGGTCCTTGACCTGTCCTTGTTTACCTTTCAGCCTTGACGTTTGATGGATAGGACGTTACGTAATGTGTTTGCAATGCAGTATACGGGTATTAGCGACATGCTACTTCGTAAGTTTGTTATGGATTTATGATGTCCTAGTACCTTATAAAGTTACAACTATTTTTGCTAAAGTACTAAAGTAGGAACTATAAAAAAATGACGGCGCGCCGTAACGTAACGTGTGACTGACTGCAGGGCGTCACCAATTATGAACGCGCGCGTACGCGTGCTCGACAAACATCGTGCGAAGAAAAGATCAAGACGTGAGTGCCTTTAAAAATAGTTTAAGTATTATCATTAATAGTTATACCTATATTTTATTTATAATTTCAGTTGTTACGTTGCACACGTTGACGTCACATTTATTATAGAAGGTATCTTTACGAAAATGTTGCAGAATTGAATCCAGAGCCTCTAGTGTACGATCTTTCAATTTAATGCTAACTGTACGTAAACCTCATTTAGTTAACGTACAGTTAACGTTAACCTGAAAGTTACTGAGAACTCTGAACAGAAATCTGTTGAGTTCGAAACTTGATCCTCTTACAAACTCGGGAGTTGGGACTCCAATTTATATTTATCTGCCTTATTTATTTACCCATGATGTAATACGTAATGCATTAGAAATAAGTTAACCTTGATCGACTCTCAATCAGAAAAAATATGCAAAAAGGTCTGGGCACATTATGCAATTTTTACATATAATTTGTCCCAAACAAACAGTCCACCGACAAAATTCGCGCAATTAAAAATATATGGTACATGTCAATTAATGCTAAAATATGTCAATCAGCGTGACAGACGGACGGCGGGTGCCGGATTTTATGTTATTAATCAATCATGCGACCGACAATCCATTATTAATTGATAATAATTTGAATTTTGGTCGGATTGGTATCCACGTTTACCTTGCCAATTCACTTTGCGTCAGCTGTTTCGCTTACCTGAAAAAAAAAACGAAAAACTGTTAATTATTTTATTAAAATTAATTACTATCCACTCACTTCCTACTGCCTTTCTTTTATTTTAGGCGAAAAAAGTCAGAATCTAGACTCTACATAGGAACTAGGTAGTCCTTTAATCGAATTTATATTTTCAAAGTAGACTGTTGTTTTGCCATTTTAATTAAAAAAAAAAAAATTCTAAACTCAAAGTTCATATATCGATTTTTTCTGCTTCGCGATTCAAATGTAGCATTTTTTTGCATAATTTTTCTAAATTGACTCAAGAACCCTCAAAATATAGCAAAATTATGTAGTAATATTATTATTTTTACTAAAAAAATCTTACAACGAAATCAAATCGATAATTTTTAAAGGCTTGCCGTTTGACATTTAAATAAGGCTTTCAATAGTATGTACCTATCTACCCACTTATTAATATCTAGTTTACTTTAACACTACATAATAATAAGTATGTATGTATATTATGTACAAAAATTCGACAAACTACAATTTTATCAAGTTCATGAACTTAAATATTGAGTTTGATCTAAATCTCAAGTCTAAGTTGTGGTACAGAATAAAACAAAAAATAAATAAATAAACAAACTCGACGACTTTGGGGGAAGACGATCACGAAAGGTTGACCTAATTTTTCGTCTACCCCTAAATCGTAAAAATATTAATCGTTAAAATGAAACTTTGATTTGATGATAAAAAAATCACATACACTGAGTTACATGAACGTAGGTACTTGAAACTCAAAATGAAAGAATTCAAAGCCTAGCGCACATTCCATAAAAAAGTCCCCATTCGAATCCAGAATTATAGTCACTTGCTTCGTTATTGCACTGACAAAATGGGCCATCTTGCGTCCCGCTCCGACCTAGGGGAAAGAGCATAGAACAATGCGGGAGTGCTAAAATTTTATTCGCGGCACACGTGGGCCTGCCTGGGCCTGCCGAGCCTGCATTATGCAGACTTACTTAAACTAAAAAGAAAGATAAGTGCATATTTATACCATCCGAACGCGATATTTCCGCGCGACCGTCACTGTAAAGTGTTCGATTACGATTTAATGTCGCGGCGAGTCGAAATTTAAAATCTCTACCCCTTTTCCCATCACACGAAATTCAACCTTATTTGAAAGAACCTAAAGTCCAAATTCAATCGCTCGCCGTGATGAATATGTGGCTAGGGAGTCGCGCCGATACCGCATCGAGGTCGTTTCGTTACTGTAACGGTGCCTAGAAGCAGTCAATGGAATGGGGCTACTATATATTTTTTTCAAATAAACCTCTGTGCAGCGCTAGTCTGTACTCTGCACTGCCTTCAGTGTCATTACGCTTTACGATACGAACTAGGAGAATGTGGAAAGTTCGAAGTGTCGTTAGTTTTGCATGTTTATTCCGTCTACCAACATAGGGACACGGAAAAGAGCATTTTCATCACATAACTCACCCGAAAGAAAGGATACGTTTTACAGTTGTAGGGGATAAAAGCCTTAATTTAGTACCCACTTCTTAAAATATAGACACTTTTTGTTTACTAACTTTTGCCCGTGACTTCAGTTTTCGCTTAGACTTCTCTGTTTTTTTTTCGGCAAAAAAATAACCTATAATACATAGGGTTTACTTTAGAAAAGGAATAACTGGCAAGGATATGAAAAATCAAGTCGATTCGAAGCTTTATTATATTTCGCATACTAATACAATACTAGTAGACGCCCGTGACTTCATACGCATGGTTTAAGGTTTTTTAATTCCCGCGAGAACTCTCTTAATTTCTGGGATAAAAAGTAGCCTATGTGTTATTTCAGACTTGTTCCAAACTATAAATAATCTAACGCCATGCTAAATTTCAGCTGAATCACTTCTGTCGTTGCGGCGTGATTGAGTAACAAACATCCATACGGCCAAACTTTCGCATTTATAATATTAACACGAGTTAGTAGTCAAGAATGAATGAATTGTATAAAGTATTGTGTAAATTGAAATAAAGTAGTTATGTAAAAATCAGTCATGGCATTACACTCTAGACCATTCGTGAGTCACAGAAAACTGTCAGAAAACCAATCATCTAATATAGCCTATTAACATAACAAAAAATCATATTCCAAAGAAATGTGTCATAATAATTTATATACCATAAAAATGTGGTATTTCTAGCGGTTTCGAATTATAAATTTCTCGTAAATTCAAACGATTGACGTCCCGAGTGACGAATATGGTAAAACGTTAATCGCATTCGAGTTGACCCAGAATGCGAAATTTCTCTGACATGGCGGTGACAGGGTGACACATGAATTCTATTTTGGATGGTTAACAGCTATTTTAATATCTACCCGCCTTTACCTAACATCATGTGGGTAGTTTAGAGACCTAGGCCTTTACCACCAACGCTTGTATTGAAATGTCAATAAATGACATCTCAAAACAAAATTGAAATAATAGCTTTACTACTGCTGACAAACATCCATTCATCCTCACAATATTTTCGTACTTATATTCGTAGGAGTATAGGACATCTATTAAAAAAAAAAGACGTGTGGCACTCGGGGACTGCCGCGGTAAAGCTATTGCATAGCATTTTTTATCAATGCCATCTAGCGGTGAGAGGAGTCCCGTGTCAGGTTATTTTCGTTACGGAATTTCTGGATTCGGTCTCCACACTCAAGGCCCGCGATAGAAGCTATGCAATAGCTTAAAAAAATCGACAATTCCAACTAAAACAATTACCGTGGTATGTACTCTTGTAACTTTATTACAATGATGTCATTAAACCACGAATCAAGTCTAAAATCTTTAGAGTATAGGATAGTAGGTAGGACTAGGCTTTTTTTATTTTTATCATTTTATATTTAATGGTGACCTTTATGTCAGCCCTTTGTCAGCTCCATCGGTACACACAAAATGACTACTTAGATAGTATTAAATATAAGTTTATACAAATAAAGTGTTTTCATTTCACAACTATAATTTTAGTTATCATCACATTCAGAATTTGTCATCATTCTCTTCGGAAAATCCCGTAATCATAAACATACAACAACACGATGCTAATGCGATCGCACATAAGATTCTTTGCGGAGGTCGTAAAGCCGTCAGGAGGTGACGGATTGCCGCTTGTTGTTGGGCTTGGCAGCGCCTCGGCCGGAGCTCCTACGCGTGATTGCGTCAGCGCATTCATCAACATCAACTTTAACCTCAAAACGCAGTGTCCGATGTCATCTTCAAAAGACAAAGAGGGCATGTACGGTCCGACACGATGATTTTTCATGTGAACAATGTCACAATACAAAAGATACTCGCGACGCTGTTATGACATTTACATATTGCGCTTATCATCCGTAAACGTTTTATTACTCACCGATATAAATGTATTACGTACTAGATATGGTATACCGAACGCTCACCTTGTTCAACTTACATGCACAGTCGACCGTGCATTAGTTATCTGGCATGGGCGATGGGTAATGGCGACGTACAAACGAGGCGCTGTCTACGCGATAAAACTTTTTAAGCACCTAATTTTAAATTGAAAAACCAACAATAAGTACCTAAGTATATAATTAAAAATTAAATTAAAAATATATCTGAGTAAGTAATTAAAAAACAGAGGGTTCGCAGGTTTTGGACGAAGTCACGGGCAAAAGCTAGTACTACTATAATTCAATGTATTTTTTGATGTACTTAATTGTTTTTGTTATTATTGTTGAACGTTATCTCTGAACCACGCATACCTAATTCATATTTGCTATGTTATATTATTTGTAATTAAAACAATAATTTTATTATTATGTCAATTTAAATAACATTATGTTTAAAATATAAACGTGAAAGTAAAGACAAAGTTGCAAAAAAAAATATCATCAAAAAACACCCAGTACACAGTACTCAAACATCGAAACAAATCCTAACTGTTGATAACGTAGGTGTACCATTTATTTATGACCACAAAATTAAACATGATTCTGTCATAAAACAAGAAAAATAATACGTTATTCAACAATATACGGCTCGGTGCGGTGGGCGAGCAGCTCGATAAATACCGACGACTTCCCGTCCACTGTCGACAACTCTAGACCAAGCGTGTATTTTTATAGCTTGAAGATTAAACGTGTTCGCTCATTTGTTAGCGCCGCACGCACCACACTATAATGATAAACTAAATGCTGTCCGCGACTTCATCCACGTGGATAAGGGTTTTTTAAATTCCCACGAGAACTCTTTAATTTTCTGGGATAAAAGCCTATGTGTTAATCCTGGGTATGAGCTATCTACATTCCAAATTTCAGCCAAATCGCTTCATTCGTTGTGGCGTGAAAGAGTAGCATAGGTACAAACTTTCGCCTTTATAATATTAGTGTAATGTAATGTGATGTGATAGTGTGATATGATGTGATGATCTAAAAAACGGCATTCTCTAATCGATAGAGTAAACGGTTTTAATTGCATGAGTAGAACACCCGAAAATCAAATGCACGTAAATTCACAAACATGATGATTAAAAAAAAAATATTTTCAATTAAAAATCAACTTCAAATGCCACTACAAAGTATAAAATAATTTTAGTTAGTATACGTCTATTGAAGTCTGGTGGGCCTCAATAGAAACGACGAAACCGATGCGCTACTCGTTTCTGTGTAAACATAATTATTGATTTTGGGTGTAGATACACAAATATGTATTAGGTCGTGAAAATGGTTTGATGAACTTTATTGCTTATCGACAAAGTTTATGCTACGAACTTTTTAACTTATATAAACTCTGAACAGATACATAAAATAATTTTATGCACTTCAGTTTAATAGTTAATCTGTATTTTTAAAATAATTGCCTTATGCGATTATTTCAAATTCAAGCAATTCAAACTAAACAAACGTTTTTCAATTTTTATTTGTTGCTCAGGGCTAATCTTCGTAATTCAGCTGCGTTTTCTGATGCAGAATCGACATTCGAGCTCCTTTAATAAATAATTTACGTTTTAGTCTCTACAGCGTTACGATTCTCTAAAAATGATTGCATCAATACAGTGTAACGATTGCAATGGTCTCTGATTGGCTGAATTTATGGCGTCCTTGCTTCTTCAATGCATTTCAACCAATAGTGGGAAGGAACCAGCCAATATGAGATCATTGCGATCGTTACACTAATAGAATCATTTTTAGAGAATCGACGTACTGGTCTCGACCATAGTGATTAGTGGTTTTGCTGCTCAGTTTTACTTTAAGGTTATGTTATGCCCTCGCATTTGTTGCATAGTTTTTTTAATATTTTGTATTTTCTTAAAATCTCTTACTTCAAGCATCTGATCATTAAACTTTTGCAATATGGTGACGTTATCTACATTGCGCAAGATAGCTCTCCTCAGTTTAGGCGCAGTTGGTGGCAGCGTTGCGCATTATCATATCGATAAATTAGATAACAGGTACGACATAACAAATTCATGGACCAGAAACTATGCGTCCAATGCGCAATGGGATAGCAATTGGGACCACCGTGACCCAGAATCAATAGTCAAACCACCTGAACCAGGGAAAACTGACGATGAGAACAGATACAAGGAGCAAATAGAAAAAGCGAAGAGCAAAGCTGTGCGCCACCTCATCCTCATCAGACATGGTCAATACAACCATAACGAGGAGCGAAATCTCACAAAATTAGGTAGACAACAAGCAAATCTCACAGGCAAAAGACTAGCAAGTCTAAACATTAAATGGAACCTTATCGTCGTATCCACTATGTTGAGAGCACAGGAAACTGCAAAAATTATACAGGAGCATTTACCAAAAGATATAGGGGTTGTAGACTGTCAGTTGATAGAGGAAGGCGGGCCTATATGTCCAGTACCACCTGCAGAACGTTGGGTACCTGACCGCACATTCTTCCGAGATAGCGCTCGCATAGAAGCCGCGTTCCGGCGCTACTTCTTCCGCGCGCCGCCGGAGCAGACGCAGGACTCTTACATGATGCTGGTGTGCCACTCCAACGTCATACGCTTCTTCGTTTGCAGAGCCCTCCAGTTCCCCCCAGAAGGGTGGCAACGGATGTCCCTGAAGCACTGTTCTATCACGTGGGTGACAATACTACCCAACGGCGAAGTGATCCTACAGTCTCTGAGCGATTCGGGGCACATGGACCCCAAATATATCACAAACTGATATCAGCTATAGTGGGAAGTTAATTAAAAAAACGGTAAAGTGAGTGTCGGACCCACAAACGAAGGATTTCATACCATCGTACAAGATTAAATACAACTTTTCAATCGAGCTTTTAATGGAAACGCCCTTTAGTTTTTAGGCTTCCGTAGTAAAACTACAAGAAACCCTTATATTTTACTATCAGCCGAGCTACAACATGCAAGCTAAACCTACGTATATATATTACATACTACACAAGTATTATTTACTAAAATTAAGTCTATTATACTTTATCTCTTACTGCTTGGTGATTTTTATTCATGCACAGTCAGCACATTGCACTTCGCAAGCGTTACTTTATTAAATAGAAGGCTACAGAGAGGATAATGAAAATACCCAATTTTTACATTCCGCTTCTGAGGTGCGGGCTTACAAATGTGCGATCACCTTCGGACGTGTATTTTTATATATCTACGATTTATAAGCACTTTTAATCAAAGAGTAATGGGCAATAAACGCTGAGTAACGGGGCTGACGACGAATGATCCTAGAATTAGAGCTCAGCCGCGGACAGACAGACATACTCGAACTGTGTCGCGCGGAAACAAATATCTATATAGATACTAGGTACTACACATAGCTTGAAAAAGATTTTTTATTGTGGTGTATATCGACCGTGACCACCGACTTATTGTAAGTGACATTTTTTACCAAAATTGAGTTTATTTATTACTAGCTTTTGCCCACGGCTTCGCTCACGTTAAGTTCGATTTTTCAAACCCGTATTTTAAGGGTTGAATTTTCAAAAATCCTTTCTTAGCGGATGCCTATATCATAATAGTTATATGTATGCCTAGTTTCAGGCCAATCCTTCCAGTTATTTGAGCTGTGCGTTGATAGATTAGTCAGTCTATCAAACAGTCAGTCAGTCACCTTTTCCTTTTATAAATTTAGATTACAACTGATATTTTAAACTATAAAGGACTAATGCACGTCGACATTTCCTATGCAAATGGAAAGTGCTAGTCTGTATATTGAAAAAAAAAAAAACTAAATAACATATAGGTATTATTTGAAGTTAATATGATATATTCCCGGGAAATGAATACGTGCCCTAGTCCTTTCTAATTTAAAAATATCGTTTGCAATAAAAAACGCAATTTAGGTAAAAAATGTCGCTTACGATAAGTCGCCGGTCATGGCTTGATATGTGCCTCTAAGCAGTGAGCTCGGGAATTCGGTGAGCTAAAAATATACCTAGTCTATAGTAATCTATAGTAATCGTAGTCTATAGTAATCTTTATAGATGAATCACAAATGGACTTTTTTAGAACTTATTGTCCGTTTATCAATACACTTAAGAATTATTCAACACTTCAAAGAAGTCCGAACTTCCGAGCCTCCCATACAAATTAAGACTGAACCTTAGAGTAATTATCCAAATATAAATATTCTTAGGACTGAATCAATAAACTCAATATAATTTACTAAAAAAGCTGAAAAAAATAAATTTCAAACAGTTAATTATTACAATATAAATACAAGGTGTTTGTTAATGTGTATAACTTACCAGCAACCACCCATGCACTTTGACCCTATAAACACAATGGCGGTGGTAAAAAGTGAAAATTAATTATCAAAAACTTTCATACAAAATTAATTAATTAATTAAGAAAAAAACATTTTGGAAACCCTAACTGGAGACATAACAACAAGTTCAAAACGAGTGTTACCACTCATGCTTTTGATTTTACCCGTTTTCCCTCAAAAAAAATTCCCTAGAAGTCCTTGAAGAAGAAGAAAAAAGATTTTGACTTTCTTTTGGCAAATAACTTGTAAAATGAAAAACTGAATACTGCTTTAGGTAGAAATTTAAAAAATACTTATTAACAAAAGTGTTACATTTGAAAAGCCACATTTTCATCTCAAGAACTTACCTAACATTTGGTAGTTACTGTTAGATTCCAAAATTATTAAATGCACTCGCAATTATCATCAATTCCTTTAAAAATAGTTAAGCAAAAATCTTGTATAATACAAGTATTTTGTGTTGTTTTTCCCCAGGTAAAGGCAAAATTCCTAAAGACGTAAACACTTTGGTCCCCTACACTATTTCCAAGAATTTTACTTTGACTCCGCCCCGCGAGTAAAGGCGAGGCTACACACAAGATTTGCGGTTGCGTTTACGCAACGAAAAATTTCATCGCATAGGACATCGTACGAGTAAACTCTTACCATTATTTTAGTTTCTAGTGAGACATGGACCGCACTAAATACTACTTCTGCTAGCGTTAAGATGCATCAAGAAAAAACACAAAAGAAAGTACCTACTGCGTATTCATCTCCTCAAAATTGAGATGTAAACATTTACATACTTCCTTCCACGCTTGTTTTTGGAAATTTATCTTTGTATTCTTCCACTGGTTTCTCCCAAAGGACAGGAGGTTCCTGAATCAAGGAAATCAGATAATCGATATCGTAATTAATCATCTTGACATGCACACGCTGGGAAGTGTGGATACCGCTAGAATGTTAGTACATCGTCGCATCGCAGGTTTTATGGTGCACAGAGGACATTTCCACGGTGCGTTGTGGTCGCGACGTCTATGATTTTTACAATGCCCTCAGTGAAGGCGCGCCCTTACGGTGTTTCGACGTATTTAATATTCAAACCACGTACGCGGCATCGGTAAAGGAACTAAAACTAGCACTGTACTGCAAGCGATAATAATAATTATTGTATCGTTTTGAAATTGATTTATTATTAAAAATATCACACACATTCATTCCTTCATTCACATACAGTAATTGTTAATCAAAACCACAACACAAATTAACGAGATATTAATTACCTGCAAATAAAGAGGCGGCAGTCACTTTATGGACTACGTAGGTACGGACTTTAACTTACGGAGTCCGAAAGTAGTCTGGAATATTCTTGCAAAAATACAAGATTTCTAATCGGTTTTCACTCTACTGAACAATACTACAGGTTACAGGTTTAATTGCATGCCGATTAATGGTTAGGTATCGCATCTGGAATATTTTATCGCAACGTTATAGCATAACAAGTACTACGTTGTAGGCCTACACACATTCATTCATAGTTTTATCGTTGGCAGTGCATTGCCATTGAATCAGCTGTTTTAAAGGGCTGCCACCTATACATTTATGGTGAACTTTTGAACTCCTCATAACTTGGCCAGGATATGAGCTACACGTCTCATGATATTTTTTCATGTATCTATACACCGACCCCAACTTATGGGTTTCGGTAGGATAGGGACATTAACTAACACCTTGTATAACAAAATAAAAACTTAAATAAATTAAAACTACCACTACTTATATTTACAAAAAATACACGCCGTTAATTTAATTTAATTTAATTTCAAACTAAAGTTGCAAGGGCGTTTAAAACTATAACATATTTTCGGGGAAATCTGACAAACTACAAAAATATATGAATTCTCTAAAGTGTGTCTAATAAATATTGAGTTCGATAGGTTAGTATTCAAATAGAATCTTCTACTGTTGGAATAGGAAGAAACTTATCATAATATTCTATATACATAGTTATAAAGGAAAGCAAAATAATTCGTGTATATATTATAACGTAAACGCCATTAAATGATTAAAAAGATTTATTATTAATAAAAAAATTAAATAGTTTCTCTAACATGAACGACATGGCGCCATCCTCAAACATTTAATTCAAGAAGTGAATACATTATAATGTTATGGAAAAGTATACCTTATAAATAAGTCATATTCATCTTACAATCACTCATGTAAATATAGCTTTTAACTCTATTACTCATAAGAATAGAAGTGACAATCGCTTAAGAGTTGACAAAAAGTAGTTGTCAAAGAGTCGGTGGGAGATTTTGACATATTATTTAATTAAAAGCTTTATTTTAAATATAATAAAACGTTCGCGTGGATTGAGGTTTTTAATTTCCGGAATAAAAGGCCTATGTGTTATTCCAGATTATAATCTACATTTGTGTCAAATTTCAGCTAAATCGGTTCAGTCGTTGCGGCGAGATTGAGTAACAAACTCCCGTACATCCAAACTTTCGCATTTATAATATTAGTAGGATCATGAAATATAGAAGTCATTTTTTTATTCAATGCCAAGATGGTAAATGACGATGCAGTCTAAGATGGTAGCGGTCTAACTTGGAAGGGGTATGGTAGTGTAGATTCACATATGCCTCTAATCGGTTTTTATAGGCCATCGTACCGGAACGCTAAATGGCTTGGGGGCACGTCTTTGGCGGTAGGGTGGTAACTAGCCATGGCTTCAACTTATTTGAAAACTTCAGCTTAATTCAACTAGGCATCAAAATTTTCCGCTAGCTCTTCAGCTATAAATAAGATGACAAAAACATAACTAACAACAATGCTATAATTCACGCGTCTCGCGATTATGACGGACGCCATTTATATTCAAATGGTCATGAATACAAAACAGCTTCGACTTTTATATTCGATGATAGATTGAAACTGATTAGCGCTGAGATGTCGAAGTTCACTGACCTTATTATGAGAATCTCTTGAGAATCTTTAATAATATTATCGTCGCCATTCGTGGGCGATCGTTCGACAGTAGCTTTTTCCTCTGGCGCCGTCCGCACAGTTATGTAAACAAGAATATGGTGATGTAATAAATTATTATTATTATTATTTAAAAAAAATAGGGTATGTGGATGATGATGCTATTACGGATGTTTTTTTAGTTAAATTTTTAATTTACACTTTTTAGTTAGGATTATAAGTAAAGATAAACGCAATCTTAAAACAACTTTATATTGTCGTAAATCGTAAACGGTCATTCAAAATGAAAAATGATAAGAGAAACCTAACAATGATTATCAAGTAGCTATTCAATCCTACCCCACTTAACATAGTTTATCGATTAGCAAGAAAAGGTTTGAGTTATTTTGCTATAATACGCCAACAGAAAAATCTGGTATGGTCGAACATGCAGTTAAAAGTATGCACCGCTTACCTTCCCAACCAAGCAAAAAAGCCAAGTTCCCAAGCAAGCAATGGCTTGGAACTTGGCTTTTTTGCTTGGAGTTCTGTATAATCTCTTACTTCCATACTTCGCCAGCATGATTGATTGGATTGATGGATTTGAACTTATTATATCAAAAGTCCCGTTTAAATAATGAGAATAAAAAATAAATAAAAAAAATACGGATGTCGCACTTGTGGCCTAGGTACTAAAGATGATTCTGTGAAGAATCGCAGCGACGCCGCAGGAGCGAAGCAGCGACACCGCAACGCGTACAAACCGATGGAGTATGGGTTGAATTTACACTGCCATACCCATTCTAAGTTAATCCACTACCACCTTAGACTGCATCGTCGCTTACCATCAGGTGAGATCGCAGTCATGGACTATCTTTATCTTGTCATTGAATTAAAAAAAAAGCATCTATCTTTGATCGCGCGTCATACATCTCGATAGCTGGACCTTTTATCGCCTTGCAACATGCACTCCGGACGAGACGAGTGAAACAACGCAGGTGCCACAATTTATGCGCCCGCTGATGTACGACTCGCTGAGGATGTGCAGTGGCCTGAGTAAATATGCGAATACATGGTCAATCAGCGGCCGTGTTTATGTTGATGGAGTTATAAGCGACTTGCATTGTGCGCGCGTGCAAAAATTGTGTGAATTATTTTCAGTGTAAGAGAGTTGAGTGATCGGCCAAACCCTCTCACCAGACCAGACCAGAAATTATTAATACCCAAATTGCATCCGCCGGCTATCGAACCCGAGACTTCTCATATACCCGAACCACCTACTGAACCGCAAGGCATCGTACGAATCTGCACCGCTACGTGGTCAAAATTCCACGATCTCGCACCAAGCGCTTTGCTTCCTCGTTCCTAATACGCACCACAAAAATTTTGAATGCCCTTCCGGCTTCCTTTTTTCCAACCAACTCTTTAAATCAAGAGTGAATAGGCATTTTCTAGGCAACCGCGCACCATCTTAAGCTGCATCTTCACTTACCATACTTACAATATCGCTGATAGAAGACCAAAAGATAGGAGACATCCGCCATCCAATCATTACTTTAAAGTCACATCTCATTCGTTAACAATCTCAAAGTCGGCGCTCCTTGCCAACACACCGTACCAAGTAGGTCCGCCTCCCAGTCCGGGCACCGGTTCATAAATTAAGAATCGGTATGTCCAATACTGCCTCCTGGCAGCGCGCCAGTCACCCCTGACATTAGCAGCTGCTAAAAATGACAGCTTTAAGGGGCATCCCCTTGAAACATCGACATACTTTAAAGGGAGCGGGATGGTAGTGCTGGCATGATTTCATCTTGCCCAATTTAAGCTGGGTATTAGATAGCATTGGGTTTACGACCAAATTGTTTGTTAGGTTTGTCTCTGAAGATAGCCTTCGAGCTTTTGTACATTGCTACGTTTGCTTGGAGTTAGGTTAGATAAAGTTTTTGGACTAAAACGTATCCTATGTCACTTTCCAGAGCTTTAGATAGTTTAGAAAAAAGTAAAAAAGTAAATTCACAAAAACCAATATAACATTAGTTGCTCAAAGGTAGCCTTATCGCCTGTTGCAAGCTTTCATAGATAGTATTTAACAATGACCTTCTATACACACATAGACTATGTATAGAAGGCCATTGGTATTTAAGGAGCCTCAAGTAATTATAATATACAAGCGATAGATGTAGTGCGTTATGCTTTTGATATATCATCTGTGCAGAAACATCCTTGTATAACTTACTATTTGATACCTGCGACTTCATCCCGAGGAAACTTTTTGATTTTCCGGGATAAAAAGTAGTCTATGTCACTCTCCAGGTCCTCAACATTTGCAAAAAATCCCACAAAATTAAGGAGTTTCCGCGGTATTTTAAAAAACTTGAGAGGTGTCAAGGGACACCCGGATGGAACGAAGTTCAATGCGAAATAGAAATGAAAATATCTGGCTTGCTTTCTATAAGAGAGAGAGAGACAGACAGAGAAACATGCGACGAACATAGCAAAAAGTGTCGTGACAACTTTTCGTAAGAATTTTTTCCGTCTAGCCCCCTTTCACAACGCGCGATAAGGAACTTCGTTCCAAAACTAAATCCACTCGACCGAAGTCGCGGGCATCAGCTAGTAATATTATAAATTGATCAACTCAAACATATCCTCACCTTCGTTGATACAATCGTGATTGTTACAGGAATGGTTCGTTCCGAAGTGGATCTGGTTCGTGTCTATTCGTTCCTTTGATACATCGCGAGCCAACGAGAGACGGCTCCAACGTTGTTATTATCAGATTATTATGATTATTTAGTTTACGTTATCACCCAGTGATGGAATCAGGTACCTATTTTACCTAGAAATCATCTGTGAAGTCATCTTCAGATTTACGTAGGTACTATACAGTTCCTTCTACTAGCATATAATACAAATTGTATATATCAGTTTTAAGTTTGCGATCGACTCTTGAATTATATTGACCTATATTGACCTTATAAACTTCTAAAATAGTAGAAAATTTCTTTACTTGTTTGTTTTTTGTTCGCCCTTTAAACGTACCCGTACTTCTTATTCATCAGGAAACTCTACTTCTACTATTCATCAGGAACTAGGCACAGAAACAGTTTGCTTCTTGGAAACAGACACGGGATGCTTTTTATATATGACTAGAAGCCCGCGCCGACTTCGTCCGGGTTGAAAATTAAATATTTGTTCTTGTGAGCTTCTTATAGGAGACGATTGTCAATAAGATCACCACAGGAACCACACGAATATTCCGCACCGATACCCGCCACCGTGCCCCGCCGCGCCAGCCGGCACCATTTTATTATTTTGTCACGCGGATATATTAATTTTCCGATAACTCCTAAGATATTTATTTAAATTGTATAGTGTAAAGGGCAAATATGTTCTAAATTAAATACTTACGATAATAAACATATTTAATTAGATATAGATTGACATCACATCGGTTAAAGAAGCTTCGAAAATAATTCATTATTTTTAATCAAAATTTGAAAGATAGAAATTTATTTAGAACTCTTTAAGAGGAATAATTCACCCATACATCATTTTCATCCAATAACAGTATATGACCCAGCGCACGCCTTGAAAACGTTTAAGAGTCAAAAAAATTTCCGACTTCTTTAACAAATTTGTTCATAATATCTAGCCATAATACATTTATTAACATAATTATAGCCTATAACCATCTGGAATAATGTACCTTTGAAATGGTAAAAGAATTATTGTAATAGGTGCGGTGGTTCCAAAGTTTGCTCCGGACATACATACAAACTCACAAAATTCGCGCTCTCTCTTTATTATAATAGTATAGATAAAAAAATATGTTTAAAATATCCTATATATTATGTTACCTATTGTCAAAAATCCCTAGAGAGAATGACAGGGGATCGTGCTGTTAGGAGAGCATACTTGGGTCGCCCAATAGGAAAACGCCCCGTTGGACGACCCAGGTATCGCTGGGTAGACGAAGTGTCGAAGGACCTGCAAGCCCTCAATGCACCCAATTGGCGTGAAGCGGCGCAGGAGAGGCATGAGTGGCAGCTTCTGGTGTCGGAGGCCAAGATCCTCTTTGGGTCACTGAGCCAGCGAAGTAAGTAAGTAAGTATTGTCAAAAATAGTAATGAACCACTTAGGTCAAAAGTATACTGAGATTTTTGGAATAATTGAAAATATTAGAATGTGCGAGAGAGAGGGAATGATAAACGTAAACTGCCTCTTAATCACCAGACTAACAAGGTAGTACCTAATACAAAAGCAACATTTCTAATATAACCTAACAAATCTAATTAAAAGTATTCAAACTAAAATAACAGTAAAATAAACATCTTCTTCACGCTAATACGAGTAGCAGGAAAATCGTGTTAGGAATGATGAAAGCATCGTAAAATTTATTTTAAAACAACATTTCACTCACTACGAATATATAAAATCATAAATTAAATGAAGATATAACTAAGAACATTTAGATGTTAGTGCAAGAGCTAGTGCTCATAAAGAGATAGGTAGTAGGTCAGATTAATTTGTCTTTGTTTTGTTAAAACGGATATTGGCGAATAACACAAATTAAATAAACACTTTAAAAAATACATACAATAATAAAAATTATTAACATAAAATTTGACGTTACAACCACCAAAGAAGACTTAGTGCAGTTATCGCAAAACTGAAAGTTTGTAGGTCTCCTTATCCCTTCAAGTAGTACCAAAAATTTTCACTCTTTTACACTAATACAAATGATTAGTTCTTCTACCTTTGAACTAGTGGGACTTTCGCAGTAGTACAACTGCGTCTAAATCTTTTTATCAGTTAAATAACTGGGGAAAAATTCTTGGGGAAATGGGGAAGAACTCTTTCTCCTTGGTAGTGAGAGTAATTCAAGGATTCTGATTGTGTAAGCAGCGAATTTAAGGAGAGCGTTACTTAACCTATCATAAAGTTAGAATACAAAAAGGGTCCACCAATAAACCGAATGTTTACCACAAATATTAGGTCAGATCAAATTTAGATTTTACGACGTGAAAAACGTGACGTTTTAAAATATCGCCCCGTGCCACATTCTTGAGCTAAGGGGACTCTACCGGCCGTAAAACTGGAATAGGTACAAACACGTATAAAAAGGTATAAAATCCTTGATGTTTCGAAATCTGTAGGTGTTTCCCTTCATTTATGTCCTTCAGTGCCGTTAGCACAAATTAGCTCATGTTATCATAGATAAACGAGCAGCAAAACATGATAGTAATAGAATAAAAACTGAGCTACGTATTTTTATTTGACAAGTTTCTATTTGGGGCACTGGCTTTAGAAATATGGACTTAGTTAAGTTTTGAAATAAGACAGTTGAGTTTTATTTTAGGCACTTTGACGTTTTAAACGACCCTTTAAAGTTTCGATGCTCGAAATTCGTTAACGCTGTCGAGATGCATAAACTCATACTAACTACACAGACCAAATCCAATTGGATTTACGGACGGAAAGTGCGTAAAAACCGAAACCTACATATTTTGCGAAGTCTAATAAATAAGAAATTAGTGCTTATTCTGATGTTCATAATCTGTATTGACGTATCTAAAAATAGCGAACTGGATTAGCACCAATTTGCTATTGAGCACTTGACACATCCCAGAACTGTATTGGTGTTTAAGTCCAATTGGAATGGACAAATATGGTTGATAGCGTCTGTCAGACAGTAAGGACAAGTATTTTAATGGTAATAGATAGATTAGGTAAATCCGCTTTTTAATCATTGACCGTTTTGGTATTTTGTTTCTTAGTCAATAGTGTTTAGTCTTAAGACATTACATGCACACAGACAGACATACAGGCAGATTCGCTTTTTAGTCATTGGACGTTAAAGGTAACTAGCCCACGGCTTTGCTCAGTTTAAGATTTTTTGAAAACCTCTATTTTACTCCCTTAGGGTTGAATTTTCAAAAATCCTTTCTTAGCGGATGCCTAAATCAGATAACTATCTGTATGCCAAACAGCCCGAACCGATGAACGTTTTGATTTGATAGATTAGTCGATCAGTCAGACTGTCAGTCACCTTTTCTTTTTATATATTTAGATATGCAGCAATGGCGTCATTAACGGTTGGGTGATCAGATTTTTAGTCAAAGTGTTATCGATAGTGGTGTCTTTGAGTTCAGAATCAATGAATTTGATACAAAATTGTACACGTAAATATTATAACCCGGGTAGGAATGTACAACGTATAATTAATCTGTCATACCTATTGCTAAATAATTTTAAGCAACTAATCACTAAAAGACAACACCACAATAATAAAACACAAAACAAGGTGGGTGTCCACACAGGTAGTTCGTACGCGGGACATGGAAAGTCAATTAGTCGACGGTAGCGCCATCTTTTAATTGCGCGTGACAGCTGCGCGGGCGCAATGGATTTAGATTGTGGGTGTCCCGGCGGTATTAATGAGTGAATACTGATTAGCTTGTATCTGAAACTCTTCGAAATTGCATACTCTTCTTACATGGGGGCTTTAATGTAAAATGCTAATAATAACAAATGTTGCTTCTAATTAAATAATGAATGCTTGCCAATTTGGATTTTGTACTCGAATTGTTTGATTGCTTGTAATCACAGAAGCTTTTTCATAACATCTCTAAAATTCTAATAATGAAGGAAGCTCACATAATAAACGCGTTTTCGATATTGAAATTAGTAAAAATTACCTTTTTCTTTATTCAAATATTAAGGATTCTGCGTTGCGCACGCGTTGAGTCGGGCTGTCTTGTCCCCGTTTGAATGTGCCACCTATCTCTCCCCACTAAGAGAGGGGAACCCTAAAGAAGACGTATCTCGGCACCACAATCCATTGTCCATTGTTTTTGCTCGATGTTATTTATGACGGACGACATTATTCCCGTCTTACTCCAACTCCTTGAAATAACATCTATCTATCCCGCTCTTAGAAGCCTTCCGTCCGGGAATGCCGTAGCTAATAAATTACGTTTCAAAAGATTATTTATTAGATTATTCATGGAGAGGTATTCTTGTGCCGTATTGGTTTGAAGGACATTTAGTGCTTCGGCTTCGGTTTTTGGACTTTTTTGAACTTTTTTCCTGATTGATTTGTGGCACGGCGGCGTTCGAACAATGGGGAGGGACGCGTCGGATTGCATTCGTCTTGCGGTGTTTGATTCATGGGGACATGTTTACTAACAACAGACTAGCTCCAGGCTTTATGGAGTTCTCAAATAAAAGACTTGTATGCTCTTTTGTTACTGCTACAATTTAAAATTGTTTAGGTTACGGATTTAGTTTTCTGATACTACGCATCGTACAAATCCGATAAACAATATGGCATCCGTATTTTGATATTTTTCGTTAAAATAAGCTTTTATGTGAGTCGAAACTGATAAAAGATAATTTGAGTTATACAAAACGTTAGTTATCCAAGTTAGTTCCACACCTGACATCGATAAAAATATATGAAAACAGCAGATGTTAAATTCTGATAGTATTAAAACGAGTGAGAAGAATCCAACTCGCACATAAATCTCGTAATACGCGTTTCGGTCCGTCAAAAAGCCGCCCGAATAAAGATATCCATCCCATTATTATGCGGCCATTAATTAACCTACACGAAAGTTTTAATTAAAAAAAAGGAACTCCACAAGAAAGGAGCGACACAGACGCGCCGACGAATTCAAAATCCCCCGCGTCTCAACCGCCATAAATAATTGGAACAAAAACCCTCCCCCCCTCATCCCCAACCCCCCCGGATAAGTGTCTAAAATTTTCACAATCCGGCAATAAAAAGATAATTTATTAGAATAGCTCTTATTGTTTTCGTTATTTATGTGTATGGAGTAATGTAATCTAGCCGGGCCCTAAATAAATAATTTCACTTTAATGTCCCTCCTTGCCTAATCTCCTCAGCGGTCCGCGTGGTCCGCGTTTTGTGAGCAGTAATGGCCACCCGAGGTATTTTTAGGTGTAAATAAATATGATTTGTTGTTGCGCTTATGACAGAATTTAATTTCGCCCTGCAAATCTACGGATATTTTAATGAATCCCCCGATTCGCTTTAGGCCGATGATGTAGCTCTTTAATCGACTTCGAAAAATGATGACAATGTTAATTTTTAATAACATAATATTTATTGACCCAAAACTTCTTATAACCTAATAACGACTAAAATAGCGTAAACCATTAACGACTCATAGAAAGTTTAAAAATGTTTATTTTTGTGTGTTTTTACTGCGTTTTCATAATTTGTATCCATGTGTGCTGTGTTAAGCAAATAAACGTATTTTCTTTCTTTCTTTTTTAAACCAACAAAAAACCATGAATTAACAGTAAACGTGCATACGCTTGTTGTCTGTCACTATACACGCTACATTATCAGAAGGTTTTATAATACAAATTATAATATTGATAATTGATGAATTTTTTATGTAATACGGGAAGTTTTTTACCCGATTTAAACCAATGGTAACACGGAAAATAATACAAACACCGGCAATAATTTGAAACAAAACTCGGTTCCCCCATTGACAAAGAAAGGGTTAAACGAGAGGTTACAGTCAGCTCTACATACAGAGCAACGGTTATAAACTTAAAAAAAGTCCATTATTCATAACTGTTATAATGGCTACGGAACCAGTGACACTTAAACTCTACTCTACAGAAAGTATTAAAAAGTAAATAAGTTATTAAACGAGTTACATGGGGCTCGTTAGACCCACTCACCTGCCCCGGGGCCTCGGAGATCATGAAAAGACCCCTGATGAGGTCGGATGTTCACGGCGCACAATTCAATAACATTCAATAATAAATTGGTATTTTTTGCGTTTGCGAAATTTTTCGTACCCATTAAAATATTAACCCATTGTGAATAATATTATTTATTACTAGCTTTCTTCCGCGACTTCGTCCGCGTGGAATTAGATTTTGGGGTGGAATTTTCAAAAACTGTGACACACGTACTTCTTTATTTTTAACTGAAAGCTCAAATACCAACTTTGATGGAAACAGCTTGAAAAATGACGGAGTTTCATATAAACTTCCATCCCCTATTTAAACCCCTTAGGGGTGGAATTTCCAATAATCCTTTCTTAGTGTGCGCCTACGGCATAAAAGGAACCAACTGTAAAAATTTCAAGTTTCTAACTTCAGTAGTTTAGGCTGTGCGTTGATATCTCAGTCAGTCAGTCAGGACTTTGAATTTTATATATGTATACAGATTTGAGGTTGTTTATATTTTCTAAACAGATAACTAACTGAATTTAAAGCTACGCCTATATACCTACCTACAAATAAAAAACTATCTCTTATTGAAATTATGTCTAATATTAATATTTATAGCAATTGTAACATACAAGACACGGTAATAACTACTGCAAGTCTTACTATAGTATAATATTAAAGAAGCATGCATACCAATAAACATAAGAAAAGATCGCAACCCACTGCAGATACGGTGAAGCAGAACTTCTGGGGTGACCATTTTCTGAAAATTAGTGGACGTGTGGGGGTAGGTGGTCCCCCCCCCCCTCGCGGCGCATGATTTACGCCACTCCCGTATTATGTTTTGACTTTAATAAACAGAGCGTTTGTCACGCAGACGGGGCGACGCCGGCCCGCTACTTGTACGGACGGCGACATGTATTTCATAACGGACCAATTATTATGATCTTGTCTACATTATCAAACAAATTATTATATTTTTATTAATCACTAAATTTTGCTCGCAACTACGCCCACTTGTATTTTTTTGAATCCCACAGAAACCCTTTGTATTTCTTAGATATAAAGTGGCCTACGTCACTTTTTTTTAGGTGTTCAACTATTCTTATGCATAATCATCCGTTACTGCGTGATTGAAGGAGAAACCAAAAAAGCAACAAACAAATACAATACTGTTAATAAGAATTTTAAGGTTACGAATTGGAATTTAATTGTCAGTCGAAACCGCAGGGAATCTTACGATCGCAAAAAATTTTTTTACTTTTCAATACATAACTTTAATGTCTGTTGCAATCATTATTTAAAATCATTTTTATTCCCTTAATGAAATTGAGGTACTTAATAAAAATGATTTTATTTAGTCAAAAAATAGTCGCCTAAGCAGAGTTTCCTGAAAGATTTGTTAACTTGGTCAACCTAAAAATATTAGTGTCGATAAAAAATTGTTATTTAATTTTTATGTAGGCGAATTTTCTATAGTGTGAGTGTTCAAAATAAGTAAAAAAAAAAGATTGACTAAAAATGTCACATAGCATACATTAACCGTAGTTATGTCCCTTCGTCGTTCGACGGACGATTTGGCACGTGGATTAAAAACTGTCCTCAGTAATTTCTAAGAACAATAATATTCTTGAATATCCTCGTAATATACTTCAATAGTCCCAATCACAGGTCGCCATGTATACCCCGATAGCTTAGCGTCTGCGGCCCGCAAACGGCCCGGAGTTCCGTCCACCGTATAGTTTCACCCCCAGCTTTTAATTATAATACTTTATGGCCCAATAAATCACCCCCCTCGCGCCGCCCGCCCGCGCCCGCCCCCGCCCGCCTTTGAAGGATATCAGTTCAATTCTCGCTCGCAATAATTTATAAAGAAATTATTCCTTTTCCGTTTCCTTGGGAGCTTAGGAATGGTTGTGACGTGATCTCCGGTTATGTGAGCGGGGCAGGCGATGGGGCGCGGGTTGCGATTGTAAATTAAGATAACAAAGAGGTCTCAGGTTCGATGGGTATTTGATTATGACACTTGAATATAAAAAAACGGCCTAGTTCGAGTTGGACCCGCGCACGAAAGGTTCCGTACCATCGTACTAGATTTATCTGTAAGACTTTGTTTGATTTTAAAGATCGAGCAAAAACAAAAATTTATTGTATGGAGACCCTATTTAATTTTTTTATTTTATTTTTTATTTATCCAGCTTTCTTGCGTCCATAAATATAGAGTTGCACACCATTACATGGTGGAATATGTAAGGGAAGCTACACGTACTATTTTAAGATCTATATCTGTATGCATGTTCCTGCAGATAAATAGTATTTATTCATTACCGCTACCATCTTGGACTGTATCGTCACCTATCATCAGGTGAAATTGCACTCAAGGCCTATTTTTAACCGACTTCCAAAAAAGAAGGAGGTTCTCAATTGGTCGGAATCTTTTTTTTATGTATATGTTCCCCGATTACCCGAAAACGCCTGGACCGCTTTGGAAAATTCTTTTTTTGTTTGAATAGGGTATACTTACCAGGTGGTCCCATTGTCATCAAGTCAGGATCTGATGATGGGATCCTGGAGAAATCGAGGGAACTCTTCAAATTTTATAAGCACAATTGATATACTTTGTAGTGGCGTTTGAAGTCAATTTTGTAAAAAGAATTTTTACGTTTCTATTATTCATCGAATAAAAAAAACTTCGTATTATTTTTTTCCGAAAAATCTGTGTCAATTTTTTTTCAAAAGTGTCTCTCTCCTCGCGGCCGTCACTTAGCGGCGCCCCGGTAACTGCGCATAATCAATCAACCCCCGAGGAGAGCCAGCCGCCGACAGATTTGCGGAACAAGTGAATTCCCACTCCAAACTTTATCACAATTTGCATCAAATTTATTGTTTATCAGGTGTTGTCAACATTTTGTCAAACTTGAACGTTTAATAATTTTTTTAGGGTTCCGTACCCAAACGGTCTTTTTTATATTTTAAGCGAGCAAACCAGCAGGCGGATCACCTGATGTTAAGTGATTACCGCGTCTATGAACATTTGTAGCGCCCGAGGCACCACCAATGCGTTGCCGGCTTTTCAGGAATTTGTTGGTCCGCCCCTTGAATAACCCCATGTTGTAGTTTAGTGGGAACACCGTCGCAGGAAATTGGTTCCACAGTTTCAAAGTACGTGGAAAAAAAGATCTGGCACATCGGACGGTATCTCATTACAGTGTACAGTTTTTAACAAAGTTCCACTCCAAACGCAGGCTCAAAACAAGCAATGAATGTGTGAGTGCAATGTAATTATTTTCTGTACTGGTAATTACGTTTTTGATGTTCATTGTGACGAATTTTGACGCCCTTTCACAGCACAGAACGTCATACTAATACTAGTGGTTCGCCCCGAACTGAGACCTCGCGATATCCCATAATTCCCAAAAGTTTTAATTATATATTGTAATAATTAACTTTTAACATTAGACGCAATAAAAAAAATAATAGTTGACATAAAACTGTTTTACTGACACAGCGCCATCTATTAGTATTATAGTGAAGCTATTAGCTTCACAATAATGCTAATAGATGGCGCATTAAAATTAAATAATTTCGTTTCTTTATAACATTTATCTAATTTTAGTATTTGTTGTTCAAGTACAGGATATAACTGAATTTTCAACCAAGTTTCATGTTCTAATATTCAGTAATTCTTGACATATGGCTCAAATTAAAATCTCCACTTTGAAACCCCCCCATTTGGTCAATTTTTAGGGAAAAATTAAAAAAAATATATTTTTGTACTCTGTTCAAAGTCGTCTTTAAAAAGATATATCGCAAGTCTATGTAGAGCAACAAACAAGATTTTACTTCAAATACGCTTCTATGAGAGCCCCCCTGAAATAAAGCTTTTTATATTTTTTTATACAATGTTCGGCTGAAGGCCATCAGTTTACATATTATATTTAAATTTGAAGTAATTACGTTCAGTAATTCAGAAGTTATAGGGCTCTGACAGACATTTAGACGAACACACTTCTCTGTCTAGTAGGCAAGCGCCCCGGTAACTGCGCATAATCAATCAACCCCCGAGGAGAGCCAGCCGCCGACAGATTTGCGGAACAACTGAATTCCCACTCCAAACTTTATCACAATTTGCATCAAATTTATTGTTTATCAGGTGTTGTCAACATTTTGTCAAACTTGAACGTTTAATAATTTTTTTAGGGTTCCGTACCCAAACGGTCTTTTTTATATTTTAAGCGAGCAAACCAGCAGGCGGATCACCTGATGTTAAGTGATTACCGCGTCTATGAACATTTGTAGCGCCCGAGGCACCACCAATGCGTTGCCGGCTTTTCAGAAATTTGTTGGTCCGCCCCTTGAATAACCCCATGTTGTAGTTTAGTGGGAACACCGTCGCAGGAAATTGGTTCCACAGTTTCAAAGTACGTGGAAAAAAAGATCTGGCACATCGGACGGTATCTCATTACAGTGTACAGTTTTTAACAAAGTTCCACTCCAAACGCAGGCTCAAAACAAGCAATGAATGTGTGAGTGCAATGTAATTATTTTCTGTACTGGTAATTACGTTTTTGATGTTCATTGTGACGAATTTTGACGCCCTTTCACAGCACAGAACGTCATACTAATACTAGTGGTTCGCCCCGAACTGAGACCTCGCGATATCCCATAATTCCCAAAAGTTTTAATTATATATTGTAATAATTAACTTTTAACATTAGACGCAATAAAAAAAATAATAGTTGACATAAAACTGTTTTACTGACACAGCGCCATCTATTAGTATTATAGTGAAGCTATTAGCTTCACAATAATGCTAATAGATGGCGCATTAAAATTAAATAATTTCGTTTCTTTATAACATTTATCTAATTTTAGTATTTGTTGTTCAAGTACAGGATATAACTGAATTTTCAACCAAGTTTCACGTTCTAATATTCAGTAATTCTTGACATATGGCTCAAATTAAAATCTCCACTTTGAAACCCCCCCATTTGGTCAATTTTTAGGGAAAAATTAAAAAAAATATATTTTTGTACTCTGTTCAAAGTCGTCTTTAAAAAGATATATCGCAAGTCTATGTAGAGCAACAAACAAGATTTTACTTCAAATACGCTTCTATGAGAGCCCCCCTGAAATAAAGCTTTTTATATTTTTTTATACAATGTTCGGCTGAAGGCCATCAGTTTACATATTATATTTAAATTTGAAGTAATTACGTTCAGTAATTCAGAAGTTATAGGGCTCTGACAGACATTTAGACGAACACACTTCTCTGTCTAGTAGGCAAGCGCCCTAGTTGACTCAGAGAACTTCGCTTCGCTCGTTCAATAATAAAGTGCAAGAGTTTGTTTGTTTGAACGCGTTAATCTCTGGAACTACCAGTCGGATTTGAAAAATTCTTTTTGTATCTGATAGCCCAATTATTGAGGAAGGTTATAGGCTATTCAAAATCTCGGTACGGCTCTTAGAAGCCGAGCAAACAGAAAGAATAGCGCGGGCTAACAATGCGATGCGTTGAGTCGGTGGTCGAGGGCGGTCTCTAAAACTAAATCCACGCGGACGAAGTCGCGGGCAAGAGCTAGTTTTTAATAATTTTCTGCGAGCCCGTCGTACTTTCGCGACGATACCTACTGCGTGTTGCCTACGTAAGCGTTATAGTTCAATGTTTTTAAATTTTTAGTAGGTAGATCGAAAAAGTTCCCGCGTTCAGCCAACATAAGAAAATTGACCCCATCATACCCCGTCAAAAGTTAATGAAACACAGATAAGCTATGCAACTATCGCACGATCGGAACATTCAAGAAGTCGCAACTCGAACAGCGAACAAAACAGCCCCCGCAAAAGCCAACTCGTCCTGACAATCGATACGCGCCGCAGACGAAACCAACCGCGGCGTACCATTATCGTATTTTTGAAGCGCACAGAGCTCCAGCACTCATAAACATCAGACAAAATGAGCACTAATTTCCCGCTGCCTTGCCGCGCACAAAGGGGCCCCGCTTTACATAAATTTGTCATATTTGCACGCACCCCCCTCTCCCCTCCAACGCGGTGCCAAGTTTTAAGCGAGCGGAAAGCTTCGGTGATGTGATCGGCGACTTGTCCTTCACGTCAGGACTCGCGTAACTTGGCCGTTGAAGCTCAGTAAGGTTAGTGTATGGGCTCTTTATGCTACTGCTCCATCTGCATTAATGTTAGTGTTAACGGCTGCGCTCAAATCGCGTTAATTAGGACATTAAAAAATAACGCGTTAAACAGGTGGCTACATTCACAGAAAATATGCTGTCAAATGTAATTTTTCATGAATTAGTGCGTTAACTGGCGTAATAGTGTTCTGCTCTGTCGTCCTTGTTCAATATAACAATCAAAATGGAGATAGAAGAGATGCACTGCACAGAATGAGACAGCGCTAATGTAGTCAACAAAGTTTGGTGCGTTATTCAACGCGTTAAAATCCTTTGATGTGTCAAAAACCTTCATCCGAGTTATCGTTTAGTTAGTGTCTAACGTCATTAGTAATTCCACAACACTTTTAACTCATTCAAATATTGGCCTCATCTGCGTAATGCCTTTATTATCGTGTTAATTTACGCATTACCGCGCAGATGGAGACGCAGCGCGTTGCGCGTTGCGTAGTGCGTTGCGTTGCGTCACGAACGGAACGACGCACCCGTCGTTCCGTTCATGGAGAGGCGTTGCGTTAAACCAAGCGACACCAGCGTTTAGGCTCGCGTCAGTGGCCGCGGTATACACACATTAATTCAAAAAAGTCTTTCCTCCACTCTAGTCCTGCGACCACCGCCGACGTGTTCCAGCCCTTGCATCTGACAGATACAAGTCAGATTTATGTGTTTACTATATAAATCACGGACGTCACCGTCTCCGCGGCTTCTTTTTTCGTCTCCAGCTCGATGTATATCCATGAATTATATCATATCTTGCCTTTACGTCGTCTGTGCTCAAAGATTTTTACAACTTTTTCATGTAGACATAAGAAACCAAAGATCTTGTGTAAATCATTAAAAATTATTTTTACCATACTTAATGGAATATTGATAGAATAATTTTTTATTCAGGCAATCTTTTACAAAGTGCTTTCGAAGATCGCAGGCATCAGGCTAGTAAAAAAACAAAGATACACATACACAGTAACTTCCAGATACTTACACAGTAACTTACAGTACTGTGCGCAGTACTTGAGGTTTTATTTGAGGCAAGTTGAAGTTTTGACGTGGTTTTATTGTAGTTTACGCAACTGCCGAACAACTGTAGAGCTACATACTGTTCGCTTGCGGCCGACGTCTACTCTGTAGCCTCTGCTAAGCGTTCTGTGTTGACGTGAAATTCACAGAAAGCTCTATTATGGACACGTACAAATCCACTTTCAGTCCGACTATACTAATGTTGAGATCTATAGAGCGTCCTCTGACTTAACTTAGCCTTAAGATAGACTCAAAACGAGACACAGGTATACTCTGACAGAATACTTTCGAGTCTGAACAGAGGGAGAGATTTCAGCCTAAGACATTATTTATATATTTTTATTTTGGTTCTCTGTTTACCGATCACAGTGCTTAATTTTAAAGCTACTTGATGAAATCAGATGCCAAAATGTTTTACGGGCGCTTTTCAACTCTAGTCTGTTTATCTTTGGATTCAGTATATCAGTGTTGTTTCCCTACAATAATAGATAGCAACATTCAGAACCGCAGAAATATAAATTATAACGCATTATGACGTTTATTGTTCTAGAAATAGGGCCTATGGTATATCATGTGTCACGCAATTAGCGGTGACCTGGAAATTTATAAATCTAGTATGATTTATTTAATTATTTTTTATTTTCTCATTTACAGTAGTATAAAGCACGATTTATATTCCACGTTGTTAGGGTTCAGAAGTAAAATAGTGAGCTATTTTGATTTTGTCAAGTCCCAAACTAATAAACTATTTTAAAAGCTATTTGGATGGAAAGGAAGTGTTGGACGAGCGTCATCTCGCTGGACAACCTTCCAAGTTAGCCCGCTACCATCTTAGACTGCATCGTCACTTACCATCAGGTGAGATCGCAGTCAAGGGCTCTCTTGTCACCGAATAATAAAAAAAAAAAGACAACCAATTTTTTGAAATTCACAAGAATTGAATCCAGCAGGGTGTAATAGTTAAAACTTGATCTACTGCTGTTAAAATCAAATCTGCACCTGAAGATTTACCATTACACACGCTCTTAAGAAGTGACGGAATCAATTCAGTACGTGCGAACAGGCCGTTCAAAATCCCGCCCATCACGAAACAAATTCTTACAGCGAGCGATACAATAAATCCTCTTACCTAATCCTCGCCCCGAAAATATTCGTCTCGTGTGCGACAGCATCCATCATCGTCCGCTTAACGAGTGGTCCAGCTGTTGTGTATGGGATTGATAGAGCTATAAACTATATTTATAGTTCGCTGGGACACTTCGAGAATAGTTCGTGAAGACTCCCCCGGATCACGGAAACGCTCGGACGGATCTGGCATCGGCGCGGAGAGGGCAGCGTTTAGTGAACTACGTCACGGAAGTTGGCTTGTCATTGGTATGACCAACCAACAGGCTTTATTGAGCCTAACTTAAAATAAGTCTTAACCGGGCGTGATATTTTGGCAGATTATCAATAAAAAAATGTCACAAGGCTCTATTTTTTTCTCGGTTAAACGTCACTCGACTTTGGTGAAATCGGCACTTAATTGTACACTACGTAAGTATTCAAGAAATAACTGCCATCAGTGACCGTCACTGATAATATGGTGCCCATGACTACATTTTTGTTGTTTGGTTGGTTTTATTTGCTCAATAAAAAAAAGTGAAGTGGTTGGGTGCGAGTTGGACTCACACACAAAGTAATTCCATAGCAAAATTAAAATAACGAAAAAGGTTGAAAATGGTAGCGGTTGAAGTTATAGATGTACAGCCAGCGAATGCTTAGTATCTATATCTATCTATATAGTATAAGCCTCAATAGCCCAACGGTTAAAGGTGCGAACTCGAAACTGAAAGGTCGCAGGTTCGAATCCCACCCGTTGCACTATTGTCGTACCCTCTCCTAGCACAAGCATTCCGCTTATTTGGAGGGGATAGGAGGATATTAGTCAACTTTAGCAAGTATCTACCTAATAGGGTTCCGTTTAACACCATAGCATGCAACTGTATTGAAATTATGTAAATAACTAATTTCAAACAAAAAGTAGCACCTAATGGATTTGGTTTCGACCATTTAGCCGGGACATGGCAAGCGCACTCATTCCCCTCTGCCGAAGTACATGTACAAACGTACGGTTCAGCTTGTAAGTGTGACTGCTTTTGAGTTAGTGTGTGTTCATAGAGACATTAAGTCGTTACAAGAGTGTGTGGAAGTGAGTAAATGTGTGCTGTACGTGATTAACACACCTCATCGCAGAAAGTGGCAGCATATGTTCAGTACTAAATCTGCGTAAAGGCAAGTCCCGGCTAAATGGTCGAAGGGATTTGGCATACCAAAGTTACCAACTTAGCGCAGTATAATGTAGGTAACTTTGGTATGCCGTATCCACTAGGTACGCGCTCGTTGTTCACGTGACGAGCGATAATGTCGTAAACAGAAGCTCACCCACACGCCGACATCAATAAAACACACGTTATTGTCATCAAACGACCGCCGACCTCTTTAAATCCTACTCCATTCTATTCCTATGAATCTTCAAGATGGCTTCCCATTTGTAAGCGTAATCTTCAATAGTATCCCTACATCAAAGGATTGGGAACTCTCGAAAGTATATCTATGTCAAAAGTATATCTATCTACGAGTAGATACATCAACTTTTTCCAAAAGTCCTATTTACTTGTTAATAGGATCGGCACATCGAGATGTTTTTTCATTTATTTATTGTCCAGAACATGGTACATTATAATATACACAACAACAGTTGATGTCCTTATCAATGACCAATAAGCTTCAATAGCCCAACGGTTAATGGTGAAAAAAACTGAAAAAAAAAATTCAGTTTTCAGTTGAATTCCACCCGTTGCACTATTGTCGTACCCACACCTAGCACAAGCTTTTCGCTGATTTGGAGGGGATAGGAGGACATCAATCAACTTCAGCTGGCTCAAAAAACTCAACCATTTTACATAAATGGTTTGTCAAAATTTAATTAAAGCTCCGATTTAATAATGCACTAAAAACAAGTAGCTTCTAGAACAAAGACATTAGAACAAAACAAGCCAAAGCGGAACGGGCAACCCCCGGCCAGCGCCACAAACACACGTCGTACTTTTATACGTAAATGCATCCCGGCTTTAGTAACTTCCTCGTGAGTGTACCGACCGCCCGATCCGCTGCACTCCTTGACAATCGATTGACGGGTGAGACCTGGGGGGGCCCGGGGGGTGTCACCCCCTCCTTGCACCGCCCGGCGCACTCGCCTGACCCACATCGCCGCCATATTTATAATAATTGAACCGCGCCAGCGAATTCGAATGAGTTATAAATCGGCCACATTTACTATGGTAATGGAGTCTGAAGTTGGAATCTAGCTTATCTGGTGTCTTTATACAACTCGAGTTGAGAGCATCTTACTCGTATAACTACGTAAAAAGTAAGTTGACAGAGTTATGGTTTGGCGTGGGTTGCGCTCCAATTTTGTATATTACTTTCCTCGTTTTAAATACATTTTCATCTATAAATAACAAGCTCTTTGCGGTGACTTCGTACGTTTTAAAGTTCTTTCAGAAATGCTGTGGAAAGTCTTTGTTTTCACGTTGAAATAGTATCCTATACCCGTCTGAAAGATGCGAGAAAGATGTAAGCACCAAACTACGTCAACATTGATGGATTAATTAAGGACTGAAGAAATATCAAACAATCACATTTTCAGATTTATACAATTAATAATTCATTCATTCATCTCCTCTAATTGACAACGACCCAGTAGGATTATAGGATCAAATAGGACTTCTTTCGAATGAGAAGGAAAAAGGTTAAGGCCATAGTCCACCACAACACAACACCAAGTAATCATTTGCCAAGTGCAGAATGGTAGATTGCACACACCTTGGACAAAAATTTGGAGAAATTTCAATTTTATTTCCCTTTAAAGAAAGTAATATTTATAGGTAAAGGTAAGGTAGGCAAACATCTATAATACAGAGTTGAACTTTTGAAAATTATTCGAAAATACATCTTTTACAGCTCACTTGAAAGACCTAGAAAATCGCATCATGTGAGTCTTACAGAAAACTGTCGCAGATACCTTAAAACGTGTTTACTCAAAAACCTTGGTAGCGAACTCGGTCTTATATAGAAGGATGAGTTATGTGACACTCGGTGAATTATGGCGTCAATAAAAATATTGATGTAGCCATCGTAAATTACGAGACAGTGAGGGAATACCAACAGAGTAATGTCATACTCTGGCTACATATCTATGACTATTCCATCATTCATTCACGTTTTGATTCAACTAATGGTATTTAAACAGCGAATGAAATCGATGTATTGAAAGAATGTCCCAACTTCTATCAATTAATAATAAAATGTAATAAATCCAAATTTATGCTGGATTAACGGTTTCTTAAATCCAGAGAGTGACAAAGTCTACTTTTTATCCCACAAAAACTAGGGGATCCCGAGGAATTATTAAAAAACTCCACAAGCAAAAGCCAGTAAAAAATAAATTGAAAATAATGCACGAACATTATTCTAAACAAAATGTTGTATGATATCACGTTATGTTAAGATAAATAGAATAATTTTGAGTCATTTTACATATTCATATATGCAAATTGTTCTTAAAAACTTGACGGTCCGTAAATGATACGTGTTAATTGGGTACAAGATAAAACAACTTGTTCTATAAGAGCACTAGCTGACGAATCGTTAAACGCAAGTCGGCTACCATTCGATCGTTAATTTGGCCTGGTTCATTTGTAAAATTCGTACAGGTTTAATGAGATGTATCACATGGCACTAGCGCCTTGACAAGGTTTCAAAGGCTTTGGTACATCTGTAAAAAGAAATTAAAAAAAAACATCGTAATTTTTTTTTAAAGAATATCCGTTAATTTCAGCATGGCCATCCTATCCTCGTATCCCCTCCAAATAAGCAGAAAACTTATACTAGGAGTAGTTACGACAATAGTGCACGGGATGGGGTTCGAACCTTTCAGTTTTCAGACCGCACCTTAAACCGTTTGCTATTGAGGCTGTAAAAAGTTATATGCTATTCGATAGGTATTACACTGGGTACTATTCGATCGAATGATCATCATCATCATCATTCCAAGGTAGGGGGGGGGGCTAGTATTGGCCGACTCCTCACTAGGTGAACTAACGACATCAGACGCAGAGTCGCAAAAACTCAGTATATTTTTTGGCTCGACCGGGAATCGCACCCTCATCCGCAGCCACATCATCAGCAGCGTGCTAACTACTAGACGAACGAGGCAGTTGAGACAAGATTAAGATGTTATTGAGATAAAGAAGTTAGGTGGTTAGGTCATTAGGTGGGTCTGCTTTCTGTCTACTCATCTTAACATGCATTGGATTGCATTTATTTGTGTTTGTATTGTATTTGTATTGTATTGGACTTAGGAAACTTCCATCGTGTTTCACAGTTTCATTACCTATTGCAAAAACTTTTTTTTTTGAAAAGAGCAACCACCGACTCTTCTCGGCAGGAAAGGCATTCCGAACCAGTGATAGATTCATTGACGATTCAAAAGCGCTTGTAAAAGTTTATTTGAATATAAAATATTTCTGTTTCTATTTCTATAAATAATCTAGTTCAACAAAGATAGAACTGACTTAGAACTAGCTTAGAACTACAGAAATGACCCACTAGACCAGAGACAATTTAAAAATTGCTAATTCCCAAATTGCCCTGACCCGGAATCAAACCCGGGACCTACCGGCAGGAAAGTCATCATTGTCCACACTTCTAATTCTTAATCGTATACACAAAAGTAGTGGTAAGTAAGACGTGGGTACATCGGGGCGTCGCAAAGTAAACCCCCCTTCCCCCCTTGGCCGCGGGTGATCACGTCCCGGACATAATTTAAGACGAGTCAAAGGGAGCGCGCGTCCGTCCGTCCGTCACTAGCAGCTGCAGCCTGATTTGTTGCGGATTCTTCGTGTTGCTCCAACTGAGAATGATTGGGGACTCGTTTATAATACTTACTATTGTAGAACTACTTCCTATATTATACTACTCTAGTATCTAGTATTACTATTACATTTTTTTTTTATTTTTAGCGAGCAAACGAGCTGGCGGGTCATCTGATGTTAAGTGATTGCCACCAGAGGCACCACCAATGCGTTGCCGGCCTTTCAGGAATTTGTTGGTCCGCCCCTTGAATAACCCGATGTTGTAATTCAGTGGAAACACCGTCGCAGGAAGTTGGTTCCACAGTTTCAAAGTACGTGGAAAAAAGGATCTGGAACATCGGATAGTCGAAGTGCTCCAGGCACCCAGGTGGTGAGTGTGAAATTGTTTTCGGTGGCGAGCGGTGCGGTTGTAGAAGAGAAATAGAAATAGAAATAGAAATATTTTTTATTCAAATAAACTTTTACAAGCACTTTTGAATGGTCAATGAATCTACCACTGGTTCGGAATGCCTTTCCTGCCGAGAAGAGCCAGTAAGAAACTCGGCGGTTGCTCTTTTCAAAAAAAATAAAAATCTTACAATTGTTATTGAAACTATGCTATGTATTCAGTGCTTCCACGATGAATTTTCCTGAGTACAATACAAGTAAAAATAAATACAATACAAATACAAATAAATACAATTCAATACATGTTAACACAGGCAGGCAAAAGCAGACCCATTCCCGTTGGTGGCACCCGTTCACGAGCATGACGCATGATCCAGCCATTGCTTCGCTCAACCATATTTGAGGGAACGTAACAACCCGCACCACACGACACCACCACAGAAACTTTAAAGAGAGCATGACATACTTAGGCTACCCATGTTAAGGCATCGAATTGAATACTAATATTAAACTACTCATTTTAAGACATGACTGAGACAAATAAAGTGGAAACACCGTGGAACAGAATAAAATAAAATCATGTTACACAGGATAGTTATTACTGTCTTATGAATCACTGGAGCGAATTATATCCACGCTTTTTTATCATTTACATAGTCTTCAATTGTATAATATGCTTTTTTCATGAGAGCAGATTTAATTGATTTCTTAAACTTGTGTAGAGGCAAGTCTAAGATTGACTGTGGAATTTTATTGTAAAACGTCACGTGTATTGTAGAAGAGAGACGGTGGAATAAGGTCAAATACATACTTATAATACTTTGAATTTTTTATTTTTTATTTATTTATTAAGTTTGAGGCTTTTTTAACTGGTCTTTACTTGATCTAAATATTTAAATCTTTTCAAAAGTCACAAAATTGACACAAAAAATCAGTAGGTATACGAAATCAAAGTAAATACTTCTCTGTCGCAATACAACCCTAAAGTGTTAAAACAAAACTATTAAACAACACACCATACGGTATAACTATTTAAGTGAATCATTATGTTAGTATCTGCCAACCCTTCACTGCCCACGTCCGAAGTTTTATAAACTCTTATTCGATTCTAGACGTAGACATTCTTTTGGGAAATCAAAGGTTACTCGGAATGCCACTTAACAGACTCGCTGACCGGATTGACTCGATAAATCTACGAGTCTGTCGCTTTTATTGCTGTTTTCTTTTTATGCTTATCATAATTTTCGTTGTGATAGACTCGAATCGATTATGGGTTGATTTAAATTCTCCTTAGACGGTGACAGTCTTAAATTTATGTTTTATGTTTCATTTTATGTTGCATCTTAAGCATGCGTGATGCATCACATAAAATATAAAGATTAAATTTAAATTTTATGAATACTGGTATTTTTAATTATATTTTTAGCAAACCTTTGAGTAATTCGGATTTTTTAGTGATTCTCTCAAATTGGTATAGAGATATAATTTTAAGAAATAATAAGTAAATAGTTTTACTTCGAACAGCAAGATAGGTACGGAAAAATATTTGTCGTATTTAGAAAATGCTACGCTATTATCTTTATATATATATTTTTTTTCTTTCAAAGGTAACCTTTATGTCAGCCCCACGCGTACACACAAAATATTACAATTAACTACATAAAAATCAACTACCTATATATGCAGTACCTTTAAAAGAAAAAAATATATATATAATGGTAATAGCGTAGTATTTTCTAAATACGACAAATATTTTTCCATACCTATCTTGTTGTTCGAACTAATTCTATTTACTTATTATCTCTTTAAATATAATATGTTCCATTAATAACATATTATATTTAACGATTTAAATTTATTTCACTTAACTAAAATGCAGCTAACTAAAAACATATTAAAATTACATACATAATAATGTTTAACCCCTCTTAACACTTGCACACACACATTCTGAGAAAATTTCAAGTAGGTAGGTTCAATGGGCGGGCAACATAGGTTTAATGGTAGGGTTCCGTCGGCACCCTTAAGGTACGGAACCCAAAAAAAAAAGCAGGTAAGAAGATGTCATATAATCGGCGACTCAATTGGGACAATATTTTTTCATCAGTTTTATCACGGTAGCTATATTCAACGCGGGCTGCAGCTGATAAGGGGCATTTTTTCCCCGGGCCCCAACCCTTTTGACGTTATCTCTATGACGTCACGGGACGTCTTGTTCCTGTCGTAATGTCAGGTTTCTAAACAATTGTCGAATAATGACCGCAATTTTTCTTATTTTTTTTTTTCGCACCATTTCTTCGAAATTTTCTTCAGAACTTTTTTATTTCAGTAGTACATTTTAGACAATAGCTTGGTAGGTAGGCTGTTGGTTCATTTCAACTACGCAGAATCTGCTTTGAAACGTCTGTAAAAACAAAAAAATATACCTTTTTGATTATACTATATTAAATTAAATGTGTTAAATTACTTCAATAATTTTCAGTTGTACTTTATCATACAAAAAAGGAGCTCCTGCGTAATTGTGATTGGATTAAGCATTTTACAGTAGATTTGTCCTTATTTACTAATTCTTAAATGCGAAAGTGTGTTTGTTTGTTGGTTTCCATGTTTATAATTAATTTAATCGTAAATCTGGACCTGTAGGACTAACATGCGCGTCACGAAAAAATTTTATCTACACTTTCTTTACTCGTGAATCTCCATAAAGATTCACATAGAGATTACGAGTAAACGCGTAATCATGGAGGTTTAACATTAATAAATATTGAAAAAAAAAAACTAAAAATTTTACAGTGTATTTTTTTTAGTGTAGGTAGTTGTACGATGTACGTACACTTTATTCGGATCAGTCAACGCAAATAATTCGGGAAGGCAATGTACGCATCGTCGCAATGAGGCGGTCTAATTAGCCGCGGACACCCGCAGCGCCGCACCGCAGCGCCGCAGCGCCGCAACGCGCCGCGATTCAAATGGAAAGTTGATCGAATGTCGCCGCGTTGACCGCATGCGGCGAAACGGGATATCTGTTACCATTTCACAAGTTAATTTTATTTATTACTCAACGGCTTTATTTCGTACACTTTAATTCCACGCGGACAAAGTCGCGGGCATCATTTAGTATTGAACCTTGTCGTCCTTCTGTCTCCCTTCACCTTGTATTATACCACCTTTACCGACATTAAAGGAGAGATTTCCAAAAACGCCATAATTATGTAATTTACTGACAGCATAGCACATAATACAAGTCATTTCAAAACAAGTGCATCTTCAATACGGTACACGTAGAAGTTCACACGTAGTGCGGCGGCGGGAGAAAGGGGAGGGGAGGTCGGGGTGGGGGGGACTCCCCACGGAAGCGGCATTAAAACTTTTGAGTGATTTCGCTCAGTCAAACGCTGCAAGACGGGCGAGGTCCGGCCGGGACGTGTCCAGATGACGTGACCACACGTTTTGTTTATGTAGGACTAACTTTTTTCTCTCAAATTGCTATAGATATTTCTCTCCCGGTCCTCAACTATACCCATGCAAAAAATTACGTCGATCCGTTGCTTTGTTGCGGCGTGATTGAACGACAAATCAATAAACAAACACACTTTCGCATTTATAATATTAGTAAAGATTGATTTAAGCAAAAAAAATTTCTAAATAACAATTTTGATTCAAATGAAAGAGGTAAATTCTACTGCATTATTCCAAAAACAATGTTAAAATTGAGCATCAGCAACAAGTGTGTAAATAAAATAAAATAAATAGAATACAAAGCTCCCAAAATTAATGAAGTACATAAAGTACCCAAAATCTACATAAAAATAGTAAATTGCATAATAATTGCAATAGTTAATAGCAATAAATAATATAATAGCACCTGATTATTGCGTTGTCGGATTAATGTAATCTATAAGTGTTATATAGTCTTTGGAAACTATTTAGGTTTAAGAATTATAAATCTGTTTTTAGATTTAAGACAATTAACACTGTATGTTTCCATAAAATAAATAAATAAATAAATAGCTCAAATAAAATTAACTTATCGGATATTCTACATTGGGTGGCAAATTAAACATTTTCAAAATAATCATTGTATAATATTATACTCTTGCAAGGAGTCTATTTGAACAAAGAATATTCAGAAGCTAATTGAAATAATTGTACAGATCGCTATTGCGGTCTCTAGTTTCATGTTTGAACATGTTTGGCCATGTTGGAACAAGTCGGGACAGGATCTCGGCTAGCAGCAGCGTGGCCACCGCAGCCGGGCCGGATGTGGAGACGGGTCGAGTAGGAACGAGTGCTTCACTAATTTGTGACCAGTCGCCCGATTCAGGAATTATAGTTCTATCTGCTTTAGTATCGCTGCGCTTTGCTTGTGTATGGGATAAAGTTGTATGTATGGGAGTTTTACAAGAGGGAAAGAAAAAATATTGTCGTTGCTTTAAAACCTCCTGAGTGTCTTTCGGTCGAAAGGTGTTTTGTAAATAGATGAAAAGCATTTTCAAAGATTTACTGACTGAAAAACTGTCATTTGAATATCTTTACATTTCAATGACTCGTACGTAGGTACGTACTTAGATTTTTTTTTAAAGATACATACTTAGATACTTACATATTTTTTTCAGAAAATTTGTTTTTCTATGATAATGATAGATGCTTTTGTCACATAAGAGCTGCATAGGAGTAGCGAATGAACTGCATAGAAGATATTTTCAACGACAATATTGTCTTTTATAAATAATCAGGTTCACTTGTTCAAAAATTGCATCTTAGGAAGAACAATAGGCGTAATGGTGAAGAAGTGACATTAGTTTTTGACAGGCATTGACATATGTCTGTAAAATTGTTTTGAAAGATTTAAGTACTTTGTTCGTTTGTAGGTACTAAGGAGACCCTTAAGTAAAAATACTAAGTGCGGCTGTTATTCAAGAAAGATGAAAAATTTGGGATAGGTAGATTCACAGGGTAGATTGTACAGAAAACCCACGACTTCCACAGATAGCTCTATTTAACCGAGTAGACTTACGACGAATCAAATGAACTTGTTATAATCTTTTATAAAAGGAAAAGATGACTGACTGACTGATCTATCATCGCACAGCTAAAATTACTGAACAGATCGCGCTGAAAGGCATACAGATAGATGATGTAGGATGTAGGCATCCGCTAAGAAAGGATTTTTGAAAATTCAACCCTAAGGGGTCAAATCGCAGTTTGAAATAACGAACGTAACGTGAGCGAAGCCGCGGGCAAAAGCTAGTCTTATTAAAAAATCAAAAAGTGCCGTGGCTTCAAATGTCACAAAATCAATAGAGGATTAACGATTTGTAAAACAACAACGTCGCATCTCAAAGAGAGACGGTCTGTCTCGAGAATTAAAAGTGCAGGTGGGGCATTGATCTGTGTGAAGACGGGCCGGACGGGCCGGACGGGAGGGACGGACTCGTCCCCCCGACGTGTGGACGTTGGACGGCGGATTGATAATGGCGGTCGAATGTATTTATTTTAACTAATAGGGAGGGGGTGCAGTTTGATCGAGACAGACACATCTCCTTCGACCAAATAACACGATGCTGAGGGAAAACTTCATCTTCGTTAAACCACGCTCGTTGAGATGAATTTGTAGTTTACTAGCTTTTTAACCGACTCCCAAAAAAAAGGAGGAGGGTCCCAATTCTTCAGAATCTTTTTTTTTATCCATGTTGTCCGATTACTCGAAGACGCCTGGACCGATTTGGAAAGTTTTTTTTTGTTTGAAAGGGTATTTTTCCCAGGTGGTCCCATTGTCATCAGATCAGGATCTGATGATAGGATCCTGGAGAAATCGAGGGAACTCTTCAAATTTTATAGGCTCAATTGATTATATACTTTGTAGTGGCGTTTGTAGTCGATTTTGTAAAAAGAATTTGAACGTTTATATTATGGCCTTTAATCACGTAACAGCGAAACGACGGAGGAAGAAACGCCTCTTTAATATCTTTATATCTAAGTAAAATTAATTTTGTACCTACCACGGTCGATCAATTGTTGCATTGTTGGGTGATCGAAGGACAAACCAACGAGCAAACACACCCCTAAGTGGGCAAAATGAGGGTTTGAAAATGAAACTTAACTTGAGGAAGGCACGGCAAATAGTATATTTTAAATACGTAGGTGTGTTTGTTCTTTTAGCTCCTTAGCTACAACACGCAACAACAAGTCCTTACAACAAGTCCTTACTTGTTTTAAGAAAACGGTTAAGTCAAAATATTATTCCATCGTTCACAACAGCTCGAATTGTGAGACGCCACAATCACATTTTCAACGGGATGAGGACGTGAATATTCAGAAAAATGCACTTATTATCCGAATGGAGAGAGCCCGTGATCCCGGGATGATTGGCAATCCCGGCCGGGATAAGGCGCGGGTTTAATGGCCTCACCTAGGTGGTGACGTGCGCTTAATTAAAATAGTAATGTGAAAATATTATTGAGACTTTTACTCTATGTTATATAGAGATGGGGTATAGATGTAAAAATTGCAGTAAAATTACATCACCGTTTCAAATCATACATCTGCTGCCAAAAGTGTTTTGTTCTGCACTTACCTGTAACAATAAAAACAAAAATGAATCCTACTAATATTATAAATGCAAAAGTTTGGATGTATGTATGGATGGATGGATGGGTGTTTGTTACTCCTTCGCGCAACAACGAATGAACCGATTTGGCTGAAAAGAAGGGAGATAGCTCACACCCAGGATTAAAACATAGGCTACTTTTTATTCCGAAAAATAAGTTCCCGCGGGAATTAAAAACCTCAATCCACGCGAACGAAGTCACGGACATCAGATAGTTTAACATAAAAACGGTTCGGTAATTTAAATTAACTCTCACCAGAAATACTGTAAAAAAACCTTGGTAATAGTGAAATTGCAATACATTGAAATCACATCGAAACTATTTCGTGCACAACCGTGAAAACCGACGTAAGTCAAACGTCCCAAAGGTAACCGCAGATGAAACGTTCTTTGTTTTACAGGCACGAGGAACGGACTAGTCCGTTGAAATTCTTTATATTTAGTACCAATTTCACCATCGCCGATTAAAGTTTAAACGAGGAAAAAGGCTTTTCAAAAATTTTAAGGGGCTAATCGCGATCATAAAAATAGTCAGTTACGTCAATTTCAAAGTGCTTCATAGGCGTGAAAACCGACACAAGTGAAACGTCCCGAATGTAGTCACAAAATAGTTCTTTGTTTCGCGGCCTCGAGGGAGCGGGTCAGTCCATTGGAATTCTTTATACAATGAAGTGGATTTAATATCGCGCCGGAATGTCGCATTGAAAGATAGTGTGCCGTCCGACCGTGCCTCCTCTCAGGGGAGCGCAGACGTGCGATTGCGTGCGGGACCACGACTGCCGCTAGTTTGACAGTCGTAAGTCTAGCTATCTTTGCTTTACTTATCACAGTCCGAACTTCTTTTAACCGTCTACCTAAAAGGTAAGTAGGTTTGGTATATTTTACAGTCTTCTTGCTCTTCACACTACTATTATAAAGGGGAAAGATTTGTATTTTTGTGTGTATGTTTGTAATGAATAAACTCAAAAACTGCTAGATCGATTTGGCTGAAATTTAAAATGAAGATAGATTATACCTTGGATTAAAACATAGGCTACTTTTTATCCCGAAAAAATGATGGTTCCCGCGGGATCTTGAAAACTTATTCCACGCGAACGAAGTCTCGAGCATCAGCTAGTTATTTATATTTTTAGCGAGCTAACTTGTAGGCGGGTCACCTGATGTTAAGTGATTACCGCCAACCATGAACATTTGTAGCACCAAAGGCACCACCAATGCGTCGCCGGCTTTTCAGGAATTTCTTGGTCCGCCCCTTGTGTAACCCGATGTTGAAATTTAGTCTTAATCACCCGATAGACGTCCACTGCTGGACAAAGGTCTCTTGTATGGACTTCCACAGGCCTCGGTCTTACGCCGCCTGAATCCAGCGGCTCCCTGCGCCTCACTTGATGTCATCGGTCCACCCAGTGGAAGGACTGTCAATTCTGCGCTTACTGGTGCGGAGTCACTACTCCAGCACCTTGGGACCCCAATGACCATCAGCTCTTCGAACTATGCATATATGTAATATCTTAAATAAACTAAATTGTAAGGTCTAAATATAGTGCTATCTATCGTTTCATAATTTTCTCCACGGGAAAGGATATAATTACGTTGAGAAGTTATCAATGTAGTTTAGTTTAGACATTGAGTACTGCAGCATTAGCTTCATTGAGCAAAATCTTTAATAGGTACTTAAAGAAAACTGTACTGATATATTATCGCAAACTACAGTAATAAAAAATAGGAACCTCCCGGGTGCTTCAATGAAAAGTAGGAAGATTTTTGGGTCATTGTGTAAAAAACCCCTTCTAATTCGAAACGAGCCCTGTGTCTGTGGTTGAAATGAATGGATGTAAGAAGGAAAAAATTTACTTTTTAACCAATTTGAAAAAAAGGAGGAATTTCTCAATTCGACGCGTTTTTTGGCGATGTTACCTACTCCATAGCTCCGTCTTTAAGCCGATTTAATTTTTTTTTAATTTGAAAGAATATATCATATGGATGGCCCCATTTACATCGCTCACATCGGTTTCATCGGTTCTATTTAGGCCCGCCTGACTTCAACATGTTCGTGTACGAACTATAATTGAGGAGCTGGCGAACAAAACGGCGTAATTACGTATTTTTCTCAAACAACTTTTTTCATGAAATCGTGTTCTTATCATACCTCTCCATCTATTACGTGCAAAAAAGTCTGTGAAAACGGCCTAAAAGTTGCATCAAAATGGGCTCAAAGATGACGTTTCCGTTCAAAACGTGGTAATTGTAAAATAAAAATCCCGTCTCTCAAATATATTTTTGAATACCAATCAAAAGGGGATAAATTTCATATTATTCAAGATTACGGAACATGGATTTCAATCAAAACGAAGTAATTGGCATAATTTTGTGGGGAAATTCTTTTATATTACTCTGGCATCCCCGATTTAAATATGGCAATATTTTAGTTTGTTATTTTGTGTATCTTTGAAGCCAGTTCCGCGCCAAAAAAAGTTTTAAAATGTCATCTGGAAGTCCTAGCATTGTTTCTGGGCTGAATTCGGGGACTAAAACTACTGAGTAAGCAGTTTGATGAAAACTGGCTTGAAAACCCTGACATAGTATGGTACGGCGAGGTTTTGGGTGACGTAGAAAACAGTGGTAAAAGTGACGCTAATGAGGATATTGAAGATTGTGGAGAAAGATTCGCATCTTTCTCCACAATCTTCAATGTTGAAGTAGATGTAGAACTAAACGTGTACTACTTTAATAATAATTATCAGTTTCTATAATTTTTTCATAAAACAAATTTTTTTAAAATTACTAATGTAACAATAAGAAATTCTTAAGTTGATTAAATTTTTTTTATTCTAGAACAGACTATTTTTTATTTTTACTCAATCGATGATCAAAATGTGGTAATTGCACATCATTTTCAATCAAAACGGAATAAGTGAACCGATGGCTAACAAAATGGGTTAATTGAAAACTTGTCTAGTCTGTATTTCGTTAAATATTGAGTTCTGAAAATTAGCCAAAACATATATAGACTTGAAATTTGAGAGTCATATGAATCCAAAAATCACAACTCTATAGGTGGTCTAGAACCTAGTGTTTTAGTATTTTGCCTCTACTGTAAAATTTAATATCTTGCAATTACCCCTTTTTGTTCGCCAGCTCCTCAATTATTTATGCACTTTGTAGTGGAGTATGAAGTCACTTTTTAAAAAGAATTTTTATAAAAATAAACAGAAAATTTAAACAAAACACCTTGTCACATAATATCGCGTAAGTAGGTTTGCTCCGCTGGTTTGCCCTGTGCAGATATTTAACCCGCGCCCGCGTCCCGGAATTTTATAACGCCTCCGAGGCCCGTGATCGAATTTTATTTTATGGAGTGCCAACTTTTTATTGGGGCCAGTTACGAACACCGTAGTTATGGTTTATTTAACGCCGGCTGGATTTGCGCGGACGATACATATAACAGGGGATCCCATTCGAAAGGTACATTTCAAAAGTTTATTCGTTATTGCTTTTGTGTTAGGTACTGTTAGCAGGTCAACTTTTTCAAGAATAATAGTTAGCACTAGTTTCATGTTTTTGTTATAGAGAGTGACACTAAAGATTGTTATTTTTATGCAGTAGTGACTTTTTCATAGGTCTACGTTTAACTAAAGAAGCGTCTGAGTTGCTCGAGAGATGACAGTTGACGGAACGTCTCAGATTAACCCGTCAGAGTCCCGTTTGACCCGCAACGTCATACCGTCAGGACATTAGGGATACCGGTACAAGGTTAAGTTATGGTATATCAAGCCTGAGTGAATAATGTAGAATACCTTTTGTACCATCAAAATATGACTCTAAAACTCATTTTATATGGCAAGATTTCACAATTTTCAGAAAATATTAGGTAAATTTAATGTCGACCAACATATCAGTCACTCACATTGCACGCGTGTGTCCAATAACATGCTCGCAAAAAAGGCAATCGGGGTTCACGTCAAGTCTTTTAAACAAGTCAAGGCACTCGGTGTAAACACAGGCAATATTGTTACCCGCCGCAATCCCGTATCAACCGGCCAAATAGCAGGAATACATATGTAAATCGGGCCACATCCAAGCTTATTGTATATCTAATTTGATTTCTTTGCAATACCGTGATAGGATTCAGCGATTCAACGAATATTGGTAGTACCTGCCCGTCTAATATCGCCGGGGTCGAAAGTGCCCGCCGCGGCAGATACAGGGTTAAGCGGTCGGTGATACGGATAGTTTTGCCGGGCTGAGTTTTTAAAATATTTATGAGGGAGTGACGGTGAGACCCCGTTCGCTCTGTAATCCAATTTCGGGTTATGTCTTTGGGAAGTTACTTATTTTGCGGGGGTGGTTCGGTAGGGTCAACGACGTTTTTTATAGCTTTTAATTAAAGGGTATATTCATACGGAATTCGATTTGTGGGAGAGGTAGCAGCTGGTATCTGTTTGGGCAATAAGGCGCCTTTACCTGGGAAAAGACATTTATGGCACAATATTAGTGTTATGTTTGTTGTGTTTGTACGGAGATTCGAGAGCCGATTCGCTTCAAATTGAGATTGTTTACGTTTCACATAACGTGGACTGGGTCTTAAGGAATGTTGTGACAGTTGTATATTTCTATTTTAATTAATTTTTTATCTATATTATTTTTAATAAATCTATTATTGTATCTAGTTATTATTATCTAAATACACGACACACAAGCTGAAGGAATCCCCTTATTTAGAGGGGAGAGAAGAATATACTGATATTCTTTTTTTTTAATATATATTTTTAGCGAGCAAACGAGCAGGCGGGTCACCTGTTGTTAAGTGATTACCGCCGCCCATGAACATTTGTAGCACCTGAGGCACCACCAATGCGTCTAAATGTCCGCCAATGTCTTAAAAAAAACAAAAAAAAAATATTCCCAAACACGCTTTTTTAAAGAATAGCCCGGCAGTTAAAAATAGCACCCGAAAATACCTTTGGAACGGGAAAAAGGAGGCGAAACAGACCGGACGGCTGCTTAGCAATATGTCTCATACGTCACAGTGGAAAGAGTTAAAAATTTAGCCAAACTTCGTCGAGAAATACCACGTCGCGTTGTTTCCACTTGTCTCGCTAAGTGAGTCTTCCGATTTGTCTATTACGAACCAATTATTTCTGAAATAGACTTTCTGGAAATCAGCTCTGTGACTTCTAAGTAGTGATGTGCCGTATCGTTAAAAATGTATATCCGCGGATACGGATCCGAATACGGATATTTGGTGTCAAGATCCGCGGATAAGGGTACGGATCTTAACTTTCTTACTCAATCGGTGTCGATGCGTGTGACTTTGAAACGATAGTTGACGCCATATAACGCTTTGCTTGACGGGCATATTTCGATTTGCATTGCGCGGGTCTTTCGTTTTGTTTGTAGTTTAGAGTGACACTGGGATTAGATAACGTTTGTGTTTGGAACTTATATGAGTTTAAAAAAAGGTCTACAAAGAAGTTTAGTAGTATTTGTTTGATTTTAAGAAACAAAAAATAATCTGAATGGAATTTAATAGTTTTGCATTGCTACCTAATCACCTACAAATAGAATTTCATGTATGTATTGAAAATTAATAAGATAAAAGATCCGTAAAAGATATGCCAAAAAAGAAACGGATACGGATCTTTCTTCTCCCTGGGATATCCGCGGATACGAATATGTATACGGATATCCGGCACATCACTACTTCTAAGTGACTGCGTAGTAAGACGTTTGTTAATATGTTTGGTTATTTATTTGCGGTTTTACTCTATAGTTTATGCTGTTTATGGATGGAACTTTCCTCTTCTACCATAAATAGATTACCGTTAATCTAAGAGAACTTTTTCATTACAAATCCAAAACCTGTCCTCTATTTTCGACCTATTAACAAACTTATCAGTATTAATATTCAGGTCTAATAATACAATAATTACCCTACACTATACACCTTATACAAATTAAATAAGTTCCCATATAAATATGTAATTAAATAAGTACTTTTATGAACACTAATTTCAATGAATAAATGAATAAAAATTTAAAGTAGGTTTTTTATTTAAAAACACATTCGAATTCAAAAAAAAAATGCTATAAAAAGTAGGCGCACAAACGAAAACTTATCTCGAACTGGACAGATTTCTTCCCGTAACCTTAAAATGTTGGAAAATCACCTATGGCCTACATGAAATAAATAAATTTTGATTTTGATTTTTTTGAAAAATAATGAAGTTTTCGATTGTATTGCAATGGTGCATTGGACAAAGTAGCGGCACTATAAACCATGACGTGCAAGAAAACATTGGGAAAGTTAACACGACGGTGGTGCGCGCCGCCGAAGTTCCCCGGGAAAAACGACAAAGAGCCCCGGGAGCACGGAAATGCAGCTCATTATGACCGGGGACAGACGGTCAAACGGCAACGCGCCTGCTTACGGTGCTCACCCACTAGCAAGGTCTGTCCGACAACAGGGCCTGTACTACCAACTCCTAAGAGCCAGTTTACGTTTATTATTATTTTTTTTTAATTTTTTTTTTAATTCAAATAAATTGTTACAAAGTGCTTTCGAATCGTCAAATGAATGAATGAATCTACCACTGGTTCGCTCTATCTCTCTCTCTCGCCCATTCTAATATTTTCAATTATTGTAAAAATCTCAGTATACTTTTGACCTAAGTGGTTCATTACTATACTTGACAGTAAAATTACGGATATTTTAGAATTTTTTTTATTTTTTTATTGGAGAATAATTGCGAAAAAATTTACTAGTTGCTTTCGCCATTTTTTTTAAATATAAGTAGGCAGGATATATCAGAAATATATGCGTAATTTTATTGTCAAGTATAGCAATATCAATAAATCCAATTTTACATACTTTTACATGGTTTTTAAAAAAAATTCATGTGTCATAAAAGTCCATCCAGTTTTTGACAAGTAACTAACTAGATAACTATGCAACTTATCGATGAACAACAGATAGATTGTATCCAGAGAACGCACGTAAGCGTGCAGTGGCCGTGTCGGTCGTCGGACTGCATAATGCGCGACTACCCTCAAACGTCACCCGAAATTACTGGCGTCGGAAAGTTTTCAAATTAAACTTGGGGCCGAATTGATCCCGCCATACAATGCTCGATTAGTGCATGAGTGTACAAGTTCCCAATTTATCTAATTGGTAAAACTTCTCCAACTTACGACGGAGTCAATGAAGTTTTTAAATTGTCAACGGTACGTCGAGTGCGCGACTGAAAAAACATTTAACTAAATATTTTTGCTGTAACGCTTAACTTGCCAATTTTAATCCCCGACATACACCCCCGTTACCCCCCGTTATATGTTTGACGTGTGGATCTGTGTAGCTGTGTGTCTGTCTCTTCCCTCGTAGCTCCTGCTGATGGAGTAGAAAACTGGGTAACAGGATGTTAGGTATCGTACATAGTCATAGATTCACAAATTTAAAATTTAAAATACCCGCGGGTAATTTTAATAATACACAATGAAAAAGATATATTTTAATGTGATAATAATTAACTACTATGAAAAAACATCAGAATTGATACCTTGTATAGGTACCTCAGTGAGGTACATACGTACCTAAATACCTACACGAAAATGCAACTTAGAAGAAATTCCTTCAATGTAAGCGTTCATTAGTTAATTACTTTCCGCCCTGCATTGACACAGCGATTGGAACTTATTTTTCCATTCACAGTTTGTAAGTAGTTTGTTTTCATATTTTCGAACTGTTCTTTCGTTACGCGACAGCTCGTTGCACTGCTTGGTCTTGGTGCACAAGCGAAGCGATTAGCGGAATTGTAGACAGGTACATAAATATTCTGAGACTTTGCTACATTTTTTTTTTTATTTTTTCTTTTTATTTATTTATTTATCAACTCTTACATGAGCTTTACAGGACAAATCTCAATTCACCCAATTTTATATGAATAGCGGGCAAACGAGCTGGCGGGTCACCTGATGTAAAGTGATATCATTTGATGATTGAACCGAATATCATTACATTTAATATAGAGTTTGAATGAAAGTTTTTTTTTTTCAAAATGTATATAATTTGTTTATTAATAATGATAATATTGATGTGGTTATTTCGAAATTGAACACAGAAACTTCAATTTTATTTATTTTATATTAGTACTCTTCGAGTAGTCGATTCCGTGCCCAATAGTAGTCTGGCGATGAGGTAGGCTTTTTGTACATTATAAGAAAATTCCTGTGTCTTATGAGAAATGTCTAAGATAAATCGCATTGGTTGTCATAAGAGATCATACATATTGCTAGATATTTTTTCTTATGTCTTGTAATATGTATGGTCTCTTAAAATAACCATTACGACGGAAACTCTTATAAGACACTAGCTTTTGCCCCCGCGACTTCGTCCGCGTGGAATTAGATTCCAATTTTTCCTGAATTTTCTTTGCTATAAACCTCACGGAGCCCGAGACCTTTCCAACGAATGCAAAACCGTGGAAATCGGTTCGCGCGTTCTGGAGTTATAGCGTCAGGAAGGAAAAACCGACTTATTTTTATATATAGTAGATCTCTCATAAGACACAAGAAACTTTGATGATGATTCGCGTGAATCGCTTTCCGCTTTCTCCTAACACCGTGCCAACAGCGTCGCTGTTAAATCTCCAACTTTTCGCTGTTTTAATTAACTTGACGTCGACGTTACAACTGTGTTGATTTGTTCGCCGCTCACGCCGCACGCCGCACGCCGCTACACTCGAGAGTTCGAGCGATTTGCGAAATGCACTTCTTTAGTCCTCCCTAACTAGCCCAAGTTCGCTGTTTAATATTGAGTTGTATGGTTTATTTGCTGCGTCGATTTAGTGTGAACTTTTCAGATTCTTAATTACTTACGTCTACGTTTTGGCGCGTTGGTACGTAGGTTTTTAGGATTCCGTACCAGGGCTGTCTACCCGTTCGTCTGTCTGTCAGCGAGCTGTACGTATCTCATGATCCATAAATAATTATAGGTAGAGTTGAAATTTTCAGAGAATATGTATTTCTGTTGCCGCTATAACAAATAATAAAAATTAATTAAAAGCCAAAGGGGGCTCTTCTACCACAAACGTGTTTTTCCGACATTTTTTGGTACGGAACTCTTTGTGTGCTAGCACAACTCGCATTTGACCGGCTATTTATAAATTAAAAACGCGCACGTCCATGTAGATTTTGAGTTTTTAAAAATCCCGCGGGTAACCTTTGTTTTTCAGTCTTCAACTATACCCATCCGAATCACATGATCCCATTCGCAGATCTATTGCCGCATTACACTAATTAAAAATTCAAAATAAAAATGCCAACATAATAGCGACTTCATAAACTTAAGTTCGAATAGTTTGCGTCTGGCGTGACCGCCTGTGCAAGAGTGACGTGACAGTTGTCACGAACATGCTCAAGGCGAAGGCAGCAAAGATAGTGCCGTTTGGCTTTTTATGCTTGAAAATATTTTAAAGGTTTTTGTTTCACACTAAATTACAACTATTAACTAAACTAACTATATATAATATTATTAACTAAATTAAACAAAAAATTTAAATTTAAATGTACGTACCTATAGTCGTTTTTAAAAGTAGGTACCTACTAAAGTAAAATCGATGGCCTGGTCAAACAAAGTTTAAAAATTTTATCGCAAATTTTTTTCAAAACTCAGGGTTTATGTAGGTGTACTCATATCTATTTTTATAAACAATATTATTTGTTTAATAATATTATATATATTTATCTATAATACATAATATATCAATTACATAACTAGAATTGATATAAATAAAAATAAATTACAACAATTCACAAAACTGTACTGCATACTAGACCCTCGATGTATAAGTTTATGGATAATAAATTAAAATTATGTACCTACTCGTAAGTATGTAAATCTTAGTTTAATATTCTTGAATATTTTTATCAAATATATCAAAATTTACTTTAGATATAACTGAAAAGTTATTATAAAGAGTAGTAGAGTTGTAGTAAAGTTAACATAGACATTCTATCAAAAGAGCTTGGACGTTGATATGGTCCGAGATTTCATTGCGAAAACGAAAAGAAATTAACAAGTAACCCCCTTCCAATACACCCGGTCGCTCCGACCCACAGAAAGACATATCAAAGAAGTCCTCACGTATGCACTTGATCGGGCGTTGCACTAACGTGACGTCCATCGATTGTTGGGGCGGGGGAGTGTGGAGGCTGGGGGCAAAGAAAGCTTTAAAAACACAGAGAGCCAGCGGCGTCTCAACGACGACGGCCCAATACGTCCCCGGCCGGCCGTCGATTACGAGCACCGCTGCATACGCTACTGGAGGGTTGGCAAAACAAGTGCCGTGACATTTATTTTTATATGAATAGCGGGCATACGAGCTGGCGAGTCACCTGATGTAAAGTGATTACCGCCGCCCATGAACACTTGTAGTACCAGAGGCACCACCAATGCGTTGCCGACTTTTCTTACTTATTGGTTCGCCCCTTGAATAACCCCATAATAATATCACGGGACAATAAATAAAACATACCCATCTACATATATTAAAACTAAATTACTACCAAAATTAAAACCTACTAAAACTAAACTATAACCCATTTGAGTAAAATTTCGAAAGATGAGGTAAAAGTTGAAATTTTCGTAAATAATCATTATTTAAGTTAGTTGGTATATGTACAACTAAAACTGTTGACATTCAAAAATAAAATGGGCCAACTTTGAATTTTACCAACCAAATTTTGAATTATAGCCTCAATAGCTCTACGATAAAGAAGATAAAAATAAAATTCAACAAAGTTTTTTTAGGTATTATTCTTTTTTATTCATTAAAAATGTTGCTGCATGCATTCAAGACTATATGAAATACATATTTTTTATAGAAAGTTGCAAGCCGGCTATCATTATTTTTCTGGCGACGGTACCTGCAGCGGGGTGCAAACGGAAACACACGAGCATCGGTAATACAACATTCGTTATTTTTCGCCACCTTCAAGCGTATTGATTAGTGCTCATTGGCGCGTTGGCGCTTTCAAATCAGGTGCCGCATACTCGTACTATCGCACATGCTACATACGTACTACATACATGGTACTTTTTTATATCTTTAACTTAAAAGCTTTTACATTTCTGTATGCCAGTTGCCGTCATTATTGTACTCTCAAATAATTAAATTAGTACCTAATAACTTAGAAACATTATTTACTCAATAATATATGATCAAACGAACTTGCAAAGTGAAGTTCGATCGATATTATATGAGTACGCTTCATTCGAAGATATAAAAACACTTATCATCATTATCATGATCAACATTTCAACTCATCGCCATAAAAAGCACGATTTATCTGTGTTTTAGTTTCGTTTAAGAAACTGATATTTAATTGTTTAAAAGAAAAGTCCGAGAAGTTAGAGGCGAATTTTTTTTTTTTTTTTTTTATATTTTTAGCGAGCAAACGAGCAGGCGGGTCACCTGATGTTAAGTGATTACCGCCGCCCATGAACACTTGTAGCACCAGAGGCACCACCAATGCGTTGCCGGCCTTTCAGGAATTTGTTGGTCCGCCCCTTGAATAACCCCATGTTGTAATTCAGTGGAAACACCGTCGCAGGAAGTTGGTTCCACAGTTTCAAAGTACGTGGAAAAAAGGATCTAGAACATCGGATGGTCGAAGTGCTCCAGGCACCCAGGTGGTGAGGGTGAAATTGTTTTCGGTGGCGAGCGGTGCGGTTGTAGAAGAGAGACGGTGGAATAAGGTCAAATAGTTCTTCAGAACACTCCCCATTATATAGCCGATAGAATACGCAGAGAGAGCTAACATCTCTGCGGTGCTCCAGGCTTTCCAGCGGGTTGGTTAATTTGGGATTGCCCACAAGCCGAACTGCCCGCTTTTGAATCCGGTCAAATGGAAGGAGTTGGTATTGGGGTGCTCCAGCCCAAAGGTGAGAGCAGTACTCCATATGCGGGCGGACTTGCGCTTTGTAGAGTAGGAGCCTATGCTCGGGCGCAAAGTACCGCTTTGCTCTGTTGAGCACCCCAAGCTTTTTCGAAGCTAATTTAGCTTTTCCTTCCAAGTGATCCCGGAACTGGACGTCGTTCGAAATGCAGACACCAAGAATCCCAATGCTGTTGGAAGGGGCTAGGGGGGTGTTCTGGAAGAGAAGAGGTGTGGTGAAGGGGGTCTTTTTGGCGGTGAACGCACAAACTTCGTTTCGAATTGTTAGAATTTCAACACTGGACCCATGAACAGGAGACCGAAGTCTTGGCTACAAGGTAAGCACCACTGTACTCAATAATCATCTGAATAAATTGTACGTTCTGTCAAAATTTGAGTTAGTCAAAGTATTAAAAAATAATAATTATCCATTCCGCAGCATGACGAAAACTTTCTTTTTAAACAAAAGCATTAGAAAAGAACATACATGTTCATGAAGCATCAGTTGGTGAGTAGTTTGCGAATGTCGGGACTTTGTGGCTTGCAACTGACGTGACGGCTTATCGGTAGCATACACTTTAGTGACACGACTGCTACTGTTATATCTAAATATCTAAATCTAAATATTATGTAAATAAAAGGAAAAGGGACTGACTACCTGAGCTATCAACGTACAGCTCAAATCACTGGACGGATCAGGCTAAGATTTGGCATACAGATAGCTATTTTGACGCAAGCATCTGCTAAGAAAAGATTTTTGAAAATTCAACCCTTAAGAGGGTAAAATAGGGGTTTAACGAAACTGCAGGCAAAAGCTAGTTGTACTATAAAAACAAACAATACTTCAGCATTATGAACACTCTTAAAGCAAAAGTGCAGTATAAGAATTACTCCTTCTATGAGAAAAGCATTTGAAAACATTGAATTTAATGTCAAGCAAGACAAATTCTCATGACGTAATATTTGGTGCACAGTTCACGAATTTCGGAACTTTGTGGCATGAAACTGACGTGACAGCCTGTTGGTATGGACCTGAGTGACATCACCGCTGATTTTGTACTGATTATCATTAAAATAAATACACTAATTTACCTACCTAAATGTAATGGCGTGATAGAATAACTACAGCTATTTGTAGATTTAGAATTTTGTACATATAAAACAGTACTTATTACTGAATTAATTTTACATCTATTAATTTCCACCTTCTTTACAAGGGTAAGCACTATAGCAGTTATTAAGTTCACTTCATGTAGAAAACTTTAAACTTTACAAAATCCGACATAGAAAAATTAGGTTAAAGTAGTTCGCAAAATGTCACGACTTCGCAGCTGGCGAATGACGTGACAGGCTGTCGACAACATGCACCTGTGCAATGACATTATGTACTAGTACTATTTATGTTTACGTGTAATATTATACACAAAAAGTAGGAAACACTGACATTAAGGATTCAGACATGGTAATTTTAAGCTTTAAATCCCTTTCAAAGAAAAATTTGACTGTAAATGACGTGATACACTAAATTACAACATTTTAATATTTTTAAGAAACTAAGCACTAAAAATAGCTAAAGAGACAGAGAATAACCAGCTGAGCTTCTTCTCAAACCAGGATACATTAGGAACCCTATTAGTTTCAGTTTTAAGTCGTCTAAATAATAATCTCTACTACTTTCGATCTACATTCTATAATTTCGTAAGATACGGGATTTCTTTAATGGGGACTAGAATTAAGGAGTAACTAGCGATGTATTCTACTAATAAAGCATGCAAAATTACTGATAAACTTAATTTATTGACCACCGAAATGCATACTTTGGACATTATAATATTATAGACACGCTACATGCTAAGATGAATCGAATAAAATTTTATTCATATAATAAGAGATCTGGTGAACTGACAAACACACATACACACATAACTATCAAGCACTATTGCCCTACCGTAGATGAAAGATAATATTTAACTGTTAAGGAATTAAATAAGTTTATTTAATTTGCATTAGCCCGTAAGTAGTTTGCAAACATTGCGGTTTGCGAGTGACGTGACAAGTTGTCAGCGGCATGCACCGCCAGTAACATACTCGTACTGTGCCGCCACTGTTGTTCCATGGACTTTACTTCTGACTCGGTGACGAGTAAATACATAGAATAAGCAATATAAAGAGAAAACATCACAATCTGATATTGAAACGGAAGAGTTAACAACACAGATTTAAAATATTAAAAATAATTATACCTTAAAACAATGATACAATTAATAAAAATGACTTAGTTCCGTAAAAGTCTAATCTACTTTAATGTTGAATTAATTAATTAAATCTAGAACATCAGGTTAGTAAATTCACATACTTTTACGATACAAAACTATTAACCGACACTGCACAAAATAGAGAGAACTAGTTATAAACTCGTAGTTCGTCCAAATAGAAGCCGTCATCCGGATCGACGTTTATGTGCAATCAATAATAAACGGGACGGAAATAAACCAAGACGGAGCAAGGAGCGGTGGAACAATTCAGTCGCGGGCTGTCATCGCAGGCGAGACAGTCGGCGACGTTGACGTGACAGCGAGTGACTTGGAGAGTACGGTGCGTGTCACGAGCTTAAGCGGAGGACTTTTTGCTAAAATAACAGAAATAAACGAGGACTGACTGACAGCATTGGAATTAATTTTTATACGGTTTATCATTGATGGCGTGACAATCGACTAAGACATGAAGTGAACGACTTTAAGTAGGTGGCCTCCTATGACCTATCCATGACACAAAGTGACTATAGAGATACACAAAGTGATAAAACAGAGCACTGAATGGGTGAGGCAACGGCAGCTGAAAATAAATACTTATTATTTTGAATAATTAACAAAATAAGAAAAGAAAACTGAATAATTTTGCCTCTATGATAATTCAAGTCTTAATATTAAACGACATTATTAATGTAATATAAACACGCATAAAAATATAATACAAAACACGTAAGATCGTAGATTGTATGCTATGGAGACAGTCAGAAACACTGACGTGACAGGACTGACTCACAGCGTAATGGCACAAAGTACAAGCGACAGAGGGTAAATAATAAAAACATAATAGTGATAAAAAATACTGAAGACCACTGATAAAAAACATTACATACGTCTGATTCTAATTAACAAAGGACGTCATTGTTGTCATATACTTTAAGCGTTGGTACCTTGTTGGAACTCCTAGATCTCCAGGATACAAAACATGAAATTAACAGGAAAAAGAGTGTAAAATCTACCGAAATGGTACGAGTACCAATAACTTCTTAAGGAAAGACTGGGCAGAATTATGCCTATGAACAGAAGGCAGTATTGAAAAGAATGCTTACGGCTATAACTTGGCCTACACCCCGCCAAGTCTAGAGTGAAATTTCCAGCGGAGCAGAGTAAACTTGGGGACGTGGGAGTGACAGCGCTGCGCGTCATCTCGATGCAAGTTGATAATGCACAGCTCGAACTTCACTAAAAGCTGACTGACTGACAAAAATTTAACGTCACAAGTTAAATATACGTACTCTTCAATTAGTAGTTTTAAATCTGCACCAGATTTCTCTTCTATAAAACTTGTTTTGATGTCTTTTGATGCGTCACGGTGTAGTTGATACATACGCACTAAACCAAGGGTGCATTTCCACTGAAGCGGAGCGTGGACATGTTCGGTGGGCCAATCACATTATTGAGGGATGACGCGATCAAATTATCACGTCCTCTATCAATGTTCTAAGTGGTCTACCGAAAACATCTCAGCTCTGCTTGGCTTTAGTGGCAACTGACCCTTAAATGACATGTCCTCTGCTATCTAATTTTTCAGATCGCCTTAAGGTAGTAAAGAATATTATGTTTATGGCTTTATTCGTTTCATCAAATTGTAAAGAACCCTTTTTGTTAAGAAAGATAACCACATGGAGTAGAAATGACAATAGTAGAACGTTGGATTTATGTCATCTCCTGACCTTTGAGTTATTAAAGCTTACTATGTCCTACCATGATTCAGGTTTCTTATTCTTTTAATCATGGTGAGGAAGCTAATTGTTAAAGTTTAGCCAAGCAAGAAAGCCAGAAATATAGGTCATAAAATTATTAGGACGACAGTATTCTATTTTCTTACTGTTCTTGCATTGTCCACAATCCTCTATACAAGTTCTGATATTTAATCTACTGCCTGAATAAAACTGTAGTTACAGCTTAGGATTGTCCGTGATTTCGTCAGAGTGGAGTTAGTTTTTTAAAATTCTGCAGCCTTTATTGGGGTCTAATACTATCCTATAAAACGCCAAAACTTTTAACAAACATCATTAAGTTCTGACATTTACTCCTCCTCCTAATATTACCTTTGATTTAACTTCCCTAAACAGCCAAAGATGCCATTCAATTTCCCACCAGCATATTCCAATACCTGAGGAACAAAACGACCACTGGGGTTTTTTATTTCCTCGTATGCAATCGCTCCGTCTTACGTCTGCTCAGTGCAATATCAATCCATCTGGCGGGCGGGGGAGGCGTGGGGAGGGGGGAGTGCCCCCACCACCCCGTGTCAGTCTTAAATGACTGTCACGGGTGCACTCGGGCGGCATTCGCTTCAAGAACGTCGGACGGACGGCTCCACTCGCTTTGATATTGCCTCGTTATTTGTTATTGTATTGCGCTTTATGTTTATGGCGTTCTAAATTTTAACATTGTTCGCGATGCTTCGGGCTAAGCATCTAGACTTTAAGTCTTTTGACATCTTCTGTCTGTCTGTCTGTATCTCTCTTTATCTGGACGTTTTGATAACATCGTTTGTTTTGTTTAGTGTATAAACTTGCGTCTACGAAACTAGTAGATACTATAGTACTAGGTACTGATAGATAAACTTGACGATACGAAGTAATCTAACTTGATTGAACGATCAATTCAATTAAGCAAGCCTCAATAGCCCAACGGTTAAAGGTACGGATTGAAAACTGAAAGGTCGCAGCTTCGATCCCCACCCATTGCACTAATGTCGTATCGTATTCTCTCCTAACACAAGCGTTCTGCTTATTTGGAGGGGAGAGGAGGTTATAAGTCAAGTTCGACTTGGCTAATATTCTTTATAAAAAAAAAAAAACAATAAATTAGCGCCTAAATAATTAAGATTCTAGAGATGCTAAAAGTAAAGGACCAGTAAAAATATTTTGAAAAAAAAAAAATTTGTGTATTGAAAGAATAATAACTAATTACCTACATAACTATCAAATTAAGCAGTTAGTAATAAATTGATAAACAAATTTACTAATCGAGTCTTTATTGGATACAAATACCATTCTTACTGTGAGTTTTTCTAATATTATTTTGCAAAAGCACGAAACCACATTACCTACCGTAGAACAAATTCAAAAATTATCTGGTGATATCTCTGTCACTTTCGTTATTATTTTTGTAATGTCAAAGCCTTATTACGTAACAACCAGTTGATATAATCGCCCGAATAAAAGTCGCGTTCCCAACATTCAGCGACTTCTTACGCACGGGTCCTATTCCGGGGCAGTACGAAGTCGTATATCGCACGTGTCACTTTACATCGCGTGGCACTCACTTGTTTTTGCTCGCTCTCATTGAACTGTCAATGTGACGCTTATTCTACGTCACTCCGAAACCGATGGTGTTCGGCATAACTCCTCGGGCTTATAATATGTTTATTTTAATGTACGTGTTCGATTTCTGCACCTGATGCTATTCCGAGGGAAGCACTAAATGAACTTACGCCGTGTATTTAAAACGGCCCCGGTTGAACGTTTTCACGGTAATGTGAACATTCGAATTTAGAACGGAACGACTTTGAACAAAAACGTTTCAAGAAATGTACATTCATATTTTCTCTCGAAAGTTGCTGTAACTTTTTACTTACTTAGATACTGAGGTAACTATAACATTGTTTCGCATTCAGAGTCGCTAATAGTCACTTAAAAAAAATATCTCCACCTTATTAAAGATTTAAAAAGTCCACTCAGAATCAGATTCACGCTTTTAGAAATGACAGCTCATTAAGAGACTAAAGGATAATTAGTTAATGATTCAATAGAAGTAATTTAAACTGAGTACGGAACACCATACCATGGATCTGATTAGAGCACGTCTCTGCTCTGCTTCAGTGGACAGGCAGCTTTATCTAGAATGACTTTTTTTAATATGAATAGCGAGCATACAATCAGGCGGGTCACCTGATGTCAAGTGATTACCGCCGCCCATGAACACTTGTAGCACCAGAGGCACCACCAATGCGTCGCCGGCTTTTCAGGAATCTGTTGGTCCGCCCCTTGAATAACCCCATATTGTAATTAAGTTAAGATTTTGGCGTTTGACTGTCAGATCACTTTCACCAGACCATCATCATTATTATCATCATAGACATTAACCGCTGGACATAATTATGTCTTTAGAAATGATCGCCGCAGACCACGACCCCGCGCCGTCTGTATCCAGAGGCTCCGTCCAGCTTGCGGGGGGTTTACTAACGCTAAACCTTCAGCTGGTGCCATTCCAGCACCCTCAATACCCATTGTTTTTTCGAGCCATGTTCTCCGTCCATTGCCACTCACCAGATAACGCATAATATTCAACTAGCCTTTGCCCGCGGCTTCACTCACGTTAAGTACGATTTTTCAAAGCCCTATTTTACCCCTTAGGTGTTGAAATTTCAAAAACCCTTTCTTAGCGGATGCCTACGTCATAATAGCTACCTGTGTGCCAAACAACCCGATCCATTCAGTAGTTTGAGCTGTGCGTTGATAGATCAGTCAGTCAGTCACTTTTTCCTTTTATACCGGTTGAAATTTTAATGGTTGTACTCCCTGAAAGAGGTGAATGTGCTCATGAAACTGAACAACTTTCCCCAGGGAACATAGGTCGAAATATGAAAAAAAAATTTGGACCTCCCATAGTAAATCAATCAGCTGATCGTCAAGTTTGTATGGAGGGTCCAATTTTTTTTTTTCATATTTTGACATATGTTCCCTGGGGAAAGTTGTTCAGTTTCATGAGCACATTCACCTCTTTCAGGGAGTACAACCAATGAAATTTCACCGTGTATATTTAGATTTAGTAGGTAGGTAACTAGGTATATTAACATTTTTAACACCAAAGCAGCACATATAAAGTTTTCAGAGCGCACACCAAGGCGCGCGACCACCCTTATTATCCGGGGTGGGGTCACTCCCACCCCGCGGGAGGTCCGTCACGTCACTGTCCCCGGATCGCCGACGTTCGAGCGTCTCGTTTGTCCCGGACTTGAAGGGTTGGAATAAATTTGCGGCCACATTTGATGTTGAAATGAATTGCTGGAACCGCTTGATAACAATTAAAGCAAATGTGACTTTTGCATCGGATAATTTTATCCTTTTTCTTAAAAAACGTATTTGAGAGTAATATGTATTTGAGTTTGTCTGGTGGAAGGCTTTGGCCGTGGCTAGTGGCTAGTTATTATCAAAGACGTGCCGCCAAGCGATTTAGCGTTCCGGCACGACGGCGTGTAGAAACCGATTAGGGGTACACTGCCATACCAATTCAAAGTTAGCCCGCTATCATTTTAGACTGCATCGTCACTTACCATCAGGTGAGATTGCAGTCAAAGATTATCTTGTCATCGAATAAAAAAAAGAGTAGGGAAGGGAAAGCTCCATATCGTCCTTTTGTGTAAAATTTTTGGCAGATCAAGAGTCTTTAGTGATATCAGTTAGTTGGCGAGCTGCTTACAAAAGAGTGTCAAATGGAATAATGACAGCTTAATATAACCTATTATGAATGTGAAACTAGACACTTGCAGTTCAGCCTGCTACCACTGAAAGCTAATAGAGATTACAGATAGCTTAGAGCTACACTGTAAGATAGTCGCATGACTTTCGACTAGCTGTCATTCTTGGCATATTCTTTTTTTTTATTCGATGAAAAGTTAGTGCGATCTCACCTGATGGTAATTGTAAGATTAAAGCAGTTTAAGATCGTGCATTAAATCTTTGTTAGCTAAGCCACCGCGAGATACAAGCGGAGCAAGTTTGTGTTTGTGGCGAATCTTGCAAGAGATCTTTATCCAGAAGACGTCCACAGCTGGACAAACATCTCTTGCAAGTGTCGATCGATTAAGACGAAGATAATGGTGAATTATACCAAAGTTCTAGCGTGAAACACGCCAGCTAAGTGCGAAATGTAAGTATAACGTATCCGATGTCACGTAGCCTCACTATTTTCTGGTCGGTCGTTACAATGACGTGTCACGTCTGCGACACGTCTCACCTGCATTTGTGGCACGTCAAAGATGGGGGCGGGAGAGGGGAGGGTGTAGGGCGGGCAGGTCCGTCTTTGATGTTGTTTATTTTGTGCGGATGACGTGAGCGCTCCAGCAAATGTATGACGTACTTTTAATAATACACCTTGTTAATGTTTCACGTATTTAGTTTGGTAAAAAAGGAATGGAAGGAGTGAGACTTCTTCCATCATCTTTCTTTCTTTTGATGACCTCCCTGACGCACTGGTGAGCGCTGTGGTCTTATTACTGGGAGGTATCGAGTTCGATTGATGGTGGCGCAATTTGGGAATTTATAATTTCTAAATTGTCTCAGGTCTGGTCTGGTGGAAGGCTTTGACCCTGGCTAGTTACCACCAAAGACGTGCTGCCAAGCGATTTAGCGTTCCGGCACAATGACGTGTACAAACCGATAAAGGGTCTGAGTTTGAATGTATACTGCCATGCCCCTTCCAAGTTAGCCCGCTACCATCTTAGACTGCATCGTCACTTATCATCAGATGAGATCGCAGTCTAGGACTATCTTTAAGATGCAGTTATTTAGTGGTCAATGGCGCTGATAAAAACGCTCCCCATTTGACGGAGCTTTAAATATCCTTCAAAGACGTCAACCCCACCCCGTGCCCCCCCCCCCTTGTCCTCCCCTCCCCCTCACCCGCGGCAGATGGATTGATATTGCTCGAATGCAGGTGAGCGGGCAGCGATCTCGGAACAATGGCGATTTATAAACTTGTGTCTTACTGCGAGCAGGGGCCCAAGTCTGCTATTGCAATTGTAGTTCATGTGTCTATCAATGACATCCCAATTGCTACTTTTAGCAATTTGACTTGGGGCCCAGGGGTTCAATTGTCTATCAATGACATGACAATTGCTAAAAATAACAATGGCCGCTACAGATCTGTGCTGTGTTGGACCGATTCACTGGTTCTTTTTGTTGCGTCACTGATTTCTTTACTAGAAGCTAAATATCTATTTTTACAAGATAAATGGGCTTGTATAAAAATGTCTTTTTTTTTTTTTAATTTGATGACAAGACCGTCCTTGACTGGTATCTTACCTGATGTTAAGTACCAATGCAGTCTAAGAGGGTAGCGGGCTAACTTGAAAAGGTACATACCCCTAATCGGTTTCTACACGCCATCGTGCTGAAACGCTAAACTGCTTGGCGGTGCGTCTTTGACGGTAGGGTGGTAACTAGTCACGGTCAAAGCCCAGACCAGAGACAATTCAGAAATTATAAATTCCCAAATTGCCCCGCCGGGAATCGATCCCGACACCTCCCAGTTATAAGACCATAGCGCTCACCATTGCGCCAGGGAGATCGTCGTATCGTATATTAAGGAACTAGCTTTAGCCCGCGGCTTAGCTCACGTTAAGTTCGATTTTTAAACCCCCTATTTTACCCCTTAGGGGTTGAATTTTCAAAAATCTTTTCTAACCGAATGCCTACGTCATAAAGGCTATCTGTATGCCTTTCAGCGCGAACCGTCCTGTGGTTTGAGCTTTTGCTTAAGGATGTATGTCTGTTATAAGTATTCTACCTTAGCTACAACACTTCAACACCTCGTACCTACAGAAACGTCATCCAAATTAGCAGTATCACGAGCATTAGAACCCCGTCAAAGTGAACCCCACACATCGGAACCGAATAATATTATATGTTGACACTGCCGCTCCACACTAACCGAATAACCATCAAAGGAATGGAGAGCCGTAATGAAAAAGTACCCTTTTAAATCGACATTCCCCACCTAAGTAACGGAAACACGATTGACGTAAATTAATAGCTGGTCTTAACGAGACTCCCAAAGTCCAAAAAGTGAAACACCCTCTCGGACCTCTCCCTCGCACGCCGCAACAGCCCGACGCAGACACATGTCCTCCCTTATTATCTTCAATTAAGAGGCTGATAACGCACCGCGACTTATGCTTTAAGAGCCGGTGGGAAAAGTTGAGGAGGTAAAGATACGCGCTGGAAATTTTTTCTTTTATTTTACCTGGACTACGGCAAAGCCAAAAGGAAGGAATATTTATTTATGTATGTCTCCTAAACCCCTATACTTACCTAGTTTATATATTACGTTACTAACCGATTGTGATGAATGAGTTGTTAATCGATTCTTTATTATGGTCCGGGTAACATAGGCTTCATTTTATGCAAATAAAATCAATATAGGTAACGGATGCTATGGGTTACAGTTTTTAATATATTTTCTTGTTTCTATTTTTATTATAAACTTTTGTCTTATTTCATGTTTTGTTGTGCAATTAATTGTTTTCTATTTTATTTTATGTATTTATTTCCAGGGCACACTCCATGTTTGCCAATTAATTTTGTAATTATTTTACAAATATGATAATTATATACAAAAATTTAAAGTAATTGTAGTTGATTGTTGTCAAGCGAGAGCCCTTTATATTGCTTTAAAAAAGAGCGTAATAAGTATTTGCTATACTTATTACGCTCTTTTTATATAAAACTAACTGTACATTATTAAACCAACATAATTTGAATTTAATTAACTATTATTGTACTCTACAAACGATTTACTTATTAAGTACACTTTTTAGCGTTTAACGAGTTTTTCCGTATTCCCAACAGCTCTGTGGCTAACACATTCGAAACGTCCAATAAACATCAACCTCTAAACATTGAAAGCTCCTATTGATCGTTAAGTTTTGTTCTAAAACCAAAAGGTGATGCAGCTCTGTATATTTTGGACACCTCTCTTTAAATAACTCCCAATATGTCACGACCAGTCGATCTTAAGCTCTGTCTCCTTAGATTAGCATTCAACATAAGGTATCTCGATAATTTGGTACGTCGCAAAGGTTTAGAGTAAGAGACAGTGAATAAATTTTCATGAATCTTATTTATGAAAATAATTTAAGTATTTTGACATACCATGATTGCGTGAAAGTTCAAAGTTTACAGCTATAGTGATACAACCTAATCTTAAGTATAAGGTAACAAGGGATATATCGATTTTTTCAATAAGGCGCACTGATTCATCGATGTATGGTCTATTTCTATTATGTAGTGTCACCTCTATAGGTGAATGTCCCGATCCGTGGATCAAGTAGCTAAAGGATATAATTTTATCGGTGGATCGGAATAATGTAAGGTACCCATATCATAGTATCTCGGAAATAGAAACTATTTATTTTCGTTTAAATAATGATTTCCAATAAAATTTATTGATATGTTTCTAAGCCATCTCATTGTCATTTATTTATACGTGTTTAATCCCTCGTAGTTTTAACGGTGCACTCTCAGACTATAAAGCTTGAGTGATGCCCGGGAGACATTGACGAACGACAGACCGTTACATGTGATTAGTGGATACGGTACGTTTCCGCAATCAGTAGGAATAATGAGACGTGATAGATATAATCGCTTCCAACCTCTACAAACGTGCCGACAAGTCAGATGACACGATCCAACCTAGGTAAAAATAATGAGCAAGACAATTAAAAAAAAAATTCAACCGAAGTTCAGAGGGTGATTAACCAATTTTTATAGGTCGATTTTGAATGTATCTCTATCAATTATGTTATTATGATTTTCAATAATTCTGAATTTTGGTCGCATACCCACATTATTATACACTATAACACAGCTGAACTGAGCATTTTTTCTAAATCATGCAGAATTATCTCATTAAAAAGAGCATGGAAATTGCAAAAGTATTATGTTCTATTTTGTGTCTATGCAAATATTTTGTTTCTCTCTTCTCTGTGTTTTGATGTAATAAAGCTTACTACTTCATTGTCGTAGTAAGCTCATTCTATAACGTAGTAGATCATTCTAAAACGTATGGAATGTGACGAATATTTAACTTGCAGACGCGAAATTATCGGCAACGCTGAAGTAGAAAGTATTTATTTAAAAAAATTAAAATATTATATTATTTTAAACTCGTTTATAATCACTCATGTTAAACGCTTTTCCCCCTAAATTAAGTGTAAAGCCTGTTTTTAATGGGTATAATTTGTGCAAGGCGCCTTTAACCCGACCTCAGTCTCTCAGTCCGCCCCTTGCCCGCCCAACTGTTGAGTTGGCATGTCTGCAGACGCTTTTTGAGGGATGCGTCATAGCGGGAATTGGCAGATGTCGTTAAGAAAAATAACTATAATCGTTAACCATATGTTACCGAGTACGTTAAATGCTAAAACCTTAGAAATGGATGGTCATTTATAAAATGTGAAAGAGGTGAATGCGTTTTGTACAATGGAATTTCGAATGAGCCAATCTACCTCAAAATATATTCTACATTATTCAAAATTTATCATCATCAATATTTGGCTCGCATCTTTGCTTAAAATTTTCATAATTAAATGGAAATAGATAGCTCCACTGCTCTGAAACAGAGGCGAAACCATAGCAAAACTGCTAGCTAAATAGAACGGAAATGTTCCAAAATTCAAAAAATAAATATTATTTATTTCATGTAGGCCAACTCCTGACTCTTATAATAAGGCAAGACTCTACTCTAGGCCGGTTGCGAAAACAGACTCTGCTGCAAGGAACTCAGCAATTGCTCTTTTCAGAACAAAATCTCACAATACAACATTGTAGGCAGCTGAAGGTATTCTATAGAAGACCTAGGTGGTATTATAAGGAACATTTTCCGTCGGTCTTAAAAAAATATTTCATTTAATACTTTATGTTCCGTAGGATCCCCTCGTATACACAAGATTTTTAATTTAGCGTCATATCCGCACAGGAATCCAAACAAGGGGTGGCGACGTTTCAAGTAAACACGTATGGAAGTTTTTCTCAAAGTTCTTTTACCTAATTTTTAGCATAAACCGTTCGGACGACCTCCGTCCCGGGTCCGGACTCAAAGGCCGGAGCCGTCCAGCCGTCACTCAGTCCCCCCCTACATAAATAGCTAAAAATAAACCCCAGTGTATGCAAGCGTTTCTTTGCGAGCAAGTTGCTTTGAGGCGATTTTAATTCGCTTATTTCGCTGCCGGGAAATTGCTAGTGTGTTCTCGAATTAAGGACTATGATAGGGTGATGGGCGACCGCGGAACACGAGTATATTTTTTTTTATTCACTTTATTGCACAAAAATAGTACAAAAGGCGGACTTAATGCTATAGCATTTTCTGCTAGTCTACCTTTAGACGTGCGACAACATGTGTAGTATTTTATGTGAACTGAGAAGCTGTTTGACTGCCTCTTAATATTCTTCACGTTAGTAAAATCCACTTATTATTCTCAAGTCTTAAAATATTTAACCAGGCTAAAGTTTTCACTTCAGAGAATATACCTAATATTAAACCTCGAGGCCATAGCGTCACAAGCGATGGACATCCACCACACAACATGAACTTGCTTATGTCCACCGAGTCACTTAAGATCGTCTGTTTACCACCACCGTTGATAAAACCATGTCAAAAGACAAGAAAGAATGATTTTCCTATATTTCTATTCCTCTTATTATTTCTAAAATTATGATAAACAGTAATTAAAGTCAATGATCGATATCATTAACGAACAAAATATCATGATGAAGAGTAACTAATTATGAATGTCAGCTATAACGTATACTTAAATCTCTTTTTTGTAATAATATAAGTACAAAACGTACTTATTTATTCTTAGATTTACTTTTAATCATGTGTTGTATTTTATTGTGTAAAGCTGAATAAAAATGTTCATTTATTTATTGAACATATTTATAGAATAGCTTGATAAAATGCCAAAATGTAAAAAAAACGCTATCGCTTATGTTACTGGCAGCCAGCAAGTATGTAGAGTTTGTAGAGGGCTGTCGGCGTCAGGTCGACGATTGTAAAGGCGCGAGGCGATCCCACCGTGTGCTCTCGGCTTAAAAATATAATTTTTCCGCCGTAACATAGCTACACTTGCCTGATACGGGCGTAAAGCGAAATTAGCCCGGGATAAAGAAACACAACCTCTGTTTGTGACTTGCTTGCTCACATTTCATAATGCATTAGGCCGCTGGCTACTTGTCTAGCTTATAATAGAACACATCCTTACTTATTTAATACATAAAAGGAAAAAATGACTGACTGACTGACTGACTAACTGACTGACTGAATGACTGATCTATCAACGCACAGCTCAAACCACTGAACGGATCGGGGCGTACAGATAGCTATTAGGACGTAGAAATCCCCTTTCATACAAAAATAAAAATTGAAGAGCTCGCGCTGCTACGTGGTTGAAAGACAAACCAATCAATCAAAAATCACACTCCCGCATTTATAATAATGGATTATCTGAAAACTGAGCACGATGGATAAAATTAAAATCTTTAAGTAATTTAACAAAACTGGATATTATGAGAGTCAGGTACTGCTTCCTGATTCCTCAGTGTGCCCATTGAAATACGCCACGTCAATAAATAATCATAATTAATAACTCCGGAATTAAATAGGGCAAGTCGAAGCCGGTAACAAATTAGCGCGGTGTCAGCCGTCGTTAATCACGTCCCCGCCACGTCACAGCTCGTCCCGCGACGCGCATCCGTCGCTTTGACGCGCGTCTTCCGTGGTACGTTGAAAATTTAAATACCAGAAGTATTCGTACTACTACTTCGTACTACTTCTCTAACGTACAACTTCCCACTTGTTTAATAGAAACTAGTGGTTCGCCCCGAACTGAGACCTCGCGATATCCCATAATTCCCAAAAGTTTTAATTATATATTGTAATAATTAACTTTTAACATTAGACGCAATAAAAAAAAAATAGTTGACATAAAACTGTTTTACTGACACAGCGCCATCTATTAGCATTATAGTGAAGCTATTAGCTTCACAATAATGCTAATAGATGGCGCATTAAAATTAAATAATTTCGTTTCTTTATAACATTTATCTAATTTTAGTATTTGTTGTTCAAGTACAGGATATAACTGAATTTTCAACCAAGTTTCACGTTCTAATATTCAGTAATTCAGAAGTTATAGGGCTCTGACAGACATTTAGACGGACACACTTCTCTGTCTAGTAGGCAAGCGCCCTAGTTGACTCAGAGAACTCGCTTCGCTCGTTCAATGAATCGAGACCCAAGAAGCGCAGTATTGGCAGACCTCTACCAGGTGGACCGACGATATTAATCGAGTCACAGGGAGCCGCTGGATTCAGGCGGCGCAAGATCGAAGCCTATGCAAGAGACTGTCAATCGGTTGACAAATAAGAAAGAATCGAGCTGGTATGCCGGACACTTCCCGTTTGAGATATTTTTAAAAACACACCAAAATGAATTAAAAATAAAAAAAAAACTTCTGATATGCCAAACTCGTCCAGCAAAAAAGTACTTAACGTAATGTTTTTCTGAAAAATTAAAAAGTAATAAATCAATATTCGCGATGCTGATAAAACATTTTCATAATACTTATTAAAAAAAAAAAATTCGGCTTTAAAAAAAAATAGATTACGTAATGACTTTTTTACGTAATGGTCTTTCAGTGCAATGTCACCGGTTCCTGCACAACTATCTCTCAGCAATTATGACGGCAACACACATTTTGCTCTTCACCTGCTCAATTATGTGATTGTCAGTCAAAGCCGGAACCCTCCAATTCCAAAGTTACACCGTCAAGACACTTAAATTCAATATTTCGAAAGACACGAAGTCCTTTTGAAACAATTAACATCGAATCGGAACAATGGCGAGTGTGCCTCATTTCCTATTTCGAAGGTAACTGTATTATTCCTTCTAATTAGCCAGCATTTTAAAATCTGCCAGCTGAATAGCGGGTGCTCTTTAAAAAACGTCCACGCTTTCCTTTACACGATTATCGGGTGGGGGTGCCTACCTAGGGGGGAGGGGGGTAACAAATGTACATTCGCTAACAAAAATCGCTCGATTTTTAATTAGGAGCCCGAGGCAGCCGGAGCACGTGATCGGAATGAAGCGATCGCTCATTGCATACTTGCTGCGACGTTGTACAGACGCATCGGCGCTACGACGAACTGACGACTTGTCGCCCAACATAAAGTCGCTGCACCCCATCTCTACATCAAAAGACACACAATGCATAGGGCACACCTTAGAAAAAATAAAATTGGCCAACGTTGACACTTTAAAAATAAGTAGCCTATTCATTAGGACTTAAAAGATTAAAGTTTAGAATAATTTTATTTTAAACTATCTGCCTTATTTAATACTATGAACACACCCCGACAATAAAACAAATGTCCTGTCAAATGGACATAATAAGATGAATCAATACTCTCTATAATAAAATATTGCACGAGTTCTTAAAGTTTTATACAGCAGTCCTTACTCCTTAGCCCTTGCCTGTGACCTTAGGTAATGGCAGGTGACGATGCAATCTACTATGGTAGCGCTCTAACTTGGAAGGGGGTGTGGCAGTTTCAATTATACTCATAGCCCTGATTGTCTAATACGAGATAAATATAATAATGTTTTGCTATAATTTTGCCCACGTTTCCATACTTGAGACAGCGGTATCTACCAGGTATTCGTCGCGAGTGTGTGCAACCAGGCGACCGGACATAAAAGTCGTTCGTGTAGACGAGCGTATTAGCAAGGAAACTGAGTTAACTCCAACTTGACTGCCCAATCAGCGATTGTGCTTAATGAGACGGCACTCTTTCTATGTTTATTCCGTCCTGATCAAGTTATCGGCTAGCCTGCCAAATTTACGCTTTTCGATAAGTTTTAGAAACGTTAATCAATGTGGAATTAGTATTCCGGATGCGACAGAGTAGTTTCCTACTAATTGTATTTTTTGGAGATTAAAAACCCAATGTAAACTGACAGAAACGTATATAAAGGTAAACTGAATTATCTGTCACTGGGGATTTCCCTAAAAAAATAGTAAACATAAATCAGTTGCTTCTACCTTTTCCTCTACTGCTTCTTAAGTTCTTAATGTATTTCCAAGTAGGTAATTCTCTATGAAAAATTTCTATGCTCAGTCATTAATGAGTAATAATTAATAGCTATTGATTTTTTTTAATATAGATCTTTCAAGGATTTTACTAATGCAAATGGTTTTTTGTAACATAAACGAAGATTTTTTCAATGAAAATCTAACAGATATATTCGTTTCTTGAGCGTGTTCACTGCCTACATATTAAAATTGATCATATTATATTCAAAATAAGACTCAAACTCCGCTTTTTTCGGATAAACTCTTTTCAATTTTCGTTTTAATTAATTATTTGAATAAGAATAAAATTTATAAAATATATGATTTATTTCGTTAAAAACCAATTGACATACCTACAGCTTAACTGTTAGCTCTTAGATTCAAGTACAAAATTATATTTATTTCATGTAGTCCGACCTGTAGCTCTTAGAACAAGTCAAGACACTACCACCGGTTCGTTAAGCCTATTCTGTTGAGAAAAGCTTTATAGGAGGGTGAAAAGGATTTCATCTGCAGTGCTAAAGTCGAAAGTCTACGCCTAGTTCTAGAACTGTAATAAGGACGGCTTTTACTCTTAAAATTGAAGTAAAGGAGAATCTTTTCCTTTTCTTTTATTGAAATCGCACATTTATTATAGCACCCTGTATAACATAATATTATTTTTAAAAAAAATACGAGGAAAACTAAACAAACACTAGGTGAGAGCGATATAGATAAATATATTATTTAAGTCAACGACCTTCAGGTATACTCGAAACAACTTGTACGTATTTCTTTACGGCCTCCACCCCCCTCGTCTGAGGCTCATGCTTACAAACTGTCGCATTACGGACCATCCCTAGCACAACAAAGCCACTCGCCACAATTCAAACAAACAAACAAAATAAAACCTTCCTCCATTCAAGATAAGGACGGATCGAAATGCATTAGAAAAGTTTGCACGGTCAGCCAATATTACATTTGCGTACGAATTAGGTCATTTTAAACCTTACGCCCTGGGGATACGAAATTCTGATGGGCAGTTCTTTATTTGACAAACGTAATGTTAATTCTGAGTTAATGATATGAGGCAATGGGATAGCGTTTTTTGAATTGCTTCGTCTTCTTGGTCCAAGAGATATCTCTAGGTTCTGTTCAAAAACCTAAGCTGATAAAGCAACTAAAGTCATAGTTCTAAGACTTATAAGTGGGAGAAGTATTTAAATACATACAAATACAATACATGTACAGCAAACTCATTCGAAATAAGTATGTATAAAAATCGTGCAATTTATCTCATTAACATTTTACACCACTTAAGATCACAGCTAACTTGTAAAAGTACTATAAACCAAATTATAACAATTTGGAGCCAAGGGAAGCAGAAATTTATTATATTCGGACTTCGTTAGACAAATGAAAAGTTATGGACGCAAAATAGGTAAGTACCCTAACCCTGTACTTCCCGAACCCTCAGTAAGTGAGTAAGTTTATCGATATCGAAGTCGATCGCAATAGACATAATCGCAGAACAAGGCATTGCACTACTCGTATAGTAAGTGCAGGTCGTTGCGGGTGCCCAATCGCGCTGAGTGAAAACTGCCATAAACGCCGCACTGTTCCAAAGAGTAAGTCTCGAGTAAGTGTGCAGATGGTAACACCCACTCAACAGATCCGTAAACGACCCTCTCAGAGACATTTAAGTACTTAGCGATAACTAAAAGAAGATGCCCTCTTTGTCTAGTAAAAGAATTTACCATAAATGCACGTGAAAAGTTTTGAAAGCTAAAGTTATATTACAACGCGCTACGAGTATGTGCGCCCAAGTAGCACACGGAGGCTGCTTAGCAGCTGAATAACAAATTCCCGTCACGCTTAAAGCTGTATAAAAAAGCTGCATAAGGGCTGTATACGGCCGTATACAGCTCTTATACCTCTTAAATGGGCACAAATTATACAGCCTTAAGTTCAAATAGCTGCTTAAGACCTGTATAGCAGCAAAATAACAGTGTTATAAAGGGTAACGACAGTACTATGCGCTGAATAACGACTGAGTAAAAGATAACAAGTTACTCTTTATTCAGTTAAAATTACGTCATGTGACACATGACGTAAAAGTGAAGTAGCAAACTTTAATCTAGCAAATTATAACCTTAAATTGTAGCTTAAACACAATTTCGTGGAGTGAATTGAATACGTGGCTATATATTCAAAGTTCCCTGATTAGTAAGAAAAATGATTGGGAATGTAATTTTACTGACATTATACATATATATTACCTAAGAAAATTTAAGTGCGCCACGAAAATATTCGGTTTTTAATTAGTTTCGTGATATAAATAAGCCGTGATGAAAACTTGAATAAACAATTTTTAGTGCTTTGAAAAGAATTATAAGATAAAAAGTTATTATTATGATATACGGAAGTAAAAACTAATGCAATCCATTCCTAATTCATACACAAAACATAAAAGTTGAAAAATGAATCAGTATATTTATGTGAGGTTATACAATAAAATGGTGGATATCATGTTATAGTTAGAGAGCTGGTGATATGATTTTAAAAGCCTATAGCTTAGAATAAAGGCCTATATAAAAAAAGAGTGTTCGTCCGAAAAAAAGTAAATAAAAACGGATCTTTATAAGTTTGTCTGGTGTAAGAACTGCGTAATATTAGTACGTAAAGATGAAACCGACAAAATACATCATATACGATCTAGCAAGGATATAAAGAGATTGGTGAATCTAGCCACCACTAAATGAAGTTAGGTTATATTTACTAACAATCGACAACCCTCATAATGCACTAAATGGAATGATTTCGTGGACAACGGAGAAGTAACAAACCCTTCGGAGAAGTAACAAACAACTTGTGTACTCTGGATGTAAACATAAGTGTCAAGAACTTTAATTGCAATAGCAGACGTGGGCCTGGAATACATAATAAAGAACAGCTCGATCCAAATTCATATTGTCGTTGTTACTGAAGCTAACATAAGGGTCACAAACTCAAAATTGTTTCAAAGATAACTACAAGATGTTTTCGCAGCTACTGAATCACCGATGAAGTGATGGTGTAATCCCATTGTAATCCTCTATGTGCATAAAAGTGTATTGTTCTACAGGTTAACAGTGAATACAAGCTACTCTGAATCAGTTATTGGTGAAATTGTCACAAGTTTCAATTAAGTATAAATTAAGTGTTTGTGCATTGTACTGACCTCTGAATACTAACCAAGTATGTTTCATACAGGAACTTAAACAAATAATCTCTCAATTTTCAGGTAAAAGTAATCTTGTAATTAGTGGTGATATGAATATAAACATAATGTTAAACGATCCCAGTGTAAATTTATACTTTAATTCTATGAGTGAAGTAGGTATTGACTGTAGTATAAGGCAGTATACACGGATAGAACCTAAAGGGGATAGGATAACTAAAAGTTGTATTGATCACATATTCATACGATGTGTGGACAATCCCAGCCAACATAGCTTATGTATACAAACAGCAGTTATAAACAATCCTATAGCAAACCACTATTTTACCAGTTTGCAACATTAAAAATTAGCTTAAAATCTATTTCATTACATTACTATTAATTTATTACAATACATTATTATTAATTTATTTAAGTTAGAAGCTTTGTGTTTACATTGCAATATTATTTAAATGTCTAATATAAAATTTCTTATTAAAATGTCAAAAGTTCATAATTAAAATTTTTCCATGAGGTAATCACTGGTTTTAAAGTATGTCCTGTCAATCAAAAATTTAAGCCTTTTTTTAAAAAGTGGTATTTCTTGTGTTTCTAAATGGTTATATAAAAGGGGCCCAGTGCAGAAGAAACTCTTAGAAGAATGTGCACAACAACTGGGTGGTGGACGCAGTTCAATTAGGTACATGACTTTTGCTGTGACGATTTTGAAATAAATTCAAGTTACTTTTGACAAATATGACAGTTTCATATAATTATATACAGACATGGCATTGTAAGAATATTATATTGTTTAAAATAGGGTTTACAACTATCAGTCGATTTTAATTTAAATATTGCCCTTAAGCATTTTTTTTGTACCTTTAATACAGCCTCTTTTTAAGTGGAATTACCCCAGAATAAAATACAATATCTCAACAGCGAGTCAACATAGCCATGGTAAACAGTCAGTAACGCTGACACATTTACTGTTTTCCCCAACATATAAAGTGTGTAGGAGAATTGATTTAACTTTGTGCAAATATGACTCAAGTGTTCTTTCCAATTTAGAGTAGAATTAATATTCAGACCTAAGAATTTTGTTACATTGACTTCATTGATAGTTTTCCATTCATAATTTACATCAAGCAAATGATGCATTTTCTCTGAGCTTAAAAGTCATTAAGTTCGTTTTGTCTAAGTTAATTATGAGTTGGTTGCGATTCAGCCAGTGTAGATAATAAAATTAAACTGTCAGTCATGTATGAAGCTGTGTGTGATGTGAGCATGTGAGCTCACTAACAAAATACAGTAGATGGGTATACTTAAGACAACTTAAAAACTTGCCAATTATAGCAGTACCTCTGGAAAAATGACTTGGGAATACATGCTTCCTTTACTGCTCAATGAACTGCCAGCTGATTTATTATTTATTTATACAATAAGATACAAAATAAAAAGAACTATCACAAACTTTATGATTAAATAAGGGTGATTTTGAAAATAATTTATATATACATATTATATTACATAATTAGAACATAATATTATATATTTAAAGATATTATTTGCTAGAATTAATTTATTTGTGTTTTTTTATGTAATTAAAATGTAAAAGTATACTATGTCTGCGCAAAAACCCTGCGTGGTTTATGTGGAGGCTTTCACAAGAACCTTGTAACAATTTCTCCTTTATGTTTGGATAATAAAGATTAAAAAAGGTATCTTTTTGGCTTTTTATGATCATTTTACTTAACTTCATAAAAAATCTTTTGAAAAAACCTACTTCTTAACTTGTCCCTGCTCTCTTTCTCTCTTCCCTCCAAAACGCTACTAATGTAGTCTATACTTGGTACCTGTGGTACCTACTTATTAACAATCCACAATTCCAAAATCCCCGCAATTTATGTGAGCAATATCAGGGTTCAGGAGCTTGAACCTAGAGCTCCATGATGTAGTCTATGCTTGATACATACAATATCAATTCGAAACTGACAGTTTAGGTAGGCACTACCCAGCAGCATCAGGATTGAGGAGCCAGGACCTAGTTCTCCTTGATGTAGTCTATGCTTGATACATACAATAACAGTTCGTAATCTATCACGGTAGTAGACGAGGTTCTTGATGTTTCTTAGGGTATAATTATGACTATTAATAACGTCTGCCATGTGTGCTGATCATATAGAAATTTTGCTCGCCAGCTCCCTAACTATTAAACAGCTACGTGAATAGTTAAAACTCTGATATTCTGCCAAAGGCTGTCTAATAGTTCACACGTGCCCCCTTAATAAGTCAGTGTAATAGGAGTTCACAAATACCTTCTTATACAGCATTTGGCGTAATTTTATCCACTAAACAACCCTTATTCAGCCTAAGCTGTTTAAATATCACTGACAGCTATTATGCAGCTGTAGGATCACCAGTGTACTCTTAAAAGAGTCTTAATACGCTTAGAGGTTCAAATAGGTCTAAAAGTGAATACTTACGCAGCTATCTGTGCTACTTGGGCGACAACGGTTAGGATAAGAGGTGAAGTAAAAATCGGTTAAAATGTTTAAAATACCAAAATAATCGCAATTACTTAAAAATATTTAAAATGTATTTAAAAAAATCTTATTGCTGACATTTCTTGTAGGCAATAATTAATTTGAGTTTTTACTTTGATGCATAATTTAATACTAAGTTTTTTTTCACTAATGTAATATACTAGCTAATTCATATGACGTCCCTTGAGAACCCTACGTTTTTCCAGGATAAAAGTAGCCTATGTCACTTTCCAGGGCCTCAGCTATACCCATGCAAAAATTCACGTCAATCTGTAGCTCTGTTGCTTCGCAATTGAAGGACAAATCAACAAACAAACACACTTTCGCATTTAGGTAGAACCAAAACTCTCACACCCCATAATAAGAAAGTGAAAAGGTTAAATAAGTACGATTTTAATGAAGAAACTCTACAGCTCTAAGTACCACTTTTATTTCGAGGCAAATGGGATGGGAATCAAAATTTAAAGTCTTCGTAGAAATTTAGGGATATAAGAAAACTGCACAATTCTGCTATTAGTAGTAACTTATTAAAGACAATTTCCTACGCGACCAATCGGGCTGAGTGAGAACCGCTATAAAGGAAACGGTTAATAGCGAGTACCGAGTTACCGAGCGGAACAGGATTATGGAGTCGGAATTTAGTTGATCGTGGGTACAAAATGAACTGCCGGCTCTGCGCCTGTTTTATTCTTTGCCCCTTTTCGCGCTTAATGTTCCATTGTGATTCCAGTGTTGGTACAGCGGGGTCTTTGACTTGAGTTAATCTTTGGTCGATTTGTTTATAAACCACAATACGATAAGGGTTTTACTAATTAAACGCTGGTAGGTACAAAATAATCTAACGTAGGTCTAGGGTTGGCGAGTTGATTGAAAGTTAAAATAATTTTCAATATAAAGCCTATGAAGGAAAGTCTACTTTTATAATTCACCTCAGATTTGAGCGATCTGAGAAAAGAGTTAAGACGGAATGTTCCAAGTAGTCAAACTTTAGAGTTTTATCACTACTCAACTCAAACATGTACATACATTTGACTAAATCTTATAGTTTTCTATACTGTTAATATTAAATCGTAGTAGGTACGGTTTTCAAAAAAACCGTGCGTTCAATACTTGTTCTATGTTAATGGTAAGATTATTTTTCTTCTTCTATATCAACCTAAATACGTCCACTATTGCACAAAGGTCAGGTCATAGACATCCACACACCTCGCCGCGTGATTCCCGGCTAACTCCAACTCGCGTGATGTCGTCGCGTCGTTCCATCTAGTTTTCCTTTTCTAGTTTTGATACATAAAAAAGTCTAATTAAAAACAGAAGCGACATCAAAATTACAATCAGGAGAAAGAAAGCGAACGTAACAAGGGAATCTCAGATCTACACCTGGTCTATGGCAGCAAACTAATACGCCATTAAGATATCAATCAATACAAGCCCTATAGCCCCAAGGCTTATTGTGCCGCTGGTGCAGCCATTGCATTAGCATGGAAATGGTCACGCCACTGATACAGTACTTTGGCATGGGTGATACCATCGGGAGATCTTTGAAGAGTTCTCACCGGAGAGTTGAATCTTTCCTTTTTTTTTATTCGTCGACAAGATAGTCCTTGACTGCGATCCCACTTGATGGTAAGTGACAATGCAGTTTAAGATGGTAGCGGGCTAACTTGGAACCCCCCGAATCGGTTTCTACACGCCATCGTGCCGGAACGCTTAATTGCTTGGCGGCACGTCTTTGAAAGTAGGGTGGTAACTAGCCACGGCTAAAGCCTCCCACCAGACCAGAGACAATTTAGAAATTATTAATTCCCAAATTGCCCCCGCCGGGAATCGAACCCGAGATTTTAACATGATGTTATTGAAGTACGATTTACAATGTAATGGAATGTGTGTCCAAGCGATTGACAATGCAATAATAATTATAATTATAGCCTCAATAACCCAACGGTTAAAGGTGCGGACTGAAAACTGAAAGGTCGCAGGTTTGAGCCCCGTTGCACTATTGTGGTGCCCACTCCTAGCACAAGCTTTCCGCTTATTTGGAGGGGATAGGAGGATATTCGTCAACTACATGCTTGGTTGATATTCTTTTTAATAAAAATTAAAATTGAAAATGTATTTGGCCTTTTACAAAGCTTTTAAGTACATCATTGTCATCGTAAGCAATTGAAATTCGTAAAAACCAGAATTTCAATCGTGAAGATGGTTTTAAACTAGCTAGCATGTGGAATCCAGTCGTAGAATGCAAACCAGGAAAGTGTCGTACAGCACCAAAATTGAAGTGACGTTGTTAGTGTTTTTTGCCGAACCTTAAACGACGTTCGTTCACAAAATCTGGCTTGGCACTGAAAAAAAGCCATTAACCAAAGGAAAGAAAAAGACCAAGAAGGCGGGTAGATAGATTCTACCCATGACAGCTTCAGCTTGACGTCTCGCAACACCGCAGTCCCGTCGTGACCACGGTCCATGCAACTGAATCGAAATATCGACAATTCCAACTAAAACAATTATCGTGGTATGTACTCGTATAATTTATCACACTTACATCATTAATTATTATTATTTGGATTATTTGTTTGAGTAAGTGTAGGAGAGGAATCTCAATGAAGGGTTTTATAGTGAAGTGAAAAAAGTGAAAGTGAAAAAGTGAAGGAATAAAGAGAATCTTTGATCTACACCCATTAACTGGTCTTCGGCCAGCACCCATAAAATTAGCATGGAAATGGATACGCCACTCGGAGGTGGCGCTTAGGAATGTCGGTAATTACCACAGTTCGATGTGCTATGAGTGAAGCCTCTAAGAGCCAGTAATGGTAAATTTTCGGATGCAGATTTGATTTTTACAGCAGTAGGTAGATCAAGTTTTAAGTAGGAAAAAAAACAGGCAAAAATTACATCATATTTCCAAGGGACGATACTGAGTAGAAACATAAAATAATGAAATTTGTTTGACAAAATAAAATCGTAAAATTAGGCCTAATATTTAAACGCGACAGATTTATTTTAATAATTAACTAGCGGACGCCTTCTTAAATTGTTGAAATTTTTCCTGAATTTTCTTTGCTATAAACCTCACGGAGCCCGAGACCTTTCCAACGAATGCAAAACCGTGGAAATCGGTTCGTGCGTTCTGGAGTTATAGCGTTAGGAAGGAAAACCCGACTTATTTTTATATAGTAGATCTGCATGCCAAATTTCAGCCTGATCCATCCAGTGGTTTGAGCTGTGCGTTGATAGATCAGTCAGTCAATCAGTCAGTCACTTTTTCCTTTTTAACCGACTTCAAAAAAAAGAGGAGGTTCTCAATTCGACGCGTATGTTTTTTTTTTTTTTTTTTTTTTTTTTTTTTTTTTTTTTTTTTATTTTTATTTTTTTTTTTATTTTTATTTTTTGGCGATGTTACTCCATAACTCCGTCAAATCTGAACCGATTTAAATAATTTTTTTTTTATTTGAAAGGACATATCGTCAGGTTGGTCCCATTTAAGTTTGGTGAAGATCTGATGAATATCTTCGGAGATGGAGGACGGAACTCCTCAATAAATAAGAGCAAATCGCTCGTGATCAGAGTATGTGTAGGATTTTAACCATGCATTCTTCATAGCATACATACATAATGCTTTTCTATTCGGCATTTCAATATAATTTTTTTTAACCGAATTTTTGACGATGTTACTCTATAACTCTGTCAAATCTGAACCGATTTCAATAATTTTTTTTTTATTTAAAAGGGCATATCGTCAGGTTGGTTCCATTTAAGTTTGGTGAAGATCTGATGAATATCTTCGGAGATATGGGATGGAACTCCTCATTGAATAAGAGCAAATCGCTCGTGATCAGAGTGTGTGTAGGATTTTAACCATGCAAACTTCTTAGCATACATACATATGCTAAATTTCTATTTGGAATAATAAATTTCAATACTTTTTTTTAAGGAGCAAAACAAATGGTCTAGTGAATTGGTCCCATGAAGCTACACTAAAAAGCTTAAAATAATAATATAAAAAAATATTTTGAAAAAACCGACTTCAAACGCCACTTAAAAGTATAAAATAATTTTAGTTTGTACACGTATGTTGAAGTCGGGCCAGCGTTGCGCAATGGTATCATCGTTTCTATATTTTAAGCCCGTCCGACTTCAATATAAGTAACTAAAATTATTAAATCGTAAATACTATTAGGCCGGTATACTTGTTGAATTAGCCCGTGAGACGGACGGGCCTAAATAGAAACGATGAAACCGATGCGCGACGCTGGCCCGACTTCAACATACGTGTACAAACTAAAATTATTTTATACTTTTAAGTGGCGTTTGAAGTCGGTTTTTTCAAAATATTTTTTTATATTATTATATATACTTAGATTACATTTTGTTAAGAGACGATACAGCCATTGTTTTAAAAAAAGGTAGTATACCTTACGAGTTTTTAGAATAGATAATGTATTTGGCGCTTATTACACTCCTATTCCGTAAGCTACCTAGGAGTCATTTTCCAAAATCCCTCTGTCAGGAATCGAATCCCGAGATTTCCCGCTTAATTAAGAAAACCACGTACGTTTGAAACTGGTCACAAGCGACATCATTATACAAACACAAAACATTCGCACATAAAAGCAATAGACCACTTGAATTAGTAGCCATACATCACCCCGCGACGCGGGATTTACGGTCCATCGGTCCATAAAAATGATAAACGATAAATAACCGGCGGAATTAATTAAGATGACCTCATGCACGTATCATCTACACGTCTGCTTGCCATTTTGATGAGTTTTAGCGACTTTTTGCATTTATTTATAAGTAAAAATCTTTTAAAAGTTTTTTCTGTTATTTATCAAAATTTAAAAAAGGAAAACTATTTATATACCTGTGACTCCTATGAAAAGTCCAGTCTACGAAAAACAAAAAGCAGATTCTGCTAAGAGCCGGCAAGAAACTCCGTAGTTGAGTTCTTTTCAAAAATTACAGTTTTATTAGGTACCTAGTACCTACCTACGTAGCTAAGAGTATCTTGTTGGCACCTGGGTGCACAGCCGATGATTCTCTTTGTCATTAAGAAATTCACTATGTTCCTTCGACTAAATTTTACAAAATACCTATTTAAATTTTAATAATAAAACCTAAACATTTTTTCGGAATCATTGAATTTTGTAGTTTTATCTCATTTTAAAACCCCAATTTCTAAACTGTAATATAAAATGGTATCGCACTGTAGGTACTGAATGAATTATTTAACATTTATATTCACATAATTTAAGAGTCGGTTTACATTGCGTTGCATAATTGAAGTATTTACGAACAAAATCAGTTCTCCTGTAGGGTGACCGTAAAACGCTAGTATGCGGGACATTCCTGGTGAGCGCCGTTAGGATTAAAATGGTCGTTTTGATTCAGTAATAGCGAGGATGATCGCTTAGAAAATGTAAATTGCAAATGTCAGTGTCGTCGTTAGAATGTTTACATTTCCATATTAACAATGACTATGAAAGTAATAAGCAATAACCTTTAAGTTTCATGATCTTGTTAAAACTGATCTACGGAACAATAGAGTGGAATGTTCGTTATAAATTCTTCTCTATTATAATTATTAAGTTTATGGATTTGCATATAAGTTTAGTTCCAACTTATGACATCTTCGAATATGAAAAGGATCTTTATTACTAATTACTAGCTTTTACCAGCGGCTTAGCTCACTCTAAGTTAGTTTTCAAACCCCTATTATACCCCGTTAGGGGTTGAATTTTCAAAAATCCTTTCCTATGTCATAATAGCTAAATAAATAAAAAATAGCTATCTGTATGCGAAACATCCCGATCCATCCAGTCATTTGAGCTGTGGTTGATAGATCAATCAGTCAGTCAGCAAGTCTGTCACCTTCGCCACTGCCACATCTGCCATTTGCCACCTCATCATGTATGATGAATTGCAGATTTTGCATGCTACTAGTTGAGGATCTGGAAATTACACAGGCCACTTTATAAAAGCTTCCACGGGATTATAAACTCAAAGCGGGCGATTTCGCGTTTTATTTTTTTTAGGTTTTTTTATTGATCAAATGTAGGTTTTTCATTCATTCATCTTAATTCATTACCTGAACACTATGGGTCTCCACTCAAATAAGGAAGATTCAAGACATAATTCACCACGCTGGCCAAGCTGGCAAATACCTTTGAGATCAAAAACATTGCGTGTTAATTACTTTCAAAATAGCACACCGAATATTTAGGAAAAGTCCCCCGTTTCACGCCCGAGAGGGCCACACCATCGTCATAAATCTCATACGGACAGTCCCTAATATATTACACGAATGATATTTTGTAATTTAAAACATGATAGTTAATTTCATATTCGACTGTAAATCAAACGTTTAATGGCGTTGTGGGACGAACTGTGGATCGATGAGAAATGATCCTCTGATTAGATTTTTAAATATTATTAGTCGATATTTTAACGTAAAGTTGTATTTAACTTCTTTTGAGTTTTAGATGTCGACTTCCTATTTTGGATAATTAATTATTCCAGTATGACTACCCTACCTAAACTATTGGATAACGATCAATGTTGCTTTTTTCAGACCTTGGGAGACAAACAAAATAAAAATCGTTGATTGTAAAAAACTATCTATAGAGATAGTATGTTTTTTAATATCAAATCTTAGTTAAGGATAGGACTATGTTTGTATATTAATTGGACTACAAGGGTCTGCGCACACAACAGAATTTTGATTGAATGAATCGTGACTATATCATACTATTTTGACAGGTCGGAGTAAGTTTTAAAATTGCAACTTATAGTGTCATGACCTTAGTTTGTTATTAAGTTGTGAATTGCGATCTACAATTTTCACTTAGAACGCTAGCTGATAGATACAAATAGGTACATGTCTATGTAGGAACTGTACATAGAAGATTAAAAAATTTATATTCGTATATATAAAATTAATTAAAACAGCCATTAAGGTATTCATGCCTACCAAACAAATGCAAGCAACTATCGGCCGAATAAAAATTTGTAGTTTGTTTTTCTACGTTCAATTCAGTAGGGCTAGAACTGTATGGAAGGCTTGCATAACCTATAAATCCCACTTTCTTGAGTAATAACTTTAGCGTAACTCGGTAACGTCTACGAACAGTAACTCAAGATCCAGATACGCCATTCAACGCCTGCGAGATGCGAGATACTCGATACGGGATCTACCGTGCTAGCAGTGCAAGTGCTGCCCATAAACTAGCACACTGTAACTTATAAATAACTCTAACGTCTGAGGCAGGCTTTTGATAATGGCGAACGATTATAACTACCTAACTATTTATTAAGAATGCCTAATTAATATTAAAAAAATTGTGGGCTGCAGAATGTCACAGGGTTACAGGTGATGGATAGAGATCAAATCAGAAATGAGGAGATCTGTAGAAGAACTAAAGATAACTAGAAGCTGAAGAGGCATGGATGAAGCAAACAGTTTGAAGGACCAGTACTTGTTATGACCAAGGTGCTGGAGTGGCGAATTACATCAGCCAACTCATAGAGAGCCGCTGGATACTTGTGGTATAAGACCGAGACATGCTAAAATCCATACAATAGAGCTATATCTCCAACTGTGGACGTCTATCGGTTGACAATGAAGAAGATTATAAGAGAATATAAGTTTTGTGCCGAATATTGAAGGATAAATAGGATATGTTTGGTGGGAGGCTTTGGCCGTCGCTAGTTACCACCCTACTGCTAAAGACGTGCCGCCAAGCGATTTAGCGTTCCGGCACGATGGCGTGTATTAGTGTACACTGCCATACGTCTTCCAAGTTAGCCCGCTACCATCTTAGGCTGCATCGTCACTTACCATCAGATGAGATCGCAGTCAAGGGCTATCTTGTCGTGGAATAAAAAAAAAGTTAACAATTAGCCTAGTCCACACTCAAAAATCTAAAACATCGTTTTAACAAGACGTCACTTCACACGGACTAAATCAAAACCAGACAAGCATCCATCGGCGTCCGGGCGAAGCACTAAGGAGTTTAATTATCTAATCGCGCACGCAATCGCCGGCATAATGAGGGTGGGGACGGGTCGCGCGTCCCACATAAATCTGTCGAGCGCCGCGCCCGCGCACCGTAACGCACACATCGCGACCAGCAGCGGCGACCAACATTTTAAACGAGAAAAATACTATTTAGGCAAACTTGAGACTTTTATCATTCCTCCAAGCCTGGGCACAGTTCTCCTCTCGAATTAGAAGGATTAGCACTTTTACTATTAGCAGAAAAGTCAATCGCCGTGCCCGCGCACGGTAACGCACACATCGCGACGCAGAGCGCGCGGCGAGCAGCGGCGACCAACATTTTACACGACAAAAATACCATTTAGGGCCTTGGCAAACTTGAGAATTCCATCATTCCTCCAAGCCTGGGCACAGTTCTCCTCTCGAATTAGAAGGATTAGCACTTTTACTATTAGCAGAAAAGTCAATCGCGTCGTTTCTAATAAATCTGTTAAGCGCCGCGCCCGCGCACGGTAACGCACACATCGTGACGGTGCGTGCGCGGCGAGCAGCGGCGACCAACATTTTACACGACAAAAATACTATTTAGGGCCTTGGCAAACTTGAGACTTTTATCATTCCTCCAAGCCTGGGCACAGTTCTCCTCTCGAATTAGAACGGTTAGCACTTTTACTATTAGCAGAAAAGTCAATCGCGTCATTCCCACATCAGTCTGTCAAGCGCCGTGCCCGCGCACGGTAACGCACACATCGCGACGCAGAGCGCGCGGCGAGCAGCGGCGACCAACATTTTACACGAGAAAAATACAATTTAGGGCCTTACTTAGCACACTCGCGACTTGTACCATAAACGTTGTAAAAGTAGACGTTGCTTAATGATGGAAAGGCCAATCACGCTGACGCACATAAACCTGTCAACAGATTGACAGATTGACGCACCCATCTTGATGCTGCGAGCGCGGCGAACAGCATTTCCTTGTAAAATCAAAAGTCAAAAGCAAACTCTTTTGAGTTTTTATAATGGTACTTTTGCTTCTACTATGTAGACTGTAGAGGATCTTTCAATCACTGCATCCAACTTTTTTAACGATAATATAAGTTCAAATAACATTTAGTTTCTTCTTAAACATTTAATAAGTGTGTAGTTTAAGGTTTAAACCTAATCATCGACAACTGATGTAGGTAAGTAGGTACTTAGATTTAACTGATTTACAGTGTGCCGAGGCCCTAAGTTGTGCTCGACGTTAAGATAAGGTACCCGATACTAAATAAATAGAGAACAGAGATTAAAAGAGTTTTAAAAATAAGTCTTTTTAGTTGTGTCGCTGTAGAGTTAATTATTATCTAACTAATGACAGTATAATGGAAAGGAGACCGATCTCGCCGTCCCACATAAATCTGTCATGCGCCCGCGCACGGTAACGCACACATCTCGATAGCGCAGGGGTGAGCAACATTTTACATTAGAAAAATACATTTGTACCATTTTACTTATTTTATTTATCTGCCTCGTTGGTCTAGTGGTTGACAAGTTCGACTGCGAATGACAAGGTCCCGGGGTCGATTCCTGGGTCGGGCCAAAAATGTATTGGGTCTTTCTGATAAGAAATTCTCAGTGCTGGCCCGGAGCTAGGAAATTGTGCAGTGAGTTACCTCCGTGCCACGTAGAGCACGTAAAGTCGTCGGTCAAGCGCATTTTCCATATTCAAGACTATTCGTAATTTTCCTAAAAGAAAAGATTTGACTCCTATGCATATGGAGTATGCTACCTATGCATATGTAAATATAGATTGTAGATTCATCGATGATTCAAAAGCACTTGTAAAAGTTTATTTATAGAATTAGAATTAGAATTTCATTTATAGAATAGAATAAAAAATATTTCTATTCTATTCTATTCTATACATACTCATATTTTTACGGAAGTGCGTGTCCCTAACCTCCCAAAAAGGAGACCTAATTCCTACCGACTACTATCATACATTAGTACTATTTATTTATTTATTGGTAATCAACAGCGTTTACAACACAATTTTACAAGATTATTTTAGTTCTTAAAAAAAGCCGAAAATGATTACATTGCTATTGTACTTAAGTAGATTTTTGTTTGTTGTTAATATTTAGTAATATTGTACTATTATTAAATTAATAGGATGACGTCTTAAGTAAATTAGTTACATACAACATACTCGTAGATACCGCTTATAGAGTCATTTACAAGGGACACGATGTTCAACGGAGCGTGATGGAAACATACACAAAAAGCCCGCGTACATACAGCACACACACAATAAACTCATCTAACCTGCGCAGGAGTTGAAGGGTGGAATCCATCACGCTGACAACGTAAGAAAAAACCCGTCGCCGGCCAATCACGGGGCGTCGTTTGAATAATTGTTCGACCGGCCGGCCAATGGCGTGCGCCCGCGGCGGTCTTATTCTGGACCTTTCAATGATTAATGCACACCGTCGACGTATTTACGACTCGTCCGATTCGAGTTTGAATGATTTGTCGGCGTCACTACACCGGATTTACGATCGCGTGTCGATTCAAAACTCGATGTTTCGCTCTATGTAGGTACTTATATATAAATAAGCTGATGGAATTACTCCGGACGCGCTCATCCCGATATTTATTGCGCGAGATCGTGCGTTAAGGATGTTTCATCACTCGGTGCGATTATGGGAATAGCATCTCGAGAGACAGTCTCGGCTTACCAGCTAACAGTTACTCAGATGAGACGGTCTTTGTTTAATATAAGTATGATTAAAAAGAAATAATTGTATACTATGATAATATTCTAGTAGAGATGAGTTGTATACTCACAAAACAAGCCAAAAAATTGTTCCGAACGACGAAGAGTATAACAAATTACAACAAGTATCTGCTATTACGCGCTTCATTTACTTACTACACGCTTACAAACATGTCTACCTCTTTTTATAGGTACATAAATAGTACTATATCATAGAATGTATAACGTTCTTTAGTATTTTTTGTAAACAGGCTCATTGTTTCTATTGTTTGACTTAATTTCAAAACCGTGGTGTATTTTAAAAGTATTTTTGCCACACTCAGAGTCTAGTCGTAACAGACCTAATCTGGTGCTCTAAAAGTTAAATCAAGAAGGTACCTAGGAAATCAGCTGATAATCTTCAAACGCTTCAGCAAATCCTCATAAATTAAAGCTAAGACCCATCTCGATCAAATTCGCTTTCAAAAAAGAAAAAAAAAAAACGAGGGAATAGACAAACACACAGATGCACATTATTTTTTATATATCATACATTACTTTTCCTTCGGGGGTTAAAAAAAAATTCAAATCAGCCTTTACGATAAAGGTAGGTATTGGTTTATGGTTCCCACCGACGGACGAGGGTGTTGAAAATATTTAGACACCATAACTTTTTTACGACGAACGATAATAGTTTAACGGCACAACTTAAGCGATCGGTAAGTAAAGTCGCTTTATTTTAAGATCGGGGCACACTGTCGACACCATTTCAAACTGACTAATTTACAAAAATAAGTCAAAATTTGAATTTATAAAACCTAAGAAGTACTGCAACGCCCCAGGTAGCCCCTCAACTTAGAACCAAATAATCTAATAACTAACGCTAAAGTAATGCAAAAATATTCATCAAAATCGGCCCAGTTTTCATTAAAATAATAATATAAAAACGCACAAACAAAGAACTTCTCCATCCTTACTAATATTATAAATGCGAAAGTGTGTTTGTTTGTTGGTTTGCCCTTAAATCATAAAGCTACGGATTAACGTAATTTTTTTGCACGACATAGGCTACTTTTTATCCCGGAAAATCAAAAAGTTCCTGTGGGATTTTAAAAACTGAATCCACGCGGGCGAAGTCGTGGGCAATTCAATAAAGTTTATGTAAATTCTATACATAATTATCATTTTTTTTTGTAAAAGCTAACATAACTAGAGCTTCCATTAAAATAAGTTATTTAAGATCAAAACAGTTAACTTTTTGGAGACATGAATACTACAGCACTAACTTGTAACTTCTTATGTACCAAAAGTGCTAATTAAAATTACTAGCATAATAAATTGTATTTCTATTTATTTAATTTAATATTGTAGATATTATAACTCCATTTTGTCTACTGTGTGCTCCATTGCTTATTGACTGTTAATTCTTCGGCGCTTTGATGTTGGAAATAAAACTATAACGCGTTTTTAACCGTTCATTAAAATTACTTATGTGTTAATATATTATTATTAAGTACGTTACCTATTACCTACTTATAAATAAATATCTGTAAATTGATTTCTTACCAACTATCACCAACAAATGAATCTTACCTGTAAAAAATAAAAGATTCTAAATTAAATTATTATCACGAATTATAAAATATTATAAAATTAGTATTAATCAACCCGTTAATACAAGTATTAATAAAAGTATTAGTAATTATTCTGCAATTAACAAAACAGAATCTAGGTCTCAAGGTGCTGGAGTGGCGACCCCGCACCGGAAGCGCAGTGTTGGCAGACCCCCCACTAGGTGGACCGACGACATCAAACGAGTCGCAGGGAGTCGCTGGATTCAGGCGGCGCAAGACCGAGGTCTGTGGAGGTCCATGCAAGAGACTTATGTCCAGCAGTGGACGTCTATAAGTTGAAGAAGAAGAACGGGAATACCTACATCTTTTTAGTAGGGAATAAATCAAAGCGTTCTGATTTATGGCACCATTTAAAATGATTTTTTCTCTGGAAAAGCTCTAAATATATTAAATTGACAGATAGCACCAAATATTAAATAAATATTAACGAATTTTAACTTAGTGTAAAACTTCCTAAACAAAATAAAAGAGCGAGCTTTTATTCGGCTGAACCAAAAAGGTAAACCTATCTGGACATTCCTTACTGTTTTTAATTTAAAACACAGAAATAACCAAGAATAACAAAAAGAAATGTTATTTTCCAACGGAATTAATAAGAATTTCTTATGCAGATTACACGCTGTAACTACTCCCTTCGAGCCGGCGTGGAAAACTTACAAAAAAATAGGATATATTATAAGACTAGGAGTACACAGCACCGTCTTTATTCCGGACGGCCTTCTGCAACCGGTCCTATCCAAAGGCCTAGTCAAAGCTGTAGGCCTATGAGAAATTTTCATATCTAAATATATAAAAGGCAAAGATGACTGACTGACTGACTGACTGACTGACTGACCTATCAACTATCAACGCACAGCTCTAACCACTGGACGGATCAAGCTGAAATTTTGCATGTAGATAGTTATTATAACGTAGGTGTCCGCTAAGAAAGGATTTTTGAAAATTCATTCCCTAAAGGGATAAAATAGGGGTTTGAAAAATCGAACTTAACGTGAGCGAAGCCGCGGGAAAAAGCTAGTATTTTCATATTTGTAATTCGTTTTAACTTTGTCTCAAGTCCGAGGCAAGTCAATCTCAGCTGCGTGATATTACTGGCTAAAAGTTGATCAAGTGTAGTTAATTTTTACTGCATACTCCCTTCACTCGCTAGGCTATCACAGAAAATAACTACGGTTCGAGCACCAACTTTTAAATCGACATAAAGAAGTGGGAGGCTAAAAATGCGACCCGCATGGTTGTAAGTATTCATGTTTTGTCAATGTTCACACATAACTTTTTAATGGGGGAACCAATTTGAAAGTTATTTTATAGGCTATGAGATAAAGATCTTCGGTGATGGAGGACGGTACTTTTCTACGGATAACCGTTATTCGGTCCTAATCGCTGCAACAGTTCTTATTACGGTCTATTTCTCAATCTTTAGTAGCTGACATAGAAATCGGTCCAGTTTTTTTGATATTATTTATTACAGGGCATCGTCATAAGCTCACACCTCCTCACCTCACGCTGGCTCAATGCGAATTGACGAACTGTACACTGAATTGAGAACATTAGAAAAGTCTCAGGTATGCAGGTTTCTTGTGATATTTAATTACTTAAACGCACATAATTTCGAAAAGTCAGAGGTGCGTGTCCGGGATCGAATCTGTGACCCCCGAATACGAGACCAAAATCCTAACCACTAGGCTATCACTGCTTCTCAATACACACATATAACAGTCTAATTTTCATTCATTAGTAAGAGTAGGACTTACGATACTTAGTTGAGAAAAAAGTTAGTGAGGTTATTATTTTATTGTACCGGCTACAAAGCGGAACCGTTCGACTGTGTAGACCCGCCCTAAGCTAGACACAAGCGAACAGCGAAACAAATTCAACGTCCAAAAAACTCATTAGTGGCATAGCAGCCGAGCAGAAAGAGCGACAAACTGGGGCAGGCGGAGCCAAGAGCGGTTAATAGTCTGTGACAACTGCATTAAGACTTGTACACTCTGGATGCATAATTTTGGAGCTAAAATAAACAATTGGGACGGCGGAGTTCAAAGGTTCTACACATGCAACATTTTTTCTTCGCTTATTTTTGCACGACTAGGTAACTAATCTAAATAAATTTTCTAATAATATAAAATGAAAAGGTGACTGACTGATTTATCAACGCACAGCTCAAATCCGGACATAGAGATAGTATGACGTAGGCATTCGCTAAGAAAGGTTTTTTGAAAATTCCCCCCCTGAGCTAATGTTATGTATGACAGTTATATTATGTTAGTAGATATTATTATTTTAAAGTTTTTCAGGTACTTGGATCTGTTCTTTTTCTAGTCTACCACCGGTTCAGAGCGCCTTTCGAAAGGTTAGAAAAGCCGGCAAGAAACTCAACATTTGCCTGTTTTTTTCAAAAAAAGGTTAACAATATAGCAATTACAATGTAACAAGTTACAACAACAAGTTATTCTTGAAGCCGATTAATTGTGTAGTAACATCGACTTTTTTTTACGATGGTTTTTACACATTGTTCAAATTGTAATGGTAAATATATAAATTCCTTCGAAAAAGCGCACACTCAGTTGACGATAGATAATACCAAAGGCGCTAAAACTTAATTGTGTGGACATAAAATTATAAGACTATAACCCTTTCACTTTTAAATAGCTATTAAAGCAACAAATATTCGAGATGAAGCGATAATAGAAATTAAATTAATATGACATTCAATATTAATTCGATAGCGCAGATAAAAGTAACGTTAAAATTATAAAGCCACGGTAAAAATGGAGACTATATCAAAAAGAAATCAAAGCTGTGATGTCGTTTTGATATTGTGTTTACGACATCAAGAAGCAGTGTTATTATGTAAACTTACAGCGTATCTCGCAGCGCTGCACATTGTGAAATTTTTCCCAAAATCGGACATCCCTTTTTTATGATACTAAACGAAACTTTAAGCTTTTTTTAATGCTAGAGTAGAACACCCAGAAGTTAATTCTGTTTAGAACCGGAGTTATAATTTTTTAAAAATTTTTTTATGGTTACCAGAAAAAAACTAAGAAATGCTGTAACTTTCTATGTAACGAAAGTTTTTAAGTTTCAATTATAGCATGCTATAAAATCAATTAAGTGCTATTTTTGGAAATATATAATTAATTTCTAAGTGAACAATAAAGGAAGATATGTTTTTTTTAAACTAATTTTGAAATTAATTTTTTTCTCATCTTTGTATAGATATTAGCATCTAATTTTCACATATTGTATTTATTAGTGCTATGTTAACCCGCCTGTATAATATCAGATACGTAACACTTAGGACCTCGGAGTTATTGAATTTTAAAAATTTCATTTTATGCAATTCAATAATAATCCCTGAAAAACATAACCCTCCGTTTTCACAGTCGGATAAAAATTCTTTCTTTCAGCCACTTTTTTAGAATTTTCTCTCGTACATTTGTAATTAAGATCTTTGTGACAACCCTAATATCATAGAAATTGTAAAATCTCATATCTCCAATGTCCTCATAGATTTCTGTGTGATTTTTTTTACTAGTAACAATACAGTTACGAGGTATGTTTTCAGATAGATATCGCCACCCCAACCGAATAAAGGCGTAAGATCATTTACGCGAATTTTTTTTTATTTCATTATCTGATGATGGAAATCGTGTTACATAGGCTAATTTTTTTTTAGAATTTTATCTCTGAAAATGACAAAAATATGAAGGAAGGCGGCTTTATTCTATCGAAATTTACTGCACATTTTCTAGCAGAAGAAAGGTGTTATAAAATCTTACCTAAATTTGCCGGATCTGTTGTCGGGAGTGAATAACGTTTACGTCTTTTTTCGTCTACAAATTTATTTCGAATGATAACTAAAAACCCCAAGTACACCAAAATTTCAATTTGATTGGAGCAATGGAATTTAACTCGCATTCGTATTCTCAGCAAGTCCTTTCATTTGATACCCATATTGTAGGAAAGCATAAAAAACTTAGTCCGCCATATTGAATTTAGAGTGATGTCACTTTATTTTTCAAGTTATTCTTAGCAAGCCATTTCATTTGATACCCATATTGTAGGAGTGCATTAAAAATAACTAGTCTGCCATCTTGGATGTTCCGCCATATTGGATTTAGAATGACGTCACACAACTAACCATGCATATTCATCCAAACTAAACGTGTATACAAAATTTCAGCTCAATCGGTTAAGATATCTGCTTCAAAATTGAGTTGCAAGATTCCACCCGAACAAACATAGCTGCATACATACATTGCAAGTTAAATAAAAGCTTTTAAAAGAAATCCTGTTCCTAAAGGAGTTTTATTAGTAGTTGATACTTTATTACATTATTATCTTTTGATTTTTTATTTTTTAATGAACATTTGAGAAGATTTTACTATTTTCTGTTTTTTTTTTGCCAGAAGTAGAAACTGCATAAAACTGCATTTTAAACTATTAACACAATAACCAATGTCATATTTATGTTATTGTTAATTGTATTAGAACTTAAGTTCCTAATAAAATACCAACATCATCAAACGCGTATGTTTGGTTTTAAGCGCAAAGTATAAGATAGATTTCATAATTAAATTAACTAAAAAGAACCGGTACAGTGGCATTTTCTATTCAGCTTTGTCATTAAGAATTATCATAAATCAGTCATATTTGTTTTAATTAAGATATAAATGATTATATTTCCGATTTTTGATCTCCAAAGAAATTCTAAGTAATTGGCTCAATTATTTGTGAATAATATCGATGGTGGTAAGAATGTACTTACCATTTTGAGATTGCCATATTAATTAAGGACTAATGAAGTTTTACATAATTTTTTTGTATTATAAAGTTTTTGTTATTTTTAACGACTTTTTTTTAATTAAAAATTATTTTTCATGTTTAGTGTTAACACTTATTACGAATCTATATTTTTCGCATTGACTAACGAATATAGAAGTGAATCTATAATACGATTCGAGCATAATTCAAAAAGTACAAGAATAACGGCGTTACAAATAATTGCGCGCCAGATTACGATACAAAATTTGACTCAATAAGTTATGCACAAAAATGATGCGTTTCGCTCACAAGAGCATTTGTAGGCGAATAAAGGCGTACTGTTTTTTACAAAAAATAAATGCCGAAGTTCATAGACGAATAAAAATTTAAGATGATTTTTCTTGAATATCTCTTTTGCAAATAAGGCTAAAAATTTAGCAAATAGAGTAAAAGAAGCGTTATTTTTTTACTCGCCTTTCTATATATATAACTTTAATCAGGTGTAAATAGCAAAGAAGGTAGATCATTTCTACGGTTTTTTGGCTCTCCTGTAAAATTGACTTTTTTCGATTACGCCTTTATTCGGTTGGGGTGGCGATATCTACTGCTAATCGTAAATGGTTTATGAGAAAAAAAATAAAATGTAAAAATCACAAAATTAAGAATAATTACTTTATTATTAATACTAAAATTATTTTGTTTAGCTTATAAAATGCCCTGTATATAATGCCACTTTGCCCTATAAATAATTGTATAAATATCATATGCAATTCTTTTATTTCGCCTTTTTCTGAAAATACAGAATTTTCTAAAAAAAAAATATTACTCCGAGGTCCTAAGTGTTACGTATCTGATATTATACAGGCAGGTTAACATAGCACTAATAAATACAATATGTGAAAATTAGATGCTAATATCTATACAAAGATGAGAAAAAAAATAATTTCAAAATTAGTTTAAAAAAAACATATCTTCCTTTATTGTTCACTTAGAAATTAATTATATGTTTCCAAAAATAGCATTTAATTGATTTTATAGCATGCTATAATTGAAACTTAAAAACTTTCGTTACATAGAAAGTTACAGCATTTCTTAGTTTTTTTCTGGTAACCATAAAAATTTTTTTAAAAAATTATAATTCCGGTTCTAAACAGAATTAACTTCTGGGTGTTCTACTCTAGCATTAAAAAAAGCTTAAAGTTTCGTTTAGTATCATAAAAAAGGGATGTCCGATTTTGGGAAAAATTTCACAGTGTGCGCTGTCGCAACGACGCAATATAGTCCTTACTAGTAATCCTTCCTTCGTTCCTTGCTAATATTATAAATGAAAAAGTGATTGCCCACGACTTCGTCCTGATTTAGGTTTTATGAATCCCGTGGGAACTCTTTAATTTTCCGGGATAAAAAATATCCTATGTCACTTTCCAGGTCCTCAATTATACCCATTTAAAAAACACGTCGATCCGTAGCTTTTTCGCAGCGTGATTGAAAGACAAAGCAACAAACAAACACACTTTCGCGCTTATAATATTAATAAGGGTAGTAAGGATATTAGTAAAGACAGTAAGGAAGTAAGGATGTTTCTACAAAGTCATTCTGAAATACATCTCTCTACTAAAGTACGGTATTTACTCTAAAGTACGGAAAGTGCCAACCCTAGCAAGGCTGCAACGCAGTCTAGTCAATCGGTAAGATATGTCTAGTCTACTTATTTCAGTAATACAACTTCCATCTTAATTTGGTCCGTACACTGACACACTAGAGAATTTATAGAGCCAAAAACCATTACTACGATTTCACGATCGCCGCGACGAAATGCAAATCGATAGAAATCTATTAAACTGTTAGTTTAAATAATTTTATGAATTCTCAAATATGTGGCCAAATATTCTGTCAATAAAAATAATTAATAGATTTGATAAATTAAAATAACCAAAATTTAGTATTGTTTAAATGGTTTTGAATGAGGTTAACTGAATTCCTCAAATTCTACCGTCGAGATGCCTATCAAGAACTGGTGATTTTAGCATATTTAGTAAATTAATTATAAATATGCTTAATATAGTAGTCTCTAATTGATTTACTCAAAAATATTTCTTTAAAATTTTAACCTTAATGATGTCTCTACGTTTTACTGGAATGTGTTACATGATATTTTATGTCTGCGCCTTTCTTGATCGATTCATATCACATACTAAACTTAAATATTATAGACTATAATATTTAAGCATCTTTTGATTCTTTTAAGATACATACTTACTAGTATTTTAGTGTATTTGACCGAAGCAAACAACTAAACTACATGCAACGGTTTTTTGTATAGTAGGTACTTTCAATTCATGAGGGCGCGTGAGCTTTACTTTTGGTTACGTCATGAACATGCACATTGCGTAAGTGTGTGTGCCTGTTAGGAGCCTAGGTGGGGGCGGTCAGGCGCGAGCAAGCTCTCGATCCCACTTATATAGATACGATATGCACACAACCATGAGCCACGCGCCCTCGTGAATTGCAAGAACTATACTGAAGAATTTATGACATACGATTTAAAAAAAAAATGCATGTAGAATTCGGCACAGAGACTACCCGGAAAAATTCTGACAGTTTGCGAGGTCTACTGCAAAATGTAGTAGACCTCGCACCAGTGGGTCTTCCGGCACGCGTCAGAATTTTTAAAAATATGTTGGGGGCGTTTCATCAACATCATCATAATCATTTCAGCCTACGGACGTCCACTGCTGAATATAGGCCTTCCCCAAAGAGCGCCACTACACCCGGACCTAAGCCCTTCTCATCCAGCCACTTCCCGCCACTCTCTTTATGTCATCGGTCCATCTTGCTAGAGGGCGCCCCACACGGCGGCACTTAGCTCGAATTGAACTCGATTCTATTACCCGTAGTAGAGGTGACGGCAGTTTACACGAAACATGGTAAGATCAACACACATTAGCTCTCAGACTTTGACCCGTGGTCCATTATTTATTGACGCCGGCGACAAAAATACTTCGTCACGTCGTCTAGACAAATCGGGAGCAAGCGCGCTCATACACGGCCGCACTTCGAGCTGAGAATATTTACTGAGGAGGTAATTGACGCAACGCCGCCCTGTTGATATGAGGCTGAGCGTGGGACGGATCAGCAAGAAAAGGTTAGAATTATTCTGCTATAATCCGCCAACAGAAAAAATCTGTATGGTCAAACACGCAGTTACAAGCTAAGCACCGCTTACCTCCCCAACCAAGCAAGAAAGCAAAGTTCCCAAGCAAGCAATGCCGATATCGACTTTACAATGCTGTATTGTCTGCCTTAAAGAAAGGATCCACAAGAATGAAAGTCTGTCTGCCGTCCTCAAGCCATAAAGTTAACAACCAAGGCCATATTTTGAGCTGCGATCTAAAAACGTAAAAAATCTTTTTACAAAACCGACTTCAAACGCCACTACAAAATATATCAATTTTGGCTTTAAAATTTCAAGAGTTCCCTCGATTTCTCCAGGATCCTGTCATCAGCTCCTGACCTGATGACAGTGGGACCACCTGGGAAGTATAGGGTATACTTAAAACAAAAACAGAATTTGAATCGGTCCAGACGTCTTCGAGGGAACATACACAAAAAAATAAAAATAAAAAGATTCCGCCAAATTTTGAGAACCTCCTTTTGATTCCATGCAACTTTGTCATTGAGAGAGGAATAACAGGTGACATAGTTGGGAATTTAATTATCTACAGCTAACGCGGCAAAGGTAAGGCACTCGGTATAGCGAGCTCGGTATGTCAGGCGATGTTCTTGTCCGGTGACAGCGGGATTGCGGCAAGGCAAGACATCTGCCCCGGACACTGGCTTACTGCGCGTGATGAGTCACTTGCGCCGAGACGCGTCCTGGTGACAACGGGTGATAAGCCGACCACATGCCTCGTAATTGGAGCTTCGGCTGTGTTACTGTATCATTGAGCATTCGTGATTGATGACGACCTGGCGCAGTGGTTACAGTTGTGGTCTTATAAGATGTCCAGGGTTGTATTCTCGGCAGGGATAGTTAAGAGCTGAATAACTGCTGAAAGTTGGGCGGATAAAGTGTCTAACGCTGAGGTCCTTGTCTGAATGCAGAAGAACACCGAGTTAATGAGAACCTATTCCCTCACTCTCATAGAATGATGGGCCGGAAAATTCGACACGACCGGAGAGAGATCAGGCGCAAGAGCGACGGGTTTACGTGCTCTCCGGGGCACGGGGGTGACTTCCAAGCTCCGGGCTAATACAGAGCTGAGAATTTCTTAACAGAAAAACCCAATACCTATTTTACAATACCCTTTCAAACAAAAAAGCTGTTTCCAAATCGGTCCAGGCGTCTTCGAGCAATAGGGAAACATACACAAAAAAAAACGACTCCGACGAATTGAGAACCTCCTCCATTTTGGAAGTCGGTTAAAAATGTGCAAAATACTCGCTAACCATTTAAACAGAATTTAATCAAGAGACAAATGCCCACAGCACTTAGCTGCTTAAGTACAGTCACGGCGGAAAGCCAAAGGTCAGACGATCGATCGGCGCAGATGTCAGAATTAATCGGCGACACTAATCCGTCGGCCCGCGAATAAATCAACGCTAATTGTGCCTATTTATATTTATCAAGTCGGCCGCCGTGCCCGAGCAATCACTTTCTGCCCCCGATCTTGCCCTGAGACATTCTGACACTGATTTTACTCTATGCCCCCAGATATTCTCTACATTGGGACTGGGGTGTAATAATGCTACCAGAGTGTACATTTTGGTGTTGTTTTCATTCTTCCCATCCACTGATCTCTATAGTTAATCTATGATTAACACTGGATTTACTGACCTTAATACAAATGACAGCTTATATGGATCAATAATTTGAAGCGCCACATTTGACGTACGAGTGTCTCTGGAATTAATAATATTGCAAATGGCGCATTGACCTCTCTAATTAATCTATGAAATCATACAACAATAACAATGAAAATATCATAGATTAATTATAGAGGATAGGTGCACCATTTGAAATATTACTTATTAGTTCCACAGACACTCGTATACTGCTTATTGCTTACAGCGCCAAAAGGGCGTCAATAGAATGGAGTCGCTGCCTTAGTTGTAACCATTTTTCACAAAGTAGGTAACCTTTTCTTGTGTGCATTGATTAACCATCCATCTCCGATAAGTTTTGTATTTGTTTCAGCTTATGAATAAAAAGTATTCTATTCTTTGACATACCTACTTTAGTATACTAAATTATAATTTTTCCGGTTTTCTATCTTAAGTTTAAATTAATAGTGTTCCCACTGAATTACAACATGGGGTTATTCAAGGGGCGGACCAACAAATTCCTAAAAAACCGGCAACGCACTGGTGGTGCCTCTGGTGCTACAAGTGTTCATGGGCGGCGGTAATCAGTAATCACTTAACATCAGGTGACCCGCCTGCTCGTTTGCTCGCTAAAAGTATATTTTAAAAAAACCATATTATCGCTTCTTTTTATTTTATTGTTATAATAGAACTTACGAGTATAACTAAAAAACTACTCTTATTACTATAAAAATCATGACAGCCAGGCTGATCCTTCGCGCAAAAAGCCAGAGTCAGCCATTCAGTAACCAAATATTTCATCCTTTCTTCAATGTCCTGATGAACACAACTTTTAACAAAATTAGCCTTTCCAGAATCTTCAGGTTTCTTTGCAGCTGTCAATCCTTCTGTTATAATGGCAAACATAATAATGCTTTATAATTCTATGATCAAAATATTTTACTATTAAGATACTGTATATACTATAGTACACCGCTGCGATTAATGTTATCTGCTTATCATAAGTCACAGCACAGAGTTACACAAAACGAATCCGCGCCGAGGCATACTCGTATAACAGTAAATCATAAACACCACACAAAAAATAAAAGAACTCACAAAGAATGACCGCACAGACTGGCAACTCGGAAGAAATGGCTCGGAATCTATAAATCTATGACGGGTGCCCGATCTTTGGACCATCACAAATATGTCAGAAACGGCCATAAACGTCCCGGGCTATCTCCCGGAGATAGTTTATTAGAAATAACACAATGAGTCCCGAGAAATACGTTACGGCTAGTCCCGACTCCCGATTGATGAAATGCGACTTTGGGACTTAGTTTTTTATGGTTGTTGCAAAGTAAAAGATACTGTGACGGATTTTCTGATAGCCTACAACAATTTCATGTAATTTATTGCTATTTAGAGTCTAAAATACAGAATAGAAATCTTACTGTGAGAGTTATTTGAAATGTTTAGAAAGCAACGAGATCCCGCGGGATTTTTAAAAACTAAATCCACCCGAGCGAAGCCACGGACATCAACTAGTAACCAATAATGTAGACGCAGCCCTTTGTTAAGTACCAATCATTAAAATGTATTTTTCTTAACATCATAAACCAATAAGTTCCTGAAAAGCCGGCAACGCATTGGTGGTGCCTCTGGTACTTCATGGGCGGCGGTAATCACTTTACATCAGGTGACCCGCCAGCTCGTTTGCCCGCTATTCATATTAAAAAAAAAATTATGAGATCATTTCAATCGGATCCTGTGTGACCGCACACTCGTTCTGCCCCACCGATCGCTCATGTCAACCTGTCACCTTATGTAGAGTAACAAACACGCAGATGTGACAACGCTTCTGCTACCAATCATTAAATGCCTAATTTTGGCTTGTCATCGTATATTATCGTTGAGTGAGATCACTTCGGTTGGATCATGTATCAGCCAACATTCGCGCCTCGCCGATAACTCTCGTCATTCTTGTCAACTATTACCTCATAGAGTAACTAATCATCAGATGAGACAACCCTAACATTATACCTGTAACAGTAATAATCCATGATTGCCTTTCGATTCTTTGTTTCGAAGAGTTAATGGGCTCGTACAGATAAACTTACCTGTTAAATAGTTTTATTTTTCACAAAAACCACATTAAAATTCTCTAAAATGTGTAGAAGTTACAAGCGAATACACAGACTTTGTATTATGATTTAGTTTTATACCTAGCATTTAATGCTAAAACAAAACTTTATACATACTTTTGTATGATTTAGCTATTTAGAGACTGCAAATTTCATCGTAAAACTATCATGATTAGTTCAACGCTCGCCTTGACATAGTATTGTCGTCAGCATTTATAGCTCCAATTAAATATAGGATAATCTACAGCGTGTCCGCTTTCAATGTCCTAAGACTAATAACTGTCGTTTCTTCGACCGATGCCATTATTTGCATCGAACGCGAAATTTGTCTTCCGACATACTAGACCCTGGGACCGATAAGGAGTGATACGGGCGGGTGTTTACAACTGTCTCTTAGCTTTTAAGCCGTGCTTTGAACATTAGACTTGTAATTGATAGGGTTTGGAATACTGTTTTTTTTAACCGACTTAAAAAAGTGCAGGTTCTCATTCGACGCATTTTTTTTTTTTGGCGATGTTACTCCATAACTCCGTCAAATCTGAACCGATTTCATTTTTTTGTTAATTTGAAAGGACGTATCATCAGGTTAGTCCCATTTAAAATTGGTGAAGATCTGATGAATATCTTCGGAGATGGAGGACGGAACTCCTCAATGAATAAGAGCAAATCTTTTTTTATATTATTATTTAATAATAAGCTCTTTTTTTTAAATAATGCTGTATAATACAACTTAGACATAGCATGCCTATCATAGACCGCTAAACTTTTAACTGGAGACGTCAAAAACGTTTCCTAGTTTATAAAACTTAATCCGTACAAACCACTAGAGAAGACTTTATTGTTTGACGTATCGTCATTTCGATGTTACGGTTAGGCACAATTAGACGCGCGACATTGTCACGCCTCTATAATTTATGCATTTATTCTGTGGCGTCCGCTGAAATACGGGTGGTTTGATACCTAGCGACACGGCAAGACAGCTGCGCGACTAAAAATAGTCGTCGGACGCGCGATTCCGCGTTTTTCACTGTCCGTGCGCGCATCAATTTCTGTCCGCATTTGTTAGCGAATGACAGATGTTTTACGCCTTTGACAGCGTCACCTTTCCCCATCTTTCGTCCGTCACCACCTTTAAAACAATAGCAGTAAAGTTGAAAGTCGTTCAATCGAAACGCACGAATAAATTAGTGTCTATTCACAGTCAACGCCTTGTAGTTGTCAGCGTGATAATGACGGTTGCGTTAAGGACGAATTTATGTTAACCCTTTGAAAAATCCAAAATTAGAACGGAAAAATAAACAGACGAAACGATCGGAACTCGCTAATCCGTCAAAATCAAAAACCAACGCAATAAGAGCAATACAGTGTGAATTAATGAATATAATTTATATATGAGCACTTATATGTATGTACGCGACAAATACAAAAAACGACCAAGTGCAAGTTGGAATCACACAGGAAGGGTTCTGTAGCACAAGCTTTACGCTTATTTGGAAGGAAGAGAGGAGTCAACTTTAGCATGGCTTATATTTTTTTTTAAATCTAAAAGGCAGAAAGATTCATTATTCACCTACCTACGTCTTGAAGTCTCCCAATTAAAAAAATAAAGAATAATTTGTCAAGTTGTTATCTAATAAAATGAATGAAAGACCCAGAAAATGTGTAGCCACTGTACCATTTTAATAACTTAAATGCAGATCGCTCAACAAAAACAAAAAAAAAAACATAATCTCTTGATACAGTGAATCTAGCTGTTATATCAACTAATAAATAAAGTGGAGCAATAAAGCAACTGCTTTAATTAAAACGATGCATCAAACAGAACATAATTATTATCTTCTTTATGCGCATTAATTAGTTCGGATCACCATGCATCAGTTGCAAGTAGCAAGGCGTGCCGACTTTGGCACTAGCATTTTGCGAATGATCTACTACACAGTATAAGCAATAAAGTATGACCACACTGCGTGGAGTGATAGCCCAGTGGTTGGGAGTGCAATCCCCTGCTCGGGAGGGTCACGGGTTCGAGCCCTGGCACCGCTACATCCTTATGGTAGTTCCCGGTGGTCGTACTGGTAATAACCACGGGCAATTAATTCTACCACTGGTACTAGTGATTAATTTTTAACCACCGACCGAAAAAAGAGGGGGGGTGTATATGTGTGTCTGTCTGTTCCCTTGTAGCTCCCTAACAAAAGCATCGATTTTGATGCGGTTATCTCTGTTTGAAAGCTGACTTGATCGAGGTAGGATCTGCATATGAGAATATTATACAATGAATTCTGAAATAAGCCTTTTATCCCGAAAAAAACGGAGGGTTCCCGCAGTATTTTTGAAAACCTAACGCAGACAAAATCGCAGGCAAAAGCTAGTAGATTACAGAAAATTCGATATAACATCCTTTATATTGATTTTTTTTAATGTAAAATGTAGCCTATGTGATCATACCATTCATCAAAATTGGCTCGATTGTTTAGGCGCCACGGTAAAACATTCCAAATTGTCACATACATACGTACATACAATGTACATATATATGTTAATAGACTCATACTAGATGGTAAGTGAAGATGCAGTCTAACATCGGTGCGCTTGTCTTGAAAATGCTTATTCACTTTTGATTTGAAGTTACCCAAATTGTAGTTACTTGGAAAAATGGAACCCGGAAGGGCATTCCTGGCGATGCGTATGGAACGAGAAAGCAAAGCGCTTAGTGCGCGACCTTGGGAGTTCAATGATTGTTAAAGTCATAACTCTTCCTTTTGACTTTGACGTAGTCGGATAAAAATAAAGAAATCATAAATATTATAAGCATTATATATAACAAAGACCTTCAATAACTTAAGCAGTACGTACATATTACGTTCTAAAATGTTACTCTCAGAAAACAAATTCATTCAATACATTAAACTTCAACATTGCCCACAGGACATCTCGTACACGTCGCTATATACCGACCCTTGCGCCTCTCGTCTTAAGAGCTATGTGCTATAACCGGGTACATATATAAGGGGCTGGATGGACGGCGTCATTCTCAGCCTCCCGCCGATAAACAATAAATTTGACTTAGCCGCGTGGAAACTTATTATGTCCGGACGTAAGTTCGGATGATATACAGGGCAATAAATTGGTCCGCGACATCGGAATCTATGACGGTCGAAGACAGGTACGGACACGGAGACGTGGACATAAAATTAAATTAGATATTTTTCGAGCGAGGTATTTATCTTTAGTTGTTTTTCTACGTGCTGGCGGGTGTTGGATTGGGAGTTGTCCGGAATGACCATTTGTTTTAGGTGATTATCGTAAAACATGACAAACGTCGAGATCAAAAAAGAACTCAATCCAAAGAAATATTAGAAGAACAAGTGCCGCTTTCACTAATGCCGAATGACGTTTAATCGAGGTATAAATTGGGCCTGCGTTCTGACAGTTTTTGTATTGAAAATCTGCCAAAAATATATCAAATTAACGCTAGGATAAGACATAATTCCCTAACACTCATTGTGCATCGTGACTCATGCTATTACCGATATATTAACTTTTCAAATTCATTCATTCATACAATTCACAGCTGCTGAATATAGATCTCCTGAAAGGACCGCCACAGAACATGAGCTAGTACCATCTGTATCCAGCAGCTGCCAGCGACTCGCTTGAAATCATTCATTCATTGAGTTGAAAGAGGGGAGGGGATCTTTCAGTGCTGCACCTTTCTATGTGGAATCGGTATTTTAGCACATTTGCTGAACATAATACGTCTCTTGTATATGGACTTCCACATGTCTTGGGCTTGTGCCGCTTGTATTTTGTGGCTCCTTGCGGCTCATTTAATGTCGTCAATCTATCTGGGGAGCCCTGCCAACATAGGTACGTGGTTGCCACTGCAGCATCTAGGAATCCCAATAACCTATGTGCTCTCGAACAATGTACCTAATTTATAACCGTTCATCAAAAAAAACAACAATTCACATTAGTCCAACTAACTATCTACACCCTAATTTCTCTTAGCAATCAGCGCCAAAATGGCGATTCATTCTCACGACGTTTACAGCCCGGCCAGCGCACTTGCACTAATAGAGGTCAATGATTTATGTCCCGATCTCCATCGCAATCATTATGATTAGCTCTTAATCGCAATAGAAGTTTCCACACGTGAGTCATGTATCAGCGATATTTATTGCGACAGTCGGCCGGTCGCCGGCCGTGCGTGTGACTAATGCGGGTTAAATATCAATATCGTTGATTAATGCAATCAAGACCTAAGACTTAGACAACACAACAGGTGTAGAGAATATGTATTGCTGACTTGTATCTCCAACAACGTCCTGATTTTTAACCGACTCCTGAAAAAGGAAGAGGTTCTCAATTCCTCGGAATCTTTTTTTTTATGCATGTTCCCCGATTACTCGAAGACGCCTGGACCGATTTGGAAAATTCTTTTTTCGTTGGTAAAGGTATACTTCCCAGGTAGTCCCATTGTCATCAAGTCAGTATCTGCTGATGGGAACCTGGAGAAATCGAGGGAACTCTTCAAATTTTATAGGCACAATTGATATACTTTGTAGTGGCGTTTGAAGTTGGTTTTGTAAAATGAATTTTTAAGTTTATATTATCTAAGAATCTCACTGGTACCTTTCGTTTCAATCTGTTTGACATCCAGCTGCCCATAACATATAGTGTAACAAATTAATACATTGTAATATGCAGCTATACATTAATATTACAATATTTTGTTACGAAAAGAGCAACTGTTGAGTTTTTTGCCGGCTCTTAGCAGAATCTCCATTCCGAACCAGTGGTAGAGTTTTAACTTGTCATACAAGCTACAAGTTGGCCTACATGAAGTAAACTATTTAGAATTGTGAATTTATTTGAATTTTATTAGAATCCTTACTTCCTTACTAATACTATAAATATGAAAGTGTGTTCGTTTGTGGGTTTGTTGGTTTGTCCTTCAATAACGCTGCAACAGAGCTTAATTTTTTGCATGGGTATAGTTGAGGACCGGGAGAGGGACATAGCACGATTTTAAAAACTAAATGTAAGCGAAGCCGCGAGCATCAAGTAGTTGTTGATAAACTGAGGTATGTTGAAAACATTTAAAAAAAAAACTAAGGTATGCAGATTGCAGTAACAAAGTGTTACGTTGAAAAACTATAACAGGAAATCTGTAAACAGTTAGGTCGGAAAGCCGCAGGTAATCCAACGACATAACTAACGTAAAAAGCATTTACATAAATCTAAAAAAAAACTGATTTAAATTCTCGAACCAATCAATATAACTCACCTTCATAATAATATAAAGGGGCGACAATAATAGACGCAGGTTGGTCCCGAGCGCAAGATGGCGCGTATAAATTTAAAATATTACGATGGGGCATTAATATTTGAATAAACATGTCGGGATCTGCCATAAGTCTGGCGTGGCGTGGCGTGGCGTGGCTTGGCGTGCCACACGACGAGTGGTGACGATATTGTAGCGACTTAAGACTTCATTTGCATGAAGCTAATAAGGTGACGGCGACAGGTAATAAGGTGAGCCTCGACATTAGGAGCGCGTGTAATGGTAAATCTTGGTAATGGTGTAATTTGGTTTTTACAGCAGTAGATCAAGTTTTAAATAACTATTCGAAAAAACAGGCAAAAATTTCATCATATTTCCAAGAGACGATACTGATTAGAATAAATTGCACATAAAGTTCCATAAGTTTATATTAGAATACAATTATTTTTTATTCAAATAAACTTTTATAAAGTGCTTTCGAATCGTCAAATGAATCTACCACTGATTGGTTAAACCAACACTTTGGCAAAAAAATCCGTAAATAGACTGTTAATTATGAAATTATAGAAAAATAGCCATGAAAAGCTTACAGTAAAACACTATGTTCCCAGAACAGATAAAAGTGGATTCAACTAAAGCCCAACTAAGGCAAAGGTTGCGTGTATCAGGCTGGGCTGAGCGTATGGAAGGCACCCGATCGGGCATATATCTTCGCGTCTCCTTATAAATGCGAAACATCAGTAAATAATCTGTTAATTATGAAATACGAAAAATAGCCATGAAAAGCTTACAGTAAAATACTTCACTCTGGCATGTTCCCAGAACAGATAAAAGTGGATTCAACTGAAGCCCAACTAAGGCAAAGGTTGCGTGTATCGGGCTGGGCTGAGCGTATGGAAGGCACCCGATCGGGCATATATCTTCGCGTCTCCTTATAAATGCGAAACAAAAGCGGCGCATCCCGTGCCATACTCCGGCCGAGATTTATTCGGACGATATGATACAGCGACGTGTTGGCGCTGTGCGGCCGCAGACTGAACACAGCAGCCGATCCACGGTGGATAAGCTTAATCAGGGCGACTGAAAGTGATCATAATTTTTTTTTTTTCGATGACAATATAGTCCTTGACTGATATCACCTAATAGGAAGTGACGATGTAGTCTATGGTAGCGGGCTAACTTGGAAAGGGTATCGCAGCGACCAGCGTACATTCAATTTATACCCCTAGTCGGTTCGGACTATGTATGATACAAACCATCGTATTCTACTAATATTATAAATGCGAAAGTTTGTGAGGATGGATGGATAGATGGATGTGTGGATGTCACTTACTCCTTTACGCCACAACGAATGAACTGATTTGACTAAAATTTGGAACGAAGATAGCTCATATTACCCTTAATTAAACCTCTCAATCCTCAGATTAAACCCCTCAATACTCGCGGAAGAAGTCGCGGGCATAACTCGAAGCATTAAAACTCGTCGACCTGGTTGCCAGCTCTCAGCATACTCCCCCCCTCCCCCCATGCGGCTCCATAGAGGCCGCTGCACTTGCCGCTTTCGGCAGGCTGTGGCGCGACCGCGACCACAAATCGCTCGCGACAGCCAACAGGTAGCGCTGCACGCGTTTCCCCGAACCAAATACGAGACGCTATCGAAACGATTGATATACGATCGGCCCGAGCGATGTTTTAGAATGCACCGTTCCGTTCTAACCTCTGAATATCTAATGGGGTCCGATTTAGAATAATTTATGGGCTACGGCGGAGACAAAAACGGAACGTTATGGTGCCTGAGACGGAGATTGTCCGCGAGGCTGCCGATTTCGTAACGCTCAGCCATTTAGACGTCAATTTATCGTGTATTGCGCGTCAGGACTTGTTGGGCCGTGTGTATCCATTATAATATTATTGAAACCTGCAGATTATCACAAATACCTAAGCTTGAGTAACAGAATCTCTATAGCACTGCTAAAAGCTTGTATTTTAAACACACTTATCTAAAAATTGTATTTTTTTTTACTAGCTAGGGATTTTTAAAATTAAATCCCCGCGACTTCGTTCGCGTGGATTTAATTTTAAAAATCCCGTGGGAACTCTTTGATTTTTCCGGGATAAAAAGGTGCCTATGTCACTCTCTAGGTCCTCAACTATACCCATGCACAAAATTACGTCGATCCGAACCGTTGCGGTGTTGTTGAAGGACAAACCAAAGAACCAAGTACCAACAAACAAACACGTTCGCATATATAAAAGTAAGAATTTTTGTGTTTCCATCTTTTTCAGAATTTGTACACATACCCTCAAACTTTTTGCTTATCCAGGTGGACTAATTTAAAAAAAAAAAAAAACAGGAATTAAGCTAAGAAAATAATTAGAATGCCGACCCTATCTCTATCAGATGAATTTCCCCAACTTGTAAATTGTCGCAAAAGCAATAAATATTGATAAAATAAATGCAAAGTTGCGACTAATTCCTAGCATGAAATCAACCTGAATCTGCATACAACTTTGTGATCTAAACCGTACAATAAATAATCGCAATAAATGTAAAGTTCGCAGGAAACTTGATCCCTCTATTAGTTTGATGACCATCCGCAGTGCATTACTTGAAGCCTGTTTATGAAGGATACCTTCTACAGACATGCCAACAGATTGGCTGACATACTCCAACCTGGCCCATAGTAAGGCACCTAATACTTATACTGATACAATGTTATTATAACTCCACCGAATCTAAAGGAATCTGGATGATGGATAGAAGAAAAGCTTCATTTTATATCTCAGAAAAATAAAGATATCCATACTAACGGCATAAATGCGATATTGCATAATATTATCGTCTTTTACCATTTACCACACTGCTGAAACGATATTTTGAAAGGCACAATTTTTTTTTCAAATCAGAATACTTTTTAAGAAAGCGGAAACGTAGTTTTACTCTTTAACACATAGTAAGTCAGGCTGAGTTGTATATTGACATTCAAGATTAAATCAACAGCAAAATAAATAAATCAACAGCATCGCGATAAAGTTGGTTTTCAAAACGATTTAAATAAAAATTGTATCTGATGATATTTATCTTAAAATGATCTGTAAAACAGACGTCTGTTTGTTTCTTTAAAAAAGAGTCGGTGTCGGCCGACGTACTAACCAACACAACACGCAAATAAGTTGGCGGCAAACGTAACTTGGAGTTGGCACGTTTAAAGATTCCTGTACCTACGTAGGCATCATATCATGTCTTACTAATGGATGACAATTTCAAAATATCCGCCGAGAAAGTTTCCTTGAATGTTAGTCACTCGGTGATGCAAGTTTATAACCTGATTGAATCACTAAGCTCGCCCAAAGAGGTAAGCAATTAATTAGGCAAAGCGTCATGTTCGTAAGTTAGGTCCTTATTTTTTATTCGAGGACAAAATTAACTGCAGATCTCACTTGGAGATTGGTAACTGACAATCGATAGAACCGGACCTGGAAGCTTTTTTATTGATGATAAGATCCTTTGACTGCGGTTATACCTGATGTTAAGTAACAGTAAAATAAAGACTGATTTATTGCCATACGCAATAGTACTGGAACGCTAAATCTCTTGGCGGCACGTCTTTATGTGTGGGGCGGTAACCATTAACAACAGCCAAAGCCTCATACCGATTAAAATTAGTTTATCTAGTACACGAATAAAATTCATTTATTAGTAGCTAAAAGCCCACTAATTTTACGGCTTACTATAAATAAAACCAGGTTTTTGAATAATATCGAGTGGCTAACACGTAAAGTTGAGTAACTCGCGATTTTATCTAATATGCTTACCACATAATTCCTCTAAGACAGCAGCTAGTCCACGGAAACTAAAGCGTTCGACACACCAAACCCATTTGGGGCGCAGCAAAGATCGACAAAAAAATAAATTGAAATAACTTTTGTAACGTTTGCAACTCTTCTTTCTGACGAGCGATAATTTTAAGTTTTTTGCTTATTTGGTTAACAGCCTAGTGGTTAAAATAAGAAATTTAACATAAAAAAAAAACAATATTGTGTTACAAAGTTTCTGAGAGTGAAAGCGATTTCCACACTACGGTAAGACGCTAGGAGGTTAAGATTTTAGTCTCCTTTTCGGGGATCTGGAGTTCGAATCCCTTGCCAGTTGCCACCGAGACGTTTGTGTGTGATGTCAGCCAATTCGTATTTAGCCATCATGGTGGACTATGGCCTAACTCTTTTCATTCTCATTAGAATAAACATGGCCTAGAAGTTGACGATGGTTTGAGATTATGATAATTTGTATTATTTTTTTTAACAAAAGTGTGCCTTTAACCGGCTATAACGAAACTAAGTGAGTAGCAACCTGTGCGGCTACCTGCCCGCATTGAGTGTGCCGCTACCATAACGCGGTAGCCGGTATCCCACTCACCTGTCAATTACCTACTTAGTTTACAAGCGTGCAATGTTTATCAAGAGACGGTTCAATGCATTACAACGGCCGTTTTATAGAAAATCATAATGGCCGCTGCGGAAACAACGATCGAGAGCGATCATTAATTACTGCCAGTAGGGTTGCCACCTGTTCTTACTTAATAATCCCAACTTGCAAACTAATATTATAAATGCGAAAGTAACTCTGTCTGTTTGTCACGTTTTCACGCCTAAACCGTCCAATTTTGATCAATTTTGGTACATAGATTGTACCTTGGAAGAGGACAAAGGCTACCTTCTGCTACAAAAATTAGACTTGCAGGGGGTGAAATAAGGGATGATAGATTTGGCGATTTTACTGCATAACTTTGTCAAACCTGAACCAATTTTAATAATTCTTCCTTTATTGGAAAGTGCGTATTATCGGGTAAGTTACGTCCAATTTTAGCGAAACTAATAAATATTGCTGGACATAGAGGACACAACTCCTCACGTTGTGCAGGCGTTGTGACGCATGTACCACGCCTGCCTGCTGCTGTTGGCAGTCAGTGAATCATTCAAAACAGAAAACTTGCCATTAGTAAATATAATAAAAGGAAAAGATGACTGACTGACTGGCTGAGGACAGATCGGGCTAAAATTTGGCATACAAATAGCTATTATGAAGTAGGTACCTATTGGCTAAGAAAGGATTTTTGAGAATTCAACCACTAAATAAAATAGGGATTTCAAAAATCGTACTTAATGTGAGCGAAGCCGCGGTCAAAAGTAAGTCTACTATAAAATAATTACCTACATTATTAAGGACTTGTGTATATTTGACATTTCATGTGAATGCGGCAGCCCTAATTACGTGCAAGTAACGATTTATCGCGCGGATCGACTCGTTATTTAGATCGGGCGCGCGACGATAGATGGCGCTGAGTATCGTATCTGATGCACGGCGCGGGCGCATCGCTTGTGGACCATCGGTAGGACTGTTAGAAAAAAAATCTAAATCACTAACTCCGTAGTTCAAAGTTTGCGACCGGGTAGAGACAAGTTAACTCTAAATTCTACAAAATTATTTATATTTATTTTGTTCCTATTCTAGTTTGTCATCAAGAAATTAAAAAATGATGAAACGAGCGAGTTCATCATAAATGAAACTTTTTACGCCTATATGAAAGGACATAATTTTCTCGTTTAAATGTCAAATTAAGCCTGCTTCAAGCATAGTACAAAATCCAATGCCTTCGAGAACAATCTTACAATAAAATCTACTATTTTTTTATTATTTTGTCTAATTTAACTTAAGAATTCTAAACGTCTACTAAGAACGTAGAGATACGTGAATTTATTATTTTGTGCATTTATAGAATCCAGTTGAGGCTTTTCCGATCTAAGATACGATAGGTTCCAGCGTCTTCGAAAGTAATCACTGCTGCTTACACTGGTAACTTGTAACTTATCTAATAGTAACGTGTAACAAGTAGAAACAAAAGTGTTATCTATACTATTATAATAAAGAGGGAGCGCGAATTTTGTGAGTTTGTATGTATGTCCGGAGCAAACTTTGGAACCACCGCACCTCTTTCAAAAATTCTTTTACCAATTCAAAGGTACATTATTCCAGATGGTTATAGGCTATATATTATGCACATAAAGTATTATGGCTAGATATTATGTGCAAATTTGTTAAGGAAGTCGGAAAATTTTTTGAATCTTAAACGTTTTCAAGGCGTGAAATGGGTCATATACTGCTATTGGATGAAAATGATGTATGGGTGAATTGTTCCTCTTAAAAAGTTCTAAAAAAAAGTCCGCGATAGCATATGTCTATCTTCTAAGAATAACTTACAGTGACCATTTCTATCTTTCAAATTTTGATTAAAAATAATGAATTATTTTCGAAGGTTCTTTAACCGATGCGATGTCAATCTATATCTAAATAAATATGTTTATTATCGTAAGTATTTAGTTTAGAACATATTTGCCCTTTACACTATACAATTTAAATAAATATCATAGGAGTTATCGGAAAATTAAATTAATATGTGTCGGCCGGCGCGGGGGCGGTGCACGGCGGCGGGTTTCGGCGCGGGAGATTCCTCTGGTTCCTGCGGTGATTTTATTTACAAGCGTCTCCTATTAAGAAGCTCTGTGCGAACAGTCCCGTAAAAACAAATATGTATTTAAATTTTCAACCCGGACGAAGTCGGCGCGGGCTTCTAGTCTAAAATAAAATTACTTGCACCCAAAAAAAAAACCAAACGCTCAAAATAAAACATTAAGACCTGTATACACGATCCTCGCGATTCGCGGCGACACGTCGCATACCGGCCGCGTTAATTAGGCCGCGAGCACACCCCAGATGGGATTCATTAGGCCCTCTAATTAAACATAAGGACATGATTTTCCGGTTAAGGAGTGAAAGTGCGCGTAGGTGCGCTCAATCCGAGAGTTTTGCGGCTGATTAATTAAGGCGCGCTAATTTGCGCAGTCGCGAATGTACGCGGTCTCATTAGATGGGGAATATTCGTCGTCTGAAACTCCACAGCTCGGTGTGGCGGGGAAATTGCCGATTCCAAGTTTAAACTGCGATCTTCTAGGTTCATGCTCTATATGTCGTGCCTCGGAGAGCACGTAAAACCACGGCTTTTCGCAGGATCTCTCTTCGGTCGTGTTGGATTTCCGACCCATTGGGCTATTAGAGTGAGGGAATAGAAAGTTCAGCTGTGATTTTGCACACACTTGCGCACTATAATATTTCCAGCGCAGATTGCTTATCTCCTTGGGGTTTGCCGCCGTGGCCAGATTCGGTCGGAACGACTATAATTATACTCTGATAATTGTCGTAATTACATATCTTTAACATCATCTTCACGTTCTGGAAATACTCGTACGACATCAGGCTGTTCGCAAAGAATCGCTGGATATAAGCAAGGCAAGACTAAGGCCTGTGGGAGTTTTAAGCCAGAAGTGACGTCTATCGGTAGAAGAAATTTGTATGGATAAACTTTAATTGTACAGTCTAGTTTTATCACAGCACATCTTTAGTTCAACAAACCTAACCCTAAGCAATTCAGACGCGCGACATAGGACATGATCGCCCTATGTCCTCGGGAGAGCAGACTATAGACACATTCGCATGCTAATCGTAAGGTGTCTGAGTGTTTGCTTCAAACTTAGTTTGGGAAGTTCATCTTGATAGAGAAAAGGAGTGTTAATATGATGGAGAGCATTGCACTTTTATGTTTACTGCTATTTTTAATAAAATTATACAATAACAGCCATTAGAAGAAAAAAATTAGCCTTCAAATTCTAAGTATAACTGATGTTTAAATGTTTTATTGATTCCACTTCAACGTTTCGTATTCAAATTACGAGTAATTAACAAATCCGCGCGGTCGAAACGCCAAAGTTTTACGCGCGCGTTTTTACATTTGATTCATCCCTGGCCTTTATTTTATAGTAAGAAGCTATTCTATTAAACAATGAGATCAATCCATGCAACTTTCTTAGATAAACAGCTATAGATACGTACCAAATGACTACATAAATGATAGAAACCTACCAGCGACCGCAAACTCTACTCGGTAAGAACAAAACTATAGTTGTAACTTACAACTTGAGTAAAGTAAGAAGCAGTTGTCTTTACGACACTTCGCCACTTGCACGAGGCCCGTAGATGACGCGATTCAGAAACGAGATCCAACTTCCAGCCATTGCATTTCCATTTTATTATAAGGGCGGCTACTTTTCATATTATAAGACTCAACAGCTAAGGTAAAAAGGGACTGAAAATTCCAGTGAAACAAACAAATTAACAGGTGCTAAAAAAATTCAAAATCCGACTAGTCACAGGAGTTTTGATGACCTCCCTGACGCAGTGGTGAGTGCTGTGGTCATTGGGAGGTCTCGGGTTTAATTCCCGGCGGGGGCGATTTAAGAATTTATAATTTCTGAATTGTCACTGGTCTGGTCCGGTGGGAGGCTTTGGCCGTGGCTAGTTACCACCCTATCGTCAAAGTCGTGCCGCCAAGCGATTTAGCGTTGCAGTACGATGGCGTGTAGAAACCGATTAAGGTACCGGTTGAATCTACACCGCCATATCCTTTCCAAGTTAGCACGTTACCATCTTAGAGCCTGCCACCAGACCATACGAGAGACATTTCAGAAAATATCAATTTCTAAATTGTCCCCGCCGGCAATTGAATTTGAGACCTTCCACAAGGGCGCAATTGTCACCACTGCACTAGGGATGTCCAAAAATACGAATTCAACGTACATCCTATGAAATTCCGAAGTATACCGGGCAATATCGCTAAGCTAACTAAAGCTCACTAACTCAATATGACCTCCTCAGCCCACTTATCTAATCTAGTCTCCGAACTATTTCAAACACTATAGAATAAGAATGCAGTTGTCTTCAAGCGGCACTTGAGACAAGCCTTGCGGATGAAGCGATTCAAAAATGAAATGAACTCAAAGTTCTTCCTATTCAGTTTGCATTTCCATTTTATGATCCAGAACGCTTTGACTCGCAGAAACTCTCTGTATCTACTCGAGTATGAACCTACTGAAATATTATAAATGTGAAAGTATGTTCGTTTGTTAGTTTGTCCTTCAATCACGCAGCAAAGGCAAAGGAGAGAGTACCAGTTCGCTGCTTTGGATTCGGTGGATCATCGACGTGCCAGAAGACTCATAGGCGACGAATCGCTGGTTCTAGACTCCAAAGTCTGGAGCATCGGGGCAAGGTTGCCTATCTGACGGTGTTCTACAAGATTCGAAGAGTGTGCTCAAGAACTATTCAATTTAGTTCCACCAGCACCTTTCTACCACCGAACCGCAAGGCATCGTACGAAATTGCACCGCTACGTGGTCGAAATTCCACGATCTCGCGCTAAGCGCTTTACTTTTTCGTTCCTAAAACGCACCACAAAAATTTGGAATGCCCTTCCGGCTTTCGTTTTTCCATCTAACTATAATGTGTCTTTAAATCAAGAGTGAATAGGCATCTTCTAGGCAAGCTCGCACCATCTTAGGCTGCATCTTCACTTACCATCAGGTGAGATCGTAGTCAAGCGGGATAAAGGTATTGGCCATTACCGGGACCCTGGACTGGTTTCAATACCGGTACTTAGGGTTTTCAATACCGGAATACCCACCTGTATTAGCTAATACCAGGATTTTGGACTTTTTCACCTTTTGTCAATACCTGTAGACATGCCTGCATCCCAATACTGAGTTAAGCTGAATTGAAAAATCACTGGAAACAGAAACAGAGGCTAAGATTTTAAAAATGGATCATTTTCCGGTATTAATACCGGTATTGAAAAAGTCCGGTATCCGGAAGCCCCAGTACAGCCGTGCTGATGCCTTTGACGACACGTAACGTCTTGCCAAAGCTTTAGGAGGCTAGGTGGAGTGTCGAACTCAGCTGAGCCAGTTAATCTCGATCGGTTGCTAAGTGTGGTGCGGGAGATCGCATCGCCATCGCTGTCTGGCCACAAATCATGCGCTAAGAGGCTGTTGTGCGCAGTACATGCATGATCGCAGATAAAACGCCGTCACTGAACCTATTTATTGACGCAGGAAGAGCGGTAAGTTACGTGAATGTTACTTAGTGACTCACCGATGAAAGCCCTTCGGACATCGACATAGGTACATAGACGAGAACATCAGAACACTCAAAACTATTACATGATCATATACCTACATCGCGCTACGATGTCGTTATCTAATTAGATATATTCACTAAATTAACTGTACTATTTTGTCATTCAAGTAGAATATAGGTAGTAATGGCTTTTCAATTCAAAACTAGCTGCTTAAAAAGTTTTTAATGTTTAGATAGCGCCCCGTTCGTACTGGCCAATGCCGAAACCACACAACTAATGCACGGTCGACAGTGCAAGTCAGTGCATGTCTGTTTAGCCCTGTCAGTTTAGTTTTATTTTGAGATCGTAAAATGTATCACTGACTTATGCAAGAAATTGTGGAAATTACTTGCTACTACACTCGACAATACGAGCTAATAATATTTAGGTTAAGGACGGGATTTCGCAAAGAGTAGGTATAAAAACGCACTTCTACACATGCACCGTTCACACGCACACACAGGCGCGGGCAAGCTGCGTTAAAAATGAGTGAATTAACTTGTTTTGATACTTGGATATAAATTGTTTATGTTTTATTTTTTATTTTTTATTTTCGTCCGGACTTGCTGTACACTAAGTTAGACTTAGATTTAGTCTTAGTCTTAGACTTCGATTTAGACTTTTTTAAGCCACTGGGAAATGCATTAGACTAAGACTAAGTCTCTTTAAGTCTAAGCCTAAGTCTAACACTAAGACTAAGACTAAGACTTAGACTTAGTCTTAGTCTAAGACTTAGTCTTAGTGTTAGACTTAGGCTTAGATTTGAACTCAGACTTAGTCTAAGTCTAAGTTTAATTCTAAATCTAAGTCTAAGTTGAGCAAACCAAATTGATAATATATTTTGAAAAGAAGAAACTAAGTACTAGGTACCTATGGTACCTTCAATATAATAGCATTATTTTATTATTTGATAGAATTTCAAAATTTCTTGCAAAGTTACATTCCCCGAATGTAGTACTGACCTGCATGTATACCTCGAAAACTTCTATTGGAACTCCTAGATCTTTAGAGTAAGTTGTATCGAGTTTGGGCTCGTTTTGTAAGTTATGATGAGATCTTACCACTGGCCTTATTGGAGTGACCTGATGGTATACTTCGAAGACTACTACTGGATCTTCTAGACAGCTACAGCTAGTTATATCGAGTTTGGGCTCGTTTTGTAAGTAATGATGAGATCTTACCACTGGACTTGTTGGAGTGACTTGGTGGTATACCTCGAAGACTTCTATTGGAACTCCTAGATCTTTACAGCTAGTTATATCGAGTTTGGGCTTGTTTTGTAAGTTATGATGAGATCTTACCACTGGACTTGTTGGAGTGACCTGATGGTATACTTCAAAGACTACTACTGGATCTTCTAGACGGCTACAGCTAGTTATATCGAGTTTGGGCTCGTTTTGTAAGTAATGATAAGATCTTACCACTGGAATTGTTGGAGTGACTTGGTGGTATACCTCGAAGACTTCTATTGGAACTCCTAGATCTTTACAGCTAGTTATATCGAGTTTGGGCTCGTTTTGTAAGTTATGATGAGATCTTACCACTGGACTTGTTGGAGTGACCTGATGGTATACTTCGAAGACTACTTCTGGATCTTCTAGACGGCTGCAGCTAGTTATATCGAGTTTGGGCTCGTTTTGTAAGTTATGATGAGATCTTACCACTGGACTTGTTGGAGTGACTTGGTGGTATACCTCGAAGACTTCTATTGGAACTCCTAGATCTTTACAGCTAGTTATATCGAGTTTGGGCTCGTTTTGTAAATTAGGATGAGATCTTACCACTGGACTTGTTGGAGTGACCTGATGGTATACTTCGAAGACTACTACTGGATCTTCTAGATGGCTACAGCTAGTTATATCGAGTTTGGGCTCGTTTTGTAAGTAATGATGAGATCTTACCACTGGACTTGTTGGAGTGACTTGGTGGTATACCTCGAAGACTTCTATTGGAACTCCTAGATCTTTACAGCTAGTTATATCGAGTTTGGGCTCGTTTTGTAAGTTATGATGAGATCTTACCACTGGACTTGTTGGAGTGACCTGATGGTATACTCCAAAGACTACTACTGGATCTTCTAGACGGCTACAGCTAGTTATATCGAGTTTGGGCTCGTTTTGTAAGTAATGATGAGATCTTACCACTGGACTTGTTGGAGTGACCTGATGGTATACTTCGAAGACTACTACTGGATCTTCTAGACAGCTACAGCTAGTGATATCGAGTTTGGGCTCGTTTTGTATGTAATGATGAGATCTTACCACTGGACTTGTTGGAGTGACCTGATGGTATACCTCGAAGACTTCTATTGGAACTCCTAGATCTTTACAGCTAGTTATATCGAGTTTGGGCTCGTTTTGTAAGTTATGATGAGATCTTACCACTGGACTTGTTGGAGTGACCTGATGGTATACTTCGAAGACTACTTCTGGATCTTCTAGACGGCTGCAGCTAGTTATATCGAGTTTGGGCTCGTTTTGTAAGTTATGATAACTCCTAGATCTAATCATCATAACTTACAAAACGAGCCCAAACTCAATACAACTAACTCTAAAGATCTAGGAGTTCCAATAGAACTCTTCGAGGTATACCATCAGGTCACTCCAACAAGTCCAGTAGTAAGATCTCATCATAACTTACAAAACGAGCCCAAACTCGATATAACTAGCTGTAGCCGTCTAGAAGATCCAGTAGTAGTCTTCGAAGTATACCATCAGGTCACTCCAACAAGTCCAGTGGTAAGATCTCATCATTACTTACAAAACGAGCCCAAACTCGATATAAGTAGCTGTAGCCGTCTAGAAGATCCAGTAGTAGTCTTCGAAGTATACCATCAGGTCACTCCAACAAGTCCAGTGGTAAGATCTCATCATTACTTACAAAACGAGCCCAAACTCGATATAACTAGCTGTAGCCGTCTGGAAGATCCAGTAGTAGTCTTCAAAGTATACCATCAGGTCACTCCAACAAGTCCAGTGGTAAGATCTCATCATAACTTACAAAACGAGCCCAAACTCGATATAACTAGCTGTAGCCGTCTAGAAGATCCAGTAGTAGTCTTCGAAGTATACCATCAGGTCACTCCAACAAGTCCAGTGGTAAGATCTCATCATTACTTACAAAACGAGCCCAAACTCGATATAACTAGCTGTAGCCGTCTAGAAGATCCAGTAGTAGTCTTCGAAGTATACCATCAGGTCACTCCAACAAGTCCAGTGGTAAGATCTCATCATAACTTACAAAACGAGCCCAAATTCGATATAACTAGCTGTAAAGATCTAGGAGTTCCAATAGAAGTCTTCGAGGTATACCACCAAGTCACTCCAACAAGTCCAGTGGTAAGATCTCATCATTACTTACAAAACGAGCCCAAACTCGATATAACTAGCTGTAGCCGTCTAGAAGATCCAGTAGTAGTCTTCGAAGTATACCATCAGGTCACTCCAACAAGTTCAGTGGTAAGATCTCATCATAACTTACAAAACGAGCCCAAACTCGATATAAGTAACTCTAAAGATCTAGGAGTTCCAATAGAAGTCTTCGAGGTATACCACCAAGTCACTCCAACAAGTCCAGTGGTAAGATATCATCATTACTTACAAAACGAGCCCAAACTCGATATAACTAGCTGTAGCCGTCTAGAAGATCCAGTAGTAGTCTTCGAAGTATACCATCAGGTCACTCCAACAAGTCCAGTGGTAAGATCTCATCATAACTTACAAAACGAGCCCAAACTCGATATAACTAGCTGTAGCCGTCTAGAAGATCCAGTAGTAGTCTTCGAAGTATACCATCAGGTCACTCCAACAAGTTCAGTGGTAAGATCTCATCATAACTTACAAAACGAGCCCAAACTCGATATAAGTAACTCTAAAGATCTAGGAGTTCCAATAGAAGTCTTCGAGGTATACCACCAAGTCACTCCAACAAGTCCAGTGGTAAGATATCATCATTACTTACAAAACGAGCCCAAACTCGATATAACTAGCTGTAGCCGTCTAGAAGATCCAGTAGTAGTCTTCGAAGTATACCATCAGGTCACTCCAACAAGTTCAGTGGTAAGATCTCATCATAACTTACAAAACGAGCCCAAATTCGATATAACTAGCTGTAAAGATCTAGGAGTTCCAATAGAAGTCTTCGAGGTATACCACCAAGTCACTCCAACAAGTCCAGTGGTAAGATCTCATCATTACTTACAAAACGAGCCCAAACTCGATATAACTAGCTGTAGCCGTCTAGAAGATCCAGTAGTAGTCTTCGAAGTATACCATCAGGTCACTCCAACAAGTTCAGTGGTAAGATCTCATCATAACTTACAAAACGAGCCCAAACTCGATATAAGTAACTCTAAAGATCTAGGAGTTCCAATAGAAGTCTTCGAGGTATACCACCAAGTCACTCCAACAAGTCCAGTGGTAAGATATCATCATTACTTACAAAACGAGCCCAAACTCGATATAACTAGCTGTAGCCGTCTAGAAGATCCAGTAGTAGTCTTCGAAGTATACCATCAGGTCACTCCAACAAGTCCAGTGGTAAGATCTCATCATAACTTACAAAACGAGCCCAAACTCGATATAACTAGCTGTAGCCGTCTAGAAGATCCAGTAGTAGTCTTCGAAGTATACCATCAGGTCACTCCAACAAGTCCAGTGGTAAGATCTCATCATAACTTACAAAACGAGCCCAAATTCGATATAACTAGCTGTAAAGATCTAGGAGTTCCAATAGAAGTCTTCGAGGTATACCACCAAGTCACTCCAACAAGTCCAGTGGTAAGATCTCATCATTACTTACAAAACGAGCCCAAACTCGATATAACTAGCTGTAGCCGTCTAGAAGATCCAGTAGTAGTCTTCGAAGTATACCATCAGGTCACTCCAACAAGTTCAGTGGTAAGATCTCATCATAACTTACAAAACGAGCCCAAACTCGATATAAGTAACTCTAAAGATCTAGGAGTTCCAATAGAAGTCTTCGAGGTATACCACCAAGTCACTCCAACAAGTCCAGTGGTAAGATATCATCATTACTTACAAAACGAGCCCAAACTCGATATAACTAGCTGTAAAGATCTAGGAGTTCCAATAGAAGTCTTCGAGGTATACCACCAAGTCACTCCAACAAGTCCAGTGGTAAGATCTCATCATTACTTACAAAACGAGCCCAAACTCGATATAACTAGCTGTAGCCGTCTAGAAGATCCAGTAGTAGTCTTCGAAGTATACCATCAGGTCACTCTAACAAGTCCAGTGGTAAGATCTCATCATAACTTACAAAACGAGCCCAAACTCGATACAACTAACTCTAAAGATCTAGGAGTTCCAATAGAAGTTTTCGAGGTATACATGCAGGTCAGTACTACATTCGGGGAATATAACTTTACAAGAAATTTCGAAATTCTATCAAATAATAAAATAATGCTATTATATTGAAGGTACCATAGGTACCTAGTACTTAGTTTCTTACCTTTCTTTTCAAAATATATAAAGTATCAATTTGGTTTGCTATGAACTATTTCGTGTTCGTACAGCGATGTTTTTCGATACCAGCATCTGCTTGCAACCAGCGCAGCTTCCACTCAGAAAGGCGGTCAAACGCCGACTGATTGATATTTCAATTTTGAATTTTGAAATGAAATCAAACCAGAGACCGAGTAAAATCAAAATAAGCCTTATTGCACATTATTTTAAGATTCGGTTTAAACCAAAATATGTGAAAAAATTACACGCGATGCTATATTTTTTTTTAATACTATTTGTACTATTTTTGATATTTTTCTCTCCAAGATTTTGAGTTGAACATATCTGCTAACAGATAGTATTTTTTAATTACATAAAACCGGTATATTATATACAAGAAATGTACCTAAAGTCGCCCCAAAATCGTGAATTTTGTGTGAAGAGGTGACAGGAAATAATTTTTATAGTACTAAAAATTGAGATTTTGAACAAAATCAACTCCCAAGATTTGGAGATTAAGGACCAATCTATGTGTAGCAATTTTTATTTCCATCTTATTTGGTTTAACTTAGTCACAATATGTACCGAAAGTCACCCGATATGCGGAAACGCACTCTTAAGATTTATACATCCCACTTCAATGTACACTCAAGACAGAGTTAACGGCAGGATCTCCGAAAACAGCCTGTTTTGGATTCAATAGTAAACAATCAAATATTCATTGTTTTGATAGGTTAAAAATATATGTTGTAGATTAATACACGTTCTAATTTATTTTGCCGTTCAAAAGTCCATATTTTGAACTTCACTCGATGAAATAATATTCCGAAAACAGTGTAGTTTTCAATTGGGTTTCGGTTGTATGTGTAGTATATCAAAGTTAAACTAAAAAAAAAAATTACAAAAAATAGGCAAAAGCTTCTAGAATAATATTTTGCCGTTAATTTTTCTCTAAAAAGCTTTTTTTTTTTTTAATCATGACTGGTTTACTTTCTTTATAACAAAGTGGCTCGGGCGCCTCATTTCAGTAGCTCGCAAGGTATCATCGAGGGAGGACGTATCGCTCTAGCTGGCTCACTGCGATCCCCGCTGATCAGACGAACTATTGGAGTATTATTTATTTGTGTTCACTTATCATAGATAATCAAAATAAAATTAGTGTGTAAATATTATTACCTATTATCTTCTAGTGTGTAAATCTTGTTATGTATTATTAAATCTGTAAATATTAATGTAAGTTAGGTACTCTTATAGTAAATTAATTAATTAAGAATATAATAAAGTGAAAATATGGGGACTAAAAATAAACAAAAGAACAAAATATCCAGATTTAAATTACGAAAGCTTAGACAAAATATAAGGTAAGTTTGATCCTTCTAATACAAATGTTGTACCTATTCTGTACCTTACCTACTTTATTTTTTTTAATTCTTGTGAATCTTTGGACAGACTTTCGAAATCGATCTGGACTCTCGAATTCCCTGCACTTGAGAATCATTGCCAAAATCAGAAAAAAGTGGCAGCCATTTTCTTTTTTCTCGTTATGGGACCAATTCCTTTCAAAATCGATATCTGGAGATCCCTGTGCTCATAAAGGAGAACCACTGCCAAAATCAAAAAAAGTGGCGGCCATTTTCTTTTTTCTCGTTATGGGACCGATTTCTTTCAAAATCAATATCTAGGGGTCCCTGTGCTCATAAAAGAGATAACCACTACCAAAATTAGAAAAAGTGGCGGCCATTTTCTTTTTTCTCGTTATGGGACCGATTTCTTTCAAAATCGATATCTGGGGATCCCTGTGCTCATAAAAGAGATAACCACTGCCAAAATAAAAAAAAGTGGCGGCCATTTTCTTTTTTCTCGTTATGGGACCGATTTCTTTCAAAATCGATATCTGGGGATCCCTGTGCTCATAAAAGAGATTACCACTGCCAAAATCAAAAAAAGTGGCGGCCATTTTCTTTTTTCTCGTTATGGGACCGATTTCTTTCAAAATCGATATCTGGGGATCCCTGTGCTCATAAAAGAGATAACCACTGCCAAAATTAGAAAAAGGGGCAGCCATTTTCTTTTTTCTCGTTATGGGACCGATTTCTTTCAAAATCGATATCTGGGGATCCCTGTGCTCATAAAAGAGATAACCACTGCCAAAATTAGAAAAAGTGGCGGCCATTTTCTTTTTTTTCGTTATGTGACCGATTTCTTTCAAAATCGATATCTGGGGATCCCTGTGCTCATAAAAGAGATAACCACTGCCAAAATTAGAAAAAGTGGCGGCCATTTTCGTTTTTCTCGTTATGGGACCGATTTCTTTCAAAATCGATATCTGGGGATCCCTGTGCTCATAAAAGAGATAACCACTGCCAAAATTAGAAAAAGTTGCGGCCATTTTCTTTTTTCTCGTTATGGGACCGATTTCTTTCAAAATCGATATCTGGGGATCCCTGTGCTCATAAAAGAGATAACCACTGCCAAAATTAGAAAACGTGGCGGCCATTTTCTTTTTTCTCGTTATGGGACCGATTTCTTTCAAAATCGATATATGGGGATCCCTGTGCTCATAAAAGAGATAACCACTGCCAAAATTAGAAAAAGTGGCGGTCATTTTCTTTTTTTCGTTATGGGACCGATTTCTTTCAAAATCGATATCTGGGGATCCCTGTGCTCATAAAAGAGATAACCACTGCCAAACTTAGAAAAAGTGGCGGCCATTTTCGTTTTTCTCGTTATGGGACCGATTTCTTTCAAAATCGATATCTGGGGATCCCTGTGCTCATAAAAGAGATAACCACTGCCAAAATTAGAAAAAGTTGCGGCCATTTTCTTTTTTCTCGTTATGGGACCGATTTCTTTCAAAATCGATATCTGGGGATCCCTGTGCTCATAAAAGAGATAACCACTGCCAAAATTAGAAAAAGTGGCGGCCATTTTCTTTTTTCTCGTTATGGGACCGATTTCTTTCAAAATCAATATCTAGGGATCTCTGTGCTCATAAAAGAGATATCCACTGCCGAAATTAGAAAATTGGCGGCCATTTTCTTTTTTCTCGTTATGGGACCGATTTCTTTCAAAATCGATATCTGGGGATTCCTGTGTTTATAAAAGAGGTAACCACTGCCAGAATGGGAAAAAGTGACAGCCATTTTCTTTTTTCTCGTTAAGGGACCAATTTCTTTCAAAATTGATCCCTGTGCTCATTATAGAGGTAACCATTGTCAAAACTAGAAAAAGTGGTGGCCATTTTCTTTATTCTTGTTACGGAATTTATTTGTTACGTTCCCTTATTGGTTGAGCGAAGCAACGGCTGGATCGTCATGCTCGTGAACGGGTGTCACCAACGGGAATGTTTGTCTACTTTCTGGTTAGTACAGTAATGTGGAGCGGAGATATCGAATTTGAAAGAATTTTATCCAATAGTAAATAATGATAAGAACGCCTTTTTAATATTTGACTAATGTTTAACTATAGCAAAAAAAAATATTACTGCCACTTTTTCTAATTTTGGCAGTGGTTACCTCTTTTATGAGCACAGGGATCCCCAGATATCGATTTTGAAAGAAGTCGGTCCCATAACGAGAAAAAAGAAAATGGACGCCACTTTTTTTGATTTTGGCAGTGGTTATCTCTTTTATGAGCACAGGGATCCCCAGATATCGATTTTGAAAGAAATCGGTCCCATAACGAGAAAAAATAAAATGGCCGCCACTTTTTCTAATTTTGGCAGTGGTTATCTCTTTTATGAGCACAGGGATCCCCAGATATCGATTTTGAAAGAAATCGGTCCCATAACGAAAAAAAAGAAAATGGCCGCCACTTTTTCTAATTTTGGCAGTGGTTATCTCTTTTATGAGCACAGGGATCCCCAGATATCGATTTTGAAAGAAATCGGTCCCATAACGAGAAAAAAGAAAATGGCCGCCACTTTTTCTAATTTTGGCAGTGGTTATCTCTTTTATGAGCACAGGGATCCCCAGATATCGATTTTGAAAGAAATCGGTCCCATAACGAAAAAAAAGAAAATGGCCGCCACTTTTTCTAATTTTGGCAGTGGTTATCTCTTTTATGAGCACAGGGATCCCCAGATATCGATTTTGAAAGAAATCGGTCACATAATGAAAAAAAAGAAAATGGCCGCCACTTTTTCTAATTTTGGCAGTGGTTATCTCTTTTATGAGCACAGGGATCCCCAGATATCGATTTTGAAAGAAATCGGTCACATATCGAAAAAAAAGAAAATGGCCGCCACTTTTTCTAATTTTGGCAGTGGTTATCTCTTTTATGAGCACAGGGATCCCCAGATATCGATTTTGAAAGAAGTCGGTCCCATAACGAGAAAAAAGAAAATGGCCGCCACTTTTTTTGATTTTGGCAGTAGTTATCTCTTTTATGAGCACAGGGATCCCCAGATATCGATTTTGAAAGAAATCGGTCCCATAACGAGAAAAAAGAAAATGGCCGCCACTTTTTTTGATTTTGGCAGTGGTTCTCTTTTATGAGCACAGGGATCACCAGATATCGATTTTGAAAGAAATCGGTCCCATAACGAGAAAAAAGAAAATGGCCGCCACTTTTTCTAATTTTGGCAGTGGTTATCTCTTTTATGAGCACAGGGATCCCCAGATATCGATTTTGAAAGAAATCGGTCTAATAACAAAAAAAAAACTGAACAAAATATGTAGTAAGTAAAATATTAATCGAACTTACTTAATACCTTGTTTGAGCTTTAGCAGTTTAAAACTGCATGTTTTGTTCTTTCTTCAATATAAATATTTCATAAACCTTAGAACTGCCCTACTGTATCATAAGGTTATTTAATCTATGACGTAAAATTTGCGCTGCGGCGGGGTTAGCGAGTTCATTTGATGAGCGCGAGCGAGACCTCACCGTGCGAGGAACGAAGTGGCTCTAAAATACCTACTGCGGCCGAAGATCGTGCCCTTAATACATGACTTTATGTCAAGATATACCTACCTATTTGTGTCTCGTTTGAACTCTGTCTTAAGTACGAGCTAAGTCTGAGCACTCTCTTTATCTATAACCTGAACTCTTACAATACAACTAGCTTTTCCCCGCGGCTCCGCTCACGTTCAGTTGGATTTTTCAAACCCCTATTTTACACCCTTAGGGGTTGAATTTTTAAAAATTCTTTCTTAGGGAATGCCTACGTCAAAATAGCTATTTGTAAGCCCAGCTCGATCCATCCAGTGCAGTGGTTAGAACTATGCGTTGATAGATCAGTTAGTTAATCAGTCAATCGGTCAATCGGTCAGTCACTTGTGCCTTTTAAATTTTTAGTTACTCAGCGTTACGTATACAATTATGATAGCATCTCTAATTTATGCCTATCCTGCTTCCTTTGGATTCCGCGGCGGGTAATTTTCGCGGCAAATCGCTCTGTGACGTGATTTACTGGACGCGTTACAAGAACAGCGTACGGTGGACAACCTTGATACGTGGCCGTAATATAATTATGCTATAATAGCCCTTAAGTTACAAGGATTAGAGGACAGAAATGCCTGTTAGGCTTTAAGCGAGCATGGGGTAGCTTATCATCAAGTAACGGCCGGATCGATTGCCACTACTCAAAGAATTATTAACTATGGTTTAACAGTTGTTGCTATAAATTTTTATGCCGCCAACCGATGATCTGAAGGTAATACCTGCTTGTAAAAATTATATACTTAGCAAAAACATAGTATACTTAGTGTGGGATTCTTTGAAATAAATGAAAATACCTTTGGCTTTGGTAAGGTCACTCATGAACGCATTGAGAAAGTCTTGCAGATGGAAACTTAAAGATAACGAAAGGATTTTCTATTAATCAGTTATAAAAATAGCAGTAAATCATAGAGAAAACAAACGGCCTAATATTGCTGAAAATTATCGTATTTGGGACTTTTTTTACCTTACCAACTTCAAACCTAACCACTGCACCAGAGAGGTCTTCATCTCACCTCTGAAATCAAAATTACTTACCTATTTCATGTTGGTCAACCTGTAGCAAGAAGTCGAAACTCTACTTAACTATCCACACTTACCACAATTCAAATGAAAGTCGCATCACGAGGATACCTTCTTACCATTTTGCTACGAAAGCCTAAGTATGAGAAGACACCGTAAAAAATACTGCAGAATAAATACACAGTACACTTACCGGTTTATCTTTATTATAAGTCTGTGGAGTGAAGTTATGACAACTGCAAACCCTCCGTCCCTCTCTGACGTGACGGGCGCGACAGCCGTCTCCTTCTAACATAGCGTTATGCAATTCTTGCAGTGATTTCAAGAGAAAACCGCCCTGGGACGAACTAGGAAGGTTTATGAAACCGAAGAACATTGATATACAAAACTCACGATAGGATCTACTATAGAAGTTGGATGCTTGAAAAAAGATCCTTTAACGTAATTATTTATTGATTGATTTATATAATTCATAATTGTTTTAAGAGTGTTATAAATTAAGTCATTAGGCTACCGCCGCACCGTAGGTCACTTTGATTGGCTGACACTCTTTAACTAACAATAAATGCAACAGAGTTGAAATTAAAGCAAAAATATGTTTTGCGCCAATCATAGGTGAATTGCGTTGTAGCTATTGCTTAAAATTTTTAATGTTTTCGCTTTTACGTGTGTCTAAGAAAGCTACTATAGAATAAAATGTAAAAAAAGCGTCGATAATTAAAACCATAACAACTTAAAATCAGACCTATCCACTTTGACATACGGTTGAAAATGAATTTCGCCCAGGTTCACTGGAACGCGTTTTATTTTTAACTACATGTTGCACGCGACTTTGATTCTCGCGGGTACTGCCATTTCCGGGATAAAATGTAGCACACGTGTTAATGCCCCAAATTTCAGCCAAATCGGTTCATTCGTCACAACCCTCACAACCTTTCGCATTTACCATTGACAAGTTTCTCAGCTTCAGCGTCATTCGTATGCGCTGACCCCAAGGTAAGGACATGTTTTAGGGGTTCCATATCTAAGTATCTTTGGGATGGTATATCTATGTGATATCCAGAGAAGACCGCCGTGGGACGAACATTGAAGGTTTATAAGACCGTGGAGGAGCAAAGTTTGCGTCGCTCGGTTCCTGGGATGGTTCTTTGCCGCTATCTCTTAGACTATGTGCAAGGGAGAGTTTGGGCTATGTACAACTGCCTCGTTTTGCTAGTGGTTAGCAAGTTCGACTGCAGATAACGAAGTCCCAGATTCAATTCCCGGATCGGGCTAAAAATATTATTGGTTTTTTCTGTCAAGAAATTCTCAGTGCGAGTTAGGAAATTGGCGGTGAATCACCTCCGTGCCACGGCGAGCACGCAAAGCCGTCGATCCTGCGCCTGATCTCTCCGATCGTGTCGGATTTTCCGTCCCATCGGACTATGAGAGTGAGGGGATAGAGAGTGCGCCTGTGTTTGCGCACACACTATAATATCTCCGGCGCATGGATCGATAGAGATTTTTTTTAAAATAAAAAATTGTATTTGGCCAAATGTTGATTAACGATGTTATAGGTTGACTAGGGCAGCATATCTCGGTAGGTGTTTCGTGGCTACGATGGCCAACACAGACACACGGCCAGCGGCGACGTTTGAGCTGACAGCCTGATCTGCGGTCGCAGGGGGCTGCCGCTGACGTGCCGATTGTCTTCAACTTGCGAGCGGCCTTGGGCACAGGCGATAGCGAATTTTTTTTATTATTCGATGACAAGATAGCCCTTGACTGCGATCTCAGTTGATGATAAGTGACAATGCAGTCTAAGATGGTAGTGAGCTAACTTGGAAGGGGTATAGCAGTGTAAATTCAACCCATACCCCTAATCGGTTTCTAAACGCCATCGTGTCGGAACGCTAAATCGCTTGGCACGTCTTTGAGGGTAGGGTGGTAACTAGCCACGGCCAAAGCCTCCCACCAGACCAGACCAGAGACAATTTAGAAATTATAAATTCCTAAGTTGCCCCTGCCGGGAATCGAACCCGAGTCCTCCCAGTTATAAGATTACATCACTCACCACTGCGCCAGGGAGGTTGTCAAAACGGTTCATCAATAAGTAGCTAGCTTTTGACCGCGGCTTCGCTCACGTTAAGTGTGACTTTTCAAACCCCTATTTTATCCCCTTAGTTGAATTTCCAAAGTCCTTTCTCAGTGGATGCCTACGTCAAATAGCTATAGGTATGCCTTTCAGCCCGATCCATCCAGTGATTTGAGTTGATAGATTAGTCAGTCAGTCAGTCAAGCAGTCAGTATTACATTTACTAGATGATGCACTCGACTTTATTCGCGTGGATTAAGGTTGTTTTTATTCCCGCGGGAACTCTTTAATTTTCCGGGATATGCCTATATATTTATTATTCTTGGTTATGAGATATCTCAATTCCAAATTTAGCCAAATCAGTCAATTCGTTGTGGCGCGAAGAAGTAACAAAGAAACACACACACTCTCTCCTTTAAAATAGGTATATACTCCTAAATGTGATAAGTGTGATTAATCTGAAGTCCTCTACGCCAGACCCATGCGTGGCTTTAGCTACGTATGCGTCACGTGAATCCAGTGGGAACCGCTCGCCGCTTTTGACTTACGCCGCAGCATATTCCTGTCATGAACAGTGAACTGTATAACTGCATCTTAATGCCACAGACATCTTATGGTGTCGAATTAAATCGTATAATGTTTATTCACTTGAGTTATGCTGATATTGGCTTACATAAATTAGTTTATTGACTTATTGTGTAAAAACAGACGGTTCCCTCGGAATTTTTAAAAAACACGGACGAAGTCGCGATCAACAGCTAGTGTAAAAATAATTAAGTAATTAAAATTCCTCAAATGATTGTTATGAAGAATTGATGATTGCAATTATAGAAAGAAAAAAAAAATAGATTGAATCGTTTTCTTTGATTACATTCCATTCGAGAGATTTCGTCAAACATCTAACGGATGTCTAAATTTTTAAAATAGTTAACACAAACGACAGTCCGGTATTACGGCTTTTAAACTTACGGAAACTAAAAAAAAGAGACGTGTGGCACTCGGGGACTGCCGCGGTAAATCTATTGCATAGCATTTTTTATCAACGCCATCTAGCGGTGAGAGGAGTCCCGTGTCAGGTTATTTTCGTTACGGAATTACTGGATTCGGTCTCCACGCTCAGGGCCCGCGATAGAAGCTATGCAATAGCTTAAAAATCCCGGAGTAGTAATAATTACAGTTTCGTTCGCTGAGCCGGTTAGAGAGTGAAAACGTTTCTAATTCGATTTCACTCAATTTACCGAAATTATCCGGATTACCGAAGTTTAATTTCTGATCCATTGACTCACACTAGTAACGATTTACGACATGATTTCGGTTCATTCAATTGACATTGAAGAACAATTAAGTATAATTTTGACGACCCCCCTGGCGCAGTGGTAAGCGCTGTGGTCTTATAGCTCGGGAGGTCTCGGGTTCGATTCCCGACGAGACAATTTGGGAATGTATAATTTCTAATTTTTTTCTGGTCTGGTCTGGTGGGAGGCTTTGGCCGTGGCTAGTTACCAACCTACCGCCAAAGACGAGCCGCCAAGCGATTTAGCGTTCCAGCACGATGGAGTGTAAAAACCGATTAGGGGTATGTGTAGAATGTACACTGCCATACCCCATCCAAGTTAGCCCGCTACCAGCTTAGACTGCATCGTCACTTATCATCATGTGAGATTGCAGTCAAGGACTATCATGTCATCCATTAAAAAAAAATTTAAACCCTGGGTATTGACTATTATTGGCTCCTTTACACGGTGCGATTTGTCGATTGTCGGCGAGCCGTGAGAAGACGCCCTGAGAATGCAGTCGTAATAACCAAACAAATCATACCCCTACACTCCTCGGGTCGACCGTTAATAATAGCACCGCATCGATTACCGCGTGACAAGTTAATCAGCTCGTCAACGCCGCAGCGGGGCGGCAGTGGATACTGTAATTAGAACTCTATCTACCTCATTACCAGGGATGTAACTTCGAATTATTAGTAGTGCTGTAAACTACCTGATATTCATTTCATTCGACTTTGCCTTTATTGTTCCGGCTTTGCAAATCTATTTAGAACCTACCATATGCATCGTCTGGAGAAAGGTTTTTTGAAAAGGTTAAAATTTCAATATCTAGTCAAAAAGCCGATTCCATCTCCGTTGCTGCGTGATTGAAGAACTAACCAAAATGCTTTCGCTTGCATAAAATCATAAGATTTCATAACAATTTAGAACACCTACAAACTAAAAATAATAATATGTTTAATATCTTGTTTCATTGATGTTGATTCTTATAGATCCACGCTATCCAAAAATTTTTTTATTGCAAAAGCAACACGGCATCTACAGCAGAAATGGCTTACTAAAATAAATTAGTTCTTGTTACCGCACCACATGAAAGCAACATAAAATTCGTGAAAAAGAGACAGGAAAATTATCTAAAACAAAAAAAAAACTTTTTTCTATCAATAACTCGACTATACCTTTTTATGGTAAACAAACTCAAACATTGGGCATTGGCTTATAACCCGAAAATTAATAGAGAACCAATCTTGTAAAGAAAATCATAAGTATAATCCAATAGCTATAAAAATCACCATCCACGCGCTACATCACAATACTATAGAAAAAAATAAATAACTACATTTACTTCTACGACCATTCCGCTTCATTATCGATCATCAAAGGTGAATAAGAATAAATGAAATCACAGCGAGCGACGCCATTTTAGCTTTATAGACATATATAGACACCATAAGCTCCCATAACATATTGTATTAATATCTTAAACAAACTTCCCATACTTGAATCTTAAGGCAGAAGCAAATACAACGCGGCGCGACAGTTAGTAATACGCCACACACAAAAAAAATTCAACGACTATGATTTCAAAAGTACTCTCTCATTTTAAGCTTTTAATCTGACTAGTTGTTGCCCACGACTTCTTCCGCGTTTTTAAAATTCTACGGGAACTCTTTAATTTTCCAGTTTAAAATGTAGCCTGTGTCACTCCCCAGGTTCTCAAGTTAAAATCACATCAATCCGTGTGTCTGTTGTAGCATGATTAAATAACAAACTAACAAACACACTTTTGCATATTAGTTAGGCTTATTTTAACGATAGCATAAGTATTGTGCAGAACTAATTTTTGACATGACTTTCACGCGTAGGTAATAGATTATTAACAACGAGTGATATAGCCAACTTTTAATCCCGGAAAATCAAAGAGTTCCCATAGTAATTTAAAAAACCAAAATCTACGGGGATCAATTAACTATTAATAAAAGGAGCTGCATAAAGTTCATCAAACTGCAACGGCTAATGTAGCTAGCATATGACTAAAGCAGCGCCGACTAACGCTCACTGTGCTATGTGAACAACTTCATACAGTTCCTTGTTTACAAGAGCTACAACCCGCGTTAGACACGCTGCCGTATCGCGTTCTATTTGTTCCAACTTTAGTTTAACTTAAGTACAAGGCATTCAACACGTGATTCTGTATAGAGAATGTCCCATAAAAATAGCCATAAAACGAGCCAAGATGAAATAAACATGTCCGAAATGAAGAGGCGTTCGTTACCATAGCATGAATATAAAACGGTGGTTAAATGACTTCTGCATGGATTATACGCCTTGCGTGGGCGCGGGTCACTACAAATGAAGAAATCTTTAAGAGTACATTTACATTTGATGGTTGATCGACTGTTAAACGCTTGCAACATCGCGCGTTTCGAAAGCTAACTTAATGAATATTTTAGACGCGCGCTTCTTCATTGATAAGTTTTACACTGTAAATTTTTATTACAATACACACCAAAAAAACGACAATTTATTCAAAAATAATAATACAATTAAAATAACATCTTGATCAAAGTATTTACAAATCATAGCTGCGTTAAATTGTGCCAAGAATTCTGGCTGCATTACTGCAATGAAATATCTCGTAAAACTTTTGTAGCACTAATACTCAATAACCACAGGACCTCCAGTCTATAAATAATTAAATATAAAACTTCCGATAGGACCTCGCACTTGCACCGGCTACCAAATTCAGCTTTTTCAGCTGCGAATAATTAAGAATCAAACGAACTTACCTTGTGAAGTTTGATATCTAATTATACGAGTGTCTTGACCGAAGATGATTACAAGCCCACCCGCCCTATTTTTTTTTCAAAATCCCTCGACCTATCGAAAAAATACGGCTCTAAATAATGACAGTGGGCCGAATTCGATAGTATTTATGTGCGGCCGGGTGAGGCCGGATAGTGGCGGGGGGTGTGATTGGTAGAGGTAATACTGAGGGAGAGTCAAAAAGCAACTATTTTATTGAAATATTTTTTTAAAAAAGAATAAAAATATATATTTAATATTTATTAAATAACTCTAAATGTGTGATAAGGACAGCATAATCTGGCGTTCTGCTGCATGTAAACAGTAATCATCTTCGGTCAAGACACTCGTATAATTAGATATCAAACTTCACAAGGTAAGTTCGTTTGATTCTTAATTATACTTCGCATCTTTCCCGAAGATGATTACTGTTTACATGCAGATGTTTAGAGCATCGAAAAAATGCAACAACATTACATAAATTATTTCTTGTTCATTGATACTTGACAGATTAATCGACAGAAATAATTTACATACATATATAAAATCTAAGGTTATTCTCGTATTAAGATAGAAATTAGTTATTTGTTAAAAAATAATTTTAAATTTGAAATTAAGTATCTATGAATTCAGTTTGATCTGATTTTTTTTTTTTTTAGAAACTTTTATTGTACTACTTTAATAGTACTTTAAAATATATTAAATGAAGATTAAGACTACCTTGTTACTTTTAGAAACACCTGTCCGTTTAATGTTATACGTAATTGATGCCACCTATCCAGAATTCATTCAACACAATGAGATAAAATTGGAGAATCCCTTTTTTTTTTTTTTTTGTATAACTGACAAAAGACAACTTTCTTACTGATGCAAGGAATAGGTTTTATCTGAAAATGTTTTAAGGGAGAACTGGATACACTTTAAGATTTTCTTTAATACGTATAAGGCAAAACTATAAACGGTTAAAAACTATTTGGTTTTGAGCCTTTCTAAAATCATCTATTTTAATACGAATATTTCCCGATTCAAAAGGAAATGTTTTGAATATTTAAAAGGCTAAGGATGCTTGCATTCTTTTTCAAGAGTTTAAAGAAAAATATTTTAGAGAGATTAATTCATTAGGGAAATTATTCTATAGATACATTAATAGGTACTAGATTAGGAAATCAAGACACCTTTAAATACCTTTATACGGTATTATGACCAGACATTTCGCTTATTTGGCCAGATAAAAAGATAACGCGAACTGATAACTGTTTTCCTGAAATAAAAATATAATATTAGAACCACAATAATTTAAACCTTTGTTCTTGCATAAAACAACCATGACTTAATCGTACTAGGAATGAGACCATTACTATGTCTAGCGATGCATTAGAGACATCGCGCCTCAGTAGTGACTGCCTAATAATTTCCCTGCCACTAGGGTTAGATTAAAATGGAAAGGACTATGCTCTTTGAAAGAGCAGATAAGTAGGATTTTAATATAGGGTGAAAGTTTAGCACTTTCGAAACCAGCAGGTTGGTCTGTACGGGGCACAAGGCTAAATGTGCCAATATAGCAGTACGACCACGCCCTCTGCCTCGACACATTTAATGTGGCGTAGAAATGAGATTAATCTGTAAAAAAAAAACATAAAAATATAAGTTGAATGCATCAATAATTTCAGAGTTTAAGCTTAATTTCTATGAAGCGTATCTCTGACATTCATGATTTCGATTATTGGTAAATAAATCCAAATCAGGTGTATCAAAAAATTCCTGTATCTGACGAAACGCGTAATCTATTCAGTGTTTATATTAACCGTCAAAATCTGAGATTAGGTTCGTATTGGACTGACGCAATAAAAGTATAAATTGCATTATTCACACCATTGCCATATGTTACGTGCGATTATGTTGGTATTTTTTTTTTTTAACACTTGGCTGTGATGATGGTAAGTGAAGATGCAGCCTAAGATGGAACGCGCCTGCCCAGAAACTACCTTTTCACTCTTGATTTGAAAGATGTGAGAATATACCACCCATTTTATTGATATAGGCAATAGCTGCAGCATTGTCTATTCCTCATAAGCTATTGCGATTACTTAGTCATGATGCATGACTGAGGCTTTAAAGGCTACAAGCAAGGCGAGACGAGAAGAAGACGATATATGTATTGTGTGAATTATTCTACTAGGGAAAAGTCTTAATTTTAAAATGAGGAACCTGCAGAATCAATATAATCCTTCCAGTCCTACCGCCATACGAAATCATCTGTTAAACGTTCGGAAAGAGTCATACATATTATTTGTTATAATTGTCAAAATAGTTGAGTGCCAAAAAATTTTCCTTTTGTAAACAACCCATCTATAGTCTCCGGTCTTAGTTTTCTGATGGTAGGTACATTGTTCTGTATTCGATAGTTCAAGTGTACGCATTCTTACGTTACGTTGTACTTATACATTTTTTCTTTTCAAGTTTAAAACCCACAAATAAATATCTTTTCTGTGGGCAAGAAAAAACCTTATTTGTAAGGTAAAGTTGTTATTTATACATTATGAATCTTTGAATAAAATAATACTGGTAAAATTATTATTTTTACATTATGCGTAAAAAAAATTCCAATACACGAGAAATCGTCAAAAAAGAATTATTGATAAGTGACCTAACGAACTTGAAGACGGAGGAAAGGTTTCAATAACTTTATATTTTGTAATATACATAAGAGGTAGTAAAATACAAACGATCAAACTTTAAATTCATACAGTTGCATCGACTCCTAATGCTGCTGTCCTAAAGCTAGCGTTGTTAACCACCACAACCATATTTCGATCTATGATCCAAAGAGCGGCAATTTATTAAGAAATGGAATTTTTTATATTGCTATATCAAAAACTATAGCAGTAAGGAAAATATCAATTAGATGGATTGATAGAGAATTTTTAAGTAAGATAGCACTAAACAAATAATCGTATTTGGTCAAATGTTGGTTAACGGCGTTATAGCTTGACGAGGGCAGAATACAGTCGATTGCTCCATTTCCATGATTTACATTGGATATGTGTGGTATAGTGTAGGTAGATATAAAACTTTTAGTGTGTAGGTAATCTGTAGCTGTTTTGATATAAGTCAGTTTGGAATAGATTCGTTGCTCGGACTGGGCGTATTATTTGCATATTCTACAAAATCGAAGACATCTATCACTTGGAGCCACTGGCAGTAAAAAAAATATGCATTTTTTTTTTTGTCTAGTGGCCATGAAGCAAATTTTATCGATCAACATTAATGCCGTATCAATTTTAAAGTGAATGGCATAGATTATTAAAATCTTTTTTAATAAACCAATTGTTTAGGGACTACAAATTTGTGTGATGAATTTACCCAGAAGGTAAATCAAAATATAACCTGAATATAACAATTCCGTAACGCATTACTGATTTTGAGAGAATACGACTAAACGACGATAAAGAATTTATTTATTGTTTGATGCACTATGCAATGGAATTTTATAACTTTTTAATTTTAAAGGTTATAACTTATAAGGGTAAAATTTTTATAATCCAAAATGATTTTATCATTCCAATTCATGAAGAAAATACTAAAGTCTGTCAGCGATAGGTCAAAACATTTTTGTGTTTTTGTACCTGTGACAAAGGTGCTAGCTTTGGAGAGTTTGCGCGTAGGGTCGAACGCTAAGGTGTCCCGTCCCACTCGCATGGTGTGGACTCAGACGCTCGTGGTGCCCGCGTTGGGGGATGCCGATACTGGTTCAAGTATAATAGCGGGTCGCCGCGGAGCCCCCCGTGCGTTTAGAGCTTCCGGGTTGCAAATCGAAACACTCGGTTGAGAGCGCAGCTGATTTGGTTTATCGCTGTTAAATCTCAATTTATAGCATTTTAATTATTATTTTATACATCTTGTTTTTGTTTGCTTACAGCAATCGCCCAATTACAGGTAGACAAAGAACTCGAAATCTGATTCTGTTTCTCCTTGCTGTACTTTTTAATCATATTATGTACAGTTTTCGACAGGTGAACATTGACGCATAAGCTTGATCTTGTCTTTTTTGCGTTGGGTCTGAGCCCAAAAATTGCAAAAACCTTCATCTTCTCGGAAGAGACTTAAATATCGTCTTTGGAGACGATATTTATCAATTTTATTTTAATGTATTTTGTAAGGTAGGCAATTTTAAATTGTTACTATTAAATCTCACACAAGCTTTGCGTCTGAACCAAACTAAAATGGTATACCAAACTAAACCAAACTAAAATATTATAATAAATCCACACACAATATATTATGTCGGGATACAATTTCCACACACGATTTACGTCGGGATATGTGTAACATTAAGTCACAAATTAGTTGGTAGGTAGTTTGAAATCCTCAAAATAGTTCTCACACACGCTTTACGTCGGAGTAATTAATAATAAATCCACACACAATATATGTCGGGATACAATTTCCACACACGATTTACGTCGGGATATGCCTTGTCGAAGTAGTTAATAACATATCCCGTGGGAATATAAATAACTAAAACTTTCGAATGAATATAGAACATTAAAGGAGGTAGAAAATACTCAAATCTTACCTTAATTCCTTTGTCCGGGAATACTCTTGCGATGAATCTTCAGATGATGAACTTGATGAGACTATTTTCTTCTAATTTGAATTTGAATATCTTATATACTTACTCACGCTTTCTTAATTTTTGTTGGACGTGTGACTCGGACAACACAAAATAACGTAATGACAGTGGGCCGAATTCGATAGTATTTATGTGCGGCCGGGTGAGGCCGGATAGTGGCGGGGGGTGTGATTGGTAGAGGTAATACTGAGGGAGAGTCAAAAAGCAACTATTTTATTGAAATATTTTTTTAAAAAAGAATAAAAATATATATTTAATATTTATTAAATAACTCTAAATGTGTGATAAGGACAGCATAATCTGGCGTTCTGCTGCATGTAAACAGTAATCATCTTCGGGAAAGATGCGAAGTATAATTATAAAGAAGTATTATTTCTTTTTCTTAAAATAAACAGGAAGTATTTATTGTAGTAAGATAAAAGCAATAATGAATGGATCCTAAACCAAACCAAACTAAACAGATAAGCTTAATACTACCACGATTTTATCTGTTACATAATATTATCTATTAAAAAGAGTAGCAATATTAAGAGTCTGTCTATTTACCTTAAGAGTTGCTTACAAATTAAATAATCATCCAAAGAAATTACTAATTCCTCAGCGGTTGACACGCGGCAGTTAATAACTATGTGTACAGGGGTCTTTAAACACCATACATAGCAGTTAAATACAGCCAATAGAGTGACCTCTATGGTGTAATTTTTTTTTGTTATGTTAATTTCGATGATTTTTGTATAATGAGATTCTAGAATTCGATTTCGATTAATAAAATCGCTCAATTTTATGTGAATTTTATTTACGCACAACAAAAGGTAAATGATCTACAGGTATTATATAACTATATGGCTTTGATGACTAGAAAATTCACTTAATTTATACAATAGTTATAATAAGACTTTTCTACGTTTAAGATCTAAATACCTATTTATAAAATAAAACGAGAATTCAGGTAATGAACTCACATTAATTTATCAACATCGTTATACTAGACTTTTTTATGTAGGTAACTTTATTAAAGTATTTAAATTAGGTGTTAATCCTGTTTTTGAATAAGGAAGTCTTACCTTAAATGGCTTCTTATATTTTTATTATTACCATAGAGAGAGTCATTCTTACCTGAAATAGAAAAAAAAACATGTAGGTATTAATCAACATTAAAAGAGATAGATAAGGAGGTATAGGTAGTCTAAAGAGCGACTTGGCGCAGGAAAGTGAGGCGACCCGATACCAAATAAAGAGAGAAGGGAAGGAAGATAGAGAGAGATTTTTAATCTTTGCGTAAAAACAGACAATTTTTCTTCATTCTCCCGTGACATACAGTAGACGAATCTGCCGGAGCTTCAGCTTTTGCTGCTATGGTTTTAAAGCGGAGATGTTCTAAAGGTCTTAGATTACGCCAATCGATAAAACTCTAACAAGTGAACCACAAAAATCCTTATACCAATTAGCCCTTTTCCCGATTAAACGTTAAGGCTTCAAAACAAAACCTCCTTCTAGTGCAAGTACACTCATACACAAGTAGGCACTATAGAGTATAGAGCAAAGTGATCCCGAGTAAACAGAACATCAGACGGACCTTGCACTCAACCCTTTCCAATCGACTCCTCTAAGTACGTGTTTACGTTAACCCGCGGACGCGGACGATGAAGCGGGCGCGCTTTGGTCGATAGCGCTGTTAGCGATTATTTACATATTTCATACCTGTCGTCTCTTCTGGAATGAGAAGGACTCAGGACAAAGTCCTCCACAGTGGAAAAATGTGGATTGGGAGGCTTCAAACACTTTTGAGAACATCTTTATTAAATATTTAAAACTAAATGATGACTGACTGATTGCTATCAACGCACAGCTCAAACCACTGGACGGGTCAAGCTGAAATTTGTCATACAGATAGCTATTATGGCGTAGACATGCGCTAAGAAAGGATTTTTGAAAATTCAACCCCTAAGAGGATAAAATAGGGGTTTTAAAAATCGAATTTAACGTGAGCGAAGTCGCGGGCAAATGCTAGCTATAGATAAAGTAGCGAATACCTGAAAAAATAAAACTGAGGCAAATGACTTCTCAATTGTCTACTAAGGAGTCGTTTGCCTCAGTTTTATTTCTAGATCGACCTCTTACTCTGTTTCGAATCAAAACAGAACAAACCAAAGCTTTCTTCATCTCTCAAGCAGTGCTTTGAAAGCCAAACCAAATCGAAGCCAAAAAGCCAAACTTAATAGTTAGTTTGGCTTTAGAAGTAAAAAAGGCTTTGCCTAGGACCCTATAGCTATCATTGAAGCAAACTATAACAAAAGCCTGATCCCTGTATTCAGAGAAATAAAGCTACTACTCGTACTAGTTACTATACTAATAGCTGCCTGTGGCGCCCCGCTATACTTGATACCACAGCTTGATACTGTATCCTCTATACATACTCTTATTTAAATTTAATGCAATTAATTCTTCTCCTCTGAATAATTCTTCAACTTAAAACAAACTTAGACGTGTATGAATTTCCCGCTAATTTCGTCTCTCCGCTGGTCTGCTCTCCACTTCAGTGAAAACGCACCCTAACTCTAATCTACCCCCAACCTCCCCTGTCCACTCTAATTCGGGAAAAAATCCTTTCAATTCAATGAGACAAGAACCTATCAAAGACTAGCAGAGTAGGAGACGTGTTAAAACCTTATGCTGGCCTTTAATTAAAGGGGGTGAGCAGGGGGAATGTCCACATCCGTAACGGACGCTTCATTTCGGAGGGAAAAAGAATCAGGTGCACTCATCTAAGGATGGGGAGGCAGGGGTGGGAGGGTACCTGCATGTTTCAAAATATACAAGTGGCATTTCTAATGAACGACGACATACGAAGAAGGACGTGGTTAGATCGCTGTTTTGTTTTTTTGAGAACGGGATTTAATTTGAATTGAAAGACCGACTTTGATAAGGAAGAGTTTCGAGTTTTGTTTTTCTTTTGTTAGCGGTGTGCGATGGTTTAGATTGGATCTCTGTACATAAAAGTAGTAGATCGTGACCGTCAATCTATATATATAAAATTCAAAGTCCTGACTGACTGACTGAGATATCAACGCACAGCCTAAACTACTGAAGTTAGAAACTTGAAATTTTTACAGTTGGTTCCTTTTATGACATAGGCGCACACTAAGAAAGGATTATTGGAAATTCCACCCCTAAGGGGTTTAAATAGGGGATGGAATTTTATATGAAACTCCGTCATTTTTCAAGCTGTTTCCATCAAAATTGGTATTTGAGCATTCAGTTAAAAGTAAAAAAGTACGTGTGTCACAGTTTTCGAAAATTCCACCCCAAAATCTAATTCCACGCGGACGAAGTCGCGGGGGCAAAAGCTAGTATTATATAAATAACTAGCGGACGCCCGCGACTTTGTCCGCTTCTTCGATTCACAATCAACAGTTCCTAAATCCCCACAGTTTAGGTGGGCAGAACCCCTGCAGCATCGAAGTAGTAGCTGTAGAAGCGGACGAAGTAGCAGGCGTTCGCTAGTTGTACATAAAATACTCGAAATACATAATTATTATTGTAACAGTATTATTGTTTTGAAAAGAGTTTCTTGCCGGCTTTTCTCAGCAGAATGCTTTCCGAACCATTGCTAGAGTTTTGACTTCTCTTCAAGTTGGCTTACTTAGATGAAGTAATGTTTTGAAGGGTTTTATTTTTATTTTTGGCGAGCAAACGAGCAGGCGAATCACCTGATGTTAAGTGATTACCGCCGCCCATGAACATTTGTAGCACCTGAGGCACCACCAATGGGTTGCCGGCTTTCAAGGTCCAAAATAAACGAATCGGTCGAGTGCACGGTTCACGGTTAACTTCACATGTACTGGACTATCGCTACAAGTATCTCAAAGGCGACAAGACATATAGTCTACACTCGTAGGTGGTCGCTTATTCGTTTTCTTTTGTTTACTGTCCACAGGCTGAATTGTTAATGTGGGGGGAGAGCTTGGTTTTGCTATCAAATAGATTATTTCCGGCGGGTGCTAATGGGATTTTGTATATTTAATCAAACAGGACCCTGTCTTTTGACGTGGTCAGTCTATTTTTTTTATTCATCATTCATCAGTCATTGATTGCGATGTCATCGATAGCATTACATTTAAATCCGTTCGTAAATCAAAAAAAATGTAAGTTTATTTATTTAAGTACTAGTTGATGTCCGCGACTTCGTCTGCGATGATTTAGTTTTTAAAATCCCACGGGAACTCTTTAACTTTCCGAGATAAAAAGCCAATGTCACTCTCCAGGTCCCCAACTATACCTACCCATGCAAAAAATCACGTCGATCCGTAGCTCTGTTGCAGCGTGATTGAAGGACAAACCAACAAACAGACACACTTTCGCATTTATAATATTAATAAGATAATAGGATTTAACATTGTTAAAATGAATATCAATGTGCTTACTTTACGTCATAACGCAAGTAACTGACCTACGTTTCGGGTCATCGCCCTCAGCGATCAAAATCGCGAAAATTCCTGTTATGACGTCATAATCATAATCATATCCATCCAGGGCATGGGCAAGGATCTCCTCCCATAGTGGCAAGAGTCCACCAAGCTGGCTAAATAGTCTGCTTAATTACTCGATACTTTTATCTCATGACTAGATTTCACACGTCCGACAGCCTCAGAGGAAACAAATTTCAAATTTTTTGTTCGATGCCGACAGCACACTATAGTCTATACTATTCTCTTTCCGACGTATAGCGTTATCTCTCTCGATAGAGTGGAGTTTCCCGGGTATCGAACCAACCAAACCAAAAGTATCGATACTACTCAGGTATCGGATCCTTTCTTCGAATCCTAAGCATCACGCAACTTTCTAAAAAGCCGGTAACGCATTGGTGGTGCCTCATGTGCTACAAATGTTTATGGGCGGTAATCACTTAACACCAGGGGCCCAAGTCTGCTATTGCAATTGTAGCTCAATTGTCTATCAATGACATACCAATTGCTACTTTTAGCAATTTTGGTAGTCTACTAATTCAATGGCGTCACAATTGTTTTCCGATGGTTTACTACTGACACATCTAGCTTTGAATCTAGCTTAAATAAACGTTTTTAATATGTAGTTTTTTTTGAAACTCATTTCGGCAAACGCTTTTTAAGCTAATGCCAATACCGAAGTACCATTGAATTACAATCCAATTATAAGAAATCGAACGACCATTGTGAATTTAGTAGACTACGAAATTTTGGACCAAAGATTATTGAGTTGTAATTGTATTGCGGTTCAATGACAATGACATGTAAAATAGCAGACTTGGGCCCCAGGTGACCCGCTTGCTCGTTTGCTGGCTAAAAAAAATACAAACTTGATCGTATGTGACTTTCCTTACCACTACCACCCACTGGCTCTTAGTTACCGAAGGCAGTTCGCACCTGCTTCCTTCATTTGGCGAGAACAATGGCTGGCTATAGGAAGTGGGTTCTTTACACGCGTCAAGACGACTTGTTGTTACCGAGTCAGAGGGCATGCACCCGCGCGGTCGTAGGTCAGTCACTCAGTGACGTAGGTCAAAAGTAGGGTTGCCAGATTTTTTTTCAGCCTATAAGGGACAAATGGTTAAATGGGCAAAAAAATACGGGATTTCATTTTTTTTACCCGGGACAAATAAAAAACAAAATTATTTAGTGTCATTTTTTTTATTATTTTTTATATTTTTCGAGTCAGTTTTAACATTGCCAATCTGACACTAACACTGTCATTGGTCGATGCGGGCTGCAAGTGCAAGTTAATAGCGAGACGAGTACGTTTTACGAACGTTGCGTGTGTGAATACTTAGATCGATTTCATAATGAAAAACGACGTACGGTTCAAATACGGGACAGAGTCAGTCCCGCCGGGACATTTTAAACTATGCCTAAAATACGGGATGTCCCGGGAAATACGGGACGTCTGGCAACCCTAGTCAAAAGGGAATGCGTGTCGAATCATCTATACAAATAAATAAAGTGTCTGTTTCTAATATCAAAGTAACAGCTTTTTACTAAATGCATGTGTAAGGAAATACGGTACTTATAACAAAAAAAAAATTTAAAATTTTTGTCTCTCTGTTTGTCTGTCTGTTTGTTTGTTGCCGCTAATCTCGAGAACGGCTGGACCGATTTTGAAGGGACTTTCACTGGTAGATAGCTGATATTATCGGGCGTAATATAGGCTACTTTTTTTAACCGACTTTTGGAAAAGGAGGAGAAGGAGTTGCGTTTTTCTACCTCTGTACATATCGATATCTCCGTGATTTCCATGAATCGTCCGATTTGCATGAATCTTTTTATAATCGACTAGCGGACGCCTGTGACTTCGTCCGCTTCTTCAATTCACAATCGACAGTTCCTAAATCTCCACTTCCAGACACCTTTCTAAGACAAATCTGACTGATAAAATATGATCCATAATGCAAATGATTTTTATTTTTATTCCAGGGACTAATGCGATTGAAGGCAACGGGACTCAGTGCGAGGATACCGTCTCGATTCTTAAGCACTTTAGAGCAGGACATTCAAGTGTCCAGTTAAGAAGCGGCGCGGTATCCAATACGATTATCCCGCCGTCAGTAATTATCCACGATATTAAGTTATCCACGAGATAATTTACTTGATTAGGGTTCCGTAGCCAAATGGCAAAAAACGGAACCCTTATAGATTCGTCATGTCTGTCTGTCTGTCCGTCCGTATGTCACAGCCACTTTTTTTCGAAACTATAAGAACTATATTGTTGAAACTTGGTAAGTAGATGTATTCTGTGAACCGCATTAAGATTTTCACACAAGAATAGAAAAAAAAAAATAATAAATTTTGGGGTTCCCCATAGGTACTTAGAACTGAAACTCAAAAATTTTTTTTTCATCAAACCCATTCGTGTGGGATATCTTTGGATAGGTCTTCAAAAATGATATTGAGGTTTCTAATATTATTTTTTTCTAAACTGAATAGTTTGCGCGAGAGACACTTCCAAAGTGGTAAAATGTGTCCCCCCCCTGTAACTTCTAAAATAAGAGAATGATAAAACTAAAAAAAATATATGATGTACATTACCATGCAAACTTCCACCGAAAATTGGTTTGAACGAGATCTAGTGAGTAGTTTTTTTTTAATACGTCTAAATCGTAAACCGCAATTGCTGCTACGGAACCCTTCATGGGCGATTCCGACTCGCACTTGGCCTTTTATTTTTTTAGGGTTCCGTACCTACCCGAAGGGACCTAACCGGACCCTTCGGGTAGGTAGCTAGGTAGGTACTAAGCCTACATTGTCTGTCCGTCCGTCTGTCTGTCAGTATTTTCACAGTAATAGTATATCTATTACCGCTATAACAACAAATAATAAAAATAAATTAAAAGTTAAACAGGGCTACTAGGTGTTATTTTTCAGCGTTTTTGGCACAGAACCCTTCATGTGCGAGTTTGACCGGCTATTTATAAATTATAGGCCCACGCTTGACCAGTATCACACCTGATGGGAAGTGACGATGGTCTATGTTGTAACGCGTTTGTCTAGAAGATGCCTGTTCACTCTTGTTTAAGATACCCAGATTGCACGTGTTAGGAAACACAGATCTCGGAAGAGCCTTCCAGACCCCGGCCGTACCCTAGTTCTTTAATATACCTATATATGTTTACATTATAAATAGTCGTTGAAATCCGTAAGAAATTCAATGACCTAACCCTACACTGACCGCACTAGATGGCGCTAGTAGTCGTTTGAGCCGCGCTCTTCATTTACCACGAAGATCTGCATAAATATTGTTCTTCGTCGCCAGTCTGTTAGCATTCGAATAATATATTTGTTGTACGATTCCGTTGTGGTCTTTTCGGAAATTGTACAAATTTCCGAAGCGACCACAACGGATTCAAAATATTAAAATACACTAGCTCTTGCCCGCGGCTTTTTCGATTCTTATCCCCCGACCTCAAAGCCGGAAACGACGGAGTATTTATTTATTTATTTATTTATTAGGTATACTAACAATATTATGTATATTGTTTATACATTCAAAAACAAACATACAAAAACATTGCAACATTGACTGATATGTATATCAATAACAAGCATACACAGCATTCATACAATAAAAAAAGAGGCACCGGATAGACTAAGTCTTAAAAACAAAATTTCTAAATAAATAAGCAAACAATATTGTAAAATTATTATAGGTAAAATAGATTACATACATGCAAAAAAAAGTAGAAAAATACAGAGGATAAGAGTATTATAAGATTGCAATTAAAGCAAATAGAGGGCCGTTATCAAATCACATTATAAAGGCGAAAGTTTGTGCGTGTGTATATTTGTCACTCTTTCACGCAAAAACTACTGGACGGATTTGGCTGAGATTTGGAATGAAGATACATTATACCCTGGATTAACACACAGGTTCCATTTTATCCTGGAAAATTAAAGAGTTCCCGCGGGAACCAAAACCTTAGTCCACGCGGACAAGTCGCGGGCAACATCCAGTTAACTATAATAACATATTTTGTGGTGAGTAAACAAAACATAAATACACACCTACCTCACAAACACAGAACACTACAAGAGGACTATGCGAGTTAAATTTTATTATTTTTTAATTTACGACCCAGAGGAATGTCCCCTACAAGTGCAAAACATAGCAAATTGAAATATACGGCGGACGTCCAACTTAACATCAAGTTTATTGCAGAAAAACTGTCACGGTGCGCGGGCGCAGCGTGGGCGGGAGCGCATAAACACGCGGCCGTCTCCCTCGCGCGCATAACTCTCGTCTATTTCCATCCTATTCATGCACACAATGTAAATGATGAGGGCTTATTTATTATCTGGCGGTGTATTATCGTTTTCCAACTACTGAGAAATGTGACGCGCGTCGGAGACACCATTGGATGGACAGCAATAAGGTTTTATTGCTGATCCGGCCTGAGGACTTTGTTGTGGCGGTCGGTTGAATGGAAATAGTCGCATGCGTGACTGAATGCGACGTTGTGAAAAAACATACGCGCTTTGTATCTCTGCTGGATCCTTGGCTTGTTAGCGGATTTGTTGCCGGGTATTGTTGCGTGCTTGTTCGCTTGTCGCGATGTCTTGTTGAATGACTTTCAGGCGATCTCAGTTCAATATTATTGGATGCTGGGACATTTTCAACTTTGTTACGGATGTTTTGCACTGACATTTTGTACAAGACGCTGTACATACATTGAGACGTTACTATACTACCAACGCTTAAAACGTCGCGTCTTAAGCGTTAGTAATCAACGTCTTACAATAACCCCTTTAAGGTTTTTTATAGTACTGGGTAGTATAGCTGCTTAGCTTTTTAATTTAATTAAGTTCAGTTATAACGCTAGCCTGCGCCCGCGACTTCGCCCATATCACGTCAATTTGGCATGCAAATTATTACTTATAGGAAAAATTAAAATATTTCAACTGCTTGACAGAGTCGGTGTTTTATCAGCTCACTGCAGACACTAATGAAATATGCCGATGGGTTTTAGATTTTATTTTCGCGGTTCCAAATCAAACGCTCTTGTATCTATGGCCAGTCAAAACTAGTGCAAAGAAAGGTTCAAACAAAACAATATAAGATCGTCCAAACTGTAAAAAGAGAATCAAGTGCGCGTTATTATGGAACTATGGCTTAAACAATAGAGAAAACTAGCTTTAACCCGCGGCTTCGCTCACGTTAGGTTCGATTTTTTAACCCCCTATTTAACCCTCTTGGGGTTGAAATTTTCCAAAATCCTTTCTTAGCGGATCTCTACGTCCTAACAGCTACCTGTATGCCAAAGGGTCTAGCCGGTTAAGCATGGGAAAGCTGCACCAGCGTGTAATGAAGAGTTCTTACCCTGTGATTATTGTACTCTATCTAAAACATCTTTATGCTTAATTTCAGACTTCTACCCCTGATAGTTAGGGAGTAATCGGGGTGGCAACCCTTATCGTTAAATTTGATTTTTTCCGAAACTATTGGAGGTATCTTAATAAAACTGAAACTGTATATATATGTCTATGAGTTACATATTATATATTTATTTCAGAATTTTCCCATTTTGAAAAATGGTAAAAAACGAGAAGTAAAATTTTTGGGGGTGATTTTTTATACTAATCCGCGAAGTGAACATTTTGAAAAAAAGTACAGTTGTTTTGTTTATTAGTTAGCTATTATATGTAAAAATTGCAAAAATATCGAATTGGTGGGATATAGTGAAAAAAATTAAATTCATAATATATTCAATCAATCAATCAATCGTTCAGTGCAATCAGAATCAATTCATTAATATCTGTTCAATGCTTAATTTTTTATTTAATTTTTATTATTTATTAGTTATTTTAATTTTTCAATTTATTTAATTTTTTTTTCAATTTTTTTTTCAATTTTTTTTTTATTTTTTTTTAATTACATATATGAATAAGAATTGTTTAGAATCATAGCTCGTCACTATTTCCTTCAATAGTTGTTACAACAGTATCATCAAATATGGAGGTCAATATTTCAGCTGGCTTTAAAATTTTTGATTTATATCGGCCATGTGATAAATAATAAATAACTGCTGCAATATGAGCACAACAGCCCACGGTCCTATTGCCATTTGCGCAATCGCACACATAATTTTGAATACTTTTATAACCATTTTGGTTTGCTTTATATTCAATGTTGCTACATTATATGTCTGTGTATAACGTTGTGTAATAAATGATATTCTTGCCCAATATTGCCATGTATAGACTCCAAATAAATACTTTTATAACCAAAATGGTGTTATAAAAGTATTCAAAATTATGTGTGCGATTGCGCAAATGGCAATAGGACCATGGGCTGTTGTGCTCATATTGCAGCAGTTATTTATTATTTATCACATGGCCGACATAAATCAAAAATTTTAAAGCCAGCTGAAATATTGACCTCTATATTTGATGATACTATTGTAAAAACTATTGAAGGAAATAGTGACGAGGATTAATTAAGCTTTGATTCTAAACAATTCTTATTCATATATGTAATTAAAAAAAAAATTAAAAAAAATTGAAAAAAAAAATTAAAAAAAAATTAAATTATAAAAAAATTTAAATACATTAAAAAATTAAAATAACTAATAAATAATAAAAATTAAATAAAAAATTAAGCATTGAACAGATATTAATTAATTGATTCTGATTGCACTGAACGATTGATTGATTGAATATATTATGAATTTAATTTTTTTCACTATATCCCACCAATTCGATATTTTTGCAATTTTTACATATAATAGCTAACTAATAAACAAAACAACTGTACTTTTTTTTCAAAATGTTCACTTCGCGGATTAGTATAAAAAATCACCCCCAAAAATTTTACTTCTCGTTTTTTACCATTTTTCAAAATGGGAAAATTCTGAAATAAATATATAATATGTAACTCATAGACATATATATACAGTTTCAGTTTCATTAAGATACCTCCAATAGTTTCGGAAAAAATCAAATTTAACGATAAGGGTTGCCACCCCGATTACTCCCTAACTATCAGGGGTAGAAGTCTGAAATTAAGCATAAAGATGTTTTAGATAGAGTACAATAATCACAGGGTAAGAACTCTTCATTACACGCTGGTGCAGCTTTCCCATGCTTAACCGGCTAGACCCTTTCAGCTCGATCGGTCCAGTGGTTAGAGCTGTGCGTTGATAGATCAGTCAGTCAGTCAGTCAGTCAGTCAGTCAGTCAGTCAGTCAGTCACTTTTGCCTTTTATATATTTATAAGATTTTACCACACATCTAATAAAGTGTAGTACAGTTAAATATTAATTCGTCTCAAATGAAGATAACTTTTTTGAACTGTGGCCGATAGATTAAGACATTATTCCATCAAAACAAAGGCTATATATGAAAGGCTGTAAGAGTGGTTGATCAGCGGTTCATACTCGCGTCAACTGCTCACAAAGAGTCGGTGTCCGAGACAATGGCCGCTCTATCGGCTCGCCGCGGCCGCTAATGAAATGCCGATCGGTTTTAGATTACTTTCGCCGTTCCAAATCAAACGTTAACTTGGGCAATGACAGCTTTTATTTTCGAGATTCGATACCCACTCGATAAAATCTTTTGTTTTCTTTCAACTGAACGTTGGTTCAGTTTAGAATCATACTCCGTTCACTTTTTGGAAATTACTTAGATTACCGTAATTTTATTTTTGTAAATAATATCTCTAAGTTAGGGAAAGTTCGTTTGGGTTGATATCCAGTATCTAGTGGTAAGTATTCTCTAACAAGTGTAAATTGAATATTTAAAACATGTGAAACCCCCAACATGTGAAATAAAAAAAATGAAATTCGCCATTTTGTGGTGGCGGCCATCTTGGATTTGAAATTCATATCATATTTTTTTTTTTTTTTTATTCGATGACAAGATAGCCCTTGACTGCGATCTCACCTGATGGTAAGTGACGATGCAGTCTAAGATGGTAGCGGGCTAACTTGGAAGGGGTATAGCAGTGTAAATTCAACCCATACCCCTTATCGGTTTCTACACGCCATCGTGCCGGAACGCTAAATCGCTTGGCGGCACGTCTTTGACGGTAGGGTGGTAACTAGCCACGGCCAAAGCCTCCCACCAGACCAGATCAGAGACAATTTAGAAATTATAAATTCCTTAATTGCCACCGCCGGGAATCGAACCCGAGACCTCCCAGTTATAAGACCACAGCGCTCACCACTGCGCCAGGGAGGTCGTCAAAATATCATAGTGTATTATTAGTCAGTCAGGGATTTGTGAAAAAATATAATTATAATCCGCCATTTTGTGGCGGCGGCCATCTCGGACCGATTTTCATCAAACATAGCTAACAACACTGCCGACTAATCACCTTTCAAATAAAATAGGCTATAGGTGACAGGCCATTTCTAGTAAGCCTTTAAACACGCATGTTGAAGTCGGGCTAGCGCCGCGCATCGACTTCATCGTTTCTATGTATCCCGAGTCAACATACGTGTACAAACTAAAATTATTTTATACTTTTACTTAAGCGGCCTTTGAAGTCGGTTTTTTTTTTAAGAAATTGAAATTTCTAAAAAGCCGGCAACGCATTGGTGCCTCAGGTGCTACAAATCTTCATGGGCGGCGGTAATCACTTAACATCAGGTGACCCGCCTGCTCCTTTGCTCGCTAAAAATATTTAAAAAAAAAGACGTGTGGCACTCGGGGACTGCCGCGGTAAAGCTATTGCGTAGCATTTTTTATCAACGCCATCTAGCGGTGAGAGGAGTCCCGTGTCAGGTTATTTTCGTTACGGAATTTCTGGATTCGGTCTCCACGCTCAAGGCCCGCGATAGAAGCTATGCATATTTTGAGCCTACGTTCGGTGCGGAACTTTGGCGTTATAGTTCGATGGCTAAGACTGTGCCTACTATCTGACAACGTAATGGGATTTCGAAGAGATTGTGCGTAATTGAAGAATGTAAAATTGTGTTCCCATAACACTGACCGGTAAATCACGGTAATCGGCGCTCGGTTGGCGAGTGAGCGATAATTAACGATAAGATGCGCTGCATTCTACGTAATGGTACGCAGGTTAGGGCTTGGGCACAATGAGAGATCTAATGCCAGCTTTCACCAACCGTACCGAAACCATCGCCTAATATAAGTTGGATTCTCTTTTCTTAGGTTTTTTTCTATTTTTTTTTTATTGGATGACTACTTAGTCCTTGGCTACGAGCTCACCTGATGGTAATTAACGACGCAGTCTAAGATGATAGCAGGCTAACTTGGAAGGGGTATGGCAGTGTACGTTCCACCCATACCCCTAGCTAGCCCCAAAATATTATCCCTTAGCCAATGTACACTGGCATACCCTTTCCAAAATAGTCCACTACTATGACTGTATCGTCACTTACCATAAGGTGAGATTGCACTCAAGGCCTATCTTGTCATCGAATAAAAAAAAGTTCCAATTTAGAACTGTACAAGAAACATGCCCCTTTAAAGTAAATTAATCCGGAGAATGGACGATCTGTCAGCAGCTGCTGGACGCATGCGGCACAGCTTCGTGTCTTACGGCGATCATTTCAAGAGACCTATGCCCAGCAGTGGACGTCTATGTTGAGATGATGCTTTAATTCGTGCCCACTGTAGCCACCACCTTACCCCGTAAGATAATAGCTGTGTTATAGTTGCATTGCTGCGCCCGCGCACCCGCCGCCGCCTGCCGCCATAAATCCGCCGATCGGCAATCACGCGCGATTTCATTACCGCGCGTACCAACGCCGCGCTTATTAGGAAGGTAATGCTATCTATCGCCCGTGAAATGGACGGATTTTTTTTTAAATATATAGACTAGCGCTTGACTGCGATCTCACCTGATGGTAAGTGAAAATGCAGCCTAAGATGGTGCCCGCTTGACTAGAAGATGCCTATTCTTTCTTGATTATAGTTAGTTGGAAAAACGGAAACCGGAAGGGCATTCCAAATTTTTGCGGTGCGGTGAATGAATGGATGGATTGGATTAATACGTAAAAATTAAGAAAGCGCAATGAAAATGTGGAAAAATCCCTGTCATTAACCTTGCAAATATTATTTTATTCATTTTAATTTAGTGAAGCTTAGCAAAAAGTAAAAAAAAAAGTGATTAGAACCAAATAAGAAGAGACATTGTCAAATAACACTCAATAAATATATTCCTATACATCCTATCCTTATCCTATCCTACTAACTTTGAGTATTAAATACTCAAAGCGTACTCAAAGCCTACTAATATTATAAATGTGAAAGTTTGTGAGCATAGATGGATAGATCGATGTATAGATGGATGGATGTTTGTTTGTTTACTCCTTCACGCCACAACGAATGACCCGAATGGGCTGAAAGGAATGGAGATAGCTCATACCCAGGATTATCACATCGACTACATTCTATCCCAGATAGAGTTCCCGTGAGAATCCAAAACACTTTTAATCCATGCGGACGAGGTCGAGGGCATCAGCTAGTGATTTTATATGCGGGTTTGTACGAGTAACATTGATATTTAATTAAAGTATGTCACTTCATCTATCGCACAGCAAAGTACATTTTAAACCTAAAAATTGCTTTAAATCCTCAAGTGTATGTTTTAGTCCATCCAGTTTAAATCCAGCCAACTAACGGTGAGTTGACTCTCGTCTACATGACGCATAATAAATTGTGCGGACAGACCGACAGCGCCTTCGCGCAACGCGTTGAATGAGTACACTTCACCAGAGGTGTGTATTCCACCTTCCTATGTAGTTGGGATGAAATAGTGACTAGGAAATTTGTACAATATTATTTCAGTTTCACACATGCCTTACACGCAGCATGCCTAAGAGTTCTTAATAATATTTTCAATAATATTAACGTAAAAATTCTTTTTACAAAACCGCCACTACAAAGTATATCAATTGTGCCTAGGTATAAAGTTTGAAGAGTTCCATCGATTTCTCCAAGATCCCATCATCCGATCCTGACTTTATGGCAATGGGACCACCTGGGAAGAATACCCTTTCAAACAAAAAAAGAATTTTCCAAATAGGTCCAGGCGTCTTTGAGTAATCGGGGAACGTACATAAAAAAAAGGATTCCGACGAATTGAGAACCTCCTCCTTTTCTGAGGTTCTGAGGCTAGTTTTTGAGGTCAAACTTTCGATAGTTTAGCATCACTAGTTTGAGCTGTGCGTTGATAGATCAGTCAGTCAGTCACCTTTTCTTTCTATATATTCAATGGTACCTAAGTATTTAGACCTCGAGGCCTTTGACCTTTCCCACATCGACAGGTGCAAGCCGCCTGCCCGCCGCCTTAGCACCGCATAGATCACGTAGTTTGAATGTCACCCGTCAAAGTATGACTTATTCAGTCGTGATAGTGCAAACTCGACCCACTGTGTGTTTGTGGTTTGTTCGATGATAACTCGATACGCTGAAATCGTAAACGTTTATCGCGATTTGAAACCTCAATAATATAAGGGCGGAGAGGGCTCAAGAATCTACAAGTTTTAAGCTTTATTGGAGACATAATAGGTATATCAATTTGATAATTTAAGAAAGATACATCTTTAGACCCACTTTTAATAGTTCAAGGCTGGTTAAATGTATTAATCAAAATCAGGATAACTTATGCTTCAAAAAGTTTTCGGAAGCGAAGGTGGAATTTTTCAGCGGTGAAATTTTAGTTAAATAAAATCGTTGACTTAAATAGCAAATCTCTACTTATACTATAAATGAGTAGTTGGTATTTATTACCAACAAACAGACACACTTCTCACTTCTGTGTAATTGAAGGACATACCAAGTTAGTATTTACATAGAAGTGATTTTAACCCAAAAAAACAGAACCCAACTCAGAACTAATTATAATATAATAATTATTAATAATTATATTATATAACTAGCTTTTCCCTGCAACTCAGCGCGCGGAATTGGGTTCTGTTTTTCTATTTGATTTTTTTATTGTAATTATTATAATACGAAGTTATAACTGTTTCCTAAGTCAGTCACTTCCAAAATTTTTTTTATTCGATGACAAGATTGTCCTTGACTGCAATCTTACCTGATGGTAAGTGACGATGCAGTCTAAGATGGTAACAGGCTGACTTGGAAGGGGTATGGCAGTGTACTCTTACTGCCAACTTACTTAACAAGGGTATGTGAGATATTTCTACATTTCCTTAGTTAATCACTTGTTAACCAAGTTCCAAAAAAGAATAAGGTCCTCTATTCAGCCGGTGCCTATATTTTTTTTGTCGTCTCGTCTCCCCCCATATTGTCACCTAGACAAATGTGTTGGAGGTCTCGGCCGGGCCGCGATTCTTCAAGACAATTTCAAATAGATCAATCTCGACGCCGGTGTCTTGTGTGATTACGAGGAGGGTTAATGGACGGCGGAGGGGGGCGAGGCGGCGGGGCGGAGGGGGGGACACCTGTGGAATACCTACTTGTTGCTTGCGGACGAATTTTTGGACGATATTTTTTACTTTTTTTTTACGTTTCGTCGTTTTCAATTTTGGAAACATCCCTCCCTCATCCCTGGTTTTAAATTGGGAGGTCTCGGGTTTGACTCGTGGGAACAATTTGGAAAATTTTCTTAATTGTCCCCGGTCTAGTAGTGGCACTGACCTCTACTGACTAGTTACTACCAAACCGTCAATCACGTATAGGTAAGTACCTATAGAAACCGATTGTGGGTATGGGATAGTTTAAAAACACCCCCCCAAGTTAGCCTGCACCATCTTGACTGCATCGTCACTTACCATCAGGTGAGATCGCAGTCAAGCACTAACTTGTCAATTCATCGAATAAAAAAAACTATGTCACTTACTATGTCTCTTATAAAACAGGCGCATGAGATCACAACTCGCGCTGTAGTTAATAGTGCTCAACTGCTCAGTGCAACACGACAGCGGCAGCCAACAAGTGGGATCGTGTCGTGACCGGTCGCGGCTTCGATGCCCGACAGGTGCAGCCGACGACGCCCGCGATGCCACTACGTGTAACGTGCATCGTGTCGCATTGTTTAGTTGGATAAATGCTCTTAGATTGTTTTACTATGAGCCGAACATAAAGAGTTTAGAACTTATGTTATTTTTTTTTATTAAATGACGATGCAGTCAAGATGGTAGCGGGCTAACTTTTTTTTTTTTTTTTTTTATTACAGTGTTACAGCTGTTGGCGTAGACAACAGAACTCATACGACTTTTACACATGTAACTAGGTAGTTATATTCTAATAATATAATTGACACATTGCATTTATATCGTGCGTTCTGTGTCTTGGAAGCGGGCTAACTTGGAAGGGGTATGCTGCCCTCGTAATTGAAACCACAGTAAGTTAAATTAAAAGTAACTTGTAGTTACTATTGGATTGGATTTAGGTATGGATTGAGTATACACTACCATACTGCACTGGTAGCATGGACAGGAGATAAAAGTTTTATCCCCCGATTTTATCCACTGACAGGGGATAAAATTATCTTTTCCTTATGCTAAAGCATGGCGACAGAGGAGAAGGCGATGTATATTTCTATAAGTATATCCACTGAGTGTTATTTCCACCGCTGTGCAAATGCTCGACGGGTGGATAAAGCTAAGCGAGGGTAATAAACGTTTTATCCTTTTCCCGGGGATAAAATTTCTCCCGCCCATGCTACCAAGGCTGTTTTCTATTCATGATCGGTTTCTACACGCCATAGTGCCGGAACGCTAGATCACTTGGCAGCACGTAAGGTGTCTTTCGGAACCCTGAGCTTATCGTCAGGTCAATTCGACGTAGGTTTTATCTACGAGTGGACACGCGTCTAATATTAAGTATATACGTACGTCACGCGTCTAATGCACAATAATATGATATTGTACCTATAACGTCACGGTTGTTTGAGTTTGAAGCGGTGTCAATTCGGTTACCCGCTCACGCGCTGATAGCATTATGTTAGTTGTTGTTGGCGGTGATGAAGTAATGCGCGCACATTAAGTTATAATGGAGGCGAGAGGCGCCGGAGCCGCAAGTCGCGCAGGTAGTTCAGCGCCGGTATGACTGTAACGCGCCGTGACGGGCCGCGTTCTACGCTCAACTTTGGCAGGGTGGCCCGAGGCATGGGCGCTGAGCGGACAGCCGGTGAGTTCCGGTGACGACCTCCCTGGCGCAGTGGTGAGCGCTGTGGTCTTATAACTGGGAGGTCTCGGGTTCTATTCCCGGCGGGGGCAATTTGAAAATTTTAAAACTGTCTCTGGTCTGGCCTGGTGGGAGGCTTTGGCCGTGGCTAGTTACCACTCTAACGTCAAAGACGTGCGGTCAAGCGATTTAGCGTTCCGGCACGATGGCGTATAGAAACCGATTAGGGGTATGGGTTGAATTTAAGCTGCTATACCCCTTCCAAGTTAGCCCGCTACCATCTTAGACTGCATCGTCACTTACCATCAGGTGAGATCGCAGTCAAGGGCTATCTTGTCATCGAATAAAAAAAAACGTTTGAGGGTAGCCCGGCGACCAACACGTCCGTTTTCTAGATTTAATCTATCTCTTCTCTTAATCTAAAAAACATGGATAACGTCCAGAAAAGAGACTTTTTTCATGGTGATCGGAGACTGCTCTGGGTCGATACTAAATGTGGCTTTTATCAATTCGTCGGAATCTTTTTTTTTATGTGTGTTCCCCGATTACTCGAAGACGCTCGGACCGATTTGGAAAATTATTTTTTTGTTTGAATGGGTGAACTTCCCAGGTGGTCCCATTGTCATCAGGTCAGGATCTGATGTTGGGATCCTGGAGAAATCGAGGGAACTCTTCCAATTTTATAGGCACAATTGATATAATTCGTAGCGGCGTTTGAAGTTCGGTTCCCTTTCAAACAAAAAAAAATTTTCCAGGCGTCTGAGTTATCGGGGAAGATACATAAAAAATAAAAATAAAAATATTCCAATGAATTGAGAACCTCCTCCTTTTTTGGAAGTCTGTTAAAAAACAGAAGACAGGAGTGCATTTCCGCCATCGCCTGTGACCTGCGCCGTGCGGGTGCTCGATCGCTGATAAATTCTATCAATAACAGAGGCGAGAGCCGTCGGGCGCCTTCAATAGTGTTTACCCCCTCAAGTGTGAAATAAGACGTTTAGTTAAACTTGACTCGGGCTGCTTTGTCGCTGCTTATTATACTTACCTCAATTACTGGCGCTCGCTTACCCGCTCGCTTACCGCGCCAGTGCCGCGACACTACCCTAATTAATGCAATTTTTTGAGGAGGTAGTCTTGTAACTTCTCTTTTATTTAGAACTAGTGAACGCCCGCAACTCCGTCCGCGTCTTCAATTCACCATCGACAGTTCCTAAATTCAAAATAGGTGGGCAAAATCCCAGCAGCAGCATTATTACAGATTTAAAAATTGCGGGACGTAGCGCTTGCGGCGGTTCCGGCTGGCCGGGGCGGCGGGATTGTGCCTATAAAATATATTGTCTAACTAGCGGACGCCCGCGACTTCGTCCGCGTTCCTACATCACCACAGTTTAGGTTGGCAGAACCCCTTCAGCATCAGGATTGAGGAGTTGGGTCCTGGAATTTAACGATGTAGTCTTTATTTGGTCCCTACAATAACTATTCATAATCAACAGTTTCTAAATCCCCATAGTTTAGGTGGGCAATACCCCTGCAGCATCAGGATTGAGGAATTAGAACCCGAAATTTTTATGGGACCATCTCGCAAGGTTATCGTAACATATAAAAGACATATATAGGTACACAGGTAGAAAAACATAACTCCTTCGACTCCTTTTTCGAAAGTCGTTTAAAAAGGTCTACCAGTGAAAGTCCCGTCAAAATCGGTCCAGCCGTTCCCGAGATTAGCCGGAACAAGCAAACAGACAGACAGACAAAAATTTTATAACATTCTTACTTTCATATGCATTTAGCAAAAAGCTGTTATTTTGATATTACAAACAGACACTTCTATTTAATTTATTTGTGTAGAAAATGTAGACTAGATAGGGAGGATCATTTTAGATCCATCATCATCGTCATATCACCATAATCATCGTCACCCTATCAACTGCTGATAACCAAGAAAATGTCTCCTCTGAGAGGGGGGTCATAGTCCATCACGCTGACCTAATGTGAATTGGTAGACTTCTCACACCTGTGAGAACATTATAGACAAATTTCGGGCGTGCAGGTTTCCTCACGACATAACTCTGAAATGAAATGAAATGAAAAAAAATCAAAGGCGCGAGCCCTGGATCGAATCCGCGACTCCCCGAATAGGAGACGCAGTCCTCACCACTAGGCTATCGCTTAAGCATAATGACAAATAATGTCTGTATGTTGGTTTGTCCTTTAATCACGCTGTAAACGTTCGAAGTCATTGAGAGAATAGGCTGCCTTTTATCTCGGGGTTTTCAAACAATTCTAACTCCACGAAGACGTATTATGGACTAAGGCTAGTTAGCTATAAGCAAATAGAGATAACTAATACCATTAAACCAAGAAACCCATAAAAATCCTTAATTACGCCCACGATATTTCCGGGTAAGTGACGGCGAAGCCGATCAACGAAACGGCGCATTCTTTCCCTAAATGATATAGAAGTGAACGAACGCCTTTTCGGTTTTAGTGAAACTTAATTAAGATTCGGTAACAAACATATAAACATGTCGACACACATGCCCACGCGCTCTAATTTAGGCCCCTTTTAAATTTCGAGATTACTTTTAGAACGTTTCCTGGGCGCATAAAATGCCGCTTTGTAATGACAATTTTTTTTTTTTAATTTTTTTTAAGGAAACATACATTATTGTAAAAGATGAAAGGTAATACAGATATATAATACTTAAACCTTAAATGGTAATTAATTAACGCCTTACCGAAAACCGCCTCAGTTCGTACGGACGGATAAAAAGACGTGGCAGGGATCGCGTAGTATAGATTGCGCTAAACCTACCTGAAGAAAAAAGACATAGGGGCCGCCCGCAGTCCACCTGGTGGTCTAACATTAAGAGAGACCTTAAGCAAGCCCAATTGCCTGAACCGAAAACCCAAGATCAAACTTGGCGCAGGAAAGTGAGGAAACACGACCCCAAATAACGGGAGAAGGGAAAGACAAAAGAGAAAGAGGGGTAATTAATTAACACTGCACTATATACTTATTTATTAATCTTCTTCTAGCACTTAGTATACAATTTATAATAAAAAAAGAATTATCAAATTCGGTTTAGGTTTGACGAAATTATGGAGCAAAATTAACAAAAACTTTCATCCCTAATAAACCTTATTGTTTATCAGGATAAAAAGTATTCTATGTATTGACCCGGAGTATCAGCTATCACTTAACCAAATTTCATTCAAATCCGTTCAGTAGTTTTCACGTGATGCGCGCACAGACAGACAGACAAAAAAATTCAAAAAAAATTGTTTTAGGCTCAATGTCGATAATAAGGCATCCTCTGATTAAAATTTTCAAAATATATTTTAATGTACAGAGTTCGTCCAGTTACAGTTTTATTATAAGTATAGATGTCAACGGAAACATAAAACAATTAATAAAATTGAAAATATTAAGTATATCCTGTATAAAATGGTTTAATTAGTGTCCGAAATTGGGTAATATTTTACTTCAATAAAATTTCCATTGATGAAAGATGGACGAAAGTCACATTCTTTGAGGACATTTTGCGACATTCAAATAATTTAATTAACATAAACTGTTAAATCAGCGTAATTTATAATGTCATATGCATCTAAATCGGTTTTAAAACGTTTGTTCAAAATATAATATAATATTAATGATGTCAATGGAAAAAATAAAATATATTTACTACTATTCTTACATCCAACTCCTTTATATACTCTACTACTGTTAAATTAAAATAGTTGGTCTGTATATTTTCTTCTGCTCCCATCACTCATAAATCTCTGGATCAATTAAGGTAGATAAAACTTTCGTAACTCAAAAGCATTGTTAATATAATCTGTTAAGATTTTAATCAAAATCGGTTAAGGATAATCCACGATTCTGTTGCATGCCACCTTCATGACAAGAGTGAATTAGTGTCCCTTTAACTTTTCGTGGCTCAACCACTGTACCCACCTACTTAGTCCTGTGAAAAATTATAAACGTTTCACAGCCCTTACATTTTGTCATAAGACGATTATTTCTTGGACAGAGTAGAATGACACAGCTGGTTTCGATATTTAAGTTGATATGTAAAACTCATTTATATCACTCAGGCAGTTTATACGACAGTTTATTAATAAATTTGTCTACGACTAAACATTTTGTATGAACAAGAATTTGCGTAGGTTTTTAAAGTAGCCATTTCACGAAACGACAGGAAATCTAATTTGCATAAGCTATATTTAAATTCATTTAATTCCGTTTAATCCAAAGATATTTGAAACCTACGACAGAGAGGAAAATACGTAAATCAAGAAAAATATGTGCATAGTGGCACTGTCTCAATCATCTGTAGCTCAAAATATCGGCGATTTAAACCCTACGTTTCATGACTCATGGCCTCTATACCAGGCTGAGGTGCTATACCAGATGACGAACCTATTTAAAACTACATGTTGACTAAGGTTTGCCTGGCGAATGGTTTCACCTCAGAACAGGGGTTTAGACATGTATTAAGAAGCCAACGCTACTTTTTGTAATAATTTAATTAATTTTTTAGTCTTATTCAACACCAGCTGATGTCCGCATCTGCATCCTCGTTAATTCAATTTTGAAAAATTTTGTGGGAACTCTGCGTTTTTCCGGGATAAAAAGTAGTCTACGTCACTCTCCAGGTCCTCAACTAAAATTGTTATGAAAAGGACAACTGTCGAGTTTCTTGTCGGCTCTTCTCAGCAGAATTCTCATTCCGAACCAGTGGTAGATTCTTGACGTGTCATAAGAGCTACAAGTTGGCCTACGTGAAATAAATAATTTAGAAATTAGAAGCCTCAATAACCCAACGGTTAAAAGTCAAAACTGAAAAGTTGCTATTGTCCTACCCACTCCTAGCACAAGCTTTCCGCTCGTTTGGAGGAGATAAGAGGATATTAGTCAACTTCAGCTTGGCTAATATTCTTTAAAAAAAATTTTTTTTGTATTTTGAAAACCAACAAACAAACACACTTTCGCATTTTAATATTAGTGAGGGTAGCGTCATTTTAACGCTCTTAAGAGTGTCCATGAATCCGGGCCACTTAAAGCGGCCCGCGCCACATAGAGTAGAGAGAGTAGGCTACAACCATTAGAACATTAACATCCATCTCGCGCCGATCCGTCCGCGGCGCGACGCTACCCACGGGACGTGCACTCGTGTGATTATCCCGATGTGACATTTTCATAAGTTACCGCCAAACACCATTGCCATGGTTTTCCGAATAGTTAGGAAATGTGTACTGTTGAAATGAATATGCAGAGTTTGCACTATCCGGAACCTTTGAATTTAAATTGTTCTAAAATAAACTATCGACAAAATATTTTACTGCACATGATATGGCTTCTTAATATGACAAATTAAGTATTTTTTTGTTTATTTTTTAAATAGGTGACTTTTTGCCACGATGTAAAGAACGGAAAGATGTCACACAATTTTTTTCTGAAAATACAATTTTAAAAATTTTTGTCTGTCTGTCTGTTTTATGCCACTAATCTCGGGAACGATTGGGCCGATTTTGACGTGATTTTCACTGGTAGATAGCTGATGTAAACGGGAGTAAAATAGGCTACTTTTTAAACCCACTTTCGAAAAAGGAGGAGAAGGAGTTGTGTTTTCTACTTATGTATATCGATATCTCCGTGATTTCTAAACCAATTTGCTTAAATCTTTTTTCAATCGATACAAAAATTTTGCGAGATGCTCCTATAAAAACTTCGGCTTCCAACTCCTCAATCCTGACGTTCTAAAACACCAATATGAAGTCCTCAACGCCAGATGCGCGGACCGAGTTGTACAACTAATTTTATTTTAATGAGTCAATCCCAAAAAATATCTCCATCATGGTGACCCTATCAATGGCTGACCGGTCCGCGTAAACGCTGATTTGTAGATGCTAATGTGAAGTTGTCAAGTCATTATATCCGTTGTCGCTTGACGAGTGTTAGTTTGAAAGCCAGTGCTATTTCACTTCCCATCTATTTGCACGATAATGTCCCGCGCCGGTAGAACACATTTCAACATCGAAAATATTGCCAGTCGACTTGTCGACCGTTATTAGAATAGAATAGAATAGTAAAGTTGTTTATTCAAATAAAGTTTTACAAAGTGCTTTCGAATTGTCGAGTAAATCTACTACCACTGAGTCTGACTGGTTCGGAATGTTATCGCTTTTTGTTGTAGGCACAAAATATCAAAGGTCATGCCGTAGTTTGTAAACAGCGCGGCGTTTACTCATTGGTCGGCGCAACGTTCATTTTGGCCTATATTTAAAAAAAAAATAGCGCAAATCGTTTAAACCCCTATCTCCCCGTGCATTATTGCGTAGTAAAAAAAGTATTTAATTTTTTTTCATCAGACATTAGATGAGTTAACTAATTAACCTGACTCAGACTTGACAGTTAAAAGGAGACAAAAGTATGCCTTGTCATAAATCTATCTCGTTTTAACTATGTCTTGAGCTGAGCAGAGTGAGAGTGTGATCTATAGATTTGGGGGTTAGATCCCTTCGATAACAAGGTGAAAAGTAAGTAAATATTATACAAATAAACTTTTATTTCAATACCAATACAAAAAGGTAAAGGAACTTACAATAATTTAATCAGACTTGGTATAACTTACCTTCTCACGAATCTAACGTTTGCGCAGCGCCAAAATAATAAACCTAAATCATTTTAATTTTCAATAAAATACGTAACCTATTAAACTTTCAGCGGTGCCCGATCCGCGAATAGACGCGAAATAAAGATAAATTCCGTGCGGTATTTATTCGATTGTTTCTATTGCCATCTCCGAATCGGTAACTCACGTCAGCAATAACTATATATCGATACCAAACGGTTATTGAATAGAGCATCGATAACGATAACGATCCGTTGACGTTGAACCGCGGATTGAATTTAGTCAAACTTACAATTTGCAGTGGTGCGTTTCTACCTGACCTTTTAAATATTACTGTAGTGGTGGGAATGAGTTGAATGAGTGATCGATTTTATTATTTTATATTTACACAATATAAACGTAAGAGTTCGGTCCTCACCCGTTAAACTATTGTCGTACGTGACCTAATACAAGCTTTCCGCTTATTGGAGGGTCAGGTTAGCTAATATTCTTTAAAAAAAAAGAAAAAAACTGCATCCATGGTTTATATTCTATGGATAAGTCAATAAAACAAACATGTTTTACATCTATAGAATATAACCCAAGCAAGTAAACATACTTGCTTAAGTTTCTAGAATAAATATTTAATTTCGTTTAATAAATAAAGGCTTCTTATCTAATAAAAAAGCTTCGCACCATGTTATCAGTAAACGCTGTATTTGAATGTTCATCTAAATATTCAGTATTGTCATGATTTCTGGTTTTATATTCTGTATTCCTAGTTTTATTATCTGTGAAACTATAATTTTATAACTTCTGTAGTAGCAACACCACCTAGTATCTGATTGGTCCATACAAAAACAACCGCGAATGTGCGCGTTATCTTTGACCAATCAGGACTTTTTGCCACGTGGACGACTGTGAACTGGGAATGGTATTGCGTGGGTGTTGCTACGAGGAGATAAAAGGTGATTTCGGCCATTAATTCGGGGATTATAATTCGATCAGCAGTTGTGAATAGAGTTAAATTATTATTATTGTGTTCTGTGTGCAATTGAGGAATAAATGTATCACATTTATTAAGTTGACGAAGGAGTTTTCTTTTATTTACCAAAAGTCAGAAGTGACACGTATTCCGCAAGACCCACATAATATTAGGTATGTATTCCATTTCTTGAACGGTATAAATTTTTGTAACTACCCACAAATAATTCGATGATGATAGTTAAGGTTATGTGAATAAATTGGATTTACATTTGGTCTGGCTACTCCATGACAATGTTAATCCGATCGATTGTTGGTAGCATTTGATTAGGGCTACTCTCTGATAGTGTTACCAAACAATCCTTTTCCGCAGACATTAATTGTTATTTTCGACAAGTTAAAATCAATGATGATAATTAAGCTTTTTCACGCAGATAATAAGTAGAATCAGCTGCAATTATGTACGTGGGTATGTAATAAAAAAGATATGCTTATTGCCTGCGGTTATGTGTACCGTCATTAAACTTTTCATTAGTGGAATTTATTTTATTTGCTTATAATATTTAGGGCGGTTATGTGTGCCGCCATTAAAAGTTTCTGTTTAGTGCGGTTATGTGTGCCGACACTAAAAGTTTCTATTTAGGGCGATTAAGTGTGTCGCCATTGGAACTTTCTATTTAGTGCGGTTATGTGTGCCGCTATTAAAGTATTTATCTATTGATTTATTTCCTTTATATATTTATTCTTTTACTGCGGTTAAGTGTGCCGCCAGTAAAATATTTTATTGTTAATGTGGTTAAGTGTGCCACTGCGGTTATGTGTGCCGCCAGTAAAATATTTTATTGTTAATGTGGTTAAGTGTGCCACTGCGGTTATGTGTGCCGCTATTAAAGTATTTATGTATTGATTTATTTCTAGTGGTTCACCCCGAACTGAGACCTCGCGGTATCCCATAATTCCCAAAAGATAGTTTTAATTATATATTGTAATAATTAACTTTTAACATTAGACGCAATAAAAAATAATAATAGTTGACGCAAAACTGTTTTACTGATACAGCGCCATCTGTTAGCATTATTGTGAAGCTATTAGCATTAAAAATTTAATAATTTCGTTTCTTTATAATATTTATCTAATTTTAGTATTTGTTGTTCAAGTACAGGATACAACTGAATTTCAACAAAGTTTCAGGTTCTAATATGCAATACTTTTTGACATATGGCTCAAATTAAATCTCCACTTAAAAGTTAAATAATTTCGTTTCTTTATAATATTTATCTAATTTTAGTATTTGTTGTTCAAGTACAAGATATAACTGAATTTACCACTAAGTTTCAAGTTCTAATATCTTGTCATTCTTGACATATGGCTCAAATTAAAATCTCCACTTTGAAAGCCCCCCATTTCGTCAATTTTAAGGGAAAAATTTAAAAAAAAAATGTTTTTGTACTCTGTTCAAAGTCGTCTTTAAAAAGATATATCGCAAGTTTATGTAACGCAACAAACAAAATTTTACTTCAAACACGCTTCTATGAGAGCCCCCCTGAAATAAAGCTTTTTATATTTTTTTATACAATGTTCGGCTGAAGGCCATCAGTTTACATATTATATTTATATTTGAAGTAATTACGTTCAGTAATTCAGAAGTTACAGGGCATATCTGACAGACATTTGGACGTACACACTTCTCTGTCCAGTACAGACAAGCGCCCTCCCAAGTAGCACAGATAGCTGCGTAAGTATTCACTTTTAGACCTATTTGAACCTCTAAGCGTATTAAGACTCTTTTAAGAGTACACTGGTGATCCTACAGCTGCATAATAGCTGTCAGTGATATTTAAACAGCTTAGGCTGATTAAGGGCTGTTTAGTGGATAAAATTACGCCAAATGCTGTATAAGAAGGTATTTGTGAACTCCTATTACACTGACTTATTAAGGGGGCACGTGTGAACTATTAGACAGCCTTTGGCAGAATATCAGAGTTTTAACTAATCACGTAGCTGTTTAATAGTTAGGGAGCTGGCGAGCAAAATTTCTATATGATCAGCACACATGGCAGACGTTATTAATAGTGATAATTATACCCTAAGAAACATCAAGAACCTCGTCTACCACCATGATAGATTACGAACTGTTATTGTATGTATCAAGCATAGACTACATCAAGGAGAACTAGGTCCTGGCTCCTCAATCCTGATGCTACTGGGTAGTGCCTACCTAAACTGTCAGTTTCGAATTGATATTGTATGTATCAAGCATAGACTACATCATGGAGCTCTAGGTTCAAGCTCCTGAACCCTGATATTGCTCACATAAATTGCGGGGATTTTGGAATTGTGGATTGTTAATAAGTAGGTACCACAGGTACCAAGTATAGACTACATTAGTAGCGTTTTGGAGGGAAGAGAGAAAGAGAGCAGGGACAAGTTAAGAAGTAGGTTTTTTCAAAAGATTTTTTATGAAGTTAAGTAAAATGATCATAAAAAGCCAAAAAGATACCTTTTTTTAATCTTTATTATCCAAACATAAAGGAGAAATTGTTACAAGGTTCTTGTGAAAGCCTCCACATAAACCACGCAGGGTTTTTGCGCAGACATAGTATACTTTTACATTTTAATTACATTAAAAAAACACAAATAAATTAATTCTAGCAAATAATATCTTTAAATATATAATATTATGTTCTAATTATGTAATATAATATGTATATATAAATTATTTTCAAAATCACCCTTATTTAATCATAAAGTTTGTGATAGTTCTTTTTATTTTGTATCTTATTGTATAAATAAATAATAAATCAGCTGGCAGTTCATTGAGCAGTAAAGGAAGCATGTATTCCCAAGTCATTTTTCCAGAGGTACTGCCGTAATTGGCAAGTTTTTAAGTTGTCTTAAGTATTCCGATCTACTGTATTTTGTTAGTGAGCTCACATGCTCCCACTCTTCATACATGACTGACAGTTTAATTTTATTATCTACACTGGCTGAATCGCAACCAACTCATAATTAACTTAGACAAAACGAACTTAATGACTTTTAAGCTCAGAGAAAATGCATCATTTGCTTTAGATGTAAATTATGAATGGAAAACTATCAATGAAGTCAATGTAACAAAATTCTTAGGTCTGAATATTAATTCTACTCTAAATTGGAAAGAACACTTGAGTCATATTTGCACAAAGTTAAATCAATTCTCCTACACACTTTATATGTTGGGGAAAACAGTAAATGTGTCAGCGTTACTGACTGTTTCCCATGGCTATGTTGACTCGCTGTTGAGATATTGTATTTTATTCTGGGGTAATTCCACTTAAAAAGAGGCTGTATTAAAGGTACAAAAAAAATGCTTAAGGGCAATATTTAAATTAAAATCGACTGATAGTTGTAAACCCTATTTTAAACAATATAATATTCTTACAATGCCATGTCTGTATGTATATGAAACTGTCATATTTGTCAAAAGTAACTTGAATTTATTTCAAAATCGTCACAGCAAAAGGCATGTACCTAATTGAACTGCGTCCACCACCCAGTTGTTGTGCACATTTTTCTAAGAGTTTCTTCTGCACTGGGCCCCTTTTATATAACCATTTGCCTAGACATATTATAGAAACACAAGAAATACCACTTTTTAAAAAAAGGCTTAAATTTTTGACAGGACATACTATAAAACCAGTGATTACCTCATGGAAAAATTTTAATTATGAACTTTTGACATTTTAATAAGAAATTTTATATTAGACATTTAAATAATATTGCAATGTAAACACAAAGCTTCTAACTTAAATAAATTAATAATAATGTATTGTAATAAATTAATAGTAATGTAATGAAATAGATTTTAAGCTAATTTTTAATGTTGCATGCTGTATTTAAGCAGAGTTTGGTTGTCCATTTATTTTACTTGTAAACACCTGTATATTACCCAAATTCGCAATAAAGAAATTGATTGATTCCATATTTTAAATAGTTTATCTCTCCTAATACACATTTTAAAGGCTTTATTGTTTATCCATAAACATGCCTACCTTCTCCCTGTATTTATTTTAGCCACATATTGACATTTGCTTAGTAAATAATTATATTTATTGGAAATAAACTTCATGACATACATTACCTATATAATTCTTCTAGCAATTTTTTATGATTTATTTTAGTACAATACTTACTTATACAGGTTTGTAACAAGTTGTGGATAAACTGGTAAAATAGTGGTTTGCTATAGGATTGTTTATAACTGCTGTTTGTATACATAAGCTATGTTGGCTGGGATTGTCCACACATCGTATGAATATGTGATCAATACAACTTTTAGTTATCCTATCCCCTTTAGGTTCTATCCGTGTATACTGCCTTATACTACAGTCAATACCTATTTCACTCATAGAATTTAAGTATAAATTTACACTGGGATCGTTTAACATTATGTTTATATTCATATCACCACTAATTACAAGATTACTTTTACCTGAAAATTGAGAGATTATTTGTTTAAGTTCCTGTATGAAACATACTTGGTTAGTATTCAGAGGTCAGTACAATGCACAAACACTTAATTTATACTTAATTGAAACTTGTGACAATTTCACCAATAACTGATTCAGAGTAGCTTGTATTCACTGTTAACCTGTAGAACAATACACTTTTATGCACATAGAGGATTACAATGGGATTACACCATTACTTCATCGGTGATTCAGTAGCTGCGAAAACATCTTGTAGTTATCTTTGAAACAATTTTGAGTTTGTGACCCTTATGTTAGCTTCAGTAACAACGACAATATGAATTTGGTTCGAGCTGTTCTTTATTATATATTCAGGCCCAAGTCTGCTATTGCAATTAAAGTTCTTGAGACTTATGTTTACATCCAGAGTACACAAGTTGTTTGTTACTTCTCCGAAGGGTTTGTTACTTCTCCGTTGTCCACGAAATCATTTCATTTAGTGCATTATGAGGGTTGTCGATTGTTAGTAAATATAACCTAACTTCATTTAGTGGTGGCTAGATTCACCAATCTCTCTATATCCTTGCTAGATCGTATATGATGTATTTTGTCGGTTTCATCTTTACGTACTAATATTACGCAGTTCTTACACCAGACAAACTTATAAAGATCCGTTTTTATTTACCTACTTTTTTCGGACGAACACTCTTTTTTTATATAGGCCTTTATTCTAAGCTATAGGCTTTTAAAATCATATCACCAGCTCTCTAACTATAACATGAATCCACCATTTTATTGTATAACCTCACATAAATATACTGATTCATTTTTCAACTTTTATGTTTTGTGTATGAATTAGGAATGGATTGCATTAGTTTTTACTTCCGTATATCATAATAATAACTTTTTATCTTATAATTCTTTTCAAAGCACTAAAAATTGTTTATTCAAGTTTTCATCACGGCTTATTTATATCACGAAACTAATTAAAAACCGAATATTTTCGTGGCGCACTTAAATTTTCTTAGGTAATATATATGTATAATGTCAGTAAAATTACATTCCCAACCATTTTTCTTACTAATCAGGGAACTTTGAATATATATAGCCACATATTCATTTCACTCCACGAAATTGTGTTTAAGCTACAAGGTTATAATTTGCTAGATTAAAGTTTGCTACTTCACTTTTACGTCATGTGTCACATGACGTAATTTTAACTGAATAAAGAGTAACTTGTTATCTTTTACTCAGTCGTTATTCAGCGCATAGTACTGTCGTTACCCTTTATAACACTGTTATTTTGCTGCTATACAGCTCTTAAGCAGCTAATTGAACTTAAGGCTGTATAATTTGTGCCCATTTAAGAGGTATAAGAGCTGTATACGGCCGTATACAGCCCTTATGCAGCTTTTTTATACAGCTTTAAGCGTGACGGGAATTCGTTATTCAGCTGCTAAGCAGCCTCCGTGTGCTACTTGGGCTAGTTGACTCAGAGAACTCGCTTCGCTCGTTCAATTATTTGACCTGCGGTTAAGTGTGCCGCTATTAAAGTATTTATGTATTGATTTATTTCCTTTATATATTTATTATTTTACCTGCGGTTAAGTGCGCCGCTATTAAAGTATTTATCTATTGATTTATTTCCTTTATATATTTATTCTTTTACTGTGGTTATGTGTGCCACCATTAAGGTATTTTAATACTGCGGGTATGTGCGCCGCCATTAGATTATTCTATTACCGCATTTATGTATGCCGCAACTGCTAGGGTACATTCTTCGAGAACATTGATCTGTGATGGAACTCGTTTGTAAAATAGTTTAAGGATTTACTTATTTTAACGATGATTTAAGTACTTAATTAGCAATTTGACGATTACCAAATAAATTGAGTTTTTAATGTTATTTAACTATTAGGCAAAGCGATCACGATTTAAAAAAAAAAAGTGTAAGTATAGTACTAATATTGTTTATTTCTTTTTTTTATATCGAGCATATGGAACGAGCCAGTCATGAACGGTCATGGCGCGAAGGCAAACGCGTAAGAAAGAGATCTCCGTCGCCTCCAGAGAGGCGTATCTGCAAGAAGAGTAGATGTCTCTCCCAGTTAACATGAAGAATAGAGGAGGTCGAGCCCAGCAAGCCAGCGTCCGCACCAGACGTTCCTTTATCTGGGGCGTTAGATGCTTTACCGTAACCGCAGCCTGAGGACTCACAAACGGCGTCGAGAACGAGTGTCACAGCAGACAGGCTATCTAACGTTGATACCTTTGCCAAAAAGCGTAATGAGGGAACCCAAATTCAGGACGAAAATCTCCTATCTAATTCCACCATCCACCATAGTGACAACAGCATTACTCTATAAATCGAACTAAACCGAATGTCATGATTGTTTGTTCTTAAGATACCCACATGAATAGAGTATACATTTAATAAATAAATTATTATTCTGAGATATTGAAATTTAATTAATTATAGGTAATAATTAATATTGTAATTATTATTTTTTTTTTTTTGTTATTGTTTGTTGAATGCCGTGATTGTTTGTTCTTAAGAGACCCACATGAATAGAGTATACATTTAAATAACTTATTATTCTGGGATATTGAAATTTAATTAATTTTATTAGAAGATATTGTAATTATTTTTTGTTATGTAAGATTACCTAACGAAGTTATGAAAATTTTATAATTGTAATTAGTGACATGAATATTTATTTTTAAAAAACCATGCGAATAGAATATTTGGTTATTAAATAGTTATTCTGAGATATCCTAATTAATTATTCCTGTTAATTAATTATTTTTATGAAAGTACCTAACAGAGTTTAGTTAAAAGACTCATAATGTATTGGTGATTGTTGACAGATGATTGTGGTATTGTAATTTAATAAATTTGGGATTTGTGGAAAATTAACAACCTTATAACATTATGTAATTTTACTTATTGTGCACCGGGAGGTTGCACAAAGTTGGATGGCCGAATGTCATGATTTCTGGTTTTATATTCTGTATTCCTAGTTTTATTATCTGTGAAACTATAATTTTATAACTTCTGTAGTAGCAACACCACCTAGTATCTGATTGGTCCATACAAAAACAACCGCGAATGTGCGCGTTATCTTTGACCAATCAGGACTTTTTGCCACGTGGACGACTGTGAACTGGGAATGGTATTGCGTGGGTGTTGCTACGAGGAGATAAAAGGTGATTTCGGCCATTAATTCGGGGATTATAATTCGATCAGCAGTTGTGAATAGAGTTAAATTATTATTATTGTGTTCTGTGTGCAATTGAGGAATAAATGTATCACATTTATTAAGTTGACGAAGGAGTTTTCTTTTATTTACCAAAGTATCATATATAACAAACTTGTCACATCTCTATTGTCCTCTTAGATACTAAAATCAATTTGCAAGTGCCTTCACCACTATTAATTATTAATAACTGTCAGGCGGTATTATTCGAGTGCACGATTTATATCGATAGCATTTGTATCGATATTTCGGCGGCACTAATAAACATGTCGCGGGGAATGTCGACTGTCGGGAGTGTCGACCCGCGGGAGTGTCAAGTGTCGACGGTAAATCGTCGCGCGAGCGACAGTCGCCGTGTCGCTCATTAGTCAGGGAGATTTAGCCGACGACTGTTGTTGACTCACTTTTTATAGAGATTATACGAGGAGCACTCTCTTTACACATACCAGTATAAGCAGGGATGTGATCGCGCCCTGTCGTGATATCAAGAGTACTTAATTATTTATATTTAGAGTACCCGCAAACTAAAAAAAAAATTAAAACAAAATTTAAAGTTAGACAATCACATCGCAATATACTAATAGGCATAGTTACTTATGGTAGTCCGCACATCTTAGCCAATTAAATCGTCGATCATTTCTCTGTTAAAATCTGTTGAGCTTTTTTTAATTCCCGCGGGAACTCTTTGATTTTCCGAGATTAAATGCAGCCTATGCGTTAATCCTGGGTATGAGCTATCGCAATTCTAAATTTTAGCCAAATCGGTTTATTCGTTGCGGTTTGAAGGAGTAATAAACATCCATCAAAAAATTGTGTTTAATGTTTTATTGTTAGCAGTCACCATTTTTTGTTTTTTTTTATGTTTTGTAATTTTATATAAATTTTAGTTTTAAGTTCTCTATAAGTGAGCAAAATGTTCTTTGGAGAATAAATTTCTTTAAACCTAACCTAAACCTATCCACCCATCACAAACTTTTGCATTTATAATATTAAGTAGGATAGCATAGAAAATACTTGTGACTGTTGTTATAACGGTGTTCCCACTAAATTACAACATGGGGTTATTCAAGGGGCGGACCAACAAATTCCTGAAAAGCCGGCAACGCATTGGTGGTGCCTCAGGTGCTACAAATGTTCATGGGCGGCGGTAATCACTTAACATCAGGTGACCTGCCTGCTCGTTTGCTCGCTAAAAATATTTAAAAAAGAAACTCCGATGATAGACTTCCTGTTAAATTAACCGTTTTTTAAAATATTTTCTTGTCATCATTACCCAAATAATGATAACAAGCTAGTTTATGGACACTGCCAGCAAATAACGATTGACTTAAGTGATGTAATAATATTTATGCTAATTTTACTAATGCCTTGCTCCAATTATATTATCACTGAAGACATAATCGAAAATAGATCACTTGCTACCGTTACCTTGTCTGACAAAAAACTTGATTCTGAATAGGGTTGTCCTATTTTCCTGATACTTTTACAAATAATTTATTTTTTTATCGTTCGAATTGGGAAAGGTTATAGTTATAGAAAGAGTAGGTAGATAATAAGAGAACTTCATTGAATTTTGAGAGTTTATTTTGGGTACAGACAACATGTCTTGTAATTATATTTTACTAGCTTTTGCCCGCGACTTCGGTCAAGTTACCCGTTGCGTAAGTTCGAAACACTATTTTATTTACCTTAGAAGTTAAATTTTCAAAAATCTTTTCTTAGCGGATGCTCACGTCATAATAGCTAACTGGCAAATTTCAGCCTGATCCGTGCAGTTATTTGATGAGTTGGTAGATCAGTCAGTCAGTCACCTTTTACTTTTATATATTTAGAAGACAAGCTTTTGCCCGCGGCTTCGTTCACGTTTAGTCCGATTTTTCGAACCCCTATTTCACCCCCTTAAGAGTTGAATTCCACAAAAAAAAAATTATAAGCAGATGCCTACGTCTTAATAGCTATCTGTAGCCTTTCAGCCCAATCCGTCCAGTCGTTTGAGCTCTACGTTGATAGATCAATCAGTCAGTCAGTCACCTTTTCCTTTTTTTATATTTAAGAAACTTTTATGCTTAGCTTTCTAAGAAAGTACTAGTTTCAATTTTAGTACACCGTGATAATGATAATTTGGATTACGAAAAAAACGAAATACGAAATTAACGGGAGAGTTTAAATAATTATTTGGCAACCCTGAGCTCTATTCGCTAATTAAGCATGAAGTTGGCAGTTTTTTGCATGTTTGCATTTTTATATCCCTTAAGCAGTACACGAAACCGGTTTAATGTGGACGGTTAATGTGAACTCATATATCGATTCACTTCGCTTTTCATAAACCTCTTTACATTTAGGCTTAGAGCACACGGTGTCCGGCTCTAGACCGGACTTTCGAGGGTAAGTTTTGACAGAAACATATTACGCGGTGTTGTAATTGTGAAAATCTTTTACACCATATCATTTGAATTAATATCAGAGGAGTTATCGCAAAATAAAAACAAACGCGCGAAAAAATAAATTCAAGCGCCGCGGGTCTCACACCGACAAGCTGATAACGAGCTGATGCAACCCTATCACAGAAAAAAAAATTAGGCATAACATGCTCTACTACCTGTGCGAAGCCGGAGAGGGTCGCTAGTAAATCATTATGTGACATACATGTTTATTATGATATATTCTTTGTCACTCTCCAGGTCCTCAACTATACCCATGCAAAAAAACACGTCGATTCGTAGCTCTGTGGCAGCGTTATTGAAGAACAAACCAACAAACACACTTTAGCATTTACAATATTAGTAAGATTAGTAAGATTTGACTCGTTTTTTTAACACGCACAACATAATATTGTTATTTTAACCCGGACCGATTAGTTGGACAGGAACAGTGTAGTCCAAGCCTAAATTAATTCAAAATAGAGAATAAATTACAAACTTATTACAAAATAGAAACAGACAAAGATTCGCAGACCTATTAACAAATACATTATTCACACGGACAGACAGACTCTACGTAACTAATTAGTATGTATAATTAATTTTGGTGTATTTCGTCCCATTAAGTTTGCTAAATAAATATGAATACCATTTTGTGAATAAATTAAACAAGTATATACATAAGTGAGTTATTAAATAAAAATATTGAAATATTAGTTTCAAATTGATGCCAGCAATAATTGATTTATGGCAATAGATGCATTAGTTAAGAATAAATAAAATTAATTAGATAAATTCCTAATTCGCCAAGAGATTCAAAACTATAAAACGGTTAGTTATGGATGGAAACTTGATAGATGAACTTGAGAACTGACAGATATCGAAATATTTTATGAAAATAAATGTTTCAAGTGACCTATGTAAGTATCTAATTTTTTTTTATTTTAATAAACTTGTTTTTAAATTAAACTTTTTGCTTTTAAATATTAAACTTTTCATCTCAGAAAGATTGTATCTGCACTATTTTCTTTCTTACTTCTTGTCTGGTGGGAAGCTTTGGCCGTGACTAGTTACCACCCGTCAAAGACGTGCCGCCAAGCGATTTAGCGTTCCGGCACGATGGCGTCTAGAAACCGACTAGGGGTATGGGTTGAATGTACACTGTCATACCCCTTCCAAGTTAACCCACTACCTCACTCACTTCACCTTGTCACTTACTGTCAGGTGAGATCGCAGACAAGGGCTAAAGTGTCATCGAATAAAAAAAACATTTTTGAAGTTATCCAATTAACTCTATCAAGGGTCATAGCTCACTTACATGACACCGCCCCCACATAGTAACCGCACGGCGCTAGAAGTAAGCTCGTTGTTCATACACGGTCCATGAAGAGGACCCTAGTAACTGCTCAACCACTACTGCAGACACATTTTGCTTGAAGCGTGCAGTAAGCGAGACTTCAACCATCCAGTGGCTAGATTACGCTGTTTGTCACAGTCAAGTGTATGTATAGAGCACTTAGATAATTTAGCCATAAATGCTCAAAGATAGAGCACGACAGCAAACGCATATTTGAATATGCATTCTATAAACGTGCGGGAGCGGTGTCGTGTGAGTGAGCTACTACTTTTAAGACTGATATAATGACAATAGAGCTATCAAAGTATACTTTACGTATTTAATGACAAGGTGAGCTGAAAGGATTTCTGGACCGTTTCATAGTTATATACATATATAACTAGGGTTGCCAGGTCGCCAAACCTAATAGCCGGACAGACCAGCCAGTTTGGCCGGACATTTGGGTAAAAAAGCCGGACACCCTATATTATTGAGGATTTTGTCTCAGTATTAATTATAGGTACGACAAAAAAATTGTATGTAAAATCAAGTTTCAATCAAGTCGCCTGCGCAGGCTGCGCTAGGCCACGCTCGGCGCTCGCTTGTTTGCGAAATGTGAAAAGCCTAACAAAAGCCGGACAAGACGGACACCGTTCATTTTGGCCGGACACGCAATCAAAAAGCCTACCTATGTCCGGCTTTATCCGGACGCCTGGCAACGCTATATATAACAAGGTCATCACCATCAAATATTTGCAATACTAACTGATGCCCGTAACTTCGTCCGCGTGAATGAAGGTTCTTTTAATTCCCGCGGAAACTGTTTAATTTTCCGGGATAAAATGTAGTATTAACTTTGGGTATGAGCTATCTCCGTTCCAAATTTCAGTTAAATCGGTTCATTCGTTATGGCGTGAAAGAGTAACAAACATACACACACGCATACCAAGTATCGCCTTTATAATATTAGAGTGAAGTGTGATATAGGCCATCATCTCATCGCTATCATAATTATTAGTAACGAATAGTATAAATTTGAAACACAGTTGCAAAACATTCTCCTTTACGCCGTATAATTCCTGTTTTACGAGGGTAGTGGCAATAAGTCTGTAACGTTACGAGCGACGCCTCTTCCCATCATATCAATCTTGACATTGTGTAGTGCGTTTAGGATTTCTAAGTTCACTTTATTAAAATAACTTTTGCCCGCGACTCCGACCGTGTGGAGTTACGCGGGAAATCTGTGTTGGACCTACCCCCGGTCTAAAAAAAATATCCTCCTTTGGGTACGGAACCCTAAAAACTGATTTAGGTATTAAGTAAAGTAGACAAAACTGGATAAGGAATATCCATCAATAGACATTTTTTAAGCTATTGCACAGCTTCTATCACGGGCCAGCGTGGAGACCGAATGCAGAAATTCCGTAACGAAAATAACCTGACACGGGACTCCTCTACGGTGAGCCGCTAGATGGCGTTGATAAAAAATGCTATGCAATAGCTTTACCGCGGCAGTCCCCGAGTGCCACACGTCTTTTTTTCAGCTTCGCGATGCCAATTCCGCTTTCTTATTTTTGACGACCTCCCCTGCGCAGTTGTGAGCGCTGTGGTCTTATAACTAGTAGGTCTCGGGTTCGATTCCCGGCGGGGGCAATTTGAAAATTTCAACATTGTCTCTGGTCTGGTCTGGTGAGAAGCTTTGACCGTGGCTAGTTACCACCCTACCCTCAAAGACCTGCCGCCAAGCGATTTAGCATTCCGGCACGATGGCGTGTAGAAACCGATTAGGGGTATGAGTAGAATCTACACTGCCATACCCCTTCCAAGTTAGCCCGCTACCATCTTAGACTGCATCGTTATTACCATCAGGTGAGATCGCAGTCATGGACCATCTTGTCATCGAATAAAAAAAGTCATGGGTTGTAATAGGTCGATTTTATATCTGTTACTCCTGAGTGAGGATTGGCAGACTTCACTCACCTGTCAGTGCTTTCATAATTGTGTCGACTCTCTAAAAATACTTACATCAGTGTAAAGATCGCCATCGATTGGCTGAATTCATGGCGTTCTTGCTGCATCAATGCGTTCTAACCAACAGCAGTAGAGTACAAGCCAATCAGAGGTCATTGCGATTTTTACACTGATGCAATCATTTTTAGAGAATCGACGCACAGGTAAACCCACGACCTTCACCGTCATCAATGTGAAACTCCTGAACATCGTTTGATCCCAATCCAAGCGATAAATAATATTATAGAGCTAGTGTGCGTGTTTGTTGCTCCTCTCATCTAAGCGGCTATAATTCACACGCGAACTTTCCGCGGCGGCTGTTTATTTGCGATCCAGGTGTGAAATACGCATGGTATGGAATCAGCATTCCGAACCGGTGGTAGATTCTCGACTTGTCATAAGAGCGAACATTTGGCCTACATGAAATCAATGATTTTGTATTTGAATTTTGTGATTTAAAATTTCGCATATTGTAGTAACCGATAGCTATGGCAATCGTATCAACCGATACTCGTTTTGAGCTGGACATAGGTAAGTCTCTTGGGTAGATTTCCGCATGCCTTGCGAATATATTATGCCCTTGTAATAATATACTTATTTTGAAGCCTCAATAGCCCAACGGTTAAAGTGCGGACTGAAAACTGAATGGTCGCAGGTTCGAGGCCCACCCGTTGCTCTATTGTCGTACCCACTCCTAGCACAAGCTTTTCGCTTATTTGGAGGAGAGAGGAGAATATAAGTCGAGTTCAGTTTGGCTAATATTCTTTAAAAAAAACTTATAGGTAAATAACGAAAACTTCGTCAATAGGTTATACGAAAGGAGGTGGGTTGATAAGGCCCAAAATCCGCCCCTCATACACTCGAAAAAAAAAGTTCCAGATTCCGACAAATTGTAAATGTATTTATATACTTGAAGATATAAACTTTATTCTAATATAAAGTTTAGGTGATAAAAAAAATAGTAAGTTACAGAAAATATTACCCAAAAAGAGAGTGTTTCTTTTACTTTTCTTACATTTTCATACATTTTAGTCGTTTTTTAAGCTTTGATTTAATATTTTAGAATGAGGCGCTCCATGAACCATGGTAAACGTAACTGATAATGATGCTCCTTTTTATAAGCTTTTATATGAGTATTAATTTATTTTATGAGCACGCAATGTATCGCGAACAATGAATGCCGATACCTACACTCGCTTTAGGTACGGCGCATTAGATACAGAAAAACCCAATACAATGTTCGGCCTGACCCAAGCACTGAACCCGAGAGCTCGTCGTCCACAGCCAAACTTACCAACCACTGGACTAACAAGACAGTTGTCGGGCCACACATAAGGCGAGTAGGATGCCAACTTTACGACATCACTAACTTTACAAGCTCGACTACTGTTAACGTTCTTTTATCGCCGGTTTATAGCCGCGCTCACGTCCCGAATCTATTTTATTAATGATTTAATACTCAATAATTTTATCGTCGATCTAATCGATCAGGTTTTATGGCCGGGGTAATAAATGATTTTGTGTTTTTCACGTAAACTTTAATGGTTAATACACAACACCACATCCATGATACGTGGGGGTTATAAATCACGCGGGGTAATTTACATTGTTATGATTGATAGTTCGTTCGTTACTCAAACAGAAAATGAAATTACCTATTAATATACTTACAGTACCCGACTTCGATTGACCGATCGATAAGAGAGAGACGATCGGTAAACCTCGGCTTAGTATAGTATCGTCTCTCTCACACATTATTTTTTTTTATCACGTCGTTGTCAACAAAGACGACTCTCACGGACGAAATCAAACCGACTACTACTCCAAAGCTCATACAATATTTTATTTATTTATTTATTTACACTTTATTTATAATGAAAATGAAATGAAATGAAAATATTCTTTATTGTACACAAAATAAGCAAACAACAGGTACTTATCAGAACCTAAAAAAAAAGTGCAATAGCCGGCCTATCGCTAAAAAGCAATCTCTTTCAGGCAACCCTTGATTGGATGAAAAAAAAATCACAAACAAAAACAAATGCAACTAAAAATAATAAGAACATTATATGCATGTAATACATACTGTACTACGTCTAAAGCTCAAATGGATACCTTGAAATTAAAATCACCATTGGTAACGTCATGTCACACTCACAAACACAAATATAAAATCTAATGCTGAAGCGAAGTGAGCGTAATTTTGCAAATCGCATAGGTAAAGCATATTCAATTTCTTCAATTCATTGCTCCATTGCTGCGTGATTCAAGGACAAACCAACAAACAAACATATTTTATTTGTTAGTAGAGACTAGCGATGATAAATAATTTAATATTAACGTTGTCTTGTGGCAAAAACCCAAAAACCGGATTTATGAAACCGAATGCGACGTAAACTATGTCACTCATAACACACACATACACAATTACAGTAGTTTGGCCTCAGCCTAAAACGCGATATAGATGCAGCACCAGTGTGCTCTGCGCCTTAATGAAAGGCGGCCAAATCGCCTTGTAAAAGTTTACGAGGGATAAAATCAGTTATAAAAGTGTATGAAGCCGTAAATTTAGCGATCCGCCGGACCGTTTAAAAGACGGGAGCTATTCCGAACTCCATAAATCAGCCTTCGGGTGGATCCGAGCCTATTTACTCCAAGAGCCGGTCTCTTTATTATCTACTTTTGCCTGCGACTTCATCCGCGCGAAGTTAGATTTTTAAAAGTCCCGCGGGAACACTGTGTTTTTCGGGATAAAATGTAGCCTCTCTCACTCTCTAAGTAATCAACTATGTACACCTACTCATGGGAAAAGTCACGTCGATCCGTTGCTCTGTTGCTGTGTAATTCGAGGACAAACCAACGAACAAACACACTTTCGCATTTAAAATAAGGATGTCTTTATATGAGTTCATGAAGTCTGTGTGTCTACTGTTACTTTTCAAGTTTCGTTATTTGTGCTAGTGTGTGTAGGTCTGCCATTCAGTTTTGACGGGAAAGTGACAGATAGTTCTAGGGTTAGCAGACTAAAGCACTCAAAAACTCATATTTTTTTATTTAACCATTAATATTCATTTATTTTAATTTATTTTACTGTCTGATTAAAGCATATACGGATACCTAAGTCAAAGCAGTTCGCTTCAATTAGAACTCTCAAGCGAACGGTTTTGTCTTATGTGCTTGTAGTCAGAAGATGTATTAAAATAAATAAATATTGGTTTAATAAAAAAATTATGAGTTTTGTGACTTATGTGCTTTAGTCTGTCGACCTTAGCATTTTTGTATGCGTTTTCCGTTATACTAGTCAACGGATTATTGGCATAAACTTGAAAAGTTACAAAACAGCAGGCAGATCGTAGTCCAGGCATAGGTCATTTAAAAAGTAATTCGAGCATTTTCTCTTTCGTTATAAACAACATGAACAAACCATTCACCGTCTCCTGACCTATATACAGGCCCGATCGTAAAGATAAACGTACACTGTTTGTAAACACACTTTCACGCATACGCGACAGATTTTTTGTTTCCCACTTTTATGACGGACTTTATGATTGTACACTATTCGACTTTTATTGCGATTGTTGGGTGATTGATTCGATTTTGGGGGGCGGCCATTTTTTTTTTTTGATCTTTTTTTATTGTTTTTATTTGTTTTAATTAAACATCGCAAGTGTTGGACTTATCATTTTACTAACTGATGCCTGCGACTTCTTCCGCGTGGATTTAGTTTTTAAAATCCCGCGGGAACTCTTTGATAGCCTATGTCCTTCAGGTCTTCAACTATACCCATGCAAAAAATCACGTCGATCCGTAGCTCTATTGCAGCGTTATTGAAGGACAACAAACAAACACACTTTCGCATTTATAATATGTAAACACAAATGACGTCATGGTTTGGTAGCGCTCTCTTTCTCTAACAGGAAACTTAAAAATTCTATATTTTCGAGAATAGTTCAGATATTAAAAAATGAAAAATGCCAAAAAAATTTTAGGCGTATAGCCAATTAGCTTTGGCGATACTACACTAAAGTCTAACTAAAGCACTCACTCACACAAGCACAAACTATAACTACCACAATAATAAACCACTTGGCTCTTGACTTATAAATTACCTAACCGCATACTTAGCTCACCGAGTTACGAAAGGCAAAAACTAAACAACGGAACCATACAAGCGTACATATTTAAGAAAATAATGACTTGCAAGTCAATAAAGGATTAGTAATAAAACCCAAAGACGGGAGCCGTGTCGTTAAGGAGGCAACAAAACCTACGCGGAACAAAGGGTCCAAGGGCCTTGGACCAAGGCTATACGGTGGCTCGACACTTTGTGGTCAACCAATTTGTTTTTCCACGTGTAAAAGTGCCTGGAAACCCGCACACGAAGGATTCCGTACCATCGTCCTGAGTAGTCATGCTCTCTTTAAACATTTCTGTGGTGGTGTCGTGTGATGCGGGTTGTTACGTTCCCTCAAATATAGTTGAGCGAGGCAATGGCTGGATCATGCGTCATGCTCGTGAACGGGTGCCACCAACGGGAATGGGTCTGCTTTTGCCTGCCTGTTTTGACATGTATTGGATTGTATTTATTTGTATTTGTATTGTATTTATTTTTACTTGTATTGTACTCGGGAAAATTCATCGTGGAAGCACTGAATACATAGCATAGTTTCATTATTGTAAATTTTTTTTTTTTTTTAAAAGAGCAACCGCCGAGTTTCTTGCTGGCTCTTCTCGGCAGGAAAGGCATTCCGAACCAGTGGTAGATTCATTGACGATTCAAAAGTGCTTGTAAAAGTTTATTTGAATAAAAAATATTTCTATCCTATTCTATTCTATTCTATCGTACAGAATGATTTAATGAATATACTTTTTATTGTATACCACACATATTAAAATAGCTATAACACAGTGAGCTTACTAAATTGTATACAATTTGGCCTTATCGCTACATAGCGATTTAAGGCTGAAATCTATAGACCGCACTCTCTCTCAGCTCAGACTCAAGACAGAGTTAAAACGAGGCAGATGTCAGAGCATATTTGTGCCTCGCTTTAACCTCTATCTTGAGTCTCAGCTGAGTCTGAGCAAGCTCTATAGATCTCAGCATAAGAGCATGTAATGGTAAATCTTCATATGCAGATTTGATTTTTACAGCAGTAGATCAAGTTTTAACTATCCCAAAAAAAAACAGGTAAAAATTACATATTTCCAAGGGACGATACTGAGTAAAAACAAAATAATGGTTCGGCAAAAAAATCGCGAAGTTATGTCTAATTTTTAACCAATTTGCATTTATTTTCAATGTGTGGCATATTAGGTACAGAGGCAAAATTTTTACATAAAAATTCCTACACATAAGAGATGACACAGCCATTAAAAAAAATGAATATCTCACGAGTTATTAAAATACGTGATGTATTTGGCGCTTACTACACTCCTACACGCTAGCATCTGTCGCGTTTCACACGAGGTTTCGGGTATATTTTATTTCATCTATCGCGGGTATTTTTTCTGGCATTCTGCGCACTGGTAACCACTAAACAAATCGGCCACTTTTCGTGTGTGTGCTTGAGTGGAGCACAGCCGCAATTCGCTTAACAAATAAACAAGCTATATAACTCCACTTGCTGCGCCGTACCGCCACTCCGCACAAGTGTGCCACATAAAGCTGTCACATCATCGCGACCACTTGTCCGTCATTAGACCCCGGCCATAGACTAGCACTAGTGGGAGATAACATAGCGCTCTCCTCCTATACAAGACTGTTTCTGGTCTAACAATCCTATCATTGAAATGAAACAATTTATCCAAGTTAAGCACTATAGTGTCCACCTTCGAATTAATAATAAGTAAGGAAATGTAACTGCGTTAAAAAAATTACCCAACAAAAGTCGTGTGGTGTCTAGCGCGACTGAGATTTGGAATGGAGATAGCTATAAGCTATCTCCATTCATACATAGGTTACATTTTATCGCGCAAAATTAAAGAGTTCCCGCGGGAATCAAAAACATTAATATTATATCCTTCAATAGACAGGAGATCAGTTAGTTCAAAACTAACTCCTGTCATTATTTATTTTTGTGGATTCGACAAAAAATATTTTAAGTTACAGTAATTGACCCATAAATAATTAAGTGATCACACTTAAATATGGGTTCATTACGTATCGTATCATGTATCAACATCATAAAATACGTACTACTTTTTAGACTCAGTGGTCGTGTACTGTGGCAGAGAGAAACGGTAACACGAGGCGGCTCCCTCTGCCGGGCTCCGGTTGGCTGATACTCTGACAGCTGACAGTTGTCCATTATCCACGCTAGGTGTCACTGCAATCAACGCTCCGTAAATACGAATCACGTTGACGTTGTCTTATCATATTTTATTAATAAACTCTATTATGGCGTGGATTATGCACGGATGGATCGTTATGGATAAATCTAAATGATAATAAAATATTATGTGCTTTATTCGAATGGCGTTTACTAACACTTTTGCATCGTCAAGGTGGAGTTTTTGGACGTGTTTTGAAACACCTTTTTTGGTATAGGTCACTTATTTATACCCATGAAAAATTTTATTTTGCTTTTAATATCCATTTCCTGTCAAAAGCTTTTTAGATCTCACTCGAATTTTTTTTTAAAACGGAGTGCGGATTCATGCTCAATGCTCGTATCGTACTAATGGATTGTGCTTGAACTATTCGTGTATTCTGTCGTAGGTATATTAGAGACAATTAATATTTTATGTAAGTGTGAATCCAACTTTATCTTGCTAATATTATTAATGCGGAAATATGGATTATGTATGGATGGATGGATTTTTGTTACTGAATCACGTTGCAACGGCTGAACCGCTTTGGCTGTTTGGCACAGAGATAGACTACAAATTCAAATTCAAATTCAAATTCAAAATTAATTTATTTCATGTAGGCTAACTTGTAGCTCTTATGACACGTCATAAATCTACCACTACAGTCTGGAATAACACATATGCTATTTTTTAACCCGGAAAATAAGATAGTTCCCGCGAGAATTGAAAAACCTCAATCCACGTGAACGAAGTCGTGGGTATCAGCTAGTAATATTATATTAATAATTTAGCATAGAATAGAGACTCTGATAGAAGATAGATAAAAGGTAAAGGACACTATAAGTGCTTTAGCGCTAGTTCCCATCAAGCTAGGTGTTCAGCGTTCCGGTACGATGGTAGACTTTCGACTTGTAATAAGAGCCACGAGCCTGTATGAAATAAATAATTTTGAGTTTGAGTTTTGAGTTTAAGTTTGAGTTGATGCCGCTTCGAAACAAAGTAACATAACTTGGTTAGGTGAGATCGTAGTGCAATGCTAACCTGTCATGGAAAAAAAATCCCTAACTTTTATGGCAATTTGCATCAAAATCGGTGTATCTTCACACAATGACAACAATGACATTATGCAACGCAATTTGTGACAAATTTATGAGTCTGCGGGTTCGAACCGCACGCCTGCTGCTTTCTCTACCTTTTGTTCGTTGAACCGTTGGGGGCCTGTTGAAACACCCGCTTTAATTTTTATTACCGTGTAACATATTCTAGTGAAATGTAGGTATTTTGATGTAAAACTAGATCGGAAGTGATTCTTCGAGTTATAGAAAGGCATTCCGAACCAGTGGTAAATTCATCGACGATTCAAAAGCATTTGTAAAAGTTTATTTGAATAAAGAATATTTCTATTCTATTCTATTCTATAGGAGTTGCCACATGTTGGTAACTATGGTTCCTCGGATCACCTCATTTCGGATTTTATCTCACAATAACTCCTCCTCCTTTTTGGAAGTCGGTTAAAAATACTCCGACCTTCGTGCTTCTATCTCCCGCTGAATGACTCTGCGCTGATTATGATAAGTGAAAAGATGACTGACCAAAGTGACCGATCAGTGTTAAATTTCTCCAGCATTTAGTACCTTTATTTAAATATTTCTTACCTAATCATTAACAGAGAAAAATTTAATAAATGGTCAGTCAATCTGACGTCAAGATGGCTGACCATTTTTGAATTTCTGTATTCTGCTTATGTTTCTGCACAATAATTTAGTACCTATTTGGTACCTACAGATATATTTTTTCCAGATTTTTTTATGTGTAAAATTAGTTAATTAGATACTTCAACTTACATTTTGTTTATTATCCGGTACATTACATGCGTTCGTTCGATATGGATCTTTTATATACTCAAAGCTTTGAGTATATCTCAAAGTTATGGATTGTTCACTCTAATCCATAAGGCCGGCAGCACACGCGCGACTGTCGCCGTCCAAAACCGCCCGACCTTACATTTACAGCCATTACAACTGACAAAAACGGCGTATAATAGCAAAAATAAATATTATTTATCGCTTCACGGTGGCTTAGTTTTGTACAAAGCACCCTATGAGTTATTACGCCGTATTACATTTTGTGTTTTGGAGCCGCGTTTTTTCTATAGCCCGTAACTTCATATTTATTGCCAGTTTTAGTTGAATATTCAAAGTTGTCACGTCACGGTGCCGCATTCGATTTGAATGCAACACAATTGCGGCCCGAAAACTAATTTCCCTTCTAAATTAAACCTTAACCCGTCACCTTAAAGCTTAGCTTTAGTCATCTCAACAGAAAATGGTAATTTGCGTTGCGTTTGTTGAAATTCGTGTAAGAGTTAACGTATCTATTTATAAGCGATTGAATAATGAGGCGTGGAGATAGCGATTAGTGTGTAATTGTATTGTTATTGCGTGAGAAACAAATAAGGTAACTCGAGAAATATGTGGAGCATCTCCTCCGATGGAGGTTAGCCAGCTGCGAGATTGTCTCAAAAATGATTACAACATTGTGACAATCGCAATCATCTTCAATACACTCTTGCCTGCCTCTGATTGGCTCATCTGATGTTGTCGGTCCACCTAATGAGGGGTCTTCCAACACTGCGTTTTTCGATGCGAAGATCAGGGTCATCTATTTGGAGATAAACAAGAAGATGACGAAGTTGATAAACAAGAAGATGACGAAGTTGATGAACAAGATGTCGAAGGTAAGTGGATGTGGTACCGTTATCATGCGTGCTGAGCCAGCGGTAGGAGGGTCGCGGCTGCTGCTTGGAGCGCATGTCTAGCGCGGCCCGGCGCGCCGCTGCCGCCCACTAGCGCGCATCTGTGGACAACACACACACACATTTTACTCCCGAATGGATTTTTTTTTATTCAATGTTAAGATAGTCTTTGACTGCGATCTCACCTGGGGGCTGATTCCGTAACTCGGTGCCTATCAACGACGATAGGCATTTTTTATCCATTGAAGGTTTGAAGAGAAATGTCATTTACAATTTCATAGTAAACCTTCAATGAATAAAAAAATATTCATTTTTTGAGATTATTTGAGAGTTTATGCAATCAATAAATGAATTTGAATTTGAATTTGATAGGCACTGAGTTACAGAATCAGGGGGCTGATTCTATAGCGGCAACAGAAATACACAGTCTGTGAAAATTTCAACTGTCTACCTATTACGGATTATGAGATACAGCCCGCTGACAGACAGACAGACGGACGGACAGACGGAGGGTCACTATGGTTAAGTGTAAATAACGCAGCATTTTTTTTTTTTCAGAAAAATCCCTCCACGGAGCGCATCACTGCAGTCAAACTCTGCAATATCCGGCCAATCCTTAAAAAGGTAACGCTCTTTGTTTAACCCGGCGGGAGTGTGGTGACAAAATATTTCATCGAGTATGTGGCGGGGTATGACATACCCGTAAATTAAACTGCCTGTATATGATTATAATAATCAAATTTAATTGAAATTTTAATTTTATTTATTAAAACATAATCCCTATACTTATATTTAAATGAAAAACTCAGTCATATTAATATATTTTAATAGTTTTTATTACCAAAGTTAAGGCACTAATTTTTGGTTACAAATCAAAACAGTCTTCCATAAGAAGCATCAATCCTTTTTAATTAAACTAATATTACCAAATTAAACAACAAAACATAAAGAACATGAGATATTGAATAAAAAAACTTTAAAAAATCTAACATTATCATCAAGAACTAGATTCAGAATCAGCACAGTCTTTGCAGGAAAAAATCGCATGTTCAAGACAAATGGCCTTTCCACAGCTTACACATACGTGTTTTGTTTTACGATATCTATCGCGTGTACAGTCAAAACATCGAACATAACATTCCGGAGCATTCTGGACAACTGGTTGCAATGTTTCAGTGTGTTGTTGGGAAGATATTCTGTGACGTATATTTTATGAGGTGCGTGACCTTGAGTAGATGGACGACGAGTTCTAAGAATTGAAAGAAGGACATTATCGTCGGAATCTTGATCACTACCACTCTCAACATTTAGCTCCTGTTCCCTATCGGATGCTATATTGTGTTCACTGCAATGATCATCATCATCATCATCACATCCGACGAGCTCGATTCATCTGAAGAATTTTCTAATATATTGTATAACATAGACCTAAGTCTATTTTACCTACTGTTTTCACCCATGTTTGTCAAAAGCCTAAAAAGACAAGAAATAATAAAATTAAATGTAAATAATGTTATGATTAAATGCACACGTAAACTATGTGGCGGGGTGTCACTTACCCCACGCAAGTTTACTCGTGTGTATTTCGAACACCGGCTGACGCCACATTGGGATCATACCACTGTGCCCTCCCGCATTACCTCAGCTCCAGCTACTCAAAGCCGCTACCACGTAACTTACAATAATAAAAATGTACGCCAGTAAAAAGAATTGGTGGGGTATGCTACACCCCGCCACACTCCCGCCGGGTTAAAATCAAATGAATTAAACCTTCAAACATTCCGATCCAAAGATCGAAACACTTAAGTATATATTCCCGATAAATTAAAAAGACTAACCGTCATTAATATGAGGCAAGACATTGTAAGATATCAAAAAACTTTAACATTACACTTTGTTACATGATTTTGAACTTTAATACGTTGAACATAAGGGTATCCGAACGCGAAATATTTAGTTTTATTTATAGGGTAAAAATCTCGGAACCCGTACGATATGTCACAGAATTTATGAGAGGCGAACGACATGTGACGTGTACCGGTGATTCGTAAGCGTATGATCAGACTGGAGACTTTTTGTGTAGCAACTTTTTATCCTGCTGCGGCAGGTCTAGAGCTCTAACAAGTGAGTAAGGTAAGTGCGCACTTACCTTGCCGATTTATTAGAGCTCTAGAGCAGCTTTTTATTTAAAAACGTAATATATTACAATAAATAAGTATGTGCGCAAACATAGATGCCTCCGATATTTCTTCACACTCTAATTCTGATGGGACAGCAATCACAGGCGGATATAGATCAGGCGCAAAACCGACTGTTTTTTTGGATTTTCGGACAGTCAAACTAACGAACAAGTATTCTATTAACAAAACTGTAAGTTCAGACGATTTCTTTATTTTCGAATTTTGGTGTAGTATAATTATTGCTATAATTGTTGAAAGTCAACTGAAGTGATAATAGTTGCATAGTTGCTTATACATAAGTTATGTACAGTTATAACTAGTGGTTCGCCCCGAACTGAGACCTCGCGATATCCCATAATTCCCAAAAGTTTTAATTATATATTGTAATAATTAACTTTTAACATTAGACGCAATAAAAAAATAATAGTTGACATAAAACTGTTTTACTGACACAGCGCCATCTATTAGCATTATAGTGAAGCTATTAGCTTCACAATAATGCTAATAGATGGCGCATTAAAATTAAATAATTTCGTTTCTTTATAACATTTATCTAATTTTAGTATTTGTTGTTCAAGTACAGGATATAACTGAATTTTCAACCAAGTTTCACATTCTAATATTCAGTAATTCAGAAGTTATAGGGCTCTGACAGACATTTAGACGGACACACTTCTCTGTCTAGTAGGCAAGCGCCCTAGTTGACTCAGAGAACTCGCTTCGCTCGTTCAATAAAATAATAATATCTAAAATCGATTGAGGAAGTTTTTTTTCGATGGCAAGATAATCCTTGATTGCAATCTCACCTGGTAAGTGGCGATGCAGTCTATGATGCTTGTGGACTAACTTGCAAGGAATATGGCAGTATACATTCAATTCATACCCCTAATCTGTTTCTACACACCATCCCTTGGCGGCACGTCTTTGACTTTAGGCCAAAGTCTCTCACCAGACCACACCAGAGACAATTGAGAAATTATAAATTCCCAAATTTCTCCGAACCCGAGACATCCCAGGTATAAGACCACAGCGCTCACCACTACGCTAGGGAAGTCGTCAATAAAGTTAAGTGAATGTGCATCTTCATAAGACAAAGCAACTTTTTGCCGTACGACAAGTCGCCAGTGAGCTCTCCCACTAAGTCTGACGGAATTGTAATAAATTCGATATCAAAATGCACAATGTCGTAATGCGATACGGTGACGTGCGATGCGGTGATAGCGCCCCGAGTTATGAAGAGCAGCACGGCCTGAGCAGTTGTTTATGATTAATGCTGGCTCGTTGAAAACAATGGGGGTATTTTTTATACATATACCATCTGAGCTAGCTTTTGACCGCGACTTCGTTCGCTTGGAGTTAGAAATCCCACGGGAACTCCCGGGTTTGCAGGAGTCCATACCCAAAGAATGCTGAAGTATACTCAAACATTCACGTATATAGTAGTCAAGTATATAGTCAGTACCAATGCACACTTCAGGCACACATAATGTGTGTTACAAAACCGACGTGCTGTCCGACCCGTGGTCCTAGCACGACTGACTAATGACTCTAATGGCGCCTGTATTTGTAACATGTTTCCTCCAATATTCACAGACTACCCTCTGTATGTTACAAATGCCAACGGGATCCTATTACTAAGCCTCCGCTGTTCGTTCGTCCGTCGTCAGTCTGTCAGCGCGCTGTATCTCATGAACCGCAATAGGTAGATACTTTTAATTTTCACAGAATGTGTATATCTATTGCCGCTATAACAAAAAAAAGTCCCCATATAAGAAACATGTATTTTTCGGCGTCTTTTGCTCGACCTTAACAATCGCTGTTACGATGGTAGGGAACACTTTGTATGCGAGTCCAACTCCCACTTGGCCGGTTTTTTCAAATATACTATACCAAATATATGAAAGAAATCACGTCGATCCGTGGCTTTGTTGTGGCGTGATATCAACAAACCAACAAACTAACACACTTTCGCATTTATAATATTAGTAAGGGTGCAAGTAAGGTGAAACCTAAAACTGAAGCTACGAGGGTTCCAAACGCGCCGTAATATAAGAAAACCTAATGTATCTCTATACTATTATAAATGCGAATGTTTGGATGCATGTATGGATGGATGGATAGATGGATGGATGGATGTTACTCAATCACGCCGCAACATCAGAACCAATTTGGCTATTTGACACAGAAGTAGCTTATAGAGTCTAGAATACCACATGGGCCTCTTTCTATGCCGGAAAATAAGAGAGGTCCCGCTGGAATTAAGAAACCTTAATCCACGCGAACGAAGTCGCGGGCATCAACTAGTAGTCCGTACACTGTCCACTGTGTGGTGAAAACTATACTCGTATCCGAAAGTTCTTACTTCTCTCATTACGGTATATCTCATCGCAACCCCTCCTAGTCTATAAAACGCATGATACATCGAGTAATCACGTGGCAGTAATCGCCCGAGCACCGGCCGGTGCAGGCGGCGGGAATTTAAACGCTATCACACGTTGCCATAAATTTTTATCGCGTAATGAATTTACAGGGCTTAGCGATTATTGAATCGAATGTAGGCGGGTGTCCGTGATCAAAAACTGGCAATGTTTTATTCTTACATCAGTATGTATTAAAATGATTAGTATTCAATTTATATAACACAAAATGTTCTTTACATATTTTTTCAGTTCTATACGAAGGAAGCATGCAAAATTCTATGATAGTAATGGTATTTTTTAAAATCTCTTAGAAACAGTACTTCAAGCAAATATTCATGTATTTTTCAGATTCAAGCTTGTTAACTGATTATAAAAAAAAAAGTAGTCCACTCGTACCTGAGCGGTCATAACTATGAATAAAATGAGTTCTTCTATATTTACTTTCTTTACAATTAACAAATATGCCATACAAGCAAACGATCTAATCAACATTTATTTGCACAGAAAAATTAATAAACCAGGTCCAGTATACTAAGCTTATTCACATAAAACATAACCTAAATCACTTATTCACCATTACTGTGGTTAATAACATAACATATTCAAACAAATAGCGCGTATACGCACACTAAACGTAAATCTTATCTTTAACTCCAGGTAGTCAATAAAACGCATGATAAATTGGAAATTCACGTCGTTTTTAATCGCCCGAGCACTGCTCGGCGGTAATTTGAACGCTATCATACGTTGCCATAATTAAAACGTAATAGATTAAAGCGCGTTAACGGCTGTTATTGATTCGGCTCAAGATGTGTTTTATAAATTAGTGGATCTAATGGTTGTTAATGACGTAGAGTTCAACTATTACTAGGCAGTGGCTGTTATAATTTATTTTATAATCACCCTAATTATTATGGTTCAAAATATAAATTAGGTTTGTTCCTACGGACGATTTTTCAGCTAGAAATACTTTTATATTTATTAAATATATTTTCCAGGTTTTCTATTTTGGTTCTATATTTTTTTATAACTAGGTACTTCACGGATATGTTGCATTAACTGAAATAACTTTAAAGAATTACAAAAACTGGTAGCCATTGATTGATTGACGGTGTGTTAGTATTATGTGGTTAAACTAAGTTAGTTTAGTTTGCGGTGGACGTTCCTGCCGCTGATTCTGTAACTCAGTGCCTATCAACGACGATAGGCATTTTTTATCCATTGAAGGTTTGAAGGGAAATGTCAAACAAAAAAAAAGAAAGCATACAGCAATTTTGCTGAGTTGGGACCTTTTTTCCGGGTTGTGCCACACATGGCTTAGTTGTTCCGGCGCTTCTTCTACTTGACGCCTTTTGCCTTTAATGTTCAAGTGGTGGAGGCGCCGGGACAACCTAATCTAGGTGTATCTATTGGGTGATGTGTGGCACAATTCATAAAATAAACGTTCCTTTCTTTCTTCTTTCATTTACTGTTTACCTTATAAAATATATGGCAGTGGCATTCAATTTTCGATAGGGACTGAGTTACAGAATCAGTCCCCTGGTTGTTGTCATGAGCGAGGCCGTCCCGAAGTCCGGCCCGTGCGTACACCGCACTCAATAAGCCCGTCGCCACCAGTCAAGGGCGTCACCATAAACCCCACACTGTAATGTTATTGGCGACTCGCTTTATACACTTTTTCCTTTCAGCCAACATTCAACCAAGGACAATTTATTGAGTGCCCCGAAAACTATTTCTTGCTTTCTCGTGAAAATTTTCTATGGACTTTAACATAATGATTTATTATGGTGATGTGATGATTAGTTATAGTACAGTTTTATGGTCTACCTATATTAAGGATAGCTTTGCCGTTCACTTCACGTCTCCAATAGATAACTACTAGTTTCATAAAACTTCATAAATGGCATCGTGAGATGGCAATAACAAAAATAATAGGTACCTACCCAGTTGAGTTTGTTTCAGGTTTTAACCGACTTCAAAAAAAGGAGGAGGTTCTCAGTTCGACGTGTTTTATTTTAGCGATGTTAGTGTTACCAATGGATCTTACTCTATAACTCTATCAAATCTGAACCGACATCAATTTTTTTTATTTGAAAGGACATACCTTCAGGTTGGTCCCATTGATTTTGGTGAAGATCTGATGAATATTTTCGGTGATGGAGGACAGAACTCTTCAATGAATAATCCTCAATGAAATAACAGAATCTCTCGCAATCAGAAATTTTGTAGATTGATTCTATGAAGCTACACTGAAGAGTTTAAAATAATAATCTCCACGCGGACGAAGTCGCGGGCAAGAGCTGGTATAGTTAGAGCTTAGTAATTGCCAAAATAGAGACGAATGGGAAATAAACCATATCGTTTCGTCCCCTTGGAAGGCATCGTAGAGCGAACCGACATGTCTCCTTAACCACCTCATAAATAATTACTGCAGCACCGGTCCCCATTCGATCTCAGATTGTGAGCCAGTGAAGATTAGGTACAGTGCTGTTGCTAACACAGATCTAATATAAGTATTAGGTACCCTGCAATATGTTCTATTTTAGTACCTACCAGACTACAGTGAAAAATTTACGCGAAGGAAAGTATAGGAAAATAAAAATATTGCTTCAAGTGTGTATCTATAGGTACCCACATAAATTCGCTGAATTCCAAAAATGCAATAATTATGATCAGTTGCATGAAAATTTCAACAAGATTTTTTTTGACTGTCAACTTAATTAACTTAATAAAATCACTTACTAAAGTCCTTAAAAATACACTCTCCCGTTTCGCTCCTGAGGATGCTCTTGTGTCGGAGCGAAATGTAAACCAAGAGTAGGTTTTTTTTTTATATTTTTAGCGAGCAAACGAGCAAACGGGTCACCTGATGTTAAGTGATTACCGCCGCCCATGAACACTTGTAACACCTGAGGCACCACCAGTGCGTTGCCGGCTTTTTAGGAATTTGTTGGTCCGCCCCTTGAATAACCCCATGTTGTAATTCAGTGGGAACATCGTTGTGGGTAGTATTTTGAAGGAGCGGCTGTGTAAATTGGTAATCTATCTCCTCTTCCTCCTCCAGCAGTAGAACAATTTATACAGGAAAAACGCAACACCACACCAAAACTTTCATTTCATTTGACGATTCGGAAAAAGCTCTGTAAAAGTTTACTTGAATAAAAAAATGTACTATTGTATAAAGAGCGAGCGTCACGTTGTAGCATACAGATTTTTCTGTTTGGGAGATCATAGTAAAAGAATTTAGTTTTCCCTCGAGTACACAGCCATTTAAAAAACTAGCTCTTTATTAGTAAAGTTACCAATCGCGATCGAAGCTCATCAGAGCAGGTGCCGTTTAGGGGCGCCATATCGACTGTCAAAAACTTGTAAAATATCGCTCCGGTTGCGTACACTCGCCCACTGTAAACTGACAAACGAATATCAACGTAATCGCTGTTACGATAGAGTAGAAATTTCAATTCACGTGACCGAGAAGCCGCGGGCGTCGCATCCCTCACAAAGATATCTTGAAGATTTATTCAAACGTCTACAATGGCGAACGTTTTAATTCTTTTCATATGAGACAGATTTATGCACGGACAGATGCAAGGCCCGCCCGATAGCGTTTGACACCCTGCGAGCTACGGCCCCGAGGATGCTGAAGCGATTTTGGTGATTCAATTGAGATAAAAATATCTCGTAACTGTATTAAAAGTTATTCACAAAGAGTCACTTTTTCTAGATGAAAATAAAGTATTTCGAAGTCTTTTATTAGTGAAGTTTTGAAACTCAATTTCATTTAAGGTCACATTTCACAACATATTTATGACATACAGTTTTATCTGAAAAACCCCGATCTTTTCAAAAAATGTCTCCGAACTTCGAAGGTTTCAAATGCTCAAATGTCTTCGTTAGTTTTCGAAAATTCAACTAATGATCCTAGTTTTTATCAAGCATGAAATAGCGTTTTTTTTTCCACATTTCTAGTGAAAATCACAAGGTATAAAAAAAACCTACTTTTGAATGAAATTGAGAATTTTTTGAAGGATTTAGAATTGATAGCTATAGCTATTTATTTTAAAACATGCGTTATATGTATATTTTTCCTATGGATGAGCTGTGGAACTGTCGAAAAATGATTGCTGACGCGTGGCTGACGCAGTGCTGACGTTCGTAATAACCTCTGATTGGCCAACACACTCGCTTGCTATTGGCTAAAATGCTTGCAAAAAATGTACTGGGCACCATGCTTGGGATCGAACCTCGGACACTGCTAAAGGCTTTGACCACCGCGCTATCAGCGCGAATTATTTAATCAGCAAATAATTTAAACTCGCTCATCCTAATTCCCGTCAGTCAAGTGGACGTCGCGCGAAGGGCCGCCATTTTAAATTACGTATCACCTGTCAGCTGCAAGCGACACCTATGTTAATTCACTAGTGTGTTTATACGTTTATTGGCACACAGTGGAAAATGCATCTGCTAAATCATTCAGAATGTGACGTAAATCACTTATCACAAATAGTTTTGAATTTTCTGTCTGTAATTATTTCGAAATCTTCAATCTGGCTCTTATGGAGCTTGCGAATTGCGATGACTTGAACGATAGCGTAAGTGAAATACATAAAAGTTTTTTAAATTGCCTTTGGAATGGCTGAACCGATTTTTTGACAAGAGTTTAATGGGCAGTTATAAGCTGTAAAAGGAATAACATATGCTACATTTTAGCCGGGACATAATGAACTTTCCTACGTATTAAAATAAAAACATTTGTTAATGACAATAACATAGTAGGTACAAATTGATGCTGTTCCGTTTCTTACGTAGGTTTGGCGCAGAGAGATTTCCCATGGGATTTTTAAAAACTTTAAGTGCCTACCTAAGTAAAAACTAATCTTATCTAAGTACCTACAATATAATTATGAAACACTACCGATAATCTTTGGACATAGTCACAAATGCAAGCCAGAACATCTCGCTAGTTTTAGCTGAAGAAAAAATATTCCAATTATTATTATCAGTCGTTCAATATGAATATTTATCAATGCATAACGGATATCCAATCCATCGCGACTCACAGCCTTCGAACAATACAAACAATGATACTAATTATACTAGATATGCCGTCGATCATCAAAAATAAGTTCCCACCCACGAAAGCGAAACTGTTAGTGAGAAACCAATGTGAACATCATCGACCGATATATTCAATTTAATTCAATTTATTCGCAAATGTTGAGTATATTAATCTATAGTACTTCAACCTGCCAGATAGAACAGCATACGAAATTTTACATAACAACAATGTCCAAAGTATTTCTACACAATTAATCACAATATTAAAAAAAATCTAACAAGTAATTCCAAATTAATACAATGTTAAAGATATGTAATTCTAATAAATTCATAAATCGACGCTAAAACTGCCACTTCAGCTTTAAAATTCGATGTGCTATAAAAAAAGAATGCGAATCGAAAAAAGAAACCAAGTAGAGGTCAAAGTTTTTGAATATTTCTCGTAGCTGATTTTGACGACCTCCCTAGCGCAGTGGTGAGCGCTGTGGTCTTATAACTGGGAGGACTCGGGTTCGATTCCCGGCGGGGCAATTTGAAAATTTATAATTTCTAAATTGTCTCTGGTCTGGTCTGGTGGGAGGCTTTGTGCGTAGCTATTTACCACTCTACCGTCAAAGTTGTGCCGCCAAGCGATTCCGGCACGATAGCGTGTAGAAACCGATTAGGGGTATGGGTTGAATGTACACTGCTATACCCCTTCCTAGTCAGCCCTCTAGCATCTTAGACTGCATTATCACTTAGCATCAGGTCGGATCGCAATCAAGGACTATCTTTTTATTGAAAAAAAAAAGCTGAGAACTAATTTTTCACCAGACACTTTTGATTTTGTATAAGACTGCAAGTCTTGTACTTTATGTATTGATCGAAATAGCCTCTCAGTCGACCGTAACGTTGCGCTTACGACGTAATAGGGTAAAATATCAACGGTAATATGCAAATTAATGCATTACGCTTGTAATTATGGTAAAAACTTTATAGCTAGGTTTGTACATATAAGGAAAAGCGGTTGCAACTGCAACTTTTATTATTTATTCTTAATTAATTAGATAAATGGATACAATTAAAATAATAATTGATTTTATATTTAAATACATACGAGTTAGGGGTTCTATGTAAAACAATTAAATGTACCAATTATCCACTACAAACGTAAAAATTCTTTCTACAAAACCGACTTCAAACGTCACTACAAAGTATATCCATTGTGCCTATATTTGAAGAGTTCCCTTGATTCCTCCAGGATCCCATCATCAGATCCTGACCTGATAACAATGGCAAACCTGGGAAGTATACCCTTTCAAACAAAAGAAAGATTTTCTAACACGGACCAGGCGTCTTCAAGTTCTTTTGCTGCGTGATTGAAAGACAAACTAACAAACAAACACACTTTCGCATTTATAATACAAGCTGATACCCGCGAATTCGCTCGCATTGATTGAAGTTTGTTAATTCCCGGATGAACTGTCCTATTTTCTGGGATAAAAAGTTTATGTGTTATTCCAGACTATAACGACTCTCTGTGCCTTTCAGCCAAATCGGTTCAGTCGTTGCGGTGGGATTAACAAACATCCTTCCATCCATCCATTCATACATACATCCATATTTTCACATTAATAATATTGGTAGGATTAAGAACGATTGCAAATCGCTGAAAGCTATAAGGGAACCGAGATCGTGTTCTGTGAAGATCCTAGCTGGAGCTCTACATCTATGTGGATAGTGTTGAAAAGTTAGTAAAATAAGTTTGATAATCATTATGCGAATGGCAGTTAATTTAACACAAATATGACTTAATTTTTGATTATACGGCCGTGTGGGCTTTAATAAAAAATGAAATCTTCACAAACAGTATTGCTTTGACATGTTTTTAATCAGAGACGTGAGCGACGGCTCATATTAATCACGAGTGTCACGGATATTTTAATTAAGGCCTTATTATTAAAAATTCAGCGCCGAATTAACTGCAATTTTCGAACGAAAGCTTACACGGGGGCCTTTACTCTCGACGACAATTTGGCCGACGCGACCCGGACGTGCCATAAGTTGTATGGCTCTATAGAATTCTAGAGTCACTTTAAACATTACACTGTGAGCTAACACATATGCACAAAAAATACGGCATGGCATGATCGCCATATTAAAATCCATGTTATAATGTCCTTCAGACCGAATTTCGGCCTATCTTAACTAGCTTACAAGTGTGTAAACACAAGATTAGTAGCGTATCTAAACCGTCAACTTCCTAAGTTCAGGCTTCTACTGAGAAATACCTACTTGACAGATAAACCAAATAACCTTTTATTGGATCCGCAGCCTAACAAGCTAGCAAGTAGACCAATAAGCAGTAATTAGTATTAACTGACAGTTTTCTCTTTAACTAAATGATCAAATATAGCAAAAAATCTTATTGTATTTGGTTGTTACACACCCTAACATCGGCTGTAATTTTTTGCTAATAATTTTCGATATAAGAACATGACGTTTCTATACCGTTTTTAGAGTAAGTAAATAATATAGACATTAACATAACATGTATGTAGCAATGATTAAACTTTCGCAGTTAGAATTAAACTGAGTGACGACCAATAAACTCTGTTCTACCATGTCGTGGTCGTATCGTGGTAAATAAATAGCCAGATATCAATATCCGTCAATATCCAGGTAATGAGGGGTCGGTAATTAAATGTCGTCTGTCAAAGCGTTCGCCGTGTCAAATTGTATGTGTATTCAAAATGGCGGCGGTGACGTCACGCGTTGAGGCGCCCGCGATAAAAGCGGATTTACTTTATTTCGCAGTGACGTGACGATTTAAGCCCTGATTTAAAATATTGACAGCATTAAATATAAATAATAGCACTTAATACTTAAGTGATTGAGGAACGCCGACGTTCCCTTCAGGGATTTCATGACTAAGTTCAACCATCGATAACTCAAAAAGCATAGTCATTTTTAGTAAGCCCCATCAAAGGCGTAATTATATCAATACCAGTACAGAAAATCCTACTATCTTATTATTACTATATATATGCGAAAGTTTGGATAGATGCATGTTTGTTACTCAATCACGCCGCAACAACTGAACCGATTTGGCTGAAAGGCACAGAGATAGATTATAGTCTGGAATAACGCATAGGCTACTTTTTATCCCGGAATTTAAAAAACCTTTGAGTCTAACATAAGGTACTCCAACTGAGCAAACTAAATAATTACTAATTCTTTGTTGAGCATTCTTTGTTGAACATTGATGACTGCCCAAGATGAATCTCAGTGTTCGGCAGAAGGATCGACACTATAACGCAGTTATTTTTTGACACTGCGTAACTAGGTAGTATCTTAGTAAATTAAAATGTCCCCTGAGATACGCAAGGTAACTATTAAACTAATTGTACTAAGGTGTAACTATTAAAAATATTCCGACCTTTCTCAATAATTCCGCCTAAGATTGATTGGGAGAGATCGCTTGAGCGATAAGACGGCCTTGGCATGCTATAATTAAGTACTAGGTTAAGTTTATTTATTCTTTATTTGTATACATTGTGTGCGATCAATCAAAATAGGTACTTGAAAACATGATAACTTAATTAATATTCAACAATTTGAAAAGTCTTTTGTGCAATAGTAAACTAATTTTACTGAATCGTTTGAACAACTTATCAAATTAACGTTAACGTTAAGTACCATAAATACTACTAATACGACATATTACTTACGACATGTGAAGCCATGACGTTTACCTAAAAGTAAATAATACTAATTCTGGACACAGGAACTGATCACAGATGTTATTAATAACAAGAGAAGCACTCGACTGCGATCTCAGCTGATGGTAAGTGACGATGCAATCTAAGTCGGCAGTAGGCTAACTTGGAAGGGGGTATGGAAGTTTTAATTAAACCTATATAGATTTACCCCTAATCACTTGAAGGTAGGGTGGTTGAACTAGCCAAGGCCAAAGCTTCGCAGCCACATATTTTAGAGTACATATATCTGTGTTCGCAGCATACAAAATCCTTAATAATATTACATGATTTTTTGTTTGTTGGTTTGTCCTTTAATCACGGAGCAACGGAGCGACGAATCGACGTAATTTTACATGGATATAGTTGTGTAGTGACATAGATTACCATTTTAATTCGGAAAAAACAGAGGGTTCCCGCTGGATTTTATAACTCTACCTTATGTTAACTTTAACTTTAAAAATCACGCTCAGGGCTGAAGATCCTGAATAATGAATTTCGTACCTCGTATGTACGTATATGTACGCTATAATGTACACATAATTCACGCACAGTACAGAAGATTTATGCGCCAATAAATATGTCACTCAGTGTAGAGTCGGCCGCGTCTTAGGATGGTGATTGATTGGTTATGAATATGACATGACAGATATACGGCGTGTTGAAATTGTACCGGCGCTATTTTAATTTGGTAAACGGCTGCCTATTAGGTAGTTCATTAAACTCGTACAGGACTTCACGCTTAACGGAATGAGGAACTTAATTAATTTGTTTGACAAACCCTACTAATATTTAACGAAGGTGTGTTTGTTGTTGATTTGTCTTTCAATCAAGCAGCAACGGATTGACATATTACAGTTGAGAATTTGGACATTGACATACTCTACTTTTTATTTCAGAAACTCAAAAAGTTCTCGATGTATAGACACAGTCGAGGGCAAAAGCTAGTTAAAAATAGTAATGGGCTCGTAGTTTTTGTCAATTTATTCTAGACTGCACACGACTTCGTATGCGTGGATTGAGGGTTTTTAATTCCGCGGGAACTCTAATTTTCCGGGATTAAAATAGCCTATGTGTTATTCCAGACTATAATCTATCTGAGTGCCTTTCAGCCAAATCGGTTCAGACGTTTCGGCAAGGTTGAGTAATAAATATCCATCCATCCATCCATCCATCCATCCATCCATATACTTAACCAAAGTTGCACATTTATAATATTAGTAGGATAGTCCTTAGTATTGCGATACTGAAAATATATCGCATAGTGTAAATAATGAGTGGCGACGAAAGTACCCTCATTGTAAACATTTCGCAAGACATTGCACAAGCAATAGTGCGGGCGCAATAAAAACAATGCAAGTCGCCTGAATTCCCCAAACTGTGACAAAAGGCGACAAAGCAACGCCATAATCAATGGGGCTTTATAGGCTAGGAGATAGTCAGCCCTCAGTCTAACGAATTCATACACATTTCACTCTTTCAGACGTTTATGTGAATATCGACCAACAACAGGCGACACAAAATGATTCAATTATTATCTCTAACTTTTACATAAAACTTTTATCTTATTCAGTGGCAAAAATACCTAGCTTATAATTTATGGAATAAAAAATCCAGTCTCTAAATATTTATTTTAAATCGTTTCAAGTATAATAAAATTATTAAAATTGAAAGTTTTCACGAATTTTTGGCTTGATTTCACATAACCACTTTATACTTAAACATATCAAGGTTTTATGTTATACTAGCTGATATCCACGACTTCACCCGCGTGGATTGAGGTTTTTGTTCCCGCGGGAACTCTCTTATTTCACGGGATAAAAGTAGCCTATGTGTTATTCCAGACTACGACCTTTCACCCAAATTGATTCAGCCGTTCTGGCGTGATTGAGTAACAAACATACAAACTTTCGCATTTATAGTATTAAATAGGATAGGATTAATAGGATAATAGAATTATGCGTTTAAAGGTAAGGTTTATGTGTTTAAGCCCTTTAAAAAAACAGCTGACTGACTCTCAGTGCATTAGCAATGCACGTTTTGCTTATGAAAAATATTCGTTGACGCCTTTATGGGCCTTTCTCGTCGTAGTACAAAAAGGTTTTGGGGATGCAATGGTACGTGTAATTTACGATGGCTCTGTGATTTAGTGCAAATAGTGTAACAAGAGACATAATTAATTTAAGATTTACGATACTTATATCTAATTCTAGATAATATTATAGGATTCTGAAAAAAAACTGAACCCTAAATCACTTTGTTGTCCATCTGTCCTCATACAACGGCTTTAGATACTAAGTTAATACTGAATACAAAGGTCAACGGACTCTTAATGCTCTGACAAGTTTCTAGTTTATATAGGTAACCTATAACTATGTCAGTATGTCTGTTACCTTTTGATGACTAAGCCTCTGAACTAATTTTAGAAAAATTGTGCAAGGAGATAGGTTGTATTCTGATAAATAACACAGCTATAGCTTTTTTACCCTCGGTAATTTCAATAATCGTGAACTCACTTATTAGACCCACTGACATATTATAATTCGCAGATATCAGCCAGTTTTCCATATGAGAGAAAACAGAAATCGCGAATTAAAACCCACTTCCATATCAACAACTTTCAAGCAACCAAGTACCAACTAGGCCGACCGGGCAGTACCTACGCACTTATAAAACAAACTTAATTCCAGTACAGCTTTGGGAAAACCGCCTCTAACACCGGGTATTAAGTTTGATGAAAACTGTAAGTGCAAAATTGCATTTGCATATGAAAATATAGCATCTCGCAGGCGCATTACAAAATGAGGCAGAATTATGATGGATGCTGATGCCTCGTTTCTCGCTTAATAAGACGAGATTCTGCTTCGTGAAAACACTAACGAAATTGCAGTCTATTTTAATGAATACAAAGTTGAATTTTGTATAGCAGGTGACGTGGAATCAATCGTAGACGTTATAAGACTTTTAAGTAAAACAAACAAAAGGGAACTCTTTTTTAATACTGTTAAGGTTGTAAATTAAGAGTTTAGGTGACACTGTGGAATCAATCGGAGGTCGTATTAACGCTACAAAATGATTAGTACAAAAGGTAACTCTATGTAAATGGAAACAGGGTTGCAATTCAAATGATAGAAGATGCTGAATCAATGTCAGACTCGAGCGCAAGTGTATGCGAAATTAATACAGTACTAGCGGTGTACGGTTACGGGTTTAATTCTGTTATGAGACAGACAGCCCTGGCGTGGATGACATTCCTAGTTTTAACCGATTTCAAAAAAAAAGATAATGAAAGTTATAATACCAACAGAATCTTTGCACAACAGAATAAAATACTTAAGACAAAAAACTTAAAAACAGTAAACAGTCGTGTAATAACCCGTTTAGAGCTTAAAAGACCTGATATTAAGTGCAACTAATCTAATCTAATACTGTACGACCATATTATAAACGCGAAAGTTTGTAAGTATGGATGGATGGATGTATGTTTTACTGAATCACGCCGCAACGATTGAAGCGATTTGGCTGAAAGGCACAGAGATAAATTATGGTCTGGAATAACACATAGGCTACTTTTTATCCTGGAAAATAAGAGAGTTCCCGCGGGAATTACAAAACCTCAATCCACGCGTACGAAGTCGCGGGCATCAACTAGTAATTTCTAAGGTGCTGGTGACAAAACTACAGATACATAATATACAATTATTTATTACAAAATTGATCTACGCGGATGAAGTCACAGGTAAGAACTAGCCGCGTCTAAAACTATCAAAGATACTACAAAGTGCATGTAGTAACTTTCATCCGCTCAGACACGCACCGCTGTAATAAACTACTAATTTCATTTGACATTAGCCAATTCATGAAGAAAATTTATTAGACGATCCTACAATGAGATAAGTATAACTAGATAGTGATTTAGATTGATATGCCTTGGCTGTGGTTATCTTTTAATAGAACGACTGAAGTTTATGCAAAATAGATGCAACCATTTTCTCCAGACCGAATTTCGACCATGGCAGCAGATTTAAAAGAGACTACTCAACAAGCTGGAGATATTATAGTGCATATAAGTCTGTGCTAGAACACAGTTTGCACTCTATGCTTCAGTTTTATTTGGCTGATGAGACTACAGCCTGACGAAGACATAATTACCATACTTCTACTTAATATTATAAATTCGAAAGGTTGTAAGAGTGGATTTATGGATGAATGTTTGTTACTCTTTTACGCAAAAACTACTCGATGGATTTGGCTGAAATTTTGAATAGAGATAGATTATTTTTTTATTTTTTTTATTCGATGACAAGATAGCCCTTGACTGCGATCTCACCTGATGGTAAGTGACGATGCAATCTAAGATGGTAGCGGGCTAACTTGGAAGGAGTATAGCAGTGTAAATTCAACCCATACCCCTAATCGGTTTCTACACGCCATCGTGCCAGAAAGCTAAATCGCTTGGCGGCACGTCTTTGATGGTAGGGTGGTAACTAGCCACGGCCAAAGCCTCCCACCAGACCAGACCAGAGACAATTAAGAAATTATAAATTCCTAAATTGCCCCCGCCGGGAATCGAACCCGAGACCTCCCAGTTATAAGACCACAGCGCTCACCACTGCGCCAGGGAGGTCGTCGATTATAGATTATACTCTGGATTAACACATAGGTGCCTTCATTCGCGTAGATTAAGGTTTTTAATTTCCACGCGAACTCTCTTATTTTCCGGTATAAAAAGTAGCCTATGTGTTATTCCAGACTATAATCTAACTCTATGCCTTTCAACCAAATCGGTTTAGTCGTTGCGGCGTGATTAAGTAACAATCATCCATCCATCCATCCAAACATTCGCATTTATTAACAAAATAATAGGATCTAAAAATAACTATGTTGACAATTACCTATGCCATTCGCGTCGAACAAACAACAAAGTTAAGCCAAGAGATAGCTTGTACCTGAGAAAGAACATAGGTATTATTTACCTACTACCTTTTATATAGGAAATCAGTGTACATACCCAGGGTATGACCGCTGTACACTCTAAAATTAGACCTGTCTTCCCACCACTTGCCATATGGTTCTACCCGGCACTTAATCTTTGACACACACTCAGTAATACATCTGTGACATGATACGTGGTGGAATCAGACCCAATTACTCGCGCACGTACTCTCAGACGGACGGACGGACGGACGGCGCGGAGCGAAGGCGAACTTATGAGTTATTTATGAAGATCTCTGCGGAATCCGCGCCGCAGTTATGGCCGCGATAATGGCAGATCGTTAGCTGGAACAGCCAGGTATTAGCGAGATGAACATTGAGTCGGGCTGCTTGGATTTATATTGACTGTACCTATACAAGATTGCTTCAAGTACACGATGCTATCTTGTGGCAAAATGTGACCTTACTAGCTGCTGCCCGCGATTTCGCACGCGTGCATTGAAGTTTTTAATTGCCGTAGGAACTCTTATTCTCCGGGATAAAAAGTAGCATGTGTTATTTCAGACTATAATCTATCTGTGTGCCTTTTAGCCAAATCGGTTCAGTTGTTGTGGCGTGATTGAGTAACAAATATCCATCCATGTACTTCCAAACTTTCGCATTAAAAATATTAATATGATAGCCCGAAAAAAAAAATAAGAAATCCTAGAGCTATAAGAAATCGAAATATTTCGACTTTGTAACCATCTTGAAACCTCAATAGCTCAACGGGTAGAAAGTCGGCTCAAATCCTTATAAATTCTTACTTCCTTACTAACATTATACATGCGAAAGTGTGATGGTTTGTCTTTCAATCACACATCAACGGAGCAAAGGTTCGACCCTTAGAATATATTTGTCAGATTTTTTGCATATGTACCTAAAGACAGGATTTCTCCGTCACTTTTTATTATAGAAAATTCGCGCGGGATTTGAAAAACCTAACTCCACACGAATGAAGTTGCGGGCTAACACTAGAATCTAGATAGTAGCAGGTAATAAATAAAAGTTATTAACGTTAGCCGTCATCGTAGTACTGACATAAACAAATTGTTAAAAATGTGCAAAATATTGCCTTATACGTCTTAATTTATTAAAGAACACACAACAATTACGCTGTACAGTTGAACTTTGTTTACAACCGCGTTGACGTGGCGCGGACTGCTCGTATTAATTACGTTTTACTATAACTGGGCCGAAAGGGGAATAGCAGCAAATTACAGGATACAATACACACCTGCCCCTGGGCTGTAAGTTTTGACAGGGGCGCGATAAAAATGTTGTTTTTAATTTGTAATTAAGTCTTGTCCTTGACTAAAATGTTTGCTACTAGTTTTTATTTAAGACTAGTTGATGCCCGCAGCTTCGCTCGCGTGGATTTATTTTTTAAAAATAATGTCGCGGGGTTTCTTTGACTTTCCGGGATAAAAAGTAGCCTATGTCACTCTCCCGGTCCTCAACTATACCCATGCAAAAGATCTCGTCGATCCGTTGCTTTGTTGCGGCGTGATTGAAGGACAAACCAATAACCAACAAACAAACAGACTTTCGCATTTATAATATTAGTAGGATTTTTCAATCATTTCGAAATCTATACTACGATCCTAGATACCCAGATCCTTCAATTTTATTTAACATACTTAGCTTGAACATTTTTGGACAAAATGTAAACAAAAGCTTTGGCTATGTCAGAGGATAAAAAAGCCCCTTCTGTTCTCAGTAGTGCTGTTGATGGGTTGCTCATGGCTACACCTCAGAGTCTGGAGGTGAATTTGAGAGGTGATCTTTAATTGCCAGCACATTAAGATGACAGGAGCGAGCGCGGCGCAGCAGCCAGCGGTTCAGTGACCGCGCACAATTGAGATTCATCTGTGACAGGCAGCTCCGTCACTAAGGGCCGTGATTCATGGCCAATCAGCTGTCCTGTCTGTTTGTCACCGCTCTATTGATGGGCTTTTTGACTCCCAAGTTCAAAGTCAGATGCGCTTTACGTGAAGATTTATAAAATAATTAATATTTATAGGTATATATTTTTATGGCAATTAAGGTCCACTTGGTGGTACAAAGAAAATTATAAACAGAATGATTCAATAATATTTTTAATTTAAATTAATTTATTAAAAATTATGTAAAAATGTCACAAAATGTTGTTTTGATAGAAATAAATAAAAAATCTTTTTAAAAATCGACTTCAAACGCTTACTCACTATGAAGTAGGAATATTTATTTTATACACTAACGTTGAAATCGGGCGGGCCTAAACAATGAACTTAAAATAATAAGTACCTGCCCCAAAATAATAGTTTTTTTCATAATTTTATTATACGGTCGCGCGTCGGCGTAATTAATATGTACCTACAGCCTTGCCAAATTACAGCTCTTTTACAGCACTTTAGTACCAATAGTCTCTGCTAGACTACGCACAGACGGGCAGACGGACGGACTCGGCAAAACTATACAGTGTTCCTTGTAGTTTTACTACGGATCCCTAAAAACATTACCCTCGGAAGGCATCCGGGTAAAAGTGCATGTTCGTTTAAAACAGAATGATATCTAAGGGCCCATCCGTACTCACAATAATGTGAGCCAATCACGAAACCATCGCTATATAAAAATTTCAAAGCGGATCGCAGTATAGGAATCATAAACATCGGGTGATTTTATCGTTTTGAAATACGGTAATGCGGGGAGCGCCGCGGCTCAATCATAACTTTGCGACTAATGTCAGCCGCGACATCGGCAGCTGATTGGTCGGCGACACTAAATTATGCGACAGTAAAGTTTTTACGACTCCAGATAATGCCTTTTTGCCGATACAAGTTTGCCGATTAATCGTATGCCATCTCGGCCGCATTTGCGTTTATTACAGACATATCGCTACGTGCGTTATTCGAAATAGGCAGATTATTGATAGCGTTGCTTAGCCAGCATACAGTTCAGAAACGCACGAAACAGTTGTGTGTACAATGTGTAAGTCAGTCGACATCGGTGAGTAGAAAAATAGGCTGTAGCAACATTGAATTGAATTGAAGGAGGAATATAGAGGAGAAAACAGCTGCCTGCTGCATAGCATACAACATTGTGTTGTAGTCATCGATGAATCAAACAGTTTGATAATTTACATAAAAAGAAATCTGATTTTAATTAAAACTAAACTATGCACACATTACTGTGGAAAGGTGGAATAAATGGAAAAAGTAACCCATGTAAGTTAACTAACTAATTGAACTGTTGAACTATAGGGAATAATATGCTATGGATTCGTTCCACAATATTAAGGACACAATTGTATCATCATCTACCTCTGGGAGAGAGAACATGCGAAGAGGTGACGATGAGTCTCGGGAACGGGCATTAGTTTCAAGTTTTGTTTAGTCAACTATAATTATAAATATTAAAGTAAGTACTTACCTGCAACAATAATAGAGAGTTTAACTGCCCCCATCACATTATTTTAACTTCTATGCCTAAACCGTAATACACGTAAAATCACGTGAGATAGGTACTATAAAGGTTGCCAAACTGTATAATTGCTAAACTGAGATAAATAGAGCACTAAAGCCTAGGCAAGGTTAACATCTAAACAGCGCTATAAAAGTCAAAATGATTAATCTCTTGATAAGTTCTAGTAAGTAAATTATATTAAATGCTGAAATATTAATCTCTTCGTAATCGAAGATCTCCTGAGTAAACTCACCTTTTACTTGGTAAGAGAAAAACCTCGCAACATCGTACTTAGTACAACCATCAACAAACAGTACGGCTAAAATTTGTAATGCCCTACGGGCTTCCGTTTTTCAAACTAACTACAATTAGGGAATAGGCATTTTCTGGGCAAGCGTGCTCCATCTTAGGCTGCATCTTCACTTAGCATCAGGTGTGATCACAGTCAAGTGCTAGTCTATATCCTACTATAATCTTACTAATATTATAAATGTGAATGTATGTGCGAAGTGGATGGATGTTTGTTACTCTTTCACCCCACAACGAATGGACCGATTTGGCTGAAATTTGGAATAGAAATAGCTCATATCCAGAATTCACACATAGACTAGATTTTATCCCGGAAAATGAAAGAGTTCCTGCGGGGACCAAAAAACCCTGAATCCGCGCGGACGTAGGTACTAGCGGGCATCTAGTATTTAAAAAAATATTATTGTTACTAGGTCCATCCACCTAATTTGAAAAAGACGCGCGATCCACTAACACTTCACGCTGAACCCGTATTTAATGCTAAATAATTTTAATTAAACTCAGCTATTAGGAGGCCGTATAAAAGTTTATTGGTTTATTGACGTGGCCTCTCAATTCGCATCGGCTCGGAATGATGGCCGCCGCGAAGTGGACGGAACGCGACTATAAAATCTTTAAATGAATAAGAATTAAATCGGTTACAGTAAAAACGGATGTTTATTAGAGGTACGCACCGATGTCAGGTAACGATGTGGTGTCATGAGGGTGGCGCTCGTAAAATTTGCGACAGTTTACGAGGTAGGTAACATGTGCTTACTTGTAACTGAAACATAGAAAGCTATTTAAATTGTCCCCTTGCACGAAATTCCATTTTTCTTCAAACCTCTTGGCTATCTACAGAGCCTCCTGCGATCTAGGACGTAGTCTATTCCATCCATTTCTCAGTCCATCAGCGTTCACGTCAGCTTCTTGACGTCTTCAGAGCTCTTTTTTTATTGGATGATGCAATATAACTGCAATCTTACCTGATGGTAAGTGACGATGCAGTCTGAGATGGTAGCGGACTAACTTGGAAGTGGTATGGCTAATAGGTTTCTAGACGCCATCGTGCAGGAACGCTAAATCGCTGGGCATCGCTCTACCTAGCTCGCTCCTCTTACACTACGCTTACCAATTTGATATAGGTATTTTATATTAATTCTTCCGTTAATACGATATGTTCAATCTTTATTTGGGCTAGTTGGAGATATTGGTCTGGCTGCAAGGAGTCATGATCCTACCCTAAGTTAGATAGGCATTAGAATATAGACCCCACGACTACTCTGTCAAGATTGACCGATTGAGCAAAAGAAGACATTCTTCTGCTACTCAATCGGATAAACAACCAAAAATAACTCCTTCATAAACAGTAAACGACATGGACTCCTGAAATCACAAAACGCAGCACATGGGCCCAAATCAATAGAGAAATCCGCAAACACAAAAGGTGTGCAAAAAAAAACTCCACGCGACGAACAATGTGTAGAACAAAAAAAAAAAAAGTGCGCAAGAACAAAATATAACTCGTCTCAGTCAGAGCGCAGAGCGGGCGAGCGGTCGTTTTTTCCAGCGCTATCTTCATATCCGGCGTGTGCAGAACCTCCGCAGTCTGAAAACATTGCCTTCACGTGACGCCGTAGGATTTGACAGCCGTGGTTCACGCGCCCGACCGAATACGACTTAAGGCTCTACTCACACGCGCCACGGAACCGTGGTCATTGATAGGGTTGTCTACTTTTTGTACATGAAATAAAATGGTTGAAGAACAAAAACAATAATGTCCAAAAAAATGTCTAGGTCAGTCAGTTTTGATCCTATTCCCTAATAATATATGGTCTTTGATTAAACTAATGATTTGATGTAAGTGACCTCAATTAGAGCCCAGAGCGAGCGAATGTTGTTTTTTCAAGCGCTATCTTCATATTTGGTGTGTGTAAAATTCGTAGGATTGACAGGCGTGGCTCACGCACCCGACCGAATGTGGCTTTAATGTGGAATTCATTAAGGAGAGATTATTACGATTATTATAGAGACACGTATTTGACAACAAAGTATTGTCAAACCCAGTTTTCCAATTGCATTTTCAATCGCAAATGTGATGATTTTCTTAGGCACTGGAAATATCAAAAATAGAGAATAAGTATTTTTTTTAATCAACTGTACATAGTCGCTCTATAAAAAAAATAAAGTTTATTTTAATAGTGCTCGAGCTGTTTTGATGACTGAGCATAGTATCCGCTACTAGATCCTTGTTGGAAAACGTGGCACGCGTGCGTTATCCTTTACGCAACACGTTAGTTGTCTTTATCTAAAGACTGCAAACAATCTTGACAGCGTTTGACGCGCGGCGAAAACGTGCACACGGCGAAAAAAGGGGAGGGAAAGAGTTTAATGAATGCGACGCCGGGGTGTGCACTTTTCTTCATTAGCTGTGCTGAGCTAAACTGGCGCTGTTCACGACCAAATGCGCCGTGAATGTTTTTTTTTATACCTTTTTGTTTATTGGATAGAAGCAGGCGTTACTTTGCGGAATCTACAAAAGGGAAAGTTGACTGACTGACTGACTGATCTATCAACGCACAGCACAAGCCACTGGACGGATCATGCTGAAATTTGGCATACAGATAGCTACTATGACGTAGGCATCCACAAGACATGATTTTTGAAAATTCAACTCCTAAGGGGATAAAGAAGGGGCTTAAAAAAATCGAACTTAACGTGAGCGACGCCGCGGGCAAAAGCTAGTTCCATGATAATACTAAAAGAAAGAGCTTGCTCTAATCCGCCAAACTAGAAAAAAACTGTATGGCAACACGCACCGCCCGCGCTGTACGCCACCGTCGCTTCTTCAGAATAGAAGAAACGCAGGAACAACACGACAACAACACGTAGCGCCACACAAACTCCTTCAACACTCGATGTACGTTTCGCTTCGACACAGGACCAGCATCAGGAGATCTTGACTCCACAGTCCACAATAAAATTGCAGTGACGATTGCACAAAATTGTTGGACTTCGAAACTACTGAACGAAGCAATGTGCCCAAAACACATAGTGGCTATAGTCACTTCCTGCGTCGTAACCAGCAAGACAATAGTTACATAACTTACTCGCAGTCTAGATACAATATTCAATCACTACCAAATAGAGACTGCACGTAAACAGACAGATGTATCGGACAGTACATTACTTAGCGACGCTGTACAACCAACACATACATTAATGTAACGTTTATACATACAAGCGATTTTGGTTCATAAACTGCTGTGAATTCATGGTCATAATCGCTTGTGCGGATTCGGGCATTTTGCGAGCTGTACATAGGGTTGCCAGAAATTGAGATTTGTGTGGATCGTCCCAATGTTTCGTGTTGTCTCGAATTCCAATAAAATAACAAAGTTTTCAACAAACAGTGCAGTTGCTATTCTCTACTGCCCAAGGTACTTACTCAAATTACGTATGCTTCAGAAGAACATTATTATTACTAAATGTTTTTCATACAAGAACTGTCAAGGTGACCTTTTATGAAATATTCGTAGTCGTAGTACACTTTACATCACAGTTTACTTTAGAATAAATGTCAGGCGATATAAAATGCCTTGAATTGATTAAAAGAAAACTTTCTCAGTTCGTGTAGGGCATAGGCAGCAATACAAAACCGATGGTCGTTGGGATTCCAAGGTGCTGGAATGGCGACCTCACACCGGAAAGCGCAGTTGATGAGTTTCAGTGAGCCGCTGGATAAAGGCGGTGCAAGATCGAGATGTGGAAGTCCATAGACTAGAGACAGATGTCTAACAGTGGACGTCTATCGATTGATAAAGAAGACCTGAGTGTGTGTCGATATTGTTGTCAATAAAATAAAATCCCGAAAGTGTCAGACACTTGTAAGTTTTGTCCGGAATAGCAGATCACCTGGCAACCCTAGTTGTAGGTACACTACGCCGTATCTGAAAATAAGAAATTGCATTTCAAATCTCTGGTTATCGACGAGTAGAATCGGACAGACGACGTACCTGCCGATACCGGCAGCCGAACTGATAGGATGGACCGCCTTTGTCATATTATGAGCTTGCTTAAACCCTTTTAGATGGCCCAGTCGGACCCTTTTAGGCATCGATCTGTTATAAGCCTAAATATTAGTTGTATAGTAGTCCTAGCCTCTAGCATACAGTTATAATCATTTTTATGGGTCAATAGTCAGATTAGGGAAAATCCAGAGATGAAGGGTCGATTGAGCGGTTGGTAGTGTAGGGTTAGGTGGAGGGGAAAAGAACGAGACGACGCTCACCCACGCGATGGACGGGTTTGGTCAAAAAGGTGACCCAGACAATTATGGTGGAGTGCTCCCACAATGCCACTAACCGTCAAAAGTGGAGGAGCGTCGCGCGGGAGGCGATGCGAGAGAGAGATTATGCCTGTACTGAGTTCTGCTGGTTTTGCATTCAAAAAGGATCATTTGACCAAACAGTACCTCCAAATATTTCAGGAGCATACACACAAAACTCTCCGTCAAATATTGTACCTATTTGCTCCAACTTGTTAATATTTTCTTAGGAAATTTTGATACATTTTGTAGAGAATGAAATTCAACCCCAATGAGACAGCAGCAGAAAACGTCACTTCCTCATCATCACGACCAATCTACTCAGTTTCTTATAGCAAAGGCATTAATGAAATTAGATTTTTTAAGTCCAAAAATTTGGTACAAATACCAGAATCCGGAATGTCTCATCACAAGGAATAACAAACTTCTTCTATTAGCTTTAGTTTTTCCGTATTGTATGCTGTGGTCATTACTAGAAGGTTGCAATTATAGGACGTATTTTGTGTAATTTTTTATGATACATATATAATACTAGCTTTTGCCCCCGCGACTTCGTCCGCGTGGAATTAGATTTTGGGGTGGAATTTTCAAAAACTGTGACACACGTACTTTTTTATTTTTAACTGAAAGCTCTAATACCAACTTTGATGGAAACAGCTTGAAAAATGACGGAGTTTCATATAAACTTCCATCCCCTATTATCCACCCCGGGGTGGAATTTCCAATAATCCTTTCTTAGTGTGCGCCTACGTCATAAAAGGAACCAACTGTAAAAATTTCAAGTTTCTAACTTCAATAGTTTAGGCTGTGCGTTGATATCTCAGTCAGTCAGTCAGGACTTTGAATTTTATATATTATATAGATTGTGAACCAAATAATAATCCAAATTAAAAAAAAAAACTTATTTTGCTATAATCTTACAAACTATGGTGGATATAGTAAAATTTTGTTTCTTGCGCCTATCACGGATTTTGGCCTCCTATCCAACGTCGACAGCGTCGAATACATCATTCAGAACGGCCTAGTTCAAAGACAAGTTGACAAAATTGAGTACCGCCTTTGGACTTAGAATTTAGGCACTCCATAGATGAAAAAAATCTCTAGGCATCCCTGAGAATTTCCTAGCCAGATTTGCTTTAACCGAAAACACATTGAAATCAAATAATATTCTATTCATGGAAAAAATAATCATACTTTTCATACTTACATCTACTTATAATTTCCGAAGGAACTCTCTCATTTTCCGGGATAAAATCCGGCCTATGTGTTATTCCAGACTGTAACATATTTTTGTGCCCAGCCAAATTAATTCAGTCATTGAGGCGTGATTGAGTAACAAACATCCATCCATCCATCCAAACAAGTATTTATAATATTTGTAGGATGGGTTAGTCTTAATATAGGTACCTACTCATAGGTATAGTAGTTACTTAAACGCAGTAGTGAGACATCGCTTCAGATTTGGAACTACAAAGATATTAAGGAGTAATAGGTACATAGAAGAAATAAACGAGTTTAACAGCTGGAATTGATAAGCTACTTTTTTGAAGTCGATTAAAACGTGCCTACCAATATTTGTAGTTGCCTACACTTCGCGAGCATATTCGTGCGGACTTCATTAAAGCCATCGCCAACTAATTCGGTATCTGAACGTAATTATAATCAAGGTGCGGGACCTCACACACGCTTAATTAACAGCTGTCGATTTTGAAAAAAGGATAAAAAGGCTGGCAAAGGAAAAGGACGAAAAGGGTGGAGATAAGGTATCTGTGGTTAATGAAGCTATGCAAATTGTGTGCACCCACGCACCTCTCGGTGGTTTTTGATCTGTGCGTATTTAACTTGCCGATCGCTTTTTGGTTTGGATTTATCTAGGAGATAAGTGTGATGGTTTGATTTATTTCGTTAGATAAAAGGTTTAATGTTGGATAGATGCGATACTTTTCTCATTTCATTTTGTATTAAAAGAAATAGTGCCATACTAAATTGTAATTAAACTCAAATCATCCATAATCTTCGTGAAAAGTTTAAAGATATTAGTAGGTATACTTACAATAGCTTCACAGTATATTTATAGTTTAGGTAAGTAATATAATCTTTTTGTTAAATATTCATCTGTATAAACAAAAACGCGATACACACAATCGACTTACTAGAAAACGTCATAAACTAGCAACACCATCATGTCGCCTGCGCAAAGTGCAGAAATCTTTTGTGGGGTTGAGCGAAGGCTTATATAATATGATTCCAAAGGAATTACTAGATTTGCCACTGCACCTAAACAATGTGCAAAACTCACTACGTCCCGGTTATTGCAAAATTAATGAATTTCTTAATTACAAAGTTGCTTGTTAGAAATCGGATTGGGATTCAGCTGCCCACAAGATAGTATAATACCTTATAACAATATAATAGCTACATGATAACATTGTAAAGTTTTGTTTTGAAAAGAGCAACTGCCGAGTTTCTTGCCGGCTCTTCTCGGCCGGACTGTTTTCTGAACCTGAGCCCGAAATCTCATTTTCAATCTTCTTTCTTCTTCTTTCCTTTTGTGAATGACTGCTTTTTTTATATTCAAAAAAACTGTCACTGTCAAAACTTCAACAGCGTGGTACTACTAGTGGGATGAAAAGGTCTTATTTCCTTAGTCACTGGGTACTAAATCATACAAGCAACAACGGTGACAGCTGACAATCATCTATTGACATACAAGACATTGACAAGCTTCTAACTTGACACTTGTCACTCTTGTCCAGAGTGACAAGTGTCAAGTTATTTTTTAATGTTATTAATGAGGCAAAGGTCAATAAAAGGAACGAATTAAGTGAAATACTTTTCTGAAAATTGGTGGCTCTTAAAAATGTATCAATTAATTTAACTACAACATTTTGGGATAACTATCCATATTTACGCGTATACTAAACTTATTCTGCTTAATTTTACAATACCATTTTGGGACATCTTTTTAGCTTATATTTATTCATCTGTTCTTCAATTCGAAACGCGACGTGCATTTCAAAACACAAGCTGTTCATTGGACAGGGTGCGCTGACAATAAGAGATAACGCGATTAAACGTTTGACATTTAAATTACTTACATTTATTTGTCTTTGGCACGCAATCGTCACTGTGTTTACATTTAAACGTTATCAATACATTAAAGAGTCTGCCTTTTTGATTTCCTTGTATAGCTCCATCTAGCTAACTCGAATACACCTCGAATACCAGTTCCAAGTAGGTAGGTATCATAATAACACTAGCTTTTGCTCGCGACTTCATACAAGTTTTGAAAATCCCGCGGGGATCTTTCTTTTTTCAGGATAAAAATATTCAGGTCCGAAACTAAACTCATACCTAATATAGATTCGGTCCGTTGCTCCTTTACTGCGTGATTAAAGGACAAACCAATACAGTTTCGTATTTATAATATCCTTGACTCTTATCTCTATGCTGAAAATCTATGGAAAAATAGCCACGTGGAATGGGTGATCGTGGTCATAAATCGAAAAGCATTATTAATTTTATTTATTATTGATTGTTAACTCTACTAGAATGTCTTGCCGTTGGCGATTCTTTCGATTAAATTGAAACATCTCGCAATCGCGTATTTAAAGTATGAATTTAATAATTTATGACTTTCGATGTAAAAAAATTCTCAATGAATAATATTCGTTTCGTATCAACAAACACCATGGGTGCCGGTTAGTGAACCGATGAAGCTTTAATGCTTTGAAAAATACAAATCGCGCGTAAATTATGATTCGCTCGATCAATAACAGAAATTATAATTTCTTCATTACATTCTTTCTATTTATAGAATGACTAACACAGATATTTAAATTTTAAATTGGTGACAGAGCGGACAAATTTTAACTCATTATAAATGTATGTTTGCCATGTAATACGCACCTTTCCCACTTTAGGTTTATATAGTTTCGGTCGCTCTGTCTTCGGTGCCAACAAGGCACGTTGCCTTTACTATAAATTCGAGTTTTTTTTGTTTCGCCGCACTAAACTACCTACTATAAATAGGTAAAATAGGTATTATTACATTATACATAAATAACAGTTAAAGAGAAATAACTAAATTGTAATCAAGCCATAGAATACCCCAGTGTTTTGAAGCGATGCTTATAAGAAACCGTATCAAAACTTGTCCAGCTGTTTTTGACAAGTGCCAAACCTCTTACGCATAATATTCTTTCGTTTCTGTCTTTACGAATATTTAAAACTTTCGAATAGTAATGGTTAAATTATTATCGCTATTGAAAAATTTTATGTGAAACAACGAGCAGTGAGTTTCTGTCGTGGATAGTGGATAACAATTGTATTGCAAATGTTCCCAATAGCCGCTCTTACACTCCTGTTAAAGATCCCTAACAAACATGCGATCCATCTCACTTGCCTATTGTAGGTTCTTTCCTGTGATCGCAACAATGTATAAGCAAGTTGTCACAGCGTATAAAAGCACTATAAAAGTTACAAACAAATCGCTAGCCACGCAATAACAAATTTTCTATGCTGTGGCGCATCGCGTGTCCCGATGCTAATGGGACCACCGGCATGCGTGCTTCAGAGCAGCTGAAATACGTGCTCATACGAGTACGTAAGTATAACTTATTAGTAAACAATAATTCGATTAGTGTTAACTTGAAAAGGGTTTTAAAGATAACTTCAGTTATCATAATATCTAATTAAAGACAAAAGCATTTTATACTCGCAGAATTTATTTGAATAATATTGAATATTGCATAAAAAAATATAAAAGCTTTATTTCAGGGGGGCTCTCATAGAAGTGTGTGTGAAGTAAAATTTTTTTTGTTGCGTTCCCTTAAAATTGACGAAATGGAGGGGCTTTCAAAGTGGAGATTTAATTTGAGCCATATGTCAAAAATCACTACATATTAGAACCTGAAACTTGGTTGTAAATTCAGTTATATCCTATACTTGAACAACAAATACTAAAATTAGATAAATATTATAAAGAAACGAAATTATTGAATTTTAATGCTAATAGATTCTATAGCTTCACAATAATGCTAATAGATGGCGCTGTATTTAGTATCGGTAAAACCATGGTAAAACAGTTTTGCGTCAACTATTATTATTTTTTATTGCGTCTAATGTTAAAAAGTAATAATAATTACAATATACATATAATTAAAACTATCTTTTGGAATTATGGGATACCGCGAGGTCTCAGTTCGGAGCGAACCACTAGTATAAATATTATATAGTAGATGGAAAGTAAACGTTAGCTTGTATCCAAAGTGCTAAGTGCAGTATTTGATGCAGCGGCAGCTCAAACATTCGTAATAAAGCTTGCGTCACAGTTTTGTCGCGCGGATGCAGTCACGGCGCGTTATTAGACACGTCTCGCGACGACGTGACGGCGCGTCACGTCACGAGCGCGATATTAAATCTGCATCTCAGACAGCGCCGGGTTTATGTCTCTCTTTGCTTTCTTGAGCATCACCAAGGTAATAGGTACTCATTGTACGGTCGCTGTCATGTAATTGTTTATTACTAGCTGACAACTGATGTCTGCTGATGCTGATGGTAGTTTTCAAAATCCCACGGGAACTCCATAATTTTCCGAGATAAAAAGTAGTCTACGTCACTCTCCTGGTCCTCCAGTACACCCATGCAAAAAATGACGTCAATCCGTTGCTCCGCTGCTGCGTGATTAGAGGACAAACCAACAAACAAGTAAGCCAACAAACCAACAAACAAACACACTTTCGCATTTATAATATTAGTAAGGAAGTAAAGATTTTAGAAATAATGTAATTGTCCCATTGCGCATCTTTTAAAGTCCGCTGAATTAAAAAACACTCTAAAAACACACAGACTGACTTTCACAGAGAAAATCGGTTGACTAGGAGCTATATTTATGAGTAGGAAGTAGGCTGCCTACACCGAATTTCATAAATCGATGCGTAAAGATAGAACTAAAGCTCATAGCTCACTTATACAATACCGCTCCCACACAGACCTCGACCGCTAGCTGGAAGCATACTGATTGCTATTTTATGGTGTCAGTGTAAAGTGTATGAACAGCCGCCCTAGCATTATCACAAACGTGTCGTATCTATTCTCTTTCCATGATCGTTTTCTAAGATCGCTAACGCTAAAGGAGGGGATCCCAAAGTTTTATTATCGCATCTCCTATCCTTTCAGAAGCGAAGTGTGATATTCACACTGGGAACCCCTGGTCTATAGGCTAGGGCGGCAGAGCAGCCCGTATTTTAAATTGCATTCTTTTAAGATCGGGAGCGGTATCGTGTAATTGAGCTACGACCTTTACACTCCAGCAGTACGTTATGCACTGTAAGCGATTGAGACAATAAGTAGAATGCATTTTAGAGGATTGAACAAACTAAACAGTTATTTTCAGCAATACCCAACAAACTTATGTAAAGCGAAAATTCCCCTCTCCCCCCATTTACTTCTACGGGCGTCCCCCTTAAAAAATATTTTGGTTGATTCCACATACTGCGATTTGACATGCGGAACCCTCGAAACGAATTAAGCAGTGCAAGTAAATCAAGCGCTGGCATGAAAACGCATCAGACAAGGATCAATGGAGCATGGTTTACGACTCTTAATTACTGAGCTCCAAATGATTGAGTTCATGATTCAATTTCATTGTGACAGCTCAAATTAAATACCGTAGTACCTGCATGCCATTTAGACCACACGCCTGGGAATTCAATTTTTTTTATAAGTAAGAACCTACTTAGCTGTTATTATCGCTTCTGTACTTATTTGTTGCTTAACTACAGGATGTGATTGAAGTTTGTACATAAGTAACAGCATTTAATGTTATACCCTTTTTTAGAAAAATTTAAGGAGTTGTTTTGAAGATCGGGTGGTTTTCGGAATAAATTGTGACTAAGTCAAACAAAAAAAAACATTAATTTCATTAACGATTTCATGTGTAAACTTCTAATACATCATGCATTAGAATTCCTAATACGCACCGCAAAAATTTGGAACCTTCCGGCTTCCCTTTTTCCAACAACTATAATCTAAGTGTTTTTAAATCAAGAGTGAATAGGCATCTTCTAGGCAAGCGCGCACTATCTTAGGCTGCATCTTCACTTACCATCAGGTGAGAGTCAAGCGCTAGCCTACGTATATAAAAAAAATTCATGCATGAAATTAATGTCATGAAACTAATTTCGCAGTGTAAATTCGGCTTAAGTGTCAATTTTATTCAACACTTGCACCCACCACGGAACCCGTTAAGGGCGCTCGTGCTGCCAACAGAACAATGCGGCGCAACGATACCGACTCCACTATCGCAGCATCTCCCTAACACTTCAGCGAGAATTGAGATTTGATTCCAGATTAATCTTTCTGATCGGCATTAGAACGATGGTCTCTTATGAATTAAACTGATTTTATTATTTTTATTGATCATAATATTATGTAAGTACGCAGGGTACACTTTGCGTCGTATTCCAGTACCATCGACAAAACTTTTAATTTTTCAGTACCCGCTAGGTTTTGCCCGCGATTTTGTCCGCATGGACTTAGTTTAAAAAAAATAAAAGGTAGCATCATTATGTCGTTCTCCAAGCCCTCTACATTGCCGAGTGATTGTAAGACAAACCAACAAACAAACACACTTTTGCATTTGTAACATCAACAACATTTTGACCATAACCATACTAAAAATACTTAAGAGCGACCACAGACGTAAAATTTCAAGTTGACCGACTACTTTTAACCGATTTCAAAAAAGGAGGAAGGAGGAGGAGGTTCTCAATTGTTTTATTTTTTATTGTTTTGTGTATGTTGCCCGATTACTCGAAAATGCCTGGACTGATTTGGATCTTTTTTGTTTGAAAGGGTATACCTACTTCCCAGGTAGTCCTCTAGCCATCAAGTCAGGATCTGATGATCAAAGAAATCGGATAAGATGTACGGGCTACTATTAGTAACTATGCTTATTAGTATCTTCTGCGATTTAGTTGTCCAATTTGAAATTGTAAGTCTGCGAGTAGGTAGGTAGGACTCTAAAGCAGTATTCAATTTTGTTTTGAGACATCATTTAATGACGACCCTACACTAAATACCTACTTTAAGATTGACATTTTATGACATGTCAAAACAATTTTGAAATAATACTGCTTTAAGCATTGGTAGTAGGTATAGGCTCAGTTTCATAAACAAAACGGGGAATCAATTATTTGAAAAGCGGGTCAATCTTTTCAATTTCCAGTTCAAGCCGCTAAACATTTGATTTGCACAACGAACGAGCCCTACCTATCACTTCTCATCAACCAACAAAGAAATCGTTAATCGCCGATGGATATACCACAGATTGGGGCCCATTGTCCGCCGCCATTCTCCGCGGAAATCGGAAAACTCATTATAGAACCAGACTGTTTTTGATTGGTTGGACGTCATTTGTATTTCAGCATAATGGGAACCTACTTGGGTGTTTAACGCGACCAAGATTCCATTCTACTGTGATTAAAGAAGTCCAATACACAACGATTTTTTTAAAAATATAATATAGACTAGCGCTTGACTGCGATCTCACCTGATGGTAAGTGAAGATGCAGCCTAAGATGGTGCGCGCTTGCCTAGAAGACGCCTATTCACTCTTGATTTAAGGACACCCACATTATAGTCAGTTGGAAAAACGGAAGCTGGAAGGGCATTCCAAATTTTTGCGGTGCGTATAAGGAACGAGGAAGCAAAGCGCTTGGTGCGAGATCGTGGAATTTCGACCACGCAGCGGTGCAGATTCGTACGATACCTTGCGGTTCGGTGATAGAAAGGTGATGGAGGAACTAAACTAGTGGTTCGCCCCGAACTGAGACCTCGCGATATCCCATAATTCCCAAAAGTTTTAATTATATATTGTAATAATTAACTTTTAACATTAGACGCAATAAAAAAAATAATAGTTGACATAAAACTGTTTTACTGACACAGCGCCATCTATTAGCATTATAGTGAAGCTATTAGCTTCACAATAATGCTAATAGATGGCGCATTAAAATTAAATAATTTCGTTTCTTTATAACATTTATCTAATTTTAGTATTTGTTGTTCAAGTACAGGATATAAATGAATTTTCAACCAAGTTTCACGTTCTAATATTCAGTAATTCTGAAGTTATAGGGCTCTGACAGACATTTGGACGTACACACTTCTCTGTCCAGTACCCTAGTTGACTCAGAGAACTCGCTTCGCTCGTTCAATAATAGTTCCTGGGCACACTCTCCGAAATATATCCGAATATTTACTACAATAAGGGCTCTTATAAACGACGCGGCCACGACCACGGCAAGTAACTGAAGAGTCTAAATTAAGAGCGCGTGTACCTAATGGTATAATCTCCAAGTGCATATTTGATTTTTAAGGATTCAATTGTTCCCATCGAATTTAAATTTAAGACCAAAAAAGTATAAAAAATATACCTAAATGCTGGCGCTTGCTTAATCAAAATTTCTAAATAAAAGCAATAGCTAAATAATAAATGCAATATAATAGCTTTACCGCGGCAGTCCCCGCGGTAAAGCTATTGCATAGCATTTTTATCAACGCCATCTAGCGGCTCACCGTAGAGGAGTCCCGTGTCAGGTTATTTTCGTACGGAATTTCTGGATTCGGTCTCCACGCTGGCCCGCGACAGAAGCTATGCAATAGCTTAAAATTCTCTAACAGAGGTTATCAATATTTCAGGCCGAATCAATACTGCCAAATTAAGGGCAAGACTGAAGATAGACGTGTGAATAAGCGGCGCAGACAGACTGACAATTTATTTTTGTGTAAAGGTTGTACCGAAATATAATATAAAGGTGTTCTGGATAGGCGAATCGATGCATTGTTTTTAACACGTTGATTTTAAACGTCTGAATGATCAAATATACCAGATTAATTTTGTACAGTCTAGACTCTAGACTGTCAATAAAAAAAATTCAAAATCTAGATTTTTCCGGCGACTATGTCTAAGTGTAAGATTTATTTTAAAATTTCGCGTGAATTGGGAACACGGGATGAATAGGTTTATCCCAGAAAAACAAAAGAAAAAACTACATGACCTCAACTACATCTATACATCTTCTGTTACGTGATTGACGGACAAACATACACACTTTCACATTTATATTAACAAAGTTCTTGTCCCTACGAACAAGGGCTCGAACCCATACCTCTTTGTCATTATGGCAGCGCTGCACCACAGAGGACGTGAAACGTCTATAATCATTCGTCACTTGCCGATACACACGCGTCGAGTCAAACCGAGGACGTTAGATGCGTTCTAGGAATCTACACGTAAATAGAACTAATGTCCTTTCCGATGACCGTCCACGCTTTAAGTTTGTTAGGAAACGTCGCAGTTAATCTGGTACAAGAGAGTAGCACTCACTGACTCACTTTTAACACCGAGTCTAGACGGTGTAATTTAAATTTGGTGTAGACCCCGCTAGATGCACTGATGACATCAATTGAGTCACTAATAGCTGACAGATGATACGCTACGGTATAATCACGGTTCGTCAAGTCATGCCTCAATAGTAGGGGGTTTCTTTCAAGCTGGGGACTGTAAAACGTCTTTTGGTCGAAAGGTGTTTTGTAAATAGATGAAAAGCATTTTCAAAGATTTACTGATTGAAAAACTCATATGAATATCTTTACTTTTCAATGACTTGTACGTTACCTATTTATGATTTTTTTTTAAAAGATACAAGTAAGTAGGTACATATTTTTTTCAGAAAATTTGTTTTTCTATGATAATGATAGATGCTTTTATCACATAGGAGATATTAAATTTTCAACGACGAAAAGGAAAAGACAATTCAAACCTTCACCATTAAAGGGCGTACATTTAATTAGAACAGACATAACTACCAGAAGTCAGTGATGCGTGCCACACAAAGCATCTGCTCCTGCTATATTGATGATCTGAATGGACTGACGCGCCCCAACACACCTTCAGCGTAAGCAACGCATTAAACACAGTGCATAGCACGTTTTACGTACAACCAACCAACCAAATGCTACCCACAGGTGCTACAAGTGAAAAACCAAACCTAAGAATGTCGTAAGCTGGGCGCTTCCGATATTTCTAAGTTTGCCACGCTCGTCACGGTTACGCACTTCTCCGAAACTGCGATTTAGTTACCTTTTAAGACAGCTAAGAAAAATAGATTATAGGCCCGGCCATTCCTCATCATGTATAACCAATAACCATAATACCCGTGTTTATGAAAACATCGAGCGCTTATAGATATCAAAAATAACCAGGAAGCGTTCTCGGGGATTCGCAACAATAAATCAAACGCGATTTACCGTCGCGTCGCATCAAACGAGGCTACGCTCACGACACGGCGACGACCCCGCCGCGGTTTACGACTCCGTACCGAGAAACGACTGGACGAAACACTGTCGCATAAATCATACTAGCGGCAGAGCCGGCGGCAAGCACTACCGTGTGATGCAACAACCAGCCGATAGCGACAGAAAAATTAGAAAAGAAAAAAAAAACAGAAAATTTGGAAATCTCTTCTGCAATCGCATTTTTCAATGTTATTTCTGATATCTTTTAATGATTTTCACAATGAACAGTTATGTAAAGGACGTATTTTGAAATTTTTAAATTAATGCAGCCTTTAGAAACTAAACCTCCTGATAACCTGTTTTGCGTTGTATGTCCAGAAACTTGCCCAGTGATATATCGGAAGGAATAGCATAATTATTAAACTAAAATATCTACAGACCAAACAATTTAAACATTTAGGCAATAGTATAAATAACTTGCCTTATTTAAATTTTGCTTTTAAAATTATTACAGGAATTAGATATTTAGGGCAAGAGTTCTAATGGGGTTATTAATGTAGTTATGCGATGTCACACCAATTGCGCCAATTAGGATATATTAAATTAATGACATAATATTGCAATTTTTCTTTGAGATGAAATGATTAAATTATTCCAGCCACCAACTCTCAGGCTATCAATTTAATCTGCGCTAAGACAATTGGTGTCACTCCTGCGCCACAATTATTCATGTCACATCGAGACTTGTGCGGGAAACCTTAGAGTTTCTTTTGAGACTGTGTTTAAATGTTACTTAGGATTGGTTAAAGAGTGGCCCTAGGGTTGTCAACTTTGACGGAATAACGGAAGAATAATATCTGATGACATTCACTCACTGTCGCTAATCTTTACTTTAAGATTTCCGTAGTAGAGACTTCAGAAAGTTCACAGGCCCATAAAAATATACTGAACAACTCCTTGAGAGATTTAAAGATAGTTATTTTATGACTCGTTATGACGTATAATTTAATGTATCTGCATGCGACAGCAAGAGTTTAATGATTGGTCTTCTCCATCGACTGAGTTATCTTATTAAGTGTGACCGATCTTCAGTATACTCTGACTCATTTTCCCTGATTCTAGGTTGACCAACTAACTAATACATATAATGAAGATATCCTACACTTACTTTCTGAAAAACATTTGAAGTTTCGTAACAGCCCAAAAATAGAACCATTTGAAATAAACTTTGATGGATTTTGAAGATCAAGTAAACATCAACTTGAGAGCATTACAGTTTAGTTTTGCAACGGTGAATGAATTTTAGCGGTTTTTGCAGGGTTTATTTTCATTGGAGTTGGCAACCCTGCGTCAAGCGAGCGCATGAATCAAATGAGACATCGTATTGCAAGTCTTGACTTTGAATTAATGTCTAATACGGTATGGCGAGTAATTGTTGGTTGACTTTTATGCCCATGGTAATATTGGCGGTAAATCAAACGCTACGAACGGTACAAATGGCCGGAATGCCTGCCTGGTGATAGGCACGGCCGAAGCAGGTGTTCGGCCCCAGTGCGAAACGGTTTAGCTCGCTGTAACCAGTTATCTGCGATGTTAGCTTAGACGCGAGACTCGGGAACTCAGTGAAGGGTTTAGTCATTTGCGAAACTAAAATTACGGCAATGTTCGGCATATCGCACTCGGACATTGTGGCACCGGCTCTGCTGTTTTCCCACGAAATACTAGGTCCACTGCTGGCCTTGGGTCTGTTGTAAGAACTTCCACATGCCACTGTCTTGAATAGAGTTGATTAGAATAAACTTTTACAAAGTGCTTGTGAATCTACATGCTTGTTCCTTAGTTAACCTAAATACCCCTTTGCAATAACCTTTCTATCACATCCATGTGTTTGAAACCTACATTGGATAATTGCAGAGTAACAATATTTCATTTTGCAGTTAAAGTGATCATGTTACAGTCAATTCTAATCTGCATTTGGAACCGGTGGTAGAGTCTTGACGTTTTATAACTTACTAGCTTTAACCCGCGGCTTCGCTCACGTTAGGTTCGATTTTTTAACCCCCTATTTAACCCTCTTTGGGTTGAAATTTTCCAAAATCCTTTCTTAGCGGATGTCTACGTCCTAACAGCTACCTGTATACCAAATTTCAGCTCGATCGGTCCAGTGGTTAGAGCTGTGCGTTGATAGATCAGTCAGTCAGTCAGTCAGTCAGTCAGTCAGTCAGTCACCTTTGCCTTTTATATATTTAGATAAGAGCTACAAGTTGGCCTGCATGAATTAAATCATTTTGAATTTCGAATTTTATTAGATCTATCCTAAACTATGAATAAATAATAATTATCCTATATCTGTTAGGTATTTGATAATATTTGATTTGATATTGTTATAGCTTTGTGTAATTGTACATGTTAACTTACGTTGATTCACCTCGACTTCACAACATCCCACGATGGACACTGAAACAAACAAATATTTTGGGTTATTGATCACATTTACTTGAATTTTTGCATGGGTGTAGTTGAGAACTTGGAGAGTGACTTAGGCAACATAGCCTACGAAGATTTTGATATGAAACATAAAAAAAAATTGTGCACAACCAAAAAAATCACTCTGTATTTAGCGTTTTTTAGCATCCGCTTAATTGCTGGCGCCAATCATTCGATTTACGACTGACGAGAAAGGAGAGAGAAAGCAAACTTACACGACGGCTACAACTTACATGTATACGCTTATTCCCAACACAATAAGGTCGAAAATACGAAGAGTTTGACACGAAACATAAAAGTGAAGGACATGGCAATAAAATCACCGGCAACAGTTATTTTTCCGTTAATTTGAACAACTCAATCATTAAGATGTATTAAGATCAGTCGTAACTTTATAATTTGGACGTGACTTACATTTCAAAAGGGTTTACGAGTGTCATAACAGAGTTATTATCATTGTTGTTATACAAAATATACATAAAATATACTGTTACTTACAGACAAACGGACGGACTGAGTGAAATTATTTTTTACTAGCTGATACCCGCGACTTCGTTCGCGTGGATTGAGGTTTTTTAATTCCCGCGGAAATTCTCTTATTTTCCGGGATAAAAAGTGGCCTATGTGCTATTACAGACTATAATCTATCTCTGTGCCAAACAGCCAAATTGTTTGTCGTTGCGGCGTGATTGAGTAACAAACATCCATCGTGTATGGAGCTAATGAAACGTGACGTCATGTTGCAATAGCGCTCTCTTTTTCTAACGGGAAATTTAAAAGCTCTATATTTTCGAGACTAGTTAAGTTATAAAAAAAGAAAAATGATATTGTGTTATAATTATAAAAACCTTTATTATATAAAAAAAATAGTCAAATACTCAATTATTCTCTTCTTTAATTAGTCAAAACTCATCCAACATTTTGAATGTCTTAACAAAATCTTGTTTTCGAGACCGGAAATATTAAAGTATATATTTATGGCAAGCAAATTGCGCAATAAATTAGTTACCTAAATATTTTGGCTATTATTGATACGAATTTAATTTATTGATATTATAGAATCCGGCGAGTAACCCGGAGGCCGATATCATGACTAATATGACATTGATGTGACGCGAAAAATGCACTTTGTGATGTCGACACCGCTTCTCATACTAACTTTCAAGTTTGACGGCAAAATTCAAAGTTTAATTTTCAAAAAATTTGAAAAAAAAAAGAATGTCTACGGCCACAGATGGACGCAGATAAGCAATAACGATTCAACCCTTAAACCTTTGTCAAATGAAATACATACATAACTAGTAGGGCGCGTGGGTGCGCGGCTCGCTAAAGCGAACCGCGGTTTTTCTGTTCACCAAACAGATCTTCGGAATTGGTCATCTTTTTAGAAATTTGTATGGCCGCCATCTTGAATCCGCCATTGTGAATTTTTTTTCAGCTCTCTGCCAATTGAATGAGGTTTCTGATGATTTTTGTTTGAGCACCCCCCACCTAACTTCAATCCCCTGGCTGTGCTCCTCACCCGTCTCCGAAATCCTCAATCATCAGCTCTCTCCATATTTTTCCCCGAACCATCAGAAATTTTGAAAACGAACATATGAAAATTCCCAATTCCCTATATATTTTTTATGAAAAAAAAAATCCGCCATCTTGAATTTTTTTCTATTCATCACGTAGACCGTCGAGTCTTGATCATCTTTTTTCAAGAAACCACTCTTCCATCTTTCATAGTCTCCGAGATAGACACCGACGAAATTTGTTTGACCGCCATCTTGAATCCGCCATTTTCGAAATTTTTTCGGCTCTCTGCCAATTGGATGAGTTTTCGAGTGACATTTGGTTGAACAGTCCCCACTTATCTTCGATACCCTGGCCGTGCTCCTCACCCGTCTCCGAAATCCTCAAACATCAGCTCTCTCCATATTTTTCCTCCAAATGAATTTTTGTCTTCTATATGAAACCATCAGCGGAAAGGAACGTATCAAAGTCTTGCATACATTTTATATGAAAAAAAAATCCGCCATATTGAATTTTTTTTTTCTATTCATCAAGTAGACCTTCGGGTCCTGATCATCTTTTTCGATGAAACCACTCTTCCCTCTTTTATAGTCTCTGAGATAGACATCGACGAAATTTGTATGGGCGCCATCTTGAATCCACCATTTTGAATTTTTTTCCGGCTCTCTGCCAATTGGATGAGGTTTCAAGTGACTTTTGTTTGAACACTCCACACCTATCTTCGATACCCTGGCCGTGCTCCTCACCCGTCTCCGAAATCCTCGACCATCAGCTCTCTCCATATTTTTCCTCCAAATGATTTTTTATCCTCTATACGAAACCATCAGAAATTTTGATAAAGAACCGTATAAAGTCTTGCATATATTTTGTATGGAAAAAAATAAAGTCCGCCATCTTGAATTTTTTTTCTATTCATCAAGTAGACCTTCGGGTCCTGATCATCTTTTTCCAAGAAACCACTCTTACATCTCTTATAGTCTCCGAGATAGACATCGACGAAATTTGTATGGCCGCCATCTTGAATCCGCCATTTTGGGGTTTTTTTTCGGCTCTCTGCCAATTGGATGAGGTTTCGAGTGACATTTGGTTGAACACCCCCCACCTATCTTCGATACCCTGGCCGGTGCTCCTCACCCGTCTCCGAAATCCTCAATCATCAGCTCTCTCCATATTTTTCCTCCGAATGAATTTTTGTCCTCTATACGAAACCATGCGTGAAAAAATTTTTTTTCATACAAAATTTTACAGGAGAGGTGATCAATGAGTCAGTGAGTGAGTGAGTGAGTGAATCAGTGAATCAGCACGAGTAGCTATATATATATTAATGTAAAGGAATAAAGTTAACTTTTCAATTGATTAGGTGTGTGGGTTGACTCTTTATTGCATATCAACGTCCCAGCACGATGGTCTGTAGAAACCGATTATGGATGTAGGTTTAATTAAAACTTCCAATCAACCTTCCAAGTTAGCCCGCTGCCATCTTAGACTGCTTCGTCACCTACCATCAGGTGAAATCGAAGTCAAGGTCTTGTCATCAAGTAAAGAAAACATTCATCAATGATAGATTGCTATTACAATTTACAAGTTATAATTGAAGAAAAATTAAACAGACTTCAATAAACCGAAAAAAGAATAACTGAAAAGGGAATAGTGTCCGTATTATAAAAACTATTGAACCGATTTTCATGAAAATCTTTACTGTTCCCTTATTTGAAGTAAATGTAAGCAATAAAAAGAACACACAATCCGATTAATAGTTTCCAAGAAATGCTTACACAAACATACATACATAGATTCATACACCTACAAAATTTCGTATATGTCTGGAAGCCCAAATAGATTGATCATAGAATGTGAATATTTTGCAGTTCCAATAATATTACATACATAATATGGTGTCGAATTGATAACCTACTTTTTTTAAAGTCGGTTAAACGTTAATCCACGTTTGTGAAAAAAGGCCGCGAGTGGTTTTTTTAAAATAACCTCGGAATCGGCCAAGGACCTAGTAATTTATTAACACTTGATTAATTTTTATGTATCCGGAGTTATATGTAGGTATTAAAATACTAAATTAATTATTAATTCAAACAGATAAGTTATTAAAAATGTAGACAGTAGTATTATTTTAATGTGCGGGCTAAACGTTTTTTATATTATGTGATAGCCTATCGGTTGACTTTGGTCTCTTTTTCGGAGATCGGGGCTTCAATCCCAGGCACTAATCTCTGACGGGCGATGGTTTAAAATCAACAATTTATGAACAAAGAGAACTCACATTTTTCTATCCTAAAAATTTTACTTTATTGACACACGGTGTTCTAACACAGCTTCGTCTTAGTTCGCAACGTTTTAAATCTGTAAAGCGACAAAGTTTCTATCTATTCATCGACTTGTCTATTTATCGACTTGAGGCAAAATTATTCAGCACAGTCGATTGATATACGCTGTCGCAACTAAGTGTAGGTATTAGTGATGTGCCGAATATCCGTATCCGTAGGTGTCCGTGGATATCCGAGGGAGAAGAAACATCCGTATCCGTATCCATATCCGTTACTTTTTTAGCGGATCTTGTACGATCTTTTATCCTATTAATTTTCAATCCATAGATGAAATTCCATATATATAGGTGATTAGGTAGTAATGAATAACTATTAAATTCCATTCAGATTATTCAGCAGACCTTTTTTTAACTCATGTACCAAACACAGACGTTATATTTGCTGCCCATTGTCATACTAAACTGAAAGAAAGACCCGCGCAATGCAAGTCGAAACATATCCTGTCAAGTAAAACGTAAAGTGGCGTCAACTATCGTTTCAAAATCACGTGCATCAACACCGATTGAGTAAGAAAGTTAAAAATGTTAAGATCCGTATCCGTATCCGCGGATCTTGATACCAAATACTCGTATATGGATCCGTATCCGCGAATATACATTTTTAAATAAATAAATAAACATTTATTCAGCTCACACAAATAAAAAGATTTGAGTAACACTAAGTGTAATCTACAGACCCCACTCCGCTCAGACCCAAGAGAGCTAAAACGAGACAGATTTATGCCAGAGCATATTCTTGTGGCTCGTTTCAACTCTAACCCAAGTCCGAGCCGAGCCAGAGTACCCTCTATAGATCTGAGCACTAATCTATGACATAAAATTACGTTTATAACAATCCGGCACATCACTAGTAGGTATATATAGTAGGTGTCTTTGGTTTTAGGATATCAATGATCGTCTCCACGGCTTGATGAGACTCGCCGCCCGCTGCGCCGCGCAACGAACTGGGCTCCTAATATAGTAATTTGTGTTTAATAAATTACTACAACGGCAATATTAGAATAAATACATAAAATATATCAACGCACAGAGTATGTGTATGAATTATTTATTTTTATTTAATTCCTAGATGATGCTCGCAACTTCGTCCGCGTGGATTAAGGTTTTTCAATTTCCGCGGAAACTATTTACCGGGATAAAATGTAGCCTATATCTTATTCCAGACACATAGGCTACATTTTATCCCGGTTAATCTATCTCTGTGCCAAATCTCAGCCTTATCGGTTCAGTCGTTGCGGCATGATTGAATAACCAACCTCCATGCATCCATCCATCTAAACTTTCACATTTATAATATTAGTATTAATAATAGTCTTTTATTATCCGGGATACAAAGTAGCCTATGTTACTCTCCACGTCATCTACTCTATCTATCTCTATCTACCTACCACTAAAACTACCCAAGAAAAATCACGTTGATCCGTAGCTCAGTTGCGGCGTGATTGAAGAACAAACAAACACACTTTTGCATTTATAATATGAGTAAGGATTATTCTAAAAGCTAAAGCATATCCCTACTACTATTATAAAACCGAAAGTATGTTTGTTTGTTTATTACATTTGCAGTGTGATTTGACAGCTACGGAGTAACAAATCGATGGGAATTTTTGATCCTGAAAAAATAAAGCGATCCCAAACATTTTAAAAAACATCCGCGCGGACAAAGTCGCGAGCAAAAGCTATCAATTAATGAATTAGTTTAATGACACCCGTTGCTAACTTACATTTTTATTATTTGCCAAAATCGTGCATAATTTAATAATTGGAGACACGTATCATTTACATATTAAGGTGTTTTAAGATTGATTTAGTTATAATTACCTATAAGTAAGCAAATGATTCGCTTAATGATAGGCAAGCGAATGACTTAAAAATTAGAGCGGAAAAATTTAGATATCCGCAAAAACTTTGCCTTTCGAAATGAATTAGCGAGCTCTCCACTGGTAAGTAGGTACACTATATAGCGAGATTTACGAGTATTTAAGGTGCAGACTGAAAACTGAAAGGTCACAGGTTCGATCCCCATTGCAGTATTGTCGTACCCACTCCTAGCACAAGCTTTTCGCTTATTTGGAGGGGATAGAACTATATTAGTTAACTTCAGTTTGGCTAATATTCTTTTCTTATTAAAAAAATTAAAAAAATAACGTATACAGAGTGTTTTCATACTTTAGACACAGATAGAACGAGACACACGCATAAGCATCTCATTTTACTGTGCCTTGAGTCTGAGCAGTGTGTGCTTTATATATCTACCTATAACTTTGAATCTTAGAAAATCTGAGATACGACACGATGCGGGGAGATATTATAGTTTAAGAAAAAGCAGATGCGCTCTCTATTCCCTTACTCTCATATACCGAAATGACGGAGATCCAACACGATATGACTAAAATCTATTGAGATTTTTTTTTACGAAATCTGTTTTCGTAGCCGATTGCAGCAAAATGGTACGGTACAAAACAAATGACGGTCTATCGACCTGCCACCTGCACCGAACGAAGAAACTGTAGTAGGTAGGCACTAAATTAGCGTAACAGTACAAAACGTACCACTGATTCGTAAGAATGGAATCAAACAAATCGGCCAAAAGCACGAATTGTAAATCCTTATCACGGCACGACGCATTGTGGAGTATCGTCAAAAACAATCGCGCGCCGCACAATGGGCCAAGTCAATAACTTATCGACTAACGTAAAATCATCGAAAGTACCGTTTCTTGCCGTTCTATTTAATTAGGCCCTCCTAAAATCGTGAAACGGACTGTCGGCGCTAGGGTTGTCGCTGACTGGCAATGCAATACTGTACTGTACGTGATTGATATGAATTAATAGGAGTACTTACCACGGTAATTATTTTAGTTGATATTTCGACGACAAACAACGACGAAATACCGACCATCCCAGCTGAAATATTTACCGTGGTACGTACTCGTATTATTTCATAACAATTAGGTATGTCATTAAACAACGAATCAAGTCTATCTTTAATACTGTACGTGGTTTCTCATGTAGTACCTATCTCAGACCATTGAACAGTTGTACACGTGATGAATCTATACTTAACTGAATAATATCCTGAAAAGGTGACTGACTGACTGACTGATCTATTAACGCATAGCTCAAACCACGGGACGGATCAGGCTGAAACTGGACATACAGATAGCTATTAAATTCAAATTTATTTATTTCATGTAGGCCAACTTGTAGCTCTTATGACACGTCATGATATTATTCAAAAAAAGGTTTTTTTAAAATTTTACCACCAAGAGGATAAAATAGAGGTTTGAAAAATCGGACTTAACGTGAGCGAAGCTACGGCAAAAGCTAGTTGCTATAAAAGCAAACAATACTTCAACATCATGAACACTCTCTACCCAAACCCCTATGGTTTGAAAAATTGGGCATAACGTGAGCGAAGCCGCGGGTAAAAACTAGTTAACCTAATAAAGCGGAAGAGTTTGTTTGTTTGAACATTCTCTGGGACTACCAGTCGGATTTGAAAAATTCTTACAGGCTATTAAATATCACGTTACTATCCTTAGAATACCATTAGAAGAAATATTCTTAGAAGATACTACATCTTCGTCTTATTCGTCATCCAAATAATGCTAACTTTCTGTCGAGGTAATGTAAGATTTAGCTGAGTAATAAAAAAAACTTGTGTAATGGCAATTGTGGTCTTCTATCTCTAGAATAACACAATCCCCTGACTTTTGTATAGTAAAACTGAGTAATGGAGGTGTTATAATTGGTGGCAACCCTAATCGGCGCGCACAAAAGATAAATTTGTTGTATCTATCGATTACGATAGAGATTTCGTTCGCGGTTAACAAAGCGTTTTCGTATCAAATCACACAATTAGAAGTGATCGGCTTGTATGCTCTGTCGGTCGCTTTGTCGGCGAGCTGTCATTGCGAGCGGTCCGTTCCACCAGGGCCCCTGTCTCCAATGTCCGGAAATATTTTTTTTTAATTAATTTTTTGTAATGAAAAATATGAAAATTAATAATAAATCATACCCATAGCTAATTCGTGACATCAATTTTCAGTTAAACTACAATGCTGAAAAAATAGAGACTAATTCTATTGATAAAATCAATATGTATATCGAATATATGTAAAACACAAAATAAATTGGTCAAAAAACAAATAAGTTATAAGCTGTTATACTGCGACTGTATCTCTCTTTCAAAAACGAAAATTTCTATGGAGAGCGTTTGGAGATGCTAGCTTGTAACGTCACAAGCGAGTAGCGCTCTCTTTGTCTAACAGGAATCTTTAGCTCTATATTTTCGAGACAAAACGGGTGTTGAAATGTTAAAAACCTTTTTTTAAGCATGCAAAAATATTAGTCACATACCTTTACCCACATTAATTAATTATTATTATAGTTAAATAGCTCTATGTTGTCAAATATACACATACATCCATATCCCTACTCCTACTTGTAAAATTAATTAACTCTTATTGAAACATGTTTGTTTGTTGCTTTTACCTTCATCTCGCAGCACGCAACAACAAAGCCATAGATCGACGTGAATACGTGATTTTTTCCATTTGTATTTTTGAGGAGGATTTGTACCGATACGTCTTGTTTGACCTTGATAACTGAGAACCTAGAGAATGACATAAATAGGTAATTTATTATCCCGAAAAAAAAAGTTCCAGCAGGATTTATTAAAAACCGAACTCTACGTACAATAATTAATAAAAATAAGGCCTAAGACCAATAAATAAATAAATTTTCGGGAAATTTTTAAACTCTAAAGTGGAACAAACCTCCGGTGTTTGGCATCCCAAACCACAGACAAGCGCTGTCGACTCAAAGGAATTAGAATGATCGACGCGCCGTGACACTGCACTTTTGTGCGTCAGGACAGTCCTGGCGCGCTGGCACGCTGGCACGTCGCTGGCCGCTGATAGCGCGATGATAGCCGTGTTTAATTACACGACCCGTGCGGTCACGCCAATAACCGAAATCGAGTGACTCCACACTCCACAAACGGGTCTACCGCTCCTTATCTTGCTTTCCTTTGTCTATGGCTTCACTCTTTTGCCACTCCACCTTCGGTTCAATCCACTCCGAACGCTGCTTGTTACCAAAACTAGCTTTTACACGCGACTTTGACCGCGTGGAGTTAGGTTTTCAAAATTCCCTTGGAACCCTCTGATTTTCCGGGTCCAAGTCCTCAACTACCCTTGAAAAAAAAACATGTTGAGCCGTTGCGTTGTTGAAGGACTATACATATTATTATTATTTATTACCAAGAGACGGACCAGCCATTTTTTTAATGAATTTCTTAAGAGTTATTAAAATACATGATGTATTTGGCGCTTAATACACTCCTACACGCTAGCATATCTGTCGCGTTTCACACGAGGTTTCGGGTATATATTTTATTTCATGTATCGCGGGTATTTTTTCTGGCATTCTACGCACTGTTAAGAAGGAAGAATCCAATGAAAGTGCAGTACTTGACAGATGAAATATTTAATTACAGTAAATCGAACGGCGTCAGGGCCCGGGTGTCTGTCGGTGCGCGAAGTCACCGAACAATGATAGCGCTCTGAAGGGCTGCTGTCGACGCCGTGACTTGCCAAACTGGAGCACCCTGTTGAACGTTAGGGTGGCCACGTGACTATAACGGCGACTTTAGTATTTGAGGTACAAGGAAAGTTGTATAGAATAAAGATATTTAATGAATTACTATCTAGCTGAGGCCCGCAACTTCATCCGCGTGGATTTTGTTTTTAAATATCCCGCGGAAAGTCATTTCCGGGATGAAGTAACCTGATGAAGAAATTGCTGTTGCACAATAGGCACAAAATCCGTTGCTGCATGGTTGAAGGACAAACCAAAAAATCAATAAACAAACACAGTTTCGCATTTATAATATTAGACAGGATGGAATCTTTTTACTATTGGAGAAATAAATGTTGTCAGTAATTTGTTGTGCTTATTTTATATTCAATAGATATCCTTCGACTGAGATTTTACCTGGTGGTGACGATTTCGATATTCACTTTATACAATAATCGCTTGGTGACAGGTCTTTGACAGTAGGCTTTCTACAATAATCGCTTGACGACACGTCTTTGACAGTAGGTTTTTTTAATAATCGTTTTAATAATGTCAGTTAGAGTACAGATTTTGTCACCGTTGGCGTACCTTAATGAATAAATAAACTAGTGGTTCGCCCCGAACTGAGACCTCGCGATATCCCATAATTCCCAAAAGTTTTAATTATATATTATAATAATTAACTTTTAACATTATACGCAATAAAAAAAATAATAGTTGACATAAAACTGTTTTACTGACACAGCGCCATCTATTAGCATTATAGTGAAGCTATTAGCTTCACAATAATGCTAATAGATGGCGCATTAAAATTAAATAATTTCGTTTCTTTATAACATTTATCTAATTTTAGTATTTGTTGTTCAAGTACAAGATATAACTGAATTTTCAACAAAGTTTCAGGTTCTAATATTCAGTAATTCAGAAGTTATAGGGCTCTGACAGACATTTAGACGGACACACTTCTCTGTCTAGTAGGCAAGCGCCCTAGTTGACTCAGAGAACTCGCTTCGCTCGTTCAATAAATAATAGAAAATCTAATTGCATCGCTATGTTTATTGATTAATTATATTATTACAAAAACACTACATACTCTGAACAACCATGAACATGTTGACATGAACCTACCTTTAATTAATGAGTAATGTCGTGAACGTGATGATCTAGTATCTATTTGATTGATTTATAATGTTTGCCATTTGAACTTTGCAATTGAGATTGTAATCTTCTGTATTTGCATAGCTCTCCGTTATGTAACTGAGATTTAATTGACACATATCAAGTCAAAAAGGTTACAGCAACATGGACACTGCATGTACACTTCCTTGTTAGATAACATTTATGATAATTTACAATCAATAACCTTTTGTTACTTCACAAAAAAATACTCGCGATACAAATGTAGATCCTCAAAATCCGAATCTTATTGTCAGTCAGACATAGTATATTATTGCATATGCACAGTATTTTATTTTAACCCCGTTATTATTATTTGCACCTAAGTAACAATCAATAAAATATTAACATACAATTAATCCGATCACTACAATCAAAGGGACTCTGAAAGTACATAAGTATTTTGTTGTGTTGTGTATCCTGTGAGTGTATTCATTCATCTGACAATGATACAAAATAGACTAATATACATAAGTTAACACTTAGCAAAGGATGACTGCTACAAAATGGCAAATTCAGTTTAAAAAAAATAAAGGCATTAGTACGAGTTTATACACATTAGAAATTATGGAGATTTTTAAGATTTCTATTTCGACTCTTTGTGCTCGTTCACTGACACTCACACTAGAAGTTGTCACTCAGGCTAGTCCTCTGCCAATCAGCTTCTCCAGGAGCTTGCATATCTTTCCATATCTTTCATCCATGACATCAAAGTACATGTTTTGCCCTCATAGCACAATCATCTCCAATCGTCTCTAGGCATTCAAACTCAACTGAGTGACTGATTATGCTGATGAGAATGACGCCCTGCCATTTTTTCGTGAAACATAAAGCAGTATTAGATTTCAATACTCCCTGTTTTTCGGTACTACCTGATTCAACGAAAAGCCCATTTTTTCATTTCAGACCTCTTTAATCTGTGCTAATTTTATCTGCTCTCAATAAATAAGTAGAATATTGGTCCCGAAAACATCCACCTGTAGTGCAGTCACCCCAGCGTATCAAACAGCGCAGCTAAGTGACGGTGATCGACAAAAAGGGATGAAGTGCGATTTTATTAACACGCGCTTTCATCAAACGCGAAAAAAATAACACTGAATGCGTATAACAAATGATGTTGTTTGGCATAGAAAGGCGGAGAGCGGAAAATGGCGGCTGGCGGGTGATGTATGGAGGCAGAATCGGGCTATTGACGGAGGTGACTCCGAACTTTGCTTTGAGGGAGTGCTGCGCTCAACAGATGGCTCGTGATGGATTGAAAAACATCAGATCTTGGATATTGGATAGAAGCAGGCGATGAATGGTTTGTGAAGTGAAGTGCTCAGAGTGAGTGTTTGTTTCTTTCTGCCTCAGCCACTCACAGTGGCGTGCACAAATGTACTTACAGGGTAGGCAGATGATACAAAATGGAAAAAATCTTCGGTGCGAATTTAAAAAAAACTTAAGGGTAGGCATTGTACAAATTATAAAAAGCCTACCCTTAAGTTTTTATAACTCGTACTGGCGATTTTCTCCATTTTATATCATTTTTTCGCATTATGCCTATTCTGTGTGCACGCCACTGGGCCCACTCAGCCTATTCAATATGAGGGCCAGATTAGACGGTACTCCGTTCACCGTTCATGAACCATGCACGATAATAGTGAACCTGTAGTCGCGGAGGCAAAATGAGGAGTCTAATTTGATCTTGAGGCTCGACGCTTTGAGACAAATTGGGCTTAGTAGTTTTATTCGCTACTGCGGTGGAACATTCATAAATAGTCACACACATACATACATACTAACATACATACATTCATACATACATAGATCGCTAAAATCATAAGCCTTCCTTTTGGCTTGACGTAGTGGGGTAAAAATAAAGCATCAATGGGAAACTTTAAAAACGGTACGGTAAAGCTTTACGAGCTTTTCAAGCGATACTGGTCTTTAGCCATTATGTTGATAAAGTTTAAAATTATTTCACACTGAAAGTGCTCGCCGCGCCGCTGCCGGCCGCTGCTATTTCGGTGGAGATCGGCCCTTAGAAAAAGTTTAGCGCTACGTTTAACTAGCTAACTTCAAAAAAAACTTTTGTAAGGTGATGAAATTAAAAACCCGTCTATAAATCTCTAATCGAAAAATAAATAAAAGTAAAATATTTTCTTTTAAAAGTTAAAAAGAATTTCGCTACTAATTAAAGTATTCGTCACCCGCGAAACAGTCGAATAGGTACAGACTGCGAGGTACAGACGCGAGGAATGTGCTGAGTCACCGCGCCACCCTTGCTTGTGACTTGGAAGTTTTCCCGGGGTTGGAGTGGAGCGGAGTGGAGCGAACAGCTGTACTATTGTTGTTGTTCTCACAGGTGGACAAAGTGGCTGGTTGCTTTGTATGAACTTTTAAATGTTTGCTTCTGGTATCAGCTTTATTTTTGTTTTTAAATAAATGTAACCTGTTCTAACCGTTTGGTTCTTCGAGTGGGTACAACTCTTAGGTTGTAGGTACACTTTTTTTTGACAAGATAGTCATTGACTGCGATCTCACCTGATGGTAAGTGACGATGCAGGGTGGTAAAGGCCAAAGCCTCCCACCAGAAAAATTTCAATTTTCGTTTCTTACGTTATAGATTATAGTCACGACAGATCACGATGAGTGATAGTGTGGTATAATATAGAACGCATTTACCTACATCCATACTATAATATTATAAATTCGTAAGTGTGTTTTTTGTTGGTTTATCCTTCAATCACGCCGCAACAGAGCTACGGATTGGCGTGATTTGCATAGGTATAGTTGAGGACCTGGAGAGTGACACAGGATACTTTTAATCCCGGAAAATTATGGAGTTCCCATGGGATTTTTAAAAATTAAATCTACGCAGACTAAGTCGCGGGCATCAGCTAGTACCGAATACTGAGTCAATGTCGGCTAAGCAATAATTTTTAGACAGTCCTGCGACTGGATATCACTTGAAAATATTTTCAAGTACCCACAGAACATTATCTTGAGCTGCTTGTATCCAGCCACTGCCAGCGACTCATTAAATACACGCCTACGTCCTACTCATTATAATACATTCTACTATCTAATATCATCATAGATCAGGTATCGACTTAGCAATAAACTGATAGAATATTACGATCCAATACAGCCAATATTTATTAATATTATCGTTAGATTTAATTGTAACTCGATATCTCGCCACAACCGGATATCGAACCTATAACACTTAGCGCACCGTTCTCTATCACCGATCGTAAGCACCCAATAAAATACGTATATTCCAATATCACAGATACCACACTGAATTATTAAAACTTTAAAATAACAGACACTGCAAGTAGTTCTTGCACAATCAGTATGCCCTATAATTTAAAAAAAAGTAAAACCATAATCAAATACTTCATCAAAATGTTCTAAGATAAATGTTTAGTTTTTCTCTCGAGTACGGTTCACTAAAAATTAATAAACAAAATTGAAAAACGACGACATAAATCAATATTTATATTTTATTTAATTATGTTTATTTACGAAGGGTTATTTACATAAATAACTAGATGTTTAGTGTTCGATAGTCTACTTTCATCTTACGACACGATTTCGACCATAAAAAATATAATTTTGTCGTCTTTTAAGTAATTTGTAAAAGTTACAGGATTCGATTACAATGTGGTATGAATTCAAAACAAAATCAATAAAAGATAAGGTACATACCACAATATTACGAATGGTTGAAAGGTCGTTAACAGAGGAATGTTTTTCGAAAAAGTTTAAGTGTAAACGGGAGTGTCACAGAGACGTTTTGATCTTCAAAATCGTCGAACCATAATGAGGATTATAAAATTAAGGAACATTAGAGGCTCCTCGTAAAATGTCAAATTCATGTTACGATTTTTTTATCGATGACAGTTTTACAGCTCTGCATTACCGCGTAATACTTGATGGTAAGTGATAATGCAGTGAAAACACGCCAACCTGGGAAGGATGTCGACTCCTTAGCGGTTTTGACGCATCATATTGGAATCCTATTTTTTTTATTATATCTCAACTGACACCTGTTTCATCTGATGGTAGTCTAAGATGGAAGCGGGCAACCTTGAAAGAGATACGGCAGTATCATTTTAACCTTAGTCCGATTCTTGTAATAGCATTTCACAAGCACAAGTGACAGGCCTACCTTTAGACTTTTGTAACATCTTCTTGTAACTCACAATCATGCAATAAAGGAATTGAATTGAATTGAAAAGTAGATGTATAGTATGCTACAAGTATTTCTTTTAAGAGTAAAAAAAGAACTCTTGAAGATCGTTTTAAATCATGATTGCTAGTTCACTTACCATCAGGTGAGATCGCTAGTCTATATATTAAAAAAAAATCCAACCTGAACCAATAAAACCAACCCGACCCTAAGTACCTCTAGTGGCTGATGTTAAAAGGTAACTAATCAGAAGTTAACAAAACCTATTAAAATTAATTTAGTTCGAAGCGTCGTAATAAAATGCCAAATTAATGTTCCCATGTCATCGGCAGATTATTAGGCCGCTTCACACGTCACGATATCGATCAATAAACCGTAAATTATAGCTAATTAAATTAGGCTAAGGTCTTCGGGTGGGTCAATAATAATTTGATCATTTTCTGTATAATCAGATGCATTTTAGAGTTACTTTAAAATGAAAATTAAATCTTTACTCATAAATATAAATACGGAAGTGGGTTTGTTTGTTGGTTTGTCCTTTTCGTGTCTTCGAGTGAAATCTCTAAGTGGCATTTTTTTATTATTATTAAAGGCTTTAACTACGCTAGAAGGAAATGTCCTTCAAATGAAAAAGGAAAAATAATGTGGCATCACATTGCTTTTGCTATTTTATAGTACCTTTTGTAGACATGTTTCAAAACTTGTTTCATGTTTCAAACATGCGAAGTTATTGGCTCATTGTAATGTAGGTATTGTGTCACTAGCGATTCCTTAAACTAATTGAAAATAGAAGCGTATTTATTATTTCGGCACAGAGGGACCACGAGGGACGATTGAACCGAAATGTAAGACCAACACACTTATGCTGAGATCTATAGAGCGTGCCATGACTTAGCTCAAACTTAAGATAGAGACACTAATATACTGACTGTCTCGTCTCTCTGTCTCGTTTTAACTCTATCTTAAGTCAGAGCACGCTCTACAGATCTCAGCTTCACAGCGCGATTCCAGAGATTTGAATTCGATCTCCGCCGGTTCCGCAGTTCATGACAAGTTAGTATATGCAAAAACGACAACGGCTTTGTTTATCTAAGGCAGTGATTCTCAAAGTGGTCCAGGTGGACCCCCATAGGTCCACGTGAGACTCGTCAGGGGTCTCCGTTGGCGTGAGAAAAATGGGGGTTCACAAGTTGTAAGTGGTGGTCCATAAAAAATCTAGTTTCAATAGTAAAGAACAAAAATGTTGGCTTTGCTGGAAATGGATCAGATAGCCTGGTTATTTGGCATTCATTTCCTTTTTTAAAGTCTCCCTTAGTTATAATTTAAATTTGCATATTTGATTTTCAATCGTTAGATCTAATTTTCACATTTTGGGACGAGTTTTGGGAATATATAATATATAGTAGAAATGTAGCAGCAGGGGGTCCACCGAAAGTAATAAAATTTTGATAGTGGTCTACGAGGAAAAAAGTTTGGGGACCGCTGATCTAAGGTTTATCTAAAAGCACGCAAGTGACGCGGAAGTGGAACCCGTCACTGAGCCAAACGTCCCGACTCCCGCCGCAACATAACGATAAATTCATCGGCAACGTGTTATTAATGCGAGTACTTTACGATACGACGCGAGAACAACCGATGACCTGAGCATCCAGTCTCCACGACCGGCTTCCTGGTGGACGGGGAAATTATAGCCGATAATTGTTTATTGCTGTGCCTACTTTGCCATATTTTACTTATCATAATGGCTTACGCATGTTGGGTTTACGAATCTAAGCTCCAATCGGTAAGATAAAGGCAGGTAATATTCCGCGAAAGTCACATGCATCACACTTTACACTAATATTATAAAGGTGAAAATTGTGTGTGTGTGTGTGTGTGTGTGTGTGTGTGTGTGTGTGTGTGTGTGTGTGTGTGTGTGTGTGTGTGTTTGTTACTTCTTCAAGCCACAACATAGATATATAGGAGATAGCTCACACCAGCAGGATTAACAATAGGCAACATTTAATCCCGTAATCTTGAATTAAAAATTATCTAGTAATACATAAAGAGCCAAAGCTTATTTGGCTTTATTCGTCAAAGCAGAAAAATCTGTATGGTATACCATGCACCATCAATAGACATGTAGAAAAAACATACAACTAAACAAGCAATATACATAAACACTAGTTAGTTCTTAGAATTTGGAATACTCCCAATTCAAAACGGTCCCAAAGCTCTTGAATCGGTGACCTTGCATCGAAAAGCGCTGCAAAAAGAAGTCGCTGGATACAAGCCCCGCAAGACCGCGTGTATGTAGAAATTCTTACAAGAGAGCTACGTCCAGAGGACGTCTATCGATCGGCGACGTCGACACAATATACTATATACCATATCAGGTATAGTAAACATCACAATGTATCCGCTATTATAAAACTAACCGTTTAAGCCGTCCGATCAAATTAATTGCATCAGTCAATCAGGAATGGATCCAGTCAGTCAAAAAGTTAATGGAGTACGACACGATACTGCCAATATACCGGATTAGCTTGTTTTATTAGGTAGGCACTATATTACGTATTTTATTACATGGGATGGTGGAAAAAAAACTGACTGAATGTTGCTATCTAGACTTTAACTAGTTGGTGGTTGGTTGGTTTTTAATTCAGAAGAAATAATATTAAAACACCACCTAGGTGCCTGGTGTACTTCGACCATCCGCTGTTCCAGATCTTTTTCCACGTACTACTAAAATGTGGAACTAACTCTCTTCAGCGGTGTGGTGGTGCCTCTGGTGCTACAATTAGTGTTCATAGGCGGTGGTAATCACTTAACATCAGGTGACCTACCTCCTCGTCTGCTCGTTATTCACATAAAAATAACAACTGACAGAAAACCTTTGTTATCAAGCCGAGACGTCGTGCTACCTACCATTAAAACGCTTGACAATAAGTATTTTTGAATAATAGTACATTATGGTACAAGTGTAAAAGTTGGTGATTACCGCTGAGGCGCCATTGAGACCCGAGCCGTTAGGTGAGGGTCTTAACGTAGCCGAGGACGGTAATCATCAATATACACGTGTATCATACGACGTTTTTCAACACACTTGTGAAGAAAATAATACTAAAATAGTACATTATGGTACAAAACAGTGAAAACGAGTTGTGAAAATTTTTTCGCAATGGCGGGAAAAATTAATGTTGTTTTTTGTTCACCCTCTTGAGATGCTCTTGAGGGCAGGCAAAGATCGACGATCATACAGCCTATTCAGGTGTTTATTTGATTTAATCAGTTTTCCGGAATGCGCGCGCACCATTAATGGCCATAGACTAAAAGAATGAGGTTTCTTTTTTTTGGCTTTTCTCTTATAGCCACGTACAAAATGGGGAATTTCCAGTTTTCTTTATTACAGAAAAAACAAAAGTTATATTTGAGTGACAGTTTTATTTATTAAACACGTACAAGTTGAAATTATCTATTTAAATACGAAGTTGTATGAAATGAGCAAGCAACAGGTATCTTGGCAATAGGTAGGATTTTTTTTGTAATAGAAACTTTTTTAACAACAAAGCAACTCAACCAATAAAATTAAAAAAAAATAATTCTATAACTCACATTGTGAATAATGGTAATAAAAAGTCACAGTTTGAGTTAAAGGTGTCATTGTGTGCCTAGTTGCGGTGACCCGGGAGCCATTTTATGAGCAAGTGTGTTGAAAAATACATTGTTCTATTATTCTAGTAAAATAAATCTATAGATAAAACTGCATATAATTACTCTGGTTATTTAGTGAGAATGAATAGGATGTGCGGTAAACTGTTGGCAAGCAAATTGCGTAGATGGCCGATTGGCTGCCACGTTCGGGCAGCTGATTGACGGCAGATATTGTTTTGTAAAACGCCGACAAGAGCAGCTAATCCCCTACCGCGAGTGCCTCCGCCAACAATACAATTCATATTTGACAAATATTTTTTATAGACACTTGTCCGCGTAAAACTTGCACTGCGTAAACACTCACAGTATGCCATTTAACTCGTATGAATGACATGCCAAAAAACAAAGCTACGCATTTTCGTCCAATAGAGTAAGGCAAATAATAAAAAAAAGCAAGCCATGTCAGCTATAAAAGATCTCAGATCATCATGTCCGAGAACGAATAGAGGAAGACACACCAAAAAAAGAAGAAAAAACACCTGAATTTTTCTTCCACAAGTTGAAGTTAACTTGCAAGTAGACAGTCCGCATTACCTTCTTAAGATCTCCTTTCTCAATATATACCTAAAAGGAAAAGATGACTGACTGATTGACTGAACTATCAACGCCAACAACTGGACGGATTGGGCAGGAAAGGCATACACATAGCTATGACGTAGGCATCCGCTAAGAAAGGATTTTTGAAAATACAAGTCAAGTCCTAAAGGGATAAAAGAGGGGTTTGAAAAATTGAACTTAACGTGAGCGGAGCCGCGGGTAAAAGCTAGTAATAGATAAAATCAAGAGGCTTAGCAGCTAACTGGTGACAACGGTAAGGGTCGCGCTGTAACGCGAAGGCTTCAGCCTGAAATTGTGGCGTTCATCGAAAATAGTTAATTTCGCTGTCGGTCGCTGCGTTTCAAAATTCCCAACCGTGGTGTTTTGACGGCCGGACGGGAAGCAAATCGCTTTGACGTGAATAGATGAATACCTCCACACTCAATAGATAATATTTTTAAATTGTTATCCTAGCCGGATATATTAATGGCTAAAAAAAATTGATAATTAAAGTTTTACATATACGTTTTTAGTATCACGTTTGGGTGATGACTAGATCGTTATGTTCGTAGAACAACGATGGATCTGCATTTTATCAACTTTCCGAAATAATTTCCGAAGTTTTGTTATCGTAACTTTTTAAATAAAAAATCTGTAGCAATGAAGTTGCCAAGAACAACCATTTTAATGGGTATGTATGTGTATACATACCCATTAAAATGGTTCTGTTTTAAAATAGTAAACAAATAATAATTAATGTACCTAAATGTCCAAATAATATTATGTCAAAGGGTCATTTTTGGACTTTTTACAAATCCGTCACCGTCTACGATCATGACGAGATGTTTCAATCATATTCAGAACGGGATGGTGCCCGCGACTTCGTTCGTGTGGATTGAGGTTTTTCCGAGATAAAAAGTACCTATATATTATTTCAGACTTTTTCTGTGCCAAATTGCAGCCAAATCGGTTCAATCGTTGCGGCGTGATTGACAAACAAACATCCATCCATTTTGTTGTAGCAAGGATACTCCAAGCATAGCTCTGTATCGCCCACTGAGCGACCCTGAGCCCTCTCACACCGTATCACTAGCACTAAAATACACATTGTCAAGTTTAGTGAACCACCAAACCGCCATATATGGCCTTATGCTTATTGACATGTCAGATACGTCAGGTACACGCGAATGTCACTTAAACTTGACGGCGGTTAGCAAATTAGCGATTGTCACAATTCCGCACAACTCAGACGGAATCAGACAGACGGGCATTCATCACATATATTATGTATACATACTGCCCGTTGTAAAGGTCTAGTATCGTCGTATTGAAATTCACACTGTGTTCGTCAAGGTCCAGGGTAGGATTTGCATAATGACGAAAGGTCAGCAATGCAATTATTTCCCAGCGATAATGTCGATAAGCTATAAAACAAAATTGACAATACTATTGCAATACCAGAATATTTATAAGTAACGACATCTTGCTTGGCTAACAAAATAATGTTTGTACTACGCTCACGTTAAGTTCGATTTTTCAAACCCGTATTTTATCCCCTTAGAGGTTAAATTGAAGATCCTTTGCTAGCGGATGCCTACGTCACAATAGCTATCTGTATGCCAAATTTCAGCCTGATCCGTCCAGTGGTTTGAGCTGTGTGTTCATAGATCAGTCAATCAGTTAGTCATTCATCTTTTCCTTTTAAATATTTAGCAATATATGCGTATTTTCTTATCACCTCAACCCAATGTGTGTGTGTCTGAGGTGGACTTGGCACAGGTTTCCTCTCAGAATAAGTAGGGTTCAAGCCACTCGCTGGCTAAGTATGGACCACAGAGCCCGCAGTCCGCCCGAAAAGGTGGCCAAAGACCGAACTCCGCCAAAAGACTCTAAGTGCTGACAATCAGCGTGATACTAAAATCAGCCTAAAACCTAGATAAAGTAGAGAATTAGCGGGAAACTGACTGTTTTAACTCTATATATCAAACATATATATTAGTAACTGTACAGTGTACACATAATATACTTAGGAAGATAGGGCACATAATAAGTTAGGTACCTATCTAATCTAGATTAAAATATACTGAAAGCCGGCTGTATTATTTTGTCTAATCTCTCTTATTTATCAAAGTATGTACCACATAATTAGCAATTACCCAAACCAGTAAATTTGAATAGTATGATTATTCAAACATTTTAAATAAAATATAATATGCAAATTAATACAAAAATATTACAATCCATCCAAAACCTGTTTGCTAATATATTGTCGAAATATTTAAATTTAATAAGTAGGCATACATTATGGCAACATTTTCAGTATTAAATTACTATTTAATGTATTTTATGTACCTCTGTTTAATACAACTTTAAGTCACGTGTTTGTCTCATTTTAAAATTCGTATAATTTTTAAATAATCAAGATATCGTGATATTTATACAAAATATGTATGTCTGTTAATTTTATATGGGTTAAGTTCTAAATCGATGAATTCGACTTTTTTTTTAAATCCTAAATCGATTATGACAAAGTCGCATCTAAGCTATTTTTATACCGGTTGTACTATAGCTTACTCACCTCTACTTTTAAGTTTACATACTAACAAACTGACAGCCACAATCATAACCCATTAGTTTTGTCGTAGCAAAAAATTGCTTAACGATATCGTATCGTGTGGTGTAAAAGTCTCCCAACGATTTCAAAGTCCTAGAGGGTAACACCACCATGGCAATGTGAAACACGGTTGTAAACGTGACATGAGAGTGAATATTATTAACAAATAGCCGATAGCTCTAAATCACAGTAAACGCGCTATAAAATTGCTATAAAACTTGCTGGCAAGTTAATACACTTGAGAAGAATGTTTATTAACAGTATAGTGATTAAAATTGCTGTAGTGTAGAGATAGTATTAGTGAATAATTTACTTCGTAAGGAACGTGCATGCCTGCGAGTTCTCCATAATTTTCACACACCTTTCAAAATTTTAATTTTAAAAGATCCGCCCTTATGAGTTATGATGTATCCGTGACTGAACTTACTTAGGGTTCCCACTGAAAACCAGCGCTGCAGCTTGCTGCAGCATGATGCTGAGTGGGGACCTTATTTGATCAAATGCAATTATTTTTATTCTAGTTGATTGTATTGATCAAATAAAATAGTTTCTTTCTTTCTTTCTCTTGACCTACATAGTAGGTTGTGAGCTAAACCCTTCTGACTGGAGACCCTTGCGAAGCAATAGACTGGCAATGGGTTGAACTGATGATGAAATTGAATATCAGTGGGACAAAAGCCATTTATATCAAGGATATTATTTTAACCTAATAGATTTATAAATACATATCAAAAATTTGGAATTTTTGATATGTATTTATAAATCTATTAGGTTATTTCCTTTAAGTGTAGGTTAACACTTCAATAAAAAAATTAAAAAAAAGATATTATTTTATACAAATCAAGTTGAATTAGTACAGAAGCAACATTTCGAATACACAATCACACCTAAGAATTGCCGAAAAACTGGCCCGTTTATATTGGATCTATAAGTTGTACTTATTTGTAAGCTTAGAATCGTGATCGTCTGTGATCAATTTATTGTGGCAACAAACCATTAATGTGCACAGTATTGACTTTTCGTGTTGTCGTTGTACATGTTTAGTGATATCAATTACACCTATAAAATAAGTACTTAAATATTTCAGTTTGGTACAATATACTATAGTATATTGTACCAAACTGAAAAGTTTTGTAACGACGTATACGTCCTTACAAACCTTTTGACTTTACAAAAAAAAAACGAAGTTAAGGTTTATTTTAGCACCATGGCAACAAAGGCCAAAAATCTTTTAATATCGTTCAAATCCTGATGAAATATAGATCCAAGCAAGTCCAGTTAAGTATTGTATGTACAGTGGACCTCACATTCAACTTCACTTTAGCAAATATCAACCTTAACAACTCAAAAATAAGAGCTACAGGTTTAATATCTCTGATAGGTTCACACGTGGCCGTGTGTACCAATCGATCCGCATCACTGCCGCGTCGCCTTTGATTGACACACTGACAGACAAGCAGGCAGATTCGATATAATTACACTGCATATTTTATATTGCACAACCTAAGTTCCTCCTTGAAAAATAAACTCTAAATAGAACACATAAGGGTTCCAATTCAATCGTGCAGGAAGTTAATACAGTATTGAAGTGATATTAAAATTATAACGAGAAATCTGTTTAATCAATCTCTTATGAGGATATTGATAACATCAAGCTTATGAAGTCCTGGTGATGTGATGTAATGTAGCACGGTACTAATGCGATATCCCACGAACATCAAGGGTTACCTTGTACTTTGTAATATGCAAAGTGGCTAGAAACCTTGATGGGGTGCAGATCGTGTGGTACTACCCCCATCGGACCAAAAAAAGTTATTGGGTTTTTCCTTTATAAAAAAAATGTATTAAGGGACTTGTCTTAGTCAATGTAATTTCTTAATCATTAATCATCTTTTAATCATGAATTAATTGAAGTATTTGTTGAATTTCTTCGTAGAGATACAAACTTTTCGTAACTATTTTGGAATATTACCTCACAAATAAAATTCTCGACACGTGTTCAACGAGATTTTTTCAACTCTTACTTTTGGTAGAGATGTACGAGGTAGGTTCAATCATACGCAAAATTTGAATAAATAGGCACATCTCTAGCGGTAACTTTTCAGTCAAATGTTTTGCAAATTGTGCAGTTTTGCAGCAACTCCGCTTTTGAATTTCAATTTTTTTGCATTTTTAATATTAGCGGGGTTACACACGTAAAAATAAACAGAATTCAATTTGCGCGGCCGACAGCTGATGGACTTTGATGGACACGTGACAGCGCGGGACAGGCCAAACAGATCGCGTACGGACGGTAACTCTGCTACCTACTAATAGCTGAACCACGTGGAAAGTGTTTTTTATAGAAAATCACCCATTAATTAAAAGTGATTAGGCCAAAATACATCAAATAATTTAGAGGCATTAAGATTGACTTTATAGAGTAAGAAACAAGCATTATTTTAAGATTGCGAGTAATGGTAAAGCTCCAGATGCAGATACGATTTTTACAACAGTAAATAAAAAAAAAACAGGCAAAAATTGCATCATACTTCCAAGAGACGATAGAAATAGAAATATATTTTATTCAAATAAGCTTAAACAAGCACTTTTGAATTGTCAATGAATGTACCACTGGTTCGGAATACCTATACTGAGGATACTGAGTAGAAATAAAAAATAATGTTTTTCGTCAAAAAAAAAATCGCAAAGTTAGGTCTAATTTTTAACCAATTTGCATTTATTATCAATGTGTTGCATATTAGAGCCAAAATTTTTATATGAAATTAAAATACATAAGAGACGGACCAGACATTTTTTTTTAATGAATATCTTACGAATTAATTTATGAAAAACCGCGCGAGAGCCACATTACAAGATACCAGAAAGACACAATTCCTCCTTCATATTGTTAATTTTTTTTTTTATATTAAAAATACAAATCTGTATTAAGTTGCTCATAATATTAGCCTTGGTACGTCACTTCAAGGTCGATGCGCCGGGTATTTGAACTCGCGAATGTCAATGATTGGCTTGATTAGTGCGATGATTGATTGACGGATGACGTCCGGACAATCAGCGAGCTGTTTCGATCGATATTCCATGTCATAGGTAGCTTAGAGAATTTAAACAACGTATTAAAATACATACTTTCGCCCGTGACTTCGTCGGCGTGAAGTTTGGTTTTTAAAATCCCACGGGAACTCTCGGCTTTTCCGGGATATAAGAAAGCCTTTATCACCATGAACACATAAATTCGTGTGTTGATATTTTGAAATAGTTATGTATCTACCTCAGTAGGTACATAACACCAGGTAGGTAGGTAAAACCAGTGTTTTTCAGAATGCTTCAAAATTCAAACCCTATATGGGTGCAGCTGAGAATACTTTTCATCGAATCCAAATGTGTTAACAACGAATGGGTTTAACCTAATCGTTGTAAAAGGGGGACGATATTTCTTTTAGGTTTTGATTGGCGTCGCTGCCGGCGGCGCTGCCACGGCATCCTAATGAGATAGGGCCCTTAAGGAACACCAAAATAATATTTTCTAGTGTAAATTAAAAAAGGCAACAATTTTCGTTCCCGCATCGCAGCTGAAGGCGCGCTGGGGCTAAATCAATATGATATGACAGTTAGGGTCAATTTATGGCCCCCGGTTAATTACAAGCGGGCGCCCGGGGGGCCTGCGGAGGGGGTGGAGGGGGCGGGGGGGCCTGTCTAATGACTTGTAAAGATGCCGTGTGCGTTGCGTTATTGAGAATATGACGAGTTTGTTTGTTTGTTATTGTTTGGACGTGTTCGAAAGAATGTGAGTCATCCCTTATATCTGAGGTTGTTGGCCCTCCCGACCAATCTCTATAACCCAGCTTGGGTGATATTACCTATACACAGGTGTATGCGCTAACACAGGTGCACTCTCTATTTCCTCACTCTCGTAGACCGATAGAACGGAAATCCGAACTATCGGTGAGATCCGACGCAGGACCGACAGCTTCCTAACACCGAATTAATACTGAGAATCTCTTGACCCCCAATACACTTTTGGCCCAGCCCAGAAATCGAACCCGGGACCTCCTCATCCGCAGTTGAACATCGCAATATTCGATGATGCCAAGATAGTCCTTTATCTTGGCATCATCGAATATAAGATGTATGGGGCGAGTTTCTTGCTGGTTCTTCTCGGCTGGAACGGTATTCCGAACCAGTGGTAGATTCATTTGACGATCCGAAAGCACTTTGTAAAAGTTTGAATAAAAAAATATTCTATTCTATTCTATTAAAAAAAAATACTCGTAGCACATTATCGGCTAGCGTCCCGTGGCCTCGCCAGTGATGTCTTCCCATATAAATCTCCGGGGAGCGCGGCTGAGTGATCTAATTTGGCCCACACATGGGCTGCGTGAAGACAGCGTTATCGCCGCGCGCGCTCGACGGAGACTGTCAAAACAACGCTAACTAGCGAAATCTAACGAAACATTTGGCCAGCGATTGATACAAAACAAAATACTTTCTTGAACGCGAACACTCGATTCAACAAACATTATCGAATTTACGATTTATCGAGATCAAAGTCGCACCTGAAATATCCATTCAAGTGATTGAATTAGACCGTTATTAGGGATGTGAAACCAATTAGATAAAATTAGTTAATCTAGTCGAAGTAAAATTTCCAAATCGATTATGTCGATCCCGATTATTTGAGTCAGTCTAAGCGTCATACAGCAGTCCTGTGCAACTGTCATATGAAAGTAAATACATCATCATCAACATTATCATCCCAACTGATAGACATCCACTGCTGGAAATAGATATCTTCAAATGATCGTCACAGGACGCGATCCTGTGTCGCCAGCATCCAACGATCACAAACACAAACAATACGTCATCAAAGGTTTGCAACCTTTGATTCCTTAAAATCAATTCATGCTTGTGCTGAAAATAACATACAACATAACAACATTATCGAGTTTTATAACATTTTGAGATTTGTAGAGATCATAGTGAAATCGAAATATTCATTGAATTAGACCGTTAATAATGAATATTAATTAACATGGAAAAATAATAGTTCTTACGTTATTAATAGAACATAGTTTCTTATCACTACATCTTAATATTATAGGTATCATTTAAAAACATAATACATAAACTTAATAGATAGATAGATAGATAAATAAAGGTATACAATAAAGAGTCAACCAACACAACTTATCAATTGAAAAGTTAACTTTATTCCTTTACATTATGTATGTATTTATTTTGACAAAGGTTTGTGGTTTGAAACGTTATTGCGTATGTGCGTCCAAATCTAGTTCACCTTTCGGAAAACCAACCTCCACTTTCAAAAAGAACATTGATTTATAGCAAAGGAACATTCGATTCAGACTTGATTCTCTACAGTGCCAGCCCTAATTAAAATCGCTAGCCATGATTTTGACGGACACCATTGTTTCCTCGACGGGTCGGTGTTGCCACATTGATGGGCTATTCCTTCCTATCCGATTCTTTATTGCTGATTCTGAGTGAACCGTTTTATTTTTCATCTCACTGTTTATTCGATCATATTTTTGATCTCGCTTTGATTAGGTGTTGCCAGATCAAAGATTCACCAGCAACACTACTCGGGAGCTATAACTTTTTGATTCGGAAATGATAAATGGTACATCTAAGCTGATCTCTTGTTTAAACGATGATGTGTAATAATAAATAGTGGGAATTATAAACGCGTATTTTATCGCCAGAAAGTCTTGCAGCTGTTTGTTGTTTAGGAGTGGCGATTAATTATACTGCATCATGCCAATGCAAGACATTGATATGTTGAGATATTCACATTATATATTAAATCACACTCCGATTACATAGGGCTACAAATAATGTTCGCCATATTAACTTATGCAATAAAATAAAGGCAATGACAACGATAGAGACACGATATTGTATAGTTTTATATCATTTTAGCGATTTCACCAACGCAAAAGAAGTCTTATCCGAGCGTGAAGATATTTTGGCAGATTTTCAATGCAAAATCTGTCAGAACGCCCAATTTATTTCTCATTTATTAAATGTCATCCACGTTGGTGAAATCAACACTTAGGAAAGCAAGATTTGGGTTGTTACGTTCCCTCAAATATGGTTGAGTGAAGCAGCGGCTGCTCGTGAACGGGTGCCACCAACGGGAATGGGTCTGCTTTGTCTTCCCATATTGACATGTGTTGGATTATATGTATTGCATTTTTGAAGCTTCATTGCGGAAGCATTGTATACATAGCTTAGTTTGGTTACTTATTAAAAAAATATTTTATTTTTTTGAAAACTGCTGAGTTGCTTGCAGGTTCTTCTCAGCAGAATCTGCATTCCGATCCGGTGGTAGATTTATGACGTGTCATAAGAGCTACAAGTTGGCCTACATGAAATAAATTAATTTTGAATTTGAATTTGGATTTGAAAGAACATCAAAAGACCTTAAAAGGTCTAATTCACCATCACTTCGTAAACTTTAACTGACGAATTAATGAGTCGTTTTAACAGATTTTGTGTCGGCACTCGGCACGCTGTCAGAAAGTCAAAGGTTAAAGATTACTTGCTTATGGTGTAAAGCATGGAATTCCATTGATGAGTGAAATAGGCTCCAAGAATGATTTAGGAAATATGTATTCTTAGACAAACTTTTTGCATGAAGATGGTAAATATGTAAAATTCTTGCAATTCACGAGGGCGCGTGGCCCATGGTTGTGTGTGTGTCGTATCTATATAAGTGACACCCAACTAGGCTCCGGACAGGGACGCACATTTACGCAATGTGCATATGTACACGACGTAAGCACAAGTAAAGCTCACGCGCCATCGTGAACCTTTTTAGATAGTTTACTATTGTTTTATTTTTTGGCTGAGTATTTTGTAATATCAACAAAATTAGTGTAGCTGTATCGGTGTTTGTTTAAATAAAATACTTAGTTAAAATGATTTCCGATGCGGTTCACTTGAAATATGTAGATACCTTTATGTCTTTGGAACAGTCATACAAATCGTAATTTCGCAATGAACAGAAGGAAACAGCTACTATTTTGAAAAAAGAAGTCGACTCTATTACAGTAAGTAAGCTTTTCATGTTCCGTGTATTCGTTGATAAATAAGCTCCCACTAAACCAGTCAATGGTATACCGGACATATTATCTACTATACTGCCCCTAATCAGAGCCATCTATTGAGAGTTATGAGCCCACTTTTCCCGAACACGATTGACATTTCTAAATAATATCCAATTTATCTAAACGCGCCGGGTCGCGGCCACGTCTTCAAACTCCTTAACGCTTTTTGACATAAAGCAGCACGCGTGAAAGCAGGCATGTGCTGTAAATTGAGAAAACATTTTAATTTAAGCGGATTACTTTCTTATTTTATAAAATACACGTTTTACAATTTTTTTTGAATAATTCAATAAAAAAGCGTCACAACTTCGAAGATAAGAACTAGTCGCAACCTAACCTATAAATTATTACCAGTTTATAACAGTATGACACTCTTGAAATCCAACCTTGAATGTATGAATCCATGTAAAAAAAATCGATGCAAACTTTACACCTTTAATTTTCCAGGTTTGCAATGAGAAACATACTTTTTAAATGCGATTTTGTCAGATTTACACACTTTTTTCAGTAAACTTACGACTCTATGATACTGATGTACAAAATCCCTGCTACAAATTGACAGTATTTATACCTAATTATATCGCTAACTCTATACTCTAATAAGAACAGGGTAAACTGGCATACCGTGTCAAATATGTGATTCGACGTATAGATAAAACTGACGACGTGACAAATTATTGCAAAGTAGAAAAACAATTCAAGCACACTTGATTTCAGCTCTATATATTTTTTGGACCCGGTTTGATTGAGTAGACAACAGACATACTTGTTTTATGTTTGGCTTTTCCTATTGAAAAGCTAAGTCGAGTAGCTAGTGTTTAAATCTTCGTACGAGGTCCATCACACTGCCGCGGCATTATATGGACCCAGTGGGCTCATACTTAGGCGGAGAGGAATCGTACACGTATCTACTCCCACTCGAGCGTAGGGTCGCACGTACCTTTATGCTTTTTGTCTACGTCCGTGGTCCGTCAGACGACAATTAACATAAATACAACATTAAACCTGAGTTAATTGACACATTCGACGATTTATTCGATGCGTTACACTGAGTCCAAAACATTTGGAATTTTTACTACCTCCCCCATATCTTTACGTGGAAACTAGTTTGTTTTTTAATAAATTTATTGTCTTGTCAATGTATATTAAATAACATAATGTAATCTGGCCATTTGATCTGGTAGAGTGAAATGATTTATATTTATTTTGTGTAGTTACTACCGAATTATGTATAAACCAGCTTACCTGATTAATTCTCTGTGCTTGCAAAAAACAATCTGAGCTTTGGCAAGCGTGAAACCAACCAAAACAAATGAAGATTGTAAGATTTTAAGTAGGTATATTTAAAAAAATCAAAATTATTTAATTCGTGTACGTAGTCCAACTTGTAGCTCTTACAACAAGTCAAGACTCTACCATCAGTTCGCGAAGCAGACTACATACTGTGATAAGGCGACAATACCTACTATAAATATAGAACCGCACTTCCAGTTTAAGTTTTCCCTTTGAAAATCATAAGCAATTAACTTGCTTTATATTATTATAGGCTACATTATTTACCAATAATGAACTTTAATGATAGAAATATAGGTACATGAAGTTAGGTGCTTGCTTATATTTTCATTTCCAAAGAGTGACACAAGATTACGAGATTTTCTGTCAGTTTGTTGAAATTCTTTAGCAGCCACAAACATACGGCAGTTGATATTCTTCTCAATGTAGGGATGCAACCACATACTTCTTCTTTTACGCCTCCTTCTTTGTCGAAGATACAAATACAGAACCACAACTTCTTCATCACTTGAACTAGACATTTTGGAGACGTCTGTCTGGTCTCAAAATCGGAATGATTGTGACTAATTTCATCATATTTAGGTTGCGGCGTGTGTGGAAAACATTTGAAACTGGTTTCAAACCTATAATTTCAAAAGGGTTTCGTTGCAGTTGCGTTTCACCATGTGTGCTGGGCCTTAGTAATAAGTCAGGAACTTATTTTGAGTTGCAAAAACGTGCCGCCAAGCGATTTAGCGTTCCGCCACGATGGCGTGTAGAAACCGATTAGGGGTATGGGTTGAATTTACACTGCTATACCCCTTCCAAGTTAGCCCGCTACCATCTTAGACTGCATCGTCACTTACCATCAGGTGAGATCGCAGTCAAGGGCTATCTTGTCATCGAATAAAAAAAAAAAATTCTAGCAATTATAAGTGTAGGTATACCAAATAGTTTGCATTTTAAAATATATGTGAAGCAATCACATGTATTTTAAAATGCATACTTACTTACAACCTAGATAATCTTACCTGGACTATGGATTTGCTACTTGTCTGCCATAATAATTATGACGAATTGAAAACCTCCTCCTTTTTTGGAAGTCGGTTAAAAAGACTTGCACAGAAAAAGGTTACCCTACTTATAGGTTTTAGTGCACCATGCTGGCCCAATGCAAATTGGGAAATTGCAGATTAAAGGATCTGCAGCACTACTTTTCAACAGACGCTATTTAGCGCTTTCTAAACTAAGTATGGATTCTGAGAATGGAGGACTTTTTATCAGTTCTCAAATGTGGCGCAGTCCACATACCGCGGGTGAGTTATGGCGGCACTCCCTAACGTGGGCGCAGACAGAGAGATGGGCATCTTGGGCACTGCCGCTCCTTGTATTCTAATTTATGGCCATCGACAATCAATTAGATACCATTATGTGATATAGATGAAAATACTAATAATATATCGCGCTTTTTTTGTCTTTTGCATACGAATTCGTCGGTCTGGTTTTCTAGTTTCCAATAAAAGCGCTCATAATTTAAAATCGATTCTTTCTTTAAAGAATGTCGGTCAAAAATATAGACGCTACGCCGAAAGTTATCTTCTCATAGACAAAACAATGGAATACAAAACATAGATTTAAGTATTTTTTTGTAATCGAAGGTACAAAAGAACATGTGAAGCATTTTCCCCAGCCTACCTTTAGACGTGCGACATCACGTGTACCTATATAGGTAGAAGAGAAGTGTGTGAGAAGAAATCAGTACCTAACATAAATAAATAAATATAATATAATATATTTAACACTAATATATTTAAAATGAATATAAATAACATCAAAACCCCTAAATAAGTAGAAAAAAACTCAATAAAGTAACCTAAACTATTATAATATAGCTTTTAAGTAATTAGATTTAGAAGTAAAGAGATTTTTTTTAATTGATAGGTACATATAGGTAGTAGTCCTATATAAATGCGAAAGTTTGGATGATGATGGATGAATGGATGTCAATCAATCACGCCCCTGCGACTGAACCGATTTGGCTGAAAGGCACGGATATAGATTATAGTCTAAACTCTAAAGTAACACTATGTTACTTTCATCCTGGAAAATAAGAAAGTAGGTACCCGCGGAAATTAAAAAACCAACAGACCAACACACTTTCGCATTGTTAATATAAGTAAGGATAATTTAATTCAGAAATATATTGTATACTTAACGGTATGGTCCATGGACTGTATGTAAATAAACGTAGGTATATAAAATATGTACCTACCTAGGCACATGTTATAAATAGGTAGTTGAACGCATCTCAATAGCCCCAGGGCAGGTCTGGCAGTCATTAATGTCTCCATTTAAAACCATCCACGCTATGAATGATCTCAGCAATTGGATATATTCGACAACGAGAAACCGACCCTTGAGCAAATATAAATTTATGTTTCACTAGCTGATACCCGCGAATTTGTCGGCGTGGATATAGTTTTTAAATCCGTGGGAAGTGGGAACTCTGATTTTTCAGGATCAAGAGCAACCTATGTCACTCTCCAGTAGGACTAACATGCGCGCCACGAGAAAATTGTCTAAACGTTTATTCTCTATAGAGATTACAGGTCCTCATTTATACTCATGCAAAAAATCACGTCAATCCGTTACTCCTCCGTTGCGTGATTATAGGACAAACTAACGCACTTTGGCATCACTACATAGTATAAAACAAAGTCGCTTTCTCTGTCCCTATGTAGGTACGCTTAAATCTTTAAAACTGCGCCACTGATTTTGATGCGGTTTTTTTTAATAGATAGAGTGATTGAAGAGGAAGGTTTATATGTATAATATTACTTATAGAGTTCCCATGGGAATTGAAAAACCTTGATCCACGCGGACGAAGTCGCGGGCATCGTACCTATAGTTTATAATATTAGTAAGGATTAGCAACATAATTAATAAACAATGAAACAAAGCAAAATGAGAAAATAGACGTGCTATCGCCTTGTAAAAGATAGAAAAGTAATATTTCTATGAATTTCAAAAAAATCACAAAATAGAGACAGCACGGCTGTTGCCTACTTTTCTTTCGTTGTTTATAATTCTTTTGGTAATTATTTATCTGATTAAAAATCCTTGTTATATTCGTGTTCTTGTAATATTCGACAAAAACAAAGAGGCCGGTGAGTAAAAATAAATATGTTCAATAGTCACAGTAAACATGGCGGATGATTTACGCCGCTATTGACATTGGCGGCGCGGGCGCGGGCGCGGGCGGCCATCTTGATCGCTAATTGCCGGTTTATGTCGTTAATCAGTCACGCGTCCGTTCAGAAACGTGTGATTTTTTATAATCGATCAATAGGTAGGTACTATAGATGGAAATCAGTGTCCATGAGAATTTTTTTTAAAGTGGTAGGTACTTACTTAAGTCTTTTTGAAAGTCATAACAGAACAATATCCTTACGTTTAACTAATCCAAACTTTTATTTAAAAAACACTGACAAAAACAATGTTAGACAGTAAAACTTTCATTGAGAAAAACAATTAAATTCATACCGACATAATAAAATTGCCTACGTAAATTCATTTTACTTAGAGGAGACGTCGAAGGTCCATTTCTATTGACCCTGACGAAAAAAGCCAGATGTTATAAGTTTGACATTGTGTCAGTGTAACATCTGTGTGTGGGTGTATCTATGTGTCTTTCTGTTCCCTCGTAGCTTCCTAATGAAAGGACCTGTTTTGATGCGGTTTTCTCTGTTTGAAAGTTGACGTGATCGAGGTGGATCTTAGCTATAATGTGTAATTTACACATCACACAGTGTGAAGATCTGCTCAGTCGTGTAAGATCATCGGCTCATTTCCTACTTGATTAAAGCTACCACTGGTGCGATTGATTTAAAAGATGTAGGTAGGTACTTCAGATTATTTTAGAAGCACGGTAACCTTGAGCTGATGCTGCAGCATCAAGTATTCTATGGGTAACTGGGTACCCAAGTCCTCAGCAACTTACAGCAGATACAGCGTGTTTGGTCTCGTTAGAATGGTATCAATGAATAGGCGTTAGATAAACGATGATCGTGAACCATGAAGGATCTGATCATGGAACAGAAACTAGGTAACAGGATGTCAGGTATGTAGTCCTGCTATAGATTCACATGTTTGGGGCGTTTTAAATCTTCAATTTACACTTGTTATTAAATGTAACGCTTGACACCTCCCTTCTGATAAACTTAGAACTTTTGAAAGAACTATAGCCTACTAGCGCAGATTACCTTCACATTATCTAAATATATAAAAGGAAAAACCACTGGACGGATCGGGCTGAAAGGCACACAGTCCACAGATAGCTGTTAGAACGTAGGCATCCGCTAAGAAAGGATTTTTGAAAATTCAAACCCTAAGTGAGTAGGTAAGATAGGGGTTTAAAAATCGTACTTAACGTGAGTGAAGCCGCCGGAAAAGCTAGTTTATTCATAAATATTTATATAATTTGCACGTTATATATATATTTACATCATTTATATGTATCACTTTATTATTAATTAATTATTATTTGAGCTTTGCCAACCACCTTCTATTGATAAATTAATAACTTTATTATAATAAAACAATGTCACTCATAAATTAAGAAAATCATAACAGTTATAAAATTTTATTAATATCTAAAAGAACAACCATTAACATAACACGAGAAATAAATATTATTAATTAATACAATCTACCGTGTTTATAAATGCCATAAATTATTAGTTTATACGACGTTTTAGTAATAATTTAGCTTATTATAGTATCACAATAATAATATAAAGATTCCATAAAAGAGTAACTTAGTAGGTAATTAACAGAATTAAAGGATTTTATTAAAAAGGTTGGAATATTATGTTAAAAAATAAATATACCTACCTAGGTAGGTACTTACTCTATATATGCGTAAATATAACCGACGAATTTTGATGCTTTGACAGATTTTCATTGCCAAATTACAAAAATTATAATCGAAAATGTAACATAATTTAAAAATATACTTAAGTCTAAATTAATTAATTAACAAACTTAAGTCTAAATTATTAATTAGGTAATTTAGACTTAAGTTGAATCTAATCCTTTGGCCAACGTAGGTGCCATCTCTTCCAGATCCCTGGTAGACTCGATCACCCTTTTTGATAGTTCTACAAAAACTTCATTACAAAAATGGTCAGAATGTTAAAACTCCTTAGGTAAACGTTAGGTGAGTATAGAATGGTGAAATTGGCACTAATATTATGTTTGTAAGAATCCCTATCGAAATCAGTTCAGCAATTTAGACCTCGCGTCCTAGAAGTTCGTAGCTAAAAAATCATGAAGATAGTGTTGACATTTTTAAACAACTTCAAAAAAAAATAGGAGGAGGTTCCCAATTCGACGCATATTTTTTTTGGCAATGTTACTCCATAACTCCGTCAAAACTTAACCGATTTCAATATTTTTTTAATTTGAAAGAACATAATCGTCAGGTTAGTTTCATTTTTTGGTAAAGATCTGATGAATATCTTCGAAAATGGAGGTGGAACTCCTCAATGAATAAGAGCAAATCGCTCGCGGTAAAAAAATCCCACCTACCTAGGTACCTACATTGAAAATTCTTTTACAAAAATTTACTTCAAATGCAAAGTTGCCACTGCAAAGTATAAAATAATTTTAGTTTGAACACTGTTGTATATTTTGAAGAGTTTTTATTTATTTTTACTGAGATCTGAGACAAAAAAGGTTCACCAATGGTGAATTTGGTTGACCCCTAAATTTTTTGGAGTAAAATATTTAAAATTCTTCAATGGTAGATATCCCGTAAGCCTGTTAAGCTACGAGATAGTAAAGTTTTTGGCACTAGTTTCCTTCTATGAGAGTTATTAATAGAAACTTAAATTGATTATTTTTTAATGTTATTTTCGACCTAGAGTCAATGATTTTTAACCGACTTCCAAAAAGGAGGAGGTTATCAATTCGGCCGGTATCTTTTTTAATAACTTAGGCATCGATGTATTTAGGTAATTAATTCAGGAGTTACAGCTGACCGACACTCAATACAGACAGACAGACAAGTGCCCCTTCACCTAAGTAGACTCGAACACTTCACTTCTTTCGATCAATGATCGTCCCAATCATTGCTCAATTGAATATAGATTTAATAAAATTATGAAACATGAAACAATGAAGATAATTCATAAAATTAAAATTTAATTCCAACCATAAATATTAATTTTATTAATTAAAATTTTACATGTGGATTCTTGAAATGATCGCCACAAAACGCGATCCTAAATGCAGCCTGCATCCAATTCCAATGGCCATTTTTACTAATAAATAAAAAAAAAATACTTTATCAATACAAAATTGCAAAAAATTAAATTTCTAGTTTTATTATAAAAGGCAAACCTATTGGTGGATACAATAAAGAAATTTTCTGCCCTGGCAAAAAATTATTTGTAAATAAAACAAAATCAGGTGTTTGAAACATTTTAAAATTAATAGGTGTTTTTAAAAATTGCATTGGACCAAAGATAGTAATTAATATTAGGAAAAATATGTACTAAAATAAAGCGAGCAGTACAGGAGTAGACAACATTTTGGAAATCCTCGTGGCGCTTGTGTTTGCTCGCTGTCCCGCTCTGGCGCCCCGCCCCTGCCCCGCGCACCCCCGCGCGACGTGCATTCTACACAAGTAAAGATGGCGGATTTCACAAAAAATACTCTCTCGGGGTGGAACTCACCTCACTGAGCACATGCTGATTGTTTTTTTTGTTGTTATTAACAATGTATTGTATTTTAATAATTAGTATACTTTTATAATTATTTTCAGTTTGGTTCAGTTACGATCAATTTATGATTTATCTTTGAACTATTAGTATAAGTAGATATAATTTATTTGATAGTAGATGAACACTTTAATTCTTGACATTTCTGTTTTTTTAAATGCCTTGCCACAGTATAGTTTTTTTAATAATTTTTTACCTAACAGTCAAGGTAAATTCAGGCACCTAGACAGATAGGTGCCAGCCAACATGCGATAATTTTTAATTAATTATGTACCTACTTGTCAGCTACAGGTAAAAATTATACATTATTATGTATAAAAAATATTTTTACATTCAGGGTTGGAAAAGAAAATACAAATATAATTAATAAATATTAATTATATTTGTATTTTCTTATAATATAACTACTTAAGCATAAAGTTGCTTCTGTAGCCATTCTATAATTTAGAAAAATCACATTTTAATATTGACTATATTCACTATTGTTGAAGTCATTCTATTTATTGATATAGTATCGTAATGCCCTTTATTTACTTATAATGTTTCCAACGAAAATAATTGATTCAGCTTAATAGGATTTTTTTCATTGCTTCAAAAAGTTATAAACTTATAACACTAGCTTCAAAACGTTTTCTTGAAAATTTGTATGCACCGCAACTAAAACTATTTGTGATGCATTTATTAAAAGAAAGATGTTAGTTCTAACTGTCAAATCGTGGATAGCAATGTCAAATCCAAGTTTGTTAAGTTTGCAATAGTTTTTCAGTGATATTTCATGCAAACTCGCGTGTCATAGTTCACAGTACCGGCGCCGGCCGCCGCTGCGTCGCCACTGTACAATTTCCAAAGTTTTCCGGCCCTGGCACGCTACGAAAACTTATAAAATCCAAGAAAAGTAACTTTAAACTTGTATATTGATCTATTAACCTTAAGTTTAATCGAAAAAGACGTAAAAAAAGCATTTATAAAAGCAAATAAATGTTACTTTAAAATGTGTAGAGCCAACTCTATATTTATTTTGTCATATTTTATAAGCCTTTGACATTTTTACGTGGACTGTATCATAAAGTTCACATTATTTGATTAAGGTTTAACTGAAAGAAGTATGATAAGTTTATTAATTTGGCTCATTTATTGACCAGAAATCAATAATTTTGTAAATAGTAAAATCGGAGTTGACATATAAGTATTTTTTTGTTATTTTTACTGTTGTTTCTTACCTGGATTATGTATTTCCAATTATCGGAGGAGTATTTGTCGCACACGGGTCACAATCTGTCACCTGCACCTAAGCAAGCAACGTCTCAAAATCCTTTGTTTTCTTACTTCTATTTGTTTGTCGTCATACGTGAAACGAATTCCTCTACACTACCACGTCGAACCTCCAATCCATCAAATTAAACAAATCGTATTTGAACAGGTGTCGAGTCGACTCGTATGTTTGAAATTTGTATAAGGTTTAAGAGATTTTTTTTACCAATAATATTATTTTAGAGACGATTTTTCACTTTAACACAAAACTGGCACAATGTCACAAGTCGATATAAAATGACACTTTTAGGGTGTTTTTGGTCACTTCGCGGAGTACGGTCGCACGCGTGCGGTAACGCGTGTTTACGCGTGAGCGAGCGGGACGCGGTGCGGAGTGGTCGCTCGCCGCGGCCGGAGTGACGCGCGCCGCGGTACCGGCACGCTAGCGCCGCCACACGTCGCCGCGCGGACGGATACCGAACTAGCGCGCAGTACAGTGAGCCACTCAATCAAACGTCCACGCTCGACACCAGTCCAGCGGATCGGCGTAATATGCATTTTTGCATTCGCTTTTGCCAAGTTGCTTTTTTTATTATAATTTTTTTTTATTTTATGATAGATTGAAATGAGTTTATTGTTGTATTGTAAATTTGATTGGGAATCTTTGAGAGTCATGAAATGTAAAAGTGTTAAATTGATCCAACATTGTACCTACCTATGTAGAGTTAAAATATAGCTAATTATATATTTTCAAGATTAAGATTGTTCGTACCTAGGTTTGGTAAAATAAATAGATTCTGCAATTATTACCTTTTAATTAATTTAATTCCAACCACACTAATACAAAAAAATAAAAATAAAACAATAAAATTAAGGTATTCTTTTTTCAAAATCCAGAAAAAAAATAAAAAGCTCAACAGAAAAATACTTTTACCAGCAACCCAAAGAATTGCATAAAAAAATCGTCATCATAAAAAAAGCATGCACAGCACGTCACACCACAGTCACATCTCGGTGACCTTGCAGCGCGCGGCGCGCGGCGTCGCGTGGTGACGACACACACGCGTGCACGCTGCAGCCGGCCGTCCCGCTCGCACCGGGCGGTGCCTCGGGCCCCGCCCCCCGCCCACCGCGCCCCGCACCCCGCGCCCGCCGCGATTATTGTTGTGCCTACATTCTTGCCAATTTGTTGCGCTGCGACTACTGCACTTTGTCCACGAAAGATTCTGATTAGGTTTTTAATATCGACTTATGATGTACGTACGTAATCAAGATTTAGCTACCTAATTTTAATCCATAAAAGTTTGTTTCTCTATGTTGTAAGTATATTTTTTCGTTAAATAAGTTAAGAAATTCCGACTTTTTAAGTCTAAATATCTTCTTTTATTAGAGTTTTTCATGTTACTTTAAATTATACTCCTACCATCAGTCTGATTTGCTAAATGACAATTTAATAGCTATTAAGATATTATTATGTCCCTATCATAAAAAAAATACCGTTCATTATTTTTACTAATTTTTATAATTTTGACTGTGGCAAAATATGGTTCGATTAGCCTTTTTTGCAAGAAATGACACTTTAATAAAGTAAAAATTAGATAGGTAAGTACTCATAAGTAATACCTACTTACCTACCACCCGTCAGTATAAATTCTTTCATAAAATTAACTTTTTATTAAAAGGTGCAGCGCACCTGTTATGGGAAGATAGGTAGGTACCTACTAGGGATTTGATATTCCTGCTATAGGAATGAAATGAATTATTAGATATTTTTGCTAATAAATAAATAATGATATTATTAGGAAAAGTAAATAAAAAGAGGTCAAAATATGATTAACTTAGACTAATATTCTTCTTACCCCACCAAAGTCCGAATTACCTCCGTTCAAATGTCCTCCGTTGAAATTGTTTATTTTAACTACCCTATTAGGTAGGCAGATGGGTACTAATACCTACTTACCCACCCTTATTTTTGCAATTTACTCCATAAAAGTAATTTAATAGTAAGTGCGATTTTTAATTAACATTCCCACACGGTTAAGTAATTTTGTACCTATAGGCTATAGGTTCCATGTTTTGTATCTAAATAAATATTTATATGAAAGCTAATTTACGTACCACTTCCCTATTAGACCGATGGAAATTTTCTTTTGAGAAATTATAAATATTAATTTATTTACTTATGAGCGCGTGTAGTGGTAGGTAAATCTTTAGATGCAGATTTGATTTTTACAGCAGTAGATCAAGTTTTAATTACCCGGAAAAAACAGGCAAAAATTACCTGGGTAGGTACCTACCTACTTACATTAAGGTACCTACAATATATTTCCACGGAACAATACTGAGTAGAAACATAAAATAATGAAAGTTCGACAATATAAAATCCCAAAATTAGATCTATTTCTTAACAAATATGCATTTATTTTCAATGTGGTGCATAATACAGAGCCAAAATTTTTATATAAAATTCCTATAGGTAGATACATATTACCAAGACCAGCCATTTTTTTTAAATGAATGTCTTACGAATTATTAGAATACATGATATTTTTGCGCTTACTACACTCCTACACGCTAGCATCTGTCGCGTTTCACGTGAAGTTTCGGATAGGTACTTATGTTTTATTTCGGGGATTTTTTTTAAATTTATTTGGAAAACATATAGCTTAAATGACTAAAAGAAAGCTAAATTCAATAGGCTAATACAGGAGCCAATTAAGTTTCCACATTTTTGTTGAAATACATTATTTGAGGTGGGATTCCATTTTAAATTACTAGTGAACAAAAAAACGTTTTTTTTAATATTAACAATTAACTATAGTTATTTGTTCAACAAGATAGCAAAGTTCATTTTTGTTGCGAGTGCCTAGTTTGAATCCCGAGCGAGCGAAGGATTCTAATATAGAGTCACGAGCGTAGCGAGTGATTCTAAGTTAGAATCCTGAGAGTAGTGAGGGATTCAAAGGCACAAGAAGCAAAAACTTTGCTATCGTGTGATACATACAAATTTTCACCTCAATAGCGAAAAAATACAAGATGTAAGAAAAATATTTATTAAAACATAAAGGATATTTTAAAATTAGGTTTCTTTATTTAAAAACTTTTCAATATCATGAGCGGTGAAAACTTTAGATTTTTTAGATTTGTGCCCCTCCGACTATCTTTTCAAAATGCGATAAGTTTAGGATAAGTTTCAATGTGAACGTCACATTTCGATTTGATTGTAGCTTTTAACATGGAGTTAATACTCCATAATATAGACGGTTGCCTTGTTTTAGACAATTTCCTGAAATATGATAAAATCACAGTCTCTGAATAGGACTTCGCACCCTTAGAAAGTCTCCAATCATTAAATAATTCATAGGCTTTCAAGTATTTTTCACGAGACTTTTCCGGAAGAAAGTTTAATTCAGCGTTAGACACTAATTCTTCACTAATTCTTTTAATTCTGAAGGTGTTAAATTATCACTAGATTCACTCATTTTGTTATTTTAAAATTCTTACAACAAATAACTACTAAGAAATTAGTACCTAATTAAGATATAGAATAGAGTTAATTTTTTTTTGCCGCCATTTTATATTACTCTTTTGTCTGCGTTCGGAATTGTGTCATTCATAAAATAAAATATATTAATTAATTAATTTTAATTTTCTTTTATGTTTCATGTTGTGTTACAGAATTATAAAGTCTAAAACACATTTAAAAAAAGTAAATAATTTAAATAATAAAATAGAGAGTTAAAAAATTTTGTCGAAATAAAATGTATGGGGTATGCAATATTATATACAAAATTTCTGAACGTTTCTTGAGACGATGAGTTGAAGAAACGCCAATCCAATGCGTTCTATATTCAAAACACTTTTTCTCACTGAGTGAGCAAAAACGACTTTTGCTCACTGGTTTTGGGCAGCAAAGACGCCCTTTTTGAGCTAGAGAGGTGAAAAGTATATTTCTTATCTTCATGTTTACACCTACCATCTTCCTATTTGGAAAAATACATTGGTAACAAAAATGAGTTTGAGAATCAATTATGAACATTTTTATAACGAACATTAGGCCTTCAATCAGCGGCGATGAAGCTACCTGCGCGCCGACAGATCACAGTAAACTGACGACTTTACTGACGCTACGAGAACACACCCAGAGACAACAGGGTCTATACTCTATAGATTGATACTACCAACGGTTAAAGCATTATTATTTAAATTTTGTTTTGAGATGTCATATTATAAAGACAACCTTACAATACCTAATTACTTTTTAAAGTTGACATCGTATTTTTTTTTACGTATCGTATGACATCTCAAAACAAAGAAATAATACTGCATGTCATTTATGTGACCACATACGTACTTACATACATACTTGTGTATAGTCTGATTTTTAATTCGGTGGAATTCTGACAGCTGTCATTTTGTAAATAGAGCGAGTTGTTTGTATGAAAAACAGTATTACCACCTGTAGTTCGATTTTACCCCGAACTATCTGTCAGGCATTTGTCATATTATATCTATGTGCGGCAATTGATTTTTATTTTTATAAGTTTTTTATTATCTTTTTTGTGGGATTTTTTTTTCTCTGGTAACATTAAGATACGTCAGAATTCCACGCAATTAAAAATCAGACTATAAGCATATGTTCTTAAGTGACAGCTATTTTTAATTCCAAAAAAGGAGGAGGTTCTCAATTCATCGGAATCTTTTTTTTTTTTGTTAAATATAATATGTTATGGATAATTCTTTTTTTATTTGAAAGAATATACTTCCCAGGTGATCCCATTGTAATCAATTGAGGATCTGATGATGGGATCCTGGAGAAATCGAGGGAAATCTTCTTTTATAGAAAGAATTGATATACTTTGGCGTTTGAAGTCGGTTTTGTAAAAAGAATTTTAACGTTTATATTATGTCACTAGATGATGCCCGCGACTTCGTCTGCGTGAACTAAGGTTTTTTGATTCCCGCGGAAACTCGTTAATTTTCCGGGATAAATTGTGGCCTATGTGTTAATCCAGGGTATAATCTATCTCCATTCCAAATTTGAGCCAAATGCGTCCAGTACTTTTTGCGTGAAAGAGTAACAAACATACATCCATCCATCCATACTACAAACTTTCGCGTTTATAATATTATTAGTAGGGGCTGACATGTGCTAAGGCATAAAAGCCCCTAAACAAATAAAGAAAAAAAAAATAGTAGGAAGTAAATTAGTTGAAACTTGCTGAAACTGAGCACCGTCTCTCAGACAAGTAGACGAGTCGACCGGAGTCTTTTACGACACTCGTAAATACATGCAATTTTTGTGCATCACAGCGTTCACAACAGCGCAGCGCCCGCCCTGTCGTTAAGTGCACAGTTTATGTGATTGTTGTGATCGTCCCAGGGTTGGCGGCCGCGGGGACGGCTCGGTGACGAGTGTCGATTACTTGTCTAGCTCGTGGAACTGTACCTTTTTTTTTTTATTCGATGACAAGATAGCCCTTGACTGCGGTCTCACCTGATGGTAAGTGACGATGTAGTCTAAGATGGTAGCGGGCTAACTTGGAAGAGTTATAACAGTGTAAATTCAACCCATACCCCTAATCGGTTTCTAGTTTCTACACGCCATCGTGCCGGAACGCTAAATCGCTTGGCGGCACGTCTTTGACGGTAGGGTGGTAACTAGCCACGGAAAAAGCCTCCCTCACTTCGTTCGTTATTCTCGTTGAGGTGATCCAGCTGCTCGACGTAACATAGGTACCTATTTAGTGAGAAGCTGGATTTTGAAGTTGAAGTTAAGTTAAAGTAAAATTGCTTTTACCCAAATCTTTAGGCTAGATTGTAATTTTAGTGAGTATATGTTGTAGTGTATACTCAATACTCATATTAATGGAAAAAGAACTTCGTTTTTTATGCTAAGTCGATACTATAAGGTGACCTGCCCAAGCTTCACACGAGTGTATTTTTCACCTCTAAAATCACACTAGAAGGAAGGAAAAAAACAAAGAAAACAATTTTATTCGATAAATAATTAGATACCTATATGCTAAAAATATATAGCATAACATCATCAAGTAAAATAAAAATAACAATTGCATGTGATCAAAATATAAGATCTCCCAATCAGCTTTTAACTCTAGTAGGTAGTTAGTAGGTATAGGCCCTGGTAGCTTTGTTATTTTAACTAGCTACACTACTTACCTAAGTACTAAGATTTTTTAATACTAAATAGGCTTGCGCTTGATAATAATCAACACTGGAGCGCGCTTGCTTAGAAGATAGGTACCTATTCACTCTGTCCTTGATTAATCAATCATTTCCAATCTCAGAACTCCTCATAAAGTCGTAATTAGGTAAATAATGATTAGCTCAATCATAAACCTAAAAGCGAAAGTAGGTACCTCCGGCCGTCTGCTGTAAAGTCTCACCCAATTTGCGGGATAGGATAGACACGGATCAGCGGATATAAAACGGTCCGCGCGCATCGCACCGTATAATTTAACCCCATAAAGAGGCGCGATGACAGATCATCACGGCGCCCGCGAAAATTACCCATTTTACGATGCAAAATTACTCCCATACAATACCGCACTCACCCATACACCCATCTAACCTCATATTTTAGACCTTATTTCTATTATGACACGAGTGGTGTAATGTTTAATGGGTGCACAGGATTTGTCGGTCAGATCACGTCCTAAAAGACAGCTGAGTGATGGCTGACGGATTGGTTGTGTCCGTTTGTTTGTGTGTCAGTAAAATTAACGAGCGCTGGCCGCATCCTGTTGGATCTAATACGCGGTTGTCAGTGTTTTGAAGTTTTGACGTTCAGATCATGTTGGATTAGACGTAGCATTGTCTGGAAATGCAGAACTGGCTTGTTTAGCAAGGTCATCCTACTAATCCTACTAATATTATAAATGCGAACGTTTGGATCTATGGATGGATGGATGGATATTTGTTACTCAGGCACGCCGCAACAACTGAACCGATTTGACTGAAAGGCACAGATATAGATTATAGTCTGGAAAATTCCCCTCAATTTTCTCGGGAAAAAAGCCTATGCCACTCTGTAGGTCCTCAACTGTTACCTACCCTTGAAAAAAATCACGTTGATCTTTTGCTCCATTGCTGCGTGATTGAAGGATAAACCAACAAAAACATTATCGTATTTTTAATATTTTTTTTATTTGATGACACGATAGTCCTTGATTGCGCTCTCACCTGATGGTAAGTGACGATGCAGTCTAAGATGGTGATTCCATAAGATATTCGTAGAATTATACGTACATACCACGATATACGTTTTAGTTGAAACTGTCAATATTTCGATCTAATTGGATCATTACCTAAGGAATGTCAAAGTTTGAGGGCCACTGTCCAACAGCAGTCAATTACCAGGCATCGCTGAATGCGTGCGAAGTGCATATTTATTATCTGGCAGGGAGGTGCGAGGGGGGCGCCGTGAAGGGGGGGTAATTAAAAGCCGAGCGCGCATAACTTCGCGACGCGGTTCCGACGCGGGCCCTTCCTGACTGCAGTTCAACAGTGTTGCTTTATTGTTTATTTATCCCGTGAGCAGGAAGAAAGGTGACGACTGTATCCTGGTGATAGGTATTTATAATAGGTCTTTTTTTTTTCATATCAATGAGGGGTTAGTTCATCATAGACTAGAATGAATTCAAAAAAAAACAAAATTATTTATTTCATGTAGGCCAACTTTTAGCTCTTATGACACATTACGAATCTACCACCGGTTCGGAATGCAGATACTGCTGAGAAGAAAAGTTTTTATTCAAATAAACTTTAACAGACAAATCTCTCAAATCGTCAAGTGGATCAGCGAGATCATAGTCTGAAAATAAGCCCACAATGTTTTTTTTTAAATTGCCAGGTTATCCTCTTTCATAAAAAGAGCCCTTAATTGCAAAAAGTTTAATCTTAAGCTTTTATATTAGGTAGGTAGATATACTATTTTCTATAGAGTTCTATACCTACTTTTCATTTGATATTAGTCAATTTTTAGACGAATTTTCAAAAAAAAAAATTTTAAAGAGGCACTGATTCTAATAAAAATGTCACTATAACTTGACTCTAATATAGAAAAGCGTTTCCTTATACATCACGATTTTATTTTTTTCTGGTCAGTTGTTTAGGCTAAAATAAAAAAAAACCCTACTTTACGATTAAATACAGAAGGCGTCAAAATAAATCATAACTTAATACAAAACTAAATAATAATACTCAATCATTCGTTGTCCGACGCAAATACACTCATCCAAGTGTAGCCTCAGACAAAAGCCTACACATTTCCTAGCTGCTTTCCCATGTCTAATAAACATAAGTAATATTTATTATAACAAGTTTATTACAGTGCGTTGGTTTTCGACCGCGACTCTCTTCCTATCACCACATCACTGTAGAGTTTTGTTCAGCATCATTATTTGCATTACATGTGGTGAAAATTTAGAGACGCAAGGGCCGATCTCACCAACGTAATTTTTTTTAATATACCTAAATATAGACTAGCGCTTGACTACAATCTCATCTGATCAATGATATTGCACCTGATGGATAAAAATATTTAGGCAGATTTTTTTTAAATATAATTATAGTTATTATATCTGATGGTAAGTGAAGATGCAGCCTAAGATGGAGCGCGCTTGCGTAGAGACTCCTATTCATTCTTGATTTAAAAGAACTTACCTAAGTTATAGTTAGTTGAAAAAAGGAAGATTTTCAATACAAACACTGTCAGATCGCCCAATTTATTCCTCGGTTAAATGTCATCCACGTTGATTACAACAACACAACTGGGATAAGTATCGAAACCTATAATTATTAATCTATTTTTGCTTAGTTGTTACGAGTAACCGACGAACGCAGCCAAGCGCTTACGACGTTTTTGAGTTTTTACTTCATTGTTAGTGCGGTAAGAATGTCATAAATGCACTGCTTATAGCGCGTCGCTTACTGCAATTAACCACTTGTTTACCTTTCAAGCTACTTTTAAGCTAGGACGAATGGATAATACGCAGCTAGTGCGTTGTTGGCGTGTAGGCGAACGTCGGCGGGTCCCGTACAACTGCGAGATTATGAATGAGTCGTAAAAACGTCGAGCGGTTCATTCACACGGACTCAAGGTCCCGCACTTTTTGTGCATTTACGGTACGCCTTTTTTATCCGACCTTGCCTAAAAAGTTCGACGAAAATTCACGTTCGGTTGATTATCAAACTAACGTGAATTTTCATTGAACTTTAGTCTTAGAAAAAAAGTAAATTCGTTAAAACAACCGTTGATATAAAGAGTTTTTTCTATTTTTGCGGCTTGTAGACTTCGTGTGGAGTTAGGTTTTGAATAATCTCGAGGTAAGTCTTTGTTTTTCCGAAATGCCAAGGGTTTCTATCACTGCCTACTTCCACATTCCAACTATTACTTTCCAAGTAGGTAGTTACTTAAGAATACTCATGCAAAATCATACGTCGTCGACCCGTTACTTCGATGCTACGTGATTGAAGGATATCAACAAACAAACATACTTTCACATTTAATATGATCTTAATATGTCTGATATTTCATTTGATGACTTTCGAAATGAGCTCGATGTACTAGGCGCAAGTCGCGTGATGTCACCCGACATATCGTGTGACGTCACGTGACGTCTTTTTTTTAATTCTTGACAAGATAGCCCTTGACTGCGATCTGACCTGATGATAGCTAAGTGTATCTTCTATCTAAGATGGCAGCGGGCTAAATTGGAAAAGGTTTACCCACTGGTAAACCTTACAAACTTACACTTAAGTTAAACTCGCCTTCTACAAGCCTTCTACACGCCATCGTACCGGAACGCTTCGCGACACGTCTTTGACGGAAGGGTGGCAAGTAGCCACTACCAAAGCCACCAGACAAAAGAGACGCGTGTCGCGGCAATTTGTCTCCTAGTGAATGTGCGGCTTAAACCCATCAGTCGAAATGGTGTTCGCTTATCTCACTCCGATTGAGGTCTCCGAATAACACGGTTTACTCCGAAAACGAATCCTAATGAACCCTTCAGCACCAATTATCGTCCTTCACTCGTAATGTAGGTAGGTATCTACTTTACATATTAAATCTTTATTGGTAAAAAAGAAGTTAATTTGACTCATTAATATGTACAAAATTGTCTCGTAAGTAGGGAACTTTTAAGCTTTCAGAAATCTTTTTTCCTCCTCATTATTTCAACTTTCTGTTATTATGGCTAGTTACTACACCACCGTCAAAGTCATGTCGCCAAGCGATTTTAACTCATATCAGAGAAATGAGTTAAAGGTGAAGTATCATACTCCCCATACTCTATCTAGAATCTGAAGATTGAAACCAACTAACTTAGTTGGTTTCAATCCTGTATTATCATATCTTATAATGCTGTTCAGAGATAATTGTGAAAGAAAAAAAAAGGTTTTTCGCATGGTTCATTGTTCCTAGGTAATTCAAAATTATTTATTCAATGTAGGCCAATTTGTGGCTCTTATGACAAGTCGAGAATCTACCACCGGTTCGGAATGTTAATTCTGCTGAGAAGAGAATTTTCGTTACACCAACCCATCTTTACGACACAAGCATAACATAGTATCAAAAGAGTCACAAAGGTGAGTTTTAGATCTCTTAAGTTTTTTTTGAAAAGGATTTAATTGCCCATAGTACCTACTGTATGAACAAATCGACGGCCCAACCGAATAAAGGCGTAATCGAAAAAAGTCAATTTTACAGGAGAGCCAGAAAACCGTAAAAATGATCTATTTTCTTTGCTATTTACACCTGATTAATGTTGTATATGTAATTGTTGTATGTATGTATATAACATATACTACATTAATCAGGGGTAAATAGCAAAAAAAGGTGGATAATTTTTACGGTTTAATTAACTTTTTCCGATTACGCCTTTATTAGGTTGGGTTGTCGAAATCAATCTTCAGTAATAATCAAACCACCAAGTCACAGAGGCACTCAGTTTATCGTTCAAATTGATTGAGGTGAAGGAATAACATGTGAAACATTTTCCCGAAGTGGTATTCGAGTGAATCCCTCACTGCCAATTATCGTTTTTCACTCGTGAGGTGAAATTATTCAACGATTGCAACACTAATCAGTTTAATGTAACTGGCTTATCAAGTGCAGATACTTTATGGATTCGGAGTTAAATACAATTAAGATATTAAATGCAGTTTGCTGAAATATAATTGACTTGCGAAGTGGTAAGAGCATTAAGATTGGACAAAATGTTGAGTGAATTCAATCAATCGGGGAAAAAATCAGCGTCGTTAAGTAAAAAACGACCAGCGCCAAAAAACCAGTTTCGAGATTTTTTTTTCCTTTTTCTCCTGATTCTGAACACCAAAGTGGTGCTCAATACAAATTTTAATCTAGCCTAACTTAATCAACTAATTAACAATTTTAATTTAACCTAAACTTATAAATTACTACTATCTTATATACTAAGAGATTGTTCAACGACACATCTTAGTATTTCTTTATAATAGTCTTTAGAGACTTTGTTTCGAGACAGTTTCGAGATATGAGCAGATTTATGTTTTATCACTGTTTACAATGTATGACGAAAATTGATAAAAAAATTAATGAAAGTGTAAGTATATTAAAGTATATTATTATATTAGTTACATATTACTTTTGGTCTTCAAAATACCGAAATTAACTCATTTTCGGAAAAAAGCCGTTGGTCGTTTTCTTTATAATATAGGGATCTGTATAGATATATTCCGTTTTTATTTTACCGCTTTAAAATTTTCCACCAGTTCTTGGACCATTATTCCTTCTAACTTTGAATATTTTAATATGCATCTAGAAATATAGCCTGGAATACTTTTTAAGAAGCTAAAGTCTCCGTTGGTTATATACTCAAAGGTCTCCGTAAAGTAAAAATATTTATTTAATTGTCAAAATCTGAGATCTGTGAAGTTAGCTACGTAGAAAATATCTGACAGACTCATCTTGAGACTAGTTAATACAGTGTAGCAATCATACAGTTTAAAAACAATAACACTTATCTATTCAGCTGCCCCATTTCAAAGCCTAGTAAGTGTGATTGACAAAATTATCAGGAGAACAAAAAACATATTTATGGTAGCCTTTCTCCTTCTTCTTCCATCACATCACTTTGGTAGGTATATATCGCCGATTTGAGCTGCTGAGATTTTTGTCAATTTTGGGTTTGGTGTTTGTTTCTCTCACAGAAGTTATTCATAGGGCAGATTTATACTAGCGTGATGTGTGGGTAGTCGTTTCCTACAATTCGCTCTTTCATTGCATACAGTTCGTCTCGGTGATCATCCGTCTTTCCGAACTGTACGGATAGCTAAACTGTGAATGTGGCGTTATAAACAGGATAAAGTACGTTCCCTTTCTCGGTTTCATAACTCGAATCTACATACAGCTGTAAAGTGTAAGACGAATTTTGAGTTGTGCCCGCGAACAGCGCACTAACTCCTTCCTCCACGTAGCTAGGTTGGATGCAAACCAATAAATATATCGGTTGAGGGGTTGGCAGCCCGGTGAATAAACATGAACGTGCCGGGTACACTGCGCGACAAAAATATCGAACACTTACCTAGCAGCTCTACTGTCGCCATCTATCGTCAAAGTTCAAACTCATAAAATTTAGGTACAAGTAGGCGATGCCCGCGACTTCGTCTGACTGAATGGAGGTTTTCAATTCCCGCCGGAACTTTTTAATTTTCTGGGATAAAATGTAGCCTACGTGTTAAAATTCATATTCATATTCATATATTAATTGCATTCTAATATGTATTTACAATGATTCTTCTAATTTATTTTTTTAATATACATGTATAGACTAGCGCTTGGCCGCGATCACACCTGATGGTAAGTGAAGATGCAGCCTAAGATGGTTGGATGCATAATCCTGCGTATGAGCTATCTCCATACCAAATTTCAGCTAAATCGGTCCGTTCATTGTGGCGTGAAAGAGTAACAAACACACACACACACTTTCACCTTTATAATATTAGCGGAAAGTGTGATGGGTAAACAAAAAGTGTGATAAAAACATTTTCTAATACAAAGAAAACAATGCAGAAAACCGCTTTTTATTTGGCAAAGTAAATGAATAAAGTATACAAATCGCCCAAGTTACCTTGGCCCGCGGTGTACCGTACAAGACAGGCCTCACTCAATATCGGATATTGTTCTTGCAAATGAGTATTTATGTCATCGTTTGTGTAAAATGTATCCTTGAATGTATCCGATGCGGCTCGAACGCGTTTTTCCCGCTATCGCGAAGTGGCTCGCCTTTGTTTATTGGAGAAACTTCAAGAATATTTTCTTTCCTGGCCAATTTCTACCGCAGGTCTGGGATGGGAGGTTTGTATTTCCTTTCAGATTATTATTTTCAATTAACCACACGCTTTTGGTGTGGAGGTCGATTGCTTTGGATGCTCGTTTCTAACAGATATTTATTGATTTTGGTATTGTATTGTGTACACACTTCTTTTTAGACAGGAAAGTTCCGATAGGCACCTGACTTGTAATACATTACAGTTTTTGATGGCATTAGTTCAAGCTTGGAACTCCATCTATCTCCATCTTGTTTTCGAACTATGTATTATCTATAAATGTAGGTGACTGATCTATCAACGCACAGTTCAAATCACTGGACGGATCGGGTTGAAATTTGGTATACAGATAGTTATTATAAAGTATCTAGGCACTCGCTAAGAAATAATTTTTGAAAATTCAACCCCTAAGGAGGTAAAATTTGGCTTTGTGAAATCGAACTTAATGTGAGCAAAGCCGCGGGAAAAAGTATTGGATAAATTCAAAAAATCAATTCAAAAGACGTAAGTTTTAGAATAGAGCTTGATGCTAGTAATGACTTATGGATCCGAAACATGGCCAAACAAAGGCCTCGTAAGTCGTATGAAGGGTAAAGTCGATCAGCGGGCGATGGAAAGATCTAAATACTCAAAGAATCACACTTTATATACTTAGGATCACATCAGAAATGAAAATTTCATAAAAACTACAGCTTTTATGAAAAGTTAGAACTCTATCAGCAGTGGAGAAAACAGAGTTCAAACTTTTCTAATTAGTTATACATTAAGTATATTATTAGTTGAGGATGCTCTCAACTAAATAAATAATCGGGCAAGTAGTTGACTAAAAACCGAAAAATCCGAAAGTTCGACGGTTCAAACCAATAGACGATACCAATAGACAAAATTTAGTGATCAGTTTACTATAGAAATAAGTAATTTCACAAATTCTAATGTGTCTATAGTATTAAAAAATAGATTTTTACGACTCATAGTAGTCAAATCGTCGTTGTTTACGACTCATAGTTGTCAAAATCATCGGTTTTATATGACTCGTCGTAGTCGAAATAAGCGTGGCGCCACACATTTATGACTCATTACCATAGAGTTAGAAACAAAACAGCCACGACGCTGACATAAAATCAGAAATGCCACTGCGGTGTGATTAGCACCTGTGATGGAGTCAAAGTCATAAACGACAGCGGGAGATTTACCTTTTGGTGATAAGGGGTTAGATAATGCGATATTGTGACTGACCTTCAAGCGAATCGGCCAAATCATAATTTTGAATTAGTTCCCTCGTCAATAATTTACGATTTCACGAAAAAATAACGATTTATTAAAAGATGTGAGTGTGTAACTTATCACGAGGCACGATAAAAAAACGTAATAAGTACTGAAATTCATTGAATGTTTCTTTTTATTTTTAAACATTTATTGAATTGTTGCATCGTGACTGAAAACTTACGCTCAATGCTTGATGATTTTAATCAGATTAAATAAAAATTTATAACCCTTTTTATCCTATTTGAGAACTATCTAACCCTGTAATATTAAAAATTTCATTGCTGCTTATAAACTTTAGCTGCTTCTTTAAAAACATTTTATTACTTTCTCCTTTTCGCGTTGATTGCTAAGAACACTTTCCCGCTTTCTCTATTGACTTGCGCCGCAGCCGCATATCATACCAACTGCTGCGAACAAAGATGGCGGATTTACATAAAAACTGTTTAATCGTAACTCGGCACAGGCTATCGCGATCCGAACATATTACCATAAATTAATCCAATAAGGGATTGAGGCGATCAATTTATCTACATTACTGCGGTCGCGGGATAAAGCCACAGATATAAAATTGGTCGAGAGCCGCTAACTTGCACCAAGTTATTGCTTCCATTAGACGCGAACATACCCAAGCCGGCGCATATTTTTATTACCCGACTGCGGCACTCAAAAGAGGGTAATGTGTTTATCAGTCTATGTATGTAAGGATGTTTGTGGCGCTCTGGAGACCAAACGCGTGGGCTGATTTTGAAACTACGACGACGCGTGTCACTAAAGACATGACAGTAATCAAAATTCAATATGGCGACCACCGGACGCCATATTGTGAAAAAGAAAAAATTAAAATCGATGAACTATGTTAAGTGGGGTATCATTGAATAGTTATTTGAAAATCATTGTTAGGTTTGCCTTATCATTTTTCAGTTTGAATAAAACTCTATTAACTAAAAAATGTAAAATAAAATATTGTCAGACGGGCTTTTTTTTAATTTAATGGTTTATTTTAATGTTATTTTCTGTTTGAAGGGTGACTGACGACTATTGCCGACCTTCTCGCCGGACTAGAGTGGGCAGTTTATTGGCACCTGTGTAGATTTAATGCATCTTGCATACGTAAGGAAACTTTTATAGGAAATAAATTGCTGAATGACGTAGGCGTTTCCCAGTTACCGAGCTGTCGCTGCTCTTTAAGGGCAAATCAAATTGGTATTTAACGCAACAACAAACTATTTTATGCATCTTTCTTTCTTGCTATGGTTCGACCATTTTAGGCATGAGGTCATCATTTTTAGAGTAATTGCATTATCACTTATTATTAGAATCCTGTTCGTAAACATAGTGTGTTCTACTTACATAGGTACCTACTACTACTAAGTTACACTAACTTCTTATCCTATTTCCTAATATCCTATTATCCAATTATTATTATGATATTATAAGTGCGGAAGTTTGAATGTTTGTTACTCAATCACGTCGCAACTACTGAACCGATTTGGCTGAAATTTGGCACAGAGATAGATATAGTCTGGAATATGACATAGGCTTTTTATTCCGGGAAATAAGAGAGTTCCCGCGGGAAGAAAAAACCTCAATCCACGCGAACGAAGTCGCGGGTATCAGCCTAGTATTATAGACCCTAAAATCCATAATACAATCGGTTGGATTAGGGAGGATGAGGTCAGTCGGAGTCCTTAGTTAAAAGAACACTTACTTGAAGACTCTCTAACAAACTAAATCAAACTTAACTAATTTATGTTTAGTTTTTTTAATTTTTGTAAGTAAATAAACTAGCGTTAAGTCATTATGCTTATAAATATGTATTATTAAGAGCGCCACCTCGCCAACACCAGTTTGGCGAGATAATTAGTCAAGAAACTTTTTCGTATAATGTGATTAAATAAATGAAAAAAAATAATTATCAAACTCAGAAGCATACTTGTCACACATGCAATCACTTAGCTAACTAACGCTAGCTTTTTGAGTTTAGCTCAAAAGGCTGGCTGACACGTTGATTTGAGTCAAATTGAGGTGGTATGCAACGCGTAACAAGTGTGTTTCCGGCATGCTGGGTTTACTTCATAAAGAAAGGTCAATAATGAAGTCCTGAGGTGTATCGGCGGAGGTTTCACGGTCCGCACTCCGGCGTAATATCGTTCGCACGGTAATCAGGCCCGCGTCAATCTGCGCTACACGCTATTCATTACATGTGAACCGTGCTTTATACTGGATGCGGCATATCCTTACTAATATTTCTTACTATTCCTTACTAATATTAAATTACTAGTTGATGCCCGCGACTTCGTTCGCGTGGAATGAGGTTTTTTAATTCCCGCGGGAACTCTCTCATTTTCCGGGATAAAATATGTTAGTAGCCTATATGTTATTCCAGACTATGCTCTACTTCTGTGCCAAATTTTAGCAGAATCGGTTCAGTCGTTGCGACGTGATTGAATAACAAACATCCAAACATCCACACTTTCACATTTATATTTACTATATGTATACTATATAATAATAATATTAGTTGAATAAACAAACCTCAATAGGCCAACGGTTAAAGGTAAGGACTCAAAACAGAAAGGTCGCAGGTTCGAATCCCACCCGTTGCACTATTGTCGTACCCACTCCTAGCACAAGCTTTCCGCTTATTTGGAGGGGATAGGAGGATATTAGTCAACTTCAGTTTGTCTAATATTCTTTAAAAAAAAAAATGCGAAAGTCCAAAAACTCAACAGTCGCGAGTCGGTTCGTTCCGCAGATTTGACAGTTGAAATCCGCAGAGATTCGTTGGAGAATCAGATATCCGAATAGCTCATCGAATCATTACATTAGTCATGTCTAAAAGAAGGGGATTTTTTGTATCAACATGTGATTATTTCATTCACACGTCGCAATAAATCTTGGTAATCTTCTTACTTTTATCCTTAACCGAATTTATCGATTCAAGTAGGTAGATGTGGGCAGACCCTTAGTCAAGAAGCGCCGTCAAAGAAAACAGAATTTGAATAAAAAATCAAATTAAATTGCGTTCGAATATTTACGACACGTCTGTCTTCGCTTAGGATGTTGACATCATGTCAAACTAAAGTCACCTTAACCATTTGATGTCAGACGGAGCTCCGTCTCATAATCATAGAGATGTCTATTGCTGGAGGAGCAAACATGTTACATAAAGCATCAATAACGCCTTCGCCTAAGACCGGTCTTATACGTTTATCTCACGAAGTTACGGGTACTTTACTTGTGGTTACGCCGTGTTCATGCACATTGCGTAAGTGTGCGTGCCTGTCAAGAGCCTAGGTGGGAGCGGTCATTCGCGAGCAAGCTCTCACTCACATTTATACAGATGCGACACACACACAACCATGAACCACGAGCCGTCGTGAAATTAAAAAACCTATAAATAGCTAAATAGAAAAAATAAATAGCTAAGTAAAAAGCTTTCGTCATTTAATTATATTAACTTTGCAAATATAATATATATATAGCTACTCGTGCTGATTCACTGACTGACTCATTGATCACCTCTCCTGTAAAATTTTGTATGGAAAATTTTTTTTTCACTCACGGTTTCGTATAGAGGATAAAAATTCATTTGGAGGAAAAATATGGAGAGAGCTGATGGTTGAGGATTTCGGAGACGGGTGAGGAGCACGGCCAGGGTATCGAAGATAGGTGGGGAGTGCTCAAACAAAAGTCACTCGAAAACTCATTCAATTGGCAGGGAGATGAAAAAAAATTCAAAATGGTGCATTCAAGATGGCGCGCATACAAATTTCGTCGATGTCTATCTCGGAGACTATACAAGGTGGAAGAGTGGTTTCTTGGAAAAAGATGATCAAGACTCGATAGTCTACTTAATGAATAGAAAAAAAATCAAGATGGCGGAATTTATTGTTTTCATAGAAAATGTTTGCAAGACTTTGATACGTTCCTTTCCAAAATTTCTGATGGTTTCGTATACGAAATTCGAGGACAAAAATTCATCTAGATGAAAAATATGGAAGGAGCTGATGATTGAGGATTTCGGAGACGGGTGAGGAGCACGGTCAGGGTATTGAAGATAGGTTGAGAGTGCCCAAACAAAAATCACTCGAAACATCATCCAATTGGCAATGAGCTGAAAAAAAATACCAAAATGGCGGATTCAAGATGGCGGCCATACAAATGTTGTCGGTGTCTATCTCGGAGACTATAAAAGATGGAAGAGTGGTTTCTTGGAAAAAGAAGACCAAGACCCGAAGATCTACTTAGTGAACAGAAAACACGCGGTTCGCTTTAGCGAGCCGCGCACCCACGCGCCCTACTAGTTGCAAATATAAAGCTTCTGCTATAAAAAATTTGTAAAGTAAACTGTAATTACGTAAGCTACTTACGTGGATAGAACTTACAGCTGGCTTTGTGATGAGAAACACGTAAGTTAAAAATTATCTACATAAGTTAGATGACTAGGGATATAGGTTCAGATACATTTCCAACTTAACCGATATACCAATTTTTACACGCTTGGATGACAGAAAAGGACATAATTATCCTTTTTTATCCCGGGAAATCAACGAGTTCCATAGGAATTGAGATTTCCTGAGATCCAGGTGAACGAACTTGCGTGTAACAACCAGTTAAAAACGCATCATTTTTTTTTGTATCGATAGTGATATTATTGACAGAAAAAACTGAATGAACAAAAGCACGACCGGTATCCTTGACACTAGTCACATTGATGGCATTTTGCACAAACATTGCATAATCTAATAATATGGCATCTCAGTGTTGAAAGTGGCCGCGACATTTGTCACAAGATCAATGTAATTAAGATCCTGGACTCGATATTATATTCGGAACAGCAGGTAGATATCTTAAGATTTTTAACTAATGTGATTTAAACAAAATTTATGGGAAATTGTGTTTTTCAACTCCAAATTAATTAGTCTAGCGCTTCTCGATTATCATTAATTAAAATTTAATTTAATCAATAAATATATATTTACGATTAATATCCGAATGTAGACTACAAGTATATGTTTTACATACCTACGAGTACTAATATGTATAACGCTATATTAGAAGCACTTCTCAAAATTGTTTTGCATCCATTTCAAAACTCTCATAAGATAGGGTGTTATAATAAAATCTTTAAAATCAGACTTTAATAGAAAAGAAAACAACATTTAGAAAAGATTCTATCTACGAATTTTTTCTCTTGTGTTTTTTCTAAGTTTCCACTGAACCAAGTGGGCGCACATTCTGTAGATTGATATTTTTCCTTACGATTATGCTGATAATAAGCAGCATAATTTATAATAATTTGGCAGGTATTACCAATATTATGCCAATGTTCAAGAAATTTTCAAACTTTTCAAGAAGTCTATAATATTTGTAATCCGTTTTATTTTACCTCTTTTTCTTGGGTTTATAGTTTGAACAAAGTTCTACACGCGTTTTTTCGTCGCGCGCTGGTTACCGTGTAACCGCACCTCAATACAGCGACCAATGTGTCGATTCTCTAAAAATGATTGCATCAGTGTAACGCTCGCAATGACCTCTGATTGGCTGGTACCCTCCCGCTATTGGTTAAAATGCAGCAAGCACGCCATAAATTTAGCCAATCAGAGGCCATTGCGACCATTACACTGATGCGATTATTTTTAGAGAATCGATATACAGCAGCACTATAAATGACAGGTCCATGTGCCGTGGATGCAGCTCCATTCCCGCGACTAGGTTCGTACACTCCGGTGCAGGTATCAAGGCCCGCAGATTGATGAGTCGCGTCACATCACGCCAGTCGCGCGCTCGCTTCCGTGTAAACGCGCCTCGTTACTGCGACCAACGGTACTATAGATTACAATGCACTTCATAATCAATCATTTTAAATATGCAAAGGCACCTGTACTGACGAACAATGAGATTTTCTTGTAAACTTAGATAGATAATGTTGAGTTCGGTAACGGAGGCAACGAGTCGTCACCGCAAAAGCGTCCATAAGAAGATGACTCTATTATTTTTTAATGTGATACGTTACTCAATAATATTCGGGAGAGTTTAGGGAGGGATTTAATCCGAGGCATGCGCGTTTCTGATTTTACGGAGTTTTGTATTCCAATTTTAAATTATTTATTATTTATGATAGGTCAAGACTCAAGAGTCAAGACTCTAGTCTACCACGTTTCGGAATGCAGATTCTGCTGAAAAGAGCCGGCAAGAAACTCAGCAGTTACTCTTTTCGAAACAAAATATTACACAACTAGCTTTTGCCCGCGATTTCGCTCACGTTAAGGTAGATTTTTCAAACCCCTATTTTACCCTTTTAGTGGTTGAATTTTCAAAAATCTTTTCTTAGCGAATGCCTGTATTACAACAGCTATCTGTAGGTATGCCAAATTTCAGCCCTATCCGTCCAGTGATTTTAGCTGTGTTGATAGATCAGTCAGTCAGTGAATCAGTCACATTTTTTTTTTTATATTTAGCTATCACTTTGGGCAATCAACGTAGGCAGCTATCCTAATGCAATTATGATTGGCAGAACTTATAGTATTCTCGTTTCAACAGTGCTGTGTACCCAATATGGAGGGCCAAGGAGATAAAAAAATAATTTACTTTATGCAAAATTTTGCATGCGATACAGTAATGGTAGTTATATGAACGTCTGTGTGGTCCCGACCGCGACGGGCGACAGGTGTCGTGTGTAAAGGTCGCGCGAATTAGCGGCGTTTTTGATGCCCTAACTAAATTATACCGCGTTATACGCCGACTCCTGCGGAAGGTCTGAAGACGTTATTTAATATCGTGTCAGCACGGTAATGAGGTTCGTGAGGGGGTAATAGAATTCGTAATAGATCGATAGATCATGAACGAGATATTTATAGAAATTAATTTCTATTTTTATCGTGCGTACTATGTCAGGGTTGTTATCCTTGGTGATAATTGATAACATCTACAGAAACAGTTTTATGAAGGGAGAAGTTAATTCCAAAGGTGTTCGGCAGTTACTACTGCACTCAGAGACATTCGTTTAATTACATATATTTAATGAGTCATTAGTAACATTAATTGCCACACTTAGAGTGGTTATTATCTGAAAAATAAATGTGCGACGGATCAATCACACATAATATCATCTAATTTTATCAAGGACTTTCTTACCATAGAAAATGGATTCATATTCCTAGAGAGTATTAAGGTATTTAATACGTAAAATAACTAAGCAACAATGAATTGCGGTACCTACCGGGAATGGTTTATTATACTTGCTCCCGCGCGCACGGCTCACTAGTCACTGCACCTTGGCGTGTCAGTCAACGTCACCGCAAGCTCGTAAATTGTGACGTTTTTGTTGCGCCCGCGCACGCAAATCCCGCCGCCAAAGACTTGCCCGCACCCGCAGACATGCTACAGCTTTCTGATCATCGGTATCTACCTCTTTCTTTATTCGATGACAAGATAGCCCTTGGCTGCGATCACACCTGACGGTAAGTGACGATGCAGTCTAAGATGGTAGCGGGCTAACTTGGAAGGGGTATAGTGTAAATTCAACCCATACACCTAATCGGTTTCTACACGCCATATCGTGCCGGAACGCTAAATCGCTTGGCGGCACGTTGAGTTGTTCCTGTATTGGTTCTACTACTGGATGAGTGGCAAAGTTCAGCTCGAGTGGCAAATCTGTATTGCCATACAGATTTTCTGGTTAGGCGGATTATAGCAAATGAATTTTGTTTTTCCTTGAATTTATAACTTAGTAGTTCTAATGGAAACTTAATCAATGCCTCAAACTGTAAGCTTCTCACGTACGGGAGGGTGGGCAAATCCGAACTATTAGCATATTAATTATCGAGCCCCAGACAAGACGGTCATGTTCGCGTGACCAGAGCTCTGCGCTTTCTTTACCTCTCTAAGCACATTATACAAAAAAAAGATACCGGCTGAATTGATAACCTCCTCCTTTTTGGAAGTCGGCTAAAAAATGATGCAGGCAAGAGTTGCGTGGACCAAGACCGCGGCATCAGACACAAAGAGTTTAATGTAAAGGTTACTTTTGTCTGGTAGGAGGGTGTGGCCATGGCTAGTTACCACCCTACTGTTACAGACGTGCCGCCAAGCGATTTAGCGTTCCGGCACGATAGCGTGTAGAAACCGATCAGGGGTATGGGTTGAATGTACACTGCGATACCTTCCAAGTTAGCCCGCTACCATCGTCACTTACCCTCAGGTGAGATCGCAGTCAAGGACTAACTTTTCATCGATTAAAAAAAACCTTTATACTGTACTAGATGTTACTAGTACAAAGAACATTATTTAAATAGTATGTGTGTGTTAATTAATGTATCAACACCACTGCCTCGGGCGAATTAAAAATACATTAATGAAACTCAAGCGCTATACCAATTAAATAAAACATCGTCCATTTTCATATTTATTTTGCGTCAATTGCAGAAAGGCCCGCTTTAATTTAATTTACGTAGTTGGTGCTGTTTCACTAGAAAATTGTAGAGGTACAAATAACCCTGAGCTTGTTCCATTACGGTCTTTCTCTGAAGTGGCGATTTTACCATCGTCAACTAACATAACGCTTAACCGATGAATGAATTGGGTGTTCTGACAGTTTTCATATTGAAAATCTGCATAAATATCACGTTCGGATAAGAAAGTCTGGAAGTCGTTTGTGGGAATGGGCGTGACGTTCTGTAATGAACTAAAAATAATAAACGCTGGTCGTCACGTCTTTGACGGTAGAATGGTAGGTAACTAGCAACGGCCAAAGCCTCCCACCAGACCATCAGAGTCAATTCAGAAATTATAAATTACCGAATTGCCCCCTCCGGGTACAAGCTTTCTTAGGGAGGAGAGTATAAGTCAATTTCAGCTTGGCTAATATTCTTTAATAATATCCACTAACATTTTCCGGAATGCCACTAAATAGGCAGTCGAAACGAAAAAAAATTCTTTTCAAAAAACCGACTTCAAACGCCACTACAAAGTATAAAAATAATTTTATTTTGTACACGTTTGTTGAAGTCGGGCGGCTTAAATAGAAACGATGAAACCGATACGCGATGCTCGCCCGATTTCAATAAACGTGTCTCTTATATGTCACAATAAGGTAAGCGTCGCAAATCGATTTCATCGTTTCTAGTTAAGCCCGCCCGACTTCAACAAACGTGTACAAAATAAAATTATTTTTATACTTTGTAGTGGCGTTTGAAGTCGGTTTTTTGAAAAGAATTTTTATTTTAAGCTTTTTAGTGTAGCTTGTTCCTGCTCTCTTTCTCCCCTTCCTTCAACGCTACGGCACTAATGTAGTTCTACACTTGGTACCTACAGTACTTTTCAACAATACACAAGAGCTAGGACTAGGAGCTCCATGATGTAGTCCATGTTTGGTACCAACAATATTATTTCGAAAGCGTCAGTTCGTAATTCCTCTAACTCTGCAGCATCAGGATTGAGGAGCTAGAACCTTGAGCATTATGATGAAGTATATGCGGTACCAATAATATCAATTCGTAAACGACAGCTCCAAAATCTTCATAGTTTAGGTAGGCAGTACCCCTGCAGCATCAGTATTGAAGAGCTAGGACCTTGAGTTCCACGATGTAGAATATGCTTGATACTAACAATATCAATTCGCAAGCGAAAGTTCCTAAATCCTCATAGTTTAAGCGGGCAGTACCCTGCAGCATCAGGATTCAGGAGCTAGAACCTAGACCTCGATGATGTAGTATATGCTTATTACATACAATAACAATTCATGATTAGCAATTCCTAAATCCCTATAATTTAAGTGGACAGTACCCTACAGCATCAGGATTGAGGAGTAGGACCTGGAGATCTATGATCTAGTATATGCTTAGGCTAAGCATACCAATTCGTAAACGACGGTTCCTAAAGTCCCATAATTTAGGGGAGAAATACCCCTGCAGCATCAGGCTTGAGGAGTTGAAGGTAAAGATTTTTATGGGACCATTTCGCGAGCTTACTCTGTCGATTAAAAAAAAAATCTCGTGAATCGGTCCAGAAACCTCGGAGTAATCGGCGGGCATACATAGAAAAAAAAAAAAAAAAAAAAGATACCGGCCGAATTGATAACCTCCTCCTTTTTGGAAGTCGGTTAAAAATGTGAAGGTCCGGTGAGCGCATTTGTATGCCGAACTGACGTCGATTGTAGCGGAGGCCGATTGTATGCTGAATACAACACGACTCCTTTATCCCTCCGCGATGCTATGCAAAACAACTCCTTTTTTACCCCGCACCTTCCAGATCATATCGACGGTAAAAACAAATGCATACTTCATAGAGTTTATTTATTATTATTAGATAGGTGCGCGTGCGCATACCTAATATACTCGTAGATTTTTATTCATGTTGAGCGCTTGTAGAAGTTTAGATGCATAATGATGTGGATATTGTGGATACAGATATGTAATTATAATACTCAGTTTCTCCTCTCCCTGTTTTATTTATAATTTGATTTCATAGTTTGTAATAAAGTCAAACTTGAATAAGTGAGAGCTCAAGGGACCGCGATCTCTTTTTCTCTTATAGAGGTTTCTCACTAACCCGTTTCTAGCTTACAGAGTTACAGAAGGGGTTTATCTCACTTATGACTACTACTACTACTACTACTTAGGTCTGACTATAGTAAGCCTGACAAATAAGCTTTTTGAATAGAATATGAGTTCCTCGAAGTTATAATAAAAAGACGTGTGGCACTCGCGTAAAAATATTCGCGCTCGCTCCTCTTGTCGATACGTAATTTTTACCATCCCCATTACTTTAGCTACATATTTTTAACACGTTAGCTGTCCAAGTTGATTTGGTCAAGTGACACTCTACGTCCAACTTTTTTTTTAGATTATTTCAATAAAGATTATATATAGAGCTTCACGAGATGACGGGACTATCTCCAGGTTTCATGAATTTGTATTACAGGCTGAATTTCCCTATGCCCTACATGTAGTGCACGGACTTCTCAACTTAATTTCGATGCACTATATGTAGTGCACGGACGTATCACCAGGAACTGCAGCTAAATTTTAGTGCACTATTTGTGGGTATTTCTATTTTTTGTATTTTTTGAGCGTGAGGCATAGACAAGAAAGTATCAGACAGCTGTTTAAAAGTTTTACTGTCAAAATATAACGTAATTTCGGAAATTTACTTAATTAATTTAAAGTTTAACGGAAAGTGGAAAGACGGTAAATGAAGCAAGGAGAAAAACGCCAAAGGTGGTTACAAAATGTATTTATTGTAAAAAAGACTTCTGCCTGTCATATTTTAATGAATGCCACTGAAAATATTAATGTTTTATTTAATAATTTTTCCTCATTACCCTCTTTCCAAATTACCCTCAACTACCGCTTATATTATTAAGATTATTCCGTATGTCCCTCGCGGTTTTATTTACGCAACTCCTAATCCACACGTCCACCTCAAATTCAATAGTCTTTTTCGTACGTCCAGCTCAAGAAATAACATTAATTTCGAACGGAGCGGTGCCCTAAATATAGTGCACGGACGCTATGGCTAACTCCACAGTGCCCTATATGTAGGGCACGGACAGTTAACGTGTTAAGTTACTTTTACTACTATCGAAAATTTCTATATGGATGATTAAAAATAGTAACTAAAATTATCAGCCCCAGCGTGACCTCCTAAAAGCCGTGCTGGATAGAAACCTTTAAGGTTCCTTCAATCACAGAAAAAAATGGGTTCCAACTCCTTTTAAGTTAGCCTACTTCCATCTAAGGCTGCAAGGCTCTATACTAGAGCATGCTTTGACTTGACATATTAACATATGTCCTGACATAAATCTGCCTAGTTATAACTCTGTCAGTCTGCCCTGAGTCACAACTCACACGTCATGCTGAGTTAGAGGAAGATTCCTATGCTGAGATGTATAAAGCGTGCTCTGACTTAAGATAGAGTTAGAAGGAGACATAAATATGCTCTGACATAAATCTGTCTCGTTTTCACTCTGTCTTAAGTCTGAGCAGAATGAGAGTGCGGTCTATAGATTGCAGCTTTAGATTTCAAGCTTAGACTGCGTCTGAAGTCGTCGTCACTTACCAACAGGTGAGATGCGATTTCAGCTCAAGTTAGAAGAATAAAAAACTATGCATAAAACATTAGGCAAGTCCTTGTAGTTACCACCTTTAATTGCCTAAGTTAATTGCTCTACCGACTATTCGTTGCGAGCACACGCCGCTGTCAAATGACTTCCGTTAGGGAACTAAGTAGGTACCTAAGTTCCACTATGTTCGACAGGTGTGACCATTACATAGCTCTTCTCATTATGCGTTTGACATAGAACCTTTTTTACGATCTATGTTATGTGACACAGCTTAGAACAAATAAAATTAAACCGCATGAAGTATGACCAAAATGTTCTCCCTTTATTTCCACAATTAGACGATAACTACGCTATTCAACAACTGTGCAGTGTGAATTGACCCTCGTTGAAATAACTTAACATTTCAACAACGAGATTTAAAGTGTAGAATCGCTATCAGATAAAGTCGATATCGATAATTCACATTATTATCAGAGACTTTTCCGTTCGATTTCAATTATGATGCGTTTGACATAGAACCTTTTTTACGATCTATGTTATGTGACACAGCTTAGAACAAATAAAATTAAACCGCATGAAGTATGACCAAAATGTTCTCCCTTTATTTCCACAATTAGACGATAACTACGCTATTCAACAACTGTGCAGTGTGAATTGACCCTCGTTGAAATAACTTAACATTTCAACAACGAGATTTAAAGTGTAGAATCGCTATCAGATAAAGTCGATATCGATAATTCACATTATTATCAGAGACTTTTCCGTTCGATTTCAATTATGATGCGTTTGTAATTTTACTGAACCTTGTAAAATGAAAGGAACGTTTATTGCCTATACATTGTAAAGGGGATATTGATTTACTAATTAAATCAGACATTTAAAACATATCACGTCAACGTTTGGTCACTTTAGCTGACCTAAATATTATTCTATGTCGGAATAAGCTTATCGGGCCTATAATGTAGTCACAAAAGTAAAATCATTTTTTCACGTTGAAGAATAGGCAGGATGGAATTGCATACCTAATAAAACCTAGCCACCGGGCCTTTTTTCCTTGACGTAACCGAGGTGCTTTTTTCCATCTATTAAAAGTAGTAGTTTAAATATCTATGAGATCTATTGACTCTTGTTAAAATAACTCAACGTAGTAAGGTGTTTTACACTGAACTAAAGAAGTGTTGTACTTCGAGTCGAGTTCTTTATTATTTTTTTAAATGAAAACAAAAACTTAAAATAATGAACCATTATCATTAAATTACTTAATTGTAAAATTAGAACTAACGTAACTAGCAATTAAAGAAAATCAAAATCCCGTCGATTTCCCCTTTGCAACCCCTGGCAGCCTTGCCCCTTTGGCGGACTAAACTAAAGCAATGAATTCTTAAGCAAATTCTTCATCAAAAAGTTGAATTTAAACAGCTTTAGCAAACAGTCACGATTATCCAATAACGTGTACTCAAAGACCTACACACAAACATAGTTCGAACCACAAAATGCGTGGCGAATCCACGAAATCATTTTGCGCCCGTGAAAATACCCTGTCACTTGTCACTCACGTCGCGACGCGCCGCGAGCCGAGGCGGGAAGCGGCGTGACAAGTGACGGCTTCGTATCACGTCACTGTCAGTCTCTCTGTTCAGCTATTGCGGGATTGTCTAAAAACGATCGCTATAAACTATGTGACGATTGCAATCAATTTAATATTGACTGGCTGACTGCGACTACTAAAATCATAACCTTTACAAAATGGCTTTGTCGTAATCTGATAAAAAGCAAGCTCTGGAAATTACTATTGTACATAATACATGTTTGTGTATTATTTAGAATGCCGTGATAAGGTTCCGCGGTGACAGTGGCTGGCGAGGGGCGCGGGGCGAGTCGCGCGGGGAGGGAGGGGGGGGGGGACGTGCGAGCCTTAAGTGAATGAGAACAAAACGAAGGGACAGCGCGTTGATGTAGATTTACGTGCTGCGGGCGTAGGGTGCTCTACTGGGCCGACCTGCGCACAGAGGAGCTGTAGAGATACCTTAGTTAGCAAAGAAACATCACTTTTTTTTTAATTTGATGACAAGATAGCCCTTGACTACAATCTCACCTGATGGTAAATGATGATCCAGTCTAAGATGGTAGCGGACTAACTTGGAAGGGGTACAGCAGTGGAAATTCAACCCATACCCCTAATCGGTTTCTACACGCCATCGTGCTGGAACGCTAGATCGCTTGGCGGCACATCTTTGACGGTAGGGTGGTAACTAGCCACGGCCAAAGCCTCTCACGAGACAAAAAGCATATAGTCACTTTAGAACTGGTTGGAATAATAATTGTGGGTTTAATTATGTATTATCAAAAAATATCTTTAATACGACTATTTATATTTGTATTCCTATAAAGCACAAACGATCATTTCAAGTTCAATCAATGAAGGCTGGATTTAGGCAGTATAATAAGGACATTGGTGGGGCCTATGGCGCAGCAAGTGTTCGTGGGTGGCGACTGGCAGGGTGGCGGTATTCACTTAACATCTCGCTTACTTTTTTTATATGAATAGCAAGCAAATGAGCAGGTGACCCGCTTGCTCGTTTGCTCGTTATTCATATAAAAAAGTAATATTTGACAAAAGTAAATAATGTACTGTTCCATTATGCTGTGACACCATAGTATGTGTGAACTGAAAAGAAACAGAATAAAGAAGAAGAAAATGAAAGATATTTAGCTGCTGCAGGATAATCTAGCATGAAGTCACCAAATCCAAAGTAATTACAAAATTGTATTTATTTTGCATGTCTGTTACACTTTAGCGATTCTTTTTTTTTTGTTTTACTTTATTAGACAAACCAACAATATTCATGCACTTCATGTGTAAATAGTGTTTTAGTTTTATATTTTGTTTAGGGTACGATAAGGCTGACATACGTTCTAACGTACAAGCCTTCAATTAAAGATTAAAAAAAAAAAAAAAAAAAAAAAAATGTAAAGATATCAGCAAAAAGACTTACAACTGAAAGACACATAGCAAAAATATCAATAATTGGAATGTACCATCCCGTAAACCTGCGTTTGACACAGTTTTTATTCCAGAAAATAAAACACAGTACCTACTAAGCCTTAATCAGGTATAAGCCAGTATAGTTCTCGCAATTCACGAGGGCGCGTGAGCTTTAGTTGTGGTTGCGTCGTGTACATGCGTAAGTGAGCATAGGTGGGAGCAACCTCTCGCTCACACTTATACAGATACGACACGCACACAACCATGAGCCACGCACCCTCGTGAATTGCAACAACTATAATGAAATAAGGGAAACGTTTCGAGTTTCAGCTGCTCCATGTACGACTCTGTGCCATTATTTGAGACAGGATCGCGAGCTGTAGATAGCGCGGCAGACATTTTTTGCCGTACCTTTTTTGTTTCTGTTGTCTCTTTGTGTCCACATACGCTAATACTAAGGGACTACCGATCGTTGTAGGCTCTATGTCCTTAAGAAATTCTTTATACGCGCTTTCAGAGGATTCAATTTGCGAGGGATATTCAATTATTGTGCCTTTTGAATGAATTTCTTTATGAGAATGAACTTGCATTACAATGTAGCATCGTGTCTCTCTCTTTCTCTCTGCATTGTCTGCATCCTCATTGCTGAGGGTGTTGATTTCTTCCATTAATCACATAATGGGATCACTATGTTGTCAGCTTTCTCGCCGTTTTAAATGTTAGCCAGCCATTAGTTGATATACGAGTTGATCTCATGCAATAAACTAAGATAGACCACCACTTGACAAAGTAAATGTGTAAATCTCTTGCATAGATTTTCACGTCTCGGTCTTGCGTCGACTGTATCCAGCGGTTCCCTGCGACTCGTTTGACGTCGTTGGTTCACCTTGTGAGGGGCCTGCCAACACTGCGAGTTTTTCTAAAGCCAATAAACCTGCATTACTAGTGAAGCCCTGCAATTATTTAATTCACTTACAAATGTCAAACAAATTCAAACAGATACTAAACTGAAAATTCTACGCCGCATTCGTATTGCGCTGTGCTGAACAAAAGTGTTTATTAAATTCAATTCACCCATTCTATTAGGTATAACGTTTAAATATCAAGATAAGGTGGAAATGTTTTTACATTTGTGCAAATTGCGTGAACACAACGAAGGGGTACAGAGTAGGCAGGGAATTGTAAAACAAAATGGAGGCTAATTATTTCGCTTCACAGATCCGGACACTAAACTGACACGCCACGTCGCGATACGGTCGCCACCTGCTCATTACGGAATTTCGATGCGCACACGCACCACTTTAAACCCTTAGACTTAGGCTACACCTCCGACCGATTCGACTCCGGAATGTTTAGCATAAGCCCGACACTAAGTTGACACGTCAAAACTATCGCCATCGCCATAACGCGATTAAATGTTGGTTACAGAATTACCATCAAAACTTTAGGTTACGTTACTTTCATCCGGTTACACTCCGGTCCGGTTTTTACTCAAATATTTCTTTAGTTACCTATTTATTACAATTAATATAATTACAGTAGATATAATTATTTTTTAGAGTAGTAAAAGGAACGTATTACGGAACAATAAAATATAATTGGTCCTTGTTATAACAACATTGTAACTTGTAATATTGCTTGCAGTTAAAAAGCTATTTTATTTGTCTAAATATCGCCCACGATGCTATAACTTGTTTACACTTTGGCTGCAGAACTATAAGAAGATTACAGCACAGCCAGTGTCAAAGATGCGCATATTTGCGACTGAATGAATAGGTTTTTATTAAAAAAAAAACTTGCTTTTGAATCCTCAAATCTCAACCACTGGTTCGGAATGCCGTTCCAAGCGAGAAGAACCAGCAATTAACAAAACGGTTGGTTTCTTTAAAAAAAAAAACAAACAAAACAAGAGCATGTAAGGAACCGGACCGGAGTACAACCGGGCACTGTGTATTCCGGGCTTTAAGTTTAAGTTTTAAACGCATTTTGTTGCTATCTGTCATCGGGTGCAGACGTGTCCTCAGCCCTGATTAAATCTCGCCGCGGTGGCCATTATAATAAACCCTGGTAATAGCTACCGATAGAGGCCGAAACTGCCTGTTTATTTTTAGAAAATATTATTGTAGTATATTGCCAACTGGATCCATTTAAACATTCGCTTGGTTCCTCGCACGGGACACCTGCGTAGTATGTTTAATAACGATAATAATTAAAATATTTATTAATGGAAAGGTCATCGGGATATCAGGGACAGTAGTACAAAACTTCTGTCTCTATGCATTCCTATGTCCTATAATTTTTCAGATATTTAACATTTATTTTTAATAAATAATTTGGTATCAATTAGGGAAGTACCTACCTACTATCTTTAGCATTCTGACACGAACAACTTGACTCGAGGTTTTATAATGATGATTCAAAGAAGGTTTTATAAGGAAAAAATGTATTGTCACATAAACAGTTCTCAGTAGGGTTTGAATCATACAAGACAGGTCATTTCCCGAAACATAAAATCCAAATAACTTTGAAAGCTTGATACACTTGTACCTATTGTCACAAAATATGCTTGGACATACTTATCCTTACAAATGTTATAAATGCGAAAGTGTGTTTGTTTGTTGGTTTGTCCTTCAATCATGCCGAACCGGGCAATGAATCTACATAATTTTTTGCATGGGTAAGGTATAGTTGAGGACCTGGAGAGTGGCATAGGTAAGCTACTTCTTATTCCAAAAAAGCAGACCTTGGGATAGTGAAACCTAACTCATAGCCTCAACAGCCCAACGGTTAGAGGTGCGGACTGAAAACTGAAAGGTCGCAGGTTCGAGTCCCACCCGTTGCACTATTGTCGTACGCACTCCTAGCGCAAGCTTTTAAAATTTTTTTAAATTTTATTTTAAATTTTTTTTTAAGCTTATTTGGAGGGTAGAGGAGAATATAAGTCACGTTCAACTTAGCTAATACTTTAAAAAAACCGCAGATGTGGGGATGAAATCGTTATCACAATTCTTTGATAACTTAGTAGGTGTAGACTTCTTATTAAACTAAATATTTAACAACAAATAAATTATTAAAAGTAAAACGCTAAAAATAGCATATCTTTAGAAATTTCAGCATTGCAGAGGACATTTCCTTCAATTTCACCGACGTGCCCGATAAGGAGTATTGTGTTATCGCGTCCGTCCCCGTCTGTTCGTCTTATCGACAGCATTCAATCAGCTGTCGCTCAACCAGTCACTCATCCTGATACACCTACTATTCAAAATGTCAACTCTTGACATGATTGTCGACTTTAAATCTCATATCGCTCTAAACTGGCGGCATTTGTTTTGTAAAATGTTTAGGGGCGATAAATATCTCATATTATATCAAGTAAGATCACACTTTCATCCTGCGTAATTTTTGGTACTTTTTGTCGTAACCTCATGACTGAGGGTCACGACCTTGAAGGTCATGCCAAGTTTATTTGTTAAGTTTTGCTACAGTGTCGCCAAGCAAGATAGAGTACACCTACTTCTTGTAAATGATCTTTAATAATGTTGCTGTTGATTTTGTTAATGCTAGCAACTTACGAAAAATTGCTAAGAACTTTCCTTAAATCATCAAATATTTTTTTTTTAAATACTATTTAAAAAAAAGAATATTAGCCAAGCTGAACTTGGCTTATATTCTCCTCTTCCTTACTTGGTATTGGAACTTTTGCCCGCGATTTCATACGCGTGGACTTAGATTTTTAAAAACCGGGTAAGAACAAATCAACAAACAAACATACTTTCGTATTTATAACTGAACGAGCGAAGCGAGTTCTCTGAGTCAACTAGGGCGCTTGCCTACTAGACAGAGAAGTGTGTCCGTCTAAATGTCTGTCAGAGCCCTATAACTTCTGAATTACTGAATATTAGAACGTGAAACTTGGTTGAAAATTCAGTTATATCCTGTACTTGAACAACAAATACTAAAATTAGATAAATGTTATAAAGAAACGAAATTATTTAATTTTAATGCGCCATCTATTAGCATTATTGTGAAGCTAATAGCTTCACTATAATGCTAATAGATGGCGCTGTGTCAGTAAAACAGTTTTATGTCAACTATTATTTTTTTTATTGCGTCTAATGTTAAAAGTTAATTATTACAATATATAATTAAAACTTTTGGGAATTATGGGATATCGCGAGGTCTCAGTTCGGGGCGAACCACTAGTTTTAGCGAGGATAACATTATTTTTACGTTTTGATCAAACACAAAATGGCATGTCACGACTGCCGAAATGAGCGAAACAAAGTAAGAGCTAACCTACCGAAGCAATTCATTAAAACTTTTCTCCGCGATGACCCCGCTGCCTATTTATCGGGGATAGTAGAAACTCCCGCAACTGGCAACACTAACGGGGCGACAACGAGCCAAGTTAGATTGCGAGACATAACACGACGACGCCTCGGAAATGAAGATTGGAGATTTTTATGCCTACCAGGGATGAGGCACTTACGTGTTGATGCTGGGAAGTTTTGGAATTCATTTTAGCTGTTGAGTTGTGTTGCCAGGTGTCCTTTTTTTATAGATAGGAAATGCTTGACGCATACCCCTCTATCAGGGGAAAAGCAGTGATTATGTGGGGCTTGCACCCACTGAAATTTCTCTTTGTCCCTCCATGGACCCTTGCAGTAGGAACGTAGTGGAGTATTCACCGTGTCACCACCAAGGTCTTGACAGCCTGGCCGCTGCCAAATGTTGCCAGGTGCTTTTTGGCGGGACGTCCCATTTTTTACCTTTCTCAGGAACCATGCTGCCAGTATCCTGAGTGGAACGCTCATCATACTCCATCTAAATCTTTTCACTGAAGTCATAAATCTTTAAGTTATAATCCATTAAATGGTTAAATGCTCAAAGCCTAATAATAATTACAACGAAAGAATTTTTCTCAGTAACTGAAACTAGCAGCGCCATCTATTTTTGTAGTAATGAAATTTCATTTAACAACATGCAATATTAAATATGTCGTGACACATAATAAACATTAATGATGTAATTTATTGCCTAGAAGAAGTAAAACATCAACACACTTTTTGTACGTTTTTCTAAGAATTAAGATTCCCATATATGTACGTATATTATAAATGGTTTCCTGAGCGAACCAACACCTGTTGTAGTTTTAACGGATAACTTGTTAGTTTTTAAAATTTACCTTTTCCATCTTGGGTAACTTAAGTAATAATTTGAATAAAGTTATTTATTAATTTTATTACTGCACACAGAACTTATTTAATAGGTACTCATGTAAAAGATTGTGAAAAAAATTGTAGGTGCTATAATGATTATTCTGCTTTACAAAATCTGTAAAGTAAACTTATGAAATTACACCATTGACGAGTTTACAAATAAAGTCAAATGTTCACTGCAGAAAGAATTCATTTAGAGCTGTCAATTAGGAAATTGTGTACAACACAATTAGCACTGTAGTATGAAATAGAGTTCTGCGAATTTTATTCTGAAAAGACCGCCGAAATTTTGCTGATTTTTCGCAATTTCCACGTTTCTGTACCTACTTATTAGGCCCATGTCTACTTAAGTAAACCTAAATAGGTTTACTGTCGTATCTTTAAATAGACCTAATAAATGTATTTACATTTATTAGGTCTAAAATGTTTCTAGCTAGCATTGAATAAAAAAGCTGTTTTTTTAATATTTGTTTTTTATTTTTCGTTCTCAACAACGAGTTGAGAATGAAAAATAAAATCCTGTTTATTTCGTTTCGTTATTTTCCTCAGTAAGAATAATTTGCAATATGTAATACTTTACCTACACATTAGGTAAGTACCTACCTATAAGCCTACTTGATAAATTAGAATATATAGGCGTGCAGTTTTCTTTAAAGAAAATATATTTCACACAATATAGAAAAGGGCATTTATACAGATATATATGATATTTATAACCTACTTTGAAATATAAATATTTAAATTAAAAAGTAATTAAGTTAAATTAAAAATAAAATGTTTGCGAAACCATTCATCATCTGCGTTACAGGTGGCGCCATCTATTGTCACAACATGCAATATAAAAAACGCGCAGAAGTTTGCAACATGTTTTATAACCATGTTAATTTATTTATTTCTTTTCCAAGTAAACTAGTCTAGTTCACTAGTGTGCCTACTAGGGACTCTACAATGGACCACATGACACATCCCATCGTAAGGGTCTGGGATTCTTAATCATTATAAAATTATAAATACCTTAGCTGTCCTAAAGTATTTATAATTTTATAATCATTAAAATAAAATTATCTAAATAAAATTTTCCATGAAGATTATGTAAAATGAGATTTCATTTACGAACCTAGGTATTTTTTGCGCCTTCTACCTATTTAAGATTACAAAGTATCTAATCTGTGACAAAGTAGGTGCTCTCACTTGGTGTGTACCTGGGAAAACTCCCAGTAAAAAAATTTTCCACGAGATTTTCGAATCCCATTAAAAAAATTTTTTTCAAATCCCAGAATCCGAGTAAAAATACTTTCGTATCCAAAATTGGCCAGTAAAAAAATAATTTAGTATAAATGGTAGGTAATTTGCTCGATTCGATTAATCTAAATAATTCAGTGGGCAGACAGGTATACGTGGTTTGGTGGGCACTGGCCAGATACTGGTAGCTTGCTCGCATACAAGCATAATAATGCAGACTGATCTTGAATATCCGATGGTCTGCTTATGGGTTTTTTATTTGTCATGTTTAATTAAGCGAATCGTGCTCCGATGGCCATTGTCCGACTTACCTGCTCAACGATTTAAATCTCTTCCCGGCGACCGGTTACAGCGGCTTGTCATCTGCCTTTTTTACTCCCATTAATTTATTTACCCCTCAATACATATACCACAACACACATCGAGTCACCGTAAAATACCTCACCTTTATGCAATGTTTAGTAATACTCATCTGGGTTCGCAACCCGTCCACAACCCGTCACAATATTATCTACTAAACTTTTTTATAATAAAAATCGCACAAAAAATCTTATTTTTTTATTACATTACCTTGTAAACTTAAGCATTCTTTGAAATAAGAGACACGGCTAAAATAAAAAGTTCCGCGTTCGGAAAAATGTTTCGCATAGAGCGATGTTCGCATTTCGTTTTCGCGCCACACGTTCAAAACATCGAGCGCATTCCACGCGTTTGCTGTCAATGTACGTCAACCCGGGGGCGGGCCGAGCGAGGGTCGTACTTCGAACAACTTCGGCCGGCTTCGGAACGCAGTCTGTCTCACGGACGCAAGGTGAGCTGAGTCACAATCGCGAAACAACTTCACTCCGTATTTTATTTGTGTTGATCGAGAATTTTCATCAAGTCCACCATGGTAAGTCATGTTATTTTATATTTAAGTTAAAGCTTAAATTATATTACATGCTACTTGCAAATTGAATACAAGTTTTATGCAAAAATGTGTCTTAGATAACCTCATCGAGTCTGTACTGATATAGATGTCACTTAAAATGTTGGTTTTAAGAAAAAACATTATTGTTAATGTAAAATTGGAGAATATTTAAGTTAGTTTTTGCAATAAAATCAGTTTCAGTGAGCACTGAGATAGTTTGATGAGGTAAATAATATAACCTCGAAATGCTGCCTATGTCAAAGTTGTCATGCGATCGATCATAGATGGCGTTGTTAATTTGAAAGAAGTTTTCTAGTGCCAAACTAACTTTTTTAATAAGCATAAAGACTCATAAAGAAGATTTTTAGTAAATGCTTTGAGTTTTTCTGTTAAACTCACTTAATAAATAACTTTGTGGTTATTCATTAAGTTTTTAGTAAATATCATTAAACGCGCGAAATGAATAATAGTAGAGGCAACAAGATGTTTGCTTTTACTGCATTTCAGTAAAACAAGTATAAAAGCCTAAGAATATTCATACCTAGAACCGCAGTAGTCGACGCGATTATAAGCCATTTTTAGGGATATTAATACGTATCCGTACGCCTATCGTCGCGTTAGTATTCAAGGTCGAGTCTTACTACGATGAGCTCGCACAAAAATATTCAAAAATGCCGTACTGTGCTGTGAAAGGATGTAATAATTCATCACATAAAGAACAAAAACATTTAAAGATCACATTTCACAAGTAAGTTCTACCAAAAAACTTACATTTTTGAGTAAAACCTTCTTCACAACATAAAAATAAATCGTAGGTATCACAGACCCTATTGCAATGAAAATGTTGCTAGCTCTAGGAGAAATATTTTACCCCGTAACTTTTTTTCTCATTCTAAGTACCTGTTGTTTTTAATACCGATTCACATTAGTTCACTTATGTATTACTAGGGTGACCAAAATATATTAATTATTAGGATGACCAAGTGGTACTCTAGAAAAAAAAATTGTGTTGATTATATTTTGTTCTGTTGAAAACAATATGTTTTAATCAGTTTTGGGTATGTGTAAGTGTGTGTTGGGCAATTTAGGACAAACTTCAGAGGCCAAACTTGCACTCATAATAACAAAAAACCTTATTGGAATTTCTTTTTCCAAATGCAATAGAACACGTGAATTCACATCACCATCTCAGAAACTTGGTACGGCTAATAATTGAAAGGTATCTGCGTATCCGACTTTTTTATGAGTCTACAAAGGACAACATAGCCAGAAAAATATTGTCAAAGCGGCAATTATTCCGCAAGCAGATACAATTAACAGGATTTTAAAATTGTAATTTCGCATTTAAATTAATAAATTAATAATTGCTAAAACTTTAATATATAATTTTTTATATCTATAAATTATTTAATTTCTATTTTCTTTAATAATACTTTTTTACGCAGGAACCCTATATATTTTTGTGAAAAAAAAATTAGCTAAGATCACATATTATATTACTATTACTTCTAGTTAGAAAAAATCTAAAAATATCTAAATAAGATAGTTTAGTGTATTTGAACTATGATATCGTTCAAACACACTTTTCAAACGGCATTCCAAATCAATAGTAGATTCATTTGTTTCTGTGTTGAAAAGCACTTTGTAAAAGAATATATTTTAAATATGGATAATTTTCCCCGTTTTTGCAACATTTTTCACTGATGCTTCGCTCCTATTGGTCGCAGCGTGATATTATATAACCTAAAGCCTTCCTCGATAAATGGACTATGCAACACAAAAATAATTTTTCAATTCGAACCAGTAGTTCCTGAGATTAGCGCGTTCAAACAAACAAACTCTTCAGCTTTATATATTAAATATTGATATAGATTATAAATTATTTTAAAAACTTCTTAATCGCGATCATAATAACAGAAAAAGACGCGGACGAAGTCGCGGGCAACAGCTAGTATATTTATAAAATTGCCCCTTAAAGCTAAATCGGAAGGTGAATTTTCCCTACATCTAGGGAGAATTTCTTTCCAATCCTTCCGCTTGTGGCATGACTCACGCACACAACTGCGTATCGGTGAATGTAATTACATGAACTCACACATTGTTGTGGTTGTTTTGAAGCTTACGTTTCGAGCGGAATTTTGTTAGAGACTTACTATCTATGTATTATTAATCTAAGTATAAAAGCATATAAAAGCTGTTAACTTTAGAGACGCACTTTTCTTATGTTGTCTTATCGTAAAGATCTTTGAGTTGCAAACCTGTCGCGCATTACTGTACAAAACTCATCTATATCAATGAAAATACTACTATTATATTATTCCTTGTCATATAATTCCGTAAAGTAACACCTACATCTGTCTATTATTTATAAATTTTAGTGACTTATATTTTATCACAAATGAGTGGGTGCTGTTTCGATATCACAAATTATTATAATATGTATTTTGCTTTAACTCAGGTGTATCTCTACAAATGCAGTGCATTATAACAAAAATAACAAAAATGTTCAACTTTGTATTAATCTATTCTTAAACTAGTAGTAACTTGAAAAAAAAAATATGATTCAAATTCATTATACACACAGCGGCGTTTAAATCTGCGTGTTTTTTTATAAACGAGATATCCTGGAAACTTACTGCATAATTAACTGCACTCCACAATTATCCCAAAGGAACTCTAACTTGTTATCAATGGAAAAAGGGTCACTACAACCCTTAGAAAAATACACAAATATATTTTTTAACGTCTCTTACTTTCCGCAACGGTTATTATAAATCTTTAAGAATTTTCAGTCTGTTTAACCGAGATTTATGTGCAGCATCCACCAAGTATCTCATTCTCAGTATCAAGTATTCACACATACAAGGATACTGTTTATAAAATTGTCATTCATATTTCGCACGGCCTTAAACCCGCGTGGTTGTTTTCATCTGGGCGACTATTATGCAACTACTCGTAAATCTGTCGCTCGAGACGTGCGTAATCTGCCCTTTATGATGAGTGATGCATTACTTCCATTGTTTGACAGTCGTAAATTTTGTTTTTTTTATCTTTCTGTTGCATAATTCTCTCCATTCTTTCAAAAGTTCGTGGGGCTCCTTTCTTTAAATCAATAACAAGTACGGTTAGAAATATTAAAAGCTTGCACTGTGGTGGTTCTATTTTTTTTTTTCATTGTTCTGGTACTCATCACTGTTTTGGAGACGTAGGACGAATTCAAAGATGGAAATATCTTCAAAGATGAAAGTAAATATTCGGTGAAAGTAGGTTGGTTACCTATATTGTTGAATATTGAACTGAATTGATCAAATAAATATTGATAAGTAAACTACAGTGGATAAAAAAATGGTTTTTTGTAAACAAACGAAATTGTAAATCATTCAAAACTTGGTAATTTTTATTTGTTTTATATAAAATGCAGTAAAAAATTTTGACACTCTCAGAAGGGTTAGGACTTAGGACATTGTCCACCTTGCCGGCCGAGTACGGATAAGCTACGACAAGATAGACATACACAAGATACATCTTATATAATATATATAACTTTATAGTTATGGAAAACTCATAAGCATGCAAGTTTCCTCGGTCAAGTAAAAAAAATAAATTAACAGTTAGTTTCTACAATTTATGAATCTACAGCAAAATAGAAAACATGTTAATTTTATTGCAATAATTATGAAAAAAGTCCTAACTGCTTAAAATAATTAATGGTTGCTTATCTTAAATAAATTGGTGACATATTATAATTAATGTAATTTGCGTGATCATAGTTATTTTGTAGTTTTATAAAATAAAACAATTTTCTAAATATATACATAATAAAACCTGACTCAAATGATTTAGCACATTTGTAAATAAAATTAATATCTACGTATTGCATTGAATTTATTAAATGCTACCATTTTTCCGTAGTTTTCTTAACATATTTGGGTTTGCTCATGTTTAAATATAACAATATGCCATATTTCTGTTCCAAAATATGTCCAGCTTATTTCCGAACAATGTATTTTAAAATCTTAGACCATTCAAAGGGTCAATCGTAATTCTTAACAGTCATGCTGAGATCTATAAGGAGTGCTCAGACTTCGTTTGGACTTTAGATAGAGTTTAAGGAAAACACAAATATGCTCTGAAATAAATCTGTCTCATTTTAACTCTGTCTTAAGTCTGAGCAGACTGAGAGAGCGGTCCATATACTTCAGCCTTAATTGGGTACTTTTTTTAGAATATTAGTTTATCTTCTTTAGTAGGAATTACGATTTTTACTCGATTCCTCACAAGTATAGATCGTAATTCCTACTCGATATAACCTCTTTATAAAGGTGTTTAAGTCTTTTTTTTCCTCCGCTATACGATAAACATTGTAGACAAAAAGACAGACATAGGTAATATGATTAAATTTTTATAGTAATACATACCTATATAGATAAAAGATAGATATTGTAAATTAGCTTTGGTTAATGCAGTTGTGGTAGATGCAAATACTACGCGCAATTTTCACGTTTTATTTTATTGTAAGTTAATATTCAAATGTTTTGAAACAAAAAACTGTTTTATTTATAGCGGTTATCGATGGCCACCACGTACCTATTACTACACACAGGCCACAATTAATACGTGTATATAGTGTTATTGATTGTGAATTCTCACGCGTTGAATCGCTCGTAATTTATTCGCATTATCGGAATCGTTCATCCGTCCCGCTTCTAATCAATGAATAGAATAGAATAGAATAGAAATATTTTTTATTCAAATAAACTTTTACAAGCACTTTTGAATCGTCAATGAATCTACCACTGGTTCGGAATGCCTTTCCTGCCGAGAAGAGCCAGCAAGAAACTCGGCGGTTGCTCTTTTCAAAAAAAATAAAAATTTTACAATACTTAATGAAAGCTATGCTATGTATACAGTGCTTCCACAATAAAGCTTCAAAAATGAAAAAATGCATACGTAGGTACACCAATCCAACGCATGTCAAGACGGGCAGTCAGAGCAGACCCATTCCCGTTGGTGGCACCCGTTCACGATGCAATGTTTTGCATTTATTGAGCCAGGAGTGACCATATTGTGTAACAGTTGACCCACTGTTGGGCAAAGCTTTCGGCTTTTTTAACGAAAATAAATATGTCCAGCGAAATCCTATAGAACTCATAGAAGAGATTCTTTTCATGCGTCAAGTAGCAGGTTACCCTCGCCTTTTCGGCAGAATCTGTTACTTCACATTGTAGTTTCTTGCATAGATGCTAGTCTTTCAAATAACACTTTAACTATCTCGATATCATGAACTTTTTTTCGTGTAATGTTAAAATGTTTGTAGTTAGGTACATAGAATACTCATACGTCTATAGCGTGTCCTAATATGGGTCCAGATAATTTGCAAATCCGGACAAATTCTTGTACCTACCAATGTGGTAACCCTTAATGCACCAATGTAAGCAAACGCCAAAACATAAAAACTGGATTCAATTAATATTAAGTACATCTATAGTGTTTATTGTCAGGTGTAACTAATTCATTAAAAAAAGGATTTATTTAAAAAAAAGGACTTGTTGATTTTTTTTCAAACGTGTCTAACTCGCAAGTGACTGAGATTTTATAGATTATCTATCTATTCTATATAAGTACTTATATAAAAAAATAATTGTTCGTTAGTCTGGCTAAAACACTGTCGCTGAGTGCTAAAACTCAAATACTTACGGCTTGACCGATTTGAATTTTTTTTTCTTTTGTTTGCTCTAATACAGGGGTGATTTAAAAATAAAAAAAGAATTAGGGAAAACTGATAGGAACAGCTGAAAAATCGATAAAATCAATTATAATTAAATATAGGTAATTTTGAATGGGAATCATCTCTTAGGATTAGGTACTTTTAATAAATGGCAGGAGCGTTATAGAAAATATTTTGCATTTTCAATATTATGTCTACTCGTCAGTTTAGTTGTTTAAAAATATATATGACAATACTAGTTTGCTGTTTTGATGTGATTTTAGGACAAAAAAATTATCGAAATCCATAATAACAAATGTCCATAATTACTCAAGCATATTTGAGTTACTATTCATCAGCGTAAGGTATACAGGATGCTCTATAAAACTAAATTTAAAATAAATACGTAATATGGTCTGGAATTTAGATGATGAGTATTTTTGACTGTTTTGAACAAATTCATTTTGCGTTTTTGTTTGATGTTCGGGAGATACGAAACGAAAATAAAATGTTATATATATGCGTGGATTAGACTGATATAATATGCGCTAATTATTAATAAATCAAGTGTCCGGGATTATCAGTGACGTGGCGGGACAAATGTTTCCGGCGCGGTGCGGGCTTTATTTTTATTATTTTTATTTACAAAATAATAATTTATGGGGCAAAAGACCGCCTTCCGAGAGATTTAGCGAGCATGTCATAGACTCGGGGCTGGAACTCGATCTGTGTTGAATTATGATCCGTTTTAATGGTCCCATGGATTGCGCCGAAAAAGGTTGTGATATATCACCGTATTAATAATTTTTATGATTAAAATTCATATTACTGTCAGGTGTAAGTGAAATTCACTGAACAGTGTAAATGAAAAATGCCCATGGGTTCCCAAACACCTAACATATCGGCACTCCTACTTGCTATGTAATTTATAACTTTTTGTAACTATTATTTTTGTACAGGCTGGTTTTGATACACGCAAGAGAAGCTACAAAAGATTAGTTTAGTATAAGTTAAGTTTCACTTTTATGATAATTGAATTTAATATGGTCCGGAAAATTAGCAGACACCTTTTTTACTGGCAGTTTATAAACAACAGCACTTTATTTAAGTTGGTTGTTAATAACATCTAATTTATTGGATTTAACTAACAGTGACATTTAAGCATGCAAAAATATTGTTTATTTTCGCATAATTCATCGCAACTGACTCATTTACTTAAAACAACAAACTTCACAGGTGCTATATTGACAAACTATGTTATTTTCAAATAAGATTTCTTCAGGTTTAAGTATTTAAAATATTTTCCTTTTTTTAAGTGATTTAAGAAGAAATAGCATAATAAAGTATAATTGAGGATGGTTTACTATTATACACACATAATATTATTGAAGCTACACTGTTCAGAGCACCATTAACACACATTTACATAACTTTTCCGCAGCTAATAAAAAACGCGAGCTTACCGTCACTAGCATTATTCTCTTTTAAATGCAGCTGTATTAAATTGTAGTTATAAATTAATTTGTGCTCATTGAGTACGTCTCATTTTCCAACAATGGCCTATAAATTATTGCATTTCAATTCGATTATTGTTATCGATAAGTGCGTTTTATGAGAGCGTATCAATGATTGGAAGGATTCTCGCGATCGGCTTATTAAGAAAGAACTATCTAGCGCAATTTATCTACAGCTGGCGTGCTGGCCGCCATAGGCCGAGCTGGGCTGAGTCGGGGCGCGCAGGCAGTACGTTGTATTACAAGCCCGAGTACAAATTTAGTCGTCCTCCCACTCGGGACCGCTCGATTATTTATAATAAAACCTTTTTATACATTTTGTTTCCGATTCAACATAAATAAGATATGTTATTTAAAGCCAATATATCACTTGACAGGTGGTAGGCAGGTTCGTCCTTCTCGGTTCGCTAATGACGACCTAATCTCCTGCACGTCAGGGGTCAATATCGCGTACAGGCGAGGCCAGGTCGTCGGGTCGAAGCAGACGTTTCATAAGATTTATAAATATATCAAAGTAAAGCTTTGTGTGAATGTAGTGAGAGATTTTAATCAACGTCCGAACGCAGCGGCAATAAGTCGGGGGACTGGCGTTCGAGTCCCGACTAATGCACAGGATGCTCGACAAGCAATTAACTATAAACGATTAATTGCAGATATTCATTTGTATCTTACATGTATCTTTGAAATGCAGCCTAGTAGGCTAGTGCCTATGTCTTGTAGCAATTTTAATATTTTTAAGCACAATGAATTATTAATTTGTTAAATTAGGTAGATAAATGGGGGAATAATATGATTGAATATATTATGCAATAACACAAACATACGATATATTGTTTTATCTCTACCCAACAAAAAAAGAATCTTATAAGTAACGAATTTAGAATCTTCTTCTTTGTTAACCGATAGACGTCCACTGCGAGACAAGACTGCGGACTCCCACAGGCTTCTGTCTTGCGCCGCCTGAGTCCAGCGGCTTTCTGCGACTCGTTTGATGTCGTCGGTCCATCTAGTGGGGAGGGGGGGTCTGCCAACTAAAACCTGTTTACAATAGACACCAAAATAAATATAAACTCATTATCTTCATACTTTTAAAGTTTCGACCCAAACTTAATGTGTCTACCTAAACTGAAATTAATTTTGTTCCTTTTTTTAAATAAGTTGGTACTTAGTACTTAGATTTGCATGTAAGTTCTTATACGTATGAATATGAAGGGTCATAGAGCACAGTCCACCGCGCTGGCACAATCAGAAAAGCGAAAGTAGTAAGTAAGTTCCTATGTAGGAACCTACACGCAAATCTAAATAAGGTTTGTAGGTTCTTACATGTGGTACATGTGGGACCCAAGCCTGTACCGTCTCAAGATAAGTGCAACTATGTAATTAACGTTATTTACGGCGGCCGACATGTCGCTAACTTGACAGCCCGCACATTTCGCGCTTACACACATTCACTAGCATTTTTACATCCTACATAATTTGCTTCGTCGAACCTTAGCGTGGAACTTTTATTCCTGCTACTTCCTGTTCAACTTTAATGAGTATGGAAATTAATGAGGATGCATCAAATTGTTAATCACTTTGTAATAAAAGCAGCTTTAGTTCGTGTTTCAACTGGTTAAAAAACTACTTATTCAGTACTATGAATACCTAGATAATAAATTATGGTCTATAATTATATGTACTCACGCGCATCTATGCCCGTCTAGATTCATTTAATTGCCTGACACACATGATAGTTTAAACTTTATATACGAATAATCCTACTCAAAGTTAAATACAGAAATATGTACCTACCTGTCTATCAAAAAAATTACGAAAATTAGCGTACAAATCTTGGTGAAATTAGTATAGGTACTTATTGGACTAATCGCATTTAAGCAATTGAAGTACCTCATTGAAAATCTAATAAACTTTTTAAAATAATCGTGTTAAAATATCTAGTTTCAAATATGTACCTATATAATTAACTGACAATAGCACACAAAGTTTCATAAAAATCGGTCAAGCCGTTTCGGAGGATTTTGTTACGTGACACGAGAATTTAATATATTATAAGAGATATTAGATGAAAATCAAAAATAAAAAATTGGAACATCCTGTACATGCCGACATCGACATGTAGTAAAATCGGTTATTTGTTATTGGGAATCCAGAGACAGTCTCGGACAATAATGATATTGTAATTTACTGCGTCAATACGTCACAATCGCATGAATATTGAGCGAATCAATAAAACATCTTTATAACAGCCTTCGGTTTTATTAAAAGTTCCTCCTTATGTTTTCCATTAAATAAGATTTAGATCAAGTGGACACGCGAACTTAACTTGTATTATCCACATATATTATTGAAAACTAGCTTTTGCTCGCGACTTTGTTTGAGTATTTTTGTAAAAATCCCGCGGGAATTCTCTGGTACTTGTAGTTCCGCAGGTTACTGGGGAGTGCGCCAGGGCTGACTATACTATATATGCAAAGTAGATGTAGTACGTAGGTATCTACAGCTACTAATAAACAAAAAGCACATTGGCGCGCATGACGTTTCTATATCCCGCCTGACAGCTTTATAATAACCATTTACCCCAGACCGAGTATGATTTACGACTCTTATTAACTTACTGTGACACAATTGCAGCTATTAAGCTTTAATGTTTTATTATTCAACGCGGAATAACACTAACTTGTCACGCGCTTTGAATGTTAGGTACTACTCACGCCATCTATTGAGCTGTAATGGAAACAAGGAGCCGATTCGCAATTTAATAAAAATACATAATTATGATTCGATTTCAAAACGTGAAACTACACTACAATACTTTTGCCATGATTTTGGGATAAGTATTTGATAGAATCGTTCTTCTAAAATGTGGATGTAAAATGCTAAATCACCCTAACGAGAGGATGTAAGAAAAAAATAGTTCACTAACCCATCTTCACAAATCATTCATTAGTCAATTGTCACTCACTTTTTTTTTTATAGAAGACTAACAGAAAGTACCTACCTATATGAAGAATTTTATCGTTAAATTAAAAAAAAAAAAGAGGATTGGTTCTGTTGAAAATATTGTTATTACGTCGCTCGTGCTTATTCGAATAACTATCTTGAACGCAGGACCCTGAGTGTAACCCTTTTATAGGTTAACGTCAACTGAGCTTCAGGAGAAGATACTATACTACAGAGAAGTCGAGTGCTGACTTCTCTATAAGTACTTACTAGATGTCAACTATGTATATGCATGTATACGTATACTTGCCGTCTCTTTTCAGCAGAATTTGCTTTCGAAACCGATGGTAGTCTTGACTTTTCATAAGAGTCAAAGATCTACATGAAATAAATTTTAATTTGAATACTTTGTAGGACAGTTAATATTCATTTGAAATGTTACGCTAGAGCTTCCTTGACGAAAGCGCTAGGAACCCAAAATCCTCTTCATCAAGGATAGAGCTAGGTGGTAACTCTGGTGGCAAGGGCCTGGTGCTGGGAGTGGAGGCCGCGTTGGCCGGAGCGAGCGCGTCGGCCGCCCAGCGGAGCGCTCGTTGCGTCGGCGGCTGACGCGGCGGCGGAGAGGCGCGCTAATCGATGCGCGCCACTGCGCTGTCTTCCGACGGCGGCCATTACGCACCTTTATGACCACCCGGCCGCGTCCCGCGCGCCCCGCGCCCGCTCTAAGGCGCACATGACGAATCAATATGCCGCCAACCGACTCAACACTTATTTATTTGACACGATTTATTAGCCGAATGCCTGTAAACTTTTATGTTACTCCCACCCCTCCCCCGCGCCCCCCGCCCCGCTCGCCGGGGGATGCTTTATGATGGACACGGCCGTGATAAAATTCTATGTTTCTGCTGCCGTCTACTTTTATTGCGATTTGGAACAGATGTCTGGAGAATTCGGGGGCTTTCTGTGGGCGAAATTATTCGTAAATTTTAACGACGCGACGTGTCTGCGCCGAGAGGTTATGATTTCTCTGCCGTGCCGTCCGATACGTTCGATTTGATTCAATTATCCCCGTCAAATAAATCGGCCAAAGCATTGATAGATTCTTCAGTTGAATAGAGTCAAGTTAACCTTCTGAACGGACGTTAGATTTACAGGCATCTAACAGAAACTTTTTATATAATTTATTCCAACAGCCATTTCAACTAGTTTTTCTTCTTAGCTAACATTTGTTTTATTTGTATTCCCTAAACTATAATAACAAACATAAATGCTAACTTTTTTAAATATTTAATCCATAAACTGGCTTTATTCGTGCCTCCTTTGTTATCAAATGTTTTCTTTGTTCTTGAAGAAAAAGCAAAATCTTAGAAATAGGCTAGCAAGATCTTTTGATCTAGAAAGGTCCGAGACATGCGCGCATGTACCTACCTACTACCTTTACTTAGAAAATACAAAAGTATCATCTGCGCAGCTAATTCTAACTGATTTCTGGCTAGTCAATTTAGATCGCGAACATATTGTATTCTTACTCTTTTAATTACGGCTGTACACGCGCAAACATCTCGCGCCTATGTTCTGGCCGGTCAAGTAAGATGGTGCAATGTAAACTTGGGCTAAATACCAGCTACCTGAGAGTTGTATGAAATCTTAGATAGAGCACTTTGCGACTTTGCAGAATTTCAAGATATGTAAGGAACAACAAACTTCTCTTGTTGTTCTGCTATAATCCGCCAAAGCAGTACAAAACAAATCCGGACTCCGGAGCATCTTTAGAGAACTCGTAATAAAATTATGTATATCTTTTCAATGTGGGAGAGCCTTATTGTGTCATAAGAGCCACAGGTTTGTCCTACGTGAAATAAATAATTTTGAATATTGATTTTATGTACTAAATGCCACTCAAGGACCTACTTATTTCGCCAAGCAAACTTTAATCGACCAACGTTTAACAGTTTCTCAATACAAAAACTGTCAGAGCGTCAAATATATGCTTGGGTACTCGTAACTCGGCGATCGATCCTGAAAGAGGGTTTCAGAATGCCAAACTAATCGAGTGTAGTAAATCACAATAACAATGCAAAGAAGTAACTGCAACAATTAATACTCTTCATTAATAACTTTAAAACTTTTATTAGCCTGCAGCAATTAACATCAGCGAACTTTTTGTAAGCGCGCGCGGTAGACAAAATGTCGAGCGGAAATGTGTAATTTTTTTTCTCTACAAATATTGCGGAAGGAAGGCGACGTTTCCGCCGGTCTGTTTAGATGGTTTTTATGCTAATCGCGGAGATTTGCTGAGCTTTCTTTTAGCAGGACAATTATTTACTGAGCGTGGTCGCGGCCGCCCTTTAAGAAATTAGCAATATGATGGCCATGGTGCGTGGTCTTCTCGGACTACTTTTTTTTTCCTTTTTGTAAGGAGTTTGGTTGGTGGTAGAGTAGGCATTGATTTATCATAAGGGCCATAGATTATTTTGAATTAGATTTGACTAGTAATTAACCACATTCAGTTTATCATAAACGCTGAGCTAATACTAATTGCCCAAACTATGCAAATATTAAATTAGTCAATCATTATAGGTACATACCAGTTAATAAAGTAATAAAAATGTTTAGTTTTAGATTCATGAGTATTAAAAGTTAAAAGAATCCATTAGCATTAACTGTGCGTTAATACGTTTTACGTTTTAATAACCTCATAGGAGTCATAGGATAGGCCCTTAATAAAAACCTCCGTTGTGTTGTTTATATAACAGAAATGATATCCAAAATAAAATATGAGTATACAAAATACGAGCTTTCAAATCTGTCCCGCAGGGCGCGGGCGGGACGGGCGGGACGGGCGGCGGGACGTTAATTTTTACGGGCCCGCTCTTTATGAAGCATGGTCGCCGTAACGTTTAATGGGCGACATAGACGCGGACGGGCACAAAGCAAACGACTTTGTAGGCAAATTAATTTGACAATAAAACACCTTCGCGGCCTTTCTTTATTTGTGTGTTTTGCCAAATGTAATGACGCCGCAGTTTGGCCGGAATTTATGATTGACCCTGGCGGTGGCGACTGGCGAGGAGGTTTTTGTTAATTATCTCCTGGCGTTAGAGTGGACGATACTCGTTACGGAGGTACGCATTAAATTCACAAATTAGGATTACAAATGGGCCGTCTAATGAAAAGTGTTTTGTTTCTCTAACGGTAATGACTTTTGCTCTTATAAAATAGTTCTATTGGTTCAGATCGTAGTCAATCTAAAATGATTGCATCAGATCTCAATCATTGGCTGAATTTATGGCTTTCTTGCTGCATCAATGCATTTTAACCAATACCAGGAGAGAATCAGCCAATCAAAGGTCATTGCGATCGTTACACTAATGCAATAAATTTTAGAGAAGCCCGCTAAGCGTTGCTCATGAAAAATATTTTACACTTTATCGAAAAAGAGTTAATGAAAGCGAAGTCCATTAAGAAGAATGATATACCTACATAATGTTGTACTTAGTGCTGATGAAGGGCTATGATAACGCCTGGTTTAAAATACCTATAGGAAAGAGAGGAGGTCCAGCGTTGCAACTGCGTCTGTTGTCGTCAGGTTACGTTGCAGTAAATGCGGACGCAACAGCCGTTCACAGACCGGTCTCCGCGGAAAATGCCTCCGAGACAATGCTTCAACCGTCTAGAATAGACGTTAAAACCTGAATGAATACATGGATCGATTATCAAAAATACATCGTACCTACCTGAATGAATACGCAGATCGATAGCCAAAAATACTCGTACAGCTAAGGGGTTCGAAGCTAAAAAGCCTTCAAGGTTGCGAAAAAGTGCGAAAACAGAAAACAAAACGTTTGATCAATCCGACGATTGGAGGTGCCCCACTTGAGAATGCAAATGTAAAACAATTCCACACCCCCTCGCCGCGCCGCTTCATACTCCGATGCATAACAGACAAACAGGCTAATCCGGGAGTTATCGTAAATTGTCAGTTTATGACGTGCGGAACGACGCCCGGAGGGGAGCGGGAGGGGGGGCGAGTTTTCTAATTTCGCCCCCTTCGCCCCTTTGATGCGCTAATTCGTGTAAGCAGTTTCTGAACGTGCTTGTTCCAGCTCACTCCACCCTGACAAAGTTAACCCACCCTCCCGACTATCTTATTTCCTAAGCCGTAAAGACGATTTTCGCGTGTCTCGTGCGTATTTCTATTTTGCGAGGTTATCGTTGGCTTTTACATAGAGTTGCGCAATTTACATACATTTGTTTGTTCGGTTTTTAAATTGCGTTATTAACCCGTGTTAATCGCGAATGTTTCGCTAAACGCGGGTAAATTAAAACTTATGAATTTAATAAAGTAGTGTTCGCTCTATGCGATACTTTTTTGAGTGTTTCTCGTAAATTAATTATCACTTATTTTCCCCAGTGCGATATTTTTTTTACGATTAGATGACTTCATAATAGATATTCAACTTCTAACTTGTGATTCGAAAAACAGATTCTATTGAGAAGAGCCGCTTAGAAATTAAAATCTCAGCTGTAGTATGTACCTATATCTACTGCGGAATATCGTCATCTGTAGAACTTATTATCATTTCTTTTTCTTAAACTTGCAATTCTAAAGAGCTGACATTATAATATGAACCGATGTCTTTAGCTAAAAAGTGGAATAATTAATTTTACATTATTTTTCCAATAATAGTCAAACATTCGAAAAATCAAACGAAATCAGATTTATTTTATTTATTTATTAATCTACTAAAGAAAATGCCTAATCTTTAGGACCTACTTCACCATCGTTGAACCGACTGATTAAGTTGATGTGAATGTTGTGTGGTGCAGGTTTTGACAGTTTTTGTAAAATTTCAAAACCTATTCGTCGGTTAAAGTTTACTAGTAAATAGTGAAAGAGGCTTTTAGTCGTGTAACGTATTAAAACTACATCACACTTCACACTAATATTATAAAGCCGAAAGTTTGTATGTGTGTGTGTGTGTGTGTATGTTTGTTACTCTTTCACGCCACAACGAATGAACCGATTTGGCTGAAATTTGAAATGGAGATAGCTCATACCCAGGATTAAAACATAGGCTACTTTATATCCCGGAAAATTACAGAGATCCCGCGGGAATCAAAAAACCTTTATCCGCGCGTACGAAGTCGCGGGCATCGTCTAGTTAGGGATACAAGTGAAGTAAAAGCTAGAGTCGACAGATTCAAATGATCAAGATAAAGGCAGGCTCGCATCAAAGAGCTGCGCGGGCGCATCACCAATTAATACTCTTCATTTAATCGATTCCTTCAATTATTCCCACTTGATATACGTTAATCCCCGGCCGCGGCCTCCCCGGGATATTGTTGGCTATAATTACGTGGGAGGCGACCTCTATTGACAAGTATTGATGTTTTTAATCTGATGTTAGGATAAGACATTAGTATGCGCGTCCGTTTTTGATTTGTGGCCGGCCGGCTCATTGCCTCGTAATTATTGGATTTCGGCGCGATATTTTATTGGCATTTCTTCTTCATTTGATTTATATTACATACTCGGAGATATTTTTAGTGATCTGTATTCTGTTACCTTCGGAAAAAAAGAAACACTCGTAATGGACGGAGTGGAATTCTCTCGATTTCAAATCGAGTCCCCGTGTTCTGCACCTATATTACACATCAATACCTCCTACATAAGTTGTTGTATCCCACAAAATTGGCATTTTAGGATTGTTGCAATTATCATTTGTTTTTATCAACATTACGTGTTAGTTTAAAAAAAAACAGCATTCTTTAACATACTTTCAAGATGTTTAAAGTTGTATCGTTATTAAAATGACGGCCTAAGCCATTGTGTTGACCTTCGCAACAATTAACGCGTCACGTAAGCGTTTTGGGGATACAAGAACTTACTAAGTAGGCATCGACATATTTTTCAACCCCTTGGAGTAAGGATTTTTTTCCACGGCCATGTTCTATACTCGACAATAGAAAAGCCAAAAGGAAAGGAACAGGAATGGTTATAATTTTAGCAGTCTATGTAGGTACGTATCGCTCATACAATAGAACAAAGACGTAATTGATGTCATAAGCGTTAACAGTGAATGTTCTATCCAAGGGAAAAAAGCACAATTAAACCTACAGCTGTTGTAGGTCTAATAGACCTACAATTGTGCTTTTTTTCTTGGATAGAACATCCACTATTAATACTTATAACATCGAAAATTCATTTTTGAGTTATTGCAATTACGTCTTTGTTCTATTGTATGAGCGGTATATCCAACCGTAGCGTCTAAAATACTGAGCCGATTTTGATGAACGAGGTGGCAATTGATTCGTCATTATGGTCCGGATGATATAGACTACGTTTTATACAAACAAAATCCAAATTACGGATGCTATATCCAATTTTCCGCAGTCGGATTATAGTTTAACTTTTTTTCTTGTAATCGTAAAGCGTAGGTCCACGTCTAGTAGGTATGACGTAAAGGTGGTAAAGGCCAATGAAGAGCGACGACAGCGCCCCTAGCGGCGGAGCGCGTCGCAGCTGCGTCACAGTCCCCCATTATAGCTTTATTATTGTCGTGTATTTCCAATATTTTCGCCTTCGCCATCTCATTACTCGTCGCTGACGGCGTTAATCCGTCGGGACCCGGAGACGAACCTTAATGGAGGTGATCATGTGTCCTAACGCGCTACGTATTGAAATATGACGTATTAGCCCCACCTGAGGGACTGGAGCCTTAATAAACGAAAAAAGGCGAAGTGACAAGCGAGTCGGGCCTTACCCTAATGAGTAATGAGAGATTCGTACCGCATTAAAATATCGAATGAAAATGTGTACAGAGACTGCAAATTGCTTTTTTCTAACAACACGCACAAATTCCGTTGTCAAATGTTTAGATTTCTGTAGCATTTCCACAGCATTTGGCATCTGTTGTGGTATTACAAGAATTAAGAAGAAATCAAAGTCCTTTGAGCCACGTGGCGATTTTTAAAATGGTCTATGCTAGGACAAATTATTAAAATCCACTCACTAAATGAATAAGAGAAGAAGAAAGAAAAGTCCAGACACAGAAGAGATAAAAGAAAATGAATATTCCACCAAATTATACCACTAACGCCATCTAGGTTGACAGCTTTAAACTAAAGCAGCGAACCAAAATCTAAATCGGTCAATCACCTGCCGGCGCGTTTAAAATTTCAATAGAGCGGAAAATCTAAAAACTTTCCATTCAAAAGACGCATAGCAATTTCAATTTTGCGACCAGATTTTAATTACCTGCAGGTAACACATTGTTCTAAGGTGCGGCGCGAGCTCGGGCGCGGCGCAAGGTGGCGCCACATTGATGGATTAGCGTCACCCGAGAGCACTTCCTGTTGCCTTTAAAAACGCAAACAAAACGCGGCAAAATTGCATCCAGCTAATATTCCCCTGCCAATCATCGCGCGAGTCAATTTTCAATTTTCCCTCTTAATAAGCACGTCAACGGCGCCTCGTAACAATATCGGCGGAGTTTTTATTTTATTGCGCGTCGGGCTGAGGAAATTATTGGAGCCTGCACACGCAAAAGACTTTGAAACACACGAGCGACACGAGCGATTCCAAATCCACGTGTGTGATACCGTATCACATATCAGTGACACCTGACCCATAACAATTACCTACTTATAACATTTTTTTTTAAATATTAGCATAATTCAACCTTCCTAATGTTCTCCTCTCCCCTAGAAATAAGCGAAAAGCTGGTGTTAGGAGTGAGTACGACAATAGCGCAACGGGTGGGGGTCGAACCTGCGACCTTTCACTTTTCAGTCCGCACCGTTGGGGTATCTAGGTATTGTGGTTATGAAAAATTGTTATAATATTGTTATTACCTACGTAAATGTTTAATTTTGATTTCAATTCGATTTCACCAACGTAAAATAAATAGGTATTATCCGAACGAAATAAATATACCATCCAAAATTTAATATTTTGGCAGATTTTCTATGCAAAAACTGTCAGAACCTTGTCAGCACGCTCAATTTATGGATTGAACTGTAAGCGTCACTTGAAATTGGTCAAAGAAAAAAAAACATTTTACTACCGTACTACTAAACTACTACTACTACTAGTACTAAAAAGTGTGCAATATTTTTATGTCCGAATTAGCGCCCATGATAAAAAATAATTAGTAAATTAAATAATAATAATTTCATTAGTAAATTTTTATATTACACAAGGTTAATGAATCACATTTTCAACCTACAAAATAAGAGCAGAGTGGCGCAGTGGAAGCGTGCTGGGCCCATAACCCAGAGGTCCGTGGATCGAAACCACGCTCTGCTAACAACACTTTTTTACTTTTTTATTTTATTTTTTCATTATTTCAAAATAATTTCATTTTCATAATTACTACAAAATAAAAAATTAACTTAATAAAATAATCCAATAAAATTTTTCTACTTTTTTGTTGATGTTCTACCTCATAATAGTTTTCTTAACGTGGCCAATTCTGTTGTACACAATCCTTAAAGTAAAATAAATTGACAAGTTAAATCTAAGTAGGTACTATCACCCGTGGAACATCACCATTATTTCCCGCGGAAACAAACCAGACATACCAGATAATTTCTTATCTTGTCTATGTTTTGAAAATATCTCGGTAGGTATATTTAGTAGGAAGGTAGTTAGGTATGTAATTTATTTATTTTTTTCTCATTATTTATTTAATTACTAGCTGATGCCCGCGACTTCGTTCGCATTATGGTGCATTGGCATAAAAAGACGTGCCGCCAAGCGATTTAGCGTTCCGGCAGGATGGCGTGTGGAAACCGATTAGGGGTATGGGTTGAATCTACACTACCATACCCCAAGTTAGCCCGCTACCATCTTAGACTGCATCATCACTTACCATCAGGTGAGATCGCAGTCGAGGAACTATCTTGTCATCGAATAAAAAAAAACACAAAAAAATGAGCTTCTCCATTACGGATTCATCTAAACGTCATAAAGTGAAAGCCCCTCGGCTACGTCGGTGTCCGGCGCGCAATGAACGCAACTGCAGACAAACGCTCAAGTCTGGACTCCATTAGCCGGCGTCATGCGAGATTTATGTTTAATTGAAACCTTAGAGTTTATTGTGCCACCGCTGATTTATGCCGTCACGTCCCCGCGCCGAGCGCCGACTGCCGACTGCCGACTGCCGACTCGAGACGACCGACACGACACCCTATCTCTACGTACCTAGTTACATCTCTATGCGATAATACCACATAATATTACTGGGCGAAATAAGTAGGTTTTAGATTAGAACTCGTTTAAATAGAATTACTAAACTTTTACTGTACCTACTTAGCTTTTCACTTAGTGAAAAGTTCTTTCGTCACTTAGTGAAAAGTTCTTTCTTCACTTAGTGAAAAGTTCTTTCTTCACTTAGTGAAAAGTTTTTTGTTCACTCAGTGAAAAGTGGTAGTGGTAGGCCTTCTCTAGATGGACCGAGTTTTTCGAGCGAGTAAGAAGCTGGGAAGTTAGGAGCAGCTAGATACAAGAGCGGCACTAGATCGTAAAATCATAGATTAATTATAGAGGTTGGTGCGCCATTTGCAATATTATTAGTTCCAGCGACACTCCTATAACACCATGATGGCGTCATCAAGTACTTCAAAAAAGAAATCACAGAAGCAAGTCCAATGTTAATCATAGATTAAAAATGGAAGTCAGTGGTGCCAGGAGAGGGCACGGTGGCACGAGTTACAGTGGCACGTAGGTCACGGCACGTTAGTTTCGACGTGCTAGACGAGGGCAAGGCACGGCGACGAAGAACACGTGGCACGTGATGCAGAGAAGACTGTATAGCAATCTCTTGCTCTATAGCGATTCTTGCAAAAGAACTATGCCCAGCGGTGAACGTCCGGTTAAGGTGACGTCGACGATTGACTTCTCGCAATCCATACATCTCCAAGTTTCCGTCCACCTTCCATCGAACTCGAAGCCCTTTCGGCTATGCACAGTACAATCCGCATTATAATTCCTCCAAGCATAATCTGGCTACGTAGGTAGGTATTAGTGATGTATCAGATCGTTAAAAATGTATATCCGCGGATACGGATAAGGATATATGGGATCGAGATTCGCGGGTACGGATACGGATCTTAATTTACCTTGTACTCGTACCTTTGAGTTATGTACCTACTATTGGTATGATAACTCACTATGATATTGCAATATAAGAAAAAATATTGCCAATATATGATTTTAAGAAATGAAAAATAATCTGAGTGGATTTCATAATAGCTTTTCATTGCTACCTAATCACCTATGTATATAATGTAGAATTTCATCTATATATTGAAAATTAATAGGATAAAAGATCCGTAAAAGATCCTCCAAAAAAATATCTAACGGATACGGATCTTTCTCCTCCCCCGGATATCCGCGGATACGGATACGGACATCCGTCCATCACTAGTAGGTACAGTGTTTGTTTCTTGCGTGAATGTTTTATAGAGAACTAGCTGATGCCCGCGACTTCGTTCGCGTGGATTGAGATTTTGTGATTCCCGCGGGAACTCTGTTATTTTCCGGGATAAAAAGTAGCCTATGTGTTATTCCAGACTATAATCTATCTCTGTTCCAAATTTCAGCCAAATCGGTTGAGTCGTTGCGACGTGATTGAGTAACAAACATCCACACTTTCACATTTATAATATTAGTAGGAAGTAGGATTAGTAGGAAGTACCAATCTATTGAAATCTCAGAAGCCTTAGGCGACTGGTATTCGTATTTATCGATCTATTATACAGGTGAGGTAAAATAGTATAATAGTTATTAACGTATCTAACTATCTACAGGTGTAAATATCACGAATCACCATTATTCGACTAGAATAACGATTAAAAAAAATAGTTGGTTCATCCAATCTGAATGTTAGACAGAAATTCCACAGCTTCTCAACCAACTCTATGTTCAGTCATGAATTCTACATTTAGTAACTATTCGCCACTATAGGCATTATTTCATTCTTCTCACATAACTTCTTCGCGCATTCATTCATTGACAGAAACGCGTCACCTAAGTTAGCTTAGGTCATGGAGGAATCAAATTTTTGTTTTCGATTCGATGACAATTCGCTTGACTGTGATCTCACCTGATGGTAAGTGACGATGCAGGCTAACTTGGGAGGGGTATAGCAGTGTAAATTCAACCCATACCCCTAATCGATTTCTACACGCCATCGTGCCGGAACAATAAATGGCTTGGCGGCATGTCTTTGACATTACGGTGATAAGTAGCCACGGCCAAAGCCTCCTAACAGACCAGAGACAATTCAGAAATTATAAATTCCCAACTTGCCTCCAACGGGAATCGAACCCGAGACCTCCCAGCTATAAAACCACAGCGCTCACCATTGCACCAGGGAGGTCGTCAGGTCGGGAGGGGTATTAAGACACCTCCACACGGTGCGATTAAAAGCCGCAGGAAGTCTTCATCCTGGCCATAACTCTCCACTTTGTCCTAAACGTGAGTCATTTAGAGGGTGAGAAAGCTGAAATTCACTCGGCGGGCGATAGTGAATGACAATATTCTAGTTAAAAGTACAAAATTACTCTCTACTCTTACTATTACTTAACTCACTGTAACACGTATTACGTGCACGTGCCTGCCATCCTGGCACTGGAAACACAAGAAGAACAAACAACCAACCATAAGTGGTGGTAATACACTGACAGTGGCAACCAACACGCAACAACACAAAAGTACTCTTAAATACACCACGCAAGCAAAGTGTTCTTGCAAATTGCTTGTTGTAGAGTCAACATCTAAAGATGGTGTCGGATTGAAACGTGCGTAGCGCGTATTCAGACGAAGAAAATTCTTTCACATTTAATTGGAAATATCTATTCGACCACGGTTTCGTATCGTACATCTTGTCATTAAGTGCCCGTCCATGAATAATATTAAACTCAATCATTTTCATCTCATGCGAGCCAAGAATAAATACAAATAAAGTCATCTCAATGCGTCTCGCCGATGCAGGCAATTATCGTGTTTATCACTGCAGTGGTAAAGATGATAATTGCTTATTAACACCCGGTGTTCATCGGAGGTTCTCAAACTTTCGGCCCCCTGGGCTTGGTTACCTAGAATTTTACCAATGTTTATAAGTGTTCCTGACACATTGTACAGAACAAAAGAGACTTGCGCCGAATTATTCTAATACATGACTGCTGCGTTAATATTAACAAAAAATAACAGGAAATATAAAGATGACCTGCATTTTGAACTGCATTTAGATCACACCTATGACTTACGAATCAAGCATAGTGTGCACGTTTAAAGTAATCTGACGTTAACTATGTCATAACCACGACGTTCAATCTTGTTTAGTCAAATCACAACGTTTTCAGGGCAAGAGTTTGTATGCCACTGACAGATTTTTGTATAAGTAATAACTTGAGAAGTGACACTGACAGCTTTCTAACCCCTGTGATGCAATCTTGATTACATTTTGTGTTCCCTACAAGTTACTATTGAAACCAGAAGGTAATACATCACTTTGAGAGCCTATGGCCGTACATCGAGGCAGGTATAAACGAACGCATCAATTTCCACAAATCCGTGTCAATTCGAACGTGACTTCAAAATTAAAAAAAAAAAAGTTAAAAAATCGAAGCCACCCTTTAGCGTACACGTTTATAAATAACTCGTTTCCACATCTTATTATTTATTGGACGCCGATGCCAGCCTCCCGCTCTCGACAGGTTAACGATGACGAATACGAGATACGTTTGTAAAAAGCCCTTTTCAGGCTTGACGCGTGATATATGCGCGCGCATGCGCGTCGTAAAGCACGCGGCGGGGTGCGCGCGCGCCGCGCGGTGATTGGCCCGCGTAATGAGTGCACGCGCGCGTCGATGCCTCGCGCCCGCGCGCCCTGACGCGGAGTAATGATGGCTGTACACCCGGGCCAATGACGGATAGGCGCGTTTTTCAACCCATTGTGTGTAATATACATGTCGCCGATAGCGATCGCTTTGAGTCGTGTATTCGCGGACTGTGCGCTTGATTGGTAGGCGCTAGGGTTACAGAGGAAAACGGCGGATGCTCAGTTATTTAACCAGTTTTTGAGAGCAGTTTTCAAGATTCAAGTGCTTTAATGTGAATCCATGAATTAGAGCCTTTTTTTTATTCGATGAAAATATTGTCCTTGACCTGATAGTAAGTGACGATGCAGTCTAAGATGGAAGCGGGCTAACTTGGAAGGGGTATTGCAGTGTGCATTCACATTCCATACCCCTGATCGGTTTCTACTCGCCATCGTGCCGAAACGCTAAATCGCTTGGCGGCACGTCTTTGACGGTTGAGTGGTAACTAACCACGGCCAAAGCCTCCCACCAGACAAACAAGCTTGCCTACGTGCAGGCGGAAACGATAGCAACAATACAATTTTTTGGTCAAATAAAATTTTCACAAAGTGCTTTCGCAAAAAGGCTAATAGAATACTACTTAGAATGGTAGAGCAACAGAAATTTAGCGCTCGCTTCGCTCACATCCTGCGCTCTCCTACTGTGAACCTCATTTGGTAACTCGTTACAGTAAAGCCAGTAGTTAAACATCAATAAATTAGCATGAAGTATCAGTCTCAGAGCTAATCCGTCTTCAGTGTGAAGTTAGCCGCACACCGGCCGCTGGACAACGGATGTGTCCCGCGGGGCTCCATTAGGTGCTGTCTCGAAATTCAAAACTGATACCAACTTCGCACAACGTACGAACTTTTGAGTTTTGTCAACCTACCTCTGACCCAGCGGGCCAAATAATAGGAAAATACCGGGTTCGATTCTGTTGTGGCTGTTTTGGGGTTTCTGTAAAATTACAATTTTATCTGGTATGCCTTTGGCCGTGGCTAGCTACCTACCCTTTACTGCCAAAAACGTTTACCATTAAGCGAAATTTAGCGTTCCGGCACGTAGGCTTGTAGAATCTGGGTAAAGATAAAAATTGCCATACCAGCCAAGCTAGCCTGCTACTATCAGTCTGCATCGTCACTAACCATCAGGTGAGGTTACAGTCAAGAGTTATCTTGTCATGAATAATTATAAAAATTCTTTTTAAAAAATCGACTTCAAACACCACTACAAAGCATATCCAGTGTGCCTATAAAATTAGAAGAGTTCCCTCGATTTCTCCAGGATCCCATCATCAGATCCTGACCTGATGACAATGGGACCTGGGAAGTATACTCTTTCAAACAAAAAAGAATTTTCCAAATCAGTCCAGACGTCTTCGAATAATCGGGGATTACATAAATTCCAACGAACTGATAACCTCCTCCTTTTTTGGAAGTCGGTTAATAAAACTATAGAAATCAAGATCAAAAATTTGCATCAACTAGTCTTCAGCCTCTTCTGTTCACAAACATTCCATCTTACTTATTAATTGCTTGTTTTAATGAATTAGCCTATAGCCCGGAGCCGACTGCAGCGCTGCGGCAGACATAGACTATTTACTGGCAACATTGATCAGGCTAGTTGGGAGGGAATCAATTATAATTCCCATTAGATTTGGGCGGGGCGAGCGATTTATTGCCAGATCGCGGGGAAAAATTCACAACTGCACCTTGCCTCGCGCTCCGAGGGCTTACTACGAGTTTCAACGTCTCAAAAACGTTAATGGGTCGTTCTACTTTTCTACCGACAATAGTCTGTCTTTCTTCTTATTATGGCATCTCATTGGAGTATTAATATAAACGGTTTTTTATTCGGTTCGAATAAACGTCCATATTTTTCTTATTTATTAATATTATGTCATTTTTCATGTTCTCTAACCAGCATATTTTATACGTTCGTTTTCCGTATAATGCCGTGACAGAGTGGTAAACTGAAATGTTGTCTCCACAGAAAAAGGCCACTTTGTCACATTATTTTTTCAAAAACCAACATTAAAAAAGAATCAATATTAGCTAGGAAGGAAACTTTAATTAGTACTAATGAAAACACAGATGCAGTTTTTTTTAAATCACACACATAAAACACAATTATAGATAGTTCAAAAACCAAAAAAACAGAAAAACGTCGTTTCATTGTCGGTAGAAAAGTAGAACGACCCTAATACACTTTGCGTATCTCTGCGCTTCTTCTTTATTCTTCTTAAAAAAAATATACCTAACCGTTGGGCTATAAAAACTATAATATTTTGTTTTGTATCGAAATACTAGTGTCTGACTAAAATGGAACTTGAGGTACTGCTTTCTTTACTCAAATTTGTCTACAGCTTAAGCTTTGAAATTAAAATTTACTTGCTAGTTTCTCCCTATCGCTGCGAACAAACAACGTTTGATTCTTATCTAAATCATTCATAACCAATAGAAGTCAATTTCGTAGACAAACTTTAGAAAGCAATATCTGTGACTTTAATTGGTTATTAAAAGAAAAATTAAACTTCAATAAATAGAGCGCGTAAGAGTGACTTTTCTATGTGCTTGAGTTTTATATTTATTATTGTTCCATGTCGGTCCTCTTTTGACCTCTTGTTGCAAATAGAACACAAGAAATTCTGTGACGTTGTGTATCTCGATACTCCATACCTACCACCACTTTCGAGATGTGTTTCAAACTCGTGCTAACGATGTTGAGTTGCCCGTAATGGGCGAATCGTATTAATTCTACATTAATGCAGTTTGTACTATTTTGTACCGGCCGGGCATGACTTGTACTTATTACTGAAATACTAATTGTATATTAAAAATATACCTACCTACTCATAATTCGTAAAAACATGCGCTTCCATTTAAACTAAGTACCTAGTTTAAGTTTATTCACTCATACAATTCAAAAATGTACCTACCTAGTTTTCCTGTTTTAAAATGGTCCGCAATTTCCTCATATTTCCTTCTATCTTTTATACTCTCTGAGATAGACACCGACAAAATTTGTATGGCCGCCATCTTGAATCCACCGTTTTGTAATTTTTTTTCAGCTCACTGCCAATTGGATGAGGTTTCGAGTGATTTTTGTTTGAACACCCCCAAACTATCTTCAATACCCTGACCGTGCTCCTCTACCGTCTCCGAAATCTTCAATCTGATGATGATGATGATCACTCCATATTTTTCCTCGGAATGATTTTTTATCCTCCATACGAAACCATCAGAAATTTCGAAAAGAACCCTATCCAAACTGGACAGTCCCCATATCGGTCCATATCTTAAATTAAACTGACTGACTGACTGACTGATCTATCAACACAGCTCAAACCACTGGACCTGGACGGATCGGGCCGGGTATACAGATAGCTAGTATGACGAAGACATCCGCTAAGAAAGGATTTTTGAAAATTCAACCTCTAAGAGGGTAAAATAGGGGTTGAAAAATCGAAGTTAACGTGAGCGTGGGACAATAGTTTTTTTTAAAGAATCTTAGCCAAGTCGAACTTGACTTATATTCTCCTCTCCCCTCCAATTAAGCGGAAAGCTTGCGCTAGGAGTCGGTACGACAACTCGAACCTGCGACCTTTCAGTTTTCAGTCCGCATCTTAACCGTTGTGCAATTGAGCTTATCGTACTAAAATATATGTAGTAAGTTTTATATATTTTGGTGCAATACTGGAAATCATTTAATTTGCCATATGCGATGTTTAAAATAAATAAAAGGCGTTGCAGCGCGCGAAGGTGACGGCGCGGCGCGATCGATGCCGCCGTCGTTATTAGGGCGACAGCCTTTGACGACGCGGCCTGCTCCCGGCTCCGCACCCGCTCGTTTCGTCTTTCTTCTTCGTTTCGCCAATACTTGCAAATTCATATTCAAAATTATTTATCTCATATAGGCCCACCCGTGGTTGTTATGCCACGTTGAGACTCTACAGAATATTTCAAAATTCAATTTTTTTTTATCAAGTATAGCCTGTCTGTGGCCAGAAATGAGGAGATCCGTAGAAGAACCAAAGTTACCGACATAGCTCAGCGAGTCGCAAAATTTAAGTGGAAATTGGCGGGGCACCCTGACAGTTCGAAGAACTGATGGTCGTTGGGGTCCTAAGGTGGTGCAGTAGCGATCCCGCATCGGGTATCGCAGTGTTGGCAGACTCCCACTTGGTGGACCGATGACATTAGACGATTCGCAGGGAGCCGCTGTATGCAGGCGGCGCAAGACAAGAATTGTGGAAGTCCACGCAAGAGATCTTTATCCAGTAGATAGTAGACAAACATTCTATCGGTTGACAAAAAAGAAAGAAGAATAGGGTTAAATAGGGTGAGCATGGGCAGGGGACATATTATCTGCAGGGAAAGGATAAAATATTTATCCCCTCGACAAGCAGACAAAAATTTTAAAATTTGGTTTTTTGTTATTAGTACCATATACATAATCAGTAAAAGGCTGTTATTTTGATATTACAAACAGTCACTTCAATTTTATTTATTTGTATAGACTCTATACTCTATACCATAGACAAAAGATCTCGCGTAGTTTCAGCCGAACCGCGAGCACGCCGCCCAGTGTAAGGCGTCCACTCCACGGACACGTGACTGACGGACGTCGCGCACACACGCGCGTTCCGTCCGACACGCTCACACACACAGCGACCAACTGAATACATGGCGACATTTGCTAAATAAAACATCTCGCTAAATCGAATTTGGCTTAACATGAATCTTTACTTAGGGTAAGGGACATGATTTAGACTTGTAAAGATTTTTTTTAAGAAAATTCAACTTGTTTGTCATATTATATCGATTTAACTTAAGTCCGCTGCTTTGTCCGCGTCGAATTAAGTTGTAATGGGTACTAGATGATGACCGCGACTTCGTCCGCTTGGTGCATGGAGTTTTATTCCCGGGATTCTTAAATCCGGGGTAGCCTATGTATTTTTCAGAATAAATATACGCTACCTCTATTCCAAACAGCTAAAGCATTATAAATATTAGGTGGAACGAACAAACCATCATACTATTTTGATGTTCCTTGTGAACACACACATTGACACATTTAAATTTATTACATACATATACATAGTGCGACATACATTTAAACTGTAACATATGTTACAACAAAAACATCCTTTTCACATTGATAATATTAGTAAGATTTTCTATTTTCCCGTAAGAGAAAATTAAGATATTTTCCGGATGTTTTCCGGAAAAAAATCCTGCGTGCTTCTCCAGGATGCAAGCTATCTCTGGGCAAAATTCTTCAAGATTCAGAGGAAATTGCGATCGTCACAGCAATGTAGCAATCACTTTTACATTCGACAATCCAACATTTATTGAAAAATCGTGATAACTTTCAGGTTTTTACAATTTTTTTTATATTAGGTACTTTTTTTGAACTACGAAAATCATCATAACCTGACTTTATTTACGCTAGAAAAAAATTCATCAATAAAATTTGACAATGAAAAAGAAATCAATCAACATGTGAATCAACATTATCAAGTTCAAAAAACCCACGAAAAACCATAATTATTAAAAAGTTCTCGGAACCCGCAGTGTAATAACAATAGTGACATTAACGACACGCCACTGACGGCGGAGGTCGTTTGTCAGCTGTCATTTGTCACGTTTGTCAACTGTTTGTCAGGCACAATGGTGTCAGGCCGCGCGGGCACGATTGACGCGCGTCAGTCATCCGCCGTGGCCTTTCGAATGACACTCACTGTTATTTGTTATTTTTTATATTATTGAAATTAATATTCAAAATTATTCTCGTGTAGGCCAGTCTGTGGCTTTTATGACACGTCAAGACTCTACCACCCGTTCTGAAACTGATAGGTACTGCTGAGAAGAGCCGGCAAGAAACTCAGCAGTCTTTCCAAAACAAAATGTTAAAATATCAACGTATAGAGTTTTCTATAACATTACAATGTAATTGTTTTAATGTAACTCTTAGGAGAGAGATGAGAGTTCGGCATGCAGGTTTCCTTACAATGTTAATTTGTGTTAATTAATAAAAAGTGTGTTAATTTCCTAAAACGCGTATAACTCCAAAAAGTAAGCCTGGATTCGAATTCTGGACCCCTCGTAAAGGAAGCCGAAATCATGTCGGACATATTTTGGATAGTGCGCTCAGGAACTTTACAACCTTGTGCCTCCTTCACAGAACTGCGAGAAGTCGAGAGCGTTGAATATCTTCGAGGCAAGAGTAAATAGGCATCTTCTAGGCAAGCGCGCTCCAAACTAGACCTCATCAGTGCTATCCAGTATTGTTGTCGTCAAGCGCAAGACTACTTAGAATAAAAAAAATAACCACTTAGGTATCACCTTCTCAATAATGAGCTATGTCGGGAACTCTGGTTGTAATAAATCCTGCAGGCTATTGTTTTCGAGCCATTGCATCAAAACTGTATAATAGATGCCAACAAAAACGTCAAGATCTGAGAAACAAGATTTCGCAAACATTCAGATTTTAGACGTTCGTTGGTGAATATTTAGTATCGGAATGTGAATTGTGAACGTAATACGCACGAATCAATTTCCGATCCAATTCGCAAATGACTGGAGTGAAAGTGTACAGAACTTCTAGTACGAGTTGGCATGTTTCGATAACCTTAATAGATTTCGAATAGTCGAAACTCGCGATAGTCGTGCAGTCAAAACTAACAAAGCCGTTTTGTCGATGTATGGAGTTAAGCTAAGTTAAGCTTTAAAACGGGGTTGTTCTGCAATTTGACATTATAGTGTTTAGATATCCGAAAAAGAAAAGACGAAGAAGCCTAGAACAAGTATTATTTTCTTCGGAAACGAAATTATCGGTTAAATAATTATACGATTTTACGAATCTATACATACCTAGTGTTGAATAATAGATAATTGTACGATAATGAATTTAAGTAATTAATTGAGTTGAGTTTTTTGACGTTTTCTGTATTGGCAAAATACTAAAGACACCATACGTACGTATTACATGTATTTGGCTCGCCAAGTACCTTTTATTTTACCCTTCCAACTTCGAATCTCTGGGAAGAAGCATATTCTAAATAGGTGTGCTGACCGTACCGTAAGGTGTAATCTCGGTTAAGTGTAAGTTTCACGTACACGTACTTGTATGTATGTAGTTAAAAACCATCTGTGTTCAAGACCTACAAATTCGTACTAGGGTTGTAGAGCGGTGTAGCGATGTAGTGAGACAGGTGAATGGAGCATTATTAACGACCCTTTGATTCGCGCCTCGGACGTATCCTTCGGAATATGCCCTTCAACGATACCTTCTAAAAAATCCCTTTCATCGCTAATACAAACACTAGAGGGCTTACAAACAGAACCATGCAATTTATGGGGGTGTAACAATAACAATATTATCAGAAGTACCTATAACTTATGGAACTTTTTAACCTTCTCAATTATTTTAAAGTACATATACCTAACCCTACGCTCTTTAACCTTGACCTTTTTGGAAGGAATTAATTGTAGTTTGGTTTATACAAAGTGTTTTTGCTATGATAGGTATTCTTTTAGCGATTTTTGGAAAAACTCATAACTCTCAAACTCTCCCTTATCAATCCCTTAATAAAATGTTTTTCATGTTCAGGCTACTTTTTTTGCGAAAGTTATAAATGCTGCATACAATTTATCCACGATTTCACTTGTTACCCCAGTTCTTCCTCAGCTACATGTCGTCACTTTCCACAAAAGTTGTGATCACACAGAGACAACCTGCTGCAACAATGTTGCTCAACTTTTGTTTACCCTATGCGTGGCTCGACTCAAACCACCACAGCATTAAAATATAATTTCCGTCGTATTGCAGCAATCCTCCATATTTATTCCCTGGCCTAGTTGACGACGCGAATAGCAATCACATTCCTATCCAACTTAGTTCTCTTTAAACTAATGCTAATGGAGTGATAGATAGCCTTATGCAAATACCGGGTTATGGCGAAACAAAGTTTCCCAGTTTAATGAGACTGTAGTGACTTGCATACATTATCGATCATCACGAAACGGCCAGGTATTCCATTCCAGTTAAAGGCTTAAATAATTCGCGTATTTAATGCCCCAGTTCTGACGACCTCAGAGACGTCACCGCTTAATATCTATGCACCACGCGATTAACGAGTTATTTCCACCCCGCGACGATGTCACCACCTTCGCCACCTTCGCCACCCGCGCTCTATCCCGCCCGGACTATCAATCTTGGCGCTACATCGTGACATTTATGCACTTTGATTCTCAGACGCAATCTAAAGACATGCCCTACAATCTTGATCCTCCATTGTCTTTCTATCATAGAATGGCACCGGAGATGGCATAGAACTATGGTGCTCTTCTTATGACTACATTTAACCGTGTGACGTGTCCCTGCACAGCTTAGCGCAAAGAGAGATTTTTGAGAGATCGCAATTCAGAATAGACATCTACTAGAAAAACGGCTTAAAAGCTAGACTTCATAATCGCTTCCTATATTATATCTACCCCAAAGCCAGAAGTAAAAAATATCTCATAGTTTGATGATGATTTTTCAGATGCTGTCGCCCCACGACGACGATGATGACAACCACCTCTGCATCAAGTGCAACGCTACGATCATCGGTCTCGACAACTACGTTAAACACAGAAAGCAAAATTGCTGCAAAAGCAAGAATGACCCCAAACCAGATCTCCCAACCATCGATCCATTGGAACCGTCGTACAGCCTTGGTGCTGATGTTTTTTTCCAATCACTAGAATTACAGAGCAGCGTGAAAAAATCCCCATTATCTCGACTGACTCCACCCACGACGACTTCCAAAGCTACTGATAAGAAAACTACACACGCAGTTGCATCAACATCCACAGATATTCCAAGAATGAGTCCTATAGAAAGTAATCTGAGAGGTGAAGACTGGATTGGTGGACATAGTTTAAGAATAGGAAGTAACGAGGATAATCAGACTAAACTTATTAATGCTGTTGCAAGTATAAGCGGTTCGGTCAAAAAAGATCTTCCAAACACTTCTTATAATATTAGCACGTACAATGACTATAAAGGTGATGACGAATCAGAGGAGTCTGAAGACTCTGAAGATGATGAAGAAGAAGAAGCGCATGGTGGCAAATGGAAACCACCACCGAACTATACAGGTGGAAAATGGCGTCCTGCATCTCCAGATCATGAAGACTGGGATATGAGAGATGAACACGATAATGATCGCGATTATGATTACGATGCACCACCACCCGGACATACCAAAGGAAAATGGGTTCCGGGTGCAAACGAAAAAACACAAATCATGCAAACCACAATCCAATCTAAGGGATCCGTTCAATACTGGTGTGGTCCGTGTAATCGCAGGTTAGGTTCTAGGGTCATATACGAAAAACATCTTATGTCAAACTTGCATATGCGAAAAGTACTTCCAGAACACGAATTAGAGTTTTCAGGACACTTAGAACCCATACGAAATGTAGAAAAGCGTTCGACACGTCCTTCTATTTTCGCTAACGAAAGTCAAAGTTCTCAACCTCAGAAAAAGAAACAGAAATTAGAACCCAAAGTTATTAAAATGAAGAAAAAGAAAAGGAAACGAAAATCTTATTTTGTCCAATGCTCAGGCTGCAAATCACGAGTTAGAACACACTTAATGGGAAAGCATTTGATATCTCACTATCATTTCCGTAAAGCTACAGATATAAAAAGTGATGTGGATGATCGAGAACTGATTCTTAATAACATAGAGGCGATAGTGCATCAAGCTCCCTTTCAATGCAGTCCGTGCAAATTTTACGCTAACTGGCTTTCAAACTTCATGCAACACTGGTATTCTGAAGAGCATAAACTTACCGTTTCTGCGATAGATGGTAGATATTGGTGTTCCTTTTGTAAATTCGAGTGCGAAACATCACAAGAAATGCTCAACCATATGTCGAGTTCAGAACATAGCGAAGTTGTGGCAGTTATAAATAGATCTATGCCTATAATTATTAGGAAGAAAACAGTTTTAAGTTGCGCAACGTGTGATAAAGAGTTTCGATATAACATTGAGATTAAACAACATTGTTTAAAAACGGGTCATAATCTAGCCATCACAGCCTCTGATAACTACCAAGAGTTGCACAGGTGCCAACATTGTAAACAAAAATTTAAGTCATCCGTTACATTGGCAGCTCATTTGAAATCTAGACACAAACAAAAGGCATTCTTTTGCCTCGTCTGTTCAAAGACTTTTGTCACGTCCGAAGAAGCTAAGCGCCATCGTCAGACTTCTGAGCATAGAGTTCGAAGGAAAGAGAATTTGAGTCAAAGAGGAATTGAGTCAAAGGATTTGAGTAAGAAATGTCCATATTGTACCGAAAAAGTTATTTTGAAAAATATCCTGGAACTCAAAGATCACATTAGAAGGGTTCATCCAAATATCAAGAAGAAGTAAGTTTAGTACCCATTTTAATTAATAAAATTACTTACTTACATGATTCAACACACATCTTCGCCTGTTCCTATTCAACGTGACTATCTTTACCCCCAAAAATTTCTGTGCATTTATTTTTTTCAGTGGATTCATCCATGTAAAATAAACAAAGTCATTTTTTCTTTCAGATGTCCCAAATGCGGTAAATCCTTCATCTTTTCCCAAGAAGTGAGCCGACATGTTCGAGCCAACGCTTGTACATTCCAAAAAGCAGAGACACTTAACGCTTCCATTCTCTGGAACTGCAGCCAATGCATCTTCACAACCGATTCTCAAGCCGAATGCTTCTTCCACGAAGTACTTCATACGGAACCTATAACTGAAATTAAAAGCGATGGTACCACAACCAAATCGGTCCAGAAATACTCCTGTCCACTTTGCCCGAAGAGTTTTAAGAAACCGTCGCTGCGATTACATTTAAGGCAGCACACTTTTGAAAGGCCTTTCGTATGCTCGATTTGTGGGGCGAATTTCACACGTCAGTCCAGTTTAGCAAATCATTCTAAAAGCGACCACGGAGGCCTAGACTCTCGTGTTCCGAAATTAACTCCACTGGATGTCAAAATTACCAAAATATCTCAGGAAACGTTAAAATGCAGCAAATGCAAGAAGAAATTTGGTGACAGGTAAGTTTATGTCCATAAATTGTTATATATCGACGGAGCCTGCATATTATGCAGATGAACTTGAATCAGTTCTGATCACATAATATTGGAATTTTATCCAACAGGTATTATTTCCTTTACCTAAAGACTTCTAATGAGGATTGATAACAAACATCGATAAATAACAAATAATAATTTTATTTCACAGCCATTAATTTTTAAGTTTACAGCCACAATTTACAGCTCTATTTTTAAATATGACTTCTTACCGAATCGATTTTCTTTGAATTGTAAAATTTCTCCGCTCAAATTATTTTATGATTTGTTAGTCTGCATGTCAAAATGTCGCTGACGAATACAGATTAATTGAGATTTACGCGATTTACACGACAAGGAGCGGTATGAGCATTACAATAATGACATCTGAAGGAGGACACGATAAAAATATAACTTGACCTAACCAAGTTTATTTATATTTAACGATGCAAAACAAATAAATTAAAAGCTCCAGTTTGTCAGAGTTGTTTGCAATAACCAATAAATTTGGCACTACTAGATCATCAACCTGAGCCTTTGCCACATGCGCTACAACTGACGACACGTGTGTACAATAAAATTAAATGTCAACCGATCTCTTTGAGATGTACCAATATTTTGATCTGGCGTAGTTCTGGGCATCCGGAGGGAATTTACACGAATTTATTGCCGCGAGTATAAAAACATCATCGCTGGCAACACCGGGCGGTCGGGCGGGCGGCCGGGCGGGCGGGCGGAATGCGGGGAATCAAAGAGAGCGCGCGTCAAATTATGAATGTTTCCCGATATTTGTGAAGGAGTTGTGTGACGCGTGACACGGCCGCATCCGCCGCGTCTTATTGCCGCCAATTGATGCGGACATCGCATCGCTGCGCAGTGATGCGCCGGTTATTTTTGTTGCGTGTCCACAAAGCGCATATTTATTATCACACGCAGATTACTAATGTCATATCACGGCATATACAACTGTGATAAATGTCGAGTATTTCGGCATGAATGAGAAGGTACCTCTACATATCTCTAGGTAGGTCAGAAAGCGTGGTCGTTTATACACTAGTATACAATATACCTAATTATGCTACTTTCTAATATAGGTAGAGGTTGGAAATGTTAACTGTTTCAAGCGATTATTTTCTCAGCTTAGAATAATTGAACGAGCGAAGCGAGTTCTCTGAGTCAACTAGGGCGCTTGCCTACTAGACAGAGAAGTGTGTCCGTCTAAATGTCTGTCAGAGCCCTATAACTTCTGAATTACTGAATATTAGAACATGAAACTTGGTTGAAAATTCAGTTATATCCTGTACTTGAACAACAAATACTAAAATTAGATAAATGTTATAAAGAAACGAAATTATTTAATTTAAAATGCTAATAGCTTCACAATAATGCTAATAGATGGCGCTGTTTCAGTAAAACAGTTTTATGTCAACTATTATTTTTCTTATTGCGTCTAATATTAAAAGTTAATTATTACAATATATAATTAAAACTTTTGGGAATTATGGGATATCGCGAGGTCTCAGTTCGGGGCGAACCACTAGTATATTCATATTAAAAAATCTAATACCTACCATTTTTTGGTACTATGGTAAACATTACCAATATTCCCCTTTACCCTCCAAATTAAACGTAAAGCTTGTAAAAGAATGGGGTTTACAAATAATTAACGGCTGGAGACTTAACTGTCGACCTTTCGAGTATCAATCCGTTAGTAAATTCTGAAAAAATTTATTTCACAAACTATAGAGCAAAATTTTCCGAACGGAATTTACATTACACACAACTATTCAAAGGCGCTCAATCAAAAAGCTTTCACTCAAAACTTATTTGAATTCAAGAAAAAACTTTAAAAACGTTAACCGCGACTCCGAAAAATTGGATTTAACATCCAACATTTGTGCAACATATTGATTTTGTTCGTGTAAAATGTGGCCTATTTAATCAATTGATACCTCATTCATCAAAATCTGTTCAGTAGTTGAGCCACGGGTGAACAATAGTCACATACATAAACTGTTAAAATCATAACTCTTCCTTTTGCCATAGTTGGGTTAAAAGAGATTCTGCGGGTATCAACGTTAGTCTGTGTTCAATTAGAAGTTGCAAATGCAGATTATAATGACAGAACCTACAGTTCTAGATCTTTAAACTTAGGACATAACCGCGGCCGCAAGTCGGCAGTCGCTCGCATGAATCAAGTGTCGCCGCCATTACAAAAGCTCACTGACCCTTATCTTTAATCTATGATTAGCACTGGACTTGCTGCTGTGATTTTTTTTGGACCTTTCATTTTTTCAAATTCAAATTAATTTATTTCATGCAGGCCAAACGTTGGCTCTTATGACAAGTCGAGAATCTACCACCGGTTCGGAAAGTTGATTGTGCTAAGAGCCAGCAAGAAACTCGGCAGTTGCTCTTTTCAAAATAAAAATATTTCAATATGTAGCTTATAAGTACATATCTATCTTATGGACAGCTGAAGTAGAGCCGATTGTTTCCAAGCAACTTTGTCATTAAACATTAAACACTGTTTAAAGTGTAATGGTAGTTCTACCAATTTTTTCGAAAAAGCGAAAAAATTTTGGCTTTGATTGACCCCATCCTTGCGTTGCAAGCGTAGATATAAGTGTCTCTGGAACTAGTAACATTGCAAATGGCGCACTAACCTCTATAATTAATCTACGAGTATGATTTCATAACCAACTTTTTTATTTAATGTATGATTTCATATCAAATCATAGATTAATTATAGATGCGCTATTTGCAATACCATTAGTTCCAAAGACACTCATATGTCAATACGCTTCAAACTGATCCATAAGTAGGCTGTCATTTGTATAGGGGCAGCAGGTCCAGCGTTAATCATAGATTAAAGATAGAGGTCAGGGCAAAAGTTAGATCGAACGGCTCTCTGCGGCCGCTGAGGGGTGCACCGGCGCTGATGAGCCAACTTGCGCCGTATCTTACGCGTTATTGCGCTGCATTAACGCGAGAGAGGCCAGCGACAGGCATGGCAATGGCTATAGTGTTGCCAGTACTGCGCTTAATATCTTCCTACTTCTGCTGTTGTGTAATGGCTGTCCTAATTGGGTATTTCACTAATTTTTATATACTTAAAATCAGAGGCGTAACTACAGGGTGGCATTTCGGCAAAATGCCACGGGCCCCAGCCGGAAGGGGCCCCGGTCAGAGAGAGTTTGAAGCATAAGATGATCCTAACATTTATAGCCATTCCTGTGGCTACCGTAAAATAAAAAAATGCTATCTCAGTGGTTGAGCTTCTTTATATTGGGGGAGGGAGGGCCCCATCCGATGAATTTGCCACGGGCCTCAAACGGTATAGTTACGCCTCTGCTTAAAATAAAGTTTTTTAATATGAAAACACAAGGTCAGGGGGCTTTAAAGTATCCCGTTAGAAGAGAAAGAGAGAGAGAGAGAGCTTTACTGACATGTAGCGTCACAAATTCAGTAGCTCCGTATCTACACTGTCTAATGGATATCCGTTTCTTTCAAAAACGATATTTTAACGACTGTATCCCTCTTTCTTTAAAACGAAATTTTACGAATGGTTTCGCACCAAAAAACGCCGAAAAAACACGTTTCTGGCCCCTTAAATTTGTTTTCATTACCTATTTGTTATTATAGCTATAACAGAAATACACATTTTCTGAAAATTTCAACCGTCTACCAATACAGATCATGAGATACAGCCCGCTGACAGACAGGCAGACGGACGGACAACGGAGATTTAGTAATAGGGTCCTGTATGTTACCCTTCGGGTAACCCTAAAAAAGGCTTTAAATAAAACCTCAACAGTATCTCTACTTTAAATAGCGGGTCCAAGGGAGCTCCCCGTCCCGTACATCACATTCTTTGCGTCGCAGAAAATTCCTCTTGTCTCGACACCCGACTCCCGCGTCCGGCTGAAAATTATGTAATTACGTCGGACTCTTTATTACCTTCTTACTAAATTTACTTACCAAGTAAGTACCTATGTATGGTTTAAAACCCCGCAAGTTCTTTTTTTTTAAAAAGAATATAAGCCAAGTTGTTAACTAATATCCTCCTATCCCCTCCAAATAAGCGTAAAGCTCGTGCTGTGGGTACGACAATAGTGCAACGGGTGGGGTGCGAACCTGCGATCTTTCAGTTTTCAGTCCGCTATTGAGGCTTCATTAAAAGTCGCGACTTCAACCTTTCGATCTTCAATCTTCAAGCGCGAATCTTTTCAGCTCAGCAGCTGACTCTGTATGGACGATTCTTCGTCAAAAACCAATAGACGAAATCCACTACTGGACATTAGATCTCTTATAGGAATGTCACCATACTTATTCCACCTAGTGGGAGTAAGACAAATTAAAAACCTGTTGGGGGAGCAGCGTGGTAAACCAAAATCCCACAGCTTACAATTCCCCTAATGGCATTTATCTTGAAACTAGCTTTTGCCCCCGCGACTTCGTCCGCGTGGAATTAGATTTTGGGGTGGAATTTTCAAAAACTGTGACACACGTACTTCCTTATTTTTAACTGAAAGCTCAAATACCAACTTTGATGGAAACAGCTTGAAAAATGACGGACTTTCATATAAACTTCCATCCCCTATTTAAACCCCTTAGGGGTGGAATTTCCAATATAATAGTAATCCTTTCTTAGTGTGCGCCTACGTCATAAAAGGAACCAACTGTAAAAATTTCAAGTTTCTAACTTCAGTAGTTTAGGCTGTGCGTTGATATCTCAGTCAGTCAGTCAGTCAGGACTTTGAATTTTATATATAATAGATAAAATAACTGCCTAAAACTAAATTGTTATCTTTATAATGATTACAGCCTCGAATTGAACCACCACATAGCTTCGTGCGAGGCGGACGAGAGACGCTGTCCGCACGAGCAGTGCACCTTCATCGCGTCCACACCAGCACAGCTAAATAAGTGAGTTAGTAGCATACCTTCCTGTTATAAAATAACAGGAAACTGCCTCGTGCCTTTGCCTTGCATCCTACAGTTGATTTCATTTGCACAGATGACTAATGCACATTTCCCAACCATACGTATACCATTCCTAAGTACGTATCTATGTAGCCGCTAAATACGATTCCTCACCTAATGTCATTTCAAACGTTAGGTTGCCTAAAGGTTCGAGAAAATGTCACCTAACTTTGTATAAACTTGGTGAAAACGGACATAAATCCATTAATAAAGTCGTAGAGAGACATCTAGCGCAACCTTATTGAACTACGTAACAGCAAATCTAATTCACGCAATAGTTCTAATAGATATCACTAGATGGCACGCAGAGTCATACAACGTATTTTATAAGCTTATCAACAGATGTCGCTACTTGTACTAATTTCCTCAAATCAGTAGTTAACAACTACCATTTTTTTTAAATTTATTTATTTACAGACACCGTCGAAGTCATGGTGAACGCATAAAACAGTACGTCTGTCCGACATGTGGGTTCAAAACAGACCAGGCGAGTCATATGAAGAGGCATTTGGTTTGCCACGAAGGCATCAAGCCGTACGCTTGTCCACATTGCGAGTTCACTTGTGGGAGTTTGGTGAGAATTTGCGTCTTTTTAGAGCACTTTAGAAAATGCCGAAAATTTTCATAAGGTAGCAGAAAACTGAGAAATGAAGCCGGAACTTTTTCACTGCCTGACTCAACTTCGAATCTGAAATCTATTTGTTTGTTATCTTTTCATGGACACCCGTTAAAGCAATCGTGACAAAAATTGACAGTTGGAAATAGATCACGAAGCAGTGCTATTACGTTATATTCTGTGCCTCAAGGCACACGAATTGGAAAAGCTACTCCCGTAAAATTTCGTAACGCTTGAATTTGCACAGGATCTGTAGAAAATCTAAATGCCGACTAGCAGCGAATGAATATAAGCATTTCAATCGCTGCCGACTAGGCATTCAATTTTGATACAATTGCAGGAGAACCTGCGCAAGCACGTGCTCCGCAGTGGGCGGCACCGCGGCCTGCCGCTCTACAGCTGCAGCACCGCAGCGTGCGCCTTCCGCACCGACCGCGCCGCAGCGCTGCGCGCGCACCTCACCGCCGAACACCCGCACGCCTACGATGCCAAGACTGCGCTGGAGGCCGTCAAACGACACTTGATGAAGAATTTATAATAAGTTTAAACTGTTTGAAAAAGATTTTTGTAATAAATTATTTTTTTGATGTCTATTTTTCACGAGTGCGAAAAGTCAAAGTTGGGAGACAATATCAAAGGAAGAAATAGATCTGATTCGATGAAGAAAAAAATTTTAGGGACTGACAGTGGTCGTCAATCAAGAAAAGCAAATAATTTTATTTTTAAAAGCGCCACCTATTGACACAGTAAAAATTCTTGAAGTTTTCTCTACACATACAGATGGCAGTAATTTAAAACTTTTTTAAATCTACACATAGATAGCGCTGCTCTCAGTCATTCTAAACTGGCATCCTCAAAACCAATTTAATGTTTACTATTATAGGTATTTTGATTTAATTATTTTTTATTTCATTAATTTTATGGTGGAAGACAAAAAAATAACAACCAGATAACAAAAGTTCTATGAATTTTATTGTGGCAACACTAATTGAAATTGTAATGTCATTGTCAAATCTGAATGAATGAACGGTGGTGTCGGCGCGGCGAGCGCGCGAAGCGAATCGAGGGGAAACAAAATTTGCGACTTGCGCTATGCGCTCGTATTTTACGGAAAAATAAATATCCCAGGACCGTCGGGCTCGCTGTTCGATCGTAAACGCGACAATAACAATACATACAGGATAACACATCACGTAGTCTTCGTAATTTAAAATTATGTAATAACTCTGATGTGCGTTTATTATAAAAGTGGATTGTGTAAATAAACAAGAAAATTTTGCTGTGCAAATACAATAATTTATTCCATCGAACGATGACTGTTTATTCCTGAGTTGTACATGTAACAGGAACCCACATCAATTGATTTAAAATGTCGTTAAAGGTAAGTCTTTTACTATATTTATTTTGCGGCTGTATTTAATATATAAAATATTGCAATTTATACTGCATTGCAGTGCATTTTATCGCCGGCCGGGTTTTATTACGACTCGTATTTCTGCAGATTAGCTCATAAAATAAATATTGGATAGAATCAGGCGTTTTTTTTGTTAATCATAAAATAAAAGTTTTCAAATTCTACATTCCTACATATTGTTCTGATGTTATTGTATTTTAATCTTTTATTTTTTGTGTAAAACTCAGCATATACTTAACTGTTAACTGGTTGCTACACATGATCTTAGTTTATATGTAGATTTAGAAACCTACCTCATACAAAAAAGATATATGAAAAAGGTAGGTCAAAGCTCAAAGGTAAATAGATTAAGGTTTGATAAAGCTATTATTGTTACTGAATATATCTACATGTTTTAAAATAATAAAAATTGAATTCGTATTTATCCCATATTATATGTCCCTTTTTATTGAGGTAGTTATCTGCTCATGTTGACAGATGCAGAAATGGCTTGCTTCCTAGAGATGTTTAATGAATATTTTTCATTCAATAAAATGGAATTAAATTGCAGGCATTAGTGCTTTAAAAGAAACAGGTCAAGGATATTATACTTGTTATGCATATTTTAAAATTAAATATTCAGTATATTTCAGTAATGCAGTAGTAGTAGTACTTAATTGAAATCTAACTAGATAAAGATGAGTAATATACTTAATAATTATTTTGAATGTGCTCGTGCATTGTCTATTTTCAGATTATTTTGTTTAAATTCGTTTTGTCTTCCTCTTGATTTCCATAAATTATATTTCATTTTCTTTTCTAGTTATTAATTAATTTTTGTTACAACATATCTTTTAGTTTGAGTTATTAGTTCTATTCGTATAATTCTAGTTTTTGCCTGCAAACTCATCCTTATAGAGTTAGGTTTTTAAAATCCTTTGGGAACCCTTTATTTTTCTGGTATAAAAAGTAGGCTATGCCACTCTCCTGGAGTTAAACTATACCTACCCATCATCAGATTGTCTTATAGGTTAATCGGTTTTTTAATATCTCCAATTATTCCAGAAACATTCTTTCCCACGTCTCAGAAAATACATTAATTGAATTCCTGTATGTCATGCCTTTTTGCTTGGTTCCCCAACAGCAAAATAAATTCCTCTTATGCAGTTTTTCCACCATTACACCTTATATATACAGTTGCTCGACAGTTGGGCAGGGTGGCGCCATAGGGCGCCATGCTCAATCCAACCTGTTATAAACCTGTCTGCAATCTGCTACAGAACTGCGAAATCATCTAAAAAGACTCATAATGCCTGTTCACCTATGTACAAAATAAATTTTTATTTTTAATTTCTGTATTAGTTATTGATCTTATGAGGTGGGTAAATCGGGTCTTAATCGGTCCAAATGAACATTTGCTGGAGAAACTACGGTCTATCACTGTAGCAGGAAATAGTAAAAATTCATAATTTATTTTATACCAGTAGATGCCCGCGACTTCGTCCGCGTGGATTGAGGTTTTTAATTCCCGCGGGAACTCTCATTTTCTGGGTAAAAAGTAGCCTATGTGTTAATCCAGACTATAATCTATCTCTATGCCTTTCTGCCAAATCGGTTCAGTCGTTGCGGCGTGATTGAGTAACAAACATCCATCCATCCATACATCCTTTCGCATTTATAATATTAATAGTAGAATTGAAGGATAGAGCCCCCAATTCTTATAAAGAAAATTTTTTTTATCACTGAAAATGTTGCAGAATTTTAAAAAAACGTCGTAAGATTCAGTTGGTTTGAAAATTCTTGTTAAAAACCAACTTCAAATTCAAACGCATGAAATCCATTAAAAGGGATTTATGTACCTATTTAGTATACTTTCCAAACATGTAGCCTTAACAAAAATGTAATTTAGAATCTCCTTTTGAAAACATTTATGAAGTCTGTTTAAAAGGTCGTATAGGTATCGACTATCGAGGTACGTATCGAAGAGTTTCACTGGATGTGCAGTCACCTATTCAACAAATTATGTACAGTTGAATTGTGCAGCGGCCGGCGGGGCGCGGGAAGTGTGGTGCCAATATGCCATATTTAGCGTCGCCGCCGACCTGTTCCTAAACCAGTCCGGCCCTCAGTCACTGAACCGCGAAATCATCTGGAAGGACACTTTATTGCACGTACGGGATACCTACTTTAGTCGAGGACTTTTCGAAGATTACAACCTCCTTCCTTCCACGGTGTTACAACATGGGATTATTCAAGGGGCAGACAAACATGTTCATGAAAAACCGACAACGCATTGGTGGTGCCTCCGCACAGTAGGGTTAATTCAGTTTAGAACCAGATTATAATTTTATTTTTTAATTTTTTTCTATGGTTACCAGAAAAAACTACAAGCCTAGCCTACAAACCCACAAATTCTTTTCAATTTGTAAAATATTAAGTAAGTAAGTACCTAACTAAGTAAATTTTAAGCGTAAGACAGTATTATTTGTACACAGAAGCGTTATTGTAAATGTGACCTCCACTCGGTTTTCCTTACATTTTCACTGTTTTGTAAACAACTCGGCGACATTGCAACAGAGATGGCTCGAACATCGCGCGAGATAATAATCTTATTTACTGTTATTTTTGATTTGGTACTTATATATTTTCTTTAAATTAATATTGTATCATCATCAGGAGTTTCAATATCATGGTTCACACCATGACTACTTAATATTTTAAATCGTAAAATTACATACACATTAGTGTTTACATATACTTGAAAGAAAAAATTAGATTCATCATTTTCATGATTGTATGAAAATCTTACGAAGGTACTTTTACTAACAATTTACTTTTTTGCCCTTAATGATCAGAACATTATAGGTAATTAGTAAATAAAAGGTCATCGGTTAATACACAATCTTTTATTTAAAAAAAAATCGTTTTGGTATTGTTTGTCAACTTGTGTCTTGACTCTTGATCCACAGCAACACATAATTTCTTTGTAAATAGGCTTCCTTTCTTATCACAAGGATATTACTAAATAAGTGGGAAAATATTCGCATTCAATTACTTCTCAGTGATTTCACAACCATTTCCCTCAGTCTGACACCGTTATAGGTCGATCTAAATATAATCACCCACATTCATTGAAATGCAAAATGTCTAAAATTGTTCATCCCACGTCGACCACTCTAGTCCCCAGTGCCAGACACTGAGGCTAATTCGGTTGTACACAATCTCTAAACTAAATTTATAGGTCTCAGTCTTATATCCTTATCCAGTAATCCTTTTCCGTAGGCGTTATTATGAAAGGGACAGCGCGAGATTTAAACCAGTCAGTTTATTTTTAGTGTAGAGATTGTTTACAACAGCAGGAGTGGACAATTTTGTAAAAGCTGCATCAATCATTACTACATTGTGACTGTAGTCTCAATTGTGGTGATTGGCTGAATTTGTTACGTTCTTTCAACAATGCATTTTAGCCAATAGCGAGTGAGTATCGTCCAATCAAAAGACAGAGGAAATCTAATCCAGCATCCGAGGCTAATTCTGTTTTACACAATCACTTAACTAAACTAAATTCACAGGTTTAAATCTATCCTTTTCTGTATTATGTTTGTAAGTAAATATTATTCAGGGAGCAATTGTAAAATTGATAGTATAGGATTTAGAATGAAAATGAGTACAAGAATAATTTAATCCCATCATCTGTCCATATTCTCGGAATTTCTACCGAGATTTACACGATTTGACACGACTTCCTTAAAATCTGTTTCGTTATCGATAAATTATACAAAGACAAAACAGAATCTAATTTAGAAATACTTAGGAAGGACATCAAACAAAGCACAATCTGCCAAAGCCCATAAAAACTATATTTGAATAAAAATTAGTATTCGATTTAGTTTATGAGAAAATTTGTTTAGTATATAGGTAATTAATTACATAACTAAGATTAATTTTAAAAGGATTTTATTCATATGGCATCTAGTTTGGCTAGACACTCAGACTAGATCGTTATATTTGCCTTTAGTTACTGCAATACGGTGCTATAACTTTCCTTCGTAACCTTGAACCTTCTAAAGACAAGGTTATCTATCCCATATAAACTTTTAATTCAGAATTCGAGATAGTATAAATATAAAATAACTTTACCTTTCTTATTCCAACTTTCTGTACATTGGTGGAAATTGTAACTATGGGCTATTTTTTTGTACTTAGATATAGTTGAGATATAACCAAAAACCGAGATTATCGTTAGATTCTTTCATATCATCACATTCTAGTTCCTTAGTGTGCCAAATAAAGTCACGTCCGATAGCATGAGCTTATTTAGAGAGAAAACGCATAACCATCATCGCTCCATACCGACGCGTATGAAGAACGAGAAATTGGGGTCGCAGAGTACAGACATAACTAATTGTGTCAAAATCGTTAACAACGAATGCTGTCGGAGCTTCTCTCCCTATAAACGGAGATTCAGTATGTCTTAGACATGAGCATGACATACCTATCTGTCATACAACCTTAGATTAAGGATTGGTAGTCGCTAATGCTTCCTATCGTAGCGGAAATCTATGCATACATCCAATAAACATACAATTTAAACTGCTTCCGTGTAAAAAATTGTAGCCAGTGTAATAAGAACAGGACAATGAAGAGACCTACTAGTTTAAAACTATGACGTCATCTGTGTAATTTTGTAATTCTGACAAATCCCATGATTTCTTCATTCATTTAGTAACTAAAGGAGAAACTGCTGCCAATCATAACTTTCGGACATCCGTGCAAAGCATAGAGATAGCATCCCTTACTGTTTATGGTGCAATGTAAGTTCCAGTGACGAGTTTATTTAGGGACTCAAAAACTACAAGACCTAGCTTGGATGTAATATTGCCTAATCAAGCATATAATTATGTACATTAGTGGATTGAACAATGATATACCTCAATACATAACTGCTAATAGGTACCGTATTAGCAAACACGTCTTGTAATTAAATTACGACCTCGCAGGTGACAATTGCCTCCATAACAATGTCTAATGCTTCTTGTGAAGTCATGAGAACTGTGTTTAGCGCGTAATAAAACAGTACCTAGTGAATGCTACTAACGTGAGGCTGCTAGTGTTTCCCTCAATTACGAAAATCTATTGAGTTCCACCTGTGTTAGAGGATGTCATTAAAGATAATCATAAGATAAGGTCTCTATCGGTTAGTAAAAGAATTACGTCCACAACATATGAGTTATGACACAAGAAATACTTGTACTACTGTAATAGAAACAATTTACCTACCTACTTACTATAATACTCGTAACTATTTCCGTGACTTCGGAAAACTTGCTGTGTATGTGGGAAAAACGTTGCATAAGGTATCACCTGAAAGAAAAGCCAGCTAGACTAATGGCTGTGTCCTAAATATTTTTCGCGCAATAGAATAAATTTTCTTTAAAATTATAAAGCCTTTGATAAGTAGACCTATTACTAAATTTATTTCTTTAAAATTTTGATACTTTCAACTATCGCACAAATGTATACGTGAATGAGGTCATTTAATGTTTAATATTTGAAACCTTTTGTAATATTAATAAAACTTGACAAAACTTAACTAAAAGTTTTGCAAAATATTTGAAATTTTTGTCGTGGATTTAAATGAATCTACCACTGCAGTGGTTCGGAATGTTTACTAGATGACTGGCAATTAACTAGTATGGTGTAGGCATTTCTTTAAATCGTAGAAATGAAGAGATAATTGCTCGAGCGTGTCTAATTTATATCTTGACGCGAGTTCCCCGCGAAATATTATTACTTACTTGGCACTAATTGTTTTAGATAATTAATATTTCCTGTTTGCTCAACCATTTTTCCTTAAAATGTTTTTGAACCTGATACATACATTAGTTTATGTTTTTGACTTTGTATTTTAGAAAGATGGACATCATTTATAGTAATTAGGTAGCAGGCATTTAATTGCACAGCATAAGGTGAAGGTACTTTTTGTTTTCGTTTTGTAGTTTCTAGTTGTTTCATCTAATTATGAAACTTGGTTTGAATCTAAAAACTTTTTTACATGTTTTCCACCACCATTGATATTTGAAAAGCCAATTGAACTATGAGGTTTTCAATTCACCTATTTTTAACCTGTTGGCACTTGGCCGCAGTGGCTACCTGAATGTTTCACGGGCCAAATAGGTCAACAACTTCTCGACCTGATAGTAGGTACGATAAAATTAAAATATCTTCTAAACCAAGTCACCACCTTAATAAAGTTTTTTTATATTTATAGCGAGTAAACGAGCAGAAGGGTCACGTGATTACCGCCGCCCTTGAACATTTGTAGCACCTCTGGCATCATTAATTGCATTTCAAGAATTTGTTGGTCCGCCCCTTGAATAACCCCATGTTGTAATTTAATGGGAACACCATCGCATGAAGTTGGTTCCACAGTGTTTAGTGCGTGGAAAAAAAGATCTGGAACAACGGATGATTGAAGTGCTTCAGGTAGTGAGGGGGAAATTTTATTCGGTGGTGAATTTATTTAGCTGGTAAATGCTTACACAAAAGGAATGCGTTGTTAGGGCAAACTAAATTTTAAAAAAATTTAGATGATGTTTGTAGTTTGTACCTATTTGTTAAGAATTTATCTTGGAACATGTCACGTCGCAGATACAGAAATATGATGTCACTCTATGATCACTCTGATGTTTTGTCATCCTAAACATATAATATGGGCCATGAATTTTAATTAATTAGCTTAAATTATTTAATAATCCTTGAAAGGCAACATGGCTAATGGCTTCCGTAAACAAAAGTAACTTTTCTGGGAGTAATCTTTGTGCTACAGTTTCTTAGCACATCTCGGAAACTCTTTTGTTCTAACAGTTAATTATTGAGATCCGTTGACAGCCTGTATTACTTATGTTTACTAAATAGTTGCATGTTTCTTTTTTGACCAAGATCCGGGCAACTTCCAACAAAACTTGTTTTTAACTGCAAAATAATATATTCGTATAAAATTGAAGAATATAAATTACATCTATCTGGACCGTTAGGTATTTCCTGCGAGGGACTGCGCAATTGGCTTATAATCGTGACTATACGCTATGCTAAATGGCTATGTGATTCAAAGTTGAACATGGCCTTGCTGTAAGGTCTCCAGTAAAAAGGAATGATGGTATGTTTACAAGATTTCTATGAGTATAAATAACTTTTTGGTATCTGTAGGCGCCGTCACCGTACATACTTACTATCGTCACATCATTATAGGTGTCTTTACCATATTGTAGGTAATTTTCTTCTTTGTTCTGTGGCTTTCTTATTAAATTCCATTTTACCTAAAAAGTCATGTCTTTGCAATATTTCTCGTAAACTTTTCTCCTTATTATATCCTGTGTATTACAGTGTCCTTTGATCGTCGTATAAAAACGCGTAAAAGCTTTCCGTCTGTCAGGCTGCCTCCTCTAATATTGAATCGAGGGCTTTTCCGGTTTATACCTCACATAAAAGCGTGCATTCATAAAAGCGCTTTCAAGCACTCTCCCGATGTTTGCATAGAAGTGCTATATCATCGCCTGTGGTGATCGAAATATAAGTGATTGCGTATCGGAGATATCTTTTCAGTGTATTGGTAAGTCTCATAAATAGTTAGCCAAATCTTGAATTTAATATTTCTCTATATTCTCTGTATTGAAAATATATCGCGGCCTTTTTTACAGAAATATTCTCCATCCCGTTTTATTTATATGGATCAAACTTTCTCATTGTCCTCAGAAATATCCCAACTACATTATCTTTCCGTTCTACATGCAAGGAAATTATTTGTGGATTCAATCCATTACGAACTCCTCTGTCAGGCATTGAATTGCTACTAACTTTTGAAATTATTTTGTCATGTTAACTCTTTTTACAACAGGAACAATAACTCCTAATTTGTTGGACGTGTCATTACCACGCCCACTTGGCGGCTTCATTAGGAGTTTAACTTCAAAAGTTTTATTCACCAATTTAGCTACTTCCTCTGTAAGATTATACTATTTCCTTGCGTCATCTTTTAAGACTCTTGTCGCACTATTTTTACAAAATTTAAGTGGCATTCTTTTTGGTTCATTAACAACTAACTTTTGTCTGCGGATTCGCTTACGTTGAGTTTTCAAACCCCTATTTTACCCCCTTAAGGTTTGAATTTTCAAATACCTTTCTTAGCAGATGCCTAATGCCTATGTCATAGAAGCTATCTGTATACCTTACAGCCCGTTCCATCCAGTGGTTTGAGCTGTGCGTTGATAGATCAGTCAGTCAGTCAATCAGTCAGTCATCTTTACTTTTTAGATAGATACCTTTTAATTTTGTGATAAACTATGTCTTAAAATACATACGTCACTATTTAGGTTTGTTAAATCCTTTACCCTTCCTTCAACCAAGAAAAGCACTAAATTGTTTTGACCCATTATTCAGTCTTTCATCAGGGAAATACAACTCGTTCTCGATTACAAAACAAGTTGCTACACGTATATTAGCATAATATCTTGATAACGCTGATCGATTTGATCTTATCTAAGATAGAGAGAGCTCTTTACGTTACAAATTCTTAAAGCGATCTGACTTTTGCATCTTAAATGACAGATAAGTTTGATGAAGAAATTCCTTTTTGCATATTACTATCATCATTACAAGCCCATCACAGAGTATCTGTGTATACCTTTCACCGCAAAAACCAGAGTACCTAGATGAGGTTATATTATTATTGTAACTTTTTATTATATGTACGTATATAATCGTGAAAGTAAAATATGTTTTTTTAGATAACAAGATATATCTAGAGAAGATCTGTGGCGCTAATTCGGTTATACAAAACTGTTTAAATTGTAAGGTCTAAAAATAGAACAACCGAGTTAGCACAAATGTGGTCTAATTTAAAAGGTCATTTACATTCAGATAAAAAGGTGCTATATTAAAAATTGGAAGTTAGATCCGATAGCAGTAACATATCTATTTCGACGATCGTAGACCATTACAGGTTGCATAACGCTATAATAGCGTGACCTTTAAGTTGTAATTAACTAAACACAAGCCCCGTGTTACGTATTAGGTTAGAGGACCAACTATTGTTACTATGAGCAGATTAGAGAAAGTAAATTGACTTTTGTAAGGAACAGCGGTGGTAGTCTAGTGTTTAAGATTTCGGCCTATTCTAGGGGACTGGAGCTCGGTTCCCAGGCAGTACCTCTATCATTTTGGAATTATATTATACTTATATCTAACTTGCTTTAACGGTGAAAGAAAACCTCGTGAAAAGAAAACCTGCATGCCTGGGATTCCATCGCCATACAAAAGTAGGTTTACTTAGTTTTTTTTATCAACTGATTGACGTCTCCGTTTTTAAATATACCTACCCATATCATAGGTCGGATTGATTTTTAAACTTCAAAAATGGAACGTTTGAAATAGATTTTTTTGTTATGAAAAATAAAAAAACAGCGAGTTTTAAATATTTTTGATGTACTAAATAAACTTTTAACTCTTTTCTGTTTTTTTTTTAAGATAATAATTTGAATAATCTACTAATAGTAGGAACAAATCGGAAACTTCTTCGAGATTTCTGTTGGAAAATTGCAATCAAATGGCTGATTTATTGAGACGACGCTGCATTGGCATGCAGCGTGCAACTAGTGGGGCGGCGCACTTTACGTTCAGAGGTCAACCGACTGAATGATTCATTGGAAAGTCGGGTTTTCAACGAACCCATATTATTTTTAGACCTGCTCGAACAATTCCAGATCACGACAGAGCCTTGAGTGAGTTTTCGAGAACAACGAAACTCGTCATCGATGATCGATCAAATTACGACCATTTAAAAGGTATCGTTTGTAGGCCGATCATGCGAATCTGAATCAGGGATCAGCCATAAATTCAGCCAATCACAAAATATGTTGTGTATTTGTAGCAATGTAGAGTCTTCATTTCATAGCTTAACGTATTAAAAATCATATCATGTAGGTACTATTTAATGAGAGATAGAGAATGAATATAGTAACTTTTCAAGTCCCGTTGTTAAAAAGTTACGAAATCATCTTGGGTTCGATGACCCCTCAGGCGTGCCCTAACTTTTGCCCGACAATGCATCCAAACAGTGCAGTCGCTGTTGTCTCTTGCATAATGCTCTGGTACAATCGAAACCGGTAATAACAACTATTCATGGTGTACCTGGATTTAATGTACTTGTGCAAGGGAGCCCTTTTTACCCGGTCGACACCAAATGTAATTAAGTAATGTATGCAATTAGAGAATAGAATTTATCTGGGTCATGGGAATAGAATTTATTTGAGAGATGTAATTGCTGTCATCTAACAGCTAGCAAATCTAGCAATAGCTCTCTTGCATGGAAGCCCAAACACGATTTTATGGTGATGCACTAAACGCATGTTCGATTTGCATAACATAGATGATTTTGTTGCAATAAAACGACTAACGGAACCGTTTTTAGTATCACGATTGAATAAACCTTTAATACCGTTATTATTAGAATAAAATGGAACCGCTTTTTAGCAAGTCATTTGAACGACCTCCGCAATACAACTAGAAGGAAAGAACGGAGCGACCGACCTTGAGATAAAAAATGTAATTTGCAAAACATTGAAGTACATAACCAGTTTTAGTAAAGTATCGAAATGTATCCTTAACTTAATGTTTTCATTTCATTATCTTCCCCTTGGCTCAAAAGAAGGCTTGACGGAAAAACAAATAAATGAAAAATGAATCCAAAAACAGATAAAAGTCTGAATTAAGAAGGATATAGAAGACCTAATGAGATAAAATTACAGCCACTGGCTTTTTTATAATATTCTGTCTGATTATTTAACGGTGACAGGTAATGGATGAAAAGAAATAATGGTTAGGTGTAATAGAAAGTTTTGCAGTGATTGACGTTTTCTATTTAGTTTTAAACAAAATACATAATTTATAGATTAGCTTCTGTTATCACCATGAGGAATCTTTTAGAGGTAAGTCAAAATGGTACGCGATAGATCACATCCACATCGTTAATTTGTTTCGTACGTGAAAGTAAATAAATATAAACAATTTTATTGCCACATTTTAACGTAACACTGGCGACGTAATTATTCATGAAACCTTATCTCTGTCACCCACATAATGATTATGTAGTTGTTGAATAATAAATACTTGTCTAACAAAACCTTGACTTCTGCACCTTTTACGCTAAGAAATAATAACGAGCAGGTTAGCAGCCAAGAAGTGTGTTTTATTACTGTAAATGTACCAATTTCGTATGAGGCTTAGTACTCAAGGCTGCGGCAACGTAATTATGATTTATTTGTGTTTGAACAGTTCGGCTACTGCGAATGTGTGTTTAAACAAGGCCGGTATTTGTGGCATTTAAATCAGCAGACATAATTTTTTCTTATTTGTGACTATAATTGCTCAATTCTGAATTTGTATATCTATATTTACCAAGTTCAAGTTCAAACATTTTTAAAGTGTCAACGATATTTTGGAAAGAGAGCAATCATGCTAATAATTGGTTTTTATGCTACTAGGTGATAATGTTACCTTGTAAATCAGGTTCAGCTGAAACCTCCTACTAGAATTAGAACTTTAATCACCTTCAAGAATGCGAACTTCACCACCAAAGCGGTCATCCGAAATTGATGATTGAGTAGGTTTAGACATTAAACATTGTTTGTTTAGGAAACGCTTTCTAGATAATCACCTAGTGCATTTCCACGGTATAAGGCGACATTATAAACATATTTGCACGCGAAGTGTAGCAGTGAAAGTTTACTTTTGACACCGATAACGCCTCCTCCTTCTGGGTCACATTGATAAAGAGAACCGCATTTTAAGGAAAAACAAGACATTGAGTTAATGCAATGAAGTTATATGAGTGCTTAAGAACACTTCTGTTGAAAAAAAAAATAACAGCGAAGGTATTTATAAAGTAACTGTTAAGTTGAGATAGAGAGAGCCATCTTCGAAGAACTCTAGTAATGTGAAGAACTAGTGTGGCTGACTTAATTCAACAGCTTACAAAGTAGAAGCTAACCTATCCTAATAAATTCATAGTAAAAACTTTAAAGGAAGTGATTTTACGGCTGATTAGAGAATTTTACTTTATGCTAATAGTATGCTGACCCAAAACATCTCATTCAAAGTTAGAAAGTCCTCAGTCGATGTCACAAGTGAATCCGGTCATTTTATTGACCACTGTTGACATTTTCACAGTTTCTACTGACACTGTGATCAAGATCACGACAGTTTGCATAACTCTTAAAAAGTTGATACAAACTGACGTTACGTTACTCTTACTAGAGAAAAACTTGTCCATTTTATAAACGTAAATACTTGACGTAAAGGATCCAGCTCCAGCACATTGACAACTATACTTTGCGACATATAGCTCGCGATTTTTGGAACGCTTTGATGAAAATGCCACTAGAAAGCATTGTTCCACGGATTGTGCCTTGTGTCATATCAACAACTGCAACTAGATCACATTCAGACCTAAACAGAGTCGATCATTGAAAAGTTTTGGGACTTTCCGTGTTTCATATACTTATCTATTTAAATTGTTCTTATCATAAGAATTATATTATTATAAAAAGTATTTTTGATCATTGAGAATTTACACTTTGTTTTGACTGCCGTTTATCACGCTTTGATTACCACGATGCCTACATGTTTTTTCGTTACAAAATGGAGTATAGCAAAATTTTGTCGGACTAAAGTCGCAACTCTTGCCTTATGTTACGAGCATTAGTTACTTGTCCGTCACAGTGCCAGATAGTTTTTGCGATGAACAAAAATCTGACAGTGAGGAGTGATGATGCGTAACGCCCGTAATGTAAACAACTGCTTTTTCTACGGCACAAATAAGCATGTTGTTTGTTATGACATTTTTCAGAGACCTTACTGTTCAAGTTGAAGCCACAGAAGTATCTATTGATATTTTATTTCACTAATTACTTTGGAAACTCGATTCTCTTGGTTTGATACGACATAAATTCAGTTCGATTTAATTATACTAACAAAAGTTCGGGTCTTGTTAACATGGGTCTCCCATTTAAGAAATACCTGACCTGAAGATTTTTACCAACGCATCGGACAATCGAGAAAACCCTAGAAATGCAGCCAGGTCGAGTATGACGCGACGTCGGATATAATTTAATTCATCTATAACAATTAGCGCTTCTTATTTTCTATAACATTAAAATCGGTAATTGTAACCACAATTATTAATTTCTTGTATAAAAAGGCAAAGGCAAATGACGTCACAAAATTCAGAATATCTTCGAATTTCTAATCAGAATCCTGATTTATATGGTAGTTAATAAAGGTGACTGTTTTTAAAAAGTGAAAATTGCTGCAGATTGCAAAAATTCTACATTTTCTGTTTCTCTTACAACGGTAACTGTAGCGTTTGTCAAAAACATGGTTTTACAATCACAAAAACCTTTTAGCTTTTGGTAAAACGAAGTGAAATTTAAACAGTTGTCCGCTGATTTAAATATTTTAAAAAGTAGAAAACAGTGCTTTTACCTACTGCATATTCAACCTGACATGAGGCAGAACAAACATCGAACAAAAACGTGACACAGCTGGCTTGCCTACTTTCAAAGTTTCTTTTTTTTATCTTGTCCGAAATACTCCTAGAACAAACTAGTTTCATTCAACAAACCCATTTCAGGTCCTGCTGTAACCTCGTGATAGGAGAAGGAGATCCATTGTCAAGACATTTGATATCAATTTATTTTCGTTTGGAAAATAATTATTATTTCGGGGGTTCCCCATAAATCTCCTCGTATTTATAGGCCTACTGCTGATTCCCGAGTTTATCCTAAGTTGTTTTGCAGGATTCAGTTACCAGCGTGACTATTTTATTATTTGAATGATTTTTTGCTTAGTTTACAAAGAGAAGAGCAAACTAAAATCTTGATTATTGCTGTTTTCCAACTCTTGATGTTATATTAAGAGTCTCTTACCTTACTCTGTTCTACCTTATCTGTTTACTCTCTCCGGGAGTTAAAAATACTCTCAATCAAATAAACAAACTTGTCTCGGTTTCTCAGTTTACATGAATCCAATTTATAGATTGAATGGTTTCCTCTGATTTCGATTTGTCCATCATTATTCGGGTTTACGTTTTTACGAGGTTATAGTATACATTGTTTTTACATAATATTATTAAGAGACATAATTATGTCCTCTGTTACTTATGTGGGTATACTTCCGGTCTAGTGTAATGGTACGATTGTGTTTCTTTAAGTTAGAATTATTTTATTTTTAATTTAATTTAGCGATTAAATAAACAGTTTTCTTCTTCTGTATTCTGTGGTGCGTATAATATTGTCTATAATTAATTTACAAAACAGCCATAACGCGCAAGCCGGTAAAAATAAAAATTACTGAAGTATTTTCCTTCCCATATCCAATGCATATAACCGTCGTGCCGGCGGAGAAACTCCACAAAATGTAAATAAAATTGTAAATGTAAAATATCTACCCACTTTACCTACATATATGGTTCGCCGGCTCTCGGTGAGAAATTCAATATGCATCGCAGTGCCGCACGGTTTGGTGCGCGGAATGATCAGATCGCCTTTCCTATCTGGGGTTACCATTGCAATGATTTAATTGGGATTTTCCTCATTAAATTTGACCCATTATCGTAATAGAGAGCCTGCATGTACCCACTACTAGACATAGATCACTTCAACAGTTATCCCATCAGCATCACTTATTCTCTCCACCTCCTGATGTTCGTTGGTTTCTTAGGACTGAAGGTTGTTGGGTTACTTTGGCTTGACTACATCTGCTACTGCAATCGGCAATCGTAGAGCTAGCAAAAACATGGAGGCATAATATGTATGTTGCTGTTGCAGATAAAAATACTGGCTCCATTGAAACATCGAACGGTTTCATTTCTGTCTGTCACCGCTCACTGCTATTTAAAATGTTTACGAATATTACCGCCTTACCGCAGTTTTTAAACGACTTTTTTGAGTCCTGTTTTCGGTACTTATTTGCACGGATTATCGCGTACAGTTTACGAGTAAGTTGGCAGTAAGTGAAATGCTTAGCGTTTCATTATAAGTTACCTTTAGAAATACACTTTACCTAAAATCCTGAAGACTTGGTCAGCCTGGCAGTTCCATCCGCCGCGTCCGCTTGCTAGCATGCCAGTCCTCGCTTCATCGCTCTCGCATGAAAAACACAGAACGCAAATATTGTTGATAATCAATTTTTCTAATAGGTACATTTAATCTTAACATTGCACTATTTTATTACAATATCACTGATCAACAGTGCAACATGAGAACTGAGACCTACAAGCTTGCTTCACCAATAACAAATGAATTTCTTTCCAACTTCTGAGTGCCAATTTCACCAACCTCGGAGGGCCTTTAACCGCGAAATAAATTGGGCATTCTGACAGTTTTTGTATTGAAAAACTGACAAAATATTAAATTTACGCTCAAATAAGACTTATTTTACGTTTGTGAAATCGGCCTTTAATGGCAAAGTTGTCTGGAAATAAAAAAAATGCTTTTTTGTCAGCATCAGCTCTATAAATATGGTTACTCTGGAGCCAGAGGCCTGAGATTGCCACCATCGCGTGTCATTTTGACTTGGTGTAGAAATAATAATAGCATAAAATAATAGCGTGTTTAACATAGCGGGCACCATGTAATGACGGATCGCTGACATTTCTGCACGATATCCTTCGTTTTGTATGTAACATTGGCGACGTATTATCCAGAATTGGTTGCCATAAAACTGCCTGGAAATAGTACCTATCCAATTACTTACCTTTTAAGTGATGGTGTAACGTCCTTACGTTATATATGTCACCTACCTTTTAACTTTGACACACTAGAGACCTAATTTTTCCCGAAATATTGAAGATTCCTTCTTGTGTTTTTCCATCCGAAAAGAGAAGAGTGAAGAAACGTGATAGGTAATTGGTCTGAATTTATAAAATATAGGTATAACTAACTGTCCCATGAAAGTTGCTAGGAATTAGAACGATCCTATGCCTAGGATAGGATAGGATAGATAGGAGAACTGCAGTTCCTCTTGGAACAAAGACTACTTGGCCGATTTGGTTCATCTATAACTTCGCGTTTAGAGTAATGTCTATATCGCGTGTATGATGTGCGGAAACAGAGATATATACATAGGTACAGTTATTTATGTTACAGTTGGAGGCAGGGTTGCCCCTTGTGGTTAGAACGATTGCGGGCTACTAGTCCACGTAATGTAACGGTATTCGTGCCATGGACACTTTTCTGTAAGCACTATGTTCTATAACTTAAGTAGATCATCATTTTGAAATGTTTTGTCTGAAAAGATTTTTTATCTTTATATACGATACAGTGTCATTTCTGTAACAAAACTCAGCTTCACACTTAAACTCAGTTGTAGTTCAGTTGAACTCAATCAGTAATTGATGAGTTTATTAGTATTTATTTATTTTTTCGATAGTTTATTTTAAGATATCCTCATGAGTTTATTTTAAGATGGTTGACCTCAACCATCCTTTCTGCCAGATCTTTTGTTCCACGCACAACAAAAGTGTGGAAGCAACTTCCTGCGACGGTGTTCCCACAAAATTATAACACGGGTTATAAAAGGGGCGGACCAACAAATTCTTGAAAAGCCGGCAACGCGTTGGTGGTGCCTCTGGTGCTACAAATATTTATGGGCGGCGGTAATCACTTAACAATATAGATAAGGAATTTTCTTGTGCTGCAATTTCAAAAATCAGGTGACCCGCCTGCTAATTTGCGCGCTATAAATATAAAAAAAATGATGTTCCATATGAATTATGAAAAATTGCTTGGCATCCTTCTGATTGCTGACACGCTGAGATGTGATTTAACGTGTGAACAGTCAACGTGGTACAATGACACGCTTTTTGCCCAATTGGATTAACCTGATTGCAACACCCCGATGTTGTCGATATGTTGTTGATGCATATCGACTTGTTTATGTTCAACTTGACAGTGAATTAATTGTTACCAATTCAATTGTAGCGGTAAAAAAATTTTCGTGCAAAAGTATTTCTGCAATTTCTACAATTCTTCTAAGTGTAATATCTTACTTACGGCCTCGGATGAGCTTTGACCTGGTCGATTAAATTCATTGGGCGAGGTCAAAGTTCACCATTAATCTTTTCTTTCACATCCCCTTTGCCCTTGCATCGATCAACATTCACCCTGTCGAACATTCAGGTCTTTAAATCTTCCACCGATGCCGACCTTTAGGCTAAAGATATAAGCCGTTGAGCTATTGAGGTTTAGATATCGGTATATAATAACGGTAGAGTTCATTAAAGGATGAATATAAATATTGTCGTCCTAGTCGACATTTCAATGGATAGACTTCCACTACGCTGGTCTCTTGTGCCACCTGCATCCAAGTGTTGATTGTATCGAAACACCTGTAGTTATTTTTTGGGCCACACATTACCCAACAATCCAGCTAGCCCGTAGCCATTAGACCAATATAGCGACATTGGTCTAGTTGCCAGATTGTTATCATTGTCCAGGAGACAACATCATCGACAGTCTACAATAGTATTGAAGTCTTCATGTCTATTTACTGTTCGCACTGTATTGTTGCAGAAAGAATCTCGTACAGACGTGCAGTTTCACCTGGCGGCGCTACGGGGAGACGTGGAGCGGCTCAAGCAGCTGCTGGACACGGGGAAGGTGCACATTGACTCCAGAGATAGGGTGAGTTAGCTCACTAATCTGTACCACACGCCACACCTTCCACAGTCGTTTTTTTTTCGATTACGCCAATGCCAAAAGGAAGGATTATAATATATGAAGGGGTATGTATGTGTCGATAGTCGAATGAATGACGTATGAATCGATTCGTTAACAGTGCGCAGAATGCCAGAAAAAAATCCCCACGATAGATGAAATAAAACATGACCAACCTCGTGTGAAACGCGACAGATGCTAGCGTGTAGGTATATAGGAGCATGTATTCTAATAACTCGTAAGATATTCATTTTTTTAAATGACTGTATCGTCTCTTGGTAGGTAATACGTATAGGAATTTTATCTAAAATTTTGTTTCTGTAATATGCAACACATTCAAAATAAATGCAAATTGGTTAAAAATCAGACCTAACTTCGCGATTTTTTTTTGTAGAACTTTTTTTATGTTTCTACTCAGTAGGTATCGTTTCTTGGAAATATGATGTAATTTTTGATAGTTCTAACTTGATCTACTGCTGTAAAAACCAAATCTGCATCTGAAGATGCGATACCATTACACGCGCTCTCAATATGATCTAGGTAACATTTATGCTACAATAATTGTTACAACTGATGTTACATCTAGTTTCCCGTAGGTTCTCGGCTACTCAAATATTTTGGTTCTAATTGCAAGATGAAAAATGAAAATGAAAAATTCTCACAATTTTTATACTTCTATAAGTATGTAAATACAAAGAGCCCTTTGAAGAGTTTAATCCTTTAACGGCTCGATGTAAACATCGGTTCTATATTTATGTTGTTCGCGTGTTGTAATCGTAGAGAAGTCGTTCGTTTTTAGGTTAATGACGTGTTTGTGAGAGGAAGCATTACAGAGATGATGATTTATGACCAAGTGCACTAAGTACTTTTTTATACATACGTCATCACTAAAAATATGTGTTTGTCCTATAAGAAAATTATCTTAGAAAGAAAGAAAGATTAGAATAGTATCTATAATAGAATAGTTCTTTCTTGTGTGCAAGAAAGTTTTTATCTATCTATCTATATATCTTAATATATTTATTGTATTCTATAAAACGGTTATAACATAATATCCTTATTCTTTCAAATATTGGAAGAAGATGACCTTTCAGGAACCAAGGATTATTCCTGAAAATACCGCAAAAAATTTACTACTTACCCTAGGTACTACCAGACGTCGGTAGTAACAAATTATAGGGGGCAGGCAAGTGCAATCTTTTCGTAAAAGTAATAGGTACATATTATATAAAAAAATCGAACTTCTTTCATAATATATTATAATTACATCTATGCAACCGAAATCAATCTATCACAAAGACTGTATAAAATATAGTGCTTCACTTTCAAGTTTCTTTTACGTTTATTTCGGTTATACTTTGAATCAAGTTACTAGCGTAAGCGACTTGTTGGAATAGAATAGAACAATAAAATAACAAGCAATTAAAAGAGATAAAAACCCGACTGCTTTAAGGAAAGGAACTCAACTAAAGGAAATCAACTAAAAATTTACAACTTTAAATTGACATAGATCGTAAATAGTCATTCAATATGAAAAATGCTCAAAGAAACCTAACAATGATTTTCAAATACCTATTTAATGATACTCCACTTAACATAGTTTGTCAACTTTCACTTTTTTCTTTTCACAATATAGGGTCTGGTAGTCGCCATATTGATTAACATAAATCGATTGACGTAGGAATCATCAAAATCGGCCCGAGCGTTTGGTCTCCAAAGCGCCACATACATGTACAGTCGCGGACAAAAAATGTTTACCACCTTAAGATTCATAATTGCATGCACACGTCTGTGTCAGAAGGTCGATATGTGATTTGATTAGCCATAGATCATAGACTTTTTAACATGTAGCGGTGCTTAGACAGTCCTTTAGCGGTCTCTTTAGTAGGTGACTGCTAAATAGGTTAGATGTAGAAAACCTTTTTTGGAACAAAAAAATCCTTACTACTGTTATAAAATAATATGAGTGTTTGTTTGTTCGTTGTTGGTTTGTCCTTCCATCACACAGCTACGGAGCAATAGATCCACATGATTTTTTGCATGGATATAGTTGAGGATTTAGATTGCGACATTTATCCCGGAAAAATAGGTTCCCATGGAAATTTTAGAATCCTAACTTCACGCGGACGAAGTCACGGGCAAAAGCTAGTAATTTTAATAAATAGATATTATCTCATATAGACACGAGCACAGGACACGAGTTACCAAAATATAAAAACGGAAGTAATAATCTAATGAAATTTCAAAGAAACTTTATTTCTTAATTTTATTATTGAGAAACTAAACAATATTAGTATAAATAAATAATTAGCTTAATTAGCTTAAATTCGCTGCTATGACAACCCGAAACGCGACAAGGCGTTTGTTTGTTTGAGGATTTTTTTGATTCTGACAGTCCTAGCTTTGAATCATTAAGCCCCATAAATTTTCAGTTTCAAATCAGCAGATCGAGTGGGCTATTACAGATTGAACCATGGAATAGTAGCTCGGCGCATTATCTTGAACTTAGGTTGTCGGAAATTTGCTGCAACATCGATGTAAAATGCAGCAGAAACACCACGCATCACCGTAGCTCATCCACCTCCTTTTGACTGTTTTTGACTGTGGATGCTAGCAGCATCATTATGATTCAATGCACAATATGAACTTCACCATTAGAATTATGATTAAGCTTGCCATTTATTTTATATATTTAAATTTCAAATAACAAATCTAATATTTTTGATAATTAATTGTCACTAAATCGGAGTGATTACATTCTCTTGGGTTGTCACTTTTACAAGTGCAATGATGCTAATGTGCCAAACTTGAATTTAGGAAATGAGTTTTATTACTAATATTTGTATAGAAAAGTCATTAATACTTTTTTTGATAAAACGACGCATGAAATTTTTATAACGTAACAAATGCCTTGATATAGCATTATAGACCTTACTGAAAGCAGGGTTACGAAGAATCTAATTTGAAAAGTGGTAAACATTTTCTGTCCCCGACCGTACATACATACACAGATAAATACATTGCGTGCCGCAATCGGCACTGGAGAATTAATAATAAATTAATTAATAAATATTTGCGATTAATAATTAAATAAAAAATATTTGCAATCCGCGGGATCCTGTTTTACCGGGATGTACCTATAAATTTAAAATTATTTATTTCATGTTGGCCAATTTGAAAGCTCTTATGACACGTCAAGAGTCAAGACTTTACTAATGCAAATTCTGCTGAGAAAAGGTTCAAGGTAGCCTTTATCACTCTCCAAGTCCTCACTATCCATACACTAGTGGTTCGCCCCGAACTGAGACCTCGCGATATCCCACGCAATAAAAAAAATAATAGTTGACATAAAACTGTTTTACTGACACAGCGCCATCTATTAGCATTATTGTGAAGCTATTAGCATTTAAAATTAAATAAATTCGTTTCTTTATAACATTTATCTAATTTTAGTATTTGTTGTTCAAGTACAGGATATAACTGAATTTTCAACCAAGTTTCACGTTCTAATATTCAGTAATTCTGAAGTTATAGGGCTCTGACAGACATTTGGACGTACACACTTCTCTGTCTAGTAGGCAAGCGCATTAGTTGACTCAGAGAACTCGCTTCGCTCGTTCAAAAAAATCACATCGAACCGTTTCTGCGTAATTTAATTAAAATTAATTTACAAAAAAAAACTCCCATAGTACTACACGTAGGACCACCGGTAGTATCGCAGGTAAGTAGCGGACTGAAGGACGAACCAGCAAACAAACACACCTTCGCATTTATAATACTAGTAAGGACTAGTAAGGATAATATTAGTTTGGATGGATAATTATCTATTTTAATTGTTATGTCTCCCTCTTGCCTCTTGCACCAAACGCTCACAGATCGTAATTGCACTAACCGTCTTCGAGTTATCGACCGACAACGCCGTAGCTCGCAATCGGTTACGCAACACAAGCCTGCGGCAATCAAATTTCTTTCAGGCTTTTGGGTTCTTTAGATATGCGTCTTCTGAACTTGAAAGCTTGCATTTGCTTTCGATCTTGATCACGACTTCAAATCCTGATAGGTGATGATGCATTTTATCATCATCACCATCATTTGGCTTTGCTCCAATCGATTTCTCAATCTCTTTCTATTTGTCGTAAGTTCTTCATTTCTTTAATCCCATTTGCCCTTTGAATTTTGGCCTGTACCTGCCCGCAGTTTTGGCCTACCGACTTATTTTCTTCCGATTTTTGTGGTGGTCTTCAAAAGAAGATGCGGTTAAGTAATTCATACAAAAACAAATTATATTTCTGATTGCAGAATTATTTTAATTTAGTTGCGAAGAAGATCTTATTGATATGGTCGAGCCACGATATTATCACTTGCTCACCGTATAACTTTATCAAGGCGCGCAGCAGTGCGCCAGGGCCAAAGTACGGCCTAGCGCATGCAGTGTGTCTATTTACACGAAACATTTAATTTTTTTATGAACCTGTGTAATGTTATAATATCCTCGTGCTGTTCGCAGGACGGCACCACGCCGCTGATCCTGTCAGCGGCCATGGGGCATACGGAGTGCGTGCGGGAGCTGCTGGCGCAGGGCGCCGACCCTGCCTGCTGTCGGACGGTATGTGTTATGCTGCATTTACACGCTTGGCAGGTCTCGAGGAAACGTCAGGAGGAAATAAAACTAACGGAATCTTCCAACGTTTCTTTCCAGATAGCGGATCTGAAAATATTTGATAAATTCCTTTTTCCTTCCATTCAATCAGTGTTTGCCTGTGTGAGAGGGTGTAGAACCTTGTTCTGATCCGAGATGGATCCTACTATGATAAATAAATAATTAATTAGAAAGAAATATTAGTAGGTAACTTTGACAAAAGAGCAATAATAATTTCTCTCTACAAAGAAGCCATACAGGGCGTCCTCAACTTTAAAATTCCCCTTTGTTGTTTCGAGAGCCCTGAATCATGTAGCGGGCTCGTCAAGCACGGCGTTCTGTAAAGCGCTCTCACGGATCTTTTCACCGTCGCGCAATCACGTTTTATATGAATGAGCTGCTTTGATCGCGCTTACTTTGCGAAACACTACTACTTGACTTACTTAAATTCTGAATGTAGACCGTTTAAATATTAATTCAGTCTTGTTGACATATTTTTATATGCTTTCATTTAGTCGTTTTTCTCGTTATTTTTTATGATATCGAACCATTTTTTCTAATAATAATAATTAATTATGATATCGAACCAAAACTGAAAATAAACAAGTATTTCTTAAGTCTCATAAACATCTGCATTGATAGCATTTCAAAGTTACAATTTCGGGCCAAAAAGTGCAAGGTTTTTACAACAAAAATAAATCGAGATAGAACTGCTGTTATCACTAGTAATTATTATTTATGCGTGGCTATGTTTCGCCAAAACCACGTTCCGTGTTGTTTGAACATATTGTTTTTGATAAAAAATAAATACTTCCTTGTAAAGATTAATTTCCAAGCTTTTATTTTTATAATTAGTAAAGTATAATACTCGTATACCATTTTCAATTTCAAGGGATTTTTATTTTGTTTGAAACTTTTGCACTATATTGCAAATTGATGGAACGCGTGCAGACTCAAGACAGAGGTTAAAAATGTCTCATTTTAACTCTGTCTTGAGTCTGAGCAGAATAAAGAGTGCGGTCTATAGATTTCAGCCTTAGTTTAGGGTTGTCGAAAGAGGCGACTGGTACATAAAATTAATCTGTGACTGGTACAAGTGGTGTTGTGTGTCAGACAGGGACGAGCGCGCTGTTCTTCGCGGCGCAGGGCGGCTTCCTCGACATTGCGTGCTTGCTGCTCGACTGCGGCGCCGCCATCGACGCGCCTAGCACGGTAACTAACACCTTTTCATACAGCTTTTCGTTGTAATGTGGTGCGTGGTGGTGTAACCCACTTTGTACCATATTGTTGCAGTCACAAAGTTCAAATTACAATGATAGATTTTCCGAAAAATAATATGTAGTCTTAAGTTTTAATGGTATGAATATGCTAGATTTTGTCCGCACTTCGACCCATCCCGTGGATTTAAAACCAGGGCAGACACGATGCTCTAGCAGCGACCAGCGTTTTTGTTCGGACGCGATGATCGAGCATCGAAAAGCGACTAAAAATGTTGATCGCCGCTGCTAAGAGCAGTCTGCCTAGGCCGTTAGATTTTTAAAAATCCTGCGGAGAGTCTGTGATTTTCCGGGATCACTCCGTTTTTGCAGGATAGTTGAGGACTTGGAGAGTGACGTAAGCTACCTTTTATGCCGGAAAAACGGAGGGTTCCCGCACCAAACTTCACGCAGAAGCTAGTTTATAATATTAGTAGGAATAGTAAGGATGTATTCGTGTATAAATTTCAGGACGGCGGCACTCCGCTGTTCGTGGCGTGCCAGTGCGGCCACCTGCCGCTCGTCGACGAGCTCATCCGCCGCGGCGCTAATGTCAACTCCTGCATGAAGGTGGGTAACTTTGGAATCTTTACTGTTTCGTACTTTGTTTAAATTGTCTCGTGCATAGTTTTTATTGTAACAGAACCAGAATATTTATATCTGTAGCTGATTAACTACATCTAAAGTACAAGTCTGAAACAAAATTACGTACGTACATTATGTTATGTCCGTTACTATTGTTTCTCACACTTTCGAGTTGTTGATTATTTTTTTAATTATTTCAAAACAAAAACATTTTTATTTTTTGATTTTAACTCTATGTTTCGATAGTACTACTGAGGGCTAATCGTTTCGCTTCGGGACTACAACCATTAAAAATACACGGTGTATATGATCGTCTCGTCTCAAGGGCGGACGTCAGATCTCTCTGTGTCAGTTAATCAGTTGAGTAATGAAATGTTAACAAATATGAGTAAAAATGACCGATCAGGTATCCGCCTGGCGACAGAGGGCGTGCGTGGTTCTCTCAACAGTTTGTTCTCTCTAACTTGCAGGACAAAGCCACCCCACTGTTCATCGCAGCGCAGAACGGGCACGAGGAGGTGTGCCTCGCGCTGCTGGCGGCCGGCGCGAGCGTGGACGCGGCGCGCGCCGACCGCGCCTCGCCGCTGTGGATCGCGGCGCAGTGCGGCCACCAGCGCGTGGCGCGCGCCTTGCTGGCCGCGGGCGCGCACGTCGACAAGCTGCGGCAGGTACGGTGTACACTGACAAGTATAATAATCGCATCACAAGTAGGGTTATCAATCCCCATTCTGATGTCGGGACCAATGTATACACGGTGGAACTTTGGTGGTTGTATTCCCGAAGCGAAATGATTTGATCATGGTATTACAATCGATTTTTAAATTTAAAATATGATTGGATTAAAAAATGGCAATTTTACAATCGAGAAAAACAAAACTCGAAAAAGCAACGAACCAATAGTAATAGATATTTCGCACTACCGCGCGGTCGCGTAGCGCGGCTGCGTGGTCGCTGATCCGCGAGCGTGCTTTAACTATGATCAGCTGATTAACTACATCTAAAGTACAAGTCTGAAACACAATTGCGTACGTACGTTATGTTATGTCCATTACTATTGTTTCTCACACTTTCGAGTTGTTGGTTATTTTTTTAATTATTTCAAAACAAAAAAAATTTAATTTTTGATTTCAACTCTATGTTTCGATAGTACTACTGAAGGCTAATTGTTTCGCTTCGGGAATACAACCATTAAAAATATACGGTGTAGGTATACGAACTCATGACATCCGAAGTGGATTTTAAGAAAGAATAAGAAATTGAAATTTCAATCTTTGAAATTTTATGATCACTTATTGATTCCAAAATTCAGATTGCTTTGGATACCGAAATCCATTGAAATAGTTGTAATGTCTGTCTGTGCGGTCCCGCAGGACGGCGCCACGCCGCTGTTCAAGGCGGCGCACAAGGGCCACGCGGCGGTGGTCGCCGAGCTGCTCAAGTATAAACCCAACCTCGGCGTATTACCGGTCAGTATAAACCCAACCTCGGCGTATTGCCGGTCAGTATAAATCCAACCTCGGCGTATTGCCGGTCAGTATAAACCCAACCTCGGCGTATTGCCGGTCAGTATAAACCCAACCTCGGCGTATTGCCGGTCAATATAAACCCAACCTCGGCGTATTGCCGGTCAGTATAAACCCAACCTCGGCGTATTGCCGGTCAGTATAAACCCAACCTCGGCGTATTGCCGGTCAGTATAAACCCAACCTCGGCGTATTGCCGGTCAGTATAAACCCAACCTCGGCGTATTGCCGGTCAGTATAAACCCAACCTCGGCGTATTGCCGGTCAGTATGAACCCAACCTCGGCGTATTGCCGGTCAGTATAAACCCAACCTCGGCGTATTACCGGTCAGTATAAACCCAACCTCGGCGTATTACCGGTCAGTATAAACCCAACCTCGGCGTATTACCGGTCAGTATTTATTTATTTATTTATTTATTTATTTACAGACAAAAAAAAAGTGACACAATTTACACCATAATTCATAGACCAAAGCATTAGACCAAAGACTAAAACTTGTGGCTGGTGATTGTAATTGGCAGCCCAATTAGGCCGTAGCCTGTGCTAGGGCTGTCCAAAAATACATCCTCCGCCCAATTGTATTTAATGTTAATTAAGTTGAAAAAAATTTTTTTTTTTTTTTGATATATCTAACTAATTTAATTATATTTAATTATTATTAGCTTGCCTTGATTATAATAATATGAATAAATGCAAAAAAAAATATATATATATATATATATATTAGAAATAAGTAAAGTTAGTGCTGTTTGTGCAACAGTGTTAGATACTGTATTAAGTTTAATTATGGTTACTTGTATATAGTAGATATGGTAAAGTGTCCGTGACACTAATAGCGTAAGCATCAACAAATCTTGTCATAAAGGCATTTAAAGTTTTCAAAAGAGCATACTAGTAGATATTTCTTTATATCCATCTTTAATTTTTTCTTTAGAGGAGGGTGCTGGGCACACAGAATAATATTAGATATCTCCGGTGGGAGGTTGTTGAACATTTTTGGCGCCGCAGATGAGCAATGCTTTTTAGCGAATCCAGACGTTCCCAGTGGAACCAAACATCTTTGTTTTCTTTGCCTGAGGTGACTGTGAACTTGCTCAAGTGGAAAGTCATCAATATGTTTTGCCATATACATTGCTAATTGCCATACATACAATTTTCTCGGAGTTAGTACTTTACTCAGTTTAAATAACTCTTCCGTAGGAAATCTTCGATTCTTTTTTAAGATAATTTTGAGGTTAAGTTTTTGAGCCTTATTAAGTTTATCTAATATAGTTGAGCCACATGAACCCCATGCAATAATGCCATACAAGATTAATGATTGAGTTAAAGAACTGTACACTCTTAAAACCCAACCTCGGCGTATTGCCGGTCAGTATAAACCCAACCTCGGCGTATTACCGGTCAGTATAAACCCAACCTCGGCGTATTACCGGTCAGTATAAACCCAACCTCGGTGTATTACCGGTTAGTATACCCACTTACATTGACACTACTGGCTCCGTTTTTGACTATTTGATCTGATTGAGACTTGATTAGCTGTTTGTGCTCACCTCGTGCCTCTTTCCGGTCGTGTCGTGTCGAATTTTACTGTCGTCCAGATCGGTCTATGAAAGTGAGGGAATAGATCTTGCATTTTTACTTAAATAATATTAATTCATTCGGGAACAGATTATTACACGCACGTTTTTTGTCCGTTGTTTTGGGGGCGTAGAAAATAAGTTTACGCTCCCTCCCCCACTTGAATCAACAGCTCGGTTTTGGGCGCTTCATTTGTTTACAAACATATTAATTTTATTTTCATACATATTTTATTTACCTTATTATTTTTAAAAATGTTTACAAATATACATTACACAAATATATGTAAATATAAAAACATCATTAAAAATAATAAAATTAATGGGTCCCACTTGCTGCGGGTTAGGGACCCAAGCAGCCAGTGGTCAGGGCTCCAGAGTGAGGAACCTGCACTTAATTACATTCAAGGCTATGACAGACGAACGAGTCAACTCACCGAGGTAGTCTCGATCGATAAGTAAGCAAGTAGGTGTTTGTGCGTACGCAGAACGGTCAGTCGGCGCTGCACGGCGCGGCCATGTTCGGGCAGCTGGCGTGCGTGCGGCTGCTGGCGCGGCGCCGCGTGGCCGTGGGCGGGGACGCGGTGCCGGCCAGCGGCCTGCGCAACGCGGCCGGCCTCACGCCGCTGCAGGCCGCGGCGCAGGCCGGCAAGCGCGACGTGGTCGCCTACCTCAAGCAGCTCGAGCACTCGTGATACGCCGCGCACACCGCGCACACCGGGTAACCGCACTCCAACTTGTATATAACGACTCAATCGATATCTACATGCGCTGGGCGCACCCGCTCTGTATTGCAACAATTTGACTGATATTTTTTACCGTTACACAATTTAAGCTTAAGGTCCGTTCAAGTATTACGTAAGCACTATGGGGGGGTGGGGGGTCTTTGTTTTGCTTATTTTGGATGACATGGGAGGTAGGGGAGTCTAGATGATTACGTCATCGGTAGTTATTTACTTTTTTACACGAATGGCAACCCTCGCATTGTCTATGCTTGAAAACGAAACGCATTTTCGGGGATTCCCGCAAATAATGATATAAATAAATTATAATATAACAAAAAATACATTTATAATTGAAAAATGTTTACGTAAGCATGGGGGGGAGGGGGGTAAGAGCTTTGCTTACTTTTGCTGACAAGGGGGATGGGGGGGGTAAATAATTGTAATAAATCTGCTTACGTAATACTTGAACGGCCCCTTATATTAAAACGTCTTTATTTTTAAAACACATTTCTATTTAAATTAATAGCTCGAAGCTCATGCTTGTTATGTAAGTCGTATCTATATGTATAAGTGTGAGCGAAAGCGATGCTCGCGCCTGCCTGCTCCCAGCTAGGCTCCGACACGCACACCTACGCAGTGTTCGTGTACGCAACGACATAATTACAAGTAAAACTAGCGCGCGCTCGTCAATTACAAGAACTATATATTTATATAATAAAACAAGTGCTCGCTTCGCTTAAGCGTTTCATTTTGTTATATTACTTCAAACGAAAAACCTATAAAATTCAGTTTTTCCAAAGTTCAATTTTAATTGTCTAAAAATTTTATTATATTGTTCACTGCAGGAGATAGCAGTAACAACCAACCAAATTACATATTGTACACCACTATATCAAGATAAGCACATTTTAGCTATCGCCTTATATGTATACCTCACAATATAACAATATTTTTATTACAGGTATAATACATAACGTAAGAAGTAACATTAACTTATGTAAATAAAACAATATTTTTTCAACATTAAAATGTATTTAATAATATAGTACATTATGACACGTGTAACCTAAGTATGCACGGAGTTTAGCGCTCGCTTCGCTCGGCTTACTTACTCTGTGTATTAAACGAGCTTACTTAAGTCACCAGTAATGTGTATTAACAGTAATACAGCAATAAACCCGCTCTTGAGTAACCCTTTTTGTCTTAACTTACGGATAAGCGTCACTTTTGTGCGGGTTTAAGTTAAGCAGTTTACTCAAGTGTAAAATCTGCTGTCAAATAAATTAGGTTGCTACTTTTTCTTGTCTAGCATATTATTTTATTTTGGATTATTTGACAGACAATGCTAAAAAAAAATTTCATTTTTGTACTCATGAAAACAAATATTAAAATATACAAGATTATCATGATTTATATAAACTATATGAATTCACTTTTATATTACAAAAAGAAATCATAACATGACTAATAGGACTTTTTCTAACAAATCATGCCCTCATTTATTGTCAGTCATCTCTGCATATAAAACCTATAAAATTGGACTATCATATAAATAAATGAATGTTTTATTTTAAGGCCATTATTTAATATCGGTGCTTTTTATTTTAAGCTGTTTTATTATCTAAGTAAATCTCACAAGTACAGATAAGTATTACTAGTCAATTAGACGATCGTCATCACTCAGTATGTTAAGTTATATCGCAGTTTGTCTTGAATCTCGAAATTAAAAAAGTATATTTTCGTAAACAAACTACATGTAAACATATACAATAATGCACATATGCAATAACGTTTCAACCCACAAAACTTTGTCAAATTAAATACATACATAACATAAAGAAATAAAGTTAACTTTTCAATTGACAAGTTGAGTGTGTTGACACTTTATTGCATATGTGCGTCCAAAATATTCACTTTTTTATGAAATAACTTAAGTATATATACTATTTTTTGCAAGTCATACTTACATTATTGCCATTATGTAACTTATAATTAAACAGTAATTTTAATTTTTACGTTTTTATTTATTTATTATAACATAGTTTGATAAAAATACCACCTAAATAGAAATACACACTGTTTATAAATTATTTACATATCAATTGTTTGAGCCATTTGTATGATATTTTTTTAGTAAGAATCAAAATATTTATTTCATTACAATATTTGAATCTATTATAGACAGGTAAAGCCAAACAAACATCAGTCTTTGTTCTGAATTTTTTGTTTAACAATTTTTTTACGTCGTGCAATTGTTTTTGCATCATCCTGTATATACATTAGTGCTAATAAGATCTGTTATAAACCATAATCTCAAACTAACTCTACTATTACTTATATAATATAATATAACTAAAACATAACAATATTTTTGAACATTGTTTCAGAACTTAGTACATACTGTAAACATAATGTATAGTAAACATATAAATCACAATATTATATACAATTGTGGTATATAGTATGTAAGTGTATATTAGTGAAGCGAGGTATTTAGCTCTTAAGAACTTCCTACATTGTTGAATTTTTATTTATGTTACTTGAATATAGTTGTTTTAAACACTTGCTTTAATTTATTTACCCAATTATTTCCATTATTATTTTGTTTAAAATAAAGTATGTAATTGGTTAGAGCTTGATACCAAATTTTTGCAAACTTAATATTTTATGAAGATTGAAAATAATCTATACATTTATTTGAATTGGTAGAATCTTGAGTGTAGTGAGGGATTCAAAGGCACAAGAAACGAAAACTTTGTTATCATGATACATACAACTTTTCACCTCGCTAGTTCAAACAGGGCACCTTTGCTGTCTAAAACCAGTGAGCAAAAGTCGTTTTTGCTCACTGGTTTTAGACAGCAAATAGCGCGCTTTTTGAGCTAGTGAGGTGAAATAGTTATTTGTTCATTTTTGTTGCGAGTGCCTAGTTTGAACAAAACAAAAACTTTGCTGTCGTGTGATACATACAACTTTTCACCTCACTAGTAGTAGTAACTAGTAGTAGTTTTTAAGATTATAATGTACCGAATAAATAAATAGTTCAAAAAGGACGCCTTTGCTGTCTAAAATCCGTGAGCAAAAGTCGTTTTTGCTCACTCGGTGAGAAAAAGAAATTTTCTCGAAACACACTTTTTCTCACTGAGTGAATAAAAACGGCTTTTGCTTACGGGTTTCAGATAGCAAAGGCGCCCTTTTTGAGCTAGTGCGGTGAAAAATTAATTTCGTGCTGTGGGATTGTAAAAACTTGATTTCCAGTCAGATTGGCCTTGCCAATAGCCAATATAACAAGTGGGTACCGGCGTCTACGTGTCGGCGAGGAAGTGCTCGGCCGTGGCCGCGACGTGCTGCGCCGCGGGTCTGCGGCTCGCGTCGCGCTCGGTGCAGCAGCAGAACAGCGTCAGCGGCCCGGCGTACTCCTTCTCGTCTATGTTGGCGGGCACGTCGGGGCGAGTGCCTGCAAGTTTACATTACGTTTTAATTAGTCGAACTTGCTAAACACTAGACCAAAGAGACAGATATCTAGTGTAACCTACCATATCTCTCGTAGAACATCTCCATAAGGCTCTCGTCCGACGGGGAGTCCATGCTCATGTCCTGCAGCGAGTCGTCCTCGTCCTGCGAGTGGGGCGGCATGAGGGCCAGCATCTCCCACAGCGTGAGGCCCAGCGCCCAGACGTCGGCCGCGCTGCTGAGCGTGTCGCCGCTGATCACCTCCGGGGCGCTCCACGCCTCGGTCCCTGAGATAATACGACATACATATTATATAGAAGCAGACCTTATTTTGCAGAATTATACTAACATTTTAGCCTTTGATTTGGTGGAAACTTAGGCTGTATCGAGATTGCTGCAAAGATGCAGACTATCGGTATATTCAAGTGTTGAAGTGCTAGTACCAAAACATCAGTCAGTAAGTATACAGGACCAGAGGCCGATCGAATTGAGGTGTGTTGTGCGACAAGGAGACCCCTTGCCCATGAAGCTGTTTACCGCTGTTAATGTTTAATTTCAAAGATATCTTAAGCTTCTGGATTGGAACAGACTCAGCATCAACGGCATGACAATGACAATGTCATTATGGCAGCGACTAAAAGCACATTAAATATATATATTTTCACCTCACTAGCTCAAAAAGGGCGCCTTTGATGTCTAAAACTAGTTTGGTGGATTATAGCAAAACAATTTTCTTTTTCTTTAAGTATGATACGGTATAAGTGGTAGGTTGCTGGAACAATGAAGTTCATATAAAATGTATAAAAAATAAATTAATATTTACCAAAATAAACAGCTTGTCCAGCTTTCTCCTTGTCAACAACTCCGTTCTGGTCAAGTGGCAGGGTGACCCCAAAGTCGCATAGCTTGCAGACCACAAAGTCACCATTCACGAGAATGTTGTACGACTTCATGTCTCCGTGCAAGATCTGCATCTTGGTGAGCAAGTAGTCGAGGGCCTTGCCTATGTCTAAAGCCACCTGAAAAAATAATAAGAGATTTTAAGATCTTTATTAGCTTCAACAGGTTCAGAAAAAAACTAAAAGATTACTTGTTGGTTAATTGAATTCCCCCTTTTGCATTGTGATGTGTGCAAAGCTTGTGTTAGGAGTGGGTGTCATTTCCTAACCACTTCTTACACAACCTATACTCTATTTGGAGAGGACAGGGGAATATTACCTAATCCAGCAGTCTACTAATAACAATTCTAGTTTGACAAAACTCAACTCTCCTGCAACATTATCTACAAATCCTTTAAGTAGTTAATTTACCTTCTAGAATCTAGATAATAAGAGCTTACTTTTAATATCTTCTTTGGTGCAAAGGGCTCGCAGTCCTCATCTAACTTCTTCTCAATCATATCACCCAGGGATAGGTCGCAGGCTTCCATGCCCAAGTACAGGATCCTCCCCTGGCTGAAAGCCCTGAAACCCACAATGTTGGGGTGGCACATGCGTCGTAGTAGCTCCGCCTCAGCTTGCAGCCGATCTGTGTACACTTTGTTAGGCTTCACACGCTTATTGAGCATTTTCAACGCCCACGGGGACCGAACCTGACCAGCCTTGGGAGATCTCATGAGTTGCATTACTGATACACCTGAGGGGCACAGAAAATTAATTATAATCAACATACTTGATTGATTTAAAACAAAACCTATAGAATTAGAGTGAAATCACATGTAGCATCAATCTACTTATTGTAAATTGATGCTATTAGATTCTAAAGTACAAGTACAAGTTTAATTGAACAAAAAGCTTTACTATATAACTCTATAAATGCAAAAGTGTGTAAGTATGTCAGTTTTGAGACTCAGAATTAAAGGTACAGAGATAGTTTGCACCTGGAGGTGGGCATTGGCTACTTACGTCCCAAAAATCCAGTGTTACGGACAAGAGTCTTGTCTGCTTAAGTGGTTAATTTTATAAATCGTACCATGATCGTACCTGTGCCATAGCCAAGTCTGTTGAGAAAAGGTGACGGCGGAATGGTGATTGTTTCATTGATGTCGATAGCTTTTGTCCTGATTCTAGTTGGCGTTTGGAACTCGGACATCGTAGATGAGTTTGAATCACAAAACAATTCACAACTTCACAATACTTAATTAAAATTAAATTCTACAACAAATCGTTTGAGATCCGGGAACTCGGTAATTTTCAAAATTCGAATCATTCGAATTTGAATGTTTGACAGAAGGTAACGGAATTAATGTTGACTTGTGTAGTCTGTGCAATACAAATATCATGTCTGTGATTGCGGAGGACACCTTCATAGACCTTCATCAGCTTTCATAAAAAATAAAAAAATCTTTCTTTTTCAGCTATCTATTCATATAGGGTGACCAACCCAATAGCTAGCACTGCACCAGTTTATTCGCACTTTGGCAAAAAAGATTAAAATATAAGTTTCTGATTGTGGTTTTTAAATTTTCAGATTAAAAATATTTAGGGGAATTCATATTTTTCACAATCGAAACCTTTCTAATCTGAAAAGTTTTAAAATGACGTCAGTATCGTAGTTGAAAGATATCGTTCTGGAGTTCCCGAAGTTTTTCGGCCATTTTGACTCATCGACGTTAAGGGTCAGTACTTACTTAATAATGATTTAACTGTGGTTTTATTTGAGTTTTAATAATATAATTGTTTTCAATTGATTTTCTAAGTATTATTAGTTACTAATTCAAAAAGTAAATGAAACTTTCCCGTTATTTCATTGCAAAACAAGGAGTGTCAGTATCTGGTTACAAAATTTGGAGATTTTCCTGTTTATTAACACTCCGAAGCGATTCGATTCCCTAGCGGACTGGGAGTCTGTAGACGATCTTAACAAGTGTGTGTAAACTGTCCATACTCTGGAGTCTAAATTTTTTAAGACCCATCACACGAAAAGGACCAAGTTCTCTGAACTTACTCTCAAACTGATGGAAGACAGACAAGAGATGAGACTTCAGTCGTCAGCAGACGCGGACGCCTACTGGTAGATTAATAGGCAGATCTCTAAGAAAAGAACTCGCGACCTGCGGGCCTTGAATACCGAGTGTATTAAAGATACCATCTAGTGGAACAGAAGTTCCATTCCAAAGTGTCTGTGAGAGATCTATCTATCGGACAGAGCCAGCTGACGCGGCTGAAATCTGACGAAGGCTGTCACGTTTCTTTTCCACCTGAGGTATGGAGAGAGGTTGAGAAGTTCTATGGGCAGTTATTTATCACGAAACAAAAATAATTCAACGGACGATGGAGAGAGCTATGCTCGGAGTATCCCTGCGAGATCATATCAGAAATGAGAATATCCGTAGGAGAACCAAAGTCACGGACATAGCTCTGCGAGTCGCGAAACTGAAGTGGAAATGGGCGGGCATATAGTTCGAAGAGCTTATGGTCGATGGGATCCCATGGTGTTGGAGTAGCGACCCTGTACCGGTAAGCTAGGTGGACCGACGACATCAAACGAGTCGCAGGAAGCCGCTGGATTCAGGTGGCGTAAGATCGAGGCCTGTGGAAGTCCATGCAAGAGACCTTTGTCCGGCAGTGGACGTCTATCGTTTGATAAAGACGTGTGTTTGTTTTAAATCTAATAAATATAATAAAATTAAGCTACCTACAGTTACTTTAATAATTTCCTTATATTATTTCGTAATAAAATCTATATTTTTAAAGACTTAGGTAGGTAGCTTAACCTTTTATTTCCCTTAAACCCCATTAAAATCTGAGTGTTGATAATTGGATAATTTTGTGCCCATAAATGGTAACAAATATGCGAATAAATGGGGACTGGGTCATTTTTCAATCTTATTTAAAAATCTAGTTGATTTAAACAAAAATATTTCAATATCTTCTTTAAGTATATATTTTATTAAACAAGTAACCTTATGAACAGAGTGATTTATAGGATTTTGTTAAATTTATATTTAAAAAACATATTTGAAATTAGATAAACTCTTAAAGTGCCCATAATTGGATCTGCCACCCTACTATATCTACCTAATGAATATAATATTTTATGTGAAAATTTTTAACAATTAGGTACATACCTGGGTACTTTATAATTCCATGGAAGTATATTTTACAGCGCCATCTAGGAATCTACCCTTTAAAACTGGTCCCTATTTTTCTCAAATTATACTGCAGATGTCACTAGTGACCGAAAAACCGATATCAAAGTTTCAAACTAAAGACCCCTGACAAGTGATTGCGAAACGCGAACCGAACATACAATGTAAACTATTTATTACTAGGTTGTAATTTTAGTTATTATCAAAATATAACATTAAATAAATTATGGCCGCGAATGATAGACAGTCATACTCCGGTTATTGTCCATTAATAAATAGGTATAAAAATCGACGCGTATGTATAAGACTCCAAAACAACTGGACCGATTTTGATGAAATTTTCAGGCAATCTTCAGATTTTAATGTTTGTACTTGATAGGATCAACAGTTTTTTTTTGGCTGTAAAGATAGGTAGGTAACTATTTTATCAAAAAAATCAAAATCGACGTACGTTTCGCTCCGACACCGGAGCTCATCATCAGGATGTTGACTCCACATTCCACAATGCACAATTGCAAAGACGAAGGAGTTTGTGTGGCGCTATGTGTTGTTGTTATGTCGTTCCTGTGTTTCTTTTATTCTGGAGAAACGATGTTGTAAGTAGGTAGGTACGACGCGGCGGATTATAGAAAAATATTATTTTTTCTTTTAGAATTATTAGGTAGCTGTTATAAAGTTCAGAAACCGGCGATAAGCCCCATATTTACCAAGTCTGATATTCGATAGGCTCTATTGAACTCGTATTGCTGTAATAATGTATGCAAAATGCTAATCATTTTCATAACGGTGGGTGCGGAGTTCGAATCCCAGGCATACGCACCTCTTACTTCTCGAAGTTATCACTTATTTACTTTAACGCCGAAGGTTATCGTGAGGAAACCAGAATGCCTTAGAGTTCGCCATAGGTAGTTACTGTTCTCAAAGCAAAGTCTGGAGCGAGCTCTGACTCAAGATAGAGGTTAAAACGAGATACAAATGTGATGACATAAATCTGTCTCGTTTTAAGTCTGTCTTGACTCTGAGCTGGACCCCCACCAGGTGGACAGACGACATCAAACGAGTGGCAGGGAGCCGCTGGATTCAGGCGGCGCAAGACCGAGGCCTGTGGAGGTCCATGCAAGAGACGTATGTCCAGCAGTGGAGGACGTCCATTGATAAAGAACAAGAAGAGTCTGAGGAGAGTGAGATCTATAGATTTTAGCCTGACAAGCTGCATTTGGTCAGCGCGGTGGATGGCCCGATCTCAACCTGAGACCGACGATAGTAGTGGACCGGCGATGGGTTGGTATGAAGAAGAATAATTATTATTATCCTATTATTTAATATTATAAATGTGAAAGTGTGGATGTTTGGATATTTGTCACTCAATCACGTCGCAACGACTGAACCGATTCTGCTTAAATTTGGCACAGAAGTAGGTCATAATCTGGACATATAGGCTATTTTTTATCGTGGAAAATGAGAGAGTTCCCGCGGGAATTAAAAAACCTCAGTCCACGCGAACGAAGTCGCGGGCATCAACTAGTTTTAATATAAATAAAAAGCTTCTTATTCGTGTAGAGTAAATAAATAATATTAGAATTCATATTTTGGTCAATAACTCATAATCATAACTGCAACATATAATTGTGTGAATCCGTTGGATCCGTTGATATGTTTCGGATGGAAACTGAAAACTGAAATGATCGAAGGCCGTTGAGTAGATACTAAGCAGAAGTATCGTGTCCGTAAATGGGTTTTAGTAGCGAGTTGTTGTTCGATGGAAGGAAGTGTCCGACACTTGCAGTGGCGTAGCTAGGCGTGGGCGCAGGGGCCCCTCTCGCCCAAGGCCTCGCACTCAAAAGGGCCCCGCGCGAGGCCCCCTTATGTGTGGCTTTTAACGCTGAACGACGTGAACTCTAAATAGTACGATTGGTATCATAAAAGACCCCACTAAGTTTAAATAAGCTTTATCGAAATTTTATCACACAAGAATAGTCAGCATTTTGACGACCTCCCTGGCGCAGTGGTGAACACTGTAGTTTTTTAACTGGGAGGTCTCGGGTTCGATTCCCAGCAGGGGCAATTTGGTAATTTATAATTTCTGAATTGTCTCTGGTCTGATCTGGTGGGAGGCTTTGGCCGTGGCTAGTTACCACCCTACGGTCAAAAACATGCCGCCAAGCGATTTAGCGCTCCAGCACGATGGCGTGTAGAAACTAATTAGGGGTCGAATATACACTGCCATACCCCTTCCAAGTTAGCCTGCTACTTAGACTGCATCGTCACTTACCATCAGGTGAGATTGCAGTCAAGGCCTATAAATAAAAATAAAAAAAATGCATGTATTTGGGTTTGCTTTATGGTAGGATCTCTGCATTGATTTTAGGAATTCAAATCGACGGTCCCTACGTACATAAAGACATGTCAAAAACCGAGGTTTACAGGAGAGAGTTATTTATGTTCAAACCGCTCTAGAAATAATTCTATGTATGATACAATTATAATTATTATTTTTCTATAATGTTTTATTAGCTGTAGGAACTTTATAATGGTATTTCTACATATTTTCTTTTTTTATATTTTCTTGGAAAAACTGATAGATGACTGTTTCTACGCTGATATTAAAATAAAAGCATGTCAGACATGTCTATGATACCTTTTTATACGCAGGAAAGAAGAAAACAGTTAATAAAATGTAATTTAAATAAAATGATTTATTAAAACGTAGAATTATGTTATAGTTTTCAAACGGATATGTTAAACATCCTAAGATCGCCACCCATGGATATAAAAAATACATCAATGAAGACATATCGCTTTATACGCGGTTTCATTCATTCGGGGTAGGACTATATTTCTTGTAATGTAAATAAAGACATGTCCTTAAATAAAATAATCAGGATTGTGTTTTATTAATTAAACAAGGTTTATAATTGAAAATAATTTATTGTAAATAAAAATAAATTTAATTAAATTTCAAAATTCTGCTGACCGTCTCATTGAAATTAGTCCACATTATGCACTTTGCATCTTAAAATTCTGTCTTTTCGTCCCAAAATTTACGTATGTGCTCCGTTGCTGCTCCTTTTGGAATCACCCAGATCTTTTGACACAAGTAGATGACTTAATCAAAATTAGCTTAGAATCGATTCTTAATATGCAGCTGAACGAGCAATCTTGGTCCCAAGCATCCCTACCCATCCGTTATGGTGGTTTAGGGATTCGCAAAATTTCCAGTGTCGCTTTACCAGCCTTCCTATCTTCTGTCCATAGTTCAGCAAATCTCATGAGTAAAATTTTAAGGGCATCCCCTTCAAACTTTGAGATTGCTGGCTTGGAAGAAGCTAGAAACGCTTTCTTAATTGCATGCCCAGGTCAAAATTTTCCAGTTTCTCCAAATTCACAAAGGAGCCGGGACGACATAAACTGTAAATTGACGTATAATAATCTTTTGAGCCGTAGTACAGGTTCGGCGCGTGCTAGGCTTTTGGCCGTGGGTGCACATGAGGCCGGCTACTGGCTTCACGCGTACCCTTGGTCCAATACAGGAACATTTCTTGTGCCTGACACGCTCCGAATCGCAACCTGTCTACGCCTTGGGGTTCCGGTCTGCGCTCCGCATAAATGTCCCTGTGGCAGTGATGTCGACAAGCTAGGACATCACGGATTGTCATGCCAAAAAAGTGCAGGCCGCTTCTCGAGACATGCCGCACTTAACGATATCATACGCCGGTCCCTTGCCACCGTCAACGTGCCAAGTCTACTTGAGCCGACTGGCATTGCAAGAGACGATGGCAAGAGACCGGACGGTATGAGTTTGATTCCATGGAAGATGGGTCGGGTGCTGGTATGGGATGCAACCTGTTCAGACACGCTGGCCCCTTCCCATCTACATGGAACCAACAACAGAGTTGGTGCGGCTTGTGAAGCGGCTGAAAAAACGAAAGCATGCAAATACAGGGGTCTAGGCACCGAATATGATTTTGTCCCATTCGGTGTCGAGACCCTTGGTCCGTGGGGTCCTAGCGCCATAAGACTTTTTAAAGAAATATCAAAAAGGTTAGTCGACGTCACAGGTGACCGAAGAGCTGGCAGCTACCTCGGACAACGAATTAGTCTCGCTATCCAAAGGGGGAACGCTGCCAGTATCTTCGGAACGTTGCCTAAAGGGACTCCTTTGAATAATTTATTTTAATTTATTATATTATATATTTTTTAAGGTTTTTAGTTTTACGTTAATATTTTGTCTAAAATAATTACTTCTAAAATTAAAACTAACTAATTTAATATATTAAATTAGTTAGTTTTAATTTTAGAAGTAATTTAATATTAATTTAATTTATAGATATAATTTTAAATATATTTTACCATTAATAAACAAAAAAATAAAGAAAAATTAAATGAACTTACAAAGTAAAAAAAAAATATTGTTAATTAACAATTTTTGTAGCATCTAAGCAATATCGTACTTGTAGTCTCATCAAAACATTAATATGTCACCACGCGGACAAGTACAAGCATCGACCCGTCTTATTGGGGAACTCCCCCCGTGAATGACGTTATGTCAGACAAGGCCGCGTCCGCACCGAGTGGCGCGCATTTTAAAACACCGTACAAAACGATACGTATAGATATCCGCATCTACGATACTTATTCGTTGTAAATATAATACTTGTTCTCATATACGATTTGTAAATGACGTTAAATACGTAATATTAAAAAAAGAAAAATATACAGGTATGTGCATATGGAAAATCTAAAGTCAATTGTGCAATAAAAAAAAAAATGCCATTTTCGACATGTCTTTATGTACGTAGGGACCGTCGAAATTCATTTTATGTAGGCCAACTTGTGGCTCTTATGACAAGTCGACAACCTACCACCGGTTCGGAATGCTAATTCTGATCTGAAAAGAGCCGGCAAGCAACTCAGTAGTACTAGGTACTGAAATGTCACTGAATAAAAAAAAATACACGTATTTGAATTTAACCAATCAATGCAGAGATCTTACCATAAATCAATTCATGGTAAGATCTCTGCATTGATTTTGGAATAGGCACTGAAAAAAAGGGCCTCGCTGATGCGACTTCGCCCACATGTAGATTAGCCCACGTTACGGCACTGGACACTCGCGTTAATCGCTGGAGCATCGGCGATTCGCGATTATCGGCAGGTGGATCGCATCGCGGACGCGGCGGGTGCAGGCGCAGTGATCGATCGGCAGCGGCGGTGCGAGCGCGTGCACGCTGTCATGCGGAACCTGTGACGCAACGCGAAATGAAGATGTCACTGTGCAACACTTTCAGGTAGGGGCGGCAATCAGGGCGTGACGCGTTGCCGATCAGAACACGTCTGTTCACTATCGATACGAATTCAATGTTACGGATTAATGCTTCGGAGTCTATTAATTCTACCTTATGGATTATGGTTTTTAAACGTAACGGATATTTTTTATCGAATAATCTATTTTTTTTTAATCAAAAGCTCAAATGCATTAATTGGGTATTTGACAAATTTTTTTTATATACCTAAAATAACGATTTTAATATTTCTGTAACTTAAAGACATTTTTATTATTATCTTAACTACTCTCGAAAATAAAGAGCTTTTAAGTTTTCTGTTAGAAAAAGAGAGAGCTATTGCAACATGACGTCACGATTCAATTAACAATCTCCATACAAAATATCGTTTTAGAAAGAGACGGACAAACCAGTCGCAGTAAACCAGCTTATAACTAATTGACCAATTTATTTTCTGTTTTTACAAATGTTATACTTTATGTGTTACATTTTCGATTATAATCAATTAATATTTTGACAACAGTTAAATACACAATTTCCAATAGAGTAGGTAAATAAGACATTCTGACAGCTTATATATTGAAAATCTGTCAAAAGAAAAGAATTTATTTATCGGTTAAAGTTTAAAAGCGTTTTTAGAGAGCTTCTGTAATATTAACCTATTAATTTTGTTCTATTAATTAGATTTTTGTAATTAAATGTTTTTGTGAAAGTCAAACCCCTTTCGAAGGTAGAGATTATTTCGGTACCTAACAACCAAAATACCTGATCGAAAAGATTATTTTCGTAGGTAACTAGTTAATGTATTTTCCGCTTGAATTATGGAAGTGCTAGATTAGAACACGATTAAGTAAGACTATTAAGTACCGAACAACATGAAATTACCATCCTTAATTTAATTTAGTAAAATTTTTTCGAGCACAATCGTTCCAGAACGAATAAGGGCCGGAACGCGCGGGCGGTCTTACAGCCGCTGCGGTTCCTCGTACCGCCGCGCTAATGCTAAGAGCACGTATGGAATTTCTGATACGTGATCATAGCATTTATCTTCCTTTCCGCAATCTTAAGTTCATTTCACAACTTGTTATTTTTGCATAAGCAAAATTCTCACGTCGTATTAAGTTAACAGCATCTATCCCCTCTATCATGTAATTTTATGAGTACGTATGAGTAAGTCTAATTTAAAAATGTAAATATTTGCCATTTATGCCACTTGCCACTCCATTGTCACATTGACAGTACGCAACAAGTCTGTGTTTCTCTATTCTCCTAAAACGTCTCTCTGCAAGAACACGTCAGTTGTAGGTACATACCTACCGTATCTAGCCGCGGTATAACACAATACCTGCAGACTTACAATTTCAAGTAGGGTAACTAAACCGGAGAGTATACTCAATACTCATAGCCATAGGCATTGTGACTTATCTATGGTCGTCCGCACTTCATAGAATCGAAATTCTCTTCCGATTACGCACACAATATAATTGGGAAAGTACACAATTTAGTTGTTTGATAGTCGGCCAACTTTTAATACATGCAGACACAATCTGCGGTCACTCTAAATCGAGGCGTCTTTTTGACCGCGTGCGTTTTTAATCAGAGGCCTGTTTCAGATCGGGCGGTTAAAGTTATCGTCTAAAAGACCCTTTTGATTTCACAAGTCTTTAGACTGAAAATAGGCCGTACTCTTACGCAGCTCAGATTCAAGACAGAGTTAAAACGAGACAGATTTATGTCAGAGCATATTTGTGTCTCGTTTTAACCTCTGTCTGTGTGAGTCTGAGCTGAGTCAGAGACCAGAGCACACTCTATAGATCTCAGCATTAAAAATAAAGGGTTTTTTTACCTTTTTACTTAGATTTGGGAATCTTTAGAGGCTTATTTTGTTTGCGGTCCTTTGAGTTTACGTTGTGCGTAAACTTTTGAATATCCTTAACCTTAATCTTAGTTAAGGTTGAAATGGTCACTATTGTCTGTATTTTAGTGTGTTAGTAACTTTAATTTAACCGCCCGATGTGCAGCTGGCCGTTAACAACATAAATTAATTGCGCACGGTTAACGGATTGACGTTTTGCACCAACAATATTAACATAGCTATTAATAATTATTAGGAAATTATTAATAAAACGTGTTTGTTAAAAATGTTCGGCTTTCTCTCGAAAACAATTTCTTAGAAATAGGTATCTTCTGAATAATGGCTATTATTGCCCTTTCACTATAGACTATAATCGCATCTCGTCTTAGGCCACACCATCACTTTCCATGCGATTGTATTCAGCATATAGATGTCTATCTATCTGCATTTATGATAAGTAGGTATTGTATAAAAATACTATAGGATGCCTGCGAATTTTACCACGTGGTTTTAGGTTTTTAGTATAAGAAAAAACCGGCCAAGTGCGCGTCGGAGCCGTACGGATCCCTTCGTGGTTCCGTACCATCCTAAACAAGATTTAACACGAGCAAAAACAAAAGTTGGAGATCTTTAATTTTTTTTTACTTTATTAACCGACTTCCAAAAAAGGAGGAGGTTCTCAATATGTCGGATTTTTAACTTTTTTTAATTTTTTTGTCGGTTTGAGATAGGTTTTGTAAAAAGAATTTTTACGTTTATATTATATCATCTCAAAAGTTAAAAAAAATATTTCATAACCATGAACTTTCCATATGGTCTGTGATCTGTGAGGAACTTCAATAAGGTCAGAAATATAGGTACCTACTGCCCGTTATCGACCGTGTTGGTTGTCTGGCAAAGGTTAAATTATCGGGAAGGCGTAATTTTTCACACCATCCATTGTTTTCGGGCAGAGAGGATTTCAATGGAACCCGCACAAGGGTAAATCTACCTCATGGCTAATATAGCAATTGCCTACAAGTAGGTACCTAAAGGTACAGAAGATAACTCCGCAAGATGATTTAAATAAATAGCAACTCTTGTTACCACACAATAAAGTGCAATTCAGGTTGACATAGCGCTACTTACCTACCGTCTTATTCACCTAGACTTTTCTCTCTTTCTATCACGTAACTCTTATCCCTTCGTACTCTCTGAATTTAGGCCCTTGGTCTTCCATGCACATGCTTGGTACGTCATGTACTTGTAGTATAGGTAAATAAAATAGAATATTCACTAGGCAGGACATAGGGACTAGGATGAAGCCATCTAATCGTAAATATAAAAAAAATATATACCTACCTACGCGACGACTATTTAGAGAGCCTCCTCCTTTTTTTCGTCGGTTGAAAACTACTTTTCGTAAGCTATATTTTAGATGGCATAAAAATCTGAAAAAAATGTTCTACTCAATCGAAATATTACAATAATTTTATAATGTCGACGACGAAAGAAAACTTACCACGCATCCTGATACCTGTGCCACGTACCTGAGATACTCGTTCGTCAAAACATTCCGAAACAATAGATTTATTTGAAATACATTTTATAAACATTTTACCTTATATTAAAAGTATATAATATTACAATGGATCGGCCGTTCAACTTCAACCCAATACAGGTGCGATTGTTTAATAATAAAGGTGGTATAGTTAACTATAGTTTCCATCCGCTTCCTTTTACAAATGATACTTATAATATTAAAATCGTTTACGTAACTTTGAGCATAAGTATGGGTGTAGTTTGTCCGGTTCAAATAATCATACTTACACGGAATGATAGGGATCGGGATCTCATTATTAACTAAGTACATTTTTTCTAGTATTTCGGTCTGCGTGATTTCAGCAAAATTTGATTTTAATTCCTTTAATTAGAAATGTGCGTGTTTCAATCCAGTTTTAAGCCAATAATCAGCCTAAATGTAGACTGTCAACCTTTAGTTTAATTATTGCTATAATAACTAGCTGATGCCCGCGACTTCGTCCGCGTGGATTTAATGTACCTAGTTCTTAAAAATCCCGTGGGAACTCTTTGATTTTCTTGAATAAAAAGTATCTTTTGCCACCTTCCAAGTCCTCAACTATATCGTTGCAAAAACTCACGTCGTTCTGTTACTCCGTTGCTGCGTGATTGAAGGACAAACAAAACCAATTTCGCATTTACAATATTAATAGTAAGGATTTTAACTTATTCTAAAGAGGCACCTTTCTGTTTCAGGTTATCCGTTGTATGCCTCATTATCGTGTTGTCAAGCATAGACGCACCTGTGGTAGCTTTCACGCTTGGTCGCACACCCATAGGCATTGATTACATCACAGATCTTGCTCAAGGCGAGAGCATTCTACATGAAGTCAAAAGGGAGTTCAACGTATCTGGCAATGTACAGATAGCTGAGGATAAAACTACGGAACGCATGAAAAACAATGGTAGTTTTTCACCTTCAAACCCTACTGTGAAACTCGAACAAGATTTCTTAACGGAACTCGATCCAAAGAACAAATTGAACGACCCAACAACGAATATACCAAATGAGACTCTGGTGCCAGAGCCGACATCAGTTGTTGACACGGTTAAAACAACCGAAAGTTCTGTAGATATAGCAAATGCAGAATTCCAATCAATTACTACTGATTCTGTTTTAGAAAATATAACTCCTACATCAGTTGATAAAATAACTACAACTCATTTAATAGATACAACAACATCAATTGAAATTAATACAGACGTAACTGCAACCACGGAATTAGTAATATTGAATATTTCCACACCAAATATTACAAATATTGAGGAATCTAATGCTAAAATTAAAAATAAACAGGAGTCTTCAAAATCAGAACCAAATGTAACAGAAAAAATTACAGATGAAATTAAAGATCAGAAGCCTTTTGCACCGAATCCAAATAAATCACGACCCATGCCAAAATGGAAGAAATATAAAACAATTGAGAGAAAACGACCGTCGTATTCATCTGATGAAAAACTCAAGGAAAAAAAGGAAGAAAATAATAAAGAAGATATATTGAAAGCAGAAACTAAGCATGTACGAGTTACATTACAGGATACTGTAACATCTGATATACCATCGCTTGAATCATTAAAAAATGATCTCCTATCATCAACTCTAAACCTTCACACATCAGAGAGCAAAAGTGGCGTAATGTCAAAGTCATTGGTTACCGAGCAAACCATAGGTACGCCTTTAATATCATCTGCAGAAACGATCTCAGCAGTTGGTCACGAATCGAAACGAGCTGGGTTTTTGAATTTTTCAGGAAAAACTACAACTTCAGAAGTGATTACTGATATGACTACTTTAGAACTAACAACTGATATTATGACAACAGAACTATCGAGAGTGAAGACTGATTTAACGACCATTAAAGAGCCACGTATTTCGGAAACAAAAAGTCCATATATTGATGTTCAAGAAGATAAGACTTTTGAATCACAAATTGTGTTGGTGAGTATAAATGCTCATAATAATTGTAAATATTCATGATGATGATAGTAAAATTCGTATCGTTGGCCTTGAGTTTTGGTATTTTTGACTTGAAAATAATACTTGTTCAAAAAATATAATATGTATTTGTAAAATGTATAATTAAAGAAGCTTTCACTTTATGGAATCTTTTTTTGTCAATTTTACAGAACGAGGACGCTATTAAGGAAGAATTATTGAAGGAGGAGTCAATTCAAGACAATCAGGAAAATGCTAAACGTCAACGGGAAGACGTCATTAACAGCAACGCTGATCTCACAGGAATAACATATGAAAATCCTGAAAATTCCGCCGAAACCAATTCGTCATCGGAGCTAAGCGTCAGACCAGTTAATAGCGAAAGATCAAAGAATAGCACGCTGTATACTGTTAATCCTAATTATAAACCGATGAAAAAAATAGATGTTGTACCCCCTAAACAATTTGTTAGAGACCCAGATGATAACAGTTGGAGAAATGAAAGTTTAAGCTCATTAGGTATTGTTTTTAAACCTAAAAACTCTTCTAAGCCTTTCACTCAAGTCTTAAAGAACAAGACAGAGACAGAATGGAACAATTTGTCAGAAAAAGATATTAAAAATGATTTGCCCGATCTAAGAGAAAGATTGCAAAAGATGGCTGAAAAAAGAAAATCTAAACGAAAGAAGATAGACTCGTTTGGTAACATTGTTTATTTTGACTACGATGAGAATAGTAACTCAGCGGAACACTCGGGCGTTACGATAGATGGACGGACTTCGACCGTAACTACATATTCGCCTGACCCTCAAATTACTAACCCAGGTATCGGCTCGACAACGGAAGGACAGCAAAATTCTACTAAAGCACCCACAACTTTAACAACAGGTGTTAATAAACTTTATTATTCAACTAAGAGGCCAAAGGAATTCCTCCACGAATATTACGATAGTACGGATGAGGACGATAGCGATTACTTAAACATGGCTCAGATCGATCTGAAGAAATTCACTACTTCACTCAGGTCCAGCACTCCATACCATCCCTCGACAATAGTAGCAAAACAACCCGATTGGCTAAAAAATAGAAGCAAACTTACGTACAACGTATTCCCTGAAAGAAAAGCTACCGTACAGTATTTCCCACCTTTGACAACGCAAAAAGTGAATATCAACGACTATGACAACGACTTTAAGTTTAAAATGGAGTCATTCACAACTGAGAGTGATTTGCCGAAGCCTGTCTCAATAGATAGACCAACGACGCCTGTGACTGTCAATACTGTTGCCAGCACACCGGATTATACTAAGAATTTGATGTTCAATCAACCACACCTTACGACCGATCCGGGCGTCGCCGTACACGACGACGGCAGCTTCGATAGAGGCACGTACGCTTTAAAACATTACAAAGATTTCGTGAACGAGGCAGCAAGGGCCTCCGAATATGATAAGGACTTAGGCTACATACCTTACACTGAGGCTCCGGTGGAAGGTGTGACCAAAGCAGTCCTCACTAGATACGAGAAAGAAAAACCTAGGACAGTCGATAGTGGGTACGATTACGAAACGCAATTCCGAAAAGATCTCCTGCAAAAGTTCGTAGACAATTTTAATCACAATAATGAACGTTATAGATCCGATTTTCCCGTTTTATTCAACAGCAGCATTATCCACAGGGGAATGCCGCACGGCAGAGACTTGGCTTCGTCGAGAGCTTTCATGCGAGGTTCCTATAGCGACGATCTTTTTAAACCAAAATTTGTTTCGTCGAAGAAAGCTTGCGATCCAAATTGTGAGAAAATAACAGTTGAGCTATCGCCGGCTTATGAGTTACACTATTACGTGCCTGATCAGGAAGAAAAAGAAGAAGTGGTCTCCCAACCAGTTACACTGCCTTACCAGTATAGATTATGAAATTGATTGTTTCAAATGTTATGTCGAAGTATCATTAAACATAGAAATTATGTAATGTTAAACGTGATGTACATTTACTACTGTTACTCATAGTATTGGTTTTGTTTTTTATGAACAAGTCTCAATACTATGAAATCAGGTAGAATATTATTACGTAAGAAAAAATACAGGTATTTATTTATAACTAAGGTGATAACTGACTGTAAGTATAAACATTTCTTAGATTAAGAATTTCAGCTAAAAAGTTTTGGCTACTATTTTAGTTATTAGTGCTATTTCTACTTTTAGTCTTAGGACTTGTAAAAATTTTTTTATGTATATTAAATGTAAATAAAATAATATAAACATAGGTTCTACTATATTTTTAGTAGTAGGTACACAAGAATTTAAAACTGATATTTAATTAACTAACTAAGTATTCCTAATTTTTCTTTTATTTGAAGAGCAATGAATAAATATTTCAGACTAATAAATAGACCTTTCGGACTATTAAGATCCAAATGTTAAAAGATGTTAGTTCAGCTGATAAGGTGTTTGTTTGTGAGATTGATGTTTTAGGAAATTAATAAAAACGTTGTAAAAATTGTACTTACGAACTTTTATTTGTTACGAACCGGTGGTAGATTTTTGACGTTTCATAAGAGCTACAAGTTGGCCTACATGAAATAAATAAATTTTGATTTGATTTGATTTGATACTTTTATTATATGATAACAGCCCGCTATCGTGGGAAAAACACTTATTTTTAACATTGACATTCAAATAACATTTTTTTCGTGCTTTTGAACTTACGAGTTTCGGCATGACGTCATAGCCTTTGAATAATAGCGTCATAATTTGAATATGTACTTACCTATTTAAATTGATAGTATTAGGTCTTAAGCTGAGTTCGCGCTCTTGCTCTGCTTGGACTCAAGGTAATGTTAAGACGAGACAGATTTATTTCAAAATATAATTGTGTCTCTTTTCTGATTTCAGTATTGGCGTTAGATATACTTCAAAATAATATTTGTAGAAGCTTTAGGATTTAGGTCTATGTAAACGTTAGGAACTCCACTTTAACTTTTATTCAGGCGTCAGTTATACAAGTTTTTCCAATGCGAGCGGTAAGAAATAGTTTGCGATTAATTATCCTATGCGAAAACGCTCTATACAATTTTCGCCCGCGATTATAAATTACATTATTTTATATAATAAAATATCAGTAATCGTATCAATTATTAACTTATGCTCGAATATAAGTGCCGAGAATCGAGAATCTCTCTGTGTAACTGAGCCATAAGTCACAAAAGATAAAAGTAGTGGAACAGAAAACTTCATCCACCTAAATAGTAAAAAGCACTAGTCACACAGACATAAAACCCGATCACGATTCATGCTTGTGTGCTCATTGCCTGCAACGAGACGTGTTTTGCAGATTCCAGACAAAAAAAAAATTGACACCGACACTTTAGAGCGGGCAACTCTTAATTTTCTGTGTGACTAGTACTTTAGATCAAATATTTTTCATCTCACTAGCCCAAAAAGGGCGCCTTTGCTGTCTAAAACCAGTGAGCAAAAGTCAGTTTTTCTCACTCAACGAGAAAAGTTCAACACTTTTTCTCACTGAGTGAGCAAAAACGACTTTTGCTCACTGGTTTTACACATGAAAGGCGCCCTTTTTGAAATAGTGAGGTAAAAGTTTCTTGTGCCTTTGAATCCCTCACTACACTCAGGATTCTAACTTAGAATCCTTTGCTCGCTGGAGTTCAAACTAAGCACTCGCAACAAAAACGAACTTTGCTATCTTGTTGAACAAATAACTATTAAGGTTAAGGCTGTGGACTAAAACACAGTTGGCCGTTTAAAATACCACTTTATTGACATTGTCAGTTTATAATAGCATGCAGACACCACTCGATCGTTCGGACTTCAGTAATAATTGGTTATGTCATCTTGAGCATAGTCATACAAAGTAGGTAGTTAATATAATATGGTTCGGAAGCTTAATATAACATACATTCTGGAGGGAACTAAACGTCGAGTGCAAATGCAGTCTGGATCCAATAAATATTTATGTTACAATTTCAATTAAAAAACAAAAAAAAAAACAAAATAAAAAAGCAATTTCATAAATGAACACATTCCTCTTTGGATAATAAGAAAACAGCTGATTATATACAATACAAAGACGACTGAGGTCTTGTTGGCAAACTTTAATAGCGATAATCGCAATCCGATTGCGAGACGTTACTATACTGTTTCGTATAGAACAGTTTTAGCAAGCATTCACGATACCGATATAAAAGTTTCCCAATAAGCCCACTAGAAATAGCGCATGTGTCCATTTTCACTAAAAATAATAAATAATAATTAAAATTGACGTATTAAACATAAAAAAAAGTTTATATTACAATAAAGTTAAAATAATAAAGGCAGGTAAGGACAGAGGTACACGAGTAATTCCCTATATTATATTGCGTGTACGGCGCGGTTCTAAAATTAAATATACAACGCAAAATAGCCAAACTGTATTTAGACAATAATATCGGTAAAGCTAAAAGATACCTTAGTCGATTACACAGATGCACATATATTGGCACAAACACGCACATATCAAGTGGTATATCAAACAGTGCTTGAACTAGGCCTAACATTAGTGGTATATTTGTTCAAATGTTTGTGCAAATATGTGTGATCAGCTTCGAGAAAAGTGACTCGCTGGTTAGTATCATGACACGAATCGACGCAAAATGAACCAAATCTGCTCTAAACGGAAAAATAGTAACAGATAAATCAATTTTCAAAGCAGGTACATTTCCATATAAAAAAATCTGTTTAAAATTTCATAGTCTATTGCTTAGATATTAGTATATTATAGCTTGTATAACTATTTTTTAATATTTCAAGGGCTCGCCTTCGGCCCCAGTGAGACGATCGCTACAAGCAAAGTCTAGATCTTAAATTGTCTAAGTTAACTCCACGTATGACCCTAGATAAATAAAAAAAAAAAAAAAAAAAGATAATTTGGTGGTCCGCGCAGTCGCCTAGCTAATAATCCTGTGATAACATTTTATGACTACAATAACGTACCTATAGCTTACTATAACGTTTCCAATCGTAGAATTTTGATTATGAAAATAATATAAAATGTGTAACATATCTAAGGTAACAAAAATGAAATAACACAGAAATATTTTTGGAATTATAAATAAATTAAAATATTAATCCCCTTATTAATAGAGACGAAGATTAAAGTAATTTTTCTATAATATTTCCTAATCGTTTGAATTTGAATAAGGTCAGAATAAAGGAAACTAGTATAAATGATTGCGTCTACCAAACCAATCTTAAACATAGTAGGGTATAGAGATATATTACGAGTATTCTGAAAAAAAAAACTCTTCTCACATTTCCGAAAAATATGAATAAATATCAAATATTTTATTTTTTCAGAAATTCCTTAACTGCACTGCATTGGTATGGTTTGATAAACGCGTAATAAGTAATGCTTATTTGAAAAAAAAATAAAACAAACCTTTTAAGGGCGTTACTCGCGATAAATAATTAAAAAAAAAACTTCCGGACGTAAAGAGAAGGACTTAAACAGTATTTGTAGCAATAATAATAGTAGTTTACTATAGTTTTAGACTAAAAGCATTTATTTACAAGGACACGTCACTTTACTAGCTACATACCTGCCCCCCCGACTTTTATCGCGCATATCTACGACCCACGCATGTACGTTCCTACATCTTGTATCCGAGGCGCATAGTTTCTAGCTAAAACGTTTTTAATACGTATTTAATTTCCTATTTAGTGCAATTGCAAACACCTTGCCAGTGTTTTGCTAAATTATACATAATATAAATTATTCATAGTCAAACCGTTTACCGAAGATTTTACATACATTTTCTTTTAGACAGGATATTGAAGTTTTTCCACGGTTCAATGCCGCTAATCGGATATAGGATATAAAACCAAATTCCTGAAAGTAACAATAATTTCCGATAACATTTTTTTTCCCACATTAAACGCGTACAAAATAACCATTTTAATTAATGCAACTTTATCTCTTTGAAATATACTAGCACTCCCAGTCTTTGTAGGTACGTATGTTTCTTTTTTCGTATATTCCACTGTAGTGCCTAAACTATTGAAACTATTTTGACGAGTGAAATGTCAATCGATTTACTACTACTACTACTACTAGCCTAGCTATAGTGAACTGTCACTTTAAACCATCCCATTTCCGGACAAAAACGCATGCCTTGGACTAGTTGATCCTAGTCTCTTCCATACTCTAGTATTATAAGTGTTTCTATGTCAAAGAGGGCCGGCGAACTCTGCAATATCGTCTCTCCATTAGTTATTACTTATTATGGTTTAGGTGAAATAGTTATTTTTTACGAACCGATAGGAAATTTCAATAGGACCGATGTAACGTCTAATTCACCGAAATCGGGTTACAATTTGTGATTTTTTTTCTTGTTTCAAAAGTTACACGTGGGTCGTAGACACGCGCGCGTCGGCGGGCGCGCCGCCTCTCGTTACATTAGCCAGTCTTTCGTTTACACTACACTAAGCGCTCCGCTCCGCGCCACGCCTGATTACATTATAATTATATATATAATATTATAATTATGTATATGGAGCACGATAGAACAAAATAATAAAAAAAATCTGTTACACCTCTTACAGCTAAAAGATGAAGCCTTTTTGACATTTGACTTTTATTCAGGCCAGGCGCACTCCGCACTCTCTAGGTATAGTTACGGGCTAACGTGGTGCGGAGTGATAAGAGTTACGCGATAGAAAGGAAGGCAATTTCGAGACACTGTAGGTAATTTAGCGCTATGCGACCTGAATTGCACTTTATTGTGTGGTTCTGGGCTTTAGTGTAAGTTCTGAAGTTAACATACACACAGTTAATGTCAATTCGTCATTTAGTATTGACGTGGAAGGGACGACGTAGAATTTTTCCATCCTTCCATAGAAAAATTATAGAACCTTAAAAGAACTTACAATACCAAGATAAAAGAAAGAGATGAGATTAGTATTATTTCTTAAGTGTGAAAGTGTTAGAAAATTATATTTGAGCAAATTTAATTCGCCTCATCTATATTGATATACCAGACCATATTTTAACTCTAAAAGGTGTACTAAACGTAAATTTCTGTATAGGGGTTTGATAACTTCAACTAAGCTAAAACGCATAAAAAATTAACATTTAGATATTAGAGAACTATTTTTTTCGATCGTCACTAATTTTGAATGGGGGGGAAAGGGTAGAAGCGAACAGATGCCAGTAAAACCTATTAAAACTTAATAAACTTTCAAAAGCTAAGAAAAAAAAAGGTTGAGAACATAAAATTGTCTAAAGAAAACTCCCAAATTGGCACCTCGTATATTTGGCACCACTATCAATGTAGCCCAACGTCCATTGCAATCGAAGCTAAGCTAGTATTAGCTTTGTTTAGCTAAGCTCTGAGCGCCACAAATCTTGTCATTACTTTATTATTAAGTTTAATCCATGGATCGGGATGAGTGAAATTAATTCCGATAACAATCAAAATAATTTTAGTATTTTCGATCGATCGACCTATGTTATGACTTACTAAGTGTATTGACTGTTACCATTTTTGGATATACTTATTTTTGTTTACTTGATGCACTTTACAACATATTTCTAGGGAGATTAGTTGAATAGACCAAAGGAACCTCAAATTAAGCAATTATAGTTTAACTTCAGTTGAATCTGCTAAAATGGATACGAAGTTTTAAATTAAGAGGAAGGGCGAAAAGCATTGCGAACCGAACACGTACGTTCATAGTAAAAACAATTGCCATTAGCTAAGCTGTTATATGTTTAGCTTAGCTTCGTAAGCAATGAACACTGCGCACTAACAAAACAAAAAAAACTACTTAGGAACGATCCAGCGAGCACCGATACAAAACAATTAGGAACTTGGTGCCGCTGGAGCCACCACTTCCAGTTTACAGCGGCCCTGTGTACGCATGCCGTACATTTACTATTTACTAGCACCACACAGCGTTACGTATAAGTTATAGAACCTCGCACACTTCGCAGCTTTAATCGGCCAACGATTGATGAAATGAACCGGTCATTTTTGTGTATTTTTTTTTTACTTTAAACTATTCTTTTATTATCTAGAAACGTATAACGATAATTTCTCTATTTTTTACTGTTTTAGATCTAATACTAAGCCAGATATCGATTTATATCTTCGTTATGCCTGACGAGAAACAAAATAGGTTGGTACTTGAATTTTTTTGTGAAGCCTCAATAGCCCAACGGTTACAGGTGCAGACTGAAAACTTAAAGGTCGCAAGTTTGATCCCCACCCATTGCACTATTGTCGTACCCACTCCTAACACAAGTTTTCACTTATTTGGAGGAGAGAGAACATCAGTCAAGTTCAACTTGGCTGATATACTTTTTTTTTTTTTTTTTAAAAAAAGCTTCTTGAGCAGTGCAACTATCGACCGATCAAAAGTCCGCAGTGCGCGAGGGCCCCGCGCGTGTTTGCGAACGTACTATAAATGCAAGCCTTGGTTTAAGTGTTCGTTCGGAATCACACGATGCCGCAATTGACAGCATCCGGAGCCGCGCCGGATACCAATAAACCTTTTTCGGTCAATCGCTATTTATGGGCTGAATTATTGGTTCCGTTGTGAAATTCAAAGTGGATACTTAAATTTTTTGTTCAATTAATTACAATAATCGAACATCAGGTGAATGGGGGAATTTGTGTGTTTAAAATCGCGAATGGCATTAAAACTTGACGAATTTACCAACGAATACGACATATCGTAGTAATCGATAAGGTAGTTCCAAAAATGGCTCGCGTATTCTTTAAATAAATTATTAATTTTGGAATTACGCACGCAACGTAACATTTTACTGCACTAAGCAACTGTTAAACATATAATGTTACGTTTTCTAGGCATACAGATTTATGATGTGCATGTAACAAAGTAAATAAAATTTAATTTACACTTAGGAAAGTACAAATCTGTGATCTAAATATAAAAGAGAGCTCAAGCCTGCTTTAGAATGCGTGAATTGGTTGTTCTTTTGAATTAATTGCTAACAAATATGAACATTACACAGTTGCAATAAAGTTCAATTTACTTTGAAGCACTCAATAATATGCCTAGAGATTAGCTTTAGGAACCTGCCCATAGATACTAATATAACGTAGAAGACTGTGTTTAATAGAATCCTCGTTGGGTACTTTAACGAACTTATCACCAGATTTTTATATAGATATCGGATGCTGTACGAAAATCGTGTTTTACTCGTTGAAGCGATTCAGAAACTAAACAGTTGGTTTACCGCTCCAGGTCAAGCTTTCGAACGCGAGCGCTGTACGAGTTTCAACCTTAATTCAATAGTGAGTATGTTCAATTTTCCGTATACTTACATAACCATATCCATAAAGCTCTAAGAGGAAGCCTCACTATATTATTACGTACTACATTATAAAGTGCAACATCCACCGCGAAATAAACCTGCTAGCTAATTATATCTTAGCTTGTAATCAATGTTTATTGTACGACTCTACCGTTCCGTACCGTAACTCAAAGCACAGTTCAAACGAGAAAGGTTTATGTCAGGACATGTTTCGCAACCGAACCAAGCATTTTTTTTATTCAATGACAAGATAGGCCTTGACTGCGATCTCAGCTGATGGTAAGTGACGATGCAGTTCAAAATGGTAGCGGGCTAATTTGGAAGGGGTATGGTGATGGACATTCAATCTATACCCCTAATCTATGTATCTCAATCTATAGCTTGCATTGCGGTTTAAAACTACGTTTCCATCTAAGTTTTGGAGCTAAGCTGGAGGTGGATTCGCTATTGCTTAGCTATGCTCTATACATAACGAAACTAGCAATAGCTTAGCTTAGTTCGCGGTGGATATCACGCATGATTATAATAATAATTAATTATTAATTAATTAATGTAATAGGTTTATTAAATATTTTTTTTAAATATCATTTGTTTACATTTACACATTCATACAAACTCTAAATCACTAAAGCATGCTCGATCTCCGAGCGAACCACTACGAATCTCTCCGGACCCTTCTCTTTTAGCATTTACAATAATTAATTTAATTTATTAACGTCATACCATTCTCTATTTGACAGATTCGTTTAAATACCTAACAAATCCTGTAAATCTATTTGACAGGCTACACTTATGACTTCTGTACGAATAGGCGAATTTTATTCGACGAGTGCCGAATGTGGTAACGCTTTTGGCAGTTTGCGCCAGATGTTGGTAAAATTGCTCGCGCTGGCTGCCATGGCAAATATAGGCCAAGTAGGTCAGAACATGATGGACAAGTATATTCGTCAAATGCGTTAGGCCAATGTCTGTTGCATCGATGTACACTTCGCATTATTTGAGTAATATTGTCGCCATTACCTTAGTTGGCTTCGCATATTACGATAGAATTTTGATAGAATAAGTTTTTAATTGGATCGTTTTACAACTTCTTACGTATGCATAGAGATCATTTTCAAATAAAGAACAAATAAACTTGAAGTTCAGAAGTGATTATTTTGGAAATTTGTCGATTTTTGAGATGATGCGCATAACAGCAATTAACTGATTAGTGATTAATAATGAATTTGTCAAGGTACCTAACATTACAAGCAAAATTGTCAAATAGAAAACCGTATGGGCAGAATTAAGTTTTCATTAAGAGTTTTGAATGTTTTACGTACTAACGTTGTGGTTGCTCGGAATTAGATTCACTTTCGACTAGTAATACCGTTCTCGCGGAGGTGGGACGAATTAAGTTAACTATTACGTTTAAGTTTTAATTTTGATTTGTAACCGAAGCTGCTAGAACATTCCGCCAGGGCGCTGCTCGATGTAGTACGCGTTAAATAAATGATTCTCGTTAAAACTTTGCCACCTCCGTCAAAAACTCGCGACTTGAAACTCTGTTAAAATCGATTAACCATTTCTTATCGATGTTTAAACTTAACGAGCCAAGTCGCGACGCGTTAACAGCTAACGACTATTAACATTAATATCGATTCTCATCATCGATTACGATCGTTCAATCGAATACAACTTCATTCGTATGCAAAAATACATGTCCTAGATGCTAAATCTCTTTCATAAGACCGTTTTAATATAATATGTGTTTTAATTCTAATCTATAATACACGGGAACGAATTTACTGAAACTTCGTAAGTTCAATTTTTTTGGAAAATCGTTCAATTCTCTGTTCCGTTTCTACATGGCTACTAAAGATCTCGATGGATCTATAAAAGCGATTCGCTTTTAGCGCTGGGCCACGGCTTTGTCGCGTTTTGTATCCCGCCAGTCCAACGAAGCGGTGGCCCCGCGGCTAAAGGTCACAGAAATGCTAAAGGCCATGAAAACGTCGGGACTTATAAATGTAAATCCTAAATTGGTAGAATAATTGTAAATGCGTTAGCGCCCGACTAAAAATTGCACTATTTAATTAATTTGATAAAATGTTTCAATTTCGTTTCGACCGACCGATGGTTGTTAAAAATATATTTATATAAAAAAAAAATGAAAAATCGTGTGTACCTCTAGCATCAGATAACAATCACTGCAATTAATTTAGCGAGTGACATTCATTCAATAGCAGCAATTACAGTCACTAAGTTGATGCTCGAGGTCGTATGATTTGGGTGTCTCCCAGGGTGGCATTCTAATACCACTTTTTAAAAAAGTCGATACTAATAAAAATAATGCGTAAATGTCTGCGAATCTTTCGTAAATGTATTAAACTCTACCTAAATAACTTTTTATTTTCAGTCCATGTAACCCTGTTGAAAGCAAACTCCCAACCTATAGCGATCATTAGGAAGAAAAGAATATTTTATACAATTCAAAAGTTTAGATAATATATACAGCATACTTTATATTCAATACTATTTATACAATTTGCCAATAACGAAGAGTACATTTTGGAACAAAATAATTACAAAAACTATTAGGTTTAAACAATCTGCTTACTAACCCAAAAGCGTATGAATATGTGAATAATGGTTTTTCAATTTTTTGTTAGAAAAACGTAAACGAACGTCGTCAGATTCTATAAAGCATTTGAAAGATAAGAAATGTAAAACTGCATCTGTCTGTGAGCATGCTAGAGAAATCAAAGCGAATTCGGTAGGAAAAGTTTAAGAGGCTTTGGAGAGGTCATGCCGTCATCAGGGTTGCACAAGGGGTCGATATTTCGACTGACTGTTCCGGTTGGTTTCTCAGACAACCATTATTAGTATATTCTAAATATGTTTGTGACACCATTGCGTTATAAAAAAAGTTCTGAAAACTATTAACTTTGAGAATTTCGCACGTGTTTAAGAGTGCCATTCGACAGGTACCCGCCGTGGTCTCCTAACTCAAAATGTCAAAAGTTTGTACGAGGCACAAAAAGCATTATTTATATATTTTTGTTTGAGTGCAGATACGATGAAAACAAAAATATAGTTCGTTTTAAATATTGTATGCAGAATCGGTAAAAAAGGCAGCTCGACTAAAAATATCAGATAGGAGCTCTCGGTGGTTAATGGCGGTCCGAGTATGTTATATAATAGCGTTCGAGCGTTCGTTTACGTTTTTGAAACATAAAACTGTATGAGATAAAACAGAAAATATAATTCAGGTTTCAAGGGGAACTGTTACAGCACAATCTCAAGGCGTCGGTCGGTACGGTGCGGTGCGGTGCGGCGCGGCGCGGGGCGGTGCGGTGCGGCACGGGGCGGTGCGGTGCGGTGCGGCGCCGCGCTACTAGCTGGCCACGTGCTGCGGGCGCGGCAGCTGGCCGAAGCTGCTGCGGAGCGATTCCTCCATGAGGCGGCAGATCTTTTCGCGGTCGGCCTGAAATATTGGACACCCGATGAAATCCGTTGAATCGTAAAGTCTGGAAACCACTGATGACCTTCGAGGAGGGTTAACCTTCCTCCGAGGTGATCAATGGTTGAATGGGTGAAGGGAATGAATTTTTGTAGTTTTTTCTAAAATGCACATTCTTAGGTAGAAATTTGGTTTGAAGAATTTTTGTAAATAATACAGAAAAAACATCGATTCAGTTCTGTCTTTTAAACAAAGAATATAAGCAATGTTTAAAATGATAATTCCCCTATCCCTTCCAACTAGGAGTACTCGCTTCTAGCACAAATTTTACCTTTACGAATATAGTGAAACGGGTATAATCTGAACCAGCGTTTTATAGGTTTTTGTTCCATCGGCCATCGTGCTTCCTGGTTAAGGTTTAGTGGAGTCGCGCTCACCTCGTGTATGAACCCGAGCTGCACAAGCTCGTGCGCCAGCGCGTTGGCGGAGTCGCGGCGCGACACGGCGCACGTCAGCTGCCGATTCATCTTGTCGTCCATGCGCAGCAGGATCGTCATCTGCAAGGGGACTCGCTCAGTGAACCGGTCAACTTCTATTGAATCTGCTAGCCACCCCGAGCCACTAGCGGTCGAGGTCTCAAATGACCTCACAGATCGGAACGACCCCGATGACAAGCTAGGGACAGACGGCGATCAGGTAGGGCACTCACCAGCAGGTCGGCGTGGTCGGGGTCGAGGCGCGGCGGCGCGGGCGGCGCGGGCGGCGCGGGCGCGGGCTTGAGGCTGCACATCATGTTGACGACGCGCCGCGTCTCCAGGTCGCGCGCGCGCGGCTCGGGCGACGCGGGCGCGCTCTCCGACGACGCGCGCGCGCGCTCGCACGGCGACGCGGCGCGCTGCGACACGCCGTACGCCGTCAGCGGGTAGATGCCGTACCTGCGCCCACACGGGGGACTCCAATATACTATCCAAGGTACGACTGCACTTCCACGAGCATTCCTTCATCGCGACAGAGCAATAATAATCCCAGTTGACTATTTATTATACACTAGTTCCAACGCAACTCTAGCCCGGACGAAGATCTACCTATTGATACCATCGAACCTGTGCACACTGCACATGTTCCCAGATGGATGTTACTTTTGAAAGCTTCTGGGAATTATAAGGAGATGAAGCAGCAGTTTACATGTGAATTCATGAAATAGGTCAAATACATCCCCTGAGAGTGCACCTAAAATATTGGTTACGGTACTGACTGTTCTCGGTAAAGTATAACACAAAGATGAACTTCACGAGAGTACAAAATCGCTCCAAACACACATCGCCAGTCGGTTCTACGCCTGCTCTCTCTCCGGTCGCGTGGAACTTCAGAGCCGTCGGACGAGGATGGAGAACTCACTTGACGTCCTCGACGAACTTCTCCAGCTTCTCCGCGTGCGGCAGGTCCTTGCTGGACAGCTCGTGGCGCTCGCCGCCGCGCAAGCACCACGCCAGCGCGCCGCCCGACGACCCTCCCGCCACCTCGTCCGTTATAGTCTCCGAGATGTTCGCTGTAAAACCCGACAATATAGGTTTTATCATCAAATTCTTATACATTTTTAATACAAGCTATATAATATATACAGCTGGTCCATTATGTAAAAGCTGCGTCAATCACTGCTACAGTCTCAATAATTGTGGTGATTGGCTGAATTTACCGCGTTTTTTCTGCAGCAATACACTTTAACGTGAGAGTGCTAGCCAATCGGAGTGAAATTTAACAATCTTACGTTAGAGGTTTTTGGGTGGCTTTGAGGAGGAAAGTGACAGGAATAGTGCGCGTTTAAACAGGAGTGCCGGCGAGTTATGGCGCAACCAGTAGACCGCGTTCTCTGCATGATTAGTCTCGCATTGATACTGATCGACGTATGCGTGGAACAGGCGGAATGCCTCCGAGAAAATCTACGAATTTAGACTACTTATAAATGCGAAAGTGTGTTTGTTTGTTGGATTTTCCTTCGATCCATGAGATTTTTTGCATAGGTATAGTTGAGGACTTGGTGACAGCCTTTTATTCCGGAAAATCAATAATTTCAATCCGCTTACAAAACTACCTTATAAGATAAGAGCCTTCCTGTCAAATATATCCGAAAATTATTTTTATTGGTATTTAAAAATCTATTTCTAAAGGCCTTAACTAAGGACGTTATGTTTCCAATAAATAACATAGTAACATTGCGAAAGTTTGCAAATATTTTACATAAAGTATATGGCTAAAGCGTTGAGAAGTAAGTGGTTTAAAAATAGCGCCTCCTACATTAATTACTTAGCGGAAATACTTAACCTCACGTTTTGCTAAATATAGCTGCAACGGCACTAAATCGAGGGGATGCTTGGGCATAAATAGCAACAGCTTTATTTTGTTGAATTTGAATGAAAAAAAAAAATCAACGACTATACTACGTTGACTTGTTGAAATTCCACGACGAAAGCATTTCTTTTTACAATTTGATGATGCACGTGTATTTGCTTGTACTGAATTGTAGCTCAAAACTTGAGATCCTTTCTTGAGATTTTCGATTCAATGAATGTAAAAAAATTGCCAAAAGAAGCCAAAAGTTTTTCAATTAGTCAATGAAAACAAAAAAAAAGAATTATGAAAAAAAATGCTAGAAAACACCCTGTTATATAAAAATACATTTTAAAATGATTGAATAAAAGCTTATCAAAATATAACCAATTTAGTTCACGCTTTAAGTATCAATTTTTGCTTACGCAATAAAGATAATAAAGACTTACCACTTGTATTGACGAGGGTGTGCGCCGCCAGCAACTTGAGCGAATGCACCTCGAACAGCAACGGGTGGAAGAGGAGCTCTCTGGCCGTGGGCCTCTTCGCCGGATCCTTGTGTATGCATCTGAAACCATCAGCGCTGACGATTACACCCAACTCTACGGTTCCGTGGCACAACACAAACTTACAGTCTAGAGAGAGAAGTAACGAGACTTACCGAGACCTGCTGGAATGAGGGTGCCGTTCGACCGAAGCAGAGACGAGCGGAGAGAAAACGGAACGAGCCACAGAGTAGCGGATGCGATAAAGCGCAGTTCTCGCTCCACTTTGTCCCCGCCGGTCTCCGCCGCGGCTCGGCCCCGGGGCTGTACCTGTATATGAAGTCCTTCTGCCTGGGCTCCTCCAGCGACTCGACGGTGCGCGCGATGTGGTCGTCGGTCACGTGGCTGCCGGAGTCGCCATTGCCCTGAATCTCTAGAGCCGCGGTCTCGAGCGCGCACATGCCGAACGAGTAGATATCCATCGCGGGCGTCACCATTTGCGATGCTGAGCCGAGGGAAATAAAGTTGCAATAAATACGTAAAGTCGCTACGGTCTCCTGTTGTCCTCTGTCCTCGCACAACTCTCCAAATTCAAAATTACTTATTTCATTTAGGCCGACTTATGGTCTCGACATGTCAAGGATCTTTCGCCGGTTCGGATTGCTCTGTGAGCTATTCGTCCTCGAGCATTCCATTTAGCTATTTTCTTAAAAATTAATAACGATAGGTTATCAGAATTTCTTAGTTCATTTAGGTGTATCATTTTTCAAAATGGTATATGACCGTTCCAAAAGTTGTGCTTGGATCAAAGGTAACGGAAACTAACATTCGCTCTTCCCTTTTAACCTAGGAATTATTTGATAGATAGATTTTTACTTACATCCATATTCAGGTGCGATGAGATGCATATTCCTCATGTTCTCGCGGCAAGTCTTGACGTGATGGTGGATGGCATCCGGAGCCACGGAGCCTATCTTCACGAGGCCGTTGTGTTGGATGAAGATCGTGTCGCAGGTCAGGTTGCCGTGGACGATGGGCGGCACGCAGCCGTGGAGGTAGCTGATCGGGCAAAGGTTCCACGATGTATTGGCTATCGTTTTCTTTTTGTATAATAAAGTCTATTTTATTTTGCGCGTCAGAGTTAATTAAAATATGCGGTAAGACAGATTTCAAGTTGATCCAGTAGGCTCCGGCTCGGCAGTCAGTAGGTATTTTCTTTAGTAGGCCATTTACTACAGACTACTACTACTAGAGAATCACAATTTAGAAACAGTAGTGCAAAAATTGGAAGAGGGGCCTTTGACCAAACCCGGTAAAGAAAAACTAAATCAGGGCCCAAAAGGGTACAACAAATGATGTTAATGTAATGCATTAACTGACAGATCAATCAACTATTGTGAAATAGTAGGAGCCAAGTATTAGGAGAAAATTATCTCGACTTACCTGAGCGCTGAGAGGATCTGTGTACACCATCGTTTCCAAGCCTGCAGCGGAAGTCTCTTCACGTTTCGTTTGGTTCGTTTCAGGAACTGCTTCAGTGACCCGCAAGACATGTACTCTGTTATGAATATGACCTGGAGATTGATGGGAAAAGTGACGTTAGTGAATTTGTTTGTCTGTGACACGCTTTTCTTTGCTTCTTTCAGTAGAAGACGAAGACTTACCCTAGGTTTGTCGTTATGAGTATCCGTCCAGTAGCGGTGGAACTTGACGATGTTGGGATGCTCGAGTCGCGTGAGGTTGTCGAACACCATCTGGATCTTGTCCTCCTGAGCTTTGAAGTTCTTCCGCTCGGAGAACTGGACCTCGTTCCACACCACCTCCACGCCTTCCTCTGTGTCCATCGCCAAGTGTGCGCAGTCGATGCCGGGGACATCTCGCTGTTCTACCTGCAAACAAACAAGAACAGAAACTTCACTAACTGTACAAGATCAATTCAGCAATTTGGGGCTTGTACGAAAATGTTAAAAATCTGATGTTATCACTTATCACTGACATTATCTTAGGTGAAAACTAGATTTTGGCTACGACTTCGTAGGCTTGGAGTAAGGTTTTAAAAATCCCTTTGCAAAATATCACGTCGATCCCTTGCTACGTCATCAAAGGATAAACCAACAACAAATACACTTTCACAAAGATGAAAGAATTCCCGTATTTCTGGGATTCTATTTAGTTGTTGGGATAAAAAGTGAAATATATTTTATTCATATGAAAATTAAATACATGACAATGTATTACGATCTTTCTTCTCGTAATTTTTGTTCTAGCTTTTTTCTAATTTTACAATGTTATAGAGGATGTTAGTCCTCAAGATTCAAAGTAGTTCAATTTGCAAACAATGATCGTTTATTTACATTCGTATGTGAATGCAATAATGTCACATCGGCCGCTGCCCGGTTTCCTCCGGGGACCAATCATTCAATTCAATCTTTTCTGCGCACTTTGCATGCAAGGCTATTTATAAATGTGATATTGTTGTATGTGATACAGACAGTTTATTTTATTAGTATCAGATTTCTATTACCTTCGATGACTCTAGAAGGTCTCTACATTTATATTGATGACAAGCTTTACCCGCGACTTCGTCCGCTTGGAGTTAGGTTCTTTTTTGAACTCTCTGTTTTTCCGGAATATCTTTATCGAAATCTTCAAATCCTCAACTATATCCATACAAACAAGTGGGATCTATGGCCGGGCTATCTATGATACGCTCTTATCTACCGGACATCCTGTTAACTAGTTTTCTGCTCCAACATCAGATCCATTATTACGCAGACATTATTTCTGATTTGATCTCGCAGGGACACTCCGAGCATAGTCTTTCTAGAAACCAGGTTCTGGGTTTTTGCCTTTAATAAAAACTATTATAATATTTATAATAGTCGTCCGCTGTGTGACCCTGAACCTATCGCTGCTAAAGATTAAAAATTCGATATTTCGATGTCTAGACCTTTTTGTAATATCTTCCCTGCTCAGCTGAATTTTAATCAATTTAAAACATAATGCCAAGAGAGTTCGTATCATGAAAAATTTCAGCATTCAAGATGCAAACACTGTATTACTTGTATGTATTGTAATGATGAGCTTAAACGCTGGCTGGCCAATAATACATTATTTATCAAGGAGAGGCATTTAGCGAGCATATCGTATCGCCTGACGTCATTAATTGACCATTTGTTATTCATTACATGCAACTATAGACTGATAATATACATGTACCTACATCTTGTAAGTAGGTAAGTAACCAATATATTTTGCAGATCAATTCCTTATTGATTGCAAATATACCTATTGTCTGAATAAATTTTTAAGGGGCTATTTAACCATCAGTGGTAGTACCTCTAGAAATAGAGTAGCCGAATAAGGGAACTTTCTGACAGTTTTTGTATTAAAAATCTGTCAAAATGTCGAAATGGTAGGTTCAGTCGTTTCAAAGACTAGGGCGTAGAAATAGATACACAAAAATTCAATCAGCAAAGGCTGAGAGATCGAAAGATGTTTACTAATAAACAAACACGCTTTCGCATTTGAGGAGCGTCGGAACAAAAACCGATAAAACACATTTTGACTATTTCTGTGTTTTTTTATCTCAACAGATACCGAACTCACTACTGTGATATTAAGGTTTCGAAACAGTGCTGCCAACACCAATATATTAATAACTATTGTTCGTCTTTAAATTAAAAAGCCAGATTTAGACACATTTTTTCAATTTCCCAAAAAAAAAAAAATCTGATGTGAGTTATAATATTAATTAGTAAGGTCTTATTATAAAAGTATGTAAAAGCTATCGTCTATCGGCTCGGGGCGGTATGCGCGGCGCTGTTATCGGCGCACGCGCAGGGTTCGTTCACATACCTAATTGCACTTGTGCAATGACGTCACACACGTGACCGCGACAGGCGGCTCAATGCATGACGCGCGTACAGCTGCTTGTGGAATATTATGAAATCCTCGCGAATCAACTAAATACACTGTACAAGTACAGTAGTACAATACAAGTTATCTGGTGGATTACACACATATTACGGGGAACTGTCTGGCATGCAGGTTGCAGTATAGGCCCTGTACCCATTAAAACACGTATTTCAACAAATAAAGTGATTCTGTAGAAAGACGATTCATACGTGCTTAATTCATACCTACGTCAAAAATTGTTTACCAATTTATATAATTTTCAAGTGTGACGTATTTCGCTGAAAATGTAATTTTAACGAAATGAAATCGTATGCATTTCTCAGCCGCAACGTACCTACTGATAAGTGGAATTTTGGACATGCTTCCAGATAGTAGATTTGAGCGGAATCCTTTTTTTTATTTTCATTGAATTTGAATATTTGGCTTTACTGTGAAAAATAAAAGTTGCTGGTGAAGTAACAAGTCAGATGTAAATTTTCAGTATAATACCTAATGTGAGAAACGTCCACCGATTTCATCATTACGAACATTTCTAAAATACCTTATGAATGCTTTGATTTTCTGGGCGTTGAATCAAGAGGAAACCTCAATGAACTAGGAGTTGTCATAGAGTGGGCAAAATGACGGTTGAAAGAGATTTTATTTCAGACTAGCGGACCCGACAGACGTTGTCCTGTCTTAACTATGAATATTGAAACTCTTTGACGAAATTGGCAGCACGCATTCTGTCAATGTTATGTCAAACGCCATAAGGTTACATCAAAAACTTTGAATTGTAAAAGCGGTTACATTAGAAATAATTTAACCCATATATGCCCAGAACTTTTTTTGACGCCGATTTTTATAATTTTCACATATGTTGTTTATTAATGACCATAAATAAGGGCTACAATAGCAATTAGTAGTTTTCAGATCTGAAAGTGGGTCTTTTTCAGGGGGTCGTAAACGACCCCATGGGCAGATAAGGTCTTACACTAGTATGGGGGAGGAATCATGAATATAAAAACTTTATTCGCTTATTAGTCTTGATTATTGGGGTAGACATTGAGACAGGAACCCTTACGTAGTAGAATTAGGTGGGTAAGGTAATCTTTAAAGCATCTGTAATACATATTGACATTAACTTGCGACACATTTTGACTATTATGTTTTTAGACAGCACACGTCTTCTGATCCAACTATTGAGTAAATGTAAAGTTTTAAAACAGAAATAAGGTACCGCCTTGTTTTCAGTTGCTGGTATGGCTCAGGTTGAGTTTTCGAAATAAGATAGGTTGAAGAATTAGATTTCGAAGAGAAAATAGAAAAGAAAAAGACTTTGCTATAGATAAAATTCCAGTATATCTACGTTTGCTTCCAATGATCTGGGAAGCATTGAAGAGTCAGCACTCTTCCACATACTTTTTTTGCTGTCAACACATCGAAGTGAACTAACTACATCAAAATATACCACTTCTTACCTCTAATGTCAATTTGATAAACTCCAAAATGAGCATCAAGTCTATCTACTCCTCCCACATTGATTGTATTGATGTACAACGTTTGACTATCAATATGTTTGCCAGTATCAGAATATCGACGAGCCTTTTGGACGGGATATACGCCAATTGCACTGAACAACAGTGTAACTAAGCTGCTTCATTCCAGTGAATGGCACAAATCTTATCTTTGCAAGCTTTTTGCAAGCTCGTTTTATGCATTTGCGTAGCCTCATTTTGCGATTTTTCCCAGTTCTTGTAGAAAAGATCACCTAAATCACTGTTGGCCCTAGCAGAGTGCTCCCTCGAGGAAGAATAGTCCTCAGAATTAGCAATGAAAGTATAAGATTCTTCGACAATTCAATAGGAATAGAACATTGTGTTGTGTAAAAAGGGGTTCAGAGATTTGAGAATTACGAGAATAATAGACTGGAAAACTACGAGAATAATTGACTAAAGCCTTAGTGGTGGCTTTATTGTCATCATTACCTTCTCGTTGTATGACTAACATTTCGGCTGAAGTGAAGAGATAGGTGAAATCGATGTATATTTTCACACTTTCATCCTTTTCATCCTAATCATAGTCTGATATCGTACCTCTGCAAGGGGGATCAATGTTTACATCGATGCCCTGGACCTGTTCCTCGTTATCCAATTTCTCCAGGGCTTCAACTATTTCAAAAATGGAGAGCACATGCCGGGACCGTTAGAGTAAAAATAAGAATTTAAAGCAGCATATATGCCCACGGGGTCGTTGTCGACCCCGTGAAAAGTTTCCATTAATTTGAGTACGAAAAATGTAGCCCCTCAGTGAAAATTATACCTATATCTTTAAAACACATATTCAATTTACTATAACAATAATTTTGATGATAAAAAAACATAAAACACACAGAATATATACATTTATATGCACGTAGTCCCCAAATTTTTTCAGAAAAAAACTTACACGATTTTGTACTACTATTTTTCACTTGAAATAATTTAAGAATAGTAATTTTATTGTACTGTGCTTCAAAGTAGTTCTTTACTGTATCAAAAAATAGTGCTTTAATTAGAATTAATATAATAAGTTGCAATCAGGATGCATTTGAAGTCATCAAGTACCTTCGGGCCATTAACGACCCCCTGGGCATATATGGGTTAATATGGTGGTTAATATTTCTTAAATTTTCTAATTTTCCGCGCAATTTTATTAATTTTTTCTTTCATAAGAACCTTCTCCTGACAATAACAAACACAATAAAAAAAGAATTAGCGAAATCGGTCCAGCCGTTCACGCGTGATGCGCTTACCAACACATTAAGCGATTCATTTTTAACCGACTTCAAAAAAAAGAGGAGGTTCTCAATTCGACGCGTATGTTTTTTTTTTTTTATTATTTTTTGGCGATGTTACTCCATAACTCCATCAAATCTGAACCGATTTTAATAATTATTTTTTTATTTGAAAGGACGTATCGTCAGGTTGGTCCCATTTAAATTTGGTGAAGATCTGATGAATATCTTCGGAGATGAAGGACGGAACTCCTCAATGAATAAGAGCAAATCGCTCGTGATCAGAGTGTGTGTCGGATTTTAACCAAGCATTCTTCATAGCATACATACATAATGCTTTTCTATTCGGCATTTCAATATAAATTTTTTTTAACCGAATTTTTGACGATGTTACTCTATAACTCTGTCAAATCTGAACCGATTTCAATAATTTTTTTTTATTTAAAAGGGCTTATCGTCTGGTTGATCCCATTTAAGTTTTGTGAAGATCTGATGAATATCTTCGGAGATATAGGATGGAACTCCTCATTGAATAAGAGCAAATCGCTCGTGATCAGAGTGTGTGTAGGATTTTAACCATGCAAACTTCATAGCATACATACATATGCTAAATTTCTATTTGGAATAATATATTTTAATACTTTTTTTAAGGCGCAAAACAAATGGTCTAGTGAATTGGTTCCATGAAGCTACACTAAAAAGCTTAAAATAATAATATAAAAAAATATTTTAAAAAAACCGACTTCAAACGCCACTTAAAAGTATAAAATAATTTTAGTTTGTACACGTATGTTGAAGTCGGGCCAGCGTTGCGCAGTGGTATCATCGTTTCTATATTTTAAGCCCGTCCGACTTCAATATACGTGTACAAACTAAAATTATTAAATCGTAAATACTATTAGGCCGGTATACTTGTTGAATTAGCCCGTGAGACGGATGGGCCTAAATAGAAACGATGAAACCGATGCGCGACGCTGGCCCGACTTCAACATACGTGTACAAACTAAAATTATTTTATACTTTTAAGTGGCGTTTGAAGTCGGTTTTTTTAAAATATTTTTTTATATTATTATTATATATTAGAAGATTTCAGTTGCGTGATTGCTTAAAAATGGTCGCATCAGTATGACGATCGCAATAATCTCTGATTGGCTGAATTAAAGGCGCTCTTGCTGCATCAATGCATTTTAACTACATATTAGCAAGAGAATAACCAGCTAATCAGAGGTAATTGCGACCGTAACTTTACACTATTTTTAGATAATCCCACAATAGTTCGCCCCTAAATATTGTAGAGCTATTAAGATTACAAAAGATTACAATTGGGTAAGTATTTGAATGTTTTCAAAATGTGCATATTCATTCATTACAATCGAAGAATAACTGTTTTACTGCGACTGTATCCGTCTCTTTCTAAAACGTATTGATAGCTAATGGAGCTACTGAATTGCAACGTCATGTTGCAATAGCGCTCTCTTTCTCTAACAGGAAACTTAAAAGCTCTATATTTTCGAGATTAGTGAAGATAATAAAAAAAGAAAAATGACATTGTGTTACAATATTAAAAACCTTTATTTTAAGTACATAAAAACTAAGTCAAATCCCCAATTGAGTGTGAACTGAGATTTGCACAACATAAGGGCTTCAGTCGGCGCCTGTCGCCTGTAATCGCGTCTGATACCCACGGAATCCGTACGCAGCGCAGTGCGTCTGAAGTCTATTTAAAAACCACTACGTCTATATTTGTCGAGGAGTTCTTAATACGTAGTAAGGTCTGCGATCATCAAATTTCTTCGTTGTTCTCGAAACTTCATCGACTGGAGGGCGTTCAGGGTCGCGACACTGAACTTCAGCTTCAATGTCGGAGTCAAGGTCGTGATCATGGTTCACTCGGGGCCAAACTTCGTGCCCCTACAAAATCAAAGTCAAGATCAGTCTATTTTTGCATCACACATACTGGCGTCAAGACTATCGTAACTATTGACGTAGTGTAGCGATCACACAGATGGGAAATTATCTAATCGGGCGCCTGAAACGACGAATCCAATTTTCGAAACTAGAAGTCGATAGTGTAACTTTACTCAACTTTATGTACAGGGCAGAATCAAAAAATCCGCCATACTTTCTTTTAAAGTTTCGGATCAATGCAGTGCTTTTCTATTAACGTTTAAGCGAAACGCTGATACCTGCTGGAGACATCGATTGGATGCGAAAGGCATATCGGATGATAATGAATATAGGTACCATTTTATTAGAGTTTATGTTAAATTGCTGATCTCTCAGCTTGATAAAGAACTCTTTAAACCGTACGAGAGCGGAGTAATGTTGTAAGGGTTTTTGCTGCTTATTTTCTGCGGTACTAACTGTAGGGTTGCTAAACTGTGTTATCAACGTTCCAATAAATTCTTCCATGTAATAGGTACATACACGCCCACCTCTCATGTACAACACTGCTCGAATTAGCAAGTTTATTATTATCACTAGTTAGATAATACCGGCAGAACTGTAACGTCACGAAGGGAGCACGAGTTCTTTAGAGATTACATTCAACGTATAATTTACTGCGGTACCGCACGTTGGCCCCAAGGTTTGCTCAACTTGTGGATTGAGAGTTGGCTGTTCTGTGTCGGTGTTTTGACTGTTTTCAAATAAAATTGGCACCAAAACTCGCGTTGTATCCACATGTTAGGGCTTGTTGAAGATAACGTGTGAAGTCAGCCACAGGCGTAAGGACTGAAGGTATAGGTAGGCTCAGTATACATAAGTAGGTAGGTCTGAATCCTGATGACCTCTTCGTATTATTAAGTTGGCTGAACATGTTCACCACAACAAGCTCTGAACCCGAACACCGCGCCAATGTTACTTTGTCTACATGGAAAAGTGTTGAGACCAACATTGGGGACAACATGTGAAGCAGTAGTAACACATCACAGCTTGAGGCTATTCCGGAAACATTACAATGAGAGTCTAAAGAAACTGTTGGTGATGGGCAAAATCTGAGGCAAAACCAAATCAGCACCACACTCGGCACACCTATCCGTTGCTTTCCGCCAATCTGCTCTTTGAATGGAGCCTCTACTCTCTGCTGTGATACTCTTGTAGGGTTTGTATACTTGTTGCATATATTGATTTCAACCATTTTATTTATAAGCAACAACGTCTGGGAACATGTGGCATCACAGTCTTTGTATGTGCATCCCTTTTCAGTCGTTTCATTTTAAAGCGGCGCGCTAAAAAACGAGTCGACTACTCTTTCACCTTTACAATTCAGTTTTCACCTTACCCGTTATTTGTTTTATCTGTTGGCTCAATATCGTACCTAATATGTATATTGATTTATGCGTGGGCTCTCAATGCACTTGATAAACTACGTATCAGAGATAGTAAACTGGCTCGAAATGCAATTCGTATCAAATCACCCTTCAGTCAAAGTGACCTTAGCTTAATGGTGCCAAGTATCAATCAATTCAGTTCAACTACGAGTTCAACACATGTTAAATAGTTTTTTTATATATTAAAATGTTACATTAAAACTTATCTAACTTATCTAATTACTACACAAATCATGCCCGTGTGGAATGGTGCCAAGAGTACTGGCTGCATGATCAACACTTAAAGAAAAATATTTTTTTTCAATGTTCGCTGAGAAGGAAATAATTTTTGCTTTTATCAAGTCTCGTCGGTGAAGCTTTTTCTATCTCTTTGGCTTTACCTCCCTCTATAATTTGGTTCTAACTTTCTGCTTTATTTGTTACATAAAACGCGGTTCCTCCCGGTATGAGGTACCCTTTGGGCTTCATAATTTTACTGAAGAATATGACCTAAGATCTTTCCACTTCTATTTTCCGTAGCACTTCCTCAAAATATCCGATCAGCTCAGCCATTAAGTGTAATTTTGAACGATATCCAAATATGCGGTAATTAAGATAAACTATTGAACGTTAATAGCATAGACGTGTTAGAAGCATTGACATTTGTTCTAAGTATACAACAATATGCAGCCATTGCAATTCAGCTCCTCGTATCGCGAGAGGCGTCCGGTGTCGTCGACCCGGCGCCGGCGCACCATTCGCCGCAATGCTCTGGCACCACTCCAAACGATGCACTAGCCACTAGCCCCACTACTACAACTCCTAGCCAATTTAAATCCAAAACCTAAAAGACCAACGGACGAGCTATGGTTGCCAAACCATTCATCATCATCAACTCAAACACAGGGCGCTAGTGGTGAGACACGGGTCTTGGTCTATAATGTTGGCATACTTCACAGACCTTTGAGAACATTGCGAAAACCTCGGGAACGTCAGGCGCGGGAATGTCTAAAATTGATTACCACTTTGGTGTGACGATCACAATCACCTCTGACTGGTCGACAATATCTTGCAATAGGTTACATTATGACCTATATTCTGATAAGGACTGATAATAGGGCCTATTCACTGTTACTACAGCTGATGTACGAGATACGTTTCGTGTCTCTGGTGAAGAGACAGCTCGCATCCCATGTTCAGATACCAAATAACATGAAACTTACTTCTGTAGTTTACATTTTATATATCTGTTCTGGAAAATTACCAAAAAAAATTGTCGGCGGCACCGTCAGACCACGCGAATCTTCGTCGTCTATTCAAAAAACTAAGGCTCTTGCAAAGGTCTCCACAGGACACGATCTTGTACTACTTGTGTCTAGTGGCTCCCAGAAACTCGCTCGAGACCCATCAGGCAGCTTTCGTCAGTGATTATTTATTTAAGTAAAATTACAAAATAACCCAAAACTACGATAAAGAACTGCAAATAATAGTTAACTTTATTCCTGATCTATTTGGCTGGTCATAACTATTACTTGGAAAATGTTATGATCAGCCATACTTTGATGTTTCTCATGTAAAGGAAGCAATTTTGGTCGTAAAAACGGCAAGGTTAGAATAATTCCGCGTATCAAATCTCAGCGCAATAAACGTTTTGTTTAGGTGTTATATAAAGTTTTACGACACATTGTAAACCATAAATTAGGAGTTTATCTCGTGTCTCTACGATAATTAATAGACAACGTGTGGAAACTTTTCCAACAGGAAATTTTGAGCGATATACATGTCTAGCCAATGCGATGCACCATCTAACGTCTTTCAGCACTTGTTCGCTAATTAATCACATTCACGATACAATCTTCATACTTCTAATCAGAAATGTGATCGCTCTTTAATATAAACTAATCATCATAACCAGTCACTCCAGCCATACCTGAGCGCGGGTCTAATATCATTACGCGACCATATTGAACGAAATAAAAATCTTCTCCTAATCTACTTCTAATCCACCTAATATTGTCAAGTTTATTAACTATTAAAAAATTAAAATGACACTTTAAATTTCAATCAATGCGTTTTTAAAACTACAATACAATGACATAATATGTAAAAAATTGACATTTATTAATAAGCTGTTAATTATATCTATTCAGTTGAATTAATTAATGATATTAGACGTCCGCATGCGGGGGCCGGGGAAAGTAACCGAGGTGACGTGAATACAGCTTATGAACACCCACATTTCACATAAAGTGATTAAAGCGATGACTAACGCCTAGTTTCTAGAGCTATACGTAAGCGAGATCTCGAACAATGTAATGATTAAATCAGATAAAGTAACGACTTTCTTTTGTCCACGTAATGTCAACAAGCCGTTCATAAACAATGGAGATGAAGTTATATGTATATGAACACAATGTGTGACAGAAGGTTGCTCTATAATGCAAATGGATTTAATGGGACACGGAAAAGGAGAAAACGACATAAAAGAATGGCAGCATAGCTAAAAGCAATCCTAACTGAATCCTAATAATAAAATTTGTCGAAGTCATGTCTTAGTAAACTGATAAAGAGAAAACATCAATGAGGCCATGAATTAAAAAGAAGTCAGCGTCATTACGTAAGCATAAAATTTGATAAGTATTGCATAAAGGAATATGTTAAAGACAACAAGTGGAGATGGTTGGCTATTTTTAGTATTATCATCGGAATGGGGACAAGCTATTTTTAAACATGTTTATCTTCAACTTCACCACATTCCATACCGCAGCACTATCGACGACAACAATTTACGAACTGAGAAATTTAATTGCGACTAATGGACATAAAATGAGTTGCAATGTAACAAAGAGCTATGGGTTTAAATAGCAATAAGACAAAAGTGAAAAAAGAGCATCACGACTGACGGTTGGTCATGCAGTGGAGAATATATCGGGCGAGGATGTACATGTCCTTATATGTGCACTAGTGAGAGTGCAACTAGGCACTGACGCTATTTTAGGAACGGTAAGAATGTCCCGAGCATAGAACAACAAGTTAGTACTTTACAGTTTACACAGAGGATAATCAGCTAAAAAGAAGAACGAGTGTAAACAAAAAAATGTTCACTTCTGAGTTCTGACATGTGGAAGCAGTCAAACCGATATATAATATACCACACATCGCGTTACAAATAACAATCAAAGAAAAGCGATAATCAAAATCTTACTTGACTTAGTTTATGTTTATCTCATTAGATCACTACAGTACACTAATAATAGGCTATCACTTAATACACGATCAATATTGTTAACTAATTAATCACTCATCCTCTTAGCGTGACCTTAGTCTCTGTCTGTACAAATAAATACTATACTTTGTTGACTCAGATCCTCGCCTTAATTCGCTTTACAATGAACCTTATTGAGTTCTACTATCAGAAGTGGTATTTCTTATGGCAGGGGCTATAAAGTTCATAATTCAAGAGAAACTCTTGGTCCCGTTTATGGAGATCATCCCTTATTAGCCGTTATGGCGGATGCAATGGGCTATAAATAGCGCTGAATTACCAACACGCCAAAGAGTAGACTTAGTTACCTCGGCCTACGCAATGTTTTATTTTATAAATTCAAAGGAAACACATGAACATCGAACAAATAAATGACACAATTTGAACTAATGTCGAATGTTCTAGCATTTCATTCGGAAATCGCAATTCAATACACACTTTGAATTAACATAAACCGTCGACGCAGCACATACTAAAATAGTGAATCACTGCTTTGTGATACCTTCATTAAGAACTCATTCGCCTCAAACTTTTTTTTCAAACTTAACTACAAGATTTGAAACATTCGTGTTGACTTTTTCAAGTATATGATCGCTCATTTGCTGCAACAATGTTAAAACAAACAACATCGAGATAAATCTCGAAAAGGACATCATCCATTTTGGGCTTAATCTGAAAGTGCCGGCCAAAAAAAAATTTTGCTGTATTTCGTTAGAACTTGTCCCCCTAAACATTTTTTATTATGACACCCAAGCTGTAGAACCATTGACCTTGGTTTTATTTAGGTTTAAAATCTGTATTTTTTCCTACCAAATGAAATGTTTTTAATAATAATAATAAAAATTGGAGTGCCCAGCAATCTGTTCTACCTCTCAGCAGCCGAGCCCGGCTGACCTCATCGCCTTTTGGCGAAGAGTGTGGTCAAGAGAGATGGCAGATGAGAGATGGATGGATGGATGCTTGAGGAGGGCTCTTGGATTGCGGCTGTAGAGGAAGCATGTGCCTCAATATAGCCGATGAACCCAGTCGCCATCTCTCCAGAGGATGTACTTTGTGCGGTGCGCTGGGCCGCAAACTGGAAAAGTCCTGGATCCGATGGACTGCATCACTTCTGGTTTTTCGTTCTGCCATGCTATCTGGCTAAACAATTCCAAAAAGCTCTCGAGCAAAGGGCACTCCCGAGCCTTTTCACCACCGGAATCACTCATTTAGCTCCAAAGTCCACCGATGCCGCTGACCCGGATAAGTACCGCCCCATCACATATCTTACTAGCATCTATAAGACATTGACATCCGTTTTGAGCCTTAAGATTTCCCGTCATGTAGGGGAGAATAGTATAATGTCTGGGGCTCAGAACGGATGTCGGTACAATAGTCGTGGTACTAAGAAGCACCTTCTCATCGACTCCGTCGCGAGCCAACTGGTTAAACTAACTTGCCGGAATTTCCCCACAGCCTGGATTAACAATGCATGAAGGCATTCGACTCAGTGCCCCATGGTTCTTGAGGGTCCTTGAGCTGTACAAAGTCGATAGTACAGTTCGAAACTTCCTCGGAGAGTATATGGGGCAATGGAGCACGATCCTTTGTCTTCATGATGAGCGGTTGACAGCTGCCGATGCCGATAAGGATACGGCGGGGTATCTTCCAGGGCGATTGTCTGAGTCTACTATGGTTTTGTCTCCCTTAATGAGCCTCACGTGGATAAAGAAGCGTCCGTGCAATGGTTGCGTTTCGTTGACGTCTTTAGGGAAACCGAAGGTACAAGATCAGGTAGTTAAGACGCGAAACTACCGAAAGTACATCCTAAAGGATGGCACTATCAACATTTGTTGAGCTTGTCGCCATTCCAGTAAGTCACTCAGGCAGTCAGGCATGTGCAATTGGGATTTTCGGCTCTTGCTAACACTGAGTATTTCCACAGGCACAACCAAGCAGCCAAAAATTCTTCACCAAGAGCTTAAAGCTCTGAAGTACGGTTTCCCGGATGAAAGACTATAAGTACACACCGGTGCCAAAACTTAAGCGTGATGGGGTACGGCTCTACTGGGACCGGTCCATCATCACGGACAGGATGATTCTGGTTAATAAGCTTGATATCGTGCTGATGGATCGGGCACAGTCGAGGGTGTTTTTAGTGGCCATCACCATCGAACATGACGAAAACCTCGTGAGAGTGGCGACAGAGAAAAACGAAAGTATCTAGATCTGGCTCACGAGGTTTCCGGCATGTGGCAAGTGGAGTCCACTGAAACCATCCCAATCATCATTTCTGCAAATGGGTTGATCCCAGTCAACCTTAATCACCATCTGAGATGGTGTTTCATCCATTCCACCATCTGGGGTTCCGTGGTAGTTCCAGCCAAGATGCACAATGTGGTATTTTTAGGTGTGTGGTCAGGATCGGATAGGTAGCACTTAACAAAACTCCAAAAAAGTAAAAAAATTGCCTTAGAAACTCTTCATATATTCAAAAAAATACAGATTTTTAAACTTAAATAAAACCAAGGTCAATGGTTCTACAGCTTTGGTGTCATAATAAAAAATGTTTAGGGGGACAAGTTCTAACGAAATACAGCAAAATTTTTTTTTGGCCGGCACTTTCAGATTTAGCCCAAAAATGTATGAATCGTGGAGGATCTCCTTTGATAGAAAAATGAAAAAGAAAATTGAATCTAATGTAGAAAACAATCGCCATCATGGTATAGATGGATGGAAAAATTTGGGTCATAGGACCCAATTTTTTTTTAATAAATCAGGATTTTTTAGATAAAAGAAAAGAAATCAGTGTTGTAGCACCTCCCCATCAAAGTGGGAGACTGCTGTTTGGTGCTCTATGTGGACATCTCTTGTTCGTTTTGTGATCACAGCAGCTAAAAGGGGTAACATGAGTTGAGTCATTTTATATGCCGCGGGTAACATAATTGGAATATAACTTCACTGAGCCGTCTTTGTTGTTACTATTATGTTACTTTTATGTCTAGTTTTCTTATTTGGAACCTTACTGTTTCTTTGGATTTTTTGACACGGGAAATCTCATTTAATTTGTTGCGATTAGTATGGTAAACTTGGCTTTGATGTAACAGACAAACATAATTTAACATTTCTATCAGCTAAACCTTTTTGTCGTGATATAGATAATGTTACTTTAACTTACTCAAATAGTTTTATAACGATATATTCATTGTTTATTTTACATCTGTTCGACATTTCAAGTAAACAAAGCTAAAAGATATAGACTAAAACATTGTGTTAAATGTAGAACTAAGAAAGGACCCTTAAGAACAGCCTTCTGTATTTCTAATTAATTTTTTTGAGAACATTGGTATTCTTTATTAACAACCCAATTCATAGACGATAGTCAATATAAACGTTTATCATTCATTAACGTCCAGTCCTACTTCGCTATCAAATATTGACGAGGCATCGAAAATGCGCAGTTCACCAGTATTGATGGCAGACTGTCACAGCCTAAATTAGTTTTTAACGCGTCACGCACTACGTTTTCCATTCCATTCCCATCTGTCCGCGAACACGGCGTTTGTTGATGCTGACTCAACAACTGCGTCAACTGAGATTCATGGCCGGATTAATGTTTGATGTTGATGGATTCAGGAAAATTATTCTAGGTGGAAACAGTGGTATAATAAACATTTATGGGATAAAAACAGTTAATTTTGAGACAAAATATCATCATAACTATCCTCTATTTACAATCAACAACTTAGTTTGCGTTGATATTCAATTTTTCCTCATTAGTGTTGCTAATAATATCCTACGCTTTGAGCACGGTGGTTAGTAGGTCACATTATTGTCTTTTAAGTATATTATCATAAACCTGCAACTCGCACTACAGTTGATAGTCTTACGTCTCTCACAATTACTTGTGCAATTATACAAAGTAATATTTAGTCTAGATAGATTTCTGCGTCGTCAAGATTTTTTTCTTGACAGAGCGGTCGTGTGTGTCCAGATTTGCAGGAAGAATCTGTTCACTATTTCGCTACATTGTTGGTTAACTTGATTCCATTTGCATGTACTTTTCCACTGCGAACAGTAGATATGATTTAATTGTTTCATACATCTGACGACACACGTACACGCGTATTATGTAAGTTTTATTTAGTTTTTTCTTCTAAATTAGAACATTCAATTGATTCATGTAGGTACTTATTTACAAATTGTTAGCACATTTTGTATCACAAAAATCTGAGTCTATTTTATAAATTAGCATCTTCACTTTAACAATTTAATTGTGTATCGTGTATTGTAGAGCTAATATTTTCGTAGAGAGAAGTTACGTCACTGCACGCTGTCGCGCTCATTTATTTTCATCATTACCAAACTTTTAATGATTATTAACATTTGGTGACAGAAAGAGCGATTAAGGGAAATTTATGTTCTTAATTTATTGCGATGTATTTATTAAAAGGATTGTTTTATAAAACTGATTTATTGCCAGAGGTGGATTTGTCCGACCGTGGCTCATTTATATAGATGCTTTCGCGGCTTTTGAATTAATGTTGCCCTGGAGAACTGCCGAAAACTTGAGAAGGACCAAAAATAAAATATGGTAAGACATTAGTAGGAGCCGATATGACCATCGTCACATTTGATCTTAGCCACAAAAGAAACACTGGAAGAGCAGCAGCGTACAGCACGAGCGGCACGTTGTACTATTTTAGATTTTTTCTGGTTTAGCAGATTACAACAAAAGAATTTTGTTTTTCCTTGGCCTATTTTTTTCATTGACCATCAACTGGCTGCTTAGAAGCAGTATAACAGTCTAGCCAAGATAATAAAGATTTTAACGTCTACACAGACACTAGACAGTAAAAATCATAACCGTTGTTTTTGGCCTCGCTGTAATCCGATTCCTGCATGCCTATAGTCTCATAATATTTCAATCGAACTTTAACTTACTTTTCCAAGTAAACTTTGACTGGCAGGTTTTGTACTGGCAATCTGTCAGGATGTCTTTAAACATCGGTTAAATAAACATTACTTGGGGATGGTGAAACCAGCCTGGAAATTATTCTTGTTTACTCGTTTAATTCTTTGTACTTCTTTTAAGAAGAAACACCTCGTCACGGGAGGTGATACATCTCGATTGAGATGCAAGGAGATCGATGACGACGGATGAAGTATATAATCTTAGCCATTGCACGAGCATGACCAATCAGAAAATCAATTTTGGTCACATCATAATTTTCTGATAAAGTTGTTTGTCATTTGTCACCTAATCATAGAGGGTTTTTCGCAAAATAATTATCGCGTCGCGACAGTCATATCGCTTGTGCTATCTCAAACCAGTCAATCCTCAAATAAGATGTTGCAGTAAATTGGACAAGATTAAGTGATTATTATTCAAAACGATCTGATAAAATTCCAGAAAACAACTGGGTCGATAAAATTAAATACATTTCTAAAATTTTTACTCGGACTTTTTTAGGGTTGGCTGAAACTGACTCATCTTGATGCAATGAGACTATATGGATTAATTTATTCGTTCAGTGTTTGATGTAAGACGATGCGCGTTAACAAAGATAGATCTGGGTCACAGACATCAAACTTTGACAAAAGCAAAAGTAAAGACGGCCAAAATATTGTTTTTATTCATAAAATGATATTCTGAATGCGTAAAAGATTCGTTTCGATAACGTGATATTATTCCCCCAGTATCCTATTTATTTTTAATGGTCTTGTCTAAAACAAAATCTTATCTTTGCAGTTTTATGTTTTCTTCTTACTTTCTGCTTCAATTTTAGACAATACTCTAAATTCTCTGGCAAAATGCTTGCTTCTAGCACCATTTACAATTTTCCAATTTATTCTGGCAAGTATTCTTTTGTTCATTATAATTTAGGCAATTTAGTTTAAAAATGTGACCATCAACCACCATTAGGACCATCGTTGTTTATTTTGGAAATAAGTTCTATTTAAAATAGTTTATTTACTACGGGGTACAAATAAAAAGATACAATATTCAGTAAATGGGCAACCATTTATTGTGTCGAGAATAATGAAATGTCGAAAGCATGGCGTGACAACAGAAAAGCCTGAAATATCAAAGGCGAAGTGCTCGGATCGATTAGGTTTTATAGTAAGTAGCCTTTATTGTTATCAAATATGGGAGGAAATGCTTAGCTCGGGGCGACTTCGTGTACAGCGGATATTCATTCAGCATTGATTCTCTATATTTCCACGGCTGATGTAGTCGTGGATTGAAGAACACGTGGATTTAGGTTTTACTAAAAATGTTTTTTCCATATAATTTTGAAAATTTCATACAAACTTTCATCCCCTATCGAATCTGCTTGTGATCCAAAATCGTGATTATTTTGTTTCTTCATTTTTAACGAAAAGCCCAAATGTTAACTTCGACAGATACTGGTACTTTCAAGTAAATAAACTGCCATCCCTCAATTTAACCTCTTAGGGATGGAATTTCCGAAAACCCGTTTCTAGTAAGTGCCTTTATAGTGCCTACATCACAAAAGGAACCTTCCAAATGGTTCTAGCTTTAGTATTTTCGGCTCGGCGTTTGATGAGTCAGCCGGGAAATGTTCTTTTATATTGTTCCTACGATATTGCATCGTATCAATGGAAAATATTATAAATACATACATCCAAAACAGACAAGTGCGTTTAATGCGAAATATAAATTAATTTATTTTTAAATATTTATATTTAAGAAAATTTTTGTTTTTAATTTGGATCATTAAACTGGTTCACAATTATATATGTATCATAACAAGTTACGCAAAATACGTTCTATCATTGCAACCTTCTGGTAATGACCACAGCATACAATACAGAAAACTTACTAAGTATGCTTAATATTGTTGACTAAACTATCACTTTCAATAAGACGTAACGTTATTTGACTTTGGTTGCGAAAGCTCTGAAGCCTGGTGCAAATGTTTGCACATGTTTTATGTACCTATGTTTGGCTTATGATGTAATGTAATTTGTAAAGTTCAACGCTGTGCAAAAGCACAATCAACCTAAGGCCACCCACGCTTTATTATCACATCCTTGTGTTCGTTCGTTTATAAACACAGCATAATATATAGGTCATTGGGTAACTGCACTCTCTAAGATAAGGGACGCAGGTAGGTATACAAACGTTCATAATTTTCTTTAGTTTCAACTTTACAAATTTTTCCATTTGCGCGGGAGATATTATAGCGGAGGAGTGTACGTGTGTCTTACACAGGTGCACTCTATTCCTTCACTCTCATAGTCCGGACGGCAATCCGACACGACCGGAGAGAGATTAGGCGCAGGACCGACGGCTTTACGTGCTCTCCGAGTCACGGGGGTGACTCACCGCCAACTTCCTAACTCCGGGCCTTTCTTTGACCGAAAAACTCAATACATTTTTTGGCCCAACCGGGAATCGAATCCGGGACCTCGTCATCCGTAGTCAAACATGCTAATGTTAACGACAAGACCAACAAGGCAGTTGGATGCCAGATTACTCAGTACCGAACACCACATAGTGTAACAGAAAAACTAAGAAGTAGGTATGAGTACAACTAATTATTATCAATATCATCACATCAACCTATTGCCGGGCCACTGCTGGTCACGAGTCTCCTCTTGGAATGAGAAGTCCATCAAGCTAGCCAAGAGCTTTGATAATTGAATTATGGATAATTCCCAGGCCCGCAGAATCCTCGCGATGTTCTCCTTGCTTTAATTGCTTAAATAAACTCCGAGAAGTTAGAGGTCTGTGCCTGGATTTGAACAGGGACCAACCGAGAACGACACTAGATAGACTTGACTATCACCGCTGTTTGTAAGAGTAAATAACTTGACCTATTCGATAAAAGCCTCGAGCATAAGTTACCTTTTACAGGGGCTGGATATAACAAAATATTGTATTCTAGATATTACCTATGGTCCCGCCTGAACGTGCGGAGAAAGTAGTTATTATTCCATGGTGTAGGTCTCGCGTCTTACCTGAAACAAAAAGAGCGTACTCTTTAAAATTAAAATAATTCATATAAACTAGAAGAAATACTGAAAAAAAAAAACAATAAAAAAGAATAAACATTCAAATTAAGTTACTAGTTCGAAATACCTACATATATAGTTCGAATACCTTGATTGTTACTTTAATGCAGTCTAAATACGCATATAACATTATAATACACATTAAAGTTCAGAAGACATAACGCCAAGGAAGCACAATTTATGAGCAGAGTTTGAAATTCTTTGGCCGAAAGTAGCTTTTCATAGGGCTGCCATCGTCAAAATATGGCAAAAGGGCTGAACTATTGATTCATATAACATTTCTAGCTTATAATATAATACATACTCGTATATTAAACCTCTAAATAAGTTGATAGGATAAAATTAAATGAACAACAGTCTATTTTCTAAGAGCATTCATTGTGAAAGGATTAAGTATAACAGGAATTTTAATCATGTCATTTCAATTTAATTTCAAATTTTGTTTACAAGAATTTGTATAACGATCCATGCGTGCTGCACGCTAAGTCTATATAATCAGAAGCTAATAGCAAAGTTGACGTGCCAGATATCTTATTAGATCGTTCCCAGAACTATAACTATTCTCGTTTTAAAAAATAATACACAATTATTTCCACCAACATAAAGCACTGTAAAGGAAAAAAACGCAATGGAAAAAGTTATGTAAAGTTGATGGCAACAGTCCACACTCTGTGGCTTATTGAGCGGCGTATCACATAACATTAGCATAGGTAATAGGATTGTGATGTAGATCCGACTTCGTCAGCTGTTTAGGAATTTCATTTTAATTGCTTTTGCTACGATTCCATTCGGTAACAATTAAGTAGGTACCTATGTAATTGCGTTACGTGAGATTTTTATCATCATCATAATATTATGATCCACTGATGGACATTTTAGGAGGAACCAATGTTTTCTGTCCACGGCTAGTCGGCTCCAATCCATACTACCCTGTTCTTGTTGTCTTGGATGTAATCGCTCAACGATACGCATGCTCGAGCACTTTTTAACTTCGTCCGTCAGTCCTACCAGGAAAGGGACCAGTCCAATTTTTCTTCAATGTCTAGAGACACCTAGAGAGTCTTTCATTACTTTTTTTCTTTCTTTCTCTGTTTCCCCAAAGTAATAAGCCTTTTCTTTGTTTTCTGCCAACCCTAGAATCCCACTGCTGTATTTCGGGGACGTAATTTTCACGTATGCTTGTGACGTACCTAGACTTCATTTTGGATATTCGATTGCAGATCCTGGGCAATATTATGATGGTTTATAAACTAGTGGTTCGCCCCGAACTGAGACCTCGCGATATCCCATAATTCCCAAAAGTTTTAATTATATATTGTAATAATTAACTTTTAACATTAGACGCAATAAAAAAAATAATAGTTGACATAAAACTGTTTTACTGGCACAGCGCCATCTATTAGCATTTTTGTGAAGCTATTAGAATTTAAAATTAAATAATTTCGTTTCTTTATAATATTTATCTAATTTTAGTATTTGTTGTTCAAGTACAGGATATAACTGAATATTCAATCAAGTTTCACGTTCTAATATTCAGTAATTCAGAAGTTATAGGGCTCTGACAGACATTTGGACACACACTTCTCTGTCTAGTAGGCAAGCGCCCTAGTTGACTCACAGAACTCGCTTCGCTCGTTCAAAAATGAAAAATATAAGAATAGTATAGCTAGAGACATTTGCATTAGGTACGATGTCGGGAGATCGTATTCCGCTCGACACAATACTTGGGAATCAATACGCAAATTGTAATCAACCGAGTTATAAAACCTGCTGTGCAATTGTCTAAAAATTATTGCATCAGTTCGATTAACGGATGACATCAAACTACCACCACCGTGGGCCACCGATAGGTGTAGGCTTGCGTTGTCTGTCAGATTAGTCTTGGGTAACAAAACTTGAATAAAAATATTGTTATTGTTCATCATAATTAATCTCTCTCCATCTAATGAGATACACTTACTATCATTGCCTTGTAAGTAAAACTTAAACAATTGCAAGGGTATGGATCGGTTTTCTAGGTGTAATCCTACTAGAAGTATATTATATACTCGTTTCTATATAATATTTATCACACAAATGATTGGTAAACTATAAACAGGTACCTGTTAGCCGATGTTATAACGTTCTCCGCGGTGGGTAGGCAATACCACAGGTGGTAATACGATCGGATCAAGGACGCGTTTACGAATCGTGTTACAGTGTCGTGTTACCCTCGACATACATAACATCTTCAGTGTCATAAAATATAAAAACCGGCCAAGTGCGAGTTGGACTTGCACACGAAGGGTTCCGTACCATTAAGGTCGAGAAAAAAATACGTTTCTTGTATGGGGGGACCCCCATTATTGTTTATTTTATTATTTGTTGTTACAGCGGTAATAGATATATTATACATTCTGTGAAAATTCAAGTATCTAGCTATAACGGTTTATGAGATACAGCCTTTTCTTTGGGCACGGACCTGTACAAAATTACAAATCTTTGTCCCGTGATAATTGACGATGCAGGCTATGATGGTAGCGGGCTATCTTGGAAGAGGGTATGGCAGTTTTTATTGTGCTTGATAAAAATTAACAACGTACTACTACTACTACTACTAATAAATCTTGATAAAAATGATTTTCAGTCTATAGAGTGTCAGTATATCAGAAGGATAACGATTAACTACTATGCACAATGCACATAGTATCTTTGTTTGATAAGAGGGTCCTAAATAAGAACGTTCTATATCGATATCGGTTAAGTGGAAAAGGCTCGATACATTATTTATCGGTACGGTAATCAAAAAATGCAAGCTCATCTCAATTAGTGGATGGCTTTCAACAAGGCACTGATTTAATTTGAGGATGCTCTGAAGATTTTTTTACAGTTTCTGGATATAAAAGTTATAAGCATCTATTATAGCCATACAATAGTAAACCTTAAACTTTTTTTGAACCGTTAAGTGAATCTAGCATTGGTTCGCAATACTGTTCCAACCGAGAAGAACCAGCAAGAAGCTCGGCGGCTGGTGTTTTGGATCGTGAAGTGAATCATTTGGATCGTGAAGTGAAGTGTGGGAACAGCATTCCGAACCAATGGTAGACCATTGGTTCGGAATGCTGTTCCCACCAAAAAGACCCAGCAAGAAACTCGACGGTCGCTCTTTTTTAACACTGGGTGGGTTTGATCTTATGTAGAAATAAGGCGATCTTATCGTGGTTATAATAATAATTCTTATGACTTTAGTTTAGTGCTTTATTTTTTCCTGCATGTCTAGTAGAGGCATGGCGGGTTTTGCTTAGGTGCTTATATGTTGCATTATTGTATCTACTACAAAGATTTCTGCCGTTTAGCAAACTCAGTAACTCAGTACTCAGTAACCTCTGCTTCAGTCTAATAAGCTTAAAGCATTTAACCAACATTATAAGTAATAGATTCTCATATGTGTAAACAATTGGCACGGTTTCCAATATGTGGTACTGTGGGATCACAACGATGCTTCAATGTGCCATGAAGCGGAGGCGATGTGCGTAACCATAACAAACCAACTATTGTGACTTGTGGCCATTGTCATGGCCTGGGAAACACGCTGACCAATATACACAGAAAACATTTGGTATTACTCCTTCAAAAGTGTCAACTGAGCCTTATTGCATCCAAAGCAAAAAAAAAAAATTTGTATAGTGACATTCTCAGCCATCCTAACGTTAAAAGATCATAATTAGCTATTGTAGCCATTGTTTGTTTGCCCATAGGGGTCTGGTCTCGTTTGACATACATTTATTTTTCTAAAACATCGACAAGTGATAAACGGAGACTTTTTAATAGTAGAGAGTGGCTATTTGGTATAGTGTTTTCAGAATTCCATTTATACCGGGAATATACTCGGCGTTCCCTTTTTTAAAAACTTAATTCTAAACATTAGACGTTTTCTCGTACAAATAATTGCAGTCTTGCTTTTCGAAATATTACAAGTATTTTACCTGTTTCAAATAAGTAACCGAATAAGTAGCATCCTCTGAGTAGGTACCTAATTACTTATGCCAATTGAGTTGAGGCAGGTCGTGATGAATTACTTCACAATGAAACGTTGTTTCAAAGAAACGTAAGTAACATCAATAATAAATATCTCGTTTTCCTCGCTCCTTATCAAGGAGTTGCCTAGATGCATATAAACAAAACAGGAAAATGTTTATCGCTATAGCAATTATCGTACTTACTTTATCAAATTCTTGTAATTTGTCGTCTCTGTTCATACTGGATAATAATCTACGCGCATCTTCTACTTACTAAACGGTATGGAATACGATGGATCTCGAAGGGCTTAATTAGCGACCTTGCAAAAGAAAACAATGAAGAAAACAATGTTATGAGTTATTGAATACAAGTGGCACAAGAACGTATTCTATGGAGAATTCCAACAACAGTGACACCTGAGAAAACACCGACAAACAAGATTCATATAACTTTCCTTCTGAAAGGATAGGACGTGCGATATAAAAAAACTTTGGGAGCCCCTGCTTTAGCATTATCGATTTTAGAAAGAGACAACACGTTTGTAATATGGCTAGGGCGGCAGGAGAATCTTTTAAGCAAAAGCCTGAAAAAATATAGCGATAGTGTTTCAACTGTTATTTTTTTTTTTGTTATGTTAAAATGTTGAGGTGTCGTCCAGAACTCTCCTGCCAGATGTCATTTATTGTCAAGAGATAATTCTAGCTAAAGTTCGGCCGTTCAAAGAATGCGTTCCTGACACATCGCGATTGAACTGACGACGTAGCTTTGTAATGGCGTTGCAGTTACGATAAAAATATTTTTGCTGGTTGTTTACCGTTTTAACAATTGATGAGCATTAAAACAACATTATTATATCAATAATAATCAATGAATGTTATAATTTTGTGCCAAACTGAGTGTCAAATAACTTGGTAAACAATATTTTTCTAAATCTATACTGCGCTATTACAAGGTTATGTCAGCGCTTTATATTTGTAGTGCTGTGCTAAAAATAACAGGCAAGTATCGTAATATCGTAATCTGTTCTTATACAGTTATACTTATAATATAAAATAATACGCTTTGTTTTTCTTTTTAAGAATTTGAAAATAATGGACTATAAGATAACTTTTATGAAATATAAAAATAAAACTATGACCAAACCGAACGCGCGAAAGAAAGTAGCATTTTTATATTTAGGTTGAAAATGGTAACCCCAAATGGCGTTGGGCCGCCATTTTGTGACGCTAAAACAGTCGTCTGTTGTCGTTTCGTGCGCATAGACCACGTTCTTCAAGTGTTTTCGATCTGTTTTTATTTGATTACCCGGCTTTCGTTTAATGGACTGTTTCTGCTTTTCAAACTGACATCGGCGCTAAATCGGACTTCGATTGTGTTTTGTATTACGTTCTTTTTACTTTTAGTGCATAATAATGCCTAAACGTGGACAAACATTGAAAAGTGGAGCCCGTGAGTTAATCATCAAGCTGCAAGATTACTTTGACCGAGATATGAGGATTGATTCTGTTATTGATAATAATATAATTATACATGTAGGCGAAGATGATGAAGACACCACCTCCTCAAGCGAATCGGAGTCTGATTAATATTCTGTACGCACATTCAATTCAATGTACTTACTTTATTGCATAGAAATACAGATTGTAACTTTGTAACAAAGAATAAATAAAACAATTTTATTATATGAATATTACCTTTTTTTGGTTTCTACTTAAATAACTAAAATATAAATTTTAAATGATTCCGCCAATTTAAAACGAAAATAATCTTAAAATAATGCGCCGGTTCATTTTGGAGGAACGGTAACGAACTCAGTGTTATGTTGTGCCCATCACTAGTCGTGACTAACTGATAGGTGTCAGGAACGCATTCTCTGAACGGCCGAACTTTAAATTCATTAACTGCATTATTTGCGCGTCATTGGTTTGCGCGATGACGCGAAATTGTGGTGACGCGTTTATAAAATTTGTTGCTTTTTCTGATACATAATTTTTTCCACGCTGTCTGGGCTGCGGTCGCCCCGAATGTATATAATTTCCGTTGCAATCATTGTTTCGGCTTATTGAGCACCAATTGAAGCGATTGACGTCACGTCTTGTTATTGTTATATCCGCAAACCGTGCTAAAACTGTTGCTTCCTTTGTGATCGACGTGACTATGTCACATAAACGTCCCATAAATAATGCGATTAAAGCAAAACTTGCAATAAATTTTATTTAAGAGCTACAAAGCTTCCCAAAATTGAGAACAAAACAAAACCTTGCATATTATTTTCTATTATTTATTTCCTTCAAAGTCTAGACTCAGCGTACGTAGCCGTTACTTATAAAGCCATCTGCACACTTCGGGGAAGGATTAAAATTTTATTTATAGCGTGGCACTAGTAAATTGTAAAATATTACAAAAGAAGGTCTTTCCGAAATCTATTAAAACAGAGTTTTGGACATTGTCAACCTGAGAGGTTCTTGTCAACCTAGATATGGCTATCCAGGTTAGCCCAGTAGAAGTGGCATTTTCTATCAATTTTGGAGTAAAGCGTAAAAAAGACCGCGTATCTATCGGCAATCGCGTGACACGACATTTAGTCTGAAGCACAGAAATCTTTAAAGATGGCAAGTGGATAAGACGATGTTATAATGATGATTACTGTGTTTGTTTAAGCTATCCTTGTTATCTCAGCTATATTTCAGACGACCAACGGATCTTACCATGTTATTGATGTAACCAATTCTTGCAACGGGTCCAGAGCCAACGCAAGACCTATGGTGCCAACGAAATGAAAAGTCTAATTTGCCAATAGTCATCGGGTCGGCCGGTGGGTGGTCTGCGCTCGGCTGGGCGCCTACGCCGCGGCCGTTCACCCCGCGATAGCCGCTAACCTTTGCGCGGGCGATTGTTACGCTATTTATGTAACTGATAAGTACACCTATTCTATTCACTATTGTAACAGTTTATTGCGTAAGCGACGATAGTGAAATTCGCACTGAATGTTTAGTGTTATCTCATTTATCTCGACGGAGTGGCTGCCGCGCGACGCTCAACTCTTAGATACCTATTGCTGTTTCAACCCAACTTAACTCTGGCTACGGATAGCCAACTTACTGTACCGTATAGTCCGGGTGTAAAAAAAATAGTATTGAGATAGCCACCTATTTAGGATATTATTTAATTTTACTACTTGACAACACATTCACTTTTCTAGTAAACCCTTGATATTTTAAAAAAATATTAGCTAACCGCAAATCCGTCGCTCTATTGACGCAGTTTGGGTAGGTACATAGGTACATGCAACACGCAACGGGTGGATATGGGTGTAAACAGTATTATAGTGTAAAAGTTTAATTTTGGTGCAAACCAAAAAACTCTCCTTTTATGCGCGTTCTCTAAACGACGACGTAGAGGCTAGAGTTGCCATAGACAAGTTTTTGTAGCGCTCGTTTTTTGCTGTCCCTGGTCCGTGGTATGTGACACGGGACACCCGAACTGAGATAAGCTGTTATGTTGTTCATGAATGGAACACGGATAATGAATGGATGCTGGGATGGTACGCGCGTTTAGTCACGTAACCCTCGGACGTGAGGGTACTTGTGGAATATCATTCGTCATTATCACGACTCACGACACCCCAGACTTTAAGTTTACACCCAGAGGCGCGCGTGTGAAAAGCGAGGCGATGGATTTGCGTGAAAAACATATAATTAACATAGCATATTCAATTCATAAAATTAATCAGGCACCTAATTAATGTTAGACGGTGTGATCTTATATTTTAACTTGTGATGCTCGCGACTTCTCACTTCACCTGCGTGGATTTAGTTTTTAAAAATATTTTTGAAGTGGGAACTCTTTTATTTTCCGGCATAAAAAGTTTTTCTTCATTTAGCATAGCGTACACTGCACGTTGGACCATACAGATGTATCTGGTTTGGTGAATTAGTACTAAGTAAGTTGATTGTTCCTTGCGTATGGGCGTTCGCGAAGTAACTCCTGTTTCTATCAAATATTTGGCTAGGTACTCCGTATATTCGCTGTCAGTTTTTTCGTTCTCATTAGCCATCCGTGACACGCCGTAACTCATACTATACATTCAAAGGTAGCGCTCAAAACGAGTAGCACGTGCTGTAAGTGGGTAACTCATAAATTAAAACGGCATGAATCAGCCACGGCGTATGAATCACGGCGCCTTATTACCGGGTAAGTCGGGGTGCACGCCATAACCGGCCTAATTACTGAGGGATAAAGTCTAGAATAGGAGTAATGCGATAAACGCGGATGGCGTCAAGTTTTTGTTAATATGATGCATAAAAAATCGTGTAGACGTACTCAGTACTATTAAAAATGGAGACATGCCATAATTACACCGAATCACAGTACATAATATCCTGTTGTAGGTACCTACCTCAGGTTAAAGGGTTCGACCAAAAAGGTACATAGAAACAAGTTCTTTAGTATATGTAGTTTAGTGGTAATGGTACAATAATACAATTCTTTATCTGCATAATGTATAAGACGGTAAATAATATACTCGTAAGTATGTATAATTTTTACAGTCCAGCACATAACCCGCAGCGCCGGTATTCGTGGCAAGTAAATTTTAACCTCCAATAGAGTTTGTTAACCTTTTTGTGTGTTTAGTCTAAAATTCTAGACACGCAACTAGACGTTTGTAAAACGTACCTACCGGTAATTATAACCGATAAATTAGTAACGTTTTGGTTCAATAAAGATTTTATCCCATTAATATTTTACAAGACATTGTCCATAACTGTGTCATCGTAAAAGTTAGGTTTAATAAGAAAATCCCGAGGGAAACTTTTGTTTTTCAAGAATGAAAAGTTTGTCACCCTCTAGGCTTGTCCTTAACTACGTATATAGCTATGACAGAATTGCATGTATGGATATAGTTGAGGATCTGGAGAGAGTAATAAGCCACATTCTATCCCGGAAACAAAGGTTCCACGCGTGATTGAAAAAAACCCAACTTCACCCAGACGAAGTCGCGGGTAAAAGTTACTAAAGTAATAAAGTGTGCTGAGCTCATATTATGCATTCGTAAAACCATTGATATACATCATATTGCAACAATGGCTGATATGCATATCAATAACAAGCATAAAATAAATAATTAATTTATTAATTTGAAAATGAAAATAAATAATTAACAGAACATTCCCTACAGCTAAGTAGAAGCATTAAACAAGCTTATATAATAAGCAAGTAAATGTGTACCTATTTCGTAAAAATATGGTACAGTCGAAGTGTTAATAGTAGTACCTACTAAATAAGAAATAATCACAAGTCACCACTTCACTTCTTTTGCAAGTTTGGTGTAATGAATATTATACCTACAATAATTACAGTTGCTGTCAGGTATTGTCGTTCTTCAACGCGCAAACATAGTCACCCTTGTTCTAAAAGGGACGGTGAAAGTGGGATTAAGAAACGCTATAAATAGTTTGGTACAAAATAAAGATCAATAACTTACAGTGGGCGCTCTTTAAATAGATTTAATAGTCTCTTTTAATAGAGTCTTAAAACAAAACAAGGGGCCGAAGATTAAAATGTGAATTCTTTTATTTAAAAAACAAATGAGTTTCATTTTAATTTTCTTTTGATTAAATAATTAAAAAAAGTAAAAGTAGTTCGCAATATGTAATGCTAAGAAACAAATAGATATATACTTACTAAATATTTTTACTTTTATGAGAAATTAATCGTAAAACTATGTACTCTACGTACATTTCTACTAAATCTTTCATGCATAGCATAGACATAAGTCTATGCTTTGTACGAAAGCTTTAGTCTGTGCGATGAATTTCGATAAGGAGAACTATGCAAAAGATAAAGCTATGGGAATATTATTTAAGAGTCTTTTTTTTAATGTCTGTTAGTGGGGAAACTGTGCAAGAAATCCTTGTTATTGCAACTAAATATAATTATATAAATTAGCGTCTTCTTGGTATTTTTATATATCGTATATCTTTAAGATAAACGCTAATTAAGTTTGTTATATTGGGGTCGAGTTCACGAGGCAATGGCAATTAAAAATGAACATTAAAATAAATTAAACGTTTACTTAGTGGTGAATAATATAAATGTTATCTGGTTTTAATGTAAACTTGCCCACTGATACTACTAGTACCTATTAAGTACTTACGTACCTTTTCATTGCACGATACTTAACGCAGTCATATTAATTCTGTGTTTATCTGCGTTCAACCACCCGTGTCATAGCGTTCACAACTTATCAGCTTACAGTGAAACAGTATTACATAAGTGATTGCATGAGACGATACATGATAGTAATAAAAGGAGGCGTGAGGACCATCAGGGCATTGACGAACTCTATGGCGCAGTAGATTCGGTTGGACCAATTTGGGAATTTATAATAATTGTCTCTAGTCTGGGGAGATTTGGTCATGGCTATATAATACCATATCGCCAAAGACGTGTCGCTAGGCGATATAGCTTGACGGCACGAAGGCGTGTAGAAACCGATTAGGTATACAAATAGGTTCGTTCCCTTCCAAGTTAGCCCGTTACCATCTCAAGACTGCATATTCACTTACCATCAGGTGAGATTCCAGATATGATACTTTGATCGAATTAAAAAAATATATCAATTGATCAAGTTGGTCGTATGCAGCAGTAACACCCGGCCGTACCTGTTCTATACTATAAAAGAAACAACCGGTATACGCTAGTGTTGGTCATAGAATAGTGTTTTATGGTTCATCAATCAATTATTGCCTATCTATCGATACCCTTTCAAGTTATTCAAGTACCAGTGGTGGCAAACTTTCTCGTCTGAGCAGATTTACGACGTTATTATCGAGATGGTACACAGCCGGCACGCCCACGGCTGCCATTGTGCCGCTCGTATTGTCGGGGCCTTATTGTAATTTATCGCAATTCGCTACATATATCGCGGTTCGTAAATCGACAGTTTTCTTACTATTGTTGTATTTATAGTCGATACGGATATCAATAATGTTGGTATAATCGGCAAGAAACGATTACTGTAGTCGAGATAATTTCAATTGTCCTGGAAGAATTATATTTGGTCGTACAATTTATCAAATGTAGCATAATTTGAATTTGAAAATCCTTACTAATATTAAAAATGCGAAAGTGTGTTTGTTTGTTGGTTTGTCCTTCAATCACGCCTCAACGAAGCAACGGATCGACGTGATTTTTGCATCGGTTATAGTTGAGGACCGAGAGAGTGACGTAAGCTTTTTTTCCCGGAAAATAAAAAAGTTCCTGCGGGATTTTAAAAACTAAAGTCACTAATTTTCTCGACTTTTCACAGCAGAATCTATTTTCCGATCCGGGGATAGAGTCTTAACTTGTTATAAGAGCTTCAAGTTGGCCAGGTACATGAAGCAAACAATTTTAAGTTTTCAATAAGAAATATTATTCATTCAAAAGAAGCTTTTGTCTTTTCGAACACAAAAATCAACATAACCAATGACGAAATGACAACAACACGCATATTTTGCATATAAATTACAAAGTTGTACAACAAACTTGGAAGTTAGGCCTACAGCTACGTGACATTAAACACGAACATGACAAGCCGATCGGATATTGAATATCAAATATTTTCCTGAGGCTAATATCACTGGGTAAACTAAGTGTTCTTCTAAGAGTCCATTACTAAAGTTCCTTAAACTCAAACGCAATTCAGGATAAAATAAATAGAAGGAAATAACAATGAGAAACCTACTATGAGATTCTAGTATTTTTCTGCTGTTTGAATCAACAAAAACCTTGCAGACGTGGAAAATATACCAAGAAACAAGAAAAACTTGATCAATAAGAAAATAAAATAATTTCTATTGACTCACAAACAATCTAAAACAACCAACCAATTCTCGGAAGACGGCAAAGGTTTAGGGCCTTTCCATTGGACTTTATCCTTATCATTAATGAGGTAAAACGGAATTAGGGCGGTTAACGGCCCAGCCGACCGAGATTAATAAAGCCTTACAAACAGAGGTGACAATTATTATTAGGCTATTAATAACTCTACAATCACTCGAGTTGAGTTTCGAGGAAGAATAGACGTTGAAAACACAGAGTCGTATAAAGACCGTGGAGATATAGCAGATAAAGTTGAAGAGTCTCGACTGTTTTGGTTCGGCCACCTGCCTTGTTTTCAAAACTGTGTGTCACAGATGCCTGTTCTCGGCCCTGGTCAGGATTCCAGCCAAATAAATGCTAGATTAACATCGCAAAAGTTCATGCACGTGCAAATGATTTTCCGAAAGAGGATGTCAGCGAAGGAAACCTTGCAACATGAAAAAGAAGATAGGAAAAAATCCCTAGAACTTTGAACGACCCAGATGAAAATGAAGAACAAACATTTGTTGGAAAGTTAAAAAGCTTTGACTTGATACGACAAATTTCTCTCGAGTTGTCGTTTCTACTTCATTAATATTGTCATATAGCTGGATACTTAGTCAAAACATTCAAAAAAAATTCAAATAAAAAATTTATTTATTTCATGTAGGCCAACTTGTAGCTCTTAAGACACATCATAAATCTACCACCGGTTCGGAATATAGATTCTGCTGAGAAGAGCCGGCAACTCAGCAGTTTCTCTTTTCAAAAAAAAAAATTTTTTTTTTACAATTATTAGGTAACAATCTATGCTATGTATACAGTGTAATAAGTGTACAGTGTGTAGTAAGTGTCCGTTGGTTCAGTAAGGTTTTAAATTTTTTTAAATTATGCAAAATGCATTACATCTCGCAAAATTAAAATCAAGCCAATTTCATCAGCAATGAGTCCTGCAAGTACTATTATTGTGAAAGTACCGCAGCTTACCTGTCCATTTGTACAAGAATATTTCTCTGGCCTTGCGTCTTTAAATTCTGCAGAAAGCAATTAATGACATTTCAAGAGATATTAACATCGCAGCAACTCTAGCAACGGAATAATATATCGTTTAAGTTGTTCTCTGGTGTATGTTTCGCAGCCTACGCGACAATTTGCACGGCGGGCGGCGGGCGGTATGCCGGCAGATTTATAGCCGCCTTCAACTTGATCTGTGATGTTAGCCGCGAGCCTTTTGCCGACCACGTTTGGAAAGTCGCAACATAAATCGTGGCCAGGTGGGTAGTTGGCTACAGGAGATATGCACCCATTGCAGATCTTTTAATTTTGCTTCACACACCTCGGATGAAATAAATCGGAATTTTATGTAATTAGTGGTTTGCCCAAAACTACGACCTCGAGTCCCTTAAGAAGAGTTGTGGCTTAGAGTTTACGAAATAAGAAAAATCACTAGATACACAACCAGACACGATATTAAAGCTACAGTAGAATATCTGTATTACTTAGAGCATAGCATGTTTGCATCCGCATTGTTCCTTGCCAAACCCGTGTGGGTGAGCGTTGTTGTGAGGAGTCAATTAATTATGTATACGAAATGTAGACTCTATTATTTGGATGATATTGAGAAAGTGCAAAAAGCTATTCGTTATGACGTTATTTTGAAAAGGTTTGAATAAAGTTTAAATATTATCAAAAGTCTGTCAAATGAGTTTTATTAATTTAGATGCAATCTGGAAACGACGTGAAAAATGAAAATCTGTTACCGATATTGACGATTCAGTGAAGACGGGAAGTATCTGTATGAGAGCACGTTCCTAAAAATGCGGCCATCAGGTCACTGCCAGGCTGCTCGAGATGAAAATTTACAAAATATTTTTTCTCAATACCTCGATGGTTTCATTTCGATACATAGTCCCTGTTAGAATTTTGTACACGTGTTGTTTTGATGACAAAGCAATTGTCAATGTACCTCGTAGCTAACAATTGTTGCCGTTAACGATGTAGCCTTGAACTGTCGCAGGCGCTCAACAATCGTAAATACTAATCTCATCGAGATTGAACGTATATTAGTATACAATCATAACTGCTAATGTGCTACGTGAGCTCAGTTTAAGATTCAAAGTACTTGTGGGTGTTATGAAAGTAAAGTCTACCACCGGTTCGGAAAGCTTATTCTGCTTAGAACAGCCGGTAAGATACTCAGCAGTTGCTCTTTTCCAAACAAATAGTAGTTTATTCATTTTGTGGACAGTTGAAGCAAAGCAGATTGCTTGGATGCACACTTTGTCAATAAGAAATCAGGAGATATAAGTATTTAAAAAATGAAAAAAAGAAGAAAGAAATGTTAGCTTTCAGGATGAACCCTAATTTAGTAGACATTTTTTCATAAAATGATTTTCACCGTAAAATAAATTAGAAAATTGTTAGAAAAACTTGCAGTGTTGGAATCTACGTTGGAATGCCAATCGCCGGATACTGGCCATTAATTAGAAGGGCGGCGTTGTTACACCAGTCCGCGAAGTGTCGGCGAACGCAGACAAGATAAAACATACTGAACCGGCAAATTATTCCGGCGATGTAACGGCTCATTGATTACATCCAATGCCAATGTATGAACTTCTTTGATTTAGCTTCATGTGAACTAACTAAACAGACTATCAATACTCTTATAAAATAAGTAAATAGTAATAATTAAGGAGATCCACACATCAAAATTCGTGCGGGGCGGCGTAGTACTATTCCACATGAGACAATGCACGTCTTGCGTTTGGTTTGCATTGTCATATACATGCAAACAAGATTTCCGCGTTCACCGCCTCATACTGCGTCCCATCACCGATATGTACATTGTACACCCACTAAAACTAGTAGCAAAATAGAGTTAACCTTCCAAGCCGACGTTAGAGCTAGCTAGAGTTAGATGCAATTGTACAACAACTGCGTTAGAGATGTAGGTGTAGCTGTAGATGTAAATGAAAAACCTTGCTGGTAAAAAAACCTGTTAAGCCAATTCGACATGTGCATCTTGGAAACCGATATAGGATACTTTTTATCTCGAACTCGAAGTCGCAGACAAAACCTAATGCTAAGATAAAGTTGCAATTAATATCCTGGAATAAAACTACTTAACTATGAAAAGAAAAAGTTAACTATTATGAAGCCAGTATAAATGAAGTTATTATTTAGTTACGTATCGGAGATAAAAACGCAATCATGGATAATAGGTATCACTTTATGTATAGGTAGAAAGATAGGTAGTTATGAGAAAAAAAGCACGGTTACTAAAATTTCGCTTTCAACTTTCGAAATTGCTGCTAGTGTTTAATTTAGAAGCAATATCTATGTGCGTTGAAGTAAGTAGAAACCAATTTATCATTGTCAATCAATGCGCCTGAGCCATTACACATTTGCCCATTTCTAATAGGAAGCTGGTACCTTTCTCTTACATTAAGCGAAAGCTATATTGCTCGTAGCATTGCCTCTTTGATGTGCGAATATTGTTTGATCAGTCCTAGCTTAAATCACAATTTATTAACGTCGTTATTAATGTTAGTTAACAATTTCTTAAGTATTTTTGTATTTTCAAAACATTCTTGCAGATTATTTCCAAGAGCTACCCTGGGGTCTTTTCATTTCTTTCCAATTTATATAATATTTAGGCTTGTATTTCAGCAAATGTTTATGTGCATGTGGACATAGGTATTTTACGCATAAATTATCATCCACGCAAAATTTTATGACGCATAACTCTACTGATTTCAGATAAGTTTGTTAAGTAACGTTAAATAAATTAATATTGTCTATAATTTCTGTTCAATGATTTATGTACGACTTAACTATTACTTCATGTTGTTCACTTTCAAAGTTTGGGTGCAATATTAATTGCATCATTTCTCTTCATCATTCATCTTCATTCATTCTTCATCAATCTACATAGTAATGATGAAAAGAAATGATGCAAATATGCGTGCGAATGTAAATGATGATGACAACATTATCATCATTTCTTTTGTCTGTAAGACTCACGGTGTTCCGAAGCAAGTCCTTATATTTACTTCTAGAGCATGGCTGCCAACGATTACTGCATACAATGACTTAGGTACTTCTTGAGATTTCAATCTATAAAATTTCCTACCATGAGTATGAAAGTTTGCCAGATTTCTTAAATTACTAAAAGCCTGCCAAGCCTAGAATCTATTTGCCCCTTAAAACAAATAAAAAAAGACCACCTTTCGCGTGAAGAGAGGTTGCCTTATTCTATGCATGTTCCGTCCGTTCCGTAGTATTTGTTATTGAAGTGATTGGTCCGTCTAAGGCTAAGCAGTCCCTCGTACCTTCGCGGGCACGGTCTCTAAACCGGGTTGCGGGCGAGCGTTGCACCCGCCCTGCTAACATTGCCTTTCTCTCGAGCCGTCTGCGGGCTGTCTGGCTACTGGCGAGCCCCGTGGATGCGGTAACACTTTCACATCGCCCATTGTATTTGCTATTTGCGGCATTCAAAAACAACCAATCGAGCTCACTTGTTCTATTATTAGAATCGAGACATTCTTGACCCGTTAACGTTAATTGACCGTTTAATATTTGAATTTTTGTTCGCCAGTGCTGTCGTTAATCTCTTGACAAATGAATTGGATTTGACATTAAACGGGCGATGTCGAAATGCTTTAAGGATGAGTTCTTAATTCACACTTATATTTAAAATTTCATTATTTCACTTTTTCTATTATTAGAATCGACATACATACTTACATATGTTAGCGAAATATTGAAATAGTAAAGATTTACAATTTTATTGTATTGAAGGTGGTTTGATAAAACTAGTAGTAGGTAGTTTGACTTTGTTGACGATGTAGGCGCCGCTCAGGGGCCCAAGTCTGCTATTGCAATTGTAGTTTTATTATCTATCAATGACATGACTATTGTTATTTTTAGCAATTGTCATGTCATTGATAGACAATTGAACCCCTGGGCCCCAAGTCAAATTGCTAAAAGTAGCAATTGGGATGTCATTGATAGACAATTGAACTACAATTGCAATAGCATTGCAATAGCAGACTTGGGCCCCTGGCACCGCGCCGTAAGTATAAATACAGCGCTTTAGACGTTATTAATTCAGTCTCTTCCAGAGACTCATACGGCTATTGGATGCTCCCGCGTCTAGGTCGTTGTATTTGATTGACGGGTGGTGATAGCAATCACGCCCTAATCGAATATATATTACCCGTAGGTTTAGATGAGTGTATTTGATTAAATACCTACTTAGATATGTTTGATAGTTACCCTCACGTTCAGATGGTGGTTTGTCTGACGCGTTGTGGTTAAATAGATTAGATGTGAGGACAGGGGCCGTTATAAGGGGCGGTTGGAGACGGCTTTAGGTAGGGTTTTAGCGTTTTTTTTGAGTTTATACATAGATTTCTAATAATAATTGGGTGTCAAGTTTTCAAGTTTTTGTTGAGTAGAGCTTTTAGTTTTCTCTTACAGAATGAATTCAAAACATTTAAATATCAGTGGCATCAACATGATTTATAATAGGTAAGTATTTAATTCCCAATCAGATTATTTTTCATTAACTCTTGGATTTTTTACCTTTTTCACTAATAAAGTAACTGAAATGTATATTACGAAATAGGCAATATATTGGGAAACTATTAATATTTTTTAAAAACAACCTTACAAGTAAACTTAGATACTGTAGAGAGCCATGTTACAAAAAAGATACTGGCCGAATTGATGTTCCTTCTTTGGAAGTCGGTTAAAAATGAAGAAGTCGTTAACAGTTGCTATGCTCGCTTCTAAGCACTCAGGCATCGCAACGACATTAACGAGGCGATATAATAAATCGCTTTAATTAATTAACACGTTCAAAGGTGAACGCACGCGTAATGTAAATGGTTATCGCGAATGGAAAAAACACACGCTTCAGTCGAACCTTGTTACTAATCCCAATATAACGTAACACATTTCTACCACTTCTAGAACTAAGAATGCTATCGATTTAACTAATTATTTATGATTATTCTTTAAAAATTTATGTAGGAGCTTAAGATTATCACAAATTGTGAACATTACTTATGTTAATTGTAGTTTTTGAAACATTAAATAAACTTTGAAGTATGTTATAGACACACACCAATTTATTTACATATAAGATTACTTAGAACTGTAGATCAAGCACTTTCGGTTGCATTTTTCCATTATTTAACCAAAGTATTGCATATGAGATTATTAGACTAATTTCAAGGAATTCTGTTTCGAATTTTACCCGGTCTTTCGTATCTTCCAAAGTACCTACTCAAGTTCGAGAAAAATTTAGAATATTTTTGCCTGTAGTTCTCTAAAGTGTTTTACTTTAGTAAACATTCTACTCTGTGCTACTCAATGTTCGAAAAACATCAATCAATCATTTGTTTTTGCAGTTTTTTGTGCAAAGTCATTGTAGCGCCACTGACAGAAGTCTTATGACAAGTCTATTTTGGTCCTTCGAAACAGATTTCGAGAATGTCACCGTGTCAATATCACAGTTTTTTCTAGACAGTCTATAGTTAGATTTTGTTTTGGTGGTAGAATCATATTAATTGCGCGTAAAATTATATAGTTGTTGTTTGATAATCGATATTTATCCTTGTTTGAAAAATTGGGTGATTTGTGATATCGTCTAATTGGATAAATCAGTTTAACGTAGCATGATTTTTGTCTAGATCCTTTATAGGACAAGTCAAGTGTTCTCCCATATAAAATAAGCAAAAACTTCATTATCGAAAACTAGAAGTTTCCACATAAGTATTATTAATTATACGAATCATCATAGTTATAAGATCTTTATCAGAGGTTAATTCAATATTGTGTAGGTAACTAGAGACAATCTGTGATTCCGGATCTTGACAATAATAAAGTCGTTAAATATTCATAAAACCGTACAACCGTCAACTGTGGGACCTCCGAGCGCTCGGACTTGTCTTGACAAGTTTGATCCGAATCGCTCGGTTCATGGCCGGACATGTACCAGAGTCGCGATTAGTCATAATCACTGAATGTTTTCAATTCAGTACAGTCTTTGATTTGAATACACATTTCAGAGCAGCGCATGCACCGTACGTTGCACGCAGCAGATTGTGTGCGGATTTCTCAGATACAATATACATATATGTATCTATGTAGCGATAAGGCCGCCAAATTGTATGCTTTTTATTAAGCTCTTTGTGTCTGTTGTTATAATGTGTGTGGTGTACAATAAATTCATTCATACAATCAGCGGAGTTACTTAGCAAGTAATATGTGGCTTAAGAGAAAATTGTATAAACTTATTATTACTTACTTGAATTTTAGCATGTTTAGCATGTGTGATATATAAAGAACGAGCTATTGTTTGCGACTTCGCGTGGATTTATGATTTTTATAAATCCCATGGAAAATATTTGATGTTCTGAGATAAAAATCACCTATCATACGACTCAATGTTAAGCCTCAATAGCCCAACGGTTGAAGGTGTGAACTGAAAACTGTAAGGTCGCAGGTTCGAATCCCACCCGTTGCACTATTGTCGCACCCACTCCTAACACAAGCTTTCCGCTTATTTGGAGGGGACAGGAGAATATTAGTCAACTTCAGGTTGGCTAATATTCTTTCTAAAAAAAAAAAAAATGTCTCCAGTATGGCTAACGTGCGCCAAAAGAAAATTTTATTTACTAATTCCTTGAAATCTAATACAAATTCACCAGTAAATGGAAGACAAAATTTCATTGTGGCACGCATGCTAGCTCCAAGCCGCAATATTTTTGTGATCAGTTAAGCGAAACGATGCATTTCCCATCACAATTCCACCTTCAAATTGAATTTTTTCCGAAGATTATGGCAGGAAGGAAAAGTTAAGGTAGGTATATTTGCGCGTGCGTGTCGCAAGTTCCGCACGTATAAATGTGCGATCAGTTTTAAGTGTTCACGACGGTGGTTTTCTACCAAGTGCGCAGCTACGCGGTGCTATAAGACCCATTAAACGATGCAAATATGCATTTAGGTTCCGAGAGAACCTGTAATTGTGGGGCGCGGGGATGTAGGGTAAATACATCTTAGCCGGCGGATTTTAATGAGAAACACTTAAGGCCTTTTCACAACTACTGCACAACTTAAAATTTCTTGTAAGAAAATGATTTATTCCGCGAATATCAAATTTAAAACTATCTGTGCGATACACAGGTGTAGACTGTAGGGTGATAGGAGCCACTTCATTATCTGGCAACAGATAATAATAAGAGTGAAACGTACCTACTTGACATTGGCGCAAATTTTCTTTTCGCTTTTTCCTTCAACTTGACACCTTGGATAATGATTTTAATGGCTTCATAATCCCCAAGTAAACTTTAAACGATGAACAGATTTAACTTTCTGGAAGATTGCCAATACAAAAAAAAACTAAATACTACCAAAAACAACAAAGGTAACATAATGCATAACTTTGTAAGGTAAGTAATGTGAACATGCAATAAATTGTTATGAATATGGAAGAGCAAGCCTTTATATTGTCAAGTCTGCGGACTCGGCTCAACCGTGGATGATGAAGTGTGCCCGGGCCGTAAGTAGGGCGCAATGAAATACCCCTCTTTGAAACTGATATACGGCACAATCTAGATAAAGCCGCATTATTAAATAAACCGCTCGCTGCCAATGAAGGCTCATTATGATGCTGGAGTACCTACCACTAAATTATATAGCACGTTCTTGCACATAAGTTGTTTTAAACTAAACTAAATTGACAGCTGTAATTATATAAAGCCATCATTATCCGCTGGGTATACTATATTTAGTCGTGTTGTTTTTGTTCTTGTTCAGCGTAGAGAAATGTGTACAACAACATAAGCGCCATTAACTAAATTGTAATTAATTACATAATATGTCAAAATCTAATTAACAAAGAGGAAGGAAAAGATTAGATAGCTAAAACGGAAAGTTATGTACAATTTCTTGAAATAGAAGATGTCTAAGTAACTTCCCCAAACACATAAAACGGAAAATAAATCAAACACTAACTTGTGAGTTGTGCTTAATATTTTAAAGTTGACAAGTTTCTAGATAATAAATCGTGTGCTGACAAAGTTGACAATTGTTATTTGTTCAGCGTACTTAGGTTTACAATAAGGAATAACTATTGTAGTAACCGAGTTTAGCATCGCGTGCGAAGCTGCCATTGTTTTTGTGCAAATCGCGACAATTTCCAGCTACGTAGAGCCTTGCACGAAATGGCAGAGCGATGGCTACAGCTACATGGATCTGTATGCTACCTGTCCAGGATACCCCAGATTGCTAGGTCCAGAAAGTTTCCCTTTTTAACAGACTATATTTAGTCTACAGTAGTTAAATAACCTGTCTATTATTAAATAAGTGTAGGCAATTACAATAGAACGTAATGTTTCTTGATAAAACAATTACAGGAATTAGATAACAAGTTAGTCAAAACTAAACTGGCATATGTACAACAACTGCTTGCGTAGATTCTTATAGTAAAAATTTTCAATCTAAATCATTATAAAAAATTTATCATTACCTAAACCAGAAGATGAAGTGGCGATGGGCCTGATTATTATGAAACGACTTAAATAAAGAATTACTTAAAAATGTATTAAAGCACTAAAAACGGTGCTGTAATATCTGTACCATCAGTGGAACCCACTGGTTCCACTGATGATACAGATATCTACCACTGTAGATTCATTGACTATTCAAAAGCGCTTGTATAAGCTTATTTGAATAAAAAATATTTCTATTCTATTCTTTTCATCCTTTGACATTTAAGCATGTTGTTTCATTCATGCTCAACTTATTGTTTTAATTTACTTTGTCCTATTTTTTCAAATTAGATTAAAGTTTTTGAGTATTAAGCACTGACATCGAAGTTATTAAGTAAAAGAGATAAAGCTTCAAGCTCGTTTATGTAACGAAATATTTTATATAGAGACTAAGAAAGACACCCGTTCGCCATTGAAGTGTTCAAGTAACTTTCTGATCGAAGATAAAAATCTTGATATTTTTATTAGTCACTGTTAACCGTTTAGTTGCAAGATTGTATCGGCAAAGTATGATTACAGTAGGTACTTACTGAAGATTTAAAATTATAAGCTGTGTAGGTACGCAGAAATCGAACAACGTTGAAATTAGGTTAACGGTGATAATTCCAAACTCCTTTGGAACCTCGATGGATCTTTCAATTATGCTTGGCATTTACTTGAATGTATAAAGTTCAAGACCCTAGAATGCAAAGACCTCCGGAAAGTGTGGTATTTAGGAACGATTAAACCACAACAAAATTAATCTTACGGTGGGCATTCAAAATCCACCTTACCAACGAATCCTAAACAGACAATATTATAAAAATATTCGAAACACAGAAATGATTATTGAATTGTTTTACGAGAAAGCTCCAAATCCATATTCTATACATATTCATCATGAATTCAGAACGCGAAATCAGATTATGAAATGCCACAAGGCTCAAAATTTTAAACAAATGTAATACCTCATAACCCCACACATATTTTGAATTTTTCCGGATCTGTATTTTAGCAGCTAGCTGCCTGAATGAATGATAATAATTCCAAAGAGGTTCATGAATTCCGGAGATGAAAGTTTGAAAGAATTCATAAAACGTGTGTGTATCCGATTTTAATTTTCTGAATTCCGTTTCTTAATTCAGAATCTGCTTCCGGATGTTAATGGCCGGCCGCAATCCTTTGAAATATGTTAAAGATGCAACTAGCAAATTTAATCTTATCATTAAGGTAAGCACTGAAGTGGGGATTAAACTCTACATTAAACAAACAGCTTTCACTTAAAACTGATTGACGTCCATAAAAAGATAATGCAAATCTTCAGACTTTCATCCGCACATCTGCACTTGTGTTATAAATACACTTTAATTTCACTTTCATATACAAAAAGTACACGTCAAACTTAATAAGCGTAACAGTGACCCATACAGTAATATCGATTTGAATGGCTAATTTAATCTTAAACTTAAAACATACAAAAGTGAATCTTATACCGAGGTCATAAAACTTGATGTTCTTGGTTTGAATTCGGGTTTATATGATGAAAAGATATCATAAAAACGGAATGGTTCATAATGAATTGAATTTTTAGGTAGGACGAGACGTGTGCCGTATTTAGCTTTGTGACATTAGAAAGCCACATAATAGAAGCTATGATGTAGAGTAGAAGAACAAAGTAGAATATTTCTCTAATATATACATATATAGAGCAGTATATTAAATACAAGTAAGAAGAGTAAATATGACTATTATTAGGTCAAAACTCAAGATGCTTTCGATAAATAACTTATTTTGCTTTCCAAGCACTTTAACAAGAAATAGGCAGACTTCCAAAAAGTTGCGGTTATGTGCCCTTTAAATAAACGATAAAAACCACATCCCCCAAAACTGTGTGATATAATAATATTTTGAACTTTAAATGACGCATATAAAATTTAACTGTATATTATACAAAGTAAATTGGCACAATATCAGAATAAAATATTAAATATTATACATCGGCAAACATCAGAAATAATCATATGTACACATATAACAATACCGACTGACGAAAGTAATTTTGTCCTAAAAACATTCGTAATTTCAACTTTATCACTATTTACCTAATATTATATTAATGATTGCTCATTGTACATTATAGGTACATTACATAGTGATAAAGTACAAATTACTTTCAGCCGTTTGCTGATGTTCTGAAGTACTGTTACCTCGAATAAAGGCATCGCTTCAACCGATTAAGAGGTTTACAACTGGACATGAAGTATATGAGGACAATACTGGTGGTATAGTTCGAGTGAGAAAACCAACTTAATAAAATAAAGCCATAAAAGACGTATTCAAAGGAATTCTATTTATCTATGCAACAACTATTTCAATTTCTAAGAAATATACAAGGAAACAGACATAACGGACATTGTGCATAAAGGACAACTTATCTCGACAGGAGTTTCTTCGAGAAGACCTCAAAGTGTAGGGGGAAAACACTTATACTACATAAATACGACGCAGTCGGCAGTACATAATTATACAAATATAATACGGAATATTAAAACATTCTAATCTGATCTATATTTAATTTAACAAATCCAAAACATTTGTTCGCAAGCTATAAAATTACCATTGCTAATTTGCAGCCAAAGGTCATCCGCTACTCAAATCTCACTTCACGTAGCGTCAACGATGAAAAAAAATATTTAGCAAACTACTTAATAAATACGACATTGAGTGTAGGTCACAAATCCGACAACTGGCATGTGCTGAGTTCTGGGACGCGCCGAGGCCGGGATGCGAATTGAGAATTCAATCAGTACCTGCTGACGTCTTGCCGACAGACAATTGCGACTGCCATTAATAGATTCTCCCGTCTTCAGTTCCTGACTACTTAGTCGAATTAGTTTTTGCTGCTGTAGTTTTGAGTTGTCCTAAATAATACCCATTATTGCTTCGGTTGTATCACCATCTCAATCGTTATAGGTCTCTTGAACTAATCGCCACAGAACACGATTCGAGTGGCAGCGACTCGCCTGAGATCGTCTGCCCACTAATGAAGGAATACATAAACAATTTAACGCACACTTCAATCGTTTTATCTCTGATTCAAAACCAAACTGATCTGAACCAAAGGCCAAAATAAGCTTGTCACATCTGTATTTGAACAGGGTATTTTTGCTCGAAATCATTGTCAGTCAAAATGCATCCACAGTTGGACATAGGTCTGCCTCTTTTAGGGTATCATCGTTACCAATCCTCGGACTTTCGCATCCAATTGATTAATCGATCGAAGTTGCATCTACAAGTTGCAACTTCGATCGATTAATCTTTTTGGTTTGTCTTTTCGGCGTAATAACGCCGCAACGAAGCAACGGATCGCCGTGATTTTTTGCATGGGTATAATTGAAGACCGGGAGACCGACAAAGACTTTTTATCCCAAAAAATTAAAGAGCTCGCACGGGATTTTCAAAACTAAATCCGCGCAAGCTAAGCCGCGGGCATCAACTAGTTCACAATATGTCAACGTCGTAACTCAGATTTGATCATGTAGTGTCAATCTAGTAACCCATTTGTATCAACACTGTAACATGTGCAATCGACTAATGCAACTTCTGATTGGGCCCAATTAGGCACATAGCCATCACCGCTATCTCCATCAATAAAATTGTTCTTTGTATATTTGTTAACTGAGAGAAACGATTTTTCATCGAAATGATGATTTGAACGCGCGTTCCGTGAACTTGTAGACTACGCGTGTTGAATCTTTTCTTCCGCGAAAAATGAAACTTGTCAACTCTACCGTATTTAAACTTCCAGAAAGTCTGGTACTGTAATGTACCAATGGCATTTCATTCTTGGAAACCGAATAAAATATGTAGTGCTTATAGATAAACCAACTTCCAATCTGAACCGGCAATGCATTGGCGCAATCACTTAACATTCGCAAGTCGATTGCGAAGAAGCTGCAGTCAGAAAAATCTCAATTGTAGTAAGGATTGATACAGCTGGTGATTGGCTCATTTTGTGGTATTCTTACGGCAACAATATATTTTATCCAATAGCGAGAGAGTGTCGGCTAACTAAAGGTGCAAGCGATCGTTTTACACTACAACAACTTACAACAAAAACTTTTATTCAAATATACGTAATAGAAATATTCCAACTATTCAGTATCGAATGACCAAAGCTCAAGACAGGCGTAAAAGTGAATTTAAGAAGAGACGGGTATCGATTAGGCGCTCCGGCGGCTGCCGCGTGAAACATGACCCGAGCCTAGAAAGCGACAGTGATTACAGTTGCGCAAGCGCCGAATACGGCGGTCACTGACCGGCGCGGGCGCGGCGAAAGTCGCGGCCATCAGCTAGTTTGCGAACATGTGCACCCGACGGGCCGGCTGTGGAGCAGAAGGAAACTGAACGACTCGTCACGAGAGTTGGAACAATTGGTTCGGGAGTTAAAAGGGCTATCGGGAGAAAAGCTGATGCTTTACATGCTGTTAAACTTGCATTGTTGCACTATTATCGTACCCACTCCTAACACAAGCTTTCCGGTTATTTGGAGGAGATAGGAGGATATTAGTCAACTTCAGGTTGCCTAATATTATTAAAAAAAAAAAAAGATTCGGCCCACTGACCTCTATATTTAATCTACGATTAACACTGGACTTGCTGCTATGATTTTTTGCCATTTTGGTGCTGTAAGTACTACCAAGCCATTACTAAGCAGTTACAAGTGTCTCTGGAACTAATAAGTAATATTGCAAATGACGCACAACCTCTATGTATAATCTATGATTTCATTGTTGTTGTATGATTTCATCGATAAAATATAGAGGTAGGTGCCCTATTTGCAATATTATTAGATCCAGAGACACTCGTATGTCAAATATGGTGCTTAAAATTGATCCATAAATATGCTGTCATTTGTATATGGTCAGCAACTCCAATATTAGTCATAGATTAACTCTAGAGATCAGTGATTCGGCCTATATGCATATGCAGTAGAGGATGTCTATCGTTTGATAAAGAAGTAGAAGGATTCAGCTTCTGAACATTGATACTCTAGATATTATTAGTAGTATTCTCTAAAATTGAATGCATCAGTGTAATGATACAGAAGATCTCTTATTGGTTCAATTTACAGTGTTCTTGCTGCAGCAATGCGTTTTAACCAAAACTGGGATAGTACCAGCCAATCAGAGATCACTGCGATCGCTATACTGATGTAATCAAGTTCAGAGAATACTACTACTACTACTGCTGGTGAGAATGCTAGTCTAATGAACAGAACACTGCGTTCCGTTTTTTTGTATAGTGTTAGACAACCAGACCAGCTCATTAGTGAGAGCTGTCCACTATCACTATCAAACAAAGTTTAGGCTTTGAAATAGATTTTTTTTTCTCCTCTCTCTTCTATCTGCGATCAGTCCGTGAACTATGAGCAGATCTGGGGGCTCATTCGATTGAAATAGAAATAAAATAAGTTTTTATTTGAATAAACTTTTATAAAGTGCTTTTGAATCATGAAATGAATCTAACACTGGTTAATAAGTCATTCAGACAAAATGAAAGGACCATGGGCGGAATCGTCCCCACCTATCAACAAGAATGAAATGTAGCGCAATTGATAGATCTTGGCAAGAGGATATTTTTTTATTATGGCGACGATGCCCAAATGCATGGGGTTCTCATTGTATCTTACGTTTCAAAAAATATTTCGATGACGTAGTATTGATGACTAATTCCAAAATACCTGCTCATTTATATCTATTTATTGCACACCGGCGGGCGGAGCATGCACATAAAGATAACCAGCTACAAAATAACCCCCTCCCCCCGCTCACCGACCCATTTTTTTTTTTTTTTAAAGAACATTAGCCAAGCTGAAGTTGAATAATATCCTCCTATCCCCTCCAAATAAGTGGAAAGCTTGTGCTAGGAGTGGGTACGACAATAGTGCAACGGGTGGGATTCGAACCTGCGACCTTTTCAGTTTTCAGTCCGCACCTTTAACCGTTGGGCTATTGAGGCTTGTTAGTTAAATATATTTCACAAAATGCGCTGATACAGGTAACTAATATCTTTTTTATATAATATTCTCATTTTTTTATGACGTGTATTAACAGTAGTTAATACATAATGCGTCATATTCGTTACACAAATACTTGTGCCCTAAGATATTTGACCCCGCGACCCTTGCTTCAGAAGGCAGATTCTAATACTCTTCGAGTTTTCTTCTTTTTCCTGGTTGTGTTCAATAACACGATGACAGTGTGCCATAGATGCTGGCAAAGAGCCTAGCAATGCTACGCGACAAGGTCGCATCGGAAACGCAGACTATGATGCCCAGGGTCCAGAAATTAAAAGAAACGCGGATGATATCAATGTACAAAATGGTGTCTGTAACAGAGTAGAAGTAGTTACTTTTATTGTTATGTGATTTTTGTACGATAAAATATAGAAAAAATAACAAAAATAAATCAATTTCAAACAAAAAGTTTTTTTTTTTTTTATTAAGAACCCCATCGATTTTGAAGCTGAAACCAACTATTTACGTCTATTTGGATCCAAATGAACATATTAACATAAGTCTGGTGACTGTTGGAGGGTGGGGACGGGGTCCATACAAAATTGCCCATGGTCCTTTGTTGACAAGTTATTCTGTCATGTTAGATTGTCCATAATATTACATATATTATCTAAATAGTTAAATTATAAAATAATATGTAATAACGTGTGTGCTTGTTACCTTTATACAGCTTTTCTGCTGAACCAATCTTGACGAAGGGCACAATAAATATTTTAGTCAACCAAGATCAAAGAAAGTCAAAAAGTCAGAAGATGGAAGCTGATGAAAAAATTTTTGACAACACAAAAAATTTTGACCATTTTTTGACAATATGAATGAATTGAATGACCCTAATCTTAACTAAATTAAAAGGTTTAACTTGTGCTATCTCTTTCATAATGCTTCCTGCGGAAAAGGATAGCACTAGATAGACCTTTCAATCTAGTTTAGTTTTGAATTATTGTACAATGAAAATTCTGATTTATTTGGAAGTGTATTATAATACTTTACAACCTTTACAACTTGATCATTGAAACTAACTACCTCTACAGTTCGAAAAAAGTTACCAATGTTAAGAATTTGCCAATAATATAGGTACATCATTGATTCTTAGAAAACAATGTAAGAATATACAATATTGGATTACCAATTCTATGAAATATTATAGGAGGCTGACGTTTACACATCTCGTTAACTTTATATTTTTATTGTTAGGTATATTTAGTTCTTTATTTTTATTGTTACTTTGGTTTAATTTGAACTTTAGTGAAGCTGAAGCTCAAAGCTTTTGTTGTTGATTTTTAAAATGACATCTAAAATTTTAATATTTCCTTACAAAATCTGCAGTGAAAAAAGTAGAAATCAAATAAGTCAAAAACTCTACAACTCAATTTTTTTAGCATCTCCCTTGAAGTCGACTTACAAATGTTCTACTGTAGTTGTCGAAACAGTGTATTAACCGAAATTATTTATTACTAAATAAATAAATAAATAAAAATCATTTATTTCGACCAACTAGGATCATAGATGTGTTAGTAAAATTATAAACAAAAATATATAAAACTTAAACCTATTTGTTAGTAGATGTGAGTACTAAAATCTAAAACTTAACCTAAGACGGGCCCGATTTGTCAGCATATGAACCCTATTACAGTGGTTCAAATACTGACAATCGAACCTGTCAGCAAATGCCCTCAGGACGCTATTGGAACTGGCCCGGACTCTGCGCAACAAGGATGTACACCGCTTTCGCATAGTGGTATAAAAACAGTCCACGCGCGCGTCGGCGAACATCCCTGAAGCGCTGCAGAATCGGGGCAGCCCCAACAGCATCCTGAACGCATTGTTATACTGCACACGCAGGGCGCTATACTGTTTCTGCGTATAATTGATCCACAAGCTGCTCGTGTAAAAGGAAGTGCAGTATGCTCTGAAAAGAGTGATTTTAACTGGCACTGAACAACGAGCAAACCTGCGGATAATCATGTTCACTAAGAGAAGCCAGATGATGTTTTACTGATAATGACATTGTACTAATAGTAATTTTTTATTACTAAGAAGCCAGACGATGTTTAACTGATATTAGGTATCATATTTGAAACAAAGAAAATTCTAGTACACTTGTGCTAATTTTGTGTACACTAAACTAACAATTCTAAAAGCAGTGCTGTGCTTTGCAAAATCTTCCCTGGAGAAAAGGATAGTATTGTTTTGGATGTCAATTTGGTCTAGAGAATGGTGATAATTCTGTTGTATACAATCTCTAAATTAGCAGAATTAGTATCATTGATTGTTAATAATAAAACTACGTCTTAATTCTGGTAAAACATCAACTAACCTTGTGAATCAGCTGATGACACTTAGTAGAATGTTACACACGAAAATTCCGAGGTATTTCACCACAAAAGTCAAGTACATACCTCTTCGCGACGTTTGAGCCAGCGTCCGCAGGGGCTCTCCTCCAGAATCTCGCTCTCGTCCTCGGAATCCTCCCCACTTTCACGGGGCGACTTGCGCTCCTTGTCGATACTTCTGCCACCAGACATTGCACCCGATTATTCAACACCAAACAAACAAACCAACACCGCACAATCAACTGATACTTCACAGATGTTTTCACCAGAGAAAACACTAGGAAATATTTTCAAAATACACTTTTTCTTGTAACCATAACCAAGGTTGCAAGACTAGGTGTCACTAACGTTTCATCCCAAACCATTATTTGTTATACGACACTGCATGGAAAGACTGTACTTCTTGAAATATAAAGATTAAAGATATCTCTACACAAAGCGATAGAACGCAACGAGTCCAGCGAGCTTACTCATGATAATTGAAATAAATTGTTCGCCGGCGTATCTCGACGTATTTCTTTTCGACACAAATATAAAACCATAGACACTTTCACTTTTTCCGACCTTCCCAGTGTCCAATAATCATAGACAAATAAATTATTGTTCATTTTTTTAAAATATTAATTACAATTTTATAGAATAGGAATATTTAAATCATTAGGATAGTTATTTTAATGAAGAAATAATAATAATTTTATTATTATAAAAGTAACAAATTTCGCGTATTATGCCATCTAGTGCCACTAAGATGCAAAATGATTCTCTTGACAGCGACATCTATGTCACGACTTAAAAACTAGGTAGTTTAGATAAGAACCATTACCTATTTTAGAAAAGTACCAAAGCAGAATACTAGGTGGTGCTAACTTAAAAAAAACGACGAATAAAAACGCACTGTAGCCTGACTGTTTTTTTCAGTTTACTATTCGAAAGTTAAAATAGGTGAAGTTCATGAAGCTAACGCCAATGTATGAAAATGAAATTGTGTTGTAAACGCTGTTAATTACCAATAAATAAAATAAATAAATAAAATGACAGGCGCTCGTGTCATTTTCATACAAAATATCTTGTTGCTTTTTTTTTTTTTTTTTTATTATACAGTAGGGGAAATCCTCATGGACACCCACTTGGGTAGTGCCGGACTCTTACCGGCTAAAACCCCTACTGTCTCCTTGTTGACCGTGTACCCACCTTGCGGTCTAAAACACGGCAACATTATGGTCTTTTTTATGCCTTCAAGGTATAATATCTTCTTCCTTTCTTCTTTTTTCTTCTATTTCTTTTTCTGTTATGACTTTCTCAAAAAAGTCTGCAACAACTTGCCAGTTTTCATTTGAGGCTAACATTTTCGGTATTAGGTTTGCAATGGAAATGTCACCTATTTTGTTTTTAACTACCTGTCTGTAGCTATCCCATCTCTGGCACACAAATATGGTGTGCATTGCGTCATCGGTATCGTCGCAGTACATGCATTCGGCGGTTTGTCTTTTTCCGATGCCTGCAAGGAAGTCCATGAATACTCCATTCCCAGTCAGGCATTGCGTCATTCGATACGACAGTCGGCCATGTTTTCTGCTCGTCCATTTTTCCAGGTTTGGTATTAGTTGGTATGTCCATCGACCTTTAGTTGAACAATCCCACTCTTTTTGCCATCTATCGACTGTCTTCTTTTTGGCGGCTCTAATAGTCTCGGGCTTCTTTGTTTCATTAATGCTTCCTAATTCACACCTTTCGAGAGCTAGCAAGTGGATGGGCGTCAGATTTGCTAGCACTAGCGCTGCGTCTGTGGAGACAGTTTTGTAGGCAGAGCATACCCGGAGTGCTAGCACTCTTTGCGCTTTAAGGACCTGTCTTTTATGCGAGGCAAATTTCATCGCCGGTTCCCAGATAGGAGCCGCATATAGGATTATGGACTGATTTGCCATAGCCAGAGTCCTTCTTTTTCTGTCACTAGGTCCCTTCGTGTTGAGCAGTAACCTACACAGAGCTCCCGCGGTCCTGGATGCCTTGTCACAAGCAGATTTCAGATGCGGGCCAAAGGTGAGACCCCAGTCCAACTTGACTCCGAGATAAGTTACACTGGTTGTAGGGACTACCATCTTTCCTCCACAGTCAAATACGATACCATGAGCCTTTTGTCTTCTGTTGAAAACAACTGCTTCGGTTTTTTCCGGCGCAATTTCCAGTTTATTTTGGCGCATCCACAAGTCAACGGCATGAAGCGTCTCATTGGCTTTGACTACTGTTTCATGTGCATCCCTTGCCGTTATTGAGATTGCCAGATCATCCGCGTAACAGATAAGTTTTACCCCATCCGGAACTTGTATGTCCATAACGTCGTCGTAGAGAATGTTCCACAGGGTAGGACCTAGTACTGAGCCCTGTGGAACTCCCCCACTTATTTCTTCAATAACTTTGCTTTCCAATTGTATGTAACGTTTCGTAAAATAGTCCACAATCACGTTTATTATATATTTATTGATGTTCCTATGTTTTAACTTTTGAATTATAATATCTTGTTGCTTGCGTTAACTTTACCTTTACTACATTATTCGAAACTTAAAAAATTCGCGCTTAGGTTACTTATTGGCATAACTTACATATTTGTTTAACTTTACTATTTTTGACTTATATTTGTGGTAAAGTACCAACCAAAATAGGTAGTTATTAGAACTCTTTTGTCCCGGGATCTATCACAAAAATGGTTAACATCATTCAATAGCTGATACTTACTTCTGCATAATTTCAGAGCTATCCGTAGTTAAATAACAAACAACTTACTAATAATACCTATTATTAGTCACATTAAACAGCATTTTATACTTTATACAATATTCTTTCCCCACAAAAATGCAAATCGCCTCTAAGGGACTAGGTACTAGGTAGGTATCTGCTATAAGTATAAAGGATTAGGTAAGTACCCTAAATGCATTTGTATTCATAATTAGTTAGCTACCGACTGAATCGACTAATTTATATTCAAAACATTTTGAGCTTCAGCTGAACTTTTGTTTAACTTTAGCTTCAGACAAGTTCACATTAAATTAGTCTGGCTTAGTCCTTACGACCTCAGCCTAATCCTTTGTTTAACTACCTACTTACTTAAAATATTTTAGGGCCAGCACATGCAGATTGCAGATATATTGCTTTATTTTATTTTCTTCAGCTATTATAATTGGTAGGTGATATTAGATGGGTCATGCTATGGACAGTAGGTAACTAACTACACCATCGTGTTTGATGTTGACTTGCTGAATAGAGTACGTGTTGGCGGTAATATGCCTAGTCAATTGCTAGCGAATAATTTATTATTCAGAGCACGCGCTCAGCCCGCCTTTCAGTTTTGGCGGTGCAGTGCAATCGGAGCAAGAAACAGGCTGAAACATGACTGAAATCATAAAGGTCGACGCTTCAAACCTCACCTGTTATAAATAAATAAATATTTTTTTACCTTGGCTAATATTCTTTAAAAAAATAAATTGGACATGTTACTTCTTCACGCTACCATAGAATACCAAATAGTACCTAAGCTAAAACGCCTGAACCGATTGGCTTTTTGGAAAATTAGGTGACACGGGAATCAAAAAATCTTAATCCGCGAGGACGAAGATGAGGGCAAAAACTAGTTCATCATATTAAATAAATAATAAATAAATTGTTTATTTGCAAGAAACTTTGTACAAAAAAACAGATGATTATGTCAGTCAGAAGGACAAAATACGATGCTTCGAAAAATTTTGAGTTGCCATAATGGGCGAAGATGTGCAAAAGCTTCGGAAGTCTTCTTTTGTACTCCAAATATTATTTTAGTACCAAAAATATTAGTAAGTAGTCCGGACCTACGTAAATCTAACTTTTGTTTTTGTTTAAAAAGAATAATATTGGAGGATAAAACTTATCGTTTCTATGGTTTTATTTCGCGAAATTCGGTTCGAATTGCACGCTCTAAATAGACGGTAGGTAGGTACCTACGTTGATAACATTTGTTCCCCTAAAAATATAATTCGGTTTCCCAAGTTTGAGAGGAACGAAGAATATTAAAATTAAGTAGGATTTAATTCACGATGAACTATTCATACTCTATAGGAAAACTCGGCAAAGTAGACTAGTAGAGTCACTATCACTTATTACCAACCACCACAAAAGAGGCAAAAAACTATTCAACACCAGCTTTACGTCCTTTTAGCTTACGACCTACAATGACGTGGGTAGAAAGTTAACCTTTGTGCGACAACTCCCCCCGCGTTTGGATTTTGAGGTTAAAAATACCATAGAGCTAAAAATGTACTTTAAAGGGGAGCATTTTGAAAGACTAGTTTTTTTTTTGTAATAATATCGGTACGGCGTGGTACGTTTTCAAAAATTAAAAAAAATCAGAAACATTTATTTTACTGCTGAAGTTCACATTGACTACAAAACTTCATAGTATTTTGGAAAATAGCTTTACGGTCATTAGCTCAGGGCGGCATAGGATGTGGGGAGTAATGAGCTGGACGTTATTAATGTCTGCAGGCAAATAGCACATGGAGTAAATAATTGAACAGAATCAAATCTTCATACAACTGTACTTTAGGCTGGAATCCAACCTGTGCGCATCGATTCAGATTTATCTATGTTTTTAGTCACACTTATACGAATCTTCGACCCTTTCGCATCGAAAGGATGCGTTAAAAAAGCCTATGTTACTCCCGATAACATCAGCTATCTACCAGTGAAAGTCCCGTCAAAGGTCCAAATTTAAAAAAATGTTTTTGTTATAAGTACCGTATTTACTTACATGTGCATTTAGTAAGAAGCTGTTATTTTCATGTTATTTTCATATTACAAACAGACACTTCAATTTTATTTATTTGTATAGATTTATTTTCTATTAAAGTTCTTGCATTTCACGAGGGCGTGTGAACTTTACTTGTGGTTACGTCGTGTGCATGCACATTGCGTAAGTGTGCGTGTCTGTCAGGAGCCTAGGTGGGAGCATTCAGGCGCAAACAACCATGAGCCACGCGCCCTCGTGAATTGAAAGAATTATACCTAAATGCACGGCCTTTAGAGTTTTTCCTCTATTGGGTTATTTACTCACGTGGAAGTAGGCTAGCGGGCGAGCGTAATGTGGTTTCGTATACTACGGCGTGGTCTAACTATAAGAGGAGTACATACCTACGTAATTTTTCGTAAGCGTGCTCCATACAAACGAAGTATGCTTTCTATTAACGAATTATAGTCAATGAAATTTTGGAAACACGCTCTAGAAATGAATCTGTGTCTATGATTTGTATACACAAATATATTGTAGTTTCAATGTACCTCTAAATATTTAAAAGGAAAACGTGACTGACTGACTGATCTATCTATGCACAGCTCAAATTAACTGAAATTTGGCATACAGACAGCTATTTTTTTTTAAATATTTACACTGTTTCTTTTGTTAACTTATAGGTATCTTAGGAAGACATTTCAATATTTACTAGGGTGGTTTCGCCGGTTGGCGACCGATTAGCGGGATATTCAACTTTACGTCAATATTTAAGTATGTTGCACCCATAGCACATGTATTAAAGTTATATGACGGGATCCTAGATATTGTCAAGTTATATTTAAAAGTAAAAAAATAAGAATTACAGTTGTGAAAACATTTTAAATTGAATAAATCTTAAAAACTATGTGAAATGCTAGTTGGCGACCACTTTTGCTAGTTGACGACTGCCCCCTTATCTAGTTGGCGACCTCTCGATTTGCTAGGGAAAACTAAATTTGATTAATAAAAAATAAAAAATATGAACGTGTTAATGTTTAAAAAATAATTATTATTCATGCTTTATTATTCATACATTATAATAAATTATTAAAACACATTTTTTCATAAGATCAAAGGTACACTTTAATATTCAAGCTTAAGCTTAAATGAATCTTAGCAAGTATAATACATTTTCCTACACAAGTACAAAATTAAAAATATCACTTTAAACAACAATTACAAAAGTTTAGAATCAAATCATCAGATCATCAGATCTCGGGATGTTATACATTTTACATTTCTTTCTAATACCGTGTCCTCCTTCTCTTATATTTTTAAAGCACATTCCAGATCTCTTTGGGAATAAGCCGATGTTATTTTCTAATACGGTTTGTGGAGGACATCTGTAATGAAAATATTATATATTAAACACCTACATTATGCAAAAAACAGATAAGATTATAAGTAGTGATTGCAAATGGTCGTAAACCCACATATTAATTTGCTCATTTTTAGTTGGCGACCACTTGATACCCATACATTTTAAGATGTTTTATAATAATAATTTGGTGGTCGTAAACTAAAAGATACACGGATAAAAATAAACAAATTAAATTAAAAGTGATTAAATTCCGAATTAGATTTGTAGTCTATAATAAATAAAAATAAATGTTTTTCTTTCTAAATGTCTATTGGCGGCCAGGTGGTCGCCAACTGAAGTTATTGGCTAATTCCAATTTCAGTTAGCGACCATTCAATTTTTTTACCTGATTTTGTATATTACATGTAATAAATGTACAAATAACGTAAAACATAAATATATCCACTTAATAGAACATTAAAAAATTGACTCAAATAAATACATCACGATCTACTTACCTCGAACGCATCACTTACTCACTATTTTTTTCGTTGTTTTGGGAACGTGTACGCGCCGAAAGTATGAGCGGCGATTGAACTAAGATTTGTTTGCTTTCGGGTAACCACAAAGCTGCCAACTATTGTAGGTAAAACTAATAGGTCTATCCCCCTCTTTACTTAAGTGAATTTCATTTGGAAAAGAAGAATAGAATTCTTATTATTTTCGTTTTAATGCCGTAGGTCCTGTTAGTGGTCGCGTAACTGACCCTGGTCGCGTAACCGGCGAAGTCACCCTATAATGACCAGCTGTGACTAGGGTCTCGTACCCTTTGGGTACGAAACCCCCAAAATGATTGAATCTCGTGATAAATCTTAGTACCTACCTACAATGTATGTAATGTTTAATACCAAATCTTCGACCTTAATACATCCAAATATTCCCTCCTACTAGTAAGTAAGTATGATAGAGTAAGTTTAATTAAAGTAACGCGATATGAAGACAGTTTCATATTACCTATATACTATTATTAATAATAATAATTGATGAGACTTGGTATACGAGAAGTAGTACAACTTCGAGTATAATTATTATTACGGTAGTTCACTCCAATATTACACGTATTGTTGAGTGAAGGGTCGAGTAGAGTTACATACTATTGAGCAACCGTATATTATTACAAACCAAAATGTTTTGTTTCTCTGCGTTTTTCTTTCTCATTGTGAAGGTTCGTGACCGTACCATATTAATTGGTTGATATGCGATATCCCAAATAAACATGCATTTTGGGTGTCATAAGATCGGACCAGAATCGATTTAGATTTTACAACCAAATTGTCTTTGCCGGAAATCGAACCGGTATGTCCAACTTGACCTAGACCACAGCGCTCATCATTGCGTCAAGTATTGAGTAAGGGTTGTGGGCGTGTTTTAGTTGAGGATTAAATTCAACATATTCATACATCGTCATCATACGCCATAATAAATGCCAGGATGTATACGGATCTCAACAATTATTTATTTACTAGTGGTTCGCCCCGAACTGAGACCTCGCGATATCCCATAATTCCCAAAAGTTTTAATTATATATTGTAATAATTAACTTTTAACATTAGACGCAATAAAAAAAATAATAGTTGACATAAAACTGTTTTACTGACACAGCGCCATCTATTAGCATTATAATGAAGCTATTAGCTTCACAATAATGCTAATAGATGGCGCATTAAAATTAAATAATTTCGTTTCTTTATAACATTTATCTAATTTTAGTATTTTTTGTTCAAGTACAAGATATAACTGAATTTTCAACCAAGTTTCACGTTCTAATATTCAGTAATTCAGAAGTTATAGGGCTCTGACAGACATTTAGACGGACACACTTCTCTGTCTAGTAGGCAAGCGCCCTAGTTGACTCAGAGAACTCGCTTCGCTCGTTCAAATAGCTGTTATACCTATATTCTAATGAACAGTGTTGTTAACGTAATGTTGTAAACTACGTATTTGTTAGAGAACGTGCAATTTCAATCAGTGACCACAAAAAGAACGGAAAATACTCTATCCAACGAAGTTACAGCGGATCATTATTCATTCAACTAATAAACTTCTCTTCAAAACTTGGCTTCTTGCCGATATAAAAGAAAAAACCTTAAGAAGCCCTAAAGTAACTTGACACATTTTTCAAGAGGCTGCTGGGCTAATTTTTATGAAATGTGATATGGCAGTTCAATGTTTTTTCCGTCCATATTTTCTCTACAGCATTTTTATTTTAATGTACTGGATGGAAATAAATTATTCAAACTTATAAATGCGAAAGTAATTCTGTCTAACTGTCTAACTTTTCACGTCGTGACCACTGAAATTATTTTGACGAAAGGCTCGAAAATAGCTTTCATCTTGGGGAAGGGTGTAGGCTACTTTTTTATTCCAGAAAATCAGATTTACAAAGGGATTTTTTCAAATATAAATTAATGAAACCCTCAAAAGCAGTTGAATCAGCAATTCATAATTGCAACAGCCTTTTGCTATAACATCTATTGTATCCACAACTTTAGAATATCAAAATTTGATTTTTTGGCTCAATAAAAAACTGTCAAAATGACAAAATTCCTCGGTTAAACATTACTCGTCGATGATGAAGGGCGTTACGCGTTTTTCCGAAAAGTTTTCTGCGAGTTTTTCAAGGAAAATATAAATTGCAATCTACTCGTAACTTGAGTTTTCTGCTCCAAGATTCTCATTAATTGAAAGAAAGATGATTATTTGCATGAAGTGCTCAAAGAACTGGGAATTTGAACAGCTTTTTCCTTCAGTCTTCGGTGTTTGGATAGGAATCTCTAAGATACAATATTTCGGACAAAAATTGCGGATGAAATTGTATTATTGCGAACTCAAGGCACTACCTACGCTACGGCTTTTAGATGTTCCATTATTGAACGGAAAATCGTAAAATAATATTACAATCTTTCTTTTGTTCGTGACAGACCGACAATTTCGTGATAAAAAGTACTTAGCCTATGTAAACTCTCCAGGTGCTCAGCTACAGAATGTCATGTCAAATAAATGCTCCGTTGCTACGTTATTGAAGATCAAACCAACTAGCTAATGCCTGTGACTTCGTTCGCGTGGATATAGTTTTTAAAAATCTCGCGGGAAAACTGATTTTCCGGGATAAAAGTAATCTATGTCATACCATGAAAAAAATCATGACTGTCGCGGCATGGTTAAAGGACAAACCAACAATCAAACAGACTTTCGCTTTTATAATATTAGTAAGGAAGTACCTAAAGGATAGTATAGGGATAGTAGAGAGGGATTTTAACTTTAAATAGTTACAGGTTACAGGATACACGATTTCATGTAGGTATACATTGTACTTGTACGTGAATTGTAGTTAGAAACAAGTTTCCGGCTTGTTCTAAAGTAATCTGTAACTCGTCTCCCACTCCCATTAACAGCTATGTTAAATACTCCAAGGTTATGACGGGCGAAGAAACTTCGTCCCTTCCCGGTGACGACGACCTCCCGAAGTTTTGTTTTTATCTAGTGGTTAGAATAAAGACTATATTATTATTCTCTTTTTGAGTCCAAAGTATATTGAAACACAAAATGGCGTAATCGCCGTCGCATCGTTGCCACTTGAATATTTATAGGATATTACTGGTGAAGCAATTAACGGGCGATCGTGCGAAACGGGTGATGAATTAACGCTGTGCATGCAAATAACACACGTAATGTTTTTGTGTTATTTAGCTGTTTCTTTGTAAAATCGTATTTCTCTGACGTGAACATAATGGTAGACCGATGTGATTTTTTCTGTAATTATAGACAGTGGCGTGAAAAAAGCACAGCTTCATTATTAATTTATTTTTAGAAATAGAAATAGAAATATTTTTATTCAAATAAACTTTTACAGGCACTTTTGAATTGTCAATGAATCTACCACTGGTTCGGAAAGCCTTTCCCGCCGAGAAGAGCCAGCAAGAATTCATTTTCATTTTGCCATCATCATCGGCAACCCTTGATGCGTTCAGTCAGGTAGGTATGTAAATTGGCTGACTTCATGCACTCTTGAAAACTCCGTGCAAAACCTTTGAAGCATTTTTATTTTTAAATTTTTTATTTGATGACAAGATAGCCCTTGACTGCGATCTCACCTACCTATAAATAATTACTCTCACCTACATATAAAGAATTACAAGACATTTACCTATTAGAAGAAGTAGATATAGGTAGACTAAAAAGACTAAAACAAACACATAAAGCAATTGCACAAGGACAGCTTATCTCTAAGGAAGAGATTTCTTACAGAAGCTTAGGTGTTAATATACATTGACAACCCTTTTAGTGTTACTCTATTCCATAGGGAACTTTTTGAAAAGAAGAAAATAGATTTTTCAGAAACAGTCTCGGTATAAAAGTCAGCACATGAAAAAATTGATCGTACCTACTTATTCTATGTACCTATTAGGTACCTTAACTGCGTCGTTGGTGTAGCACGATTGACTGCAAGTTCGATTCCTGAGTCGGCCCAATAAATGAAATAGTAATCGTCCAATGAATCTAACACTAGTTTGGAATGCCATTATACCTTAGCAAAAAATCACGTCAATCCGTTGCGCCGTTATTGCTGCGTGATTGAAGGACAAACCCACAAACAAATACTTTCACATTTATAATATTACAAAGAATAGTAAGGATTACTAGACCGAGTTATCAATCAATGAAAATGAGATTAAAAAATATGAGTAGAGGTAATTAATCCTGATTCTTACTAATATTATAAAAGAAAAAGTGTTATTTGTTGGTTTGTACTTAAATCACTCAGCAACGGTGCATCGAATCGATGTGATTTTTTGCTAAGGCACCTGTAGCTGAGGACTTGGAAAGTGACATGTAAGATTACTTTTATAAGTCGGAAAAACAGAGGGTTCCGGCGTAATTCTTTAAAACTTAACTCCACGCGGACATAGTCGTGCCCAAAAGCTATTACGAAATAAAATCGAACTCAAAACGAAGACAATTACTATCACACGCCTCCTTGATTTCGGTGGCGTCCCTGAGGTCGCGTCGGAGGTACTTTAATTAAAATCACGACCAAACCGATTGAGAATTTAATTACGTCTCGCGCGCCGGAGCAAACATGCAATTCCAGAAAGATAAGAGCTAATGACACAAAAATTAAACCTTTAGCGGGCTAGACTTGTAATGAAGCTATGATTAAGAATACTACTAAAATTAGATAGATAGATAAATTTATTGCACATAAGAAAGAAATAAAAATAAATACAACTTAAAACTACGCGAAGGCGGCCTTATTACTACAGAGCAATCTCTACAAGGCAACCATAAATCTATATATATAAAAATGAATCCCTAATTCCTTGGTCATCGCATCACGCGTGAACGGCTGGGCCGATTTCGCTAATTCTTTTTTTGTTGTGTTTGTTATTGTCAGGAGAAGGTTCTTATAAAAGAAAAAATTAAGAAAATTGCGCGAAAAATTAGAAAATTTAAGAAAACTTAACCACCATAATTAAATTATTTCTAATGTAATGCTTTTACAATTCAAACTTTTTTGATGTAACCTTATGGCGTTTGACATAACATTGACAGAATGCGTGCTGCCAATTTCGTCGAAGAGTTTCAATATTCATAGTTAAGACAGGACAACGTCTGTCGGGTCCGCTAGTTAATTAATAAAATTAATCTCTGGCATACCATTTTTACCATGATTTTACCATTTTTATGATTTTTGGTTCGTTATAAGTTATTAAGTAGTTAAATGAAAATCATAAAAGGCCGACCTAATTTTTTTAGGCATGTAATTAAACGAGCTTCTATTTAATACCATTATTGGCTTCTAAATTACTAAGTCAGCTTCAACTAGTGAGCCTCTAAAAAATATAATTTTAGCATCTATATTTATAACTTAGCTTCAAACCGTGAACTCCTAAAATACTTAAATATTAGCATCAAATAATACACCAAATCTTCAACCACATTTTTAATTTTTTTTTTGTGAGAAAAATGAAATAAAAAAATGTTTCTAACTAAATAAAAAAACGTTTTTTTTTGATAAAATGAAATTTAAAAAATGATTGTTTTTAAATTTAACTCAAGATAAATACCTACACACAATATTATAACATTTTTGAAAAAAAAAATCAAATTTTTTTTCAACTTTTTTTTTAGTTTTAGGTAGGTTTACGATCCCAACAGAACCTAAGTGCCCGGCCTTCGGCCGGGCACCTGAATATTCATGTATAGCCCTAACCTAACCTAACTTTAGTTTAAAGAAAAAATTATACAAAAATAATTGCAATATTAACACACTAACAACAGAACAACAAAAAAAACAAATGCATGTTTTGAATGGCGCTCTCTGATTGGTGCAAATAGCCATAACCAACGAGATCGTGCAAATTGCCAGTCGCATCCGTCTCACTCGCACCAACGAAATCGTGCAAATGGCCAGTCGTATCCATCTCACTCGCACCAAATCGTGCAGTGGCAGTGGACAAAAATAAAAATAGTGGCTCTTTATTTGATGCTTTCTTTGGAATATTTTGTAGCCATTGTGAAGAAGCCGAGTTAGTATATTAGAAGCTTCATCATTTTCCCGTTGCTGAGTTATTAAATTAGAAGCTAGGTTTTGATGCCAAAAAATAAATTTTGTTGGTCGACTTATTATATTCCATTTTTTTACTCGCGTCTGGGAAGTTTTTCACTAATACTCCTTGCTTGACAAGACTTCTACATAAATTGTATATAATAGTCGCCAGATGTCTGTCATACTTTGTTAGTGAGTAATTATTTATCTAATCATTATTGACTCTTGTTATATCAGAATGTCAAGGATTCGATGATTGTCAAATTATGTTGTATCTAGGTATCTCAGAAAGGGTTTGAGTAACATTAATTATTACACAAGCGTGTAATATAGTATTTATATCTCTAAAGCTGAGGCTGAGTACCAAATTCATAAAGCCTTCTTCAACCCCAATTTTTTTGTACACAAACAAAAAAACGAGCAAAGCTACTTTGCTCGTTTGTTGGTGGGCAAGTTTAACCAATCTAAACGGTAACCTCAGATATGCAATTAACACTTGCTTAAATTAACAAATAACAAAAATATACCAGGAACGAGCAGTCACTTGACTTAAGATGTTTTTCGACACCTGACCGTCCCAGTCAGCTTGTCACCTTGTTCGCCCAATACACTTTCCAAACTCTATTACCTATTAATATCAGTGACGAGCTAATGCACTGAAATCGCCACCAACTCCCCGCTTATCGCTACATTCCTGACAAATCTATTCTATTTTATTTGCTTCTCCATTCGGATACAGAGTTTCAGTTTAAATTAAATCGTTACAATTTGATTTTTGTGTGAAGGCACAATCGGTTTTCAACCTCGATATTGACGACAGTATCACTCAGTGTGGAAAAGTGCGGCGACTGCGGCTGGCCGATCGCGGAACAGCTGCAGTTCGTTGCTACAGAGTTAATTATCGTGATTGGCTGAATTGATAGCGTTCTTGCCGCGATGATTAGATTTTAGCCAATAACAAGGGAGTGTGTGAACTGAGGTGATTGCGTTCGTAACATTGTAGTAACTTGACGACGAATTTTTTGACGACCTCCCTAGCGCAGTGGTGATTCGATTTCCGGCAGGGGCAATTTGGGAATTTATAATTTCTGAATTGTCTCTGGTCTAGTGGGAGGCTTTGGCCGTAGCTAGTTACCACCCTACCGTCAAAGACGTGCCAGCACGATGGCGTGTAGAAACAGATTAGGGGTATGCGTTGAATGTATACCATATCCCTTCCAAGTTAGCCCGCTACCATCTTAGAGTGCATCGTCACTTACCATCGGGTGAGATCGCAGTCAAGGATTATCTTGTCATCGAATAAAAAAAAATTTTTAGACGATCCCGCTTGGTCAAAAATTCAGTCAATCACCGATGTAGACTGTAGCAATGATTGATGTAGGGAAAAATAACATTAGTTTTATACCGAAATTCGCTGTTCCACCGGCCTAATTACAGGGTCCTGGTAATTAGATCTTTCATGGCCATATTAATTATGAGGAAATTAGGTGTTGGTTTGCCTGAAATGTATAGTGAAATGTGAGACTTTAATCTTTTAGCGAGCTTTCCACAATTATTATATTACTTTAATCACCAGACCTTATTTACGGTACTACGCCAACGCTAAGTTAATTTAGATGATTTAAGTTAGAACGCCTTTATTGGTCATATGGAGAAAAAAAAATTAATCCTGAACTGGTAAATTTTAACCGACGAATTTCAACCGAAAAACCGACGTTCTGACGAATTGCCGATACAAAAATGTCACAAGATAAAAATTAATTGGTTGAAGTTTACTTGGCGGTGGCGGCTGTTTATTTATTGGTTTGTTCTTCAATCACACATCGATGGAGGAACTGATAGACGTGATTTTTGTACGAGTATGACAGAGGACTTGGAGAGTGATAAGTTCTTTTATCCCAGAAAAACAGAAGGTTTCTACGAGTTTTTAAAAAATCTTAGGTACTCTACGGACGAAGTCGCGAGCAGAAACTAGTTACATGTTTTATTGGGGAATGGGCCTGAGTACGTGTGGTAACCAGATAAACGGCTTACGGTGGCCTTTACTTTGAAAAATCTCGCACTCAAATAATTTTATCTGATGTTTTTAAATTGCCAATCATACATTTCGCAAGAGGTTTTTGAAGAATCGTGGTTCAACGACAGTGATGAATTACAGAATGAATGTTCAGCGCTTCGCAATTCTGAAAAAAAAATAGAATATTTTATTTTTGACATGTTTTTGCGTTGGAACGAGTTGAGGTTTTATTTCGTGCTACGCTTATCTGTAATTGATTGTAGTTAAGCATCGAATAACTGAATTTGTGAGAGATGAAAGTTCTTTTGAGCGCTTTCGTATTACATTATTCTTCTGGCATTGTGGTCATTAGAACTGCGATAACTACGAAGCTAAACGATAGACGAACGAAAGTAACCAAAGATGTATTTTATTATGAAAGGATTTGGCTTAGAATAATAAATAGAAAGGTAATAAAGGTAAGGCTCTAAGGGATTTAGAGATGCGATTTTCAATATTTTTTTATAATGGTAAAATAAAGTCATATTTCCCAAAATGTCTTGTATATTTGGGATGATAATTTTAAGTAAAACTTCGTAATAATATCTTTTAACTCTTGCACCACATTTATTTTATAAGCAGAGTACGCTATCTAAAATGAGTAAGGAAAAGATCAAAATTAGTCATTTTTCTAAACTGACAAACTGTACATCTTTTTAATGTCAAATGTAAGTGATAAATTATATTAATCAATGCCACTGAGAAGAACAACAAGAACTTGGTTATGACCTCATTTGTGATGTACTAGGTGTAATTATTTAATTAACATGACCTGGGCTTCTAATATGTCAGGTTTTAAAAAGCAAAATTCACTTTACCTAAAAAAATCTCAATATTCGATTTATCTCTTGTTTAGTGGCCGCCAAACAACGATACTACGCTCGTAGCTCGTAGCTCGTAGCTCGTAGTCTACACACGTAGCGATGAGATTCTTCACCTATCGGTCTCGGGTTGCAAATCGCATTCAATCTGCATGCCATTACGCCTGCACTTCGTATTCATTTGAATATGTTTACTTTATTTATTTGTTCTATATATTATATAAAACAATAATTCTCCTGAAATCGTAGACGAAAAAAAAAAAAAAATAACAAACATACACACACACACACACATACAAACTTTCACCTTTAAAATATTGATGGGATGACATACTGGTGATGACGTACTGTGCCGATGAAAGGGTTTCAAAATTTCTTTCACATCGCTTTATAAAAATTTAACGGCACCTAGTTGGCAATTGTAATATCAATGTATTCGAAGACAATATAGCCATAGACTGCGATATCACCTGATGGTCAGTGACAATGTAGGGTTACCTTGGAAGGGATAAGGCAGTACACATTGAACCCATATCCCTAATCGAATTCTAAACGCCCTCGTATCGGAACGTTTTAGAAGTTTCGTCTTGGGTGGTAATCAAGTTCATCCAAAATAGACAGCCTAGAATTTGTATCGAATAAATTATTGCTATTAACTGACGTATAGGATTCAAACTTGATGCCCCTAGGTCCCAAAGCTTATCTTCTATCGATAGAAGTTTCAAGATGCCGTTCATTATAACTTCCTCGTACCCACAAAACTATTTTGAGGATGTAGATATAGGAAAGATTCATTGACTCAGTGATAAGTTAGAGGCAACTTTATTTTTCCGATGTCGGTTTCAACTTGGCTGACAGCTTTTCTGTTTACGACGGAGAATTAATCTGATACGAAAGTTACCCAACACGATACTTGGTTGTTGCAAAGTCGGCAGAAAACTTATAGGCCGCAAGTGAGCCAATAAAAGTTCATTTAAGACCTCACAATAAGAAAGTTTCGTAGTGTTAATCTTAAAACATTGATTTGAATTAACATAGCCCCAAAAACTAAAAAGCTAGTAGCTTCAGAGTTCCATTACACCTCAGAAAATAATTTAGTCTAGTTTGGTAGAAAATAAGTGAAAAGCAAAGCTAAATTGTATGTCCTCATTAAACAGAGTAGCCATTTATAAACATAGAGTAACTTATTTACTCGAAACTCACGTACAAAGTTTGACCACGGAGAAGAGTTGTCTGCTCTAAAGTCTAAACTAGCAATTTGATTTGCTCGTGGCCCGACTACCTGCTCAAATTAAAACAGTTATGCTTTAATTAAGAAAAACATAGGTAAGGGTTGCCACACGCGTTAAAACTTTGAAAATTAATTAATTTTTAACAGTCAATAATATAGTTGGAGGGAATTGTTGGAGATTTTGTTTGAAAATTAAAATATAACGTAAATGAACTCGAGGTTTAATTAAAAATACGCGTTGACAAACTGGTATTGAAGAAGCATAATATAAAATAATATCAACGCCTCATTTTAGAGTATAATAATTAAAATCACAATCTAATATAATATCTAATAATAATATTAAAAGGAAAAGGTGACTGACTGGCTGATCTATCAACGCCTTGATCAACGCACAGTTCAAACCACCTGATGGATCGAGCTGAAATTTTGCATACAAATAGCTATTATGACGTAGAAAGCTGCTAAAGAATTTTTGAAAATTCAACCCCTAGGGGGAAAAATAGGGGTTTGAAAGTGAGAGAAGCCGCGGGAAGAGAAGTAATAAGACTAATGAACAAAATTATTATTATTATATTAATATGGATGACAAATGATGACTCTATTTTCATAGAGTAAACGAACTGTAGCTGACAAGATAGCCCTTGACTGCGATCTCACCTGATTAGAGGTGACGATGCAGTCTAAGATGGTAGCGGGCTAACTTGGAAGGGGTATAGCAGTGTAAATTCAACCAATACCCATAATCGGTTTCTACACGCCATCGTGCCGGAACGCTAAATCGCTTGGCGGCACGTCTTTGTCGGTGGGGTGGTAACTAGCCACGGCCAAAGCCTCCCGCCAGACATGAATAATTCCATTGTCTGTCACTGACAGTGGTTGTCGCTTCATCTGCGGATGCGAGTAGTGCATTGCACATCATGTGTATTCATAATTATTGTGTACCAACATACCGTGTCATTTCACTTCATTTGCATTTAAATCACCCAAGTTTTAGGTTCAACTTGTCTTTATCCTCCAGACTAATTTTGTCTGCTTAAGATAAGACGACTATAATGTGTAATACAGACATTTAAATAATAGTGCCCAGGGATTGAATTCCAAAAATGTCAGGCCGAATATTAGAGTTAAAAACCCTGGAATAAAGTTCTTCACCCTATTGTCTGCTATTGTAGAGGAACACATATGAGTTAACAAGATTTTAAAATCACCTTGACGTATAACAGACGATTTTAAACATTATCTGGAAGGCATTTTCTTCTATGACTATATAGAGACCAATCCGTGAGTGGCAATTAAATTCAAATTCAAATTCAAAATTTATTTATTTGAAAGAGGGATATTAGTCGTGTTTAGCATTGCTAATAATCTTTAAAATAAAAAATCTAAAAAAAATAATTTAGTTGCCAGAAGTTAAGCAATATAATCCCGACAATGTTTTCGCTTTTATGTGTATACTAGCGGCCCGCTCCGGCTTCGCACGGGTATAAAATATATAGCCTATGTCATTCACTGCTAATTGATGTTATTATACATATAAACCTTTCTCTTCAATCACTCTATCTATTAAAAAAAACCGCATCAAAATCCGTTGCGTAGTTTTAAAGATTTAAGCATGTATAGGGACAGAGAAAGCGACTTTGTTTTATACTATATAGTGATTTCGGTATTGTTAATGACGAGACTAAGAAGCTATGTGGAAATTCAGAGGTTATGTATAAAACAAATGTAAAATTAATTATGTTATAGCTGACTGTTCTATATATTCTGCTGTTACCTCATCGTGCGTGTTGTTTATTATATTATGGGCATAAAAAAGAACAATTTACAATAAAAATATAAGCCTCGAGTTTCGTCACACAACGTGAACTTATCCATTACAGCTTTTATACAATTTTTATTGCCCGTATTTTATTTCGATATCACGAGTCCAACAATCGAAAGTACATTGAGAGGGGCTTTCAGTAAAGTTGAAATATATATTTAGGGTATTATTGCTGCGGCAATTTTACGAGCCATAACAACCATATCCTCACAGTAAAAGCTTACGTGGCTTGCGTACAGACTGCGCGTTGATACAGTGCTGCGCCGAAAACAATCAGGGCCTTCCCCCACCGGGTGATGATATACGAGATATAATATGTAGGTACGACGGCGGCAGTTGGGAGGTACACAAATAACTCGATACCTCCTACGTAAGTTGTGGTATCCGACAAAATTGGAATTTTAGGTTTTGTGCACTATATCATTTGTTTTTATCTATTTTGTGTTCGTTTAAAAAAATTAAAAACAGCATTTTTAACATACTTTCAAGACGTATAAAGCTGTATCGTTATTAAAACGACGGCCTAAACTAAACCATTGTATTGACCTTCACAACAATTAACGCGTCACGTAAGCGTTTTGGGGATACAACAACTTACGTAGGAGGTATCGAACTGTTCTCTTCTAATGATATATTCGAGTCTTTTATATTTAGCTAATACCCACGACTTTATACTCTAACTCTGTTGCGATAGAGAATACCAGATATTTATGTATGGTACCTACAGCATCTACAAGTAGTAGTAGTATGTAAAGTCAATGTATGTAGACTTTAGGTATTTGCAGATAATTTACATGACATTTTTTGTATTAATTATAAAGAATAAAACATTAAGTAGTTCTTTTCCTTGGAATGCTTTCTTAAATACACAATAAATTATATGTCTTGAGCTGTGTTAGTATTGTTAGTTCATTAACTGTAAGTAGCGCCTGTGGCGTTGAAACGAAGTAGTCTCTCATTCAGTGTTTTTCCTCCGGCTAATTCGATTAAATAAAATAGATTATAAATATCTTGTTACCGACTCAGTATTATTTTGCTACACAGTTTCAGATTAATCTTTGGGTTTACATAAACTTTTCAATTATGTACTGAGAATTCTTGAAATTAACTGTCTTGTAACTTAATACACTTCCAACTTTCACATTGCCCTTACTAATCGAGTTTATTGATTGGTTTATCTGTCAATCACGCAGCAACGAAGCCACAGTTCGACGTGATTTTTTGAACGGGTATAGGAGAGGATTTGGAGAAAGCCGTAGGCTACCCTTTATCCCTGAAAAACAGAGGGGTCCCTTGGGATTTTAAAAAACGTAACTAAATGCGGATGAAATCGCAGGCGTTTTGATTTACCGCTAATGGCGCTCATTAGGCTCAGGTACTTTATCATGGAATTCGTCAAAATTCCTGTCTAACAGCTTTGCTTAAAAAATAAAAATATGAGATATACAGGTATAATTTATTACTTGTATTGTAATCTATTATTGCTTTTATTATTCTTTTTGAGTATTATAAAAGATTATTCTTTACGACGCCATGATAATCGCAATGAAAATGACATTTAGGATGCTCTAAAAAAGTAAGAATGTCTTTTACAGGTTAACGCACATTACACTTCTACGTACGCACCGCACACACGATTTGTATAAGTTAAGTACAATGACATTACAATGATAGGTATTTATCTTTACATAAACATCATCCTCCATTATTGTACGAACATATTATGCCGCTGCTGCTAAGTCAGAAGCTTACACTTTTCTAAACTAATGTAACATGACATACGATATCGTTTTGTTATTTAGTATGGACAAACGACCTACATTGTGAGTTTAGTTGCTTAGGCAAGGTAGATTAACGTTATTCTAGTATCACATTTTTAAACTAGCACCTCTCATTACGTCTATTTCACAGAAATCGAGCTATGAACCGCCGAGATTTAAGCTGGTAATAAAACTGTGAGGTTACAAATATATTTTTACGTCTGTCCGATAAATGAGTTAGAGAGGCACGAAACTAATGCAGGCACGCTTACCTACACTTTCTAAACTGTACATCATTAGGATTGTTCGATCGATTTGCATTTGATATTAAACAAATATTTTAACCACATAATTTTTCAGCCCGTTTCATTTGAATTAAAGAAATAATTGCGTGTACGGAGCAGATAAATGTGCGATCACGTAACGCGGTGGCTGCAATAGATATTTTATGTGCAATAACACCACCATATCGTTCCCGTGAAAGCTTACGTGGCCGGAATACCGACAACATGTTGAGATAACGCTGCGATAAAATTTGCGAGAACAGGTACTTTTCAGATCATAGATATGAGATTTCTTGCGCAGATTATTTTATGGTAACTAGTAGATGTTATTGAAAGGTAAAGGCGTTCAAACCTCCTGTTACTTGTTTAGTTATCTGAGTTTTACCCCACTGTGGCAAAGCCCTATGAAGAAGGACTATGATATTATCAGTCTGAGCATGTATCTACTGAGCCGGTTTTGATAAAACAGGTGTCAATACATTCGTTTTTTAAACTTTTTTCTTGTTTATGATAACTATGATTAACTTACTCATATTATGTATATGTACTTAAGTATATGATGAAATTCAATAGCCCAATAGTCAAAGGTGCCGACAAAAAACTGAAAAGTTGATAGTTCAATCCCCACTTCAAGTTCACGTCAAGTTCAGTATTATATATTATGTTAATAAAAACTAAAAAAAAACTAGTAGTTTCTATTCAAGTTGATGATAAATCCCAATAAAATAGGCAAATTAAGCATATTTGCTTAATTTGCCTATCAAAGCAACTTTAAAACAGTGCTCAGAGATTACAGTTCAGTTCAAAGAGACCACAGTAAAAAAAATTCTGAACGTTATCCAATTGCTGAGAAGCTAATAACCCTTATGCGTCCATCGTCCAATCAGGGTCGAACAGGGTTGAGGCCATGCAACCACACCAAAGTAACTTTGCTACAGGGCTTTTTAGGCCAGGAATTTTCAGTTTTTTTGGGTCCCTTCTCACCCCACTTAATATGTCGAAAGCTAAACCAATTTGAGGTATAGATGGTAGAGGTTCATTAAAAAATTACAAAACCCCCTTCCAAGATAGCCCGCTACCATCTTAGACTGCATCGTCACTTACCATTGGTGAGATTGCAGCCAAGGTCAAGTCATCTTGTCATATATTATAAGAAAAACGTTTTTAGAATGACCATAGAATTCAAAAATAACTTAAAATGTATAACTAAGCATACACATAATAATAGTAGAACTTAAATAGAAAATTGATATCTAATATTATATTAGAGAATATATTTAAAGCGTTCGTGATGTTCGACGATAGCTAGTTTATACGGCCCATAAAATCGCAAGTTTCATGTCGTGAAGCTTATCTCAAGGCCAATAATATTATGGAGATAACCATTTATTATAGCTATATATATCTCATTGATATAGCGGTTATCCAACCGCTACCAGAGATCTCGGGTTCGAATCCAGGGTCAGGTAAAAAAAGTTATTGGGTTTTTAGGGTTCCGTAGTAAAACAACAAGGAGGCTTTATAGTTTCGCCAAGTCCGGAGAGTGTTGCTACTAAAGAACTGTAATTTGGCAAGGTTATGCTTATGCATATTAATTACGCAGGAAAAGATGTATAGTAAAATTTTGAGAAAAAAATATTATTTTAGGTATCTCCCCTACACGTAAAGGGGGGATGATTTTTTTTTACCTAACCTACTGTATGGGGTATCGTTGGAAAGGTCTTTCAAAAAATTTCAAGTTCTTCAAAGAAGTTCAAAGGAAATTGAAGGTGATAGACTTTTTTTTATAGACAGGAAATGCCTAACGCATACCCCTCCGCCAGGGGAAACGGAGGGGTTATACGTATGTGGGGCACCCACTAAAACAAGTCTGTGCCCCTCCACGGACCCTGGCAGTATCGTGGGTTACACTTGGCGGAGTATTCATCAAAGGTGATAGACCCTAAATAATACTTCAAACCTAATATTTTCACAAGGCCAGTTCGATGAACCGAACTTGCCACTAGTTATTATTTAATTCCTGTTACTTTGAAATCTATAACTAGGAATCCAATTGAAATATGCGCATCGTTGTTTCCCTTTGTTTATAAACCACTTTGCGGAATTTCAATAGCTTTATCCATTACCGTAAAGCCTGTCCGCGTCGCGGCGCGGCGGCGCATCGCGGTGCGGCTAAGTGAAATAAGCACGCTAACCGCTGTTTCCGTTGCAACCATTCAAATAAGTTGCAACTTAAACCGCACCAGTACATTGGCTATCATATTTTGTAATCGTTATTGAGTGATCCTTATCTTCTTCTTCTATTCTAAATATATAAAAGGGAAAGGTGACTGACTAACTGACTGACAGATCTATCAACGCACAGCTCAAACCACTGGACGGATCGGGCTGAAATTTGGCATACAGATAGAAATTACATCGTAGACATCCGCTAAGAAAGGATTTTTGAAAATTCAACTGTGTAACTACAAATAAATACTTTTTCTTTCTTTCTTTCTAAATAACTAAAGGGTTTCCACGAATGAACCGATGAAAATTAATTTATCCATTTGAAATCAAGTTCAAGAAAACTCGATGTCAGCTGTGCCCCAGTTAATGTTGTTATACAAACCGGAAAACTTATAATTGATTTAATTCAATGCCGGAAGCGTGTCACAACTTTTAATTCACTAACAGGCTTCTTTCTAATTTTACTTCAATACTTTTTAAATAGCATATTAGGTACTTATTATTTTTTATAATCTGGCATAAATTCCTTTACATGAACATTATGTTTTTTAACCGACGAAAAAAAGGAGATTCTTAATTCGTCGCGTATATTTTTTAAATGGTATTAAGATATTTTCTTGATGTGAAAAAGTCTATAGGTTTTTAGATATTTCTAACGAATTTAACACAAAAAACCAACACTCACTTTTCAATAGTCGATTGCATTCCGCCCGTTGCACTATTGTCGCATCCACTCCTAGTACAAGCTTTTTGCTTATTTGGAGGGGATGGGAGGATATTAGTTATTTAGCTTGGCTAATATTCTTTAAATAAAATTATTTAAAAAGTCTATTGAAAATGGTAACCATTACTTATGATTGTTAACATAAAACTAAACCTTTGTCAGTTTCTGGCTTAAAAAAAGCCCACTAAAACTAACTCGGATATTGGGTATTCGGAAAATTTTATATCGATGAAAAAGGAGCGGGTATCCCAGCCTTTAAAGGAAAATACGAATTCCGCACAGACAAGTAGGTTTAGTATAAGATTCAATTCGATTGATCGTATTCGTATTCGATGACATTAGCGTCAAAGTAAACTAAACCTTAAACGTATTGATTTAAAGTCACAAATTCAGTACAACCGATTTGGAGCGTCTCCGTATACGACGTTTTAGAAAGCATGCACGAAATAGAGCTCTAATTTAATAAAGTTATGATTCATTTTACTTTAACGCTAATATCATCGAATACGAACACGATCATTCGAATTAAATCTTATACTAACCCTAAAGTTATCGAGTATCTCTTTTCTTGATAAAGTAAACAAGAAGTCGTCAGCAACAAAGTTATCCACTTTGAGTCAAACGGCTCCTCGGTATTTTAAAGATTTAGAGCCATCAAACAGGCAGCCGACTCCCGCTTTGAAAGTTTTGTTACAAAAAGATTGCAGTTTCGAGAAGGTTCCGAGTATTTGAAGACGAAAAAGGATAAGGATTGTGAACGGACAAAACAGATATTTTTCTTTGAATTAGCATTTTAAAATACCTATCCATTGTATGAATAATATAACTTTGAATTTTCTTTTGAAGGTTTATCTACATGTGCTTTGCATATGGTTATCGGGTACAACTACCCCGCTACCTATCTATCTTAGACTGCATCGTCACTAACCATCAGGTGAGATCGCAGGCAAAGACTATATTGTCATCGAATAAAAAAAATATCGAAGGCCAAAATTAGGTTTTGCTTGTACTAAGGAGATGCTTAAGAAGATATCACCAGGACGTCCGTAGAGTATATTTTCGAGGTGTTGTATGGTGTTGCGTGTTGGTGTTCCTGTTCTTGGTCTACTCCTGGAAGAGCGGCAGTGTACCTGTACAGTGCGAGCGGCACCTTATACCATATAAATTTCTGGTTTGTCGGAAAAACAAAAAATAAATAGGGTAACCCAAAACAACAGCTGAAAAATCGGAAAAATCAAAAAATGTAATTTTGTGTAGGAATCACTACTTCGGATTATTTTTATTAGGTGGCGGATGCGAAGTTGCGGATAAAAGCTAGTCTTACAATAAAAGAATAGTATACCCTTCTGAGTTGGTAGCCTTAGAAGTGACATTATTGTTAATCAATTAATTTTAAATTTATTCTTAGCAATTAATTTTTGAATTCAATTTCAAGCAATTTGTGTTTTAATGTTTATTTAATTGATTTCTAAATTGCTATAATTTGTCGATAATTACTCTTCATCATAAAATATAATCAAGATGGAATTCTAATTTATTTAATAATAATTGAACCAGTGAAATCTTAAACATGTCAGCTGTCACTCAAACTCAAAAATATTTTGAGACGGAAAATTGGGCAGCGATTGTTTAGTAATACCAAAAAAATGCTTTGATTTTAGATGAATTCGTTTGGGAACAAAGAGTAGCAAGGTATTCACTGAACAAAGTAATATGTTGCAAAACTTTGTTTCACAGTCACTAGTTGTAATTTTGTTTTACAGATTTGGGTCCATCGACATAAATGTACTACGTACTAGATAAGGCATTCCGAACACTGATCTTGTTCAACTGACATGCATAGTCGACCGTGCATTAGTTGTTAGTAGCATGGACATTGGCGACGGCACATACGAACGGGGCGTTATATACGCTATAAAACTTTTTAATCACCTAATTTTGAATTGAAAAGCCAACAATACCTATATTCAAGTAAGTAACAAAAAAGTACAGTTGTTTTAGTGGATAGTTAAATAAAGACATCGTAGCGCGATGTACAAGTTTTGTGTTCTGATGTTCATGTCTATTTGTCTATGTATCTATGTCTAAACTAAAAATATAGATGTTACCCAATAATTTGAATTTCTTTATTTGATGATGGATTGTTTCTATTGAAATTTTTAATATCTATACAGATTTATTTATTTTATCTAGGTCAACTTTTGGTAAAAATCATACTGCAATCCAACGAATGAAATAGTCAAAAATATGATTTAGTTCACTAAGTTAACTCAATTTAAAAGAGATTTATTTAGCAAATAAAAAAATTACAACAGCAACTAGTTGTTTCCGTTTTCGAAATTCATGCGGATGGCCCGCATGAATTTTTAATATTTTTAGTATTTATTTTAATGAATTTAATGAAATGTTTTATTTTTATTTTTAACGAATTTTAATGAAATTTTAAGTTAATGAATCTGCGTTTATATTCAGAGTGTTTTACTTCGAGAGTGAAAATAGTAATTTAGAGATTCTCAGCTCCTCTCAACTGAAAGGTGTAAAGGTGAAACTTGTCGTCTGCGAAGTGTTAAGAGTTGTGAACTTTGCGTCATTAGCGACCAACTTGCAAAGGTCACAACGCGTTGTTCCAACATCGTGTACTGCCAAAGAGAAAATAACCTTGAGGTGAAATTTATCTAAATATATAAAAGGCAAAGGTGACTGACTGACTGACTGATCTATCAACGCACAGCTTAAACTACTGGACGGATCGAGCTGAAATTTGGCATACAGATAGCTGTTATGATGTATGCATCCGCTAAGAAAGGATTTATGAAAATTCAACCCCTAAGGGGATAAAATAGGGGTTGGAAAAATCGAATTTAACGTGAGCGAAGCCGCGGGAAAAAGCTAGTTTATATATTAAAATTGACTACCACGAGGTAAGTAACTATACATAGGTATAAAATCAATGTGTTTTTATTGAAAGCAATAATAATTATTGAAAGGGGTAATAAAGCAAATTTTGAACATTAAAAATTTGAGGATGGCCTTTAAAAGTCTCTCTGGATAATATTTTCATCTGGTACTGAAATGGTGGCAATGAAAAAGTATCTATGATTTTATTTCTCGCTTTAATTATGTATTATTTAATATAAAACGTAAAGTTAGAAGTCAGTTAAAAATCTCATTCAATGACATACCCACTTTCTTTAAGGATCACCTTACTATAAGCTAAGACTGTAATGGCAAAATATATTATTTTGTTCTTTGTTTTTGTTTGTAAAAGTGATAGTAAGGATAGACCGCACTCTCACTCAGCTCATACTCAAGACAGATTTATGTCAGAGCATATTTGTGTCTCGTTTTAACCTCTATCTTAAGTCTGAGCTGAGTGAAAGCACGCTCTATAGATCTCAGCATTAGACTGGCAAGAACCTAATCGAATAATTTTTTGACAATGGTGGAGCGTCTACTTTGCTTTTTCTGGGATAATTCTCTTACTCTCAAAGACCGATAGGGTGGTAATGCAACTAGACAGAAATCAGACGTGGAACCAACAGCTTTATTTACAAACTTCCCAAGGGACATAATGTGGTGCATAACACATAACATCCTTACAGTACCTGTAGTATGTGGAGACCAGCCCAACATAAAGAAAAAAAAAACACGAAGGAACTCGTCGATTCCGAGCTTTTAACACTAGGACTATCAAGTATAGTTACAGGGTATATCTGTACAGAAAAGCCCAATAATTTTTTCATCTTGGAACCTCAAGACACGCTGCCGGGTAAGTTAGCCATTAAACAACGAGACAGTTAAATATATTTTGGAGAAAAATGAGAGATGACTGACTAGAGTTAGAACACACAGTCCCTTGCTGATGGCCCTTACATTCCAATATTCGCTATTATCGTCAGCGGTCTGCCGCTGTGACCTATTACAGTTATAAATTAGAACAAACGTAACATTTAACATTTAAACGTGTCCCCCGAAACCTTCTAATTTATTACAGTATTGGTCATAAATTAAGCGGTAATGGTCGCTAATAATTTAGTCAAATCACCCACCGCTCACCACTTCAATTTACAATTTGACGTCGGTGTGGTTAACATAATATGTGGTAACGCTAAACGCTTTGCCCCCTAGTTCCTAATGCTCACCGCCAAAATTTGGAATGTTCTTTCGGCTTTTGTTTTTCCAACCAACTATAGCTTGGGTATCTTTTAATCAAGAGTCAATAGGCATCTTCTACGCAAGCGCGCTCCATTCTACGCTGCATCTTAATTTGCCATCAGGTATGATCGTAATCAGACTTATAGATCTATGTACATATGTACATTATCATAAAGTAATGAGTCACAGTAGAAAGTAGCGCTATTTAGGAATTCTAAATACAAAACATGCAATTATTTAACACGTTTTTATACTTAGCTCTAAGGAACGCCCCCGCAAGTTGCAAATTGTACTGTAATTATTAAAAAAACTTTAATGGTGTTATGATGTAGCCGCAAAGGTTTATTATTCATGAAAGGCGTTTAAAAGTTTCAGTCAAAAAGTTGCTGCACGAGCTTGTTGTATTGTTCCATTATTCACGAATGTGCGTGAAAAAAAAAATAAAAAATCAGCGGACGTATTCTAAATTAATATTTCCAGTGGTCATGGGAAACAATGGAAAGTTGCTATTTGACCATCCATTACCTAAATACCTAATCAAATTGCCGTCTCATCGAACTATGAGAGTAAGGAAATAGAGAGTGCACATGCGTTTGCGCATAAATCAGGAGATTTTTAAAATATAATATAAACTAGCGCTTGGCTGCGTTACTCTTGATGGTGAGTGATGTGATGATAGTATACTTGGTACTGAGTGATGGTATACTTAAGTGGCAAAAAAAACGCATACTGATGAATATGGATCGAGTACTTGCTAAAATGGCGTCTTCAAAGGGAATAAAAGGAAGTATGTAGAGTTCATAATATTACAGGTACTTGCTACAGTCAAAGGTTTCTTTTTGAAAAATTGGCTTCTCCGAATGTTTTCGTTATTTAAAGCATTCCGTGTACCTTTTATATTTTTCAATAAAAAAGATAAAAGGGATATTATGTGGCAACAATAACAAGGTACTTAAACAGTTTGCTTAACCGAAATAAATTCATAATTTTGAAATGAATGACAACCGCTGTTAAGTTTGTTGAATTCTAAAGATTGTAGATACAATAATTGCAAACATAATATGAAAGAATAGATATTGTGATAAACGGAAGTTTATCATTTTGATGGAAATTTGGCGAAAATGGCGAAAAATTATTTGGTATTTTACTTAATTATTCGTACCACAGATATTCCTTGTTCTTAGAAAATTATTCCTGCACCACTTCAAAAGGACTCAGCGGCTAATTATGCGTATAAACGGTCCCCGTTACCGCTGACAACTTGAAGCTTTTGAACCTGGCCTACAAATTGACTTACCTGACTTGAATCATAAGTAGATGGTAAGTAAGGTGCCTATAGGGATAGATACCTACTTTGGAAACACAATACGATTTTATCAGTTTCATTCATTTCAGCTCATTGCCAGCCCACTACTGGGCAAAGGTTTTTTCTCGAATGGAAAAAGTTTAGGTCTTTGGAAACTTTATGGAGAATTCTCAGGCACCAACCACCAACCAACCAAAGTGAAACCAACATTCTGCGTTAGTGTTCCCAGTTAACTACAACATGGCCTATGAATTTATTCAAGGGGCGGACCGACAAATTCCTGAAAAGTCGGCAACGCATGGTGGTGCCTCTGGTGGTACAAATGTTCATGGGCGGTAAACCCTTATAACATCAGGTCACCTGTCTGTGCGTTTGGTCGCTATACATATAAAAATGCAGGTTTTCACTATGTTGTCTATGTGTTGATATTTAATTGCTTTCGCACGCACATAGCTCCAAAATGTCTGTGTTTGAACCCCTGATCCTCCGAAAGATTATTTATTTAAACTTAATTTCACACGGACGAAGTCGTGGGCAACACCTGGCAGACTGCTCTAATTATTTTTAAATAGGACTTCTTCGCAACTGTAATTAGTCATTTCCATTGTTCCATTATTTATCAGCGAAGCCATTGAGAAGAGCAATTTTACAAAGTTGAAAATTTCATAATATCCTTTAAGTTTATTACTTGAAGTCGTGAAGTGTTAAGATACTTCCCAACTGCTGTTTAAACAAGTCTGAATAAGTTTGAACTGTGTAAATTCAGTTGAAAGTGACCGGGGGTGAAATAACTGGGTAGATATTAACTTCTGCTGTCGTGGTGTCGCCCGGGTGCGGCACATACGCTTGCAGTTTGTAACTTTTACAACCACTTACTTGTTCTACAAACAAAACTTTCAAAATAAGAAGAATAAGTTTAATAATCCTATACAGCCTTGGGCTCAGGGATGTGGAACAGAGATAAAAGATCTCGATCCTTATCATTTATGTAGAACTAACTTTAGGATTCACGTCTATTGCAGCTGTCATCTCACAAATATTTTGCCTACAGGCAAAGCAGAGGCGTAACTATAGGGTGGCATGACGGCAAAATGCCACGGGCCCCTAGCCGGCAGGGGCCCCTGGTCAGGGAGGGCCGGAAGCTCAAGATGATCATAACATTTATAGCCATTCCTGTGACTACAGCTAGTGCCGCGCGATCATTTTCAAAATAAAAATTGATATAAACTCTTTGGGACAAGAAAGGTTACGCACAGTGGTAAATTTACCAAATGGCTGATTTGACTGGAGCCTAGGGCAGCAGATTTTAGGGGCGGCGAATTTGGAGCCAAAATTTTTATTTATGTCTTACAGAAATTAAAAAGATACATATTTGTAATACCTAAATATCATTAGGTCCACAAACACATTTTAAAATAACCCCAATAACAATAACTAAATAGTTGGTAGGCCCGACTTTACCTACGATGCCGAGTGTGCGGCGCATACAAGCGTAGGGTCTCAAGCGCCAAAAGTACAGGACTAGATATGGCGTAGTGCAGAATAAAAAATTTCGCGCTCACTTCGTTCGTGAAAATGTTGCTTTTACGTTGCTATTGTAGGTGCCAAGTATAGAATAGTAGTTGCCATAATGCAACCATAAAAAACTTTACGCCCGCTCCGCTTGCGAAAATGTCGCTTTTACGTTGCTATTGTAGGTACCAAGAATGAACTACTAAGTGCCGTAATGTATTCATAAAAATATTCGCGCTCGCTTCGCTCGCGAAAATGTCACTTTTATGTTGCTATTGTAGGTGCCAAGAATAGACTACTAAGTGCCGTAATGTAATCACAAAAAATTTCACGCTCGCTTCGCTCGCGAAAATGTCATTTTTATGTTGCTATTGTAAATGCCAAGAATGGACTACTAAGTGCCGTAATGCAATCATAAAAAATTTCGTAATATTACATTACGGCACTTAGTATAAATACAATACGCTCCGACTTAAAGGTTATTAGAAAATCAAGTAATTGTAATTGCGTTTGTATGTACCTACTTCACGTAGTGATTTATGAAAAAATAAAAAATACTATCTCATTGGGTGAGCTTAGTTATATTGGGGGAGGGAGGGCCCCATCCGATGAATTTGCCACGGGCCTCAAACGGTATAGTTACGCCTCTGAGGCAAAGAGAAAGAAAGGAGAGTTCTCAAACTTTGTGCTTGGTATAAAAGCCGACGGCCGAGAGCCACGGGCGCAGTTTAGATTGGGAAGCGAAAATTAAAAAGAAAAGAGAACAATCGAATAAGAATGGGGAAGAGGGATTGTATTCTGCGATTAGTAATGAAACTGCAGAGAAAGAAAAGAAAAAAAGGAGGTTTTTTTAGTTAAAGAAAGTTCAATTTATGTACCGCGCTGGGCCTACATTGACTATACTACTGAGATGTTATATAATGTCAACCTTAAAGTCCGTTGCCCGTATTAAATGCCTAGTGGCAACGATACAGTAAATCTACAACCACCAAAAGAGCATTTTGTTCGCGAGTACACAGTAGCGTAGGTGTAATTTTTATAAGAATAATTTTAAGTATCTACTAGTCATCGGAAATCTAAATATATAAAAGGCAAAGGTGACTGACTGACTGACTGACTGACTGATCTATCAACGCACAGCTCTAACCACTGGATCGATCGAGCTGAAATTTGGTATACAGGTAGCTGTTAGGATGTAGACATCCGCTAAGAAAGGATTTTGGAAAATTTCAACCCCAAGAGGGTTAAAATAGGGGGTTAAAAAATCGAACCTAACGTGAGCGAAGCCGCGGGTTAAAGCTAGTAAATTATAAGTCGTAATTTTCCGCGTTTTCTTTGAATCTTCCACCTACGAGCATCGTATCTCGGGTAACAATGCCTTAAACCAATGGTCTAAGAACCTAATATTATATTCATAGCAACAAGAATACCCGGCTGTGATAATGATTTAACTATGATTTCAGCTTAAAGTTTAAAAACTGTAACCTGACTACGCAAAATTGGATATAAAATCCGTCATATCGTTTTTTTTTGTATAAAATGTCATCGACGTCACCCGGACCATAATAACGAATCGATTGACATCGATTTATCAAAATCAGCTCAGTAAAGACGCCACCGTGTAACTAGACACACATTCCTATATTCAATGGAATGGCTAAAATCAAAAGCCTTCCTTTTATCCTTGCTTTGTAGCGGTAAAAAAGATTCCCGACTTTGATAATGTAATGATTGCATGATAATGTAATTGATTTATGATTTCAGTGCTAATAAAATAAAATAAAAAAATATTAATAGGCACTAAAATCATCATAATAACGAAGAGGTCAACGTCCTTTTTAAGGCGAATGCTGCTATCTTGCTATTAATCCTTGTCGTCTGGAAGATTGTATTCAGCTACAGAATAAATACTCTGGTTTTACTATCTCAGCCCTTAAGACTGCAATAGATCCACTCGGTAACCAAATAAATCTAGCGTAATGGGATAAATATTGACTTTTTGAGTCAGCTAAATAAACTAATGGTAAAATTATCCCCAAAGTACGGTCATCCGCCCAATCACGTGCACTAGTCAATGTTGCAAATCGACCGCATATTAAACTAGCTTTAACCCGCGTATTCGCTCACGTTAGGTTCGATTTTTTGACCCCCTATTTAACCCTCTTGGGGTTGAAATTTTCCAAAATCCTTTCTTAGCGGATGTCTACGTCCTAACAGCTACCTGTATGCCAAATTTCAGCTCGATCGGTTCAGTGGTTAGAGCTGTGCGTTAATAGGTCAGTCAGTCAGTCACCTTTGCCTTTTATATATATTTAGATGTCATCATCATGACATGATTCATCAACGTTACACTACTGAGCGCAGGTCTCCTCTTGGCTACTTACCACCCTACCGTCAAAGACGTGCCGCCAAGTAATTTATCGTTCCGGCACGATGGCGTGTAGAAACCGATTAGGAAGTATGTTATAAAGCTGTAAGTATTTGGCATTTGGTATTTCTTATGATATGACTAAACCACTCTTATTAAATAACTAAAGAAAAATAATGACTTATAATAATTAATTTTCTTCTTTTAAAATAATTGTCGCTTCCGCTTTCATCTTGATATAGAGGCAATGTCTTCTCGGAGACTTCAATTAAAATTAATTATTCAGCAAATTAATCAAGTCACTTATTACAATCCGCGGTGATTTTCAATTACTTAGCGAGTTTGTTCAATTTAAGACCCTTGTTAGAGCGCCTTCATATTGCTCTCAAGAAACCGCGCGTTTCGCGTAATAGCGCGATAGGCTCTCTCTACAAGCTCTATACTGAAAAGTAGAGTTATTTATTGACATTGACTTATACTTCCTACCAAAATGGCATCAACTCTTTGGTACGATTTCTTCTTAGAAGCACCGACTAAGCGATGGCTTTCAATTAATGTGTGTCGGTCACTTTATTTGACGATAGACTTAGTCTAAGAAAAATTATGCCCGTAGTTCGCGAGCATAAAACTGTGCCAAATTCCAGACGCTTCAGCCTTCTTCACATTATGTTCACAATTTGCGGCTCACTGTAAGTCTGATGACTTATGATATTGGATGCTAACTTATTTAGCATCCAATATTATTTTTGCTTAGCTTAGCTTTCCGTGACTTCGTCCGCGCGGAATTAGGTTTTGGTCTAACTAACCAACCGAAAAACAAATACGTTTCCACATTTATAACATTAGTCAGGACAATCGTTCACACTCACCGTACACTCTGCGGGTAAGTTCTTACTGACTCGCACATATACAGCTAATTTGTAGTGAAATTGGTCGCGCAAATTACATTTATATTACAGACTATAAAACTACTTTAAGAGCAAAAATAGTTCCGTTAAAGTAGTTTTTTCAATTATTTGTTACAAAATCTCTAATTTATACTTCAGTTAAACTTCTGCGTAGTCTGGAATAACGAATACTTCATTTTCAAAATGTGGTGTGGTAGGTTTAACTAAAACTCAAGTCAGGAAATGCTCGGACAGGAAGACACGATTAGAGCATAATATTGTTACAGCGGCAGCGTTACATTAGGGTTTATGGAGCGGCCTATTTCCCCATAGAGCCTTAACGTCGTTTAGCTCATTAGCCTTTCCCTTTTAGTGTTGCTGACTGAACTTTTTTTTACTTAGCAGTGTCTATTTAGCTCAGTTGTTTGTACTTGTTTACGTTCACTATAGTGAAATATAATTATCACCATCGACTCATTTTCTTGTTCTACTCTTAGTAACCCAATGGTTAAAGGTGCGGAATGAAAACTGAAAGGTCGACGTTCGATCCTCACCCGTTTCACTATCGTCGTACCCCCCTCTTAACACAAGCTTGGCTCTTAGTTGGAGGGGAAAGGAAAATTTTAGTTAAGTTCAGTTTGATTAATATTCTTTAAAAGTAATTGTCGAATTAAATTAGGTACTTGCTTTTGGCCGCCACTTCGTTCGCGTGAATTAAGGCTTTTTTTAAATCACACGCAGCTCTTGTATTCCTGAGAAGAAAGTAGGTATATAGCGTCATGCTGTTATACTATTTCAACAAAAATAACTAAAAAAATAAAGCGTAAGTACACAAGTATAAGAAACGTCATTTTTTGTTCGCTATTAGGATAATACGGAACCCTTACTATGTGAGTCCGACTGGCACTTGGCCTGTTTTATTCTTAAATATTTGTCATGTTAAATAAGACTAATACTCCCTTTTCTCCTCCAAATTAAGCGTAAAGTAATAATGAAGGCGATAGCGCTATGGGTGGGATTTGAACCGTTGACCTTTCCGGTTTTAATCCAGCCCTTTGCCCATTGAGCTATTGAGGTTTTTTTTTTAATTTTTTTTAATAAAGAATATCAGCCAAGCTGAACTTGACTGATGTTCTCCTCTCCCCTCCAAATAAGTGAAAACTTGTATTAGGAGTGGGTACGACAATAGTGCAACGGGTGGGGATCGAACCTGCAACCTTTAAGTTTTCAGTCCGCACCTGTAACCGTTGGGCTATTGAGGCTTTGAGGCAAGACAGTTCATTTCTTATCATGTCTAGGTAACTAGTTTAGCGAAGTAGTATTATTTATCAGGTTCCATCAATATCAATAGTTTAATCAGTATAGATTGGCAAAGTTTCATCAATCCGTTTAGACCTCAGCTGCTACCCGCCAGGCCGTCGGAGGTGGCGGGCGTATCCTCATCCATCACGACTCGATACCAGAGATATTGGAATTGGATTAGCAATCAATTAATAATGGGATTGTCTCACTAATCGTGTGTTTAGGTCTTGGTTTTTCTAAATAATATCCTGCTTAAAATCCCTACTAATATTATAAATGCGAAAGTGTGTTTGTTGGTTTGGTGGTTTGTTGGTTTGTCCTTCAATCACGCAGCAACAGAGCAACGGATCGATGTGATTTTTTGCATGGGTATAGTTGAGGACCGGGAGAGTGACATAGGCTACTTTTTAACCCGGAAAATCAAAGTTCCCGCGGGATTTCAAAAACTAATTCCACGCGAGCGAAGCCGCGGGCATCAACTAGTGATAAATAAATAGTCTTCAGCTCCTATTCAAAAATCAATTGCTCTTCGTTAGTCTGGCTTAAACTCAGAAATGGCTTGATCGAATTTACTACTTTTTTTCGTTCGTTCGCCTAAATTCAGGGGTGGTTTAAAACAAAAAATAAATAGGAAAAACCCAAAAGAACAGTTAAAAAATTCATAAATTGATAATTTTCTGTAGGAATCACCACTTTGGACTGCAAAGTCGCGGGAAAAGCTAGGTAAAGTATAAATATAAATCCCCACAATGGCATCTGTTTGGGGCAATGCAATACTAAAGGCTATTAGAGATAAAAGATTTTGATCAAAAGAACCATCTCATCTATTTTAGACCAAAAAACTTACAAGGCAGTGAACTTGGCATTCTTTCGTAAGGTCTTAGCCATGAGCCGATAAGTAACTTTGTTAAATATTATAGGCTGCCTAATGCCCACGAATTCGTTGGCGTCAAATTGCGGTTTTAAAATCCCACTTGAACCTTTTTTCCCCTTAGAATAGAATAGAATAGAGTAATTTTATTTTATATATTCAAATAAATTTTTATAAAGTAAACAAACGCGTAGGAAGGAAGGAAACGAGTGCAATCACATAGGTGGACCTATGTGATTCCTTAAACGCGTTTCTTTCCTTTAAATTTTTATCTAATGATAAAAATATATGTAGTCGATGGTTCAGTGGCTACAGATAGAGGTTTACAGCTGATGTTACTAGTTTTATGGCTTTTATAGCTCCATAAACCATCAACGAACGTGTTTGTCATCAAAGATCTAGTCGCGTAAGAAAAGCTATTTATCGTGCTTTCGCAGTTACTGAACTGCTGAGTATCTGGCAGTCATGTTTTTATTGGTTATTGCAAGAGGTTACACTATATAATTTTCAAAATTTTTCTTTATTTAGTTTAATCCCCAGAAGCTAAAGTTGCATAAAATAAAAAAAATAAAGTTTTAATTTAGAAACTACATTTCAATCTTTGGTACAATACAAGGTTAGGGACAAAAAATGATAAAACCATGGATTCAGTAGGCATAAATCGCTAAATCGTTCAGCGTTGGAATTTTCCATCGATCTTTTCATGACTTTGACAATGTTTTTTTCAGATTTTAATTACATCCTGAAATCGACTATGTAATCTTTTTCATTAAGTAGGTATTTGTAATTTTATTAGAGGCATTTCTCTTCACAAAGAAGAGAAATATCGAGGTTCGAAATTGTTTTTTTTTTTCTGTGATTTAAAACAGAACAAAAGAGTTACTTAAACGAAAAGCTTTTAACTCACTTAATTTTTTTGTTGCCTATATTTTTTACAACAAAACCCAATTCTCGATTTGTGTAACCCTATTATATAGGTTTACAAAGTTTGAAATGAGTCCGACATATGGGCAGAGATGTAGAAACTAATTTAGATTAGCAACTCTGGTGACCACTGGGATACAGAATAGAACCCCCGTAGCTTTAGTTTTTAAGTTTTCGTGAATAAATATCTTTACTAATCCCTACTAATATTATAAATGCGAAAGTGTGTTTGTTTGTCCTTCAAGCACGCCGCAACAAAACAACGGATCGATGTGTTTTTTTGCCTGGTTATAGTTAAAGACCGGGAGAGTGACATAAACTACTTAGTAATCCGGAAAATCAAACAGTTCCCGCGGGATTTTGAAAAACTAAATCCACGCGAGCGAAGCCGCGGACATCAACTAGTTTATTATCTAGCGGGCAAAAGCTACTTTAAGAATATGTATTTTAGCAAACTTCCTTTTAAAATGAGCTCATCGGTTTGTGAAGCAGTAGATCACTTATTTCGCTAAAAACATCCACCGCCGTGACAGTTCCCCGACTTGCGGTCCATTAATTTTCCTCGATTGATTAACTTCCCATAACGTGCTTTGGCTTCTTGCCGAAGTAACTTTCGGTGTAAACAGATAACTTGTATTCATTTTGCTAGAACCGTATAAAGTTCAAAGTAATCTTTGAATAAATATTATATGACCCCATCGAACTATAACGCGGAAGTTTCTAGATTTCGATGTGTGAATGCTTCTCTTAAATCACATTTGCCGAATAGTGTTTAATCGACAAATATAAGTGACGTTTTACCATCTGTTAGTATAAAGCTAAGTTTTGTGCTTATCGTTAAGGAATTAGCACTAAGACAGCGCAACTAGTTCCTACTTACTTGGCATTTCTCCAAATGACCTGAAGTTATGTTATCTTTAACTGCAGCGAGGTAAGTTCGTTAAAGGTGAATTCTTAGCTATTATTTTAATTTTTGACAACCTCTACGCAGTGGTGGCAAAAAAGTTAAATATCTAATATCAAATAAAATAAAACAATTATTAATTTCATTAAAAGAATTATTAATTTAATAAAAAAAAATCACTTGGGAGTTTACATAACAAAATTATTATCTAAAGAAATATTCACTCTACTGGTGCTCCTTTGCTGCATGTTTGAAGGACAAACGAACAAACAAATATAATTTCGTATTTATAATATTGGTGAGGTTAGAAATCAAAAATTTTACGCATTGCATGCAAGATGAGACAAAAGAGCCTTACCTTGTCACCGTTCGGAAAACAGATTCTGTTGAGAAGAGCTGACAAGAATAAAATATTAATGACACTAATATTATAAAATATGTGATTTGGACGGACTTTTTGCTGACTTTAAGATTAGGCGGCGTGATAGATAGATAGTCTGCAAAAATACATAATACTCTACTTAGTTGAGTAAATAAGAGATTTCCCACGGGAATTAAAAAACCTTAATCCACGCGAAGTCATGGGCGTCATCTAATGGGAATTAAGCATAAATGAAGCTTTTTTCACCTCAAATTTTCTCGGATAGTGAGAAGATTCGCAAGATCAGCTAACTAGTAACTACCCACATTTGTGATACGATATTTTATGCTCAGTGATCGCCATGTACCCGGAGAGGCCTGCCGTTAGCAGCGGAACGAACAGGGATCAGACGATAACGTTCAGGGCTAACGATTATTATCAGATTTATGTGACGTCACTGATAGCTAACGATTTCTTTGAAGCCAAAGTAACGCAAAAGTATTGGCTTTCTGATTATTGTTCGTAGATTTATAAACTTGTTGCATGGTGTCCTTGTCTAAATATATAAAAGCAAAAGGTGACTGACTGATTGACTGACTGACTGAATGACTGACTGATCTATCAACGCACAGCTCAAACCACTGGATGGATCAGGCTGAAATTTGGCATGCAGATAGGTATTATAACGTAGAGATCCGCTAAGAAAGAATTTTTGAAAATTCTACCCCTAGGGTGATAAAATAGGCGTTTGAAAAATCGAACTTAGCGTGAGCGAAGCCGCGGGAATAAGCTCGTTAATACTATAAAATAATTATAGTATTAACGAATTTATAAATTGGGTTTGGTTCGGTAAACCGAGACAAGGTCCTATTTATGAGGCTATGTGCGATTCTAGGAAAAAATTTAAGCAAAGATTGAAGTATTGTCAGAATAATCAAGAGCAAATAAAAATGGACATTATAGCTTCGCGCCATACTAATAAAGACTTTGGTGGTTTCTGGAAAAAAGTGAAAAAGTTAAGTCCGAAAATGGGTGTTCCAGTGAGCGTTGATGGTGTTAAAGAGCCAACGGAGATAGCGAACATGTTTAAAGACCATTTCCAGGTACATACATCGTCACAACCTGCACTGAGTGTGGGAGGTTCAGGGAGCATTGTGTCTGGCGTGCCGGCTCGCATTACCGCTAAGCACATCAGTGAAATACTGAAGGGTATGAAGAGAGGGAAGTCACCCGGACACGATGGTCTAAGTATAGAACATCTTATACATGCAGGGCCACATCTCCCTCGGCTCTTGGCTTTGCTTTTCACCATATGTATCAGGCACTCCTATCTGCCTGGTGAGTTAATGAGAACGGTCGTCGTACCTATAATTAAAAACAAAACTGGGGACATAACGGACAAACAGAACTACCGACCGATCTCATTGGCTACTATTATTGCAAAGGTACTGGACGGTTTGTTGGAGCGTCAGCTCTGTAAACAACTCTGTTTTCATGATGCACAGTTTGGATTTCGACCGGGTGTATCTACAGAAAGTGCGATCCTGGCGCTCAAACATACCGTCAGTTACTATATAGATAGGAGTACCCCAGTGTACGCGGCTTTCCTTGACCTTTCGAAGGCATTTGACCTGGTTAGATACGACATCCTATGGGCTAAATTAACTGAGGCTGGCGTAGCACAGGAACTAGTTAGTATTTTCAAATATTGGTATGAACATCAGACTAACCAGGTCAAATGGAAAAATGCACTTTCTGATGAGTATGGATTGAAGTGCGGTGTGCGTCAAGGTGGATTGACCTCTCCAGCGCTCTTCAACCTCTACATGAACCAGCTCATTGTAGAGCTCAGCGCTACCAGGGTCGGCTGCTCGATTGACGGTCACTGTATAAACAGTATTAGCTATGCAGACGACATGGTGCTGTTGAGTCCATCAGTTAGTGCGCTTCGGAGGCTGCTGGCAGTTTGCGAGTCTTATGTGAAGAGGCATGGCTTGATATACAATGTGAAGAAAAGGGAGCTCTTAGTTTTTCGGGTTCGCTCACAAAAACCTGCACATGTTCCGCCAGTGACATTAGGAGAAGTGGAACTAAAAAGAGTGTCGCAATTCAAATACCTTGGCCATATTGTTACCGAGGATTTGAAGGACGACCTAGACATGGAGAGGGAAAGGAGAGCCATTGCGGTCCGATGTAATATGTTGGCTCGCAGGTTCGCACGATGTACATTAAACGTTAAAGTCACGCTTTTTAAAGCGTTTTGTCAAACGTTATACACGTGCAGCCTGTGGGTCAAGTATACGCAGAAGACATACAATGCTCTCCGAATCCAGTACAACAACGCATTCAGGGTGATGTTGGGGCTCCCCCGTCATTGTAGCGCATCGGCGATGTTTGCGTACGCACACACGGACGACTTTTATACAGTCATGCGAAAACGAGTAGCATCGCTCATGCGCAGGGTGAGGGGGAGCACCAACGCCATGCTGAGTGTGGTGGCGGATAAGCCTGACTGCCCCATACTGAGGCATTGGATACACACACATGTGCATGTGGCTAGTGCCTCGGTACGGCGCGGTGGCAAGTATTTAAATTAAATTAAATTAGTCTAATAACTAACATAGTTTTTAAGAATTGTTTTTACTAACATCTATGGGCCTATGGCCTGAAATAAACATATTTTATTTTATTTTATTTTATTTTATTTTATTTTTATTTTTTTTTTAAAATAAGGGAATATCCCAAAATCGTTATCGACAGAATTCAGCAACCGGATTGGGAAATTGGATCGGAATATTTAACGCTGTTACGAGTATAGTGATATCGTTAAAAAATTTCATCTCCTGCCTATCTCACACATAAGTAATACTACGGTTATAATCTTACGTTACGTTGTTGAACTGCCGCGTTAATCTAGTGCAGATCTAGTGTTCGACAGATGTTCGACATGACGAGGTCCCTGTAAAAAATGTACTCTAGGATAAAATGTTGGCGGTGAGTCACCCCCGTGCCTCGGAGAGCATGTAAAGCCATCTGTTCTGCGCCTGATTTCTCCCCGGTTGTGTCGAATTTCTGTCCCATCGGATTATGAGAGTGAGGGGATGGAGAGTGCACACATGTTTGCGCACTACTTTACATCGTACATTATTATGATCCTACGTTATTTCTATTGTTTGTTGTACATAAAGATATTCTCCAATTTGAATTGCAATCCATCACAGCAGTTTTAACGTGATGCGACAAAAATGCAAAAAAGCTCCTGTTTTGTCCTGTATCTGTAATAAATAATGCTTCATCTAATGAAAGTTGTCTTATTATTTATTGTACAGAATTTCAGCATCATTTTGATTATTATCTACCTACCAGCATTAAAGGGCCAACAATATAGTAAATCACTTTAAGTAGCGTTCTCACGAGGCGGTTTCGGTTGATAACTTAAAAACCAAGAGATTGCTTTCTAAGTTGATCAACCAAAAGTTTTTTGTTGATTTCCTATAAACTTTTGGTTTTTTAATCTGTTTAATTGATGCTAATCTGTTCAATGATTTTTTAATCTATATATATAAAATTCAAAGTCCTGACTGACTGACTGACTGACTGAGATATCAACGCACAGCCTAAACTACTGAAGTTAGAAACTTGAAATTTTTACAGTTGGTTTCTTTTATGACGTAGGCGCACACTAAGAAAGGATTATTGGAAATTCCACCCCTAAGGGGTTTAAATAGGGGATGGAAGTTTATATGAAACTCCGTCATTTTTCAAGCTGTTTCCATCAAAGTTGGTATTTAAGCTTTCAGTTAAAAATAAAAAAGTACGTGTGTCACAGTTTTTGAAAATTCCACCCCAAAATCTAATTCCACGCGGACGAAGTCGCGGGGGCAAAAGCTAGTTAAATATATAAAATTGACGACAAAATATGCGATTCGATAAAGGAGTGGTAAGCAAAGCTAGTATGGCCACAATTATGTTTAAATATGTTGTAGGTACAAACTGTGCATTTGAAGACTTTACAATTCATTGTAATAATGACGTATTTGTTTGATTATTATTAACTAGCTGTTGCCTGCGACTTCGTCCGCGACAATTTCTGTTATTATGATCGCGATTAAGAGGTTTTTAAAATAATATATTTTAGATATGGATAATTTCCCCCCTTTTTGCAACATTTTCACTGATGCTTCGCTCCTATTGGTCGCAGCGTGATGTTATATAGCCTAAAGCCTTCCTCGATAAATGGACTAACCAACACAAAAAGAATTTTTCAATTCGAACTAGTAGTTCCTGAGATTAGCACGTTCAAACAAACAAATTCTTCAGCTTTATAGTATTAATAGCAGCATATTGGATTGAGTTTAAAATATAAGGTATAAGTATTCAAATCGAAAATAATTCTATATTGTTTGCATAAAAAAATTAATTTTTACTTTTTTTTAAAATTTCCTTCTGCAAACTATACGTTAGGGCTGGTTTCGCCTTTTTGTAGCGACTGTCCGTTTATCGTTAGATGCATGAATATTTTCAGTTTTAGTTGATCAAATACGCAATACTTTCAGTTTTAATTGATCAACTTATAGTTGACCGACTGCCTCGCTCCGTGGGAGCGCCGCATGTGGTTGTAGTAAGAATAAATCCGGTCGGTAGTAAAGGGCTTACCTCCGTCTGGGCGCGGATAAGGGTTGCTACCTGAGCGCCAGACGACTGAGATTAATAGTGGGCTTGCTCCCACAGACTCGAGCTCGGCTATTGAACTTTTTTTTTTTTTTTTTTTTTTTTTTTTTTATTCTATGACAAGATAGCCCTTGACTGCGATCTCACCTGATGGTAAGTGACGATGCAGTCTAAGATGGTAGCGGGCTAACTTGGAAGGGGTATAGCAGTGTAAATTCAACCCATACTCCTAATCGGTTTCTACACGCCATCGTGCCGGAACGCTAAATCGCTTGGCGGCACGTCTTTGACGGTAGGGTGGTAACTAGCCACGGCCAAAGCCTCCCACCAGACCAGACCAGAGACAATTTTTAGAATTTATAAATTCCTAAACTGCCCCCGCCGGGAATCGAACCCGAGACCTCCCAGTTATAAGACTACAGCGCTCACCACTGCGCCAGGGAGGTCGTCAGAACTTGCAGTGTTTCGTGTTTTCCTGTACTCAGTCTTTAGGACTCCGCCTGAAACTAAGTGCAGTTTATGTCAAAGTAACATGCAACTAATACTTTTGTCCTCGTTGTTTGTTGACTCTTTTATGGCAGCTATGGTCTTTAACTCTGGTCTAGTTAAGAGTAACAACAAGCAACCTCTCATTCGACAAAGACTTTGTAGATTTACGAATATCCGCTGTTGTTTTATGTAGTGATGATTGAGAGGAAAACAAAAACATTTCTTATTTTGTTTATTTATTAGCTTTTGACGGCGATACGTACGCGTGGAGTTAACGTTCGTTGTCGCCGTCCAAACCGCTAGACGTCCACTGCCACCACAGAGCACGATCTTATACCACTTATGCCTATTCAGTGGCTGCCGAATCGTTTGAGATCCTCCGCCCTTCACAATTCAATTTCTCATCCACGTTATGTCTATAAGTAAAATATACTCGGGCTAGATTTTCATTTGATCTCACTCGAGCGAATCACTGATTAATTAACGCAGCTTCAAAAGATTCCTCTAAGCCAGATTCTTTATGAACTTGTAGATCCGCCCCTTCTCTAATCAAAGTATAGTAAGAACAACGATGACGTGAGTAAGGCTATATGTACCATAGCAACGTTCCTTAATTATTATGATGAAGTGGCGTAGTTAGCACAGTGGTCTTATAAGCGGGAAGTCACGGGATTCATTCCTGGCAATTTGGAAAATAATTTTTAAATTGTTGCTGATCTTGTGGGCGGGCTATTTGATTCACAAGCGACAAATTCCAGGCTGGGACAAGAAAAAATCGCTTGTTCTAACGCAATGCCAGTCAAATGTTATCTAGAAGGTCATCAAATACTTAATTTCGCTCAATTCAAAAATTTAATTTGTCTTAAGAATAAATATTGACTGAGTCTGTGAGGTCGAGAGGGGTTTTGTTTCAATTAAATTAAATTAAAGAGGCTCAGAGACGGCTCAGAGGACGGAGTGTCAGTGACGCAAGGATTTGTTGGCGGATTGATTAAAAATTTTAAAACCACTTCAACTGTACCAGTGACCGAATTAGAGTGTTATTGAGAAGTCTTTGGTGGGCGACTATTTTTAACCGACTTCCAAAAAGGAGGAGGTTATCAATTCGGCCGGTATCTTTTTTTTTTTTTTTTTTTTTTTTTTTTTCTATGTATGCCCGCCGATTACTCCGAGGTTTCTGAACCGATTCACGAGATTTTTTTTTTAATCGACAGAGTAAGCTCGCGAAATGGTCCCATAAAAATCTTTACCTTCAACTCCTCAAGCCTGATGCTGCAGGGGTATTTCCCTCCTAAATTATGGGACCTTAGGAACCGTCGTTTACGAATTGGTATGCTTAGCCTAAGCATATACTAGATCATAGATTTCCAGGTCCTACTCCTCAATCCTGATGCTGTAGGGTACTGCCCACTTAAATTATAGGGTAAATCCCTATTGCTAATCATGAATTGCTATTGTATGTAATAAGCATATACTACATCATCGAGGTCTAGGTTCTAGCTCCTGAATCCTGATGCTGCAGGGTACTGCCCACTTAAACTATGAGGATTTAGGAACTTTCGCTTGCGAATTGATATTGTTAGTATCAAGCATATTCTACATCGTGGAACTCAAGGTCCTAGCTCTTCAATACTGATGCTGCAGGGGTACTGCCTACCTAAACTAGGAGGATTTTGGAGCTATCGTTTACGAATTGATATTGTTGGTACCGAGCATATACTTCATCATAATGCTCAAGGTTCTAGCTCCTCAATCCTGATGCTGCAGAGTTGGAGGAATTACGAACTGACGCTTTTGAAATAATATTGTTGGTACCAAACATGGACTACATCATGGAGCACTTAGTCCTAGCTCTTGTGTATTGTTAATAAGTACTGTAGGTACCAAGTATAGAACTACATTAGTGCCGTAGCGTTGGAGGAAGGGGAGAAAGAGAGCAGGAACAAGCTACACTAAAAAGCTTAAAATAAAAATTCTTTTCAAAAAACCGACTTCAAACGCCACTACAAAGTATAAAAATAATTTTATTTTGTACACGTTTGTTGAAGTCGGGCGGGCTTAACTAGAAGCGATGAAATCGATTTGCGATGCTTACCTTATGGGGACATATAAGAGACACGTTAATTGAAATCGGGCGAGCATCGCGTATCGGTTTCATCGTTTCTATTTAAGCCGCCCGACTTCAACAAACGTGTACAAAATAAAATTATTTTTATACTTTGTAGTGGCGTTTGAAGTCGGTTTTTTGAAAAGAATTTTTATGGTATAGAGCGTGAAATTGGAATGGTTTTTTCCCCGTATCGAAAAGATTTTACCTCATAGCTAATACCTTACTTAAGAGCGCCATCTCACCAATAAACTGGCTCAGCAGTTTGGCATTGATATAATTTTAAATACCATTTTTGAATAACTAAATTAAAAAATAAAGCTACGAGAGTTCCAAACGCGCCGGTCGAATTAGAAGTACAATAATATGAGAGCCACAATTGCAAACTGAGGATAAAGATTAAATCTCAAAATGGCCAGAAAGCGATAAATTATTATACCTAGAAGAATGAACTTTAGGATACACAGTAAATTCTGTAAGCCTCGCTAAGGAGTTGTTTGTAAATTACTACATTTTAGTGCGAGGGCAGGATTTATGCGTTGAAAGTTGGCAACTTTGGATTGTCTGAGCTCAAACGAATTGTTTGTGTCACAAAACAATTTTAGTATCATCCACTTCAATTTCGAATGCTCGCGAGTGGAGGGGTGGCGGCCTATTTTGCTACTTTGCTCGCACTGATAATAATGTTTTTACAAGTTTATCACATTTTCTTCTCATTTTTCTTTGTGCGTATTTATGATGCGAAATGACGTTTAAGTGACACTAAATATACTCAAAGCACTAAATCAAAGCTCGATCGCACATCATGTAACTATAATCATCTTCACTTCTTACATGCCCGATTTTCGTAGGTGTCTAAAGTTATCGTTAGGATTAAGAGTACCTTCATTTGTAACTCAAAATAGTATAAATGGGTTAACACATAGGTTTAAATCACATTAAAAAATCATGGCTTGCAGACAGCTACTTGCGGTGTCGGTTTGCCGACGCTTGCTCGATGAGGCTGACTTTCCGAGAGAAATTAAACAACCACCAGCCGCTCGGGCAACAGAATTGTCGAATCAGCAATCAATTAATAACGTGAGTAACTATCTCCCACCCTGAAACCTAAGAGAACATTTTGTCCAATAACTAGTTTTAGCTGCAAAAAATCAGCCGCCCTAGCAATATTACAAACGCGTAGTCTCTTTCTACGATCGCATGCATTTTTGCATTTTTGAAGCTTTATTGTGGAAGCACTGTATACATAGCATAGCTTTCATTAACTATTGTAAAATTTTTATTTTTTTTTGAAAAGAGCAACCGCCGAGTTTCTTGCTGGCTCTTCTCGGCAGGAAAGGCATTCCGAACCAGTGGTAGATTCATTGACGATTCAAAAGTGCTTGTAAAAGTTTATTTGAATAAAAAATATTTCTATTCTATTCTATTCTATTCTATTCTCACGGTAAAGTTTTTTGATCGCACGTCCCATTCTTTCAGAAGGGAGTCGTGATAAAAATACTTTGGGAACCCCTGCTTTAGCGTGAGCGATCGTAGAAAGAGGCGACACGTTTGTAATATGGCTAGGGTAGCAGACGTGTTTTTCAAAATTCCAGACGCAGAGCCCGTAAAACAATCATAACAATGAACCTGTCGTTGAAAGCTTGCAAAAACCTTTTATATCGACGCTCCATATTGGACGCTACCTTATTTTCAATGTCATACCGACAGGTCACCGTGCACTGCCCGCGGGGAATCGACGAAAGCTGTGCGATACCAATTCAAAATTTTCAGCACGAATCGTACGTTTTATTTTACGAAGAAGAATGTGTACAAAAAGTTTCTGAGAGAAGGTGGCTATTCTCAGGACGAAACTTTTTATTACGTTGATTATATATTACAGTAGCTCATGCTCCCGACTTTAATCGCGTAGATGACATTTCAGGATGAAATATAGCTCATGTTGTTTCTCATGATGCTTTCTCAATGTCGTTTCAGCGTTTCTGGCGTGAAAAGTTGAGAGACAGGCAGACAATTATAACTTTCGCATTTATCATATTAGTAGGTATAATATGTCTTCGTTTGCTGTTAATACATCAAACTTACTTTAAGCTTCGCACTAGACTGTTACACACGAACCTTATCTTGTCTTGTTATCTTAAAAATCACAAAGTTTTAAAAGCAATGTCCAAAGGTTTCAAAATTTTCAAAATTGTAGTTTTTGATTCTTCAATTTTTTTTTAATTCGATGACAAGATAGCCCTCGATTGCGAATACATCGTCTCTTACCATCAGGTGAGTACCACCTGATGGTAAGTGACGATGTATTCTAAGATGGTAGCGGGCTAACTTAGGAAGGGGTATGGCAGTGTACACTCAACCTAATAACTCAACTAATAGAGTTTTCATAGAGCATGCAATGGTCATATTTTTTAGTTGAAATTGCTACTTTTCTGAGATAAAACATGCAGTAAATGAGCAACATATTAATATTATAAATATTTTTTACCTAATTAGTAGGTATCTATGAACCAATATAATAACAGTGAATTATAATAATAATGGTAATTAATACTGTTATTCCTTCTCAGTTTCTATTTTAATTAAGGTAACAGCAGTATCAAATTCGGTTTTCCTGAAACTGGACTTGTACGAATAATACCTATTTGTGCAACAAGAGAATATGTATTTATGTTGCCACTATAACAAGAATTATACTAATTTTTAATTAATATTATAAATGCGAAAGTTTGGATGTATAGATGGATGTATGGATGTTTGACAATAGATTATAGACTGGAATAGCACATAGGCTGCCATTTGAAAAAACACGTTTCTAGTTGGGGCGCCCACTTTAATTTTTAATTTCTTTTTATTACTAGTAGTTGATGCCCGCAACTTCGTCCGCGTGGATTGAGGCTTTTTTGGATTCCCGCGGTCACTCTCTTATTTTCAGGAATTAAAAGTATTCTTGTGTTATTCCAGGCAATAATCTATCTCTGTGCCAAACAGCTAAATCGGTTCAGTCGTTGCGGCGTGATTGAGTGAGAAACATCCATCCATCCATCCATCCATACATCCAAACTTTTGCATTTATAATATTAGTAGGAACTATCAGTCAACGGTGAATTCAACACATTAATGTATCTGCGTCAGATTTGTGAAGGGAACTTCAATTAGTGTTCCAGATTATCTCATTTCAATTGAAATCCGACTCGACCGGAGAGAGATCAGGTGCAAGACCACCGGCGTAACGTGCTCTCGAACAGGCCAACTTCATACTGAGAATTACTTGATGGAAAAAATTCAACACATCCAACCGGGACCCCGTCTTCTGCAGTCGAACATACTAACCGCTCGAACAACTATGTAGTTAAAGATTCTATTGTAGTTAGCAAATAATAGCGGGTTCGGAATATTAAACCTGCCCGTGTAGATGAAGCCCACCAGAAACTTTTTAATTATAATTCGGTAAACGACGCTGATTACTCCGAGGGTTCTTTGTAATAGACAATTTAGACGGTGAATGGTTGAAATCAGTAGATCAAAGTAGTTTAATCAACTTAACGATAATTTTCTTAACAGGGACACAATAATTTAAACCGGTGTTTTCGGTTGATGAAGCAAAATAAATTATATCTTTCGCTATCTCGGCTCGCTCCATCGAGTTAATCCTTCAGATTATTTCATAAGGCAACGACTTAGCGTAGAGCCAATTATGATTTTATGATTAGATATTATGGCCAGATTATGGCTTGTTCTTTAATCCTTTATTGCTCTTCTAAGAGAGTGTATATGTTTTCCTTGTTGTGGCATCAGTAATGGATTTCGGGTCTACAACTGAGTGAGGTGAGTACTCTTAAATAAAAGACGTGAGCTGTTGAGACACTTATGTGTTTCACCCTTTGAGGTTATATATTCAAAGATTTCACCCGAGTGTTTACAGTGGAGGCGCGTGGAGTACTGACTAATTTCGCTCGTAGGCGAACTATAAAACGATAATATAATGCTGTCTATGCAATGCATCATGTGTCCATACCCTCGTGTAGATGGTTAATGACGACACAGTCGGAGATGGTAGCGGGCAAACTTGGAAGAAACTCTATAGGTGCGCCATCGTACCGTAACGCAATCGTTTGGCGACATATCTTTGGTTAGTTTGATGGTAGTAAGTTTTGTTGCACCAAAACACAGGAAAACAAAACAATGAGACAAAACAGAACCGAAGATGCAAGTGCAAGGGTAGCCTTGAGCGCATGAGTTACTACTCGACACTAGCTAGGTCAAAGCCTCCCAACGAACTAAACAACAACACATTTTTGCTATAAATAGATAAAAAGATTGTCCTTTAAACAACCGTTTCTCTCCATAAACATGCATACAACGCAGAGGTTCTATGTTGTCCTAATAAAAATCCTCGTCACACAATAAATTAGTAAAAACTATGAACAGAATGAATAAAACCTATGAATAAAACCTTTGTTTATAAGATGGCTGATCAGTCAGTATAAAAACACGCCCATTAAAGCCTCGGAAGATTGAGCAGGCCCTGTTTTACGCCAGAATTTTGCCGAGTGCAAGAAAATCCCCTCATAAACACATTTTTCGTTCATCAATCACATTTTTTCCGCGCTGGCAGCTTCTATGTCATTGAATCGCAATAAAAACCAAATCAAACGCTTACTCGGGATCTAGTTGGAATAAATGATGATATTTTGATGTAACATCCATTGACATACAAATTCGTAAATAATATAGCGTACTTTTATTATTCGGAAAAAAGTGAACATTAGATAGTACTAACTATATATTACTCTCCGTCAAGTGCGAGTATAATATAATCACAGCTTTTTAACCGACTCCCAAAAAAAAGGAGGAGATTCTCAATTCGTCGGAACCTTTTTTCTTATGTATGTTTCCCGATTAGGTACTCGAAGACGCCGGGACCGATTTGGAAAATTCTTTTTTTGTTTGAAAGAGTATACCTTAAACCTTTTTTCTGTGGCGTGTGTTTCACCACTAATTAGTTGTTCCAGCTCAAAGTACATTCGGTAACGTTAGGTTCCGTCAGTTCTTCAAAATGATCCGAAATTACAAGTCTGCTTGCAACAGATACTAATAATAACTTTGCCTTTGATGAGACTTAGAACAGTAAAATTAAGCGACACGCCATTTCATTTTCGTGAACCGGTGCTCGAGTCTGAATCATCACTTGGGAAATAAATTTACTCGTCGCTAAATGGAAAATCGTGCCTGTTTTTACCCTTTTTCCTTTTTAGTCAGAGTTTGGACCCTGTTTGGCGTAAACTTTTTCGGTTTTACTTTGAGCTGCAAGCCACAGGCTTACAAATAGTCCACTTGGTACGCCAGCTTACTGTATGTATTTACTTGCTTTTAGAATGAAGGAAACCTGTATGCTCGAGACTTTTCCAAAGTGTTTTCAAAGGTGTGTGATACCTGTCACTTCACACTTTTTTTGGCACGGCGGACTACGGCGTAAACCTTACTTGATATGATAACGGTGCGCAGATGTGGGGCGATGACGAGTTAAGATAATGATGAGCTATTCAATAAAACGAAACAAAATCATTCAAATTAAAAAAGTTATGCATATATTGAGCATTGGACATGAAGCTGGTTTAAAATGATACAATCTGAAACCACAGGATGCAAAGATAGAATTACTAAAACTAAATGCAGAAACCGTAAGCCACGACTAAAGCCTCGCTAAATTGCCTCCTCGGGCGTTCTTAAGGCTGCCTCTTTTATTGCTCAAAGGATTAAAGCGTAGCGATTTATCGTTAAAATATAAATAGAATATTTTAGATTCCGTTCTTGGCGGGCTTTCTATTTTATTAATTGTCGCATCCCTACTTTGGTTTGGTTAGAGGTTCATGTTCCTGACTAACTTGAAAAACTTTGTTAGCCAAGTATATTCCCATTTCTCCTCCAAATTAAGTTAAAAGGAGTGGGAACGACAGAACGTGACGATCTCTCTGGTTTCAATCCGGCCCTTTACCCGTTGAGTGCTTGAAGCTTTAATTCTTTGTGGTATTGGTCTACTCTAAATAATAGTTTCTCTATGTCTATTTAAACAATATAATATTATCTATTATTTCAATTGTTATTCATCTTATTTTAATGTCATATGGAGTACATATCTACGTAGCCATCTTTATTTGGGCTGCTCACGTTCAAATTTCGTTGTAGCACGTCATTATGTGTCTCGTGTCCTTTTTTTGCATTAAGTATACCTCGAGCATAGCATACATTTTTGTGCTCTTTAGCACCTCCTGCATAGTTTGTAGATATTGTAAGAGTTAAACCAAGCAACTTTGTCATTAATGAATTTCTTAATGACAAAGTTGCTTGGAACCAATCTGCTTTGTTTCAGCTGTCCACAAGTTAGATAACCTACATATTGTAACATTTTTTTTGTTTTGAAAAGAGCAACTGCTAAGGTTCTTCTTAGCAGAATCAGCATTCCAAACCGGTGGTAGATTCTTGACTTGTCATAAAAGTTGGCCTACATGAAATAAATAATTCTGAGTTTGAGTTGATTGATATTTCCAAAATTTGCATACCTACCTATCTAAAATTGCAGAACCGACGGGTTTTCGTGATGTGTGTTGTGATAACTAGGCCACCACGCTAACCTGAAGTTTATTATGTAGTACCCCAAAAGTCGAAGTCAACCGCGAAATGGGTTAATTACGAAATTCGCTAACCTGAAACGGCTAGGTCTGCGAAATTAGGAAGAGGACGTCATGCCAGTCACGGAACGCAATTAGGCCGCCATTTTTTACGTTGCTAACTCATTAAGGTTTTCACACAGTATCATACAATTACAGGGAAAAAGTTTAAAAACTGTATCCAACCACGGAAAATTAGTTTTAACATCCGTTATATTGTTTTTTTTTTTAATTTTTTATAAAAACAATCTTTTTAAAAAACTGATTTCAAACGCCAGTACAAAGTATAAAATACTTTTAGTTTGTACACGTAAATATTGAAGTCAGGCGAGCCTAAATAGAAACGATGAAATGACCGTGCCATAGCCCGATTTCAACATACGTGAACAAACTAAAATTATTATTTATACTTTGTAGTGCTGTTTGAAGTCGGTTTTTTAAAAATATTTTTTTTTTGCATTATGCTTTTAAGCTTTTTAGCTGCATAGAATCAATCTACATATATATAATCTATAAATTAACTTAAACTAACTTTAAGTTGCTTAGCTTATAATATAAGATAATCGAATATTGTAGTTAAAGGTCATTCGGATTTTTCCTTTCTTATTCTAAAGATTTTATTTGTCTCTCTGGAAAGTTCCACTTTATTATATCCCGATGAACGGATTGAATCATGAAAATTGCGATTCATGGCAATTATTCCACTTTGAAAAATACAGTCTGTTATTTATAATATCATTCCCTCTTCCTCTCCCGAGTCGCGATATTGTTTTGAAATAAAACGGGTCGACTACTTGCCAGAAAGTGAATAGAACGGCTGTGGATATCGACATGGTAAACCAAAGATAGTGAAATGAAATGAATAGACTTATAGGACACCAAAACAAAAAAAAATTATAAAAACAAACTTAAAACAAGTTTCTATTAAAAATTTTAAACACCCCCGACATTTATGGATCTACGACCAGACTATGTATGATTTACCCGACATCCTGTAACCCAGTTTGCTGCCCCATCATCATCATATACAATGCATATAAATGTTAGGTACTTATTTTGATGAAAGATTACAGAAATGTCAAATATCAATATTAATGTCAAACATATTTTTTTTTTAAAAGAATATTAGCCAAGCTGAAATTGACTAATATCCTCCTATCCCCTCCAAATAAGCGGAAAGCTTGTGCTAGGAGTGGGTACGACAATAGTGCAACGGGTGGGATTCGAACTTGCGACCATTCAGTTTTCAGTCCGCACCTTTAACCGTTGGGCTATTGAGGAATTGTCAAATTATTATGTACATCAATCTACCATGGAAGTATCTACTCACTCTAAGATGTCAGATTGTTTTGTCGGTGTACACACATCGCTTGGCGAGCAGTATAATTTCTTTGGTGTTGTATGTCAATGTTTTCGGGTATAAAGGCCATAATATTATTCCACGAGCACGCCTCCTTCTTCAGTTAAGCACTCCAACAACAATTAGGTCGTCATCGTTCGTAGAACAACAGGTAACAATCTAGACGTATTTCGAGAAAATAAGATATAAGCAATTTCCTTACCACACAATTGTAATTTGAATAGGTAATGCAGGTGCCTCCAATTAAGTTACATTTTGTGGCACTTTTATGTTCATGAAATTTCATAGCCTACTAATGAGGTCAGCATGAACTTCTTTGACGCAGTGGTTATGTCTGTGATGTTACAAGTGGTCTTAAGTTCGATTCCTATGAGGGGCATTTTAGAAATTTACAATTTTTATTGAAACGTGCCACCAGGTAGCGGTCCATTATAATTTATTTATTTTTTATACTAGTGGTTCGCCCCGAACTGAGACCTCGCGATATCCCATAATTCCCAAAAGTTTTAATTATATATTGTAATAATTAACTTTTAACATTAGACGCAATAAAAAAAATAATAGTTGACATAAAACTGTTTTACTGACACAGCGCCATCTATTAGCATTATAGTGAAGCTATTAGCTTCACAATAATGCTAATAGATGGCGCATTAAAATTAAATAATTTCGTTTCTTTATAACATTTATCTAATTTTAGTATTTGTTGTTCAAGTACAGGATATAACTGAATTTTCAACCAAGTTTCACGTTCTAATATTCAGTAATTCAGAAGTTATAGGGCTCTGACAGACATTTAGACAGATACACTTCTCTGTCTAGTAGGCAAGCGCCCTAGTTGACTCAGAGAACTCGCTTCGCTCGTTCAATTAAAATACACAAAAGTAAAAGTGCAGTTCTCCATTTGGAAAATTGTTAACTACAGTAAATTGTTGAAGAAGAGATCACATCAAATTGGATAAATAAGTCTAATTACGGAAATAAGCCTGGTGTAAAAAATGCCACCGAAAAAAACATATTCGGCACACTCACATTTTTGAGCATTTTAGTAGGTATGCCAAAGTAGGTACTATATCGAAGGTACTATACCAACAACGATCTATAAACTTCAAGCCTCGCGATTGTTGAAATTAATTCCAGGTGTCACCTTTAATATATCCACCGGAAAACCCGGTCACGCCAATCGCCGTGCCGCCAGTTCACAATGCATGTAAACTGGAACGCGTGTTTGAAACCTCTTTGAAAAATCTCTTTGCAAAATGTTCCTTTGTACCTTGAAGCTCTTGAATTGTCAAAGATGTAGTTGTGATCCTTCACAATGTATTTACTATAGATAGGTATGGATGGATACAACCTAAAGGACATGCAAAAACGTTTAACATAACACTAGTAAGAAGTATTGTGCTTTTTATTAGCGTTTTGTTACATATTTGTACGCGTTCGTTACACCTGCTACGAATAGTTCTCGGGTCTTTCTACCAGTAGTAACATTGCAGTATGTTGGTAGAATGTGTACGATATCAGTCAGATAGAGTCCGATTGATGGAAGATTTAGGACTGAACAGACTGCACGTTGGTGTCTTTCACAATTTATTGACAAACCCAAATTCTGACGAAGCGTGCAGTTTGTTCAGTCTATTACTCTGTAAATAGTATTTTAGTTTAATACTTTGTAAATAGTTTTTAGGGTAAAATAAGGCTGGCATACGTCCTAACATAAAGCCTTCTAATAAAAAAATTTAAAAAAAAACATTGCAGAAAAATTTCCAAATGAAATGGAGCTACTTTTCTTGCAGTGGTACAGTAAATTATCTTACTTCGCAGCAAAAAGTTTAATCAACAACTTTTAATATTTAAACCGCAGGGTTGCAATACCGTAGACAAAACTTCACGCAAGTAAATAAAATGTGTTTTAAAGACGTGCACAATTAATTAAAGTTGGTAAAATTAGTGCAGAAAATACAACAACAACCGTCTGCAAATAAAAGTTATTTTATATCTTTCTCCAGGATGCAATCCAACATACTCTTCTTATAATAATCTTTTTTTGGATTGAGTATTTTCTTAGGACTAGACAGAATGTTTTAAATTAGAATATTAATGTCGTTGTAAAGCATCTTTGGTGTAACTAATAATAAATAAATAAATGAATAATATAAATAAAATACCTAAAGCTAACTGAGATTATTATTTCGGTATCGCGATGTAAGATCTCCTATTGTAGAGCGGTTTTTACTTTGGAAATTGTTGTGGTTCGTACAGCGCCATCTAGTTACATCGATGAAATGGTGGGCGTCAGCTATGACATAAATTATTATATTAGTACAAATATATTTAGAGGTCAACATAGAGACGAAATGTACATTTTTGTAATATATTGATAACACTAGCTGATACCCGCGACTTCGTCCGCGTGGATTAAGGTTTTTTATTCCCGCGGGAACACTCTTATTTACCGGGATAAAAAGTAGCCTATGTCCTATTCTAGACCATAATCTATCTCTGTGCCAAATTTAAGCCAAATCGGTTCAGTCGTTGCGACGTGACTACCCAAGTAGCACACGAAGGCTGCTTAGCAGCTGAATAACGAATTCCCGTCACGCTTAAAGCTGTATAAAAAAGCTGCATAAGGGCTGTATACGGCCGTATACAGCTCTTATACCTCTTAAATTTATACAGCCATCTGTGCTACTTGGGTAAGTAACAAACATACAAATTTTCGCGTTTATAATATTATTATTAACAAATTATTTGTGTGCAGCAATTATTTATGCTTTTCCCATGGAAAAAATTTGAGAGATCGGGATTAAAATTAGTAGTAGTAGTAACTTCTGTCCGCGACTTTGTCTGCGTGGACTTCAGAATTGGGTCTAAAGCTTCGCTCGTTAACAATTTTTAATCTTACCACGGGAGCTATTTGAGATCGGTATAGAAAGTACATGTCCTTTTCCATAGCATAGGTGACATGCATACAAAATTTCAAAGCTGTCTGCCCGCGGCTTAGCTCTTAAACAATTTTCAATTTTCCCTCGGGAACTACGTAAGGAATCGGGATAAAAGGTAGCCTATGTTCTTTTCCATGTCAAAGGCTACATGCATGCCAAATTTCAAGGCTGTCTGCCTGCGGCTTAGCTCGTAAACAATTTTCAATTTTCCCTCGGGAACTACTTAAGGAATCGGGATAAAAGGTAGCCTATGTTCTTTTCCATGTCAAAGGCTACATGCATGCCAAATTTCAAGGCTGTCTGCCTACGGCTTAGCTCGTAAACAATTTACAATTTTCCCTCGGGAACTACTTAAGGAATCGGGATAAAAGGTAGGCTATGTTCTTTTCCATGTCAAAGGCTACATGCATGCCAAATTTCAAGGCTGTCTGCCTACGGCTTAGCTCGTAAACAATTTTCAATTTTCCCTCGGGAACTACTTAAGGAATCGGGATAAAAGGTAGCCTATGTTCTTTTCCATGTCAAAGGCTACATGCATGCCAAATTTCAAGGCTGTCTGCCTACGGCTTAGCTCGTAAAAAATTTTCAATTTTCCCTCGGGAACTACTTAAGAAATCGGGATAAAAGGTAGCCTATGTTCTTTTCCATGTCAAAGGCTACATGCATGCCAAATTTCATCCAAATCCGTTCAGCCGTTTTTGCGTGATTGAGTAACAAACATCCAAACATCCAAACATCCACACTTTCACATTTATAATATTAGTAGGATAGTAGGATTATTAACAAATTATTTGTGTGCAGCAATTATTTATGCTTTTCCCATGGAAAAAATTTGAGAGATCGGGATTAAAATTAGTAGTAGTAGTAACTTCTGTCCGCGACTTTGTCTGCGTGGACTTCAGAATTGGGTCTAAAGCTTCGCTCGTTAACAATTTTTAATCTTACCACGGGAGCTATTTGAGATCGGTATAGAAAGTACATGTCCTTTTCCATAGCATAGGTGACATGCATACAAAATTTCAAAGCTGTCTGCCCGCGGCTTAGCTCTTAAACAATTTTCAATTTTCCCTCGGGAACTACGTAAGGAATCGGGATAAAAGGTAGCCTATGTTCTTTTCCATGTCAAAGGCTACATGCATGCCAAATTTCAAGGCTGTCTGCCTGCGGCTTAGCTCGTAAACAATTTTCAATTTTCCCTCGGGAACTACTTAAGGAATCGGGATAAAAGGTAGCCTATGTTCTTTTCCATGTCAAAGGCTACATGCATGCCAAATTTCAAGGCTGTCTGCCTACGGCTTAGCTCGTAAACAATTTACAATTTTCCCTCGGGAACTACTTAAGGAATCGGGATAAAAGGTAGGCTATGTTCTTTTCCATGTCAAAGGCTACATGCATGCCAAATTTCAAGGCTGTCTGCCTACGGCTTAGCTCGTAAACAATTTTCAATTTTCCCTCGGGAACTACTTAAGGAATCGGGATAAAAGGTAGCCTATGTTCTTTTCCATGTCAAAGGCTACATGCATGCCAAATTTCAAGGCTGTCTGCCTACGGCTTAGCTCGTAAAAAATTTTCAATTTTCCCTCGGGAACTACTTAAGAAATCGGGATAAAAGGTAGCCTATGTTCTTTTCCATGTCAAAGGCTACATGCATGCCAAATTTCATCCAAATCCGTTCAGCCGTTTTTGCGTGATTGAGTAACAAACATCCAAACATCCAAACATCCAAACATCCACACTTTCACATTTATAATATTAGTAGGATAATAACAAACACTTGATAGCAGCTCGGCGGCAACGGAATAAGCAAAAACAAAGCCCAAGTATAGAGATCGTAAATAGCGAAAAGTACCGCATTCATTTCGCTTCCTACACTATTTAACTGCTATTTACGTAAGCCTTCTTTGTGAATTTACTGCTAGTGTGGTTAATTGTTCCCTTGGTAGCAAATTGTTTTAGAAGTAAAATTAGCGACTGCAAAGAAAAAATAATTAATAAAAAAAGACGTGTGGCACTCGGGGACTGCCGCGGTAAAGCTATTGCATAGCATTTTTTATCAACGCCATCTAGAGGCTCACCGCTAGATGGCGTTGATAAAAAATGCGCCATCTAGCGGCTCACCGTAGAGGAGTCCCGTGTCAGGTTATTTTCGTTACGGAATTTCTGGATTCGGTCTCCTCGCTGGCCCGCGATAGAAGCTATGCAATAGCTTAATAATATTTTTATTTGTATACACATCTTCGGTTTCGTCGTTTCTTCCGCCGGATTTTAACATTCTACGCTATTATGGTCTACGCCAAAGTGTCTCGGATCCTGTTGGTTTGGCACCTAGCGATGGCAAGAGACCCGGTGGTATGACGCTTGTCCCACGGAAGCAGGGAAGGTTGTTAGTGTGACATGTGTAGGTAGATACACCAGCGGTGTCTCACTTGCAGGCGATCTCCGCGGCGCGTCGGATGAGGCGAGAACTACGATAGAAAGGGCCAAGATTTGAACTTTTTGGTATTGAAATCCTGACGTCATTAATCTCAGCTGAAGGTAAGTGACGTTGCAGTCTACGATGGCAGCGGACTAACTTCGGTCAGGCTAAATTAGACACCCATGTAACCCCTAAAATATAAACCATGATATAAACTAGCGCTTCACTGCAATCTCACCTGATGGAAAGTGAAAATAGATACAGTATAATAAAATTAATAATGAAATTAAAATTTGCTTAGCTGACTAGCGATTGTACTCTACTTGAATTAACTTAAATTTGAAATAAATTAGAACAACCATCGATATAAGCAAAACGTTTAAATCCTTTGCATTTATCTACCTCATTCGTAGAAGTATGCTAAACACCTTAAAAATGCAAAAGTTTTGTCCCAATAGTTCTAGTGGTTTTTATGTGATTCGCTCACAAATAAATAAAAGCACTATTAAACTTTACATTAGTAGTCAAGAGGTATTTAATTTCAGCGTAAACTGAGAAATTCAGTAATTCCATGCCCTTAAACAAAACAACAAACACTATTTTAGGTTAACCGCTCTCTCTATGATTTCCCTTGAGGTAAACTTTCACGAAGCTTTTATACCGAAAGCTAACTGCTACAAAACCTGCAACAATAAAATATTTGTGAGATGAGAAATGGACTGGACCAATTGAACTTTGACTGTGATCACACTGGCAGATGGTAAGTGACAATCAAGTCCAAGGCTACATACTTCATCATCATCAAGCAACCTGTCAACGCCTCCCTACGAAGTAGGATACTGAAATGGCGACTACTATACTAATACTTACTACTATACTAAGGGTAAGATGCTGAAATGACGACCTCTCACCGGAAAGTGCAGTGTTGCTTGGTGTCAATTTTCCAAATTCGTAAAAACAAAGACCAAAGGTTTTTTGAAATGAATTATAGTGAATGAAATTAAATGAAATCAGTTTATTTGCCAAATGTGATTAATGTAAGTAAATTATGGATAGTAGTGAGATATTATAGTCTCTCATATTTTGCCATAAGCATGCAGTTTAAAAGCTGAACGAACCCAATGCAAATCCAGTCGTGGGCAGAAGCTAGTGTCATCAATTCATTATACCCCTGAATCTTCCTGAAGATATTCTCCCGAAAATATTCCAAATAATTCATGCAGAACGAGTGACACTTTGTAAGAAAAGAAACTCTGTTATACGGTAAATAATCCTAACAATGATAAATTTACAAAGAAGGAAAATAAATGGCAATAATCTTCAGTTTGAAAGGGTCCTTGAATGTATATTATTTATTGGAAGGATTTGATCAAAAACCAGCGCATCTCTTTTCAAGAGGGAGAAGATAAATATTTTTATTTAAGATACCCTCTACTAAAGTTTGTGAATTTTGTCCACAGAGATCAAAAGTTCACGGTGCTTTTGGGGTAAGCCTGAATAAAATTATTTATTGGTTTATTTTACTTTTTATGTCTATATAAAATGTAATGAAGCTTCTACCAAGACATTTGACAAAACAAGACCAAACGGATACAAGGTAGGCCTGTAATCTCCAAGCCTGTAATACATCGGAGAAGTAAGCTCTTTTTGTACCTATTAAATTGCATTTTGTTTAAATAATTTGTCAGAATGATAATTCCAATTTTCGCTCAAATAAAATGCTGTATGCATTGACTTGTATATTAATACTAGCTGTTGCCAGCGACTTCGTCCGCGTCAATTTCTGCTATTATGATCGCGATTAAGAAGTTTTTAAAAGAATATATTTAAAATATGGATAATTTTCCCCGTTTTTGCAACATTTTTCACTGATACTTCGCTCCTATTGGGCGCAGCGTGATGTTACATAGCCTAAAGCCTTCCTCGATAAGTGGACTATCCAACACAAAAATAATTTTTTAATTCGAACCAGTAGTTCCTGAGATTAGCGCGTTCAAACAAACAAACTCTTCAGCTTTATAATATTAGTATAGATTTGCGGCATTTTATTCGGAACTGTTTATGTCTACTCCTGTGCAGTGTTACTTAGTGGATGTGATTCCCGACACCCTTTCGTCCTGGTGATAAAGGATTATCCCGTTTATGGCTCAAGGTCCCGGATCACATCGTCTGTATGAACGAGATTTATATTACGCTTTCTTTTGGAGCGATGACCCTCAGATCATTTATCAGATTACTTCACATGCTAACAGATATTCCACTTCTCAGCGTTGTATTCAGAAAACGAATTCTAAGTAGATCAGTTATATTAGGGCCAAGTCGCTGGCTTTTATTTATTTGTCTGATCGAATGAACTACTAGCTGATCTGTATAGTACTACTAGCTGATGCCCGTGACTTCCTCCGCGTGGATTTAGTTTTTAAAATCCCGCGGGAACTCTTTGATTTTCCGAGATAAAAAGCCTAGCTCATATCACTCTCCAGGTCCTCAACTATACCCATGCAAAAAATCACGTCGATCCAAAGCTCTGTTGCAGAGTTATTGAAGGACAAACCAACAAACAAACACACATTCGCATTTATACAATTAGTAAGGATTCTCTTCTGGCAGACTTACACTTAATTTAATTATCACGTCCAAAAGTTGACTGGCGTAAAATACGTTTGGCCTTTGCAATACATTATGCTGTGCAATAAATTGAATTAAAAAAAATTGGCTAAGTTTGAAACAAAGTGCTGCTGTCTTGTTTCAAATGAATATGGAATAAATTCCAAACTTTGTGAGACATATTGTGAAACAAACATTGTGAAAGTGGTGTGGCAGCAAAAACATCCTTTGTATTACCATGCCATTTCTGTTGTTAGCTGTTTCTGTTGTGAATAACATAATTGTAAAGATAAAATCTCCTTAAGTCAACCTTAGAGCGGCTACATCCGATCCGAATCCGTGAAAATACGTTCCGAAGCACGTACGTAAGTTGTACGTCATAAAATTATTTATATCGTAGCTTACGCACTAGATCCGACTTTCGATTTGTAAAAACAGAAAAAAAATCGATAAAAAACAAATAAGTTATAAGCTGTTTTACTGCGACTATATCCGTCTCTTTCAAAACGAAATTTTGTATGGAGAGCGTATAGAGCTACTGAAACGTGACGTCATGTTGCAATTGTGCCCTCTTTTTTTAACAGGAACCCTAAAAGCTATTTTCGAGACTAGATAAGTTATTAAAAAAAAAAAGAATGGCATTGTGTTATAATATTAAAAACCTTTAGTTTGAGTTATGAATGTTATGAGATATGATTTTTTTTTGTCAAATACCTAATTAGACACTTCCACGTGGACACTGGACAGATGTTATGTTCGGGGGGCACTCGAGGATACACTGCCACTCGTTCACTCCACTGCAAGCAGAGCTCGTAATGCTCGTAATCAGCCGAATCAAGTCGCCTGTTCTATTTCGGTGAACAATAATTATTTCCTACCTACGACACACCTCTCGTATGTCCTCTGGCACCCCAAACATAATTATAGCTATTAGGCGTTGTAGGACCCTTACGATTAAACTTAAAATTAATATTAAAACTAAAAACTAAAACCTTAAATATAAACTTAAAATTAAAATTAAATCTAAAAACTAAAACCTTAAATATAAACTTAAAATTAAAACTAATATTATGTAACATACATATTGATTTACAACATAATTCACAAAACGTCCCTACGGGTGGAAATGTTGCTTGGCCGAGCCGTTGAAAGTTAGATAAGAAACCGGTCCGCAAATGTCGCCGAGCGGCCGGCGCGCGCGCGTTGTACCTACCGATAGCCCGCCTCGCAGTGCCCAGGCAGTACCTAGCGAAACCGCTATCGCGACGGACTCACCGTGCCGCGCCGCGCTCGCTCGCTGACACATTCACTTTCCCCGTACTTCCTTAAATTTTCGAGTTTGTAATCGTTTGAATTAGAGTACGCAAATATAAGGGCGTCCCGAACTGGATGGATATTTCATTTATACCCAAGTAGACACGCCCCCTCTTACTAAACTGGTGACCCTTGGATCAGCTGATCTGGTGATAAGTGAACCTCAAGAAGAAGGCCACGCTCATCGGATTAAGCCAATAAAGCATCATGTTTGGATTTGGAGAACGCGAGGAAGCTGGTACGAGTGATAAAACGGTAGTTGAAAAACGCGTTTCAACTGATGGACCACCGACGGAAGTTTTTAAGGTCGGTATAAAAGTACCTCCTTTTTATCCGGATGAACCTGAAATTTGGTTTGCGCAACTGGAGGGGCAATTTGCGCTGGCGAATATCACCAGCGACACAACAAAATTTTATTATGTAATGGGCCACTTAGACCATCAGTACGCGAAGGAGATTAAAGATGTTTTGATAAACCCACCTGCGGTTAATAAATACGAGAAGCTAAAATTGGAGTTGGTGAACAGACTGTCGGCTTCAAGAGCGACTAAAATAAAACAGTTACTGCGCCATGAGGAACTCGGCGATCGTAAACCCTCTCAATTCTTTAGGCATTTAAGAGATCTCGCCGGTGCCGAGTTTCCAGACGAATACCTGCAGACAATATGGATAAGCAGACTTCCTGTAAATATACAAACGGTCTTGGCCGCGCAAGCCTCCGCTACTTTAGAAGAACAAGCGGAACTGGCGGACCGGATCATGGACATTGCGGCTCCAGCCCTTCAGGTACATGCTGCCGCGAAACCCACCTCCAGCAATGATGAACTGCGAAGAGAGGTAGCGGAGCTACGGAAACAAATTGAAGCTCTGACGTCAAAGTTTGGTGAAAGGTGTCGTCCGCGTAATAGGCAGCAGTCGCAGCGTAGTCGTTCACGAGCTCGCTCCCAGTCAAGCTACCGAAAATATCCTATTTGTTTTTATCACTCGAAGTTCGGTAGCAAGGCCCACAAATGCGTCCGACCTTGTGACTTTAAGGAGACGGAAAACACCAGGGGCGGTCGCTAATGGCGACTAACGATTGCCCTGTCCCTGCTGTTGGTCGCCTCTTTGTCACGGACCGGACTACGAAGATCCAATTTCTTGTGGATACTGGTAGCGACCTCTGCGTCTTTCCTAGGTCCTTACTCGTCGGTAGTTTTAAGCCAGCGAACTATCAGTTAAGTGCGGCAAACGGATCGCCCATAGAGACTTACGGCTATGTGAACTTTAATTTAGACCTCGGACTTCGTCGTAATTTTGTGTGGCGTTTCATAGTGGCTGACGTGACGAGACCAATTATTGGTGTTGACTTTTTAGTGTTTTATAAGTTAGTGGTAGATTGTCAAAATCAATGTTTAATTGACAACACAACTAATCTTAAGACTACTGCATCAATCGCACGGCCAAATAACATTTCATCTGTTAAGGTCGCAACTGGTCAATCTAGGTATCACAAAATTTTAGATGAATTTCCAGAAATTACACGACCGGCTGGTACGTTACGCATCATCCCACATAACACTAAACATCACATACGCACTACACCCGGGCCTCCCGTCTCATGTCAACCAAGGCGCCTAGCACCCGATAAGTTAAAAATCGCTCAACAAGAATTTGAAACCATGTTGCAGATAGGCACCGCCAGGCCCTCGGAGAGCCCCTGGTCATCTCCTCTTCACCTGGCTCCTAACAAAAACAACGGTTGGCGTCCCTGCGGCGATTATCGGAGGTTGAATGCTAGAACCATCCCTGACAGGTATCCGATCAGGCATATACACGATTTCGCTCACAGCATAGCGGGAAGCAAAATCTTTAGTACAATAGATCTTGTCAAAGCCTATAATCAGATACCTGTCAGCCCTGAGGACATCCCGAAGACCGCGATAACCACGCCCTTCGGGTTGTTCGAGTTTCCGTTCATGACATTCGGTCTCCGCAACGCCGCCCAAACGTTCCAGCGATTTGTGGACGAGATGACCCGGGGACTCGATTTTTGCTACTGCTATTTGGACGATTTTTTAATTTTCAGCAGTAGTATAACTGAGCACGAAGAACATCTTCGCCAGATATTTAATAGGTTAAGAGATTATGGTATGCTTATCAATACATCTAAATGCGTTTTTGGCGTTTCAGAAGTAACATTTTTAGGACACCATATCTCCGAGACCGGCACTAAGCCACTTGATTCAAAAGTGGAGGCTATTAAGGACTTTCCACAGCCCAAAGATATCCGACAGCTTCGCAGGTTTTTAGGCATGCTGAATTTTTACCGGCGATTTTTGCCGGGAGCAGCTCGAATACAGGCCCCTTTGCACGCGTTATTAGTTGGTGCGGCTAAGGGATCCCAGCCTATCAACCTGACGGGAGCAGCACTTCAAGCCTTTCAGGACTGCAAAGATAGTCTGGCCAAGGCAGTATTGCTAGCACATCCCAATTTTCAGGCTGAGCTCGCGCTGGTGACAGATGCCTCGGATGTGGCTATTGGAGCGGTCCTGCAGCAGAAACATGGTGATGATTGGGAACCTTTAGGTTTCTTTTCTAGAAAGTTAATTCCGTCGCAACAAAAATATTCACCTTATGATAGGGAACTTCTTGCTATCTACGAAGCGATCAAATATTTCAGACACATGCTAGAGGCTCGACATTTTGTGATCTATACTGATCATAAGCCAATCAGTTTTGCTTTCCATGAACGGAAATCCAACTGTTCACCAAGACAGTATAGATATCTGGATTTCATAGCCCAATTCACCACCGACATAAGGCACATTTCCGGCAAGGACAATGTCGTAGCCGACACCTTATCTCGTGTGGATGAACTATACGCTCCAGTTAGTCTTGAGTCTCTAGCAGAATGTCAAGCTTCTGACCCGGAATTAACACACTACCTTAAAGAAAAGTCTTCTCTTCGCTTACAAAGGACAAACTTACCTGGAAGTCGATTATTCTTGTACTGCGATGTAAGTACGTCGACTCCCAGACCATTTGTACCTAAGCAGCTGAGGAGACAAGTTTTCGAGAGCCTACACTCTCTTAGCCATCCAGGCATCAACGCAACTGCCAAATTAATAGCAGAACGCTTCGTCTGGCCAGGCATTAGGAGAGATTGCAGGTCGTGGGCACAGTCATGTCTGGCTTGCCAACGTGCAAAAATAAGCCGGCATGTGTCTGCGCCTCTAGGCACATATGATTTACCCCGCGCACGATTTAAAAATATTCATATCGACATCGTGGGGCCGTTACCATCTTCAGAAGGGTACCGTTACTGTTTGACAGCCGTAGACCGTTTCACTAGATGGGCGGAAGTCATCCCAGTAATGGATATTACAGCCGAGACGATAGCTAAGGCATTGCTGTCAGGGTGGATATCACGGTTCGGTACACCTGAGACCGTGGTAACGGATCGCGGTCGCCAATTTGAGTCATCTCTGTTCAGCTATCTGGCAAAGATAGCTGGATTTGAGCACAAAAGAACGACAGCATATCACCCGTCTTGTAATGGCTTGGTCGAAAGATTTCATAGGCAACTCAAAGCGTCTATAGTCTGCCACGCTAACGACAAGTGGACTGAATCGCTACCTTGGGTACTTCTTGGAATAAGAAGTGCATTTAAGGAAGATCTACAAGCCTCTTCGGCCGAGCTATTATATGGCGAACCCTTAAGACTACCAGGGGAATTTTTTCACCCCTCTGAAGATGGCACGACAGACATAACCGAGTTTTCGGCCCGTCTGCGGTCATTCGCTAATAAATTACAGCCGGTTCCAGCCTCACGCCATGGCAGGAATAAATTTTTTGTATTTAAAGACCTGAAAACCACTGATCACGTTTTCATTAGAGAAGACGTATCACGTGGCTCATTAAAACCTGCCTACACAGGTCCATATAAAGTTTTGTCTCGCAACGACAAAGTCTTTAAGTTGTTGGTTAATGGCAAGGAGACAACAGTGTCAATAGATCGTCTCAAACCAGCATACTTACTTACCGATGACTATGATTCCACTCCAAGCGAGGACACTCAACCTGAGGAAAAATGGAAAATTAATTACCACCGAACTCGTTCAGGTCGTCAAGTTAAATTTCCTGATTATTATCGCCCTTGACGGTCTTTGGAGGGGGGTGGTGTAGGACCCTTACGATTAAACTTAAAATTAATATTAAAACTAAAAACTAAAACCTTAAATATAAACTTAAAATTAAAATTAAATCTAAAAACTAAAACCTTAAATATAAACTTAAAATTAAAACTAATATTATGTAACATACATATTGATTTACAACATAATTCACAAAACGTCCCTACGGGTGGAAATGTTGCTTGGCCGAGCCGTTGAAAGTTAGATAAGAAACCGGTCCGCAAATGTCGCCGAGCGGCCGGCGCGCGCGCGTTGTACCTACCGATAGCCCGCCTCGCAGTGCCCAGGCAGTACCTAGCGAAACCGCTATCGCGACGGACTCACCGTGCCGCGCCGCGCTCGCTCGCTGACACATTCACTTTCCCCGTACTTCCTTAAATTTTCGAGTTTGTAATCGTTTGAATTAGAGTACGCAAATATAAGGGCGTCCCGAACTGGATGGATATTTCATTTATACCCAAGTAGACACGCCCCCTCTTACTAAAGGCGTGATTAGTATCTGGTAGCCCTGAAATGTCGCTCCTCGCGTCGACAGCACGCGGTCGAGTGTCGGCCTGACGCCGACTTTTCCATTTGCCTTTTTATGTCAACGCCAGTAATTGACTGTTTTTTGTATACAAAACTTCTATCGGATATACTTTAGACAGACGATCAGGAATTTCACAACCTAGTGCCTCCTTCACCCTTTTTGCCACAAAACTGCGAGAAGTCGTGAGCGTTGGCATCCTTTTGCGGTAGAAATCCAACCTACTCAAACGAAGCGCTTTAATTCAACGGTTTTGATAAGAACCGCTTAAGTGTGGAACACTCTTCCAGCATCCGTGTTTCCTGCCACCAATAATGAGTACCTTCAAGGCAAGAGTGAATAGGCATCTTCTAGGCAAGCGCGCTCCAACCTAGACCTCATCAGTGCTATCCAGTATTGATTGTCGTCAAGCGCAAGCCTATTACGAATTAAAAAAACCATAGTACTAACCAACATTTATGTTGACTTTAGTTTTCAACCTTCTTCCTACTAACATTTCCATACTGTTAAATTCAAGTTAAATATCATATAATATCATGTCCACAGCATCCCATGCAATAGTCCGATTAAGTATTTTAATGTCCTTTCCTTAAAATAGTTCCTCATCTACCGCGGGTTACCATTCACTGCATCCTAAAGATGTATCTAAATATATAAAAGAAAAAGGTGACTGACTGACTGATGACTGACTGATCTATCAACGCATAGCTCTAACGGCTGAACGCTGGGCTGAAATTTGGCAAACAGATAGAGCATTTACATGCATTTACATGATTTGAGCAGGTACATGCAGCTGATGAGCTGCTAGCCTTAGGTACCTATAACTTGGCTCGCTTTGAGTCATTAACTAGTAAGTGTCAATGCAACCATAAGGTACCTATGGCTATTAACGATAGCGACAGTATACTGCTCCCTGATAATTTGGGCACTTGTCCGGAGCAGTGTACTGCAAATGCGGTTGTAGATTCTTCATGCTTGAGCGATAATCTCTCAACTAACCCTAAAAAACAAACTATTATTGTTTCTGATAAGTTGGACAGAGATTTTGGCTCATGTATTAGCCGTTACTTGCAACATTCAGTGACAAACAAATGTTCCCCGGGGGCTAATCTTGATTATTTAATCAATAGTTTAAATGAAGACAATTTGAACTCTGCTTCAAATGTTATTATTTTGTTTGGGGACAGTTTAAGGGTAAAAAAACACCAAATATTGAAATGTATTGATAAATTACTAGACCTACATAAGAAAACAAAATGTAAATTTTATATGTGTGCCTTGCCTTACTCTCGGTCACTGAATGGAAAGCAAAACCAGCGTATACATGACTTAAATTTACTAATGTATAATGTGACATACCGTCATAGCGACGCAATATTTTACTTTGATACAAATAAGTTTATTTGTAATTTTAAACTGACCGGCGAGAGTATGTATCTCCCGAAGAGATGTAAGCTACTTATAGCTTCCCTTTTAGCACATAATATTAATGATACAGTTACAAATGTTGTAACTAAGTCTATTGACTACTTTACAAACTGTACTTCTAGTACTAATATTTCTGTTTTTGACTCAAGTACTTTAAGTACTAATATTTCTGTTGTTGAAACAAGTAATAGTAAGCCTATTACTTGTTTAAACTAGATACTAAGACAACGGAGAGGCTCTGCAAACTGAACATTGTACATCAAAATATACAGAGCCTATCCGGCAGTATGGTGAATTTGGACTCAAATAAAAATAATACTTGTAAAAAATTTAAACTAAGCAGTAAGACAACAGATAAGCAATGTAAAATTAATCTTGTACACCAAAATATACAGGGCTTATCTGGCAAAGAACATGAGATTGAGCTTTTTATTAAAAAATTTGATATTGAAATCTTATGCTTCACTGAGCATTGGCTCAATACTCATCAGTTAATTGTACACATTAATAATTATTCACTGTCAAGTGCGTTCTCAAGAAAGACTGCTATACGCGGGGGATCATTGATAGTAACGCGAAATAACATTAATTACAAAGAGCGAAAAGACATTGTTAGCCTTTCTATAGAACGCATTATTGAGCTGTCTTGTGTTGAGCTGGACCGATACATTATAGTTTGTGTGTACCGACCGCCCTCAGGCGACTTTGTTCTTTTTGAGGAGGTTATGGAGGATGCCCTAAGGCGGCTATGTAGGTCATCAAAAAAAATAGTGGTCTGTGGAGACTTTAATATTGATATTTTGCTTCACACTCTTTCTACTGGTAGGCTGCTTAACTTATTTAAAAGCTTTAATCTAGAGAATATTTTTATTGAACCTACAAGAATAACTGCAAACTCAGCTACTTGTATTGACAACATTTTTTGTGATTGTAACATTATCGAAAAATCTATTATCACTTATCTCAGATCTGATCATTGCGGTCAAATGATATCTATTCCAGGCAGTGAACAGAATTTAACAAAAGTAATAAAATACAGGCCAGTTACCACTAAAAAAGTAAAGCATTTTAAACAAAACATCTCAGCTGGATTGCCGACGCTTGACCTTGCACAGGATGATCCGGATGAAATTTATACAAAGTTTTTTGATTTGTTAAGCTCACAATATAACTCTATCTTTAAGGTGATGGAGAAAAGACTGTTTAAAGATCTTAAGTTTAGTGACTGGGCAACTGCCGGCATCTATAAAAGTAGAAATAAGCTGTTTGACTTGTATGCAGAAAAAAAATATAATTATTCCCCCGCGTTTATTGAATATGTAAGAAATTATTCTAAATTGTTTAAAAATGTGTGCATACAAGCAAAGTCACTTCACATAAAACAAAAAATTGTCAATTCTGATAATAAAATTAAAACAACATGGGACATCATCGGCGATGAAATGAGTAACCATAAGGTGCATAATAATAATAAATTGGAGCTTAAAATTGATTATATTTCGTCGCTTCATTCTTCAGATATAATAACATGTAGTCCTTTTAGCGTACAGGCAACACTTCGCACATTTATAAGTAGGTAGTTTAAGATTTTTATTTCTTGTGGGCAGGCTCTGCGACAAGTCGTCATTCTTTTTCCGTGCGAGGCAACAAGCGCACGCTTCTAAACGAAGTGCTGAGGAAAAATAAAATATTACAGTGAAAAAATAAAAATATTACAGTGAAAAAGAAATTATTACAGAAAAAAAAAAAACAATTAAATAAATAAATAAATGAGAAAATCATCGACGCATAATCATGTATACTCATCGTTGGATTCCGAAGAAAATGTGCACGGCTAAGCACTTTAACAATACGTTACAGTGTGTGATTCTTTGATGTGCGTAAAGTGTCTGGTAGGCTTTCCTGGGGGTTAACTGCGAGTTAACACGAAGGACAAGCAAGACGCTAAAAATCAACCCAATGTTTGAGCGCGTGTGTGATTATTTGATATGCGTAAAGTGTCTAGTAGGCTTTCCTGGGGGTTAACTGCGAGTTAACACGAAGGACAAGCGAGACGCTAAAAATCAAACCAATGGTTGAGCGCGTATGTGATTATTTGATGTGCGTAAAGTGTCTAGTAGGCTTTCCTGGGGGTTAACTGCGAGTTAACACGAAGGACAAGCGAGACGCTAAAAATCAACCCGATATGGTTGAGCGCGTGTGTGATTTTTTGATGTGCGTAAAGTGTCTAGTAGGCTTTCCTGGGGGTTAACTGCGAGTTAACACAAAGGACAAGTGAGACGCTAAAAATCAACCCGATGCTAAAGCGCGTTTTTGTTTCTTTATTGTGCGTAAAGTGTGTCTAGTAGGCTTTCCTGGGAGTTTACTGCGGGTAAACACGAAGGACAAGCGAGACGCTAAAAATCAAGCCAATGGTCGAGCGCGGGTCGGCCTAACCTAACATGTAAATATATCTGTAAGCTTTTCTGGCGGTTAACTGCGGGTTAACACGTGTTTCCGAATCTTTAATTGTACATTCGTATGACCATCGCGCTCCAAGCTTCATTTGTTTTTCGAGCGCGCACGTCCACGCACATAGTAACATTTTTTAATTTTTAAAATAATATTTCTTCAAGTGCAGTGACAATTAAATACTCTACAGAGAGCGTAAGTGGCTTGAAAGATAATATGAAGAAAACATCATTATTATAAATGGTGTAGTGAAGGTTTGCGTTCATACGAGTACCTTAAGAATATTTTTATTCGTACCCACAAGACGCGGGTAGTAATGATTTCAATGATGCAGAATGACTGCAGATTTCTTTTTAAAAGGCTGTAAAACGCCATTACTGTGAATTATTTAGTGAAGGTTTGTACTTATTAACTACCTTCTAAAAGATTTTTCTCCATACCCGCCTAGCACGAATAGTGATATCATAAAAATCTGGTGTATTGTGTATCTGTATAAACTTTTTATAAAGCTTCGAGTCAATACGGGATATTGACCAACAGAAAAATATAACATGATCTAATACGGGATATTAGGCTGTAAATGTTTTTAGAGCTTCGAGTCAATACGCGATATTAACCAATAGCCAGATATGACATGATTTAATACGAGACATCAACAGTTATTTTTCTCTTCCGATCAAGTTGAACAATAAATGCATGATGAATGATTCCTTCTCGTGGTCTCTGGCGTGTTTGGCGCATTCTGTGGTACATGTTATTGGTTGTGAACACCGCGAATCGCTAACTTTCATCTGAGGAAACCGAAACCTGCGGTGTCGTGACACCATCACCGTTGTTTATGGCTATAGCAACTGAATCCGAGGACATCAGCTGAATTGTCAGACTAAGCAAACTAAAGGGAACCCATCTTTGGAGATGGATCTATAAAGCAAGGATTAATCCAAAAGCTCGTTTCCTGGTAATTTACTTTTTAACAATACGTATTTTTGTCTTTGTTGCTCGTAGTCGATTTTATTCAAATAATGAATATTTTATCTAACCTAAGACACGTGATAAAAATTATCAAGTACATATTATATTAAAAAAAAAAAAAAAAAAAACAAAACAAAAGACTTCACATCTAAACTGATTTCTATGCTTCTTCCTCTTGCTGGGAGAAATAATCGGTTGTTCTTGGAATCATGATGAACGTAATCAACTAATTATCACATAAATTAGGTACTGATTACATTTTAGAAAACTTTCAAATATAAGATTTAATATGGACGATTTTCAATATATATAAAATTTGGAAAAGTAATGTTTTGTTGGAAGTTTCCGGAATTGTAACCTTTTGTTGGCATGAGTTTGGAAATGTCATATTTTCTCTTGCAGGAAAATAATAATTTATAGAGGTTTAAAAATAAATTTTAATTATTGTTCTTATTAAATACGAAGACATTTAGTCTCGAAAGTCAAAAACTTTTGTACCTACTGCACATAATTATTTCTCTAAGAAGATTGCTCGGGCAATTTATGTTTAATTATTTATATGGGAACACAATTACCAGTTTATTTGATGCAATTAAGTTTTGCAAGTGTAAAAAAAAAAAAAATGATGACTTAAGTCAAAAATGGAATTGTGACCTTTTGTTCGCTAACTCCTCAATTGTATTATTAAAATACTTGCAGTATTCATTCTTCAGCTTAGTTTTTTGCTGATAAGTGTGATCATTGCCATATATTTTATTTATTTATTTTTTGCTTAGAACACTATACACACTATGGATGGCAGTTGTCTACAGAAGCAAAAATTGGTGGAGTTCCTACCATACCCACATCTTAAATTATATTTCTCGAAAAATTTAGATTTAGTGAGAAAAATGTGAAATATTATAATTTACTGCTACTGAATATTATAATTTTATTATAATTGCAAAAATATCGATATTCGCTGGGAATTACACTCCATTACATATCCTCGTAGATTTATTGTTATAAGGGTAGGCAAAGCCGAAAATTGCTTCGTGAGTAAAGACAAAATGCAATTAATACTTTCCTACATTTCTTTGAAAAGAAATTCTCTCATAACGCGGATGTTTTTACAATAAAATAAGATATATAGTTTTTTTTCTTTACATTAAAGTCAGTGTAAAATGATTAAATCAAGCTGTATTCCACGTGTAACCAAGTTCAGTTCTAGTTCCCAAGTTGGTAACTGTGTTTTTCCTTTTTCGGTTTACGACACTGAATTCAATTTGAAAACTCAAATCAAAAATGTATTAGTTTATTTATAACTTGCCGTGATTATGATAGTACCTAATTGTAAACCACCTCAAAAAACTGTTCCTTTTAAAAACAATAGTTCGCCCTTTGTGTTGATAGGTCCGCACCATTTTAGCACCTCCAAAGTGGGCCATCCAGGTTATGAGCATTGTATTATAATGTATATTATTATATGTATGTAGGATCTCTTGCGGAATCTTTCCTCTAATTTTAAGGAAATTTTCTACCAGTGTTTTGGCCCGATGGCAAGTGTACTATCTGACAAGGTATCACCTGGCAGCGAGTACATCCTTCAGCAAATATTGCAATATCTTGCAGCCTTGCCGAATAGTTCCAGTAGGTAAATTCCAATCTTTAAACTATAGGAACTAATACACTGCGATACCAAACCACATATAAATTAAAAATATACTTGGAATCTAAACCTTTTAAAACATTAGTTGCATACTAAATATTTACATCCGTATGATACCTATTTGAGTTTGTTAAATGATAAACATTCTGGTAAATCAATTATTTAAGCAGAGGTTCCTCATATTAATCACCGTTCAGTTTTATCCATAATTTGAAATTTGAAATAAGGCAAAAATAATGAACGTCAAGGGCCTTCAAAAATATAGATGTTTTCAAAAACAAACCTATCTTTCCCAAGTGGGTAATACGTGGGAATTGAGATTCAAATGTAGTGCTTAATTAATTTACAAATAGGTATTCTAATATCTAAATAAGAGTATGTAATTTGACTTTGGAATTCACTAAAAAGTTGATCATTTTATTGGCCTTGCCCACTTGAAAAAATGCTAACTGCGTATTGTCATTGATTACGATTCCAAATATCAAGTAAGAGATAAATGAACTTAATATCTATTGCCGATGTCATTAAAGCTTCAGATATAGGCTCATGTAAACCGGGGCTAGAACTTTCTTAGTTAATAGCAAATTCCTAGAAAACCGGCAATGCATTGGTGGTGCTCTGGTGCTACAAATGTTCATGGGCGGCGGTAATCACTTAACATCGGGTTTTCCGCCTGCTCGTTTGCTGGCTAAGAATAAAAAATAATATATACATATATAGATATTTTATATACGTTTACGTAGGTACCTAAACGTTTTATTTCCAAAGGATCAGCTGATATCTTACATGAGATTAATCCCATACGTTAGATCCAGCCAAGATTGTTTTACCAACATTCCCTTATCGGCTACCTAAGTCAAGTTAGGTGACGCTTTTTTGTTAAATTCATTTTCATGAACTTTTATAAATCATCTAAAAGTGGAAATGTTTTTGGGTAAGGGCATTGTACTTAGGAACTGCCTACGTAAAACGTGTCCCTTACTTAAGGGATGGTTTAGGTATGGTTGGAGAAAACAGCACAATATACTATTAGATAGACTGCTGACTGTCTGATTTTCATTACAGACTATTATTATTATTTTTTAATAATCTGTTTATGATTAATATGATTTGTTTAGCTGAACTAATTTTTTCACTTACAAAATTTTCCTCTCTGAACATCTACATGTTATTATATCTGAAGAATGAAGCGACGAAATATAATATATGATCAAACGAACTTGCAAAGTGAAGTTCGATCGATATTATATGAGTACGCTTCATTCGAAGATATAGACTCCCTCCCACCCGAACCCTTATAAAGAAAATTTTGGTTCTTGTGGTTATAATCTTACTCTAAAGAATGACGACTTGTCGCAGAGCCTGCCCACAAGAAATAAAAATCTTAAACTACCTACTTTTGTCTGGTGGGAGGCTTTGGCCGTGGCTAGTTACCACCCTACCGTCAAAGACGTGCCGCCAAGCGATTTAGCGTTCCGGCACGATGGCGTGTAGAAACCGATTAGGGGTATGGGTTGAATTTACACTGCTATACCCCTTCCAAGTTAGCCCGCTACCATCTTAGATTGCATCGTCACTTACCATCAGGTGAGATCGCAGTCAAGGGCTTTCTTGTCATCGAATAAAAAAAAAAAAAAAAAAAACTTATAAATGTGCGAAGTGTTGCCTGTACGCTAAAAGGACTACATGTTATTATATCTTCGAATGAAGCGTACTCATATAATATCGATCGAACTTCACTTTGCAAGTTCGTTTGATCATATATAATCATGTAATTAACTCCGATATAGAAGTTGTAAATACATTTGAGAACTTTTTCAAAAATATTCCAATTACCACAACCAGTTCTCTAAATTCCTCGCCGGCAGAAGCCTATCGTCTTCTAAGAAGCAATGTCTCTGAGTGCAATAAGTTATTTAAGTTTGAACACGTTACCCCATATGACATAGTCAAAACATTTAAATCTTTACAAAATAAGAAAACAGCAGATCTATGGGGGATATCAGTTAAAATAATTCATAATGTAATTGATATTATTGCGCCGTATCTTGCTTTAATTTTTAATAAATCAGTTCTTCTCCAGATCTTATGAAATGTAGTAAGCTAATACCGCTTTTTAAATCGGGCAGCAAAAGTGACCCGAATAACTACAGGCCAATTTCAATTTTGCCAACTCTTAGCAAGATATTCGAAAAAATAATGCTCAACCAACTGCTTTTACACTTTAATTTAAATAAACTTCTACACACTGAGCAGTATGGTTTTACAAAGGGTCGATCAACAACCGATGCAGCCGCAAGGCTATTACAACACATATTCGATGCGTGGGAGAACTCACAGAATGCCATTGGTATTTTCTGTGATTTGTCAAAGGCATTCGACTGCGTTGATCACGAGACTCTTTTGCTTAAACTGAGCCACTATGGCATTAAAGATTTTGCACTTAGTCTCATTGCGTCTTATCTCAGCAACCGAGTCCAAAGAGTATGTGTCAATGATGTAAAATCATCCGGATCAGCCTCAGTAATGGGTGTACCCCAGGGTTCTATTCTAGGTCCATTCATGTTTTTGGTCTACATAAATGATTTACCACATTTTGTCCAAAATACTTGCGATATTGTACTATTTGCTGATGATACGTCCTTAATTTTTAAAGTCGATAGGATGAAAGACAATTTTGACGATGTAAATAATGCATTATCTCAAGTTTCTGAATGGTTTACGGCAAATAATCTCCTTTTAAATGCTAAAAAAACAAAGTGTGTTGAGTTTTTATTACCTAACACGAGAACTGTCAGTAAAAATTTAAAGATAAATAATGAACCTTTGAAAACTGAGGACTCCACAGTGTTTTTGGGGTTAACCCTGGATTCAAAGCTACAATGGGGCACCCATATAGCAACGCTTGCTGGCAAACTTAGCTCTGCTGCTTACGCTGTTAGGAAGATTCGACAGTTGACTGACATAGAAACTGCAAAAATTGTTTATTTTGCATATTTCCATAGTATTATGTCATACGGAATCTTACTATGGGGTAAGGCAGCCGATATTGGAAAAATTTTTGTTTTGCAGAAGAGGGCAATCCGCGCAATCTATAATTTGAGGCCGCGGGATTCCCTTCGAGAAAGATTTAAAGAGATAGGCATTCTTACAGTAGCTTCACAATATATTTATAACAACATAATATTTGTCAGACAAAACATTTTGAGTTACAAAAAAAAGAGTGATTTGTCCGATAGACCAAGTAGAAATCCAAATAGGCTCATGTTTCCTGGGCTGCGCCTCAAGAGGGTCCAAAAGACATTTGTGAGAATGGGCGTGACGTTTTACAATAAAATTCCACAGTCAATCTTAGACTTGCCTCTACACAAGTTTAAGAAATCAATTAAATCTACTCTCATGAAAAAAGCATATTATACAATTGAAGACTATGTAAATGATAAAAAAGCGTGGATATAATTCGCTCCAGTGATTCATAAGACAGTAATAACTATCCTGTGTTCAATAACAATTGTAAAATTTTTATTTTTTTTGAAAAGAGCAACCGCCGAGTTTCTTGCTGGCTCTTCTCGGCAGGAAAGGCATTCCGAACCAGTGGTAGATTCATTGACGATTCAAAAGTGTTTGTAAAAGTTTATTTGAATAAAAAATATTTCTATTTCTATTTCTATTTCTATAGCTATTATGACATAGGCATTCGCTAAGAAAGACTTTTTGAAAATTAAACCGCTAAGGGGTTAAAATAAGGGTTTGAAAAATCGAACACAACGTGAGCGAAGCCGCGGGCAAAAGCTCGTTGAAGAAAAAAATACGCTTAGTGTATTCATTGCCCAATTTAGATTAACTCTCTCATAAAGCGTCTCTACACGTTGGACCTATGTCCCCGCGCAAGCTTAACATCCGGGCTTTGTCCCGTACCCAATATTATGTTAATAAGTAAAATCCCTTCTATTCTTTCAATCGTAGCTTACAGTGGGGCTGCAGATGTTTACAAATCGATGTTGGTAGACCATTATCTAATCGTATTTCCTGAATCGGCGGCCGTGGGCACGCACCAGACACAATGCTATAACTTCCACACCATTTAACATCGGGGGCAAGAGTAAAAGGACTCTTGTGTTGTTTTTGGCTCGTTACAACCGATTCCAAATAATACTAACATTGCTGAGACAACTCTTTGAATTCAATTCGATTCTTTATCTGCAGATACGTGGGTGTTTGTGCACACAGATATCATGTTTGGTTCTGTGAATATCACCAAATTATTGCCATACAATGAAGTGTGAAAATTTAATAGGTTTAATAATATAGACTAGGTACCTACATCCTTACTGACTAATATTATAACTGAGAAAGAGTATTTGTTATTTTGTCAATTTTTTGCATAGGTAATAGTTGAGAACTTGGAAATATACCTACTACCTTTTATGCCTGAAAAATTGAGGGGTTTTTAAAACCACGCGAACGAAGTCGCGGGCAAAGCTAGTATTTCATTAAATCATAATCAAAGGTTATGTGTAACAATGTTGTATGTATTTTACAGTAAACTTTTATGTAAGTCAGGTCATGTTGAGAATCATTTAAGTAAACTTAGAATTTAAGCTACGAAAGCTACACGCCTTGTTGTAAGATTGTCTATTTATTGCTAAAGTGTTACGATTGCAATCAATTCTAATTGGCCGGTAATCCTCTCACTGTTGGTTAAAATGCATCGATGCAGCAAGAACGCCATAAATTCAGCCAATCAGAGGATTGCGGTGGTCACACTGTTTTTTGACAATCCCACTGTGGTCTGCGCACAACCCGCAACAAATTCGGATTTCATTTATTGTGTACACATAAGCACAATATTAATAACGCACTTAAACCGTTATAACACGTTAAAGTAATTCCGCTCACGAGCGCCCAAAGTAAGTTTCGATGTTGAGAGGATTTAATTTTAATGCCCCCCGTGCACTGCGAGCGGTCATCTTTACGACTGCTTGACCGATAACTGTGGACCACTTTAACTTCTGACCTAATGTGATGGTACGCAGCTGGATCGTCTAGTGATATCTAGTGGATTGATTGAGTAAAGAAGAATATTCTAATTATAGGTAAAACACCTCAGGATCGAGAGACATATTGGCTTCTGGCATGAACACTGTTATGTACTAAGCACCCTGCGGGTTAGTTCATTTCGTTCGGTGGACAAAGTAGGCTACCAAATCATTCTACTTTAGCTGTCGCGGATTAATTATGAACAAACTTCAAAAGAATTATGTTATGCATTCTCCAACCTTCAGAAAAAAAAACAGGGAAATCCTAGAGAGTTAAATTATCAATTTAAGTTTACAATACGAGTAGAATGAATGATTAGCTGGTACAGTGTACGAATTTGCCTCTTTTTGGGCCGTCGTTCTGACCGAATTCCCTCTAGCACGGGGGAAACCCTACGCCGCGCCACGGCCTTTAATCATTGTTATGGGGGCACAGCCGACTCCCTTTCGCTGCGAAGCGTTTTGGTGTTCCCATACACCCCGAAGGGTTGGTACAATTCTTTTCATTGAGCTTATAGCTCGCCCCAATACCATGGTTTTACTTATTTATATTCATTGTTCAGTTTGATATAGATTTGGCCAAATCTAAGTTCGGGAGCCGTGCTGCAAGACATGGCGTGTTTGGTGTGCCGGAAATTCGCCGCCAAGGAACGCCATCGAACCGTGTACCACTTAGTAATAACTTTGACTCATCTGAGTCAAACATATTAATTTAGCCAATACTCAATCAGCCTCAGTGTCTCAATCCCTGTAGTATTTCATCATGGTCACCCTACCTATTACCCTATCTTGTCCTCTATTCCGAAGTAATATCGTGGTCACCCTACACCTAAAGGTTGTAAATTCAATAAACAAAGGATTCTAACTTCCTACCTGCTTGTAGGGAGTACCGTTGACCCACACCCGTAGCTCGAAGGCCGCTCTGGTATCTCGGAGTCTCGTACATTTGAAGACTTAATTTATAGTGAATGATTCCTAATGTTTTCATTCATACCTAACTTTTAACTCGAAGTGAGTCTAGAATCTAGTCTATTGGTTATGTAAAACAAAATAAGTCAAAGTTTCTTTAGACTGCAATATTATTCCATCTCGTTCACCTATCTGCTTTGTTTATGAAAGAAATCAGACTTCTCTATCGTGATAGAATAAACTGACCCTAAGTAATTTAATGTCGCCTATTGACCCCGAATCACAAACACTAAAAATAATATAGTAAAATATTACTTACCGTCTTCTCCAAGCCGGCTGGTCCCCGTGGAGGAGTATGACCAACACCCCCCAAACAACAAAGTATCACATACTAAATGTTCCAAAACCCAATCCATTGATTTGTACTATGACGGCCAGTTTCTCCACATTGCAGCTCTTAATGTACGCACCTTACTCTCAGACAGTAGAATTACAGAACTAGAGTTAGCAATCGAAAAACTGAATTGGGATATTATAGGCTTGAGTGAGATAAGAAGAGATAGAGAGGCCATTGAAGAGTATTCAGATTTCATCTTATATCATACATCAGCTTCTCAAGGAAGAAATGGCGTTGGATTCTGGATAAAGAGAACTTTAAAAAATTGTATTATAAGCTTTAAAGCATTTTCCGATAGAGTCGCGTCCCTAGAGATTCAGATTACAGACAATCAAGTCTGGTCCATAATTCAAGCTTATGCGCCTACCGAAAACTGTGAAAATGAGGAAATCGAACGTTTCTATGCGTCGGTAGAGTCCGCTTTAGATTTTTTAAAATCTAAAAACTTAATAATATTAGGCGATTTTAATGCGCAAATTGGACAAATACAAAAAGGCGAAGAAAGAGTATTCGGAAAGTACTCGAGTGGCAAAAGAAGTGCGCGAGGCCAGAAACTGGTAGAGTTCGCATTGGAACATGACCTAAGAATCCTAAATAGCGTATTCCAACGAAAAACACATAAAAAATGGACTTGGCGATCCCCAAATGGAAAACACTTCAACGAGATTGACTACATTCTTACAAATCGGTCGAATCAAGTACTAAATTTCGATATTATAAACAATCTAAATTTTAATACTGATCACCGCATGATAAGATGCAAAATAAGAATAAAATCTAAGAAGAACAGGGGATTCATAAAGTCCAATAAATATACAACTGACCTACCGAAACTAACGGAAGAGTACGAAAAGTATTGGGAAATGAGACTCATAGAGTCACTTAAAGGAAAGGTTAATTTACAAGAGCAGTATAATAGTATGATAGAAGAAATGAAAGTTTTATTAAAACAGTTACCAAAGGAACAAAAAGCTAAATTTAAGTATGTGAACCAAGAAACTATGAATCTGTTACAGGAACGAAAAGTACTATATAGAGAAAGAAGAACGAAAGAAACTAATTTTAAAATTACACAAATAAGCAAACAAATAAATAGAAGTATTAGGCAAGAAAGAAAAAAACAGAGACAACTGACTTTAGAGAGCTTTATATCTAGAACAGGAGCTATAAAGAAAGCTTACAAAGCACTAAGTAACAAGTTAGAATGGGCTGCAAACTTAAAAAATAGGGCTGGGCATGTACTGTCTAGGCGCCCTGATATAATAAAGGAAGCAACAACTTTCTACGAAAAATTATATTCAGCCAGTCAGAATGTAGCCACACTGCGTCCGCACTTAGCTTGCCATGTACCTGAAGATAGTCATATACCATCGATAACTTATTCCGAAATTGAGCATGCAATCAAAACTCAGAAAAATGGTAAAACTCCTGGGGAAGATCAGATTTCCAACGAGGTGTTAAAGTCATTTCTGAATGCACTACGGGAGCCGCTGCATGCTTTATTTAACCGAATATTGGACACGGAGCTAACGCCGGAGCAATGGTCGGATTCGATTATAACACTATTACACAAGAAAGGTGACAGAGGCGAGTTGGGCAATTATAGACCAATTAGCCTCATGTCAAATATTTATAAAATTTTTGCAAAAATACTTTTAAACAGACTCACAAAAACTTTAGACGAACACCAACCACGAGAGCAGGCCGGATTTAGGAAACGATTCTCTACCATTGACCATATTCAGGTTGTGACACAACTGATAGAGAAAGCAAATGAATATGGCATAAAGCTCTACATGTGTTTCATAGACTATACAAAAGCATTTGACTCGATACATCACAGTGTTATATGGCCCTCACTGTTGGAACAAGGTATCCATCCGAAATATATCAACCTCATCAAAAGCATTTACTCAAAATGCCATGCAAAAATTAGGTTGGAAAGAGACGGTTCTGAGTTTCCCATAAGTAGAGGCGTGAGGCAAGGTGACCCAGCTTCGCCCAAAATTTTTACGGCAGTCCTCGAAGCTATTTTCAGGAATTTGGAGTGGGAAAAAAAGGGTCTGAGGATTGACGGTGAATATTTAAGTCACCTACGCTTCGCAGACGACATTGTAGTGTTTGCAGAAAATGCGTCGGATCTTGGCAGTATGGTGGAAGAACTGGCAAGGGAGAGCAAAAAAGCTGGCTTATTTTTGAACACTTCAAAAACAAAAATCCTTACCAATGCCGAAATGAAGGATATTAGAATCGGGTGTGAAAAAATAGAGTACGTGAAAGATTACGTTTACTTGGGCCAATCAGTCTCTTTTGAAAACTGTACTGAAAAGGAAATAAACAGGAGAATTGCCATGGCATGGAGTAAATATTGGAGCTTCAAGGAAGTCATGAAGAGCAAGGAGATGGATGTTAAAATAAAAAAGAAACTATACGAAGTCGCAATAATGCCATGTCTGACATATGGGTGTCAGACATGGTCATTACGAAAAGATGAAGAAGAAAGATTAGCTATCTGCCAAAGGAAAATGGAAAGAAGCATGTTAGGGTTAAGATTAAAAGACAGAATAAGTAATAAAAAAGTTCGAAAGAAAACTAAACTAGTAGACATAATTAAAAGGATTCGGACATTAAAATGGAAGTGGGCAGGACATCTTTGTAGACTAGAAAACATGAGATGGACTAAAAAAGTTACGGAATGGGTTCCAAGAGATAGGAAGAGAAAAAGAGGCCGCCAGAAAAAGAGATGGAGAGACATTTTTTCTGAGGTATGTGGACCGGACTGGATGCGGCAAGCTAGGGACAGGAAACGCTGGAAAGATTTGGGGGAGGCCTACGCCGTTAAGGCGACTAATACGTAATTTTAAATATCCTAGGTTTATAATTTTATTATTGCTGATTGACATTAAATTGTAATTTTTAAGAGAACACTGATTTGACATAATTATATTATTTTTGACATGAACATAATCTAAATGACTTGTAATAAGCAATATTAATGTATTATTTTTGACATAATTATAATCTAAATAACTTGGAATTAGCAATATTAATGTATTATTAATTGTATTAACTTTTTATTTGTAACTATTATTATTTGACGCTAGAAGATATATGAAATGAAATGTTATGAATGTTGATTATTTGCTACGTATTAGAATAAAGGCTTTTTTATTTTTATTTTTATTTTTATTTATTTATTTATTTATTTATTATTGACCTAAATTAGTGCACTAGTCTGCACTTTCTAAACTGACTGCCTACTGAAGAGTCGTGACTCAATTTTGGATATAGTATTTCACTATTGGATTGTTCGGTTCAGCCCGCCACACGTTACAGATGTTAAGTCTAGGGTTCAACTGAATACTAATAAAACACTAAATCAATTTATGTAGACAGAACCTTTGAGAACATTCCATTATTGAATACCTTAGGAGAAATATTAGGGTTGTTCAGTAAAAGATGATAATTATAACTTCATAGATTTATTTTCCATTTTATTAAATCTACTCAAAAGAAACTGTTTGATTATTTAGATTGGTTCCAAATGGGGTCATTTGAGAACCAACCGGATATTCCATTACCTATCAGCCATTCTAAGACAAGGGAAAACGGAAATATCCAAATGAAAAACCCTTGTGGCATTCTAACCTAAGACATCTTAGACTAAAATATACACACATGCTACAAAAGGTGTTAAATGCTTAAAAGAATATGTACACTTTCTACTAGTGGTATCAGGGAGACAAGACATTTTATAGTTTTAGTAGAAATTACAACACATAATACATTACGTTAAATAGATTCACAGATAATAAGTTATATTCTATTCTCGTTTTCACAACTTCCTGACTATATTTTATATAAATGTTCCTCTTCCAAAGCAAGTGGCATGTGTGCCAAAGTATTACATTTCACTCTCTCAGATTTGACCACATTAATCTGATTAATAAAAAGAGCAGATATAGAACAAATGTCAGAAATAAGATATACATCATAATAGAGAACCCATCGTCTCGAGATATCTCTCTCGCACGTCTCCTATCCCTTTGTTCTTCTACATATAAAGCCTCGAGAATTATATCTGGATGCATCTTAATTTACTGCAATAAACGTACGTCTAATCCCAAACTTAAGGAAGCAAATTATCTGTGATTCTATTTATATCAAAATTTAGTTATTCAGATATTTGTACATTACCAGAAATATTCAGGCCTCGTTGCGCACACACACTTGCTTATAATCTTAATTGTAAATTATTACACTGATTCTACTTTTATGTGTAGTTCTATTAAAATAGGTTAAAATTTACACAATCTTAGGATTAAATTTATCGGAGATGGAACCGACCGCCTCGCTCTCCTCTCGATTCCCGAATGGCCTCCTCCACCAGCACTCCCGTGCATATCCGTCCCGAGAGCATCTCCCCCTTCTCCAAAACTGTAAAATAGAAAATCCCCACCAAAGTAATGTGCCTTAACTTGATTTGTCACTTAGGTTTCCCGCCAAAACCGTTTCGGCCAATTATTGATAGCGTCGGTTTCTTATGACCACGCCTTGGTTTTTTGTTTACATTTCTAAAACGCCTCGCCTCGGTTTGGACACCATGTCAATCCACATCTGGTTACAATGTTCTCGTGAAGGCAAAATGCTTCACGAAATAAACAACTCATTTTATGACCAGACCCTTTTTTGTTCTAATCTTAATGTGTTTCCAAAATCCCTATGCTTTGTTTTTTAAAAATAAACTGCCTGCACTTCTAACGCAATTCGAAGACCCTTTTTTGTTTCAATTTTAAAGCGTTTCCAAATACCCTTATGCTTTATTCTTAAGTAAAATTTCTATACTTGGGATATTTATGAGCGACTAGAGTGTTTACCAAAAAAAATTCTCTTTATCTTAACCTACGTTTCAAATTTTATTTTAAAACATGTGGGAGAAATGAAAAAAATATATGAACCCCGTCTGGCCATCTCACTAATTTTAACTGAATCCATTTTAACTGAATCGTCGATCTGGTAGATAGCTTATTTTGATTTTACTCAATCATTCCCTCGCGTCGGGCACTTTTTTCAATAACAGTGCTATTTTACACCAAAAATTTAAAATAAAAATTATTTTCAAAAAACTATTTTAAGCGCCACCTACAAAGTACAAAAATAATTTTGTTGATAATTGGATGTTAAAATCGGGAGGTGTACAAACAAAAAATATTTTTATTTTTTGGCGTTTGCAGTCGGTTTTTTAAAAAGAATTTTTATTTTTATTTTTTATTTACCGGAAAACCAAAGAACTCCCACGGGATTTTTAAAAACCCATTAACTAACCACGGCGGACGAAATAGGGGCCATTGGCTAGTAAATATTTTTATTCCAACAATTCCGACTTTTGTGATTTTTATTTCAACTTTTGTGATAATAATGTGGCCGTAGCTCAATAAAGAATGGCTGTAAAAGTGACAACTTAATTTGTTACGGTTTCTTTATTTGTAGGAATTGCAGCAAAAACGTTATTTAGTATGCAATACGCGATAATTAATGTGAACATTCGTTACGGTCGACGACAAAACGCTGTTGTGGCCGCCATTTTTAAAAAATAATTTAAATTACTTACTTGAAGGACTTTATACTTATTGTCCGGGCAACGCGCAACTGTTTAAACACGGGTTGAAAACCGATTAAGTGTTGTTCGAACCCAGTTGCATTATTGTGGTACCCATAACCCACTCCTAAAACAATCTTTACAGGACAGGGGTATATTGGTAATGTTCGTGGCTAATATTTTTTAATAACGAGTGTTAATTAAAAATTTAAAAAACCCCGACATGTGAAATTAAAAAAAAAATGTAATCCGCCATTTTGTGGCGGTGGCCATCTTGGACCGATTTTCATCAAACATAGCTACGAACACTCAAAACTAATTCACCGTTCAAAAAAAAAACAAAATCAAAATCGATTGATACGTCGACTCCTACGATACCACAGACACACACAAACACACACAGACATGTCAAACTTATAACACCCTGTTGTTTTTACATCGAGGGTTAAAAATAATCGAAGGACGCAGGGTTTACATAGGTGAATTTGTCCGAATGCCTGTCTGTCAGAGCCTTTTTAACCCTGAATATATGAACACCCAAATTATTTGGTAAATGTAAATGTATGCCCCAAAAACTAAAAAAGAAATAAAATAAAATAAGTATTCATAAAATAGGCTTAACAAGCTCATCATAAAATAATTCAAAATGAAGGCAGTTATTTCGAAATCATAAACATATTGTTACGTGCTAGGGTTCGCTGGATTTGGAAAGAAAGACCTGCTGACTCCTTGAAAGACTTTATTCACTAACACTACAAAGCACTAGGTCCAAACACTAAGCACTCACAATGTCCTAGGTCGTAGCCAAGTCGTAGGTTTCACTGGTAGCACTTTTGATCACTAGGTTTCGCTTCGAAGTCGCCTCGACGGTTGCTCGAACTGAACTCAACTCCGGCGCCTCTCTACGGCTATTTATATGAGCCGAGATGTTCCAGAACGTTCCTTTCTCGAATCTTTCCAACGTGCGCGGAAGTGATCAGCCGGGTCGGATAGTTCTAGTAAGTTCGCGTACCCGGTTTTCGCGACTAACGCCATCTAGTGTCGAGTGAGTTGAGTTGAGTGTGGTCGTAACACTTTCGAGACTAACGCCATCTAATGTTGAGTGGCCGTAACACTACTCCCCTCTTAGAGATGCTCGTCCCGAGCATCGTTGTTACTGCCATGGTAACGCGCCAGGCGGTCTATGTGTACCACTTTGAATGTCCCCCTTGGATGCTTTTGAATCCTATAAGTCACATCATTCAGTCGGGTCACCACTTTGTATGGACCGTCCCACTTGGTCTGCAACTTTGGAGATTTCCCTTTCCGGCGAGTTGGGTTATGCAGCCACACCAGTGATCCTTCCTCGAAGCCGCTCGTGTTCGATTTCCGGTCGTATCTGGTTTTCATGTTCTCACTTGACTGTAATCCATTTTCCCGAACCAAGGCGTGTATATAGCGCATTTTTTCCTTTAAATCACAGACATAGTCTTGTACGGTCTCTGGTTCCTCTGGTGACCCTCCTGTCAATAGGTCTACTGGTATTCGTAGTTCTCTACCGTAATTGACATACGCCGGGGTAGCTTTTATGCTCTCATGCTCGGCGGTTCGGTACGACAGAAGGAAGAGTGGTATATACTTGTCCCAATCCTTTTGTTTGTCGTCTACCACTTTCGCCAAATGCCTCTCAAGGGTCTGGTTAAATCTCTCCATCATTCCATCAGACTGTGGATGGTACGCAGTGGTCCTCGTCTTATGCATGCCCAAAATTCTGCACACTTCCTGGAATACTTGCGATTCGAAGTTCCTGCCCTGATCTGAATGGATTTCTAGAGGCACACCAAAGCGACATATCACTTCTTCGACTAACTTAGAAGCGACTGTTGTAGCTTCTTGGTTTGGTATGGCGAACACTTCCGGCCATTTGGTGAAGTAGTCCATGACGACCATAAAATACTTGTTTCCCGATTCCGTTACAGGAAATGGCCCAGCTACGTCAACTGCAATTCGTTCCCACGGTGCACCGACGTTATACAACCGCAGGTTCCCACGGCTCCTGGTCTGTGGTCCTTTTACAGCAGCGCAAGTGGTACATTTGCGGCACCAATTTTGTACATCATCTCGACAATGCAACCAGTAGAATCGTTCTCGCACTTTTGTTAACGTCCTCTTGACACCTAGATGACCTCCTGATACGCCATCATGTATTTCACGGAGAACATCTGGTACTCTCGTTCTTGGGACAATTATCTGAAGATGGAACTCTCTGCCGTTAGTCTTCTCCCATTTCCGGTAGAGTATTCCGTTTTGGAGTATCAGACTGTCCCATTGCGCCCAGTACGCCTTAGTGACAGCGCCAGTGGGTGCAACCTCACTCCAGATTGGTTTTACATCACCCCGTTTCTTCCATGTGATGATGTGCCGAAGGTCGTCATCTCTTTCTTGAGCCTCCCTCATAGCATCATTCTCCCAGGGACCCAAAGGACTTGTTCTCGTTAGCTTTAATGCTTCTTCATTGGATTCCTGCTTAACACAATGTTTGCAGTCTTCTGAACACGGCCTTCGTGAGAGCGCGTCGGCATTCCCATGCGTCTTTCCGCTGCGGTGTTCAGTCTTGAAGTCATACTCCTGGAGCTGTTCAATCCATCGAGCTACTTGACCTTCTGGGTTCTTGAATTGCAGTAGCCACTTCAAGGCTGCGTGATCAGTTCGCAGTAAAAACTGTCTGCCGATGAGATATTTGTTGAAATGTTGTAGCGTCTTCACAACAGCCAAGAGTTCTCTTCTTGTCACACAGTAATTTCTCTCTGGCTTGGATAAAGATTTGCTGAAATATGCAATAACAACTTCTCTTTCACCCTGTTTTTGGGATAACACTCCTCCAATGGCCGTGTTGCTTGCGTCCGTGTCGACTATAAACTGACCTTCAGCTTGTGGATACCCCAGGATTGGTGTTTCACACAGATGTTTCTTCAGTTTCTGGAAAGAATCTTCGCAAGTCCCATCCCAACTAAATTGTCGTTTATCTTCTGTCAGCCGATGTAATGGCTTGGCTATCTCTGAGAATCCCTTGACAAAACGCCTATAGTATGAGCATAGGCCGAGGAATGCCCGCACTTCGGTTTTGTCCTTAGGGGTAGGCCATTTCTGAACTGCCTCCAGTTTCTCCGGGTCTGTCTGGATTCCATCACTGGAGATAACATGGCCGAGATAATTGACCTCTCTCCTGAATAAACGACACTTTTTCGGGTTCAACTTTAATTTGGCTCCCTCTATTTTGGCGAAAACTTGCTCCAAGTTTCGCAAATGGTCCTCGAAGTCACGGCCGACAATGATGACGTCATCTAAATAGACTAAGCAAGCCTCTCCAACTAAGCCTGCCAGTACACACTCCATGAGTCGCTCAAATGTGGCAGGTGCGTTGCACAATCCGAAGGGCATGACGTTAAATTGCCATAAACCTTTGCCGGTCGAGAAAGCTGTCTTCTCCTTGTCTTTTGGATGAATTTCCACCTGCCAGTATCCAGATTTCAGGTCTAGGGTCGAGAACCATTTCATGCCACTCAAGGTATCCAAAGTGTCGTCGATTCTAGGTAACGGGTAACTGTCCTTCTTAGTGACATCATTCAGACGCCTATAGTCCACACAAAATCTCGTGCTACCATCTTTCTTCTTCACTAATACAACAGGTGAACACCACGGACTTGCAGACGGTTCAATAATCTTATTCCTTCTCATGTCCTCCAAAAGGCCTTCAACTTCTTTTTCCTTTGCAATCGGTATCCGTCTTGCTCGTTGACGAATTGGTCTCTCGCTTCCGGTATCTATCCTATGCTGAACCATCGACGTTCTTCCAAGGTCCCCTTCTTGACTGGAGAAGATATTCACGTAGCGCTGTAGAAACTTCTTAGCTTTCATGCCCTGCGAATAAGTCAGATTACTCTTGCAGTCATCGAGTAACTCAGTCACTAATCCGTAGTTGTTGCTGTTTGCTGAGTCTGCGCCTGTCATCGAACTACACTTTTTCATCCAGATAACTTCCTCGCACTTTCCAATGACGTCACCTTTGTTCAAGCAGATCTCGCGATCACCAAGATTCAAAACCTTGACTACAGCGTTACTGCTTCCACTAACAAGGGTTCTCGCCGTCATCAGTTTCTGCGCCGATGTCTTGGTAGGTGTGTCTTCGATCAACACGCATCTGTTTGCCTTTTTCTTTCCAGCTGGCGGCAGTTTCACCAGCACCTGAGCTTCCGTTCGTCCAGGTATAATCACTTTCTTTACACATGCGACTTTCCCGCAGGCACCTCCAAGAATGAAGATTTCTTCTTCACCACACTTGAAGACTCCGTCAGCGACATTAATTCTGCAGTTGTGTTTCTTCATAAAATCCAAACCCAAGATGCAATCATCCATAATCTCAGCCACGATAACGTCATGAGAGTATGAGGACTCCCCTACATACATCGTAACTGACACTTCTCCCAGGACGGGTATTGGCTGGCCGGAGGCAGTAAGAAGCCGACAGTTAATTCTCCTTTTGTGTCCCCTTGCGGCTTTTACCAGGTTTGGGTTCACTATTGTTCTAGAGGCTCCTGTGTCTAGGGTCATTTTGCAATCCGTCCCGTTAATAGTCCCCTGAATCGCCAGACTATTCCCGCTGCAAGCCTGGGAGATAACAGTTGTCGGGGCTCCCTCCGCGTCAGCCAGTACTCGCCCCTTAGTCCTGGCTCTTATTCGTTTCCCTGATCCCGGGCAGGGGACGGAACCCCTTGTTTCTTCAGCTCCTCTATTTGTTCCTCGATCCTTTTCATCCTTGCCATCTGGGTCTCCTTCTGCGGGCAGTTGAGCTGAAGATGGCCCCTCTCGCCGCACTTGTAGCACATGACTCCAAAACGTTTCTTCATAGGAGCCTTAACCTCCTTGACTTCCTCAGAGACCTCGCGGATCTTATGGGCCTGCCGTATGTCATGGCGAACAGCCTCGACCTCCAAAGCATGCGCCAATGCTTCCTTTAGCGAGGTATGGTGACGAAGCCTCACTGCAGCCCTGACCTCCAGGTCTTTGATTCGGTCGACAAATGCTTGAACAACATTCGTGTCTACCATCTTGGAGTCGGCTCCTGGATGTGCCTTCCTGACGAGTTTTTCAATTTCCAACGCCCATTGTTGTAGTCCTTCTCCTGAGCGTTGAACTCTGTCACGAAGTTGAGCACGGAACACGTGCTCCAAGTGTCGCTCCCCGTATCTGGATTCAAGTGCCTCCATCAGGTTTTGAAACCCATTCCCTGTATGTGGCAGTGCTTCCAGGACTGACAAAGCTTGCCCTCTGAGCGCAACAGTGAGAGCAGTCAGGCACTGTTCTTCCGTCCATCCGTTGGCAGTAGCAACAGTCTGAAATTGCTGACGATAAGCGCTCCAAGAAGTAGTGCCGTCGTATGGCGGCACTTTCACTCTTGGTCCTTGCGCCACTCCGGTAGTTCCACTGGACATCGCAACTCCCGTGGTTTCGAGGCGCACTACTTTCTTCTGTAGTTCAGTAAGGCCGGTTTTCACATTTTCAACATCCAATCCTAACCCGGTAACTCGTTCTTCCACTACGTCGACATCTTTTCGAAGCTTAGTCACCGTGTCACTAACATCATTTATAGCCCAAAGCGCTTTTTCTTGGAGGTCTTTTTGTTGCTCTTGTGATTCTCGAATCGCTCTGATTTCAGCCTTTTGAAACTCTTGAATCGTAGTCAGCTTGCGTTCCTGTGACTCTTGCAAAGCGTTGAGCTTGCGTTCTTGTGACTCCTGCAGAGCGCCGAGCTTGCGTTCGTGCGATTCCTTCATTGCCTGAATTTCAGCCCTTTGCAGCTCCATTAATTCAATTAAACTTCCTAATTGAAGGGCTACTTGAGGGGCTGTAGAAGCTGCGGTGCCGATGGTGGGCGTGGCCTGTCTAGTAGGCGGAGCCCGGTGGGCGTGGCCAGTGGGCGTGGTTTGACACAAAGTGGGCGGGGCTTGAACTGAAGTGGGCGGAGCCTGAACCGGAGTGGGCGGAGCCTGATGGGCGTGGTCGGTGGGTGGGGCCTGGTGGGTGGGTCCGGTGGGCGGGGCTTGGGCCAAAGTGGGCGGAGCCTGACCTTGAGTGGGCGGGGCCTGAGGGGCGTGGTCGGTGGGCGGAGCCTGGTGGGCGGGTCCAGTGGGTGGAGCTTGGCCCCCATTGGGTGTGGCCTCCGCAGCTCGTTGTGCCCTTGTCCTGACGCCCTCCTTGAAGTCCTCTCTCGGAGTCAATGGCATCTCCAAATCTCACTTCCGACACCAGTTGTTACGTGCTAGGGTTCGCTGGATTTGGAAAGAAAGACCTGCTGACTCCTTGAAAGACTTTATTCACTAACACTACAAAGCACTAGGTCCAAACACTAAGCACTCACAATGTCCTAGGTCGTAGCCAAGTCGTAGGTTTCACTGGTAGCACTTTTGATCACTAGGTTTCGCTTCGAAGTCGCCTCGACGGTTGCTCGAACTGAACTCAACTCCGGCGCCTCTCTACGGCTATTTATATGAGCCGAGATGTTCCAGAACGTTCCTTTCTCGAATCTTTCCAACGTGCGCGGAAGTGATCAGCCGGGTCGGATAGTTCTAGTAAGTTCGCGTACCCGGTTTTCGCGACTAACGCCATCTAGTGTCGAGTGAGTTGAGTTGAGTGTGGTCGTAACACTTTCGAGACTAACGCCATCTAATGTTGAGTGGCCGTAACAATATTTTAGTTTTATTTCTTTGTTTTCTCGAGCGTAGTTTGTTCTAGCGAGCTCTCTAAAGTCTATTTGGTAATTTAATGAAATAACATAATTTACAAATAACATAGTAGTCCTACGACCCAAAGCCTAATTTTATTCTTAAAAAAACAATTCTCGAGAGAACCACTCAGAAGCGAGTGGGGGTCAAAAAAGGTTTTTTTACATTAACTTAGGGGTTATCCTTGAAAATAAATTTTAAAAAACCTCTAAAGAAAATTATACTATATACCTTACACTTACACCTTCACATCGAATTCTAAGTTATACGCGAGGTTTTTATGGATATTAAATAATCCATTTATTTTGTTATTGAAATAGAAGCCCAACCATATTCAACCTAATCCTTCAACATTGGCTCGCTACGCCTGCGAGCCGATGAGAGATATCGGCGAATAAAACGCTCGTAAAACACTGCTATACGACTAAACCTAAGATACCCATATTATAGTCTTAACCACTAGACTTATACGCTTAGTCACAACCAGGTCACACGCCTCGCAATCTATTCTAGCCTTGCTTGAATAAAATATCATTTCAATTTCGTGTCTAGGGAATTAGTCTAGCTTGAATAAAATATCATTACAATTTCGAGTAACCACAGAGCTCATACGTAGAGCCCGAGAAATATTTTGTGTATTTTGATTTGCTGCCCATATTATGTAGAAAACCTGTCATGAGTCATGAAGATGGAAAACATTTAAATCATTTTACGCATACTTCAATCGTATGGATACTGATCATAAAACGTGCAAACGGAATCAAAGTTCAATCCTTTACTAATGAAATAAAGCGATCTAATATTAGAATTATGGGATGAGAAATTTAATAGAAACTGAACCAGCGGTAGATTTATTTGACGATTCGAAAGCACTTTGCAAAGTTTATTTGAATAAAAAGTTGTTCTATTATATTCTAGAGTATTGATACATTCTCTCATTTTTGAAGAGCACAAATAAATTGGGAGTTATATTCAAGGATGAATCTTAGGCGTATTCAGTTGATTGCCCTAGTGTATTTTATTTTAATAGATTTCTTACAATACCTAATACTTACTAAAACATGAATTTTAACTTAGTAATTGTATTAGTGATACAAATATAAGTTAAATTTTATGTGTCTGTAAGAAATCTAGAAACCTATTAAATTGCGCCAGGGGAATCGACTGAACACGCCAAATTTCAAGATTCACCGTCATAAATGCGTGTCTTAGGATTTATATCTACGTCGTAAAATGCGGATCGCTGTTTACTATGCGAGGCACTAATGTATGTCTTCATTGCGCTACGACGACTGCTACGACTGCTACGACCGCTACGACGTCGTAATGGCTGAGTCCCATGTAGACGATGTATTCGAATAGAAAATCTAAAACCTACATTATTTAAGAGTAAGGTGCCTATTTCGTGTGTCTGCTTTTTATCCAACTACGCGAAGCAAATGAGGGTAATGTATTAATTAGGCTATGTATGTTTGTCGCGCTCTGGAAACCAAATGCATGGGCCGATTTTGAATGAATGAATGAATGAATGAATGAATGAATGAATATACTTTTATTGTACACCACACATATTATAAGACAGACACAAAGAGCTTAATAAATAGCATACAATTTGGCGGCCTTATCGCTACATAGCGATCTCTTCCAGGCAACCAATGGTGTTAAGGACATAGCTACAGAATCTAAGAATTTTGACTGGGTGCCCGGGTAGTTGGGGAAATTAAAAGCTTAGTAAAAAAGCTAGAATAGCGCAAATATGATATAAGTTTTGATATTTTAAAGAGACCTTTTAACACATTGACATTTTCCATTGTTTGGCATTATTAACATACACAATACCCTAATGTAATCCGTCAGCCGTGAACTAATTCCACGCTTCACATTAACAGGTTTACCCAGTAACTAATCCAATATTGGATGATATAATATTACTGGCACAAGGTATGAATAATAAGCATTGATAACAGGTGATTGCACACGGCTGCATGATCTGCTGTACACTTAAAACGCCAGTGCCATGAATTTAGTAGGAACACCGTCGCAGGAACTTGGTTCCACAGTTTCAAAGTACGTGGAAAAAAAGATCTGGCACAACCGAGGGTCGAAGTGCTCCAGGCACCCAGGTGGTGAGGGTGAAATTGTGTTCGGTGGCAAGCGGTTCGGCTGTAGAAGAAAACGGGTAAAATATTCATACGAATCAGTAGATATTGGAGTCGGAAGAGGTTTGAATGGTGATTGTAAACGTAATTCAAGTCTCCAAATACGAGTTTAATATTTTTACGATCCAAGGTGGAAAAGAAGCTATTCTTTTCCATCCACAAATAACGGCTGAACTCACTATATTATTTGTCTACAGAAACATTTCATTTGGCATTTCATAGCCTTTTCAAACCCTTAATTTATTATAACTCTAACCTACCCGTTCAATAGTAGCTATATTCTATTCTTTATGACTGAAAAATAAAAGAGCAGTCTTTGATATTATACGGCAATTTGCCTTTGGAGAGCTTAAATCGTTGAAGCCGGGAAATTATCAGGAAACTAGGTACCGCACGGAGTAGCTATAACGGCCGTATTACGAATTGATGAAATATGCATGCAGTATGAAGTTACGTCCTTGTATGCTTTGATGGGAACAAGGAATGGGAGGGACGCAGTCGCTTAGGAGTTATTGAGGTGAATTCCACCAAAATATAGCTTGTGGTTACTAGCAACTTACTTACTACTTTTGGTTTAGCATTACAATGTCTTCTGCCTTCCCTACAATATAATCTTGCTTAATTTGCATTTCTGATTATATTGATATCGCAAACCGCATTCCAATGTAATGCGATTATAAAACGATGAAACTCGAGGAAGGAAATGAGGAAATTGGATCGGTAATACTCGTACAACCACGACTGATTGCAATGTATCTACGGATTAAACTGTTAACCAACGTCATGTATAGCAAAGAAACATTTCCACACAACAGTCACGTAATCGGGTTGATTGGCGTTAATTTAAAAAACAAATATTTTCCTGCTTTTTTTGACAGTTTATGCTATCACGATTGACACAAAATTAAAAATTCAAATTGCTTGCACTCTTTCTTTATTTTTAACGTATTCCTATATCACGGACTGATACTTTAAAAATTCTAATTGCTCGCACTCTAACTCTCTGCATCGTATTCCTTATTGCTGAAGGGCAAGACCCTTTTCGCTTTTATTTTATGTATTAGCCTGTTAGCAGCTGTTTCGTCCTCTTGGAGATATAATCGTCGAAAGCCACCGCTGCTTTATTCAATCATTCATCATCGCAGGTTAAATATTCGGATACTGGTCTCAGGAACTCCACAACCTTGTCTTCTTATTAAAAGTTCTTTAATAGGACTGCAAAAAGACAAGAGCGTTGACGTTGGCATCTTTATGTGGTCGACATTACTCGCACGACACGCTTTCATTTAACTTTTTGTATATAGTTAATTGTAATATTTTGTGCGTACCGATAGGGCTGACATAAAAGTCACCTTTAAAAGCCCCGTGTAAAATAATGAGAGTAAAAAAAGTTGTCTGATACGAACCCGCTCCAACGCTTGCTTTGCTTTGCATCACGCATGACTGTTTTTAAGCTTCAAGGCGTAATCCTATCAAGCTATTACCAAAAAGTTACTCCACAGTATTTCCTGGGATTAAAAGTTACCTGTTTAACTCTCCGAGGCTTTACCTGCCGACATCCGCGAAAACTTACATAACTCCATCGGCGCCAAAAGCAGAGATAAATTAAATAGTTAAGATCGGAAACTCAATTATCCAGACGTTAAACGGTTTGGAAATAATCTCGGTTTTACATCCCCTAATATTAACCAAAAGTTATTTTAATTTTAATATTCATAATAATTAAATTTTTACTTCAAAAGTCTTTTTTCTGGCCAAGAAAAAGTAATCATCCTTTGATCTAAGACGTTATTATCCTAAACAAACAAAATACAACAGCTAAACTCTAAATTTGCTCATTTATGTTGGAATGGAATGAAATTTGCTATTTCGTGGACAGCACAAAACAAGTAGATTACTAGTGGAAACCGAGAGATAATGATTAAGCTCTTGAAGATAAGCCAGATCTATAACTTATTAATTATACCTAGCGTTTTAATTAACAATTACCTCCGTAACATGTGACTATTTATGGCCTGTTATTGGAAAAATTACGTAATAGTAAGAATAACGCTTAGAAGCGCAAATCATAGCGGAGATGAGCCATTTTTGGTACGCCTTTACAAAGTACAACTACAACGTATCGTCGCGTTAATACGACGAGCTCACAGAAAAATTTTAAAAAACTAGTTGATGCCCGCGACTTCGTTCGCGTGGATTGAGGTTTAGGTACTTTTATCCCGTAAAAATTCAAGGGTGTCGCGGAATTTTTAAGAAATTAACTCCACGCGGACAAAGTCGGGTACGAAATCTAGTTCCAAATAAAAGGGAAACTACTAAAGGTACTTACCTAACTCACTCGAATATATTATTCTGACAGTTTTTAAGTGGGTGGAACAGAAAAGGTGAGGGTTCTTTATCCTATTTACGAGAGATGTAATAAATCCATTTTGCTGGTTAAGCAACTTGACCCTAGTTTAGTTGCCTGCCTGTTGGGGCAACTGCCTCGTTAGTTGAGGTGCGTAACCCAATGCAAATTGGCAGACTTCACACACCTTTGAAAAAATTATGAAGAACTCTCGGCCATGTAGGTTGCCTCATTGGTAATGGAAAAGTACTTTTGTAAAGAAAAAGTGTATTATAATTATTTAAGAGCGAACGAAGGAGGGTAATTTTGCTATGTAATTCTAACGTTTACAGCAGTCCGAACTCCGGTCTCGGGTTAAGTCCAGACGGGCACAGTCAAATACCTATCAGGCACCAGGTCTAACCCGATTCGGCCCCAGTTCTGTCGGCTCTGAAACTTGGTCCAACCGGGCCCGCGATTTTGGTCTAACCGGACCCGAAACCTGGTTCGACCGGGCCCAGAATTTGGGCCAACCGGGCTAGAGATTTTGGGTCGATCGGGCTTGAAATTTGAAGTGGCCAGGTCCGGGATCGTCGACTGAATCTTCACCGGTCGCCGACACCGGTCTGGCGGAACTCATCTTGTTCTGATATTATCTGCAATGAGATTAGGTATCGTCAGCCCTTCACTCATCACGCAGGCGCTGCCCGCAGCGCCGTTGTCGACACCAGACACCCTGCGATTGATTTACAAATCTATTTTAGTATAACTGAATTGGCTCTCTGTACAACTCCTAATATAATTTGCTCGGCCCAGGGATATCTGCAGGCAAATAAATAATTTCTTTATCCTCCTACTCGGATTTCTTTTATTAAGTGGTTTTACTAAGGTTACTGGAGAATTTTAAAAAAAAATTATTATAGAGCTTTTGTTTTTAACCAGTTTCTTCCAGCGATTTTGTCCACGTTGGATGTTGGACGTTTTTTAAAAACTCCGTTAAAGTTTCTAATATTTTTCGGTTGGGGTCTATGTTAAAAGACATAAAATTTAATAATAAATATATGCCACATCTTAACTTTATAGATCCAGGCTAAACTTTGTCTACTGAAATGTTATAAGAGTACATTAATTAGTTCAGTTTCCTTTTAAGGGGTCCTTTCTGTTTCTAACTAGCAGTGTAAGAAAAATGTTCCGATTTCCATTTCTAAATTTAAAATCAGTATTCATTATACTAGTATTTAAATCTGTAAACTATTTGGGTGACTCGTAAGGCGACTTGTAAGGCTCGAATTCAGCTTTTTCGTTTATTCCGTGGCCAAGAAAATGGAAGCCAGGTTGAATTATCGGTCGCAGTTATTATTACGAACATCTTAATATAATCGTAGACATTGGATAAAAAAGCATTGATACTCGTATATATACAACGCAGAGAGAGAGATAGAGCAATTATTATGCAAAATTGTTATCGCACTCACAATTTCTCAAAGAGCATTATACGAACAGGAAACTTTGTTGAAAATTTTCTCAGTTGAACCGTTCCAATGCTGCATTTGGCCGAAATTCGATACATAAGTTATGGGAAATCCTTTATTAGCCAGTGCTACGATCGTCTGCGAGGACTGGAACGATTCCAAATGGTGGCTCGGAACTCTGGTGGCTCGTTTGTTTACTGAGGGCCAGTTGCACTGCAGGCATTAAAAAGTTTTTTATCAGGATAGACTTGCGCTTGACGACAGTCATGCAGCCTAAAAGCAATGATGAGGTCAAGTTTGGAACGCGCTTGCCTAAAAGATACTTATTCACTCTTACTCTTAAGTTATATTAACGTGTCAGAAAACATTCAACAATCAATTGGGCTGGTTAAACATCGTTACCGATTACCGATCGCGACCGATTTTCGAGGTCCGGATTTGGTCTTTAGTCTTTACCCTTTCTCCGTGCATTAATAAGTACTTTAAGCTACCAGGTGTATTAATGTTATTATTATTAACATCTGATGAAAAACCAAGAGTCATAATCGTATATTCAAGTTAGTCGTATGTGGAATGAATGTTTAAAATTAATTTTTCACGTATTCCTGCCAGTATTTATAACCGACTTCAAAAAAGGAGGTTCTCAATTCGCCGGAATCTTTTTTTTTTTTTTCAATTTTTTATGTATGTTCCCCGATTACTCGAAGACGCTTGGACCGATTTGGAAAATTCTTTTTTTGTTTGAAAGGGTATGCCTACTTCCCAGGTGGTTGTATAGTCATCAAGTCAGGATCTGATGATGGGATCCTGGAGGAATCGAGGGAACTTTTCAAATTTTTTAGGCACAATTGATATTCTTTGTAGTGGAGTTTGAAGTTGGTATGGTAAAAACAATTTTTACGTTTATATTAATAGCAGTTTATTTTTATACTGTTGTTTGGGAACACTTAAAAGCCGTTAAACCGCGGGGAATAGAAATGTCGTGCTAAGTAGGTACACGTTCTCTAGTTAGGAAACAAATCTAACCACCTACGCATATTATGGCCAAACTTTTACCTACATTATAAGTGCTGTTATATGTTTTATAAATTAATAGTAACAAGTTATATGGACGTTGATATTTTTTGTATTTTTCCAACCAAACTCTACTGCATATTATAAATGCGAACGTGTGTTTGGTTATTGGTTTATCATTCAATCACGCAGCAAGGGAGTACATGGTCGAGAACATAGAGAATGGCATAGACTTGTGTTTACCCCGGAAAAACAAAGGGTTTCCTCGGGAATTTTAAGAATTAGCTTTTCGCGGACGCAATCACAGGTGAGAGCTGTAACAGGTGAGTAAGGAATGTGGAAGTCCAATGCATCATTATGCAAATAAAATATCTAACGTGATAGAGGCGACTTTTATACATGCAAAAAATACGAGTATATCTTTTTGTGTTTTCTACCACTTCTTTCCTACGAGTAACATTGTCCAATCCGAAATTATTTCATTAGGAACAAGAAAGTTATCCGGTAGGAGCCATTAATCCTGTGTTTTAATTTTGACGCACGATATTATTAATTACGAAGTGATTTATTATGATTCTTTTAATTTTAATAGCGACTGTTTTTTGCCAAGGGGATTTGACAAAGATTTATGAATTTAGATGCAAAAAATATAATTTAGGTACTATTATGGAAAGTTTTCAAAAAGAATTTGGATTCAAATCCAATTTGATAGGGAAAAGGAGGTCTTAGAGATTATGTACGACAGAATCAGCTACTAAATATATCTACTTAATAAAAATGGATGAAAACAATATTCAGACCCGCAATTTTTGGGATTAACTGAGCTGACAGATTTATACAATCGAGGTATTAATTAAGGTCAGTATAGCGCCAATATGAGGCGATAAATAGCGTTAAAATTTTAAACAATGGACGCGATAATCCGTACCATTTGGCTGTGGGCTACTGAGCATACACCCGCAGCTCCAGCCACATGTCATAATATCATTGTGGAGGCAGATAAAAGTTAAATGATATATTTTTTAGAAACACACAAATACATAACAGGTGTTGGTACAAAAGGTTTTGAATTTCTCCCTGAACGGTTGCAGATCGTTCATAGGTATTATTCACCCGGTACCTGACATTATCGTCTCTTCAGTCGGCGACCGGCGCGGCGTCCACCCGTTGTCAACGGATTGCCCTCGCGGTGATGTCACGCGGACGGCGGCCAATAGATGCCCAGCGGTTGACGGGTCGTCGTCGCTTGGTCAACCTCCTCTCCTTAAGTCGATTCAGAAAATAGATCGTGCGACAGTATTATAAAGTAATAGCGTGTGAGTTGAGCGTCGAAGTAGAGTAGATGTTAAAGGGTCAATATCACTGGTACAATTAAGCACGATCAGAATAAAAATTTAAGTACAAAAATTCCATCATTATTGCTATTGTTTACACACTCCGAAAAAAAAAAGATGAAAGCTACCTAATTAAGCGGCCGCTTGACCGCTGCCCGTTCGTGCGGTTCTTATGAAATAAAGCCTAATGAAATACGCACAGTCAACAAATCTGCGGCAAAAGGTCAATGGACATAATAATATGATGAAATAAATGGATTTTGATTGAGATGGAGTGGGTATTGTGGATTAATTGGTGGCAATTTTCATCGGTTTATGAGCTACCAGAGATAATCTCTGTGGCAAATGTCCAAAGCCAAATCGGTTCAGTCGTTGCAGCGTGATTGAGTAACAAACATCCATCCATTCATCCATCCATCCATCCATTCATCCAAACTTCGATCGAGTGGAAAAGCATACAGACAGCTTTTACGATGAAGGCATCCGCTAAGAAAGGATTTTTGAAAATTTAAGAGGGTAAAATAGTGGTTTTGTTTGATAAAATTGAACTTAACGTGAGCGAAGCCGCGGGCAAAAGCTAGTTGTATTTATGTTTGTTTGTTTGTTTGTTTGTTTGTTTGTGCTTCAATCACGCTGCAATAACTGTTCCCTGCGAGGTTTAAAAAAACTTACAAACTCCACGCGAAGGAAGTCGCAGACTAAAGCTATAATCCTTTAAATACTAAATTAAGCAGTTCCAAACGAAAAGACCAATATTATAGACAGTGAAGTTCTGGTTTACGGAACCACGGGTCTGGTCGCACTTGGCGGTTTTATTATTCTTATAGTCGAATTTGAGCGTTATAATTCCAGAATTTATCGAAAATCCCTAAGAGCTTCACTTTTGCGAGAATTCGTAGGCTTAATGTAACAACCTCTTTGAGGAATGAAAAAGGCACTTTTATGAAAATTAGATTGAATTTTTAATGGATAGAAGTGCTAAATCTTCTAAATATATAAAAGGTAAATGTAACTGATTGACTGACCGACTATCAACGCCGAACCACTGGACAGATCAAGATGAAATCTGGCATACAGATATAGCTATTCTGGTTTAAGAATCCGCTTAGAAAGAATTTTTACCACAAGGGGATAAAATAGGGGTTTTAAAAATCGAACTTAACGTGGGCGAAACCGTGGATAAGCGCTAGTGTTAATAAAGACTTCCCTAAATCTCTGCACTGTATCCTTCAATGTTGAGGTCTGTGACGCCTTCTATTAATCGTGTTATACGAGATACAATCACGTTATACGCCACACAATCGCATTATACGAGATACAATCACATTATACGCGATATAATTGAGTGGAATGCGCCTTATGCTACGCATATTTCACTCAATTGGTGAACGAAATGCAATTAAAAACAATACAAAATACAATTTACTTATCTTATTTACTTTAAGTATCTAAATATTCAACTCTAAATAAATACTCTTGCCCCTAGACATTTAAATTCAGCGTACATTGCGGATTACCAGAAGGTATTAAGCTACTAGGCAGATTAAAATCTGTCTAACGACCGTATTATTTGATAGCATCAAACGGCACCGCTTTGATCTAGATTCTGAAAAAAGCTTCATTTGAATCGAATTTTTGATGACACGTGACGATTTTTAAATGCTCTCGGTTTTATTAAATTTATTTTTAACCAACTTCCAAGAAAGGAGGAGTTTCTAAATTCGTGGGAATCTTTTTTTTTATGTATATTCCCGCTTACTCGAAGACGCCTGGGCTCATTTGGAAAATTCTTATTTTGTTTGAAAGACTGTACTTCCAGGATCTGATCTGATTCTGGAGGAATCGAAGGAACTCTTCAAATTTTATAGGTACAAATAAAAGGTAAAAATTTTATAGTACAATTGATGTACTTTGTAATGGCGTTTGAAGTCAGTGTTGTAAAAAGAATTTTTACGTTTATAATGTGCAGTGGTGATAGTCGGGTCGGAGATAAGTAAGTACTCATTTCTAACTTGCTGCTGCTATAACGGTGAAGGAAAATATGAGAAGGAAACCCGCATGTCTGACAGTTCTTCCTATATACCTGCACCTATTAGTAGGTACGCGATCGTTTAAAAACTTAAAATTCTTTTTTAAAATTACATTAATAAACTCGAATTATCAGAGTAACAAAAAAAATTAAAATTTTTGATTAAAATAAATTATCTTAAATTTTCTATCTACACAGTAAAGAAAATTTTGATAATGCTCGTTAATTTTAGAGCATCTTTCAGAGATTTAATTCAACAGATCTGCAGATGAGATCTACGCCGTAATTCTTGCAAATTATCAGACATTCGGAATGAAAGAAACTTATTAAGAAGAGCCGTTAAATATAAGTGGGGGTCTAACGTATAAGCATTAACTTAATGCTTAAGAATGTACTTGTAATAGATATTGTTTTTAAGCCTCAGTAGCTCAACTGTTAAAGGTGCGGACCGAAAACTGAAAGGTCGCAGATTTAATTCCCATCCGTTGCACTATTGTCGCACCCACTCCTGACACAAGCTTTCCGCTTATTTCGAGAGAAGAGGAAAATATTATTTAAGTTCAGCCTAGCTAATACTCTTTAAAAAAAAACTTTTGTCTGGTGCGAGGCTTTGGACGCTTGGACCGATTTGGAAAATTCTTATTTTGTTTGAAAGTGTATACTTTCTAGATGGTCTCATTAGGTCAGGATCTGATGGTAGGATTCTGGAGAAATCAAGAGAATTCTTCAAATATAGTCACAATTAATATACTTTTTAGTGGCGTTTGAAGTCGGTTTTGTAAAAAGAATTTTTACGTTTATATTATTATAATATTATAATAAGGATGTGTTGTTGACACCAAGAACCTATTACTGATTGGTTTGATGATGAATCTTCGATGAATCATGTGCAGAAGAATCTAGGAGCATGGACATAATTAGTTAAAGAAACCCCTTACCGTTGTTTGACTAACGAAAAGGGTCCGACCTTCTTCCGATGTCTGCTACTTGCCTCAAACCAATTTCCCAGTAATAAATACTTAATTGGATACTTAAATACCTAAGTATCTATTGGTATGAATATAACGTAATTGGTTATCGCCAGCGACGGTTATTGAATGACCTATTCAGGACTCGTTCCGAAACGATTGAATTTGGTTTATTGCGTGGGTACTGGGTAGTTATTCCATTTCATTGGCATTAATATTATAACAGAACTCTGTTCGATGTACATTTTTTGTACTCTCAGTTTTGCAAAAAATATTTTTGTAAGTACCGAGCAGGTGGGTCACCTGATGTTGTACAAAACGTTTGGATCAATTTATGAAGTCTAGAGTGAAGAGTGTTTTTTTAAAGTTTGTAATTCTAATATTCTCTTTAAATTACTTTTCAATGTGTTTTCTAAGTTTTGTCTACAGTTTGAAAGTTTATAAGACAATCCGGCATTTTTCAAGTTTTCAAGTTTCAACTATCCATGAAAAATTGGTCACTTGCTACTAAGGACAGATGTTTAGCGATTTTAGCCAATTTTACTCCCAAGGTTAATTAGGGGATGAAAATTTCCATACAAACCCGACATAATTCAAAAAAGTGGTTTGTATGAGCAGGTATGAGTGCTTTGTAAATAATTATGTTTCCATTTATAATTAATATTAAACCTAAATACGCGAGAATGACGATATGGTCAGCTAGAGCTAGAACACTTCAAATAGATATACTTTCAAATTAAGTACCTATTATAAGAGAGAATTTATTTGTATCCCGAAAATATCAACATATCATATCAACTTCAAATATATGTTATTTTCCTAGGAAATACCGACGTAATCCAGTCTTTGGTAGTGTAAAATATCGTTTGTAATAAAAAACTCAATTTAGGTAAAAATGTCGCTTACGAGAAGTTGGTGGCCATGACTCGATATGACTCCTTAAGAGTTCTCATGACGGGAAACGATGGGAAAGGCAATCTCATTATATAGGAATTGATTGATGAATTATTTCCATATGTATTGTCTGCTATTGACTCGCGAATCTCTCAGTGATGGATGGTCGTTACGTTGAGTGAGTTAGGGAGAATTCAGATAGAAATAGGGGTAATTGCGAATTGAACGAACTTTCAGTGAACCCTAGGGTCGGCCTAATGGAATTGCGAGCGCGCGGTAGCACCTCCTAAGACCGCATATCATGATATAAGGTATATAATATACGTTATATACCTCATTCGAAGACAAAACTATGCAAATTTTCAATAATCTGCAAAGGACCTTTATACCTTGATACGGAATTGCATTCCAGTGATAGATTATCTCGACGTTCAAAAGCATTTAGTTAAGTTTATTTGAATAAAAAAAATCACTTATATACGATTTGCTTCTGCTCTATTGTGATGTGATTGAAGAACAAACCAAAAAACATTTATAGTACTAGTAAAGAAATAAGGTCAGTCACGTCAGGTCGCGTATGTCCAGGCAGTTTATCTTCTGTCTGTCCAGACCTTAACCAATAAGCATTGATTCGACAATTTCTATTCAGGTGCGGATCCCTGAGACACTCTGAACGGAACCCATAAAGCTCACAGCTATTATTCTATATAAAGAGGCAATAAAGTATGCCGTGATGAAAACTGAATACTTTTCCAATATTCCTAAACCCTTTTTATGGTGTACCGTAAAATTTATGACAATAAAATAAAAATCTTGCAGCGCTGTACGTTAGGCGAGCTATAAATTTAAAAATAGAAGCACCTTTTATAAATTTCTTGTTTTCCAACAACTAGGTACTTGATAATAGATTCACTCAACGTTTCCAAAAGAACGGCGAACATCGCTCGCAGCGGAAGCGAGTTCCTCCAATGATGAAAAGCTGCAAAAAGAGCTCGTCATAAATCAGCAACACCGCCGTATCATCTCCGCAAAGTTGTAACTCTGCTGACCACAAAATAGTAGGCTTATAGTCGCTTGATTATGGATTGAGTATTCACTTCTCGTATTCCACCAGAATTTTTAGATTTATCTTTATACAAAAAAAAAACGGTGCAAAAACACATTTTTAAATCGATGTCCCTATGTTTTGACGACCTCCCTGGCGCAGTGGTAAACGCTGTGGTCTTATAACTGGGAGGTTTCGGGTTCGATTCCCGGCGGGGGCAATTAATGAATTCATAATTTCTAAATTGTCTCTGGTCCGGTCCGGTGGGAGGCTTTGGCCGTGGCTAGTTACCACCCTACCGTCAAAGACGTGCCGCCAAGCGGTTAGCGTTTCGGCACGATGGCGTGTAGAAACCGATTAGGGGTATGGGTCGAATTTACACTGCTGTACCCCTTCCAAGTTAGCCCGCTACCATCTTAGACTGCATCGTCACTTACCATCAGGTGAGATCACAGTCAAGGGCTATCTTGTCATCGAATTAAAAAAAAAATGTTATCTCATAGGTAGTTAATTGATTTCTTACCGGCAAAGTTACCTGGAAGCAATTGGCTTTTGTTAGCGATATATTGAAATAGTAACGATATACAACTTTAATGTAGGTATTGAAGGTAGTTTGATGAAACTGTTAGTAGGTAGTTTGACTTTGTTGACGACGTAGGCGCCGGTCTGGTGCCGCACCGTTAGTATAAATACAGCGCTTTAGACGTTATTAATTCAGTCTCTTCCAGAGACTCATACGGCTATTGGATGCTCCCGCGTCTAGGTCGTTGTATTTGATTGACGGGTGGTGATAGCAATCACGCCCTAATCGAATATATATTACCCGTAGGTTTAGATGAGAGTAATTAATTAAATAATACTTAAATATGTTCGATAGTTACCCTCACGTTCAGATGGTGGTTTGTCTGACGTGTTGTGGTTAAATAGGTTAGATGTGAGGACAGGGGCCGTTATAGGGGCGGTTGGAGACGGCTTTAGGTAGGGTTTAAGCGTTTTTGTTTTTTGTGTTTATATCAGAAGTGGTATGCCCGCGTTCACAGTTCAATTATTATTGTCCAAATAAAGTTTTTGTCAGTTTAAAATCAGTCAAATTAAAACGTGAGAAATTGCTTATTTGGATCATTAGATAAAGTCAGGTTAGACCGAGCAGTGATGATAAAAAAAAAGAAAAGGGTTGATGAGTAATATTGCATCATGGACATTGACATTTTGTGTTGCACAGTTTAAGTAATGAATAAATGAATTTGAATGAAGAACGTCACATTGGATTGCGAGCGCCCGAGCTTGAGAACGAACACTTAAGTGAGCTAAATGTTCTTTAAGTGCAAGTGGTTTTCAATATGACACATCTGTCTCCTAAGTTTGGCAAGTTCCCTTAGGTGGGATGGTCATCTTGAATGAGTTCCGGGGTCGCCTTATGGACAGTTTTCACCAACTTTCAACGATGACACATCTGTCTCCTAAGTTTGGCTAGTTCCCTTAGGTGGGATGGTCATGTTGATTGAATTCTGGGGTCGCATGATGAAATATTCCGATGAGTGTAGAATGATTGATGAGACTCGTGGTGTGCCCGGGGCGGTCACCATGTAGGATGGCCGTGTTAGCGATATATTGAAATAGTAACGATATACAACTTTAATGTAGGTATTGAAGGTAGTTTGATGAAACTGTTAGTAGGTAGTTTGACTTTGTTGACGACGTAGGCGCCGGTCTGGTGCCGCACCGTTAGTATAAATACAGCGCTTTAGACGTTATTAATTCAGTCTCTTCCAGAGACTCATACGGCTATTGGATGCTCCCGCGTCTAGGTCGTTGTATTTGATTGACGGGTGGTGATAGCAATCACGCCCTAATCGAATATATATTACCCGTAGGTTTAGATGAGAGTAATTAATTAAATAATACTTAAATATGTTCGATAGTTACCCTCACGTTCAGATGGTGGTTTGTCTGACGTGTTGTGGTTAAATAGGTTAGATGTGAGGACAGGGGCCGTTATAGGGGCGGTTGGAGACGGCTTTAGGTAGGGTTTAAGCGTTTTTTGTTTTTTGTGTTGATACTTTGCATTCAGCTGCCCAACAAAAAACGTAATTTTAGTTTTGAAAAGGTAAGCAACTGTCGACTTCCTTACCCCCTCTTCTCGGCAGAATTTGCTTTCCTAATCGCTGGTAGAAACTTGTCATAAGAGCCTCTAGATGGCTTGCATAAAACAGATAATTTTCAATTGTGGTTTAATGTTAAAATATTCTTGAGAAACAAACACATCGTCAATATTTTAGCTTCTTTCACACAATACCCTCAGTTTGTGCTCGACGATGCACTAACTCACTTTCATGCGACAACATCTTAGTGAATTTTGCCCCATACCTAGTTTATACTAGGGCCTAAATCCGACGTTAACCTTCCTCAGAAGCTTGTCACCCACCTGTTGCATAAAGCCGCCTTTGATCTGAGCTCTGTACAGGTTTCAGTATCGCTTTTCATTATGCTTTGATCATGCTCGTTTTGATGTTGACATAATATAACAATATAAGAGGGGTTGCTCATTTACTTGGCGAAGTTGCTCCATATTATCGTCAATCTGAACCAACTCTAATGCTGAAGTGTTTTTGTTTCACACAACAGACCAGACTGGCCCAGCAAGAAGAGAAAAAGAGAAGTGAGTTCGTTTGTTGGTTTCCCGTTACATCACGAGCATTAGAACTATTACGGATCGACGTGATTTTTGGCACGGTTAGGATTCTTCTATTGTCGAGGAACCGGACTTTTTAAAAAGGAAAACACGGGTTTCCGAAAACCCAAGTCCACGCGAAAGAATTCTTGGGCAAAATCAAGTTGATTATAATTCATACTATTTCAAATCTACAATAATTTCTGCAAATTATTAAGTATAATAATTATATACGTGCTAATAATATAAGTCGAATTAAACAAAAACTTTTCGTACAATTATTCCGCAAAAGAAAACAGTATTTTTATAAGCTTATTGGCTCTCCGATGACAAATGGGCTAGCGTCGTGCACCGGTTTCAACGTTTATATTTAGGTCGTACCTCGTCTTCCACCGTACGTGTACAAACTAAAACTATTTTAAACTTTTTAGTGGCGTTTGAACAAGTTTAGTGGTTTTTAAACAGATTTTTTATATATTATTGTAATTATTACCGATTTTGTTGATGTGCCATAGAAAAGTCCTATTACCAACAGCTCACTTAGGTACCTGATTCAGTGTAAAGGCGTCCTACGTTTTCAGTAGTACAGTAGCAAATGCCTCGAACCCCCGCGACCCCACGCAGCGCATAAACGGCACAACCCCAACTTATGATCGTGCATTAAACCGCTCGTGCGCTCCTCGGAAACTATCCAGACGCCGGAGACGCATAAAATATCACAACTGCAAGAAAGGTATTATTGAACTGCCATAAAAGCTCGCTTCAAACGATGTGGACTGCTCGCGTTTGTTTATTTATACATACTTACGATGAAATCGCTCCGGCAAATAAGGACTGTGTTGGTTTTGTTAAGATAGGGCCCATCTGGAGAAGCACGATAAGTTTATTGTGCTTTTGTCCGCGACTCCGTCCGCGTGGAGTTAGGTTTTTAAAAATCCCGCGGGAAGCCATCTCCATGGTAAGAGGTCTTTGTTTCTCTCTAGTTCCTCAACTGTACCCATGCGAAAAATCCCGCCAATATGCGTTGCTCCGTTGCTGCGTGATTAAAGGACAAACCGGCACACTTTCGCATTTATAATACTAATATTATATTAAGAGTCTAAACTCTTGCGAACAAATTTCTCCAGTCAATGAGGTGCTATTGTTGGTGAAAAAGGACCCATTTATCCGAGCACCATAAGCTTATTATGCTGTATCTACCTAATCCGTTAAAACCAGATGAATCGTGTAGGAAAAGCAAGCAATACGCAGCAAAACCACACAAATCCTCCAAGACACACTCCGCGCACGTTTCACTACCGTTTCGTTTCTCACCGGATCATGCTCAGGAGATGTTGACTCAACTTGAACAATACACAAACTGCAAACCATAATAAAAGTATCAACTCGATGCATGATACGAATAGTTTGTAGATCGGGCGATATAGGTGATCGATCACTAACGCAGGCGACTTGCGAAATGCTCCGTGTGCACTGAAGCATTATCTTCTATCCGATATAGGTATACATTGTAGAGTGCTCTTAGGAACTTCATAACCTTAAACTCGGAGCTACAAGTACATGGCGCACCTCTTCCAAGGGCCTAAATTCAGATAGTGTGAAGGGATAAGAGTTACGTGATAGAAAGAGAGAAAAATCTAGGTCTAGGAAAAGGTAGGTAAGTAGCGCTGTGTCAACCTGAATTGCACTTTACTGTGTGGAAACAAGAGTCACTATTTATTTAAATCATTTTGCGGAGTGAATCTTCTGTACCTTTAGGTACTATAAGGTATTCTGTAGTTCTACCACAGATTTGTGAGACGTCTTGAGTACGATCTTATGTGGTTAAAATCCAACCTATTCACAGAAAACTCTTTAGTTCATCATTTCTGAAACGAACTGCTAAGGTATGGAGCTCCCTTCCAGCGTATGATTTTCTGGTGCGTATAATTTGAGTAGGTAGGTACCAGAAGGCCAGACAGATTAAACATCTAGAAGAGTGCGCCTACCAACCTAGATTCAACATAACTTTTCCCCAAATTATTCTTGCAATAAAAATTACGCATTTAAGGTTATTTCAGCATTATATTCCTCATTGTTGAGGAACGCGACCCCTCTCTATTATTCACATAATATTAGTATTATGCTAGGTTGCTTGGGATAATAATACCAACAGATTACCAGATCCATCCGAATACCGCTTGAAACAGAAATGGCCTACCTATTTCAAAATGGTACCTACATATTACCAAAACAAAAGAATAGATATTAATCGAATAAGCACAACAAATAACTATATATAAACAATTTTCAATCAGTAAATAATAAAATATTCCCAATACAAATACTCTTCAAACTAATCATTTTTGTCGACTTCTTATTTTATGATTCTTCAACAAACAAAGTTAAAAGATTATTATTTTCGTTTGTTACGAGGCATCACAGAAGTTATCTCATTTAACTTTTACACTATTTTCTATTATTTCGTGTGATTTCATATTTGATAAAAAGTAGCTTTATCGCCATGCCATTATAATACTTCTATTCAAATTCAATTTTTTTTAAGAATATTAGCCAAGCCGAAGTTGACTAATATCCTCGTATCCCCTCCAAATAAGCAGAAAGCTTGTGCTAAAAGTGCGTACGACAATAGTGCAACGGGTGTGGTTTGAACCTGTAACCTTTCAGCTTTTCAGTCCGCACTTTAACCGTTGGGCTATAGGCCAACTTACGTTAGAGTTACCTCTTATGACAAGTCAAGATTCTACCACCTGTTCGGAAAGCAGATTCTGCTGACAATAGCCAGCCAGAAACTCTTACTCTTTTCAAAACAAAAGTGAGTTACAATATGAGTTTTCAGTTCGACAGGTTTATAGTGAAAAACACTTTTATATTTTCTTTGAGAACTCTTTAATAGATATAAATTAAAGTTATAAAAACTTTAAATTACATTGTGAAATATTGGGACTCAAACCAATATAATGAAATTATTTTTAGGGCCTAGACGGTCTTATTAGAACAATGGAAAACTTTTACACTCGATATCGCTTCGCACCGTATATTTATGATCGTAAGTTTTATGGAGCGCCGTAAAAAAAGGATTTAAAAAATGGCATAAAAAATTTAATAAGAGAATATGGTAAAATATACTACGTATAGTAAATTCATTTTTCGTGCAGAGATTCAAAATGCATGTCCCTTATGCAAGCATGTCACTTGTGCATTATTACTTCTTATCTTTCTTCTTTATACCGATACACGTCCACTATTGAACAAAGGTCTTTTGCATGGACCTACAGGCCTCAGTCTTGCGCCGTCTGCATCCAGCGGCTCCCTGCGACTCGTTTGACGTCTTCGGTCCGCATAGTAGGGGGTCTGCCAAAACTGCGCTTCCCGGTGCGGGGTCGCCACTCCAGCACTTTGGGACCCCAACGACCTTCAGCGCTTCGAACTATGTGCTCCGCCCATTACAACTTCAGTTCTGCGACTCGCGTAGCTATGTCGGTAACTTTAGTTCTCCTATGGATCTCCTCATTTCTGATTTGATCTCGCAGGGATACTCCGAGCATAGCTCTCTCCATCGCCTGCTGAGTGACCCTGAGTCTTCTTATGAGGCCCATAGTTACCGACCACGTTTCGGATCCCTAAGTCGTCACTGTTCGAAGACAGTCTAATAATAGCACAGGGGGATTTTGGACGAGAAGACATCTCGAAGCTTCCCGAACGCTGCCTAGCCAATTAGGATTTGGCGCATAATCTCTTTCTCGAAATTGGACCTACCTAGCTGGATCTTGTATCCCAGGTATATAATACTCGTCCACAATTTCCAGTGCACTATTATATTATCTCCTGCGTAATTGGAAAATGACCACTGCAACCGAAATTCAGCCAGGATACATTTTTAGTGTTAAGAGTTGAGTGATGAAAAAAAAATTATAATTTTTTTATATTATTAAAATTGCCTCACTACGTCTTGGCAATAACTTAAATTAATTAACTTCATCTATGTACTACAATAGCATTTAAGTTATAAATTAAAGTCACTATGACTATAACGCCAATGCACAATGGTCTGAAATAAAGAGATTTTATTTTATATCAAAATTAATGCAGTGAGGGTTCCAGATACGTCATGGAGCGAGGAGATAAACTAAGTTCTGTTTTAGAATTCCAATTACAGGTAAATTAAAATAAAACCATTTCGGAACCAAACTGGAAATTCAATTCGAAACATCCTGGTTGTGAGGGTCAGTTTTAAAACTAATTAAAACGGTCTGTTTTAATTAAAACAGGTTTGGGTGTTCATTCAAGTTACAAGTTTCGAACTCGGCTAGGTACGAGTACCTACTGCTCTTTTTGGCAACGTTCAGCAAATGCTTAGGGTGCATTTCCACTGAAGTCAAGTTGGGCTCAGTGGAGAAACTTTTTCAGTTTTACCACTTAGATAAAATTATTAAGAGATGATGTGATTAAAATCATTATCATCTGTAACTTATCTACTTTTCTATTTCTGTAGGAGCTCAAGCTGTTAGTTAAAACAAACTAAATTATTTACTATAGTTCACTAAATGGTCTTCTTCAGCACAAAGAACTAAATATTTTATTTCTAAAAAACAACATTAAGCAAAATAAACAAAAACAAAGTAACGAAAGGCGAATTCTAGTAAAATTATATCACGAGCAAAATGTTGTTCATGATCGTGGCAGAATAAAAAAAGTAAAAAAACGGTTTAGCGGTTAAAATGAAAAAACAATTTTAATACAGCGGCTGAACATTTTCAAAAGTTTCGCGGAAAATTCAATTACACACGTGTCACTTAGTAATTTTTTATTTATTCTCTTTGCGTGTAACTTTTTCCGTTGACAGATTAGTTAATATTTATCGTTCACGTAGAATCACAGTTTAGAGTCTAGAATAGAATAGAATAGAAATATTTTTTATTCAAATAAACTTTTACAAGTAGTTCGGAATGCCCTTCCTACCGAGAAGAGCCAGCAATAAACTCGGTGGTTGCTCTTTTAAAAAAAAAGAGTCTAAACTGTGGTTTAGGTATGCACAAAAAATAATATGACTCCAAATTTTTACTGTTCACTTTATTTCACAACATAAGTACTTTCGTACAAAAGGCGCTGACGTTTAAGAATGCGGCATCACTTGTAGATGTGCAAGAAGAGAAGTGTGTAAGAAGAGAGCTAAGATAGTACCTAAGCGTGCTCGTCAAAGGTTCCTATTATAAGGCTTTTTTCTTCTCAGTTGTTTCGCTCTTAAAAGAGCAGTCGTGGTCAACACCTACTCTCTCCTACAGCTGCCTTTCTTGTTCATTCATCTGGAACATCTACCGTAGCCCACTTGGTATGTACATCTCGTGGGGATCTGCCTCGTCCTCTTATTCCCTCTACTCTTCATTGAACCCTTTGAAGCCTTTCTTTGATTCGCGAATTTTGTTCGTCGCATGCTCCGCTTGATTCGTCAAGTGTCGATGCAACTTTACATTTTACCATGTTCCATGCAAATACACGATTTCTGATTACTATGAAAGTTACGATCGCACGTGCAGAGGTCGGCAGGCAAACGTTAAACGGTGAAAAAACAAAAATAAAATTCTTTCAGTGGATAAATAACCGTCAGAGTGTTTGCCAGTAATTCTGGCACCGGCTCAGCAGCAATAAGCCCAGCTGCAACGTGACATACGGGGCCCCGGGGCCTGCGCTCGACGCAGTGCAGCCCGGCCTCGCCTGCAGGGAATAAATATGAACTGCAGTCTTTGCTGAAAGAAATACAAGTTGTGGTACGCGAAGTAAGTAAAACAACGGGGACGGGTGCCGATGGGACATATTATGCGGGATACATTGACCCCGCGTCATACCATACCAGGTCGACATCAGCAAGATATATAAAAAGGCTTTTTGACGGTTTTTATCACGACAAGCCTGTGTAAAATGATATTTTTTGTATACAGTGTTTTAAAGCAATTTTTGTGAATTTTTGACTTTGGGTAAAGCTTTGGGCCATCAATTAAGATGTTTATTCTTTCTAAAAAGTAAAAAGTGTTTATTAATTTCATAGCTCAGTGAGTCGTGAAGCTGAAGTGTAATCGGACGGGGCACATTGTTCAAAGAAGATGTTCTTTGGTATCAGAAGTTACCGGAGTAACTAACAATTAGAAAACAATAAAGCCTATGACTACATCGTTGAATTCCAGAACCAAACTCCTCAATCTTGATGCTGCAGGGGTTCTGCCCGCCAAAACTGTGGGGATTTAAGAACTGTCGATTGTAAATTGAAGAAGCGAACGAAGTTAGTTTAAAATAAGGCAAGTGTAAATTCACCCAAGTAGATTCGGAGACATGTTCGGTAAATAATAAAGTTACGTCAAATATGCTGTCGAAAGTTTAGTATCAGTAAAGCTTATCCAACTCGGATCTAATAACAAGATGTTCTCATACGAACAGCGAAACGAATCGCATAACCGTTTCTTTGTCGTAATTGTCTATAAACAATAACGACACTTGCATTGGACGCACGCTGAGATAAGAATCTCCATCGCAATCTCAGAATCGCAATAAAGTTTATGGCATCCACTTTTATCTTTGCAAATATTTTAGCTCTCGACGCAAACCATCTTCAAACTATCTGTCTGGTCAGACGGACCACACCACGACCTCACCAAAGCAATAAAATTGATGAGTGATATGTCTTGCAGCTTGCTGTAACTGTCTGAAATTGTGCTGTTACAAACTAATGATGATGACGGAAAATGAATAATTGAAATTGGTAAATGAATGTCCCAATAGCCTGAGCAGGACGTCCAAAACAACGCGTTTTTTATCTCGATAGTAGTGTCAGTCAGCGAAAGAAGAAGCTCATAATCTGGGTAGATCACAGAGGATGGGCAAACAGACTGGTCATTCCCACTAGTTCAACTGATACGACGTTGTGTTGTAACGTGTGGGTTCAAAGGCAGGAGGGACGTTGTTTGATAATATCTCCTAGCTCCATGTGTGATAATAGTAATTTACTCACATGCAGACATTTTTGTTGTTGGATTTGTGGCTCGCCTGAAAGGACTCTAATAACTTGATATTCTGTTTGACTGCGAGTTATTAGTTTTATGAGATTGTTTTCACGTTTTTAACTGTTGCTGTTCGAAAACATATCTCAGCTGGGATGGCCTTAGCATGGCGAACGTATCAAGGGGTCATAGAACTCACAAACCATAAACTCACATCAATTATTTCATATCTACCTATAGATAGTTTTTTTTTTTTATTCAATATTAAGGCAACGGAAATTCCTGGCACGTATTCGTGCTCATGAATGATCATTAACGTATTGAAGTGTCTATGAATTAAGTTTACAGATGAAAGCTTTCTGAACTGATTGTATTTTTATTCTGTATGAAAACAATGCATTGTGAAATACATACATGCAGTATTTACCGAGGAACATCGGTAAACGCTGCATGTATGTATCTCTTAAAGGTGCAAAATAGGTATATCATAAAGGAGTCGCCAACCCATACAGCGTAAAACAAATGTATGTCCCTGACAGAAAAACACTTCAATCATATTATTCAATCATAGATAAAGACTGCGCGTTAGAAATTCAGACACCAAAAGCCGAAGCAAAAGCTAAAAAATTAATCAACCAAAAATAGGTATTTTATAGTTATTTGTTGGATATAATATAGTTTTTATACTGTGAAATACAGAATCGGTCTTCCGAGCATGACGATGGAAGGCATGGCTGTTAAAAATCTTAGACGTTACGTTACGTTAAGTTCAGATTTCATATAACAGTGAAATGGGCCAAGTTCAGATCGGCCATCCAAAGTAAATAAGTTGTGATATTATCATCTTTGCGATGACAAACGCCCAGCTTATTGCGAGCCTTTCTCGACTATAAAGAGTATTAAGGCCCACTAAGAACCCAGAGAAAGTTCCTGATTCCTTTAATATTACGTTAACATAGTATTAGGGTGTCCTAGTTCACTGGGATATAAAATAGAAGTACCTATATCGTTACTTTGTCAAAGCAATATTGACCCACTTCGTTACATAGTTGGGTAGCCTAACTTTGTTCCCTTTTCATCAAACTTCCTGTTTCGGTTAATCAACGTTATAACAAACTAGAAGCCCGCGCCGACTTCGTCCGGGTTGAAAATTTAAATATTTGTTTTTACGGGACTGATCGCACAGAGCTTCTTATAGGAGACGATTGTAAATAAGATCACCACAGGAACCAGAGAATCTCCCGCGCCGAAACCCGCCCCCGTGCACCGCCCCGCCCGCCGGCCGACATCATTTTATTATTTTGTCGCGCGGAAATAATAATTTTCCGATAACTCCTATGATATTTATTTAAATTGTATAGTGTAAAGGGCAAATATGTTCTAAATTAAATACTTACGATAATAAACATATTTATTTAGATATAGATTGACATCACATCGGTTAAAGAAGCTTCGAAAATAATTCATTATTTTTAATCAAAATTTGAACGATAGAAATGGTTACTGTAAGTTATTCTTAGAAGATATACATATGCTATTGCGGACTTTTTTTAGAACTCTTTAAGAGGAACAATTCACCCATACATCATTTTCATCCAATAGCAGTATATAACCCAGCGCACGCCTTGAAAACGTTTAAGAGTCAAAAAATTTTCCGACTTCCTTAACAAACTTGCACATAATATCTAGCCATAATACTTTATGTGCATAATATATAGCCTATAACCATCTGGAATAATCTACCTTTGAATTGGTAAAAGAATTTTTGAAATAGGTGCGGTGGTTCCAAAGTTTGCTCCGGACATACATACAAACTCACAAAATTCGCGCTCCCTCTTTATTATAATAGTATAGATGTTATAAAACGTGTGTTGGCTTGAACAATAAAGTTGCCGGCTTAGCGGTATTTTATAGGATAAATTTCGGTGAGTGTGCTCAGGAGCTCTTCGATCTAGTCCTCCTTTCACCTTTTTACCACCGCACTGCGAGGTATCGGAGGGACTTCCATCCCTCCATTGTTGATATTTCATCTACGTCATTCCTGATTTGCACGGCTAAGGTCTGGAACGCTCTCCCGAGTTCTGTGTTTCCCAACATTTACAATTTACCTTAGACCACATCATCACTTTCCATCAGCTGTGATAGTGGTCAAGCGTGTGCCTATAATGTATAAAAAAATGATATTGGCAGTTCTATACCTTATCAAGTTATCATGGATGAAGCCTTTGGCGATTAGAACATCTCTGTCTTGATGTGCGTAGCGGTTGTCTGCAAGTGGAAAACCCAAATAAGAGAGAAGCTTGGGCTAAGGGTGGGTACGACAATAGTGCAACGGGTGGGGTTCGAACCTGCGACCTTTCAGTTTTCAATCCGCACCTGTAACCGTTGGGCTATTGAGGTTTTTTAGTCAATGGTCATTGAATAAAAGAAACAGACATTATATTTGACTAGTTATATTATGCACTAGCGCTTTCTTCGATGGCACTTATCCCGCGCGTAATAGCAAGCATGTTTCGATTTAATAAACATTTGATCATTGACGACAGCTTGTCGGGTCTCATCAGCGAGTAAAATCCATTAGGCAAAGATAAGATATCGGTTGAAGCTTTGTTGTGCGGAGGAGTCGGGAGATCAAAGCCCGCTAACACCAGCTGTCAATTTAACTCGAGAGTTGCATCCAGTTTCGAGTGCAGAAAGCCACGTGTAAGTACCTAACTACGTGTCGAACAGCTACATACTATAATATCCCAGCAATTCCTGTTGAGTTGAACTCCTAAGCAAACCTTTGTTTAGGAGTCAGAGCTCTTTTGTTCGCTGCCGCTTCTTTATTTGAAAGAAACTTGGTTATATACTCAAAGGATAGAAATAAACGTCATTTTAAAATGTCATTTTAAAATACACAGAAACAGTTGGTGTTGGAAACCTGGAACCATGCTAAAGGATAGATAGATAGAAAATTCTTTATTCCTACACACAAGAGATGATGATGAATCTTATAGTTAATTAATGTATGGTGCGCAATGAGGGTCTTATCACTTTATAAAAACTTTGTAAGCTGCGTTGAGTGACAGCTCTAACATTGCAGGATTGATGAAATACATGAAATAGCTTTGTCGCAGCAATTATGCTAACATTGTTGACGTTGTTTATAATGAAACTTCTATTTTGTTTGACTGAAGAACCAAAACCTTTACATAGAGATTCTAGAGATATCATAACTTTCAAACAAAATTAATTAAATATACGTATAGTACGTGTATGTAAATTCTAAATAATCATAAATACGGTCCTACCGGAGCAGGTATACCGAGTATAAGTTTCCCACGATAAGTAAAGAACTTCTCCTCTCTAGAAACTTAAGCAACATACATATATAACATATTACTAGTTGATGCCCGCGACTTCGCTCGCGTGGATATAGTTATTAAAAAGCCCTCTTTAAAATAACTCTGATATTCCGGGATAAAAAGTACAGCCTATGTCACTCTCCCGGTCCTAAACTATATACCCATGCCCATAAAAATTATGTCAATCCGTTGCTTTGTTGCGGCGTGATTGAAGGACAAATCAACAAACCAACAAAGAAACACACTTTCGCATTTATAATATTTAGTAAGGAAGTAAGGATTAGTTGCTTAAGTGTGACGTTTGAGCGTTGTGTGTGTGTTGTTGTTTGTTAGCAACTTGGTTCGAAACTGACGAAGCTTAAGATATCCCACAAGCTCGTTAGTTTGAGTCGGTTTCGCATTTCATGTGGTACTATTAATTCATCATCAATCAGCAAATCTTTAGGTAATAGGTTTATGTGTACACTCACGGCACAAAGCCCGGATCTTAAGCTTTCACGGGGAAATAAGTCCAACAAACTGAGCTTTCCTGAGAGGGTTAATTTAAACTGGGCGTTGAATACACCGGCCGGATTTTATGCTTCAATACATCAATAAGTTGCACTGAACGATAATCCCCAGTTTAGTGCAGGATTATTTCCAGAAATGGACTCTAAATCGCTTAATTAGGGTATTGGATGGGGCGCTGTGGACATGATTTCTAGGCTAAGAGCTAAGTTTCCTGTAGGGCGAAGATTATGAATAGTTATTCTAGGTACCAAGTAAAGACTACATCGTTGAATTTCAAGACACAACTCCTCAATCCTGATGCTGCAGGGGTTCTTTAAGGAATGGAACACTATAAATGTATAATCTTGTTTTTTTACGAGCTATTTTCATTTAAATTTGACATTTGAATTGAAATACTACAGAAACATTTCAACCTACGCAGAATCGTAAAAATACAGCTATGATAGGAACAAAATTATGAACTTTGACTTTAATTTCTTCCAATTAATTACGAATAAGTCTAAATGTATTCAAAAAAGACTAAAATAATAACAGTTGTGACACAAATTTTCCTTTTTTGCAAACATAATGATCTAAAGTTTCATAAGGAGATTCATGGACTTGGTGATTACTTCAAAAGTTCAAACCAACTTTATTCTCTTCGGCAAGTTAGTGACTGCTTTTGCTTTTTCTTATTTATTTTAGGAGCTTATGATCAATTCAAACCATTTATTTGCAAGAATAACGAAAAATAGAGTTAAGTTTTATATATTTTTTTAATTCTATTCACGTTTTTTTTTTGTTTTTTTTTATGTAGACACTCGTTGATATAATTCAAGCGAGAATTTTAATGTGCTCACACTATTTGCAGTGACTGCTATGATGTTTTCACGTTAATCTAGTCTATAAATATTACCTCTACTGTGCTGTAAATCTGTAGGATTGTAGTTATTTCATTGTGAATTTGTGAGGTAGTTTATATGCTCAATCTAGTATATATAAAAAGTAAAAACACAATTTTCTTCAGAAAATTAGTTTACAATTTAAAAAACCAGTCAAGCGCGAGTCGGACTCGTACATGGAGGGTTCCGTACAAGATTATTTTAACACCAGCTGTTATTAAGGTCAAGCAAAAACAAAAGTTTAACTTAACTTTTTAGTTTTAAAGAAAAAACAATAATTTCAAATAACACCGACGCGACGGTGTGATTTGTCCAGAAATAGACACGTAATAGTCTTTAGTAAAAAAGTGTTGGTATCAGTCCTTTTTCGCCCTTTTTTGCCCTTGATACTTGTAATGTATACTATAATATATTATGTATTATGGTTTCTTTCTCTGCTACTGATTTAATAGTACTGTTCCCCAGCCATTGTAGCTTTCCGCGTAAATAAACGCGCAAACGAGCCTCATTTGTTACATCCCAACAATAAAATATATAAAGTTTGGCGTTCGAGATTGCTTCCCTGCTTCGTAGATCTTGATTACAGCCGTTACTCACTGACTCTACATCTCATTCAGCATGCAGTTTGAGGAGGAAAATGTGTTATATAAATGCAAAGAATAATGCTACGTGGGAATGGTATGACGTCATACATCCTTGTGCACTTGAGACCCCTGGGAACGTCTGTCTGCGTAACAAGGCTCTTTTTCTCGAGGTACTAAGTCGTTTATACTGCATACAAAAATCAATGGTCTCTTAATACCGTGAAAGTTACAGCTTTTCAAAACATATTTCCTTTCAAAATTTCCAGTGACGTTTCTTCCATTAATTTAAACATAGGTGCATTATAATTTTGTAATGTTATCAACCGTCATCAACCGATATGTCATGTAGGGACTTCCAGATGCCGCGGTACATCCAGCGACTCAGTTTGGGTGTTCGTTATTTCACCTTGGGACCCCAAAGACTATCCGTTCTTCGGCTCTCGGAAAAACATTCAATTCAATTAAAGCTTATGTAAAATTTGGTTGATAAATAAATAAATAAAATCCGAAATAAAGTACTAGAACACCCACCCGGATTATAAATCGATTTAAATGTTCAGTCGCAGTAAAATGTTATAAAATCAAACATAATATTATTACTATACGCTAAAAGAAATACGTACTTGAAACGTAATTGATTGCGGTTGAAATCCATTTTGATATTTTATTCGTCGATAATCCTGTCAGCGGGCGATAATGGTGAATGTCTTATGCGATATGGATGACTATTTTATCGTATTGAGTTCCTTGCTAGCTCACTGGTGGTCGTGCGAATAACTCTGCTGCCCTAGCCATATTACAAACGTGTCGTAACTATTGTCTTTCCGTGATCGCTAACGCCGCTGTACAACAGGGAGTCCCTGCTTTAGTGTTGACTATGACTTTTAGGACTATCGCCGGATAACGTTTAACCAACGATCAACGAATACCTACGACGCTTTGACAGATTTTCAAAAGACAAAAACTCTGTGCTCTTTTAACCCATATATGCCCAGGGGGTCGTTAATGGCCGTAAGGTACTTGATGACTTCAAATGCACCCTGATTGCAACTTATTATATTAATTCTAATTAAAGCACTATTTTTTGATACAGTAAAGAACTACTTTGAAGCACAGTACAATAAAATTACTATTCTTAAATTATTTTAAGTGAAAAATGGTAGTACAAAATCGTGTAAGTTTTTTTCTGAAAAAATTTGGTGACTACGTGCATATAAATGTATATATTCTGTGTGTTTTATGTTTTTTTATCATCAAAATTATTGTTATAGTAAATTGAATATGTGTTTTAAAGATATAGGTATAATTTTCACTGAGGGGCTACATTTTTCGTACTCAAATTAATGGAAACTTTTCACGGGGTCGGTAACGACCCCGTGGGCATATATGCTGCTTAAAATTCTTATTTTTACTCTAACGGTCCCGGCATGTGCTCTCCATTTTTGAAATAGTTGAAGCCCTGGAGAAATTGGATAACGAGGAACAGGTCCAGGGCATCGATGTAAACATTGATCCCCCTTGCAGAGTTACGATATCAGACTGTGATTAGGATGAAAAGGATGAAAGTGTGAAAATATAAATCGATTTCACCTATCTTAATAATTATTTACTTCAGCCGAAATATTAGTCATACAACGAGAAAGTAATGATGACAATAAAGCCACCAATAAGGCTTTAGTCAATTATTCTCGTAGTTTTCCAGTCCATTATTCTCGTAATTCTCAAATCTGTGAACCCCGTTCTACACAACACAATGTTCTATTCCTATTGAATTGTTGAAGAATCTTATACTTTCATTGCTAATTCTGAGGACTATTCTTCCTCGAGGGAGCACTCTGCTAGGGCCAACAGTGATTTAGGTGGTCTTTTCTACAAGAACTGGGAAACATCGCAACATGAGGCTACGCAAATGCATAAAACGAGCTTGCAAAAAGCTTGCAAAGATAAGATTTGCGCCATTCACTGGAATGAAGCAGCTTACTTACACTTTTGTCCAGTGCAATTGGCATATATCCCGTCCAAAAGGCTCGTCGATATTCTGATACTGGCAAACATATTGATAGTCAAACGTTGTACATCAATACAATCAATGTGGGAGGAGTAGATAGACTTGATGCTCATTTTGGAGTTTATCAAATTGACATTAGGGGTAAGAAGTGGTATATTTTGATGTGGTTAGTTCACTTCGATGTGTTGACAGCAAAAAAAGTATGTGGAAGAGTGTTGACTCTTCAATGCTTCCCAGATTATTGGAAGCAAACGTAGATATACTGGAATTTTATCTATAGCAAAGTCTTTTTCTTTTCTATTTTCTCTTCCAAATCTAATTTTTCAACCTATCTTATTTCGAAAACTCAACCTGAGCCATACCAGCAACTGAAAACAAGGCGGTACCCTATTTCTGTTTTAAAACTTTACATTTACTCAATAGTTGGAGCAGAAGACGTGTGCTGTCTAAAAACATAATAGTCAAAATGTGTCGCAAGTTAATGTCAATATGTATTATAGATGCTTTAAAGATTACCTTACCCACCTAATTCTACTACGTAATGGTTCCTGTCTCAATGTCTACCCCAATAATCAAGACTAATAAGCGAATAAAGTTTTTATATTCATGATTCCTCCCCCATACTAGTGTAAGACCTTATCTGCCCATGGGGTCGTTTTCGACCCCCTGAAAAAAAACCACTTTCAGATCTGAAAACTACTAATTGCTATTGTAGCCCTTATTTATGGTCATTAATAAACAACATATGTGAAAATTATAAAAATCGGCGTCAAAAAAAGTTCTGGGCATATATGGGTTAAATTGTCCACAGCCAATCCAAAGTTGTTCAGAACGACTACGGTAAGTAGTACGTTACTACGTGTATGGGAGATCTGACTCATTTATGATGATTAAAATTTGTTGGTGTTTGAACTACATGAAGCCGATTTGTCGAAGGAACCAAAATTAATTTATAGCAGCTGTTCGATTTCATGCCTCCGCCTGTGAGATAAGGCACGTAGGGCGTAGACGCGGCATTGCTTACACAATAATGGATAGATTTATGTACTTCCGTAAATTAAATAATACATTACACGTTACGAAGCATTCTATACGCCGCCGCTGTAACTGGTGTGCTTCAACTTTTCAGAATAACTGTGGCGTCAAAAAATCAGAATAGAATAATATTTTACTTATCGTATTTTCAGAATAATATTGAAAAATTGATTGGGCAATCAGGACGTACGAACACATGAGTAAATAACCGAGTAAAGCTACATACAGCCGCGCTTTGTGCGTATCCACTGTAGCTCGCCACGTATGCGTTGCGTGTAGATAAACCAGGCTTACGCCGCGCCGCGGGCTCGACCAGTGGACAAGCTTCCTAACGGACTCGCAGATCACTGAATACCAACACCTTCAGCAACAAGGAGCTCACGATCAAAGAATTAGTGTAGAAATCACGGCTTTCAATTTACTCTACCGGATCAAATCCAGATGTTAAAATATCAACTGTGAAGTGTTCTTCCTAAAGAAATTTAATTTTAACATCTTCCACATTAGGATTTGATTAAATCTCCATTTTTATCATTTCGATCCGACATAAATATAATTAATATATTTCCTTAATAAACCAAATTAACTATTAGAATAGGTATCTCTATTTTTGCCGCAGTTTCAATACACTGCAGATTCAGTCACCCAGCTAGTTTATAGCTTCAATTTTTCCGCACAAATAAAACAAGGGTTGATTTGTTAGCCGTCAGTCACGCAACTGCTGGTGAACCGATACACAAGTTAAATAAAAAAGTTTTCCGCTCCACATATATTTTTGTGCGAGTAAAATGTCATAGGTTAATCGGAAAAATCGCATCATTGCGGAACGCCTAGCAAGATTACTGATAGCCGGAAATTTGGGTTCTAAATCAAATTTTCGCAATCATCCGAGCTATTTGAAGGTTCACTTGTCCGCTCAGTTTGCCCACCTGTGGGATTGTACGAAAATAATTGCATCAGTGTAACGACTTTCACCGACCGATTACACGCACACAAGAATTCGATCAATAGATTCTAGCACTATTTGTCTTTATATAGGTGACTTTATGTATTTTCTTTTCTTCTGTCATGGTTCTTACTTACTTACTCAGTTACTATGTATGTACCCAAAGTTTTACTTACTGTGTCACTCACTGACTGTCTTCAGAAATCTCATCCAGTATTTATGCTTTACTTTGATGAAATTCGTTATTCCTAACAGCTAGAGCGAGCTAGCTTTGAAGCCGGCGAATGTCCTATGTATTAATATGAATAGGTACTCTCTGGTACTCCTAAATCCAATTAGGGTCGGTGGTATGATGTGATATTATGTCGGAATCAAAAAGGACTCATCATAGAGTGGGTGTTGAGAAAACTCAATGTATATTTGACTCGGCGATTTCATCCACGTGGAGGTTCTTTAAAAATCTCGCATTAAACCTTTATTTTAGCGAAATAAAAAATAGCCTATCACTCTCCAGGTAGGAACTTAACTATACCCATGCAAAAAATAATTTCGATAATTTACTCCATTGCTGCTTGATCGAAGGATAAACCAACAAACGGAAAAATAACTCTTTCGTCTGGTGGGAGGCGTTAGCCCTGGCTACTGGCTAGTTACCACCCTACCGTCAAAGGAGTGCCCCGCCAAACGATTTAGCGTTCCGGCACGATGGCATGTAGAAACCAATTATTAGGGGGTATGGGTTGAATCTTTCTATCTAATCTATTAGCAGGTTAGATACTACACAATAATATAATTAATGAAAATGTTTCCTACTTTCACATGAGAACTTACCCTTTGTTTTTTTCCCATATTTTATGTTGTTAATAACCTACTGTGAGAAAATTGAAACGTGATAAAAACCTTTTGTTTATGGAGTTAGGCCCCGCGTTGTACCTATGAAAACGTGTTGCTGGAGATAAATTGAAAATTGAAATTTATTTCATATACATATAGGTACTATCACGTTCATTGTAAATTATATTTTGAAAGTTCAATATTCTGAATTATCCATCCATAAACAAATTGCGCAATATTTTTCATTTTAAAAACCGTAACGTTGTCATAAATCTTAATAGTCATGCTATTAATGGATTTGGATCTCTCAACACCGCATCTATTTTTAACGCATCAAGTTAAAGAATTCCCCCGAGATTTTTGAAAAACCTGATTTCACGGGCCAGCTACATTTTTACCTGTTCAAATAGCTACGTCGTCCAGTAAAGTCTCTGTATTTACTCACGTATATGAGTTAAAACAGAAATTATCATGACGTATCTTTCTTTAATTATTCTTAATCCTCGCCGCTTTACTCTTGGGCACAAGTTCTCTTCCAGTTTAGACCATATTCCACCGCGCTGGCCTGATGCAGATTGGCAGACTTCACACACCTTTAAGAATCTGTTTAGAGTTCCAGGCGCTCGGGTTTCCTCGCGATGTTTTTCCTACACTGTTGTAGCAAGTGATAATTAATTGCTTAAAAACTAATAGTGAGAGGTGCATCAGCGTGTATGAAGATCGTACCCCTTGACTTATCATGCCTCAAAGTAAATCCCAAGTAGTATTAATGTACTCTAAACGTCCAGATTTTTTCGTATTAATACCCTTAAGGATTGGTAGTCGCTAAAGATGTTAGACTTGATTCGTGGTTAAAATTATACGAGTACGTACCACGATAATTGTTTTAGTTGGGATTGTCGATCTTTCGATCCAGTTACATGGACCCAGTCATGACGGGACGGGGTGTTGCGAGACGTGGTAAACACGACGTGAACAATTACCGTGGTATGTATTCGTATAATTTTATCACAGTCGCTACGCCGCCTACCGTAGCAGTAGCTACGAATCCTTAACCATGTTTAAACCTTTAACTTATGCATTGTTTAGTTTTGTTTGAAAGTTTCCTCGTGACAGAAAAATTTCTACACGACAGAAAAACTAAACCTTTGAAGCAATGAATCATTTATTTATTTTGTAGCATACTCAAGTATATTTTTACGTTGCATACATAACTGTAGGTACTTTCTTTTCTACCTATTAAGTCCGTAACGTCTTTTATATAGCTACATTTCCTTACAATCAGTCGTCTAACATACATAATGTATTAAGTTTTTGCAGGCGTAGCAAAGACTTAATACTTATGCAAAGTGCTCGTGTGCAGTAGTATGTAAATAGACTGTGAGCACGTTACTTGATAACAATATAAAGAGAGTGCCTCGGGCATATTTATTGAGAATGCTTTTGAAGTAAACAGCTTTATGCAGTTTAATAATACAAAGTGAAGTTGCTCGGTAAACAATACAGGCTACGAGTGCGATGCCTAACGTATTGTAGGCACCGCATCTTACTCATTTTGTCGGATTTTACGCCACACCGACCGACATAGCTCAGCGAGTCGCGTAACTGAAGTGGAAATAGACGAGCACATAGTTCGACGAGCTGTCGGCAGTTGGGGTCCCAAGGAGCTGGAGTGGCGACCCCGCACCGACAAGCACAGTGTTGGCAGATCCGTGGAGGGACCGACGACATCAAACGAGTCGCAGGAAGAGGCGGATTCAGGCGGTGCAAAATCGAGACCTGTGGAAGTTCATACACTATGTCCATGGACTATCTTGGTATCGAATAAAAAAAGAGACCTTTGTTAAACAGTTGATGTCTATATGTTGATAAAGAAGAAAAAGTACGCCAAACAGCCGATGCAGCTACGCCGGTCACAATAGAGAATTATATAAAGTGTGTGTGTACCTATCAGCGCATGGTGTAGCCATAATGCAGATAGTGCAGCAAACTGAGGAATTTACTGTGCGGGACGCAGTGGTGCCGCAGAATTAACGCAACGACGCCGTCATTACGTATAACCCGGATTGTTGCAGCGTTGTACAATCCGTGAAAGAGATTTGTTGCTGCATTGTAAAATCCGTGAAAGAGATTTGTTGCTGCGTTGTAAGTCCGTGAAAGAGATTTGTTGCTGCGTTGTAAGTCCGTGAAAGAGATTTGTTGCTGCGTTGTAAGTCCGTGAAAGAGATTTGTTGCTGCGTTGTAAGTCCGTGAAAGAGTTTTGTTGCTGCGTTGTAAGTCCGTGAAAGAGATTTGTTGCTGCGTTGTAAAATCCGTGAAAGAGATTTGTTGCTGCGTTGTAAAATCCGTGAAAGAGATTTGTTGCTGCGTTGTAAGTCCGTGAAAGAGATTTGTTGCTGCGTTGTAAGTCCGTGAAAGAGATTTGTTGCTGCGTTGTAAGTCCGTGAAAGAGATTTGTTGCTGCGTTGTAAGTCCGTGAAAGAGATTTGTTGCTGCGTTGTAAGTCCGTGAAAGAGATTTGTTGCTGCGTTGTAAAATCCTTGAAAGAGATTTGTTGCTGCGTTGTAAAATCCGTGAAAGAGATTTGTTGCTGCGTTGTAAATCTGTGAAAGAGATTTGTTGCTGAGTTGTAAAATCCGTGAAAGAGATTTTTTGCAGCGTTATAAATTCCGTAATGGAGATTTGTTTGAGCGTTTTCGCGGAGGATTTATGGTAACAGCCAAAAAACAATGTCAAAATCTATGAAGCGGTTTACTTTAAAACTCCCTTTATTGCGTCGTCGTTAGTTGGGAGTAAAAAAACCGTGTTCAGTAAGTGTTTACCAGGCCCTATCTCTGTCAACACGTTATGAACGAATTTAGCCAATTAAAACTTCACCAGAGACTTGATTTGGCTCGCAGCCAACATGGCGCTTGCCGATATCCACTCAAATGTTTATCAAACTTTTAATCTTCCTATCCGTCGCCTACACTGTACCTCATAAACGGGAAAAAGTTGCTATCGAGCTCGAAAAATTTCAATAATAATTCAAACATTGCGACTTTTTTCGATAGAGGTATTCTTAATACTAGCCCGAAGCTTCATAAGCATGTATATTGAATATTATTCAAACACGTTCTTGGATAAATGAAAATATTCCTTCTGCTAACTAGCTTTTGCCTACGACTTTGTCCGCGTGTTAGTCTATGATTCTAATCAGGTCCTCAACTACAAAATATCATATCGCTTTGTAGCTCTATTGAAGGAAAAACTGCCAAACAAACTCATTTTTGCATTTATAATATTAGTAGGATATATCAGCCGTAAAAAATATACTTACGTTGTCATTGCATCATCGTAGAGTATGATCATCGATGTAAGTACGATACCTTGTAAGTAGGCTAGGTACTAACACAGGTGCTGTGTTCGGCAGTGCAGCTTAACTTACGTTGAACGTAAACTTCAAAAAATAATAAAATACCGTTGATTTTTTCAAATACTTTTTATTTTCCTTCGTCAACCTTAATACACGTGCCTTTTTTATTTATTGTATAAGAGGTTGACAAACCTACTTCCACCTCTTTTTCTTGCACGTAAAATATAGCTGTCAAATCAGTTAATGTTTGAACCAGGATCTTTCACTTTTTTCGTTATTTTTTTTTTTGCTAATTTTCTCAGAGTCACGAGTAAGTTTCGGCAACGTTTAAATCTCGCTCTATGTTAAAAAGAATATATATTTCCGTGACAAATTGCAGTTGCCTAAGTGTAAAAATAGGAGCGCTGTTGAAATTGCCATAAAAAGTTCAAAGCATGTGGCGAGCGATCGTGAGCGAAACTTAAACGCAAACTCTAACGAAAGTTCACCGAAGAAAAGTTTATAAGTCGGTACTTACAAGTGTATAAAATGCTAGTTAATATTAGTTCATAATTCAGACTGTTTAGCTAATTTGCGACGGATCGCAAAAGTTCGGGTGATAAAGGTCTTTCAAAACGTTTCCAAAAAATTTGCACATGCCGTCATTTTTGCGTCTGATGTCCTTCTGTTTTGTCAAAGTAATTTTTCCTGCGCATTTTTTGGCTAGTCTCTGAAGCAGACAGTCGCTTAGTGACTGAATATCGGTCAGGAGAACATGAGGTTAAATGACCAAGGTTTGTAAGCTCAACGTTCAAGCACACCATTAAATGGGTGACAAAACAACCAAATTAGGGATTAACGAGTACCCAAAGTCAATCATAACCAGATAAACAGTTAACGAGTTATTTACGACTTGCGCCCGCCGACAGCCGACAGCCGACTCATATAATATCCATCCAACGCACATTTGTATTATTATGCTAATACGTGTCGATCTCATGCATATGGAGTCGGTCATTAAGACATTTATTACATAACAGAACTGCGTAAGTGATTCGAATGTTAATTTAGAAATGTGTGTGTGTCATCTTCTGTCTCAATAAAAATCGATTGCCGCATTCACTAGTGTCTTCACTTGATAACTGGACAACCGACCAATTTGGGTAATCTTTTTATTGTGCTTGTTTTCAGAACAAGGCTTGTATAAAAGAAATTTTGTGGAAATACCGCCAGAAATGTCGGGGATGGTATTTTCAAAATTAAAAAAAATATATTTATTTCCTATTATTACAAGTCGAGAATCTACCACCGGTTTGGAAAGCTGATTCTACTACATACTGATTTTATAGTACCTACTACTAATTTGGCGAAGTAATTCTTACCGTACCTACAGAGTGGGCTATAATTCCTCGTTCAGGGATGCGAGTATTGCTTTCGTCTGGAACATTTTTAATAAAATGAAACCGGACAATGCTTATTCATACGAAATTGGGTCCAGTTATAGATGATGAGTAATAATATTACTATGCAGACGGCGTACTTACGTTTTGCAGACTCTAGTTATTACCCGTGGAACCGTTTGTATATGAGGACAATATTGCTTAGTCAGAATATAAACACTAGAATCATTAAAAACTCCCTTCGCCGACTGTGTTTGTCTGTGTCTAAAAGATAATATAAAACCGTTACCTGACTGCGAAAAAAAATTGAAAATTGTCTGCAACATCCATCATATTAATTTTATTGCCATATAATATATTTATGTCTAGACTCTAGACCATGATAACGAATAGAGTCATTCTCGATAAAATCGGCTCAGTAGTTTAGGCGCTACAGTGTAACACGTATGTAAATACAGACATACATACATAGATTGCAAAAATCATAACCCTTGCTTTTGGCATTGCCATAGTCGGATACAAATAAACACTAAACTATTTTCATTATCAGAAAAAACCAAATGAAAATAGTTTCGGTGTGACGCTGTCCAATTCAAACAAAATGAAGGTTTTTTGATATGTTTTTTTGACGGGTCTTAGCAGATACTTACATTGAATTCCTATACTTCTTTATTTATTAAAACGTCTTCTACTAAGTAGGTACTGCCCGATGACTAGTGTGCTATTTTTATAGCTCTTCTTTCGCAGCGCATAAAATCTTCTATCCTTTATATTATTTTAATAATATTATATCACATAAGACCGGGTAAGATTTTCTGCTAGTTTAGTCGTCGTCGCGTACAAGAGTCGCGGTTTTGTACCTCTTGCTAACTTCATTCATAATTTACTTCGTTATTTTGCTAACATTATTATATTGAAAGTGAATATAATAAGAAGTGTACCAACCTGTGCGTCATGTTAGCACTTGAATAGAGTTATATTATAATAACCCTACCTAGCGGCCGGCGCAATGGTTGCCATTTTCAGTATTGAAAATATGACTGACTTGAGGCATCGAGCATGCTGTGTTGCGTGAAGCTTGAGGGCAGATCACCTTTGCGCCTTCTTATGCGTAATTAGTATTTGTTCTATGCGAACGAAGCCTCCGGATCGTGCTGCTGACGTCACGCGATTTCATTTGTCAAATTACATAAATGGCTTCACAGAATAGCCCGATGAAGTTTGTGTGAAAACAACCATTCTCTCATAGGAGCTGATAGGTATACACGTAATATTACGTATTTTTTATGAAAAAATTTAATACAGGCCTCGCAATATCCTGATGGGATTGAATCACTGCGGCCTAGCGCCCACTCGCCCGCCCTGCCTCATTCAACCCGTGTCAATATATCTGCCTATTCGGTCAAGTTTCCCCCTCCCCACCCTCTTCCACCTCTACGTGCCATTACATGATCGATGCTTGCGACAGTGCGCCTTCAAAACTAATATTTTCAAAACATTCCACAAGTCAGTGTTCAGTAATATGATTGCAGAGCGATGGAATGGTCTTGACCATGGTAAGGACGCGTGCAATCTTAAGAGCGCGTGTAATGGTAAATCTTCAGGTGCAGATTTGATTTTTACAGCAGTAGATCAAGTTTTAATTACCCGGAAAAAAACAGGCAAAAATTGCATCATATTTCCAAGTCGATACTGAGTAGAAACAATAAAATAATGAAAGTTTGACAAAAACAATGCGAAGTTAGGTCTTTTTTTAACCAATTTGCATTTATTTTTAATGTGTTGCATACTACAGAGCCAAAATTCCATATTACCAGATTGAATAATATGCTTAAATATAATCTCTTACTACCAGTAAGAGATTGTATTTAGATGCTCCCTACGTAAACAGACTCCTATTTAGGGGATGATTGGTGAGAACGGGCATTAGTAAACGTGTACCTACAGGTTCAGTAGTTACGCTTGCGCTCAGCGCTGGTTATCCTTAGGAATTTTGTGAATACCATCTTAGACTGCATCGTCACCATATCTGCAGGTGAGAGCGCAGTCAAGGTCTATCTTGTCATCAATAAAAAAAAAGGGTTCAAATAACGATCATCAACACTTTTCACGAATTAAATTTTAATTACATCTCTGACATTATGACAATAGTGTGAAATATTTACACGATATGTACATTTTTACAATAAACATTAGGTATACAAATAAACTATTCGCCTCGCGATAATAATTAATAATAGATAATAATATTATACGATAAAGACCTAAATGTTAATAAATTCTTCGTTACAACCCTAGGCCAAATAATGTCGTCCAACCGAAACAACTGTAAAGTACATAAACACAGACAAATCATTTTATATACAGTTTCCTACCAGGAACTTGTACTCGTATACTCAGGTCCATACATTACATTGAATTTAGTTCGTGACGTAAACACAACTTAAACACTTATTTGGACACAATCTTCAAGTCGAATTTGGTACGATTTAGTCCGACAGATGAGGAGACAGGGCTCGTGTCTCCCAGCTGTCAGATCCGTGGACGCGATCTGTCGGCCTAGCACTGAAGCTTGACAGCGACACCGTTGGCTGAGACTCTTCCACTGTTGACATGAAATGAACAATGGCAGTAAGAATACTGTAAATTGAGATTGTCTCTATAATCAAACTTCTGCGCTAACCCCCAGCATCCTTAGCACCAAACTGCGACAGCTGTTTGACAGATACGCTGCAACTTGCTCTATTGGTAAGAATATCCAAGTTTAACATTCCGAAATCATTACCGAATCATATAATAACAGCACACCACAAGTTTGGTGCTAAGAGGTTTAAGTTAAACCAGTCTTTGTAATCCTAATCTATGGAAACGATCAAAGTGTCCTCTTCCAGCACTGTCGTGGGAGGCTCGCGGTCGCGGCGAGAGGCCCGCACTCAGAGCCGCGTGTGGGAGAGACCGTTGGGGGCTATTAGGGGGGCCAGGGACGACGGACGGGCTTCCATGTGGAGGGTCTCGCTCGCCACCACGGAACGAGAAGTCAACGCCGTCGAGGCTTCCGACTTCGATCCACCGGCTGCATCCAATTGAGTGGACATCCCACGACCCTCGGCCCGAGCTCGGGATTGAGCTCTCGCTGCACTTCCGCCTTTCTTCCTCGGGATCACGCTGTTCTCCACGTGCAGCGTCGCGTTCACATCCTTCCCCGCAGCGCACGTGCAAGCCTTCAGAAAACTCTTCTTGAAATTATCAGACAAGAAAGCGTACAGAATGGGGTTCATGGCCGAGTTGCTGTAACTGAAGCAAGCGGCGACGAGGAATACGGTGATGGTGATCCGACTGGCGCACTCGTTCGGGGGGGAATATATGAGAGCGACTTGGAATGCCCAGTAAGGCAGCCAGCAGAGCACGTACACGGCTATAACGGTCAGCACTAGCTTAGTCACTTTCCTATGCGAGCGCTTCTTTTCTTTAGATTTATTCTTCGGTCCGACGGTCTTCAACTTCCTTATGACGAGGCAGTAGAAGACGAAAATGAGCGTCAAAGGTGCCGCAAAGCCGAGAGCGAAGGAGTACAGAGTGAACGAGGTCTGGCCTTTATTAAATTCTCTCTCCGGCCACACTATGTTACACGACAATCCGTTTTCCGATTCAATCAGCGTCGTGTACATGAAAATTGGCGTCATGACCAACGCCGAAGCGGTCCACGCGGCTGCGGACACGATGCGAGACACGAACGGAGTTCTCAGACGCGGCGCAGCTATCGGATGGCATACGGCGATGTATCTGTCGGCACTCATGATGCAGAGGAATATGCTGCTCGTGAACTGGTTGATCCCAGTAGATATCATATACGCCTTGCACATAAACCGTCCGAAAGGCCACGAGCGGACCGACATCGTCACTATAAGGAAAGGTATTCCAATTAGGAAACACTCGTCCGCAATGGCCAAGTTCACTATGTACATGTTCGTGACAGTTTGCATCTTGGAGTAACGAAGGACGACGTATATTACGAGCGTGTTTCCGAGGAGGCCGACGACGCACACGAGGGCATATAGAATTTGTGTCACGACGTACACGATGGGCAGGTTCAAGTTGGGACAGTTTTCGTACGTGGAATTGAATGTTCCGTTCTCGTCGTAGGAAAAATTGGTGTTGCCGTACATTTCCACGTCTTCCAGCTCCATGGTGACCGGCTCGAAACTTCGAAGTGAGAAAGCTTTTATTCCGACACGATGCTCACCTGTAAACAGAAACGAGTTTCGGAATAATGTACGACAGTGCCGTGTGGAATATGGCGGAATGCGACTCACGTTTGCACATGAAGTTTCTTCTGAGAAAATAAGTGAAATAACCTTTTTGTTGCTAATGCTTAGTTTTCTTTTACCTTCTCTACATCTACGCTACAAAAATTTTCGTTCTTTTATTACAATACTTAGCTCAGTAGCGTCTAGAAACGTTTTTAGTTTTATCTTTTATTTGTAGCGAGAGAACTGAAACTCACATTGTTTGTGAACTGGTTATCGCCAATTTTCTTCCACAGCGTGGTCCATCGCGTATCTGTAATTGAAAAAATAACAACTCTTAAATCTATCGAAAGAAATTCTATTATCGGCAAGTGTCCATAAGGGGATGACATTTATAAAAGTTTGTACAGAAAATGGCTTTTAGAAATGGCTCTATAATATCAATCTATATCAATAGTAATAATCGAAGTACCTACATAAAAATATCACTAAAATTTTCGTTACGGCTACGTACAAATTTAAATCTCGTATGGAATTCCGTCGGCGGAAATTTTCTGCGGCATTTTGTATGCGACGATTATGGCGCTCGCCTTACATTTCAATATGACACATTGTTGCGGAATTAAGTCAGATTTAAAGGTACTTAAACTAATAAATAGTTTGTATGGAACCAGAAATTTTGTAAATAGAGGCCTCAAAAATGTTTGCTACGTAAATTAAGTTAAATAGAACCTTGCTTTTCGAATCGACAAAAACAAACAGTGTTGTAGGCGTTGAGCTGTAACTTGCAAACTTTGTTTCACGAGTCCCCGGAAAGCCTACCGCCTACTTGAATAATAAAATTAAAAGTTACATAGTTAAGGTAATTGTTTAACCTTGATAATTTGTCCTAAAATTCAGTTGCGGTACTAATATAAGCTTGACAAAACAATAAAATTATAATAATAGCCATTATCGTAATACTTGTTAGCATTACGTAAAACAAGTCTATGACGCTGTTACGAGAACCCTGCAGCCTGTTTACAGGATGACTTGTTCGCAAATAGATCGTTGTTTAGGCGCGCCATCACTCGCTAACAGGCGTCTTGTTATTGTACCGATTTAGACATGTTACGTTTAGTTTCGTCGTTTCTAACGCTATTTCTATTATTTGTCTGTAGGGTTAATATTGTATAAGACTCATCGTATTCGTATTCGATGATATTAGCGTCAAGGTACAGTAAACCATAAATACATTGAATTAGAGCTCGATTTCGTGTATGCCTTCTTATACGTTTAAAATTTTCAAAATATATTCAAAGTACAGAATTCGTCCAGTTACAGTTTTATTATAAGTATTGATATAGATAAAAGGAAAAGGTAACTGGCTGTCTGATCTATTAATGAGACTGAATACAGCTAAAATCATGGACGAATCGGGCTAAAAAGCATACAGATAGCTGAGACTGCTTTAAAAAAAAATTGTCGCCGACTCAAAATTAATTTAGGAACTTTGTTATTAAGACTTAAAAGATGTTTATTTTAATTTCTCTTTTTAGTTGCTTTTATCATCGGTTTAATATTTTTTGTCAAAAAGATATACCTGTTAATTTTTTTAACTGTAGGTATACATTTACTAGGAATTCTATAAAGTTGAGTATCCGTCGTTGTATACATTTCCTAGTAATACCAGAGCATCTCAACCAATACCCCCTGCCGTGAGTAAGGCAGCATTAACCTCCATTCGAGATGTGCCCGCAAGCTATGTTCCAGATCAAAATAAAGCGTATATTACGTACAGAGTTACAGTTCAAACTTATGGATTAACAAACAGATTGTTTACGTCAGAACGGAAATATTATTCGCCGTTAATGTTATTATGATAATAAATAAACGTAAATATGCGTGCGTACAATACGAAAGTTTATTTTCTCTCAGCGTACCGAAATCAGAGCTTACGTGTTACATTAGTACATATTTATTTATTTACAGTCATACATTTGAACGCGTTGTTATTAATTAAATATTAAATAACAAGCCGGCAACTTCGTCCGCGTTGACTCGGTTTTCAAAAATCTCATGGGAATTTTTTGATTTTCTGGGATAAAAATAGCCTAGGTAATACGTTACTCAATCGTACGTTGCTTTTGTGTTGTGTTGGTGTTGTTGCTGTTATTGTGTTTTTGTTTGTTGGTTGAAGTATTAACTAGCAAACAAACACACATTTTCATACGCTATTTAATTAATGGTGAAGGAAATTATCGTGAGGCAATGGGTGCATGCCTGAGAGTTCTACAAAATGTTCTCAAAAGTGTGTATAGTGTGCCAGTCCGCACTAGGTGAGTGTGATGGACTGTAGCTTTTTCTAATTCGGAGAGGAAACCCGTTCCCAGTAGCGTGCTAACAAGTGATTACAGTACTAATTATTATTATTTTCATTGAAAAATACTTACGTTCTTATTATTAGGGGCGACGGTCTCATTACTGCTTGTATCTGAAACAATGAAAAAGTAGAAAGTAAGTTATGGAAATGTAACTAAGATATGCTAATTAATGTTTATATCGAAACCTTGGCATTATTTTATCAAAAGAGCACGAGGTGGAATGTAATTAGTTTTGTACCATACAACTGGTTTGGAATATTCAGTGATATGAATGGTGTGTTTGAGCCACTTGTTAGACTTGTTTGAGATTAACATGCTACATTTTTTAATGGGGTTTGCAATGCTGCGATTTCTGGTGCCGTGATCGCCGTTACAAGTACCTTAGGACCCTATTTTTTATACGACTGCCTGAAAAAAGGAGTATATTGTTTTCAGGGATCATGTATGTATGTATATATGTGAGTTTCTATATTCCACCATAACTTCTATATGCCTGAACCGATTTTGATGAATCGTTAAAGGTATCGTTAAATTCTTAGCTTATTTCGGGTGACATAGACTAGTAAAATTTAAAACGCATTAAAGACTGAAGTTGAAAAAAAATCGAAAATAAGATTAAGCATATAATAATCTATAATTATATAAAAAGGCTTGTCCTGACTGACTGACTGACTGACTGACTGACTGACGATCAACGCACAGCCTAAACCACTGAAGTTAGAAACTTGAAATTTTGACAGTAGGTTTCTTTTATGACGTAGGCGAGCACTAAGAAAGGATTTTTCGAAATTCGCCCCCCAAGGGGGTAAAAAGGGGGGTTAAAGTTTGTATGAAACTCCGTCATTTTTCGAGTTATACTCATGAAATTCGGTATTTAGGCTTTAAATTGAAAACAAAAAAGTACGTGTTTCACAGTTTTTAAAAATTCTACCCCCTAAGGGGTTAAATAGGGGTTGAATGTTTGTATAATAGTCCTTCGTTCTTCAAGTTATTTTTCAAGTTACGTTTATGAAACTTGATATTTTGGCTCTTGATTAAAAATAAAGAATTACGTATTTTACATTTTTTTTAAATTCTCCCCCCAAGGGGGTAAAAAGGGGGGTTAAAGTTTGTATGAAACTCCGTCATTTTTCAAGCTATACCCTTAAAATTCGGTATTTAGGCTTTAAATTGAAAACAAAAAAGTAAGTGTTTCACACTTTTAAAAAATTCTACCCCCTAAGGGGTTAAATAGGGGTTGAATGTTTGTATGATAGTCCTTCGTTCTTCAAGTTATTTTTCAAGTTATGTTTATGAAACTTGATATTTTGGCTCTTGATCAAAAATAAAGAATTACGTATTTTACATTTTTCGAAAATTCTCCCCCCAAGGGGGTAAAAAGGGGGGTTAAAGTTTGTATGAAACTCCGTTATTTTTCAAGCTATACCCATAAAATTCGGTACTTAGGCTTTAAATTGAAAACAAAAAAGTAGGTGTTTCACAGTTTTTAAAAATTCTACCCCCTAAGGGATTAAATAGGGGTTGAATGTTTGTATGATAGTCCTTCGTTCTTCAAGTTATTTTTCAAGTTATGTTTATGAAACTTGATATTTTGGCTCTTGATCAAAAATAAAGAATTACGTATTTTACATTTTTTGAAAATTCTCTCCCCAAGGGGGTAAAAAGGGGGGTTAAAGTTTGTATGAAAGTCCGTCATTTTTCAAGTTATACCCATGAAATTCGGTATTTGGGCTTTCAGTTAAAAATAAAAAAGGACGTGTTTCACGGTTTTCAAAAATTCTACTCCCAAAGGGGTTGAATGGGGGTTGAATGTTTGTATGAAAATCCATAATTTTTCAAGTTAATATCGAGCAACGGATCTACGTGATTCTTTGATGGGTATGGTTGCAGACAGTGTGTTATAGGTTACTTTTATTCGGACAAAATCAGGAGTCCGCACGGGATTTTCAAAGAACCTAATTCCACGCGGACGAAGTCGCGAGGGGACAGCTAGTCATCTAGAAAATGATGAGTAGGTTCCAAAAATATATAACACTATAGTTCAATATCCAGTGATTCACAAAAAAAAAACATTTAAAATGTGAATAAGATTTCAAAGGTAATGACTGTAGTATTTAACTTTTTAGATCGTTTTCAGGCTGGGCAGTCGTGTTTTTATTTTTTTTAATTATAGCTTGATTAATTGGGTCGCTGCGTTGTTTCTTCATTCAGCTTCATCTAATCGACCTACTTTATAATTTGGATGTCGCCGTTTGCTTAACCCGCCCCTGGCACATCGCAGACTCGCTTATTGAGGACCTCATAGACGAGTTTCTGGCTTTGCGCTTTACAAAAAGACTAGGAGTGTGCGGAGTTAAATTTCATAAACCAACATTTACGAATAGAACCGGTAAATACAAAAAATACATACATAGTTCCTAAAAAACGTTTGTAAGTTATAATGAATTTATGACAAATATTTCTATTCTTCCCTAACTGCCATTAACACATTAAACATTTAAGAAATGTACATAATACTTATCTAGTTAATTGAATATAATTATGTAATAAGCCCACTTATAAAATGCAAAACTGAACTGAGGCTTTGAATTCATTTAGTATTATACTCCCCAGTAAAAAGGCTATTATTTTTTTACACCCTAATAGGCCAAGAGTGGGCTTGTCATAAACGCGCTATTATTCGGGACGCGGGACCTCATAATGGCGGCAGTTTTTACGAGTTTCCCGCGCTTTTTGCGAGCGAACTATTCATTTAAGGCAGCCGTTCCAAAAGACATCAATATCGAACCGCTCAAACTCGATTTTGTTCTTACCTTTCCTTGGGTAACAAGAAAAATTCAAAAACTAAAACTCAAATGCTCTTATATGCGTTCTAAGTAATATTATAAATGTGGAAGTGTGTTCGTTTGTTAGTCCATGTATATTGGATTGTTGGTTTTTTGCTCTGTCCCAAAAATGTCAATGTAATGATTCGAGCAAATAAAAATCTGAATCTGAAAGACAATGAATCGTCAGGCAAAAAAATTTTTCCGATATTTCTATTTTTGGAATTTCGAAAGCGTGATTTTCAATTAAAAATTAGTTAATTTCCTATATTTTCACAAGCAGTCAAACTCCCGGCTTCCCACATTTCAGCATTGGGCATTTCGCTAGGGATGGCGTCGGCATTGATATTCTTTGGTACAAAAGCAAAGTTTAACCGCCAGTTTTTATAGCGACAGAACTGTCTCATATTTGGAGAATGATTGTCACATTAATTTCTCTTCCCATCCCATTTTCTGTCCCTTTTTTGTCAACTTACAATATAAGCACATAAGATTGGGCCATATGTATACCTAATAAGGTTCATAAAATTGTCCTTATTTACGATAAGGAATTTATTCATTCATCACAAGCTAATATCGACCCACACACATGTTTCGTCTCAAATGAGAAGGGTTTACTTAGGCCATATTATAATAGTTATAAATATTATTATTTAGGCCATATAATAGTTATTCATCACTGCGGGCAAGTGCGGATTGTCCGACTTTACACATTTTTAAGAATATTAAGGAGAACTCTTAGACATACCTACTCTCTCTTATATATAAGTGTTCTCACGTTTTGCGTCAACGTTAAAGCAAGTGATAAATAATAATTGCTTAAAATGCACATAATTCCGAAAACTAGAGGTACCCGGAACCGAACTCCTGACCCTCTGAATAGGAGATCCCAATCAATATTGGTCAATATGCTATCACTGCTGATAAAGAGTACTGGCCTACTGGATGTCTGTTTATGTTTACTGTGTGTTGCGATTTATTTACATGATAATTTTTCAGAGTGGGGAACTTTGAACGTGATAGGTAACTTTTATTTAATTTGAAATTAATAAAATGAATAAGATTTAAGAATCTATAAATAAAATAAAAATGAAAAATCGAAGAAAGTATTTTGTGTAGGTTTGTCCTTTGAATCAAGACACGCGGTATCATTAAAACCAGTGTCAAGCCAAGAAATGTGAAGAATTTCGGTAGGTAGTGAGAAAACGAAATCTCACGTTTCATATTAGAATCATGTTCGGATCATACAGCTCAAATGGTAAACATTGAATATAAAATCAAGAATATAGAGAATAAAATAGAATACAGGCCTATCACAAAAAAAAGAGAAGAACTATTTAAAAATAACATAAAAAATAAACTTTCTACAATAAGTCTCTCAGAGAATAATATAAATACCATGTACACAACATTTTTTGATACTGTTTCTAATCAGTATAATAAAGTATTTACAAAACGAACAATTACAACTACACCTAAACTTCATTTCAGTGATTGGGCCACTAAAAGTATCAGGATTAGTAGAGACAAAATGTATGAACTATATAAAAATAAATCCATAGATAAAAGTAAAGAATTTGACAACTATGTAAAAAAATATTCTAAAATATTTAAACTTGTTTGTATTAATGCAAAGCGAATTTACATCCCTACTAATATTATAAATGCGAAAGTGTGTTTGTTGGTTTGTTGGTTTGTTGGTTTGTTGGTTTGTTGGTTTGTCCTTCAATCCCGCTGCAACAGAGCTTCGGATCGACGTAATTTTTTACATGTGTGTAGTTGAGAACCTGGAGAGTGACATAGGCTATTTTTTATCCCGGAAAATCAAAGAGTTCCCGCGGGATGATAAAAAACTAAATGTACGCGGACGAAGTCGCGGGTATCAGCTAGTTAGCAATAAAATTAAGAAATCTAGTAATAAAATAAAAACAACTTGGCAAATCATAAATAGTGAAACAGGAAAAGTTAAAAATAAACCTAGTGACTTAATTTATCTAAAAGTTAATGGACAGATAACGTCACACAGTCTGAACGTTGCAAATACTTTTCAATCTACATTTTCTCGTATTCCTACTGAGACTACGAAAAATTTGATATCGTCGCCTGATGAAGCAGAGATTCTTTTAAAATCTAATATTGAAATTTCAGCACCTATTTTTAAATTCAAACACATTTCCCATAGTGAAATAACTAAAACCTTTAAATCAATTAATGTTAAAAAAAGTGAAGATTTGTGGGGAATGTCAGTCAAATCTATCAAACCAATTATTTATTAATGAAATTGCTCCTATTATGGCGCATATATTCAATAGTACCTAGTATTGACGAAGGTTCATTCCCGGATTTAATGAAACTTAGCAAAGTAGTACCAATTTACAAATCTGGTAGTAATTGCGATCCAACTAACTATAGACCTGTGTCGGTACTGCCTGTATTTAGTAAAATCTTTGAAAAACTTCTTCTAACTCAATTAAGTTATCACTTTAACGTCAATGAATTACTACATAAACAACAATTTGGGTTTACAAAAGGAAGATCCACAACTCATGCAGGAGCTGACTTAATAAAGCATATTCTTATGGCCTGGGAAGAATCGCAAAATGCTATTGGCATTTTCTGCGATCTTTCTAAAGCTTTTGATTGCGTAGATCATAAAATTCTAATCCGAAAACTGAGATTCTACGGAGTCACCGATACAGCCCTAGATCTGATTTCATCTTATCTAAGTAATCGACAAATGAGAGTGTGTGTCAATAAAGGGACGTCTATGGGAACTGAAATTGAATTAGGAGTTCCACAAGGATCCATTCTTGGTCCATTTTTATTCCTCGTCTATATTAATGATCTTCCTGGTGTAGTTAAACAACTGGCAAACATCGTTTTATTTGCAGATGACACCTCTCTCGTGTTCAAAATAGATAGGAAAATATGTGATTTAGGCAACCTTAACAAAGCGCTCTCCATGCTTTCACACTGGTTTTCTGTAAATAACCTAGCACTTAACAGTAATAAAACTAAATGTGTATATTTTGCAACTTCTAACTTTCGTGGCGATAGAAACGTTGATATATTACTCAACAATGTAAAATTAGACATCGTTGATAATGTTCTTTTCTTAGGCCTTACCATTGATTCTAAATTACAATGGAAGGAACATATTAATATTTTAGCAAACAAGTTAAGTTCAGCAGTTTTTGCAATTCGCAAAATAAGGCAATTAACAGACATAGAAACTGCTAGAATAGTATATTTTGCATATTTTCAAAGTTTGATGTCATATGGAATATTGTTATGGGGTTCTGCTGCTGATTGGAAAACAGTTTTTATACTCCAAAAAAGGGCTATCCGTGCAATATATAAAATGAAACCCAGAGATTCTCTAAGAGCCTTTTTTAAAGATATCAGTATATTGACTATGCCATCACTTTATATCTTTGAAAATATTATGTATGCTAGAAAACATCTTTCATCTCTAATAAAGAACACCGTCTGTCATAGTTATAATTTGCGACATTCGCATGTTCAGTTGGCCGTGCAGAAATGCAGGTTATCGAAAACAAGTAAGTCATTTATAGGAAACTCTATACGCTTTTACAATAAAATTCCAAAGGACATTACAAATCTTTCTGACATGCAATTTAAAGCAAAAATAAAATATATTTTAATAAAAAAGGCATATTATAATATAAATGATTATATAGAAGATAAAAACGCCTGGAAAATCTAAGTGTGCACAAGCCATTATATATCTTTTCTTTTTTTTTCTGACATAAAAATTATGTACTTGAGTACCTATTTATTTTTTAATCATATTTGTTATGTTTAATGACATCACATTATTATTATATTTTGACCCTTGACATAAGTAGTACATAATTTTTTCTTTTGACATTTAATTAATTTATTTTTATTTTTATTAAGTATTTTGTACTTATTGATGTAAAATTTGTTGACATTCGTAAGCGCTTTTGTAAGTCTAAATCGAAGAAATAAACAATACAATACAATGTTCCTACGTGTGATCCTCATTGCTCGTCATGATGTTGTGGTAGGCTGCAGACACGCGACCTCACGTCACAAGTCATCCTTTACATTAACTAGATTACCTACATCATAGAAAAACAATTAGGCGTCACATAGAAATATTTTCGCTAAAATGTCCAGGGCCCTCGCCCACATACGCAATCTATCTTCTGTACTTAATCTAATATTCGAGTATAAAAGCGAAAAGCTAGGCTTTTTTTTATATTACCTTGAGCTCACTTTTTTCAAACCTCTCATTCGTAGAACGTATTTTCCAAAGTTATTAACAAGACGAAATTAGACTTTTGAATTTTATGGATGTAAAAAGGGGTAAGAACCGAAAGTCTTTTAATCCTGAATATAAAACCGGTGGTATAAGAGCGGTAGAACTTTTTACGTGGATTGCGCATTCGGTCAGCAGTTTAAATACAATAATGTCAGTTGCATAAACCACACGGGAACTACAAAGCAGTCGCCTTAAAGCCCGTTTGTCTACGTACCGAATCACCTTTCACTCGGAGTGAATTCGATGCTTATGTGAAGATAAACTGTCTCATTTAAGCAAACGATTTTTGGCTAGTGATAACGAAAAAAGAAGAAAAATTATCTTCTTTTTATCAGTGACTCGTTAGGTGGTTAGATGGTGTCAGCATCATCATTAAAACAAGTGTAAGTTAAAAATTTAAAACACCCACGACATGTTACAACATCCTAATCGTTATTCAGTATTCGTTAAAATAAAAATATGTAATCCGCCATTTTGTGGCGGCGCGGCCATCTTGGACCGATTCTCATCAAACATAGCTAAGAACACTCCCGACTTTTAAAAATCAGTTCGATCGCTACGATGCAACAGACAGACACACACAAACACAGACACGTCAAACTTATAACCCTCCGTCGCTTTTGGGTTGGGGGTTAAAAAAATTAAGCGCCCTACATACGCTATCTGAAAGAGGTAAATAACTCTTAAAGAGCACTACATAATTCGCATTAATTTGCACAAGCTGTTAGCTTAATTAGCTGTCGTTAGCTGTCAAATTGTCCCAAATTGTCGCTTGACCGGTGACAGTGAGGGCTGTAATGACGTCATTTGTCAACTTGACACGATCTGCGGTCTCTAAATGATGTAATAATAATGACACGAGTATTAAACTTTGGCAAGGCAGGTTTTGTTATAGTTTCGGAGCATCACGAGCGTCATATTCAGATAAAAGAATATAAAAAGTTCCTGAAATAATTCGGAACTTTAGATGATACAGTTCAAAATAATTACACAACCGTAAGAGGGAAAACGTGAGGGCAACTTTCTTTTTTTGCTGCTGATCTCATTAGCGCATACCACCGAAAGTCACTCATCCATAAATCTACATTCAAATAGATACACGAGGTACATCATTACAATCCTCGGCGCGAGGAGAGCGGCGCATTGAATGCAACGTTACACTGAGAGGACACTGATTTACGAAGCAAAATATATTGCGGTTTATCTCAACATTTTAAGCCACCGCAATATATGAAAGGAATGTAGACAGAAATATTAAAGTTCATTTTTGTGTTCATTCACAAGAAATTGACTATAAACATTTTTTATTAGTTTACCAAACCAGTGGTTAGGCTCCTCGCGCACTGCCGTGCCCACCGCCACCACGTGACCACTGCCACATGACCACATGACCACCACCAAATAACCACCACCAAATAACCATCACCATCACCACGACTGAACGTCGTCGTGGTCATTATCTCGCGTAGCAACTCAAGAACTCAATTCAACATCAAAACTATCCTCATGACGTTTTCCTCCAAAAACTTAAAACACACAATATCGTAAAGTTAGATGCATTCCTGAATCGAACCCCGGACCCTTCATAGGAGACTGAGGTCATAACCACTAGACGGCTAATTAAGATTTCTAAATAGCACGCTTCTAATACTATCTGTGGCCAAGTGAATGAGCGACCGCCTGCACAATTTGCTATCTGCTCAACCTGAATAACAACAGAACTACTACTTTATTCACAATTCTTTATTTGCAATCATATTCATACAAACAGTATGCCGGAACCACACTGCGCTATTCGTGATGCGGCTTCGCCCGCATGCGGCGAAGTGTGTAGGGAGAGGGGCTGCTACAAGAGGATGCAAACTTTAAATCACTATCCTTATTAATAAAGTGTGTTTGTTTCTTGGTCTATGTTTCAATCACGCAGCATCCACGCCACATTTTTCGCATGGTTATAGTTGAGAACCTAGAGGGTGACAGAGGCTACTATTCATCCAGAAAAAAAGCAAAGGGTTCTAGTAAGACTTTGAAATACCTCAACGCTGACAATAGCGATTGATTTACGCTGACAAAAGCTGGCGATAAACCAAGAACCGACGGAGTTACACGTGTCAGGTAGGACTCGGGCCAGTCAGCAAACGTGCCACGCCTATCAAGTCTCTCAGAACACCCGACACTCTACACCTACTTGCTGATTTCATCTTTACCTACTACTATTACAAATTCTGTGCTTTGAAGCGAACGGATTCCTTTATCTACACATTCTGCATCGTATTTTATTCTATTTACTATACGCTATTAGTGTCACGGACACTTTATCATATCTACTATATACAAGTAACCATAATTAAACTTAATTCAGTATCTAACACTGTTGCACAAACAGCACTAACTTTACTTATTTCTAATATATATATATATTTTGTTTTTTATTTTTTTGCATTTATTCATATTATTATAATCAAGGCAAGCTAATAATAATTAAATATAATTAAATTTAATTAGATATATCAAAAAAAAAAAAAATTTCAATTTAATTAACATTACATACAATTGGGCGTAGGATGTATTTTGGCCAGCCCTAGCACAGGCTACGGCCTAATTGGGCTGCCAATTACAATCACCAGCCACAAGTTTGTCTTTGGTCTAATGCTTTGGTCTATGAATTATGGTGTAAATTGTGTCACTTTTTTTTTTTGTCTGTAAATAAATAAATAAATAAAATAAATAAAAATTTGAATTTTCCAGCAAAGGGACTTCATTCGAGGAAGGAAGGACATCATCTACTACTAACTCGGGACCGCCTTTAAGTATCAAGTGTATCAGTAAGCTGGACCGATATACTCGAGTGTATATCGGTCCTACTTACCGATACACTTGGTTTGCTAATAAGTGGTGTACTGCGACTCTGACTACTCTGACAGTGCTGCAGTATGAATATAACGCTCGATCGACGTCCACTTTAGAAGAGTTCAGGACTTGGTCGTGCTCAGCCTTCGCCTTATGTTGGTGCATAATCTTCGTCCATTAACTTTGTCATTAATCATCGTCATCATCTCAATCATTCCCCGGTGCAACTGAATAATATTGTTTTCAACAAAACTTGGCAAGGAGACCATCTCCCATCTACCATCTTAGACTACATCGTCACTCACCATCAGGTGAGATCGAAGTCGAAAAAGGTGTTAGGATACTTTTTATCACAGTTTCCACGAAATTTAAAAAACAAAAGCTACACGTAAATGAAGTCAGTGACGTATGAACTAGTGTTATATTCTCTGTTATTGATGTGCATGGTCCATCTTTCAGTGTATCGGTCAGTAGTTTGCAGGTGCCCTAAACCTTTTATATTAGTTCACCAAAACAGCGGTTCGAGCGACACGGTCGGTTAGCGACCCGGCGCGCGGCGAGCGCTTACAGCCAGACTGGAGATTATTTATCTTGTTGCGAATCGCTTGATCTCTGCTTAACCGCGGCTAATTCGTTTTAAACCCTAATCGCATCCGATTTCAGCCGAATTTTCAATGATTATGTGATTATGGAACGTCTTCAAATACTAGCTCCAATTTTAAATGAAATAAATTGGGTATCGGAACACAGTTTCAATTATGCTGCTGAAATAAGAATATAGGTTTTGACGAACCTTTCCTGATGTTGTTTATTAATATAGTTTTAAGTTTTAAACACAAAAAGTTACTCTATTTAGTCTAAAATAGATGCTTCCTTGAAATAACCTCTGCTTTGCATTTGTGAGTGATCGCCCAAAGTAGCACAATCTAGGTGTCCAAAGGCAGTGGGAGCCATAAATATACTTACTAAGGAATGCTATCTTTATAGAGAGAATCGTTTGAAACTTGTGCGGGACGCATGGCGTCTACACTGTCAGTGTGCACTCACCCGATAAACCCGATAGACAGATAAAACTTACAGTGGTATAATAAATCAGTTAGAATTTATATGTAAAGGCTTTTCCATATATATAAAAATGATAGTCGTTTACCTTTCATATTTGAACAGTATATAAATTGCAACGTGCACTAGATATTATATATCGAACGTTTCGAGCGTAGTATTCGCTTGCTGTTGCATTGTATGGACAAATTGGTTCAAAATAGAAAATCGCTCATTCCGAGAATATGGTAATGTATCGCTTCGATATACATCGGTAATATTGAAGTTGTATTTAGTACGAAAGTAATACAGCTTTGTTTGCATAGGAAATGGAATTTGAATGATATATCTAAGTTTTTATAAATTCTTCTTGTGAATATAATATCATTGTTACTTCGTTCTGTAAAAATATAGGTAACCGTAACAAACGGCTAACAAAAAACATAGTTTTCTTTTTTTATGTAACAGAAGCTTGAGGCCCTTAAAATAGTATTAGTTCAGAATTCTTTTGAGATCGCAAAACAAAATTGAAATAATACTGCTTTAAGCGTTGTTAGAATAGGCCCTGTAGTTAAAGTTTTAAGCATTCTTTTTTAGAAAAAATAATATATTTGAAAAACTTGATTCTTATCTTATGTTTTGTTCAATTTTGCGGAATAAGTGCTTAAAAATACCCGACTCACAAGAGTTTCACAGAAACTCTTGCTTATATCTTTTTTGTAAGCTGCAAAACCAATATTTCTGCGTATATCTACTAAAAAACACGTTATTATTGAATAAAATATTTGGGAACAATTGAGCTCAAAAGTAGTAGTAGTAAGTAGGTTTATGCTTAGTTACAAAGTATCGTATAAGAAGATTGTTTCAGTCGGCCAACTCTTTGTTACGAGATCCGTACTAAAACTTTTTCATAGTCTCGTTGACGAAAACTTAAGGCCTGGACATGAATGTCGGTCGAAAGCGGCGCAGGGTAGCAGCGACGTGGCAAAAGTAAATATTTGTACTATTTTAACACTTGAGGAAAGAACAGGATAAGTCACACAGACATTGAATTGAGAAATTGCTAAATAAATATTTTATCAGCATTTTTAAAGGATGATTGGTCACGACTGTACATGATATTGTTAAGCGTTGCAGTTTGCTACTATTGCTCTACAAAAACCTACGGAAAAAACAAGCGGAAGAAAAAGCTAAGTCACACAGAAAATTAGACGAGATGTTGCTTATCTATTAAAGAATTAATCCTCCTGAAGGATTTATTTATTTTTATTTAGCTGAAGCTACTTATTTTGCGTACACTATTTTCATCTTATTAGATTTATGAAATACCCTTTGTTTTCCTGGGATATGTCGTGTCTGTCTGAGCCCTTATAACCGTTTGTAAGTTGGCATTATGATCAGACAAAGCGACCGGAGTAGGCCGCGGTAAATCTAGCAGAACTAAAGGAAAATGTGATGCAATAAATATCAGACAATTGCTGCTTAAGTGTTAAGTTAACGGTCGATTGAATTTAAGAGCATCGTTGGTTTTTATAACGACAGGTAAATGGCATAAGCGGACTTGAGATTAAATGTCTGGAAAATAAAGAAGAGATGCGAGTACCGAGTAGGTATGTAATAAATTATTTTTGTATGTCCTAAATTGTCGTAGAAGCCTAAGCTTCGACATAACGGTGGCATCGTAGATGGTCTACTTCGCCATCTACGAACGAAAGTTTACGTACGTACATCGATTGTGTAGCACTTTAGTGCTACGAAAGACGCTACGAAAGATTGTTTCTTTAATTTAAGCTTTTGCGAAGTTTTTGTCGTAGCGACTTTTCGAATCTTTTTTATGCAATACTAGCTGATGTCCACGACTTCGTACGCATTGATTGAGTATTTTTAATTCCCGAGGGCATTCTTATTTTCCGGGATAAATAGTAGCCTATTTACTATTCAGACTATAGTCTATCTCTGTGCCAAATTTCACCCAAATCAGCGCAGTCGTTGCGGCTTGATTGACTTACAAACATCCATCCATCCATCTATCCATCCATAATTGGATATTTAATAGGATGGAATCTCATGTTTCTATATAATACGTCTATTATGTCATATTCATAATGATTGAGCTGTAGATCTATGAATCGAAGCTAGGATCGAAAAATATAACTTTATCAATGTCAAAGATGACAGATGAAAGTATAGATTGGCTAGAAGATGACAAATGCAGTTTAATCCAGTGCTAGTGGATGTAGAAGAGTTACATTTATCAAACGCGTAATATAGTGCAATCTGAGAATTGCGCCGAGTTGAACATTAGTCATACCGTGATTGTAGCAGATGTAGATCTTTCAGAAAATCGAAGAAAATATTTATTCACGGGGAATAATGTCAGGGGTAACAGCTAGTCTATATAATTATATAAAACCAATTGCTATTCGTTAGTCTAGCTATAACTCAAAACTGGCTTAACTGATTTGAATATATTTTTATTGTAATGTTTAGATTTGGTACAGCGGTGGTTTAAAAATAACGAAAAAATAGAGAAAACACCAAAAAAAGCTGAAAATCGAAAAAATCTAAATTGGTAATTTTATAAAGGACTATTACTACTTTGGAATACTTTTAATAGATAGCGCGGACCACGGGATTTAAAGCTAGTTTTTAGTAAATTTAATCTCGTAAATGTATATTTTTTGAACAGTCATTTAAATGTTCTGCGGAAAAGGATGCTTAATTGTCGAGGAACCTCTGGGAGTTCAAAAACATACCCGAATTTTGTAAGAGTGACAAAATTACCTTTTCCCCGGTTCCTAAGCGTCCTTATTTCCTGCCACCAGTAATTTGAGGTCATTTTCACCGGGGGTTTTCCCGCCCCTAAGGATGTCTCACTTGGATGTAATAAGAACCTCAGTCCAATTAATCAGAGTAGAAATCCTACTATCCTATTATTCTTTCGCTATGTTGGATTGTGTATAATCTATTTGACGCGAATAAAGTTGCTTAACTAGTGATTTGTATATCCTTACTTCCTATTTGTAAATGCGAAACTGTGTTTGTTAGGCCTTCAATATCGCAGCAACAGAGCAACGAATTGATGTGTTTTTTAGCAAAGGATTTATATCGGAAAAAGAGAATTTTTCAAAACCCAACTAACTCTATTTGGACGCGGGCTAATAAGGTAGTGAAGAAATTTATACCGTACTTGTATTTGAGTAGCGGAAGGACGGTTTTCAGTGTGCATTAACCGCAAATTTTACAAAGAAAGTTTTATATGTCTGGTCTGATGGGCAGGCTTTGGCCGTGGCTACTTACCACCCTACCGTCAAAAACAAGCCGCCAAGCGATTTAGCATTCCGGCACGATAGTGTGTAGAAACAGATTAAGGGTGTAGGTTGGTTGTACACTGCCACACCCCTTCCAAATTAGCCCGCTACCATCTTAGACTGCATCGTCACATACCATCGGGTGAGATCGCAGTCAAGGACTATCTTGTCATAGAATAAAAAAAACTTTGTCGATGTACCTACATCCTTGACTAAAGAGAACTGTCAGATAAGAGTTGCCGGACGTTGTCCTGTCGTTTATCGCTTTCCCGCAGTTCTAGTATATTTTCCCGGACACGGCCACAGATGGCGCGGACAGGCCTACTGATGTCCGTTTTGTCTGGACACAATGCCTTATAAATGGCTCCACTCTGTCATCGTGAGGATAACGGGGATGTGAAAAGGTTTTTGTTCGGGACGCCGCCCAAACGTGCGCTGGATCCTGTCGGTGCAGGTGGCAAGGTGGGGAGAGGGTGAAAATAAGACCACTGGTGCCGGTGAGAAAATTCCTCCCGCCGAACCGCTAGCCTGTCCGCTGGAGAGGGCCGAGTTCTTCCCGTTGATCTTCCTGATTTCTTTTCGAGCTCTTCTGCTCCTTGTTATCTGCTCCGCTGCCGCCGCGAGAATGGTGTGCGTCGGCCAGCGGGCCTGTATTTATTCGTGACCCTTTTATACCGCTATTAATTCCAGCGGGCGGACTGCGGGGGAGGGGAGAGCCTTTATTTATCTCTTTTTAATATACCTGTCTCTTTCTTACATTTATTTTTGCTCGTTGGTAGTCTTTCTCAATCTACCAATGACCGCGGAGCAACCTTTTCTTTAAGTTTTCCTATTGTTATTACCTATAAGGAACATAGGGGAAAATCTTTATTTTCACTATTACTTTACAGTCTTATTGTAGTACTAATTATATCTAATTAGAATCTTACAAACAATACATCTTACAACATAATTATACAATTCCCACTTAGACTAATACAAATTTCCTTATATCTATTTTCACTGCACTATTTAGTTCATTGTTTTAATAGTCTTAAGCACTCGTCGTGTACATTCTCCCGCCGTAAAGTCGCGACTTTATCCTTTGTGGGTAGCACGACGAGCTTCCTAACTGGCCGCCGAAGAATACCTCTCGACGTCCGTATGTCCGCCGCCCTCGTGATGCCGTCTGCGCCGGGGTAAACCGCCTCCACGATGCCTCGGAGCCATGTGTTTCGGGGCAGAGAGGCGTCGACGATTAATACCAGGTCGCCGACCCGAACGGCCTCTCCTCTGCCGTAGGGCTCCCGCCGGTGTTGCAAGGTGGGAAGATACTCGCGCAGCCATCGCGCCCAGAAAAGGTCGGCAAGGCGCTGGCTGTTCCTCCATGTCTTCTTTAGCGCGAGATCGGAGTCGTTGAAAGTGCCTGGCTGCGGCACCCGTGATGGACCCCCCCAATAGGAAATGGTTTGGCGTCAGCGCCCCCTGGCGCTCGTCGTCGGGCAAGTGAGTTAACGGCCGGCTGTTGACTGTGTTCTCTACCTCCGCTAGAAGCGTTGCCAGTGTCTCTTCTAGCGGGTGTTGCTCGGTGAGGACGACCCGTAGGGCCGTCTTGACGCTGCGTACGAGGCGTTCCCAGGCGCCGCCCCAAAACGGCGCGCCCGGCACGATGAAGCGCCATTTGATGAGAAGGTTGGCGGCGGCGGTCGACAGGCTCTGGTCGTCGAGGGCTCGCCGCAGCTCCGCGTCGCTCCCGCGGAGATTGGTCCCGTTGTCGCTCCAAATCTCGGTGGGGCGACCCCGGCGCGCCATCATGCGCCGGATTGCTAGGATGCAGCTGTCTGTGGATAGGTGCGCCGTGACTTCCAGGTGAACGGCGCGTGTAGTGAGACATGTGAATAGCGCGACGTAACGTTTCTGTCGCTGTCGACCCACTGTTACAGACAGCGGCCCGAAGAAGTCCATGCCCGTGTATGTGAACGGCCGCTGGTGGTGCGCGAGGCGGCAGTGCGGCAGGTTCCCGGTTGGCGGCGATGTCGGCTTGGCCCGGCGCAGGCGGCAGGGCTGGCAATCGCGAAGTACGCCCTTCACTGTGGGGCGCAGGCGAATGACCCACATGCGCTGTTGTACTTCATTGGCGACGGTTTCGACGCCGCCGTGGTGGAGCTCGCGGTGCACCCAATCTATGTATAGTCGGGCGTAGGGGTGGCCGCCGTCGGCGACCGGTGGCGTGCGCAGCTCCGGTGGGGTGTTCTCGGCCTCATCGATGCGGGATTTCACCCGCATGATGCCGTCGTTGCCGATGAACACCGCTAGGCCGCGGATGCGGCTGTCGACTGGGAGCGCCGTGCCGTGGGCGGCACAGGCGAGCTCGGCGGGGAAGGCGTCTTGCTGCATTGCCCGCAGCCAGAGACGCTCGGCTGCTCGTAGGATGTCCGCGCCCATGGGGAGGTAGCGGTCGGGAGCGGCGGCAGCTGTCGGTTGCGTGCGTCGCGGTTGTAGCTGAGCTTTCGGTCGCGCTGTCCAGTCGGGGTCTGCCTCTGGGTTCCTGCGTGTGCGCGCGTGCGCGGTCTTACCGCGTGTTTCCCTGTGAATCAATCTGATGAACTGTATTACCCTACCTGTTGCCCGTAATAACCTTAGCCAGGACGAGAAGCGTCTAGGCTCGGGCAACGCCTCTCTAATAGATAGGGCTTGTTTAGTTATGCCAACTTTCTCCTCCCCCGTGTCCGTCGTAGTGGGGAGTGTCGGCTCTGCTGGCCAGGCCGCAGCGTCGTCATATAGGAACGACGGTCCCCTGAACCACCGATGATCATTACCGAACGCTGTTGGCGTGTCGCGTGTAGCGTCGTCTGCGACATTATGTTTGGTGGGCACCCAACGCCACTCCGATACCCGTGTCGACTCCTCTATTTCGGCTAACCTGTGCGCCACAAAGGGTTTGAAAACGCGTGGGCCGGCTCGCAGCCAGGCCAACACCGTCTTACTGTCGGTCCAGAAAACGCGACGGATCGGCTTCCCGTCGTGCTCCTCTTGGACGGTGTTGGCTAGGCGACAGCCTAGCACCGCCGCTTGCAGCTCTAAGCGTGGAACGGAAACGGTTTTTAAAGGTGTTACCCGCGCCTTCGCCGCGACGAGGGTCACCGCCACTTGTCCGTCGGGCCGCTTGACCCGCCAGTAGACGGCTGCTGCGTAGGTCGTTTCACTCGCGTCCGTAAACGTGTGCAGCTCTCGATCGTCGGCGTCGTCGTAGGCGGGGTAACAGCGGGGAAGAGCGATGTCGCCCAGGCCTCGCAGGTCACGCAGCCAGCTCTGCCACCTCTCAGCCAAGTCGGGGGGCAGCTGATCGTCCCAGCCGATGCCAAGCCGCCAGGCGTCTTGTAAGACGTGCTTGGCTTGTATCGTCACTGGTGTCGCGAGACCTAGAGGGTCAAACAAAGACATGGCTGTACGTAAGAGCTCTCTTTTTGTGGGTACCTTTTCTCCGCTGAGGACGTTGGGCGCTACTCGCGCCATATTTAAGTTGAAACCCAGTGTATCTGCTCGTGGTCGCCAGACGAGCCCGAGTATTTTTTCGCTCCCGCCGGTGTCCATGTCTCGGCTGGACTCGCTCGGCGCGGGAGTGAACTGCTCGATGGCTGCCTCCTCGTTGGACGCCCACTTGCAGAGTTCGAAATGCCCCTTCCTGTGCACGAAGTCCACCTCTCCGGCGACCCGCTGGGCTTCCTCGATCGAACTGAAAGATTGTAAAAAGTCATCCATGTAGTGGTTTCTAACAATAGCGTTGGCGGCGTCGGGATAAATATGGCGGAAATCTTCCGCATTCTTATTTTTTACATAAATAGCGGCCGTCGGTGATGACGTGGCGCCAAAAATTACCGCTTTCATTCTATATTCCCTTGGTTTCCCGACCCGTTCGTCGCCTCGCCATAAAAATCGCAATGCGTCGCGATCTTCCTCGCGTATTCCAATGCGTAGAAACATATCCTTGATGTCCGCTGTCACGGCTACTCTCTTTTGACGGAAGCGCATGATCACGCCAAGTAGAGACTGCAGTAGATCGGGACCTGTCAACAACAAACTGTTTAGGCTTACCCCCTTAGTAGTGGCCGCCGCGTCGTGCACTATACGCGTTTTGCCGGGTTTCGCTGGGTTGGTTACCGCGAAGTGTGGCAGGTACCACGTGCGGCCCGGGGTTGGTTTGGTGGTGGCGATCTCTGCGTAGCCGTTCTCTACCATGCGCTCCATCTGTTCCGTGTAACGTGTTTTCAAATTGGGATCCTTGTCCAATTTCTTCTCGACCCCCTCGAGGCGGCGTAGAGTGGCTTCGTAGTTGTCGGGTATAACAGCCGCTTCATTTTTCCATAATAGGCCGACTTCGAAGCTCCCGTCCTCTCGTCGACGAGTGGTGGCATCGAGGATGTTTAGTGCGCGCAGCTCTGGGTCCGATCGAGGCCGTCGTGGCTCCACTCCGAGCGACTCCAGGGCGAAGTGATCCTTGAGGAGCTGATCCAGGTTGTCATCGGCTGTTGAACGTACTTTCGTGACCCGGTGTACGCTAACCTGTCCCTGGCTCGATGACGTCGCGTCCTCATTATTGTATAGACCGTGGATGACCCAGCCCAGCCCGGTGAGCGAAGCGACCGGCTCGTCGTGTAGTCCCGTGCGGCTGGCGCTTGATAACAACAACTCCCAGTTGTCTTGACCGATCAGTACGGATGGCACCGCGTAGTCGTACTGTAGTTGATCGGCTATGTCCGTGAGGTGAGCACACTTCTGTATGACGGCGCGCGGAATCGACTGTCCCGATATTCCAAGGTCGGGTATGGTGCGTGCGTCGATGAAGTGCTCCTCGCGGCAATGTTTCCCCTTGATGGCGACTGTCACCAATTGAGACGCCTTTTTAAATTTAGAGCCCGCTATACCTTCAATGTTCAGCTCGTGTGAAGGTCCATGTGCTCCGATGCTCCGAGCTACGTCCTCCTTGATCAGCGTGATCGTAGACCCGCTGTCTAGTAGCGCGAAGACTTGTGCCCTCCCCGTGGGGCCTGAGAGTATAACTGGTATAATATTCAACAGCGCCGGTTTACCTGTCGCGGAGCAGACGGCTCGCATGGCTCTCTCTTCCGTGTCGCATGCTGCCGCTATCTCCCCGCTCGGCGACTGATGAAGTAGACGATGATGGAAGTACGAGCACCCATCCAGCTCGCACTTCTTTCCGTCGCACCTATGACGGAATGGCCTGTGTCGCAGGCATCGGAAGCACAGTTTCTTCTCTCTGCATGCTTCCCATCGCTTGTCTAGGGACAGGTTTTTAAAGTGACGACACTCCGGGACGACGTGACCGTCACGAGCGCAGTATGCGCATCGCTTGTCGTCCCCCTTTGGAGAGTGTGTATCATTGTACCTTTTTTTTTCTAGTTGCCCAGGCGGTGAGCGTGCGTCGCTCGCCGCGTGCGTCCGCTGGGCCCGGCGCGTCTGCTCGTGCGGTCTCGGTGCCGCGGCAGCCTCTGGCCGGATGTGTCTCGATCGCATCTTCATCTCGGTGGTCAGGAAGCGGCGCAGTTTCAGCAGGCCGGGCTCGTTGTCCGTCTGCCTCGCTTCATAATCGTACCACCGTGACCTGAAATGTGCTGACATTTTTTCCTCTATAGCGTGGAGTGTTTGTGGACACACAAGATACGCCTCCTGTTTAAGGGCGACTATAGTAGTGACTACAGAGTCTACTTTACAAGCGAAAGCTGGAAGTTCCTTGCCTGATTCCGTGAGGCGCGGCAACGCCTTCAGCTTCTCCATCTCCGCGTATACTATGTCGTCGGGTCGACCGTATACGCTGTCCAGCGCCGCGATGACCTCTGCCGCAGGCGCCGTAGTTTTGAGGAGACTGTCGACTAAGTCTCTTGCCGGGCCACGTAGACAACGCCGGAGCCGAGCCTTGTTCTCGGCGTCCTCGAAGTGACGCGCTGTAACGTTGTACGTGTCCCGCCAGGCGTACCACTCGTCGTATGCGCCATCGTAGGTCGGCAACTCGACCAACGACCTCGCCGCACCGCGCGAGCCGGGCGCAGTGACCGCCTGGGACAGCTGTGTTAACCCTTGTAAAAATAATCTTTGTTGACGATCAAGAAAATTCATCAGCTCACTATTATTACTATTATTATAACTATCATTGTTATCATTATTTACAACATTATTACTATTATTATTATTAACTGATGGCTCAGTAGCACCCCCTGTTGGCTGCTGAGCGAGCCCTGGCTCTACCTCCCCTTGGGTAGGCTGGGCTGACAATGTAGGATCACTGGCCGTAGGCCAAGCCGTGATATCCTGGACGGCTTGCCTTGGATCCTCACTTGCGGACCCCAGCGTCGAAGCGGGACGTCCGTGCTCTGTATTCTTGATCCCCGCGGTCTGCACGGGGCAGGCGTAGCTATCAGACGCACTATGGGAATACAGAGCGGGTGGTGTTTGTGGATGGCTCACACCCTGTTCACACAACGCGAGCTGTGCTGGCTGAAGGCTCGCACTTTGACACTTATCACCAATGAACATAAAACTACTTACAGTTGGTTGTCCGTCCCCCGCCATATGCACTTTATCACTATTAATAACCTCACGTCTCTGGAGCCAGCCGCCGATGTTGCGCGGAGACGGCGAGTTGATCGCGTTGCTCTCCGCCTCTTCGATGCGCAGCTTTTGTATCTCGATGTCCCTCCGCGTCAGTTCTTGCTGGAGTTCGAGCAGCTTGATCTTGGCGGCGCGCAGCTCACTTGCGTTGGACGTCTGACGTGGCTCGGTGCCGATGGACGACACCGAAGGTACCGCTCCCGCCGGTGCGTAGGAGTGTGCGCGCGCGGCAGACGACCAGGCCGGCACGCTGCTGACAGGCGCAACCGAATACGGCGCCCTCACCGATGCGTCGACGTGCGCATAGCCGGGCGCTACGTACGATGGCACGGTGGATCCAGGAACAGCTTCACTCACAAACGACCGATAGGCGCCAGCGGGGAGCGGCGCGGGGTGCGACGCGCGTGCGGCACCGGCACCGGGTAAAGCGGACGCGAACGCGGGCGCGGGGGCGTGCGCGGGGGGCGGCACGCGTGAGACACTCGCGGGCGCGGCCATGCACTCGGGGTGCGGCGCGCGGGTAACACTTGTGGCGAACGCGGGATGCTGCTCGCGGGCAGCACTCGCGGGCGCGGCCTCGCACTCGAGGTGCGGCGCGCTGTTGTCGGCGATGGGCGATGGCGACGATACGGGACGGAACGGTGACGAATCTTCGTGGCTTCCTGACGTTGGACCAGCCGACGAATGCGACGAAAACGGAGTCGGCGTTGGCGACATGCTTGGTGACTCCGGCGATTCTCGCGGCGTGACGTCGACGACGCGCGGTGCAGAGAATTGACTGCCCGACGCGCCGCGACTCTCCAGCGGTAGCGGTGTGTGATCGGTGGCGGTGCGCGGCATGATGCCGTGGGCTGTGTGATCGCCCTGCGCAGAGGGAGACTCGTCCGGCACCACTGAACGGGATCTGGTGTTCACCATCCCGCACCCCCTGACCGACGTTTGGATCCGGCTCGAAGGACCAATGTTCGGGACGCCGCCCAAACGTGCGCTGGATCCTGTCGGTGCAGGTGGCAAGGTGGGGAGAGGGAAAATAAGACCACTGGTGCCGGTGAGAAAATTCCTCCCGCCGAACCGCTAGCCTGTCCGCTGGAGAGGGCCGAGTTCTTCCCGTTGATCTTCCTGATTTCTTTTCGAGCTCTTCTGCTCCTTGTTATCTGCTCCGCTGCCGCCGCGAGAATGGTGTGCGTCGGCCAGCGGGCCTGTATTTATTCGTGACCCTTTTATACCGCTATTAATTCCAGCGGGCGGACTGCGGGGGAGGGGAGAGCCTTTATTTATCTCTTTTTAATATACCTGTCTCTTTCTTACATTTATTTTTGCTCGTTGGTAGTCTTTCTCAATCTACCAATGACCGCGGAGCAACCTTTTCTTTAAGTTTTCCTATTGTTATTACCTATAAGGAACATAGGGGAATATCTTTATTTTCACTATTACTTTACAGTCTTATTGTAGTACTAATTATATCTAATTAGAATCTTACAAACAATACATCTTACAACATAATTATACAATTCCCACTTAGACTAATACAAATTTCCTTATATCTATTTTCACTGCACTATTTAGTTCATTGTTTTAATAGTCTTAAGCACTCGTCGTGTACAGTTTTAGTGCAAATGTTCGTAAGAAAAGTTCACATTGTTTTATATACCTACCGCACTTTGTAGGATTCTTCATCTAATATGTAGCTTCCACTATTGTGTAGACGCAGCAGTTATAGCCTAGCGGGTAAGACTGCCGTCTCTTATTCGGAGGGTAGCAGGTTCGATCCAGGTCACACGTACCTCTACGTTTAAACAATTAACTATCACATGTTTCAACGGTGAAGGAAAAGATAAGAAAACCTGCACGCCTGAAAGTTCTCCAAAATGTTCTCAAAGGATGTGTGAAGGCTAGCAGTTCGCATTCAAGAAATTTGCAGTACTAATCCGGAGTCAGGAAATAGACGTGCCTAGAAGAGTACGTAAAGCGTCGATCCTGCATCTAATCTCTCTCCAGTCGTACAGGTTTTCCATCCCACCAAACTAGGAGAGTGAGGGAATAGCGATTGGTGTTTTGGGAGCTTCTTGGTTGGTATTATTAAAACCCACGATTGGAATAGAATGGAATAATTTATTTACAAATCTTAGCCTACTATATACAATTATTGAGCTTACATACTACATACATCTAACGAGTACACAGTTTACATCTACCAATAGAATCACTTACTATCTAGTGCTCTTTGCGCATGCGCGAAATGAGTGAGCCGTGAAAGTCCGTTCGGACGACGGAAGGTATAAATATGACCCGCACGCCAGCGCGCACTCAGTCACCGGGCAGCAGCGGCGGCGTGCGGACGCGGAACAGAAACTCCGGTATGCGCAGCATCGTGGCGAGTAAGCGAGTAGGCAGCTACAGTGTGTGTTTGCGCACACACGTTGTTCACTATAACATCTCCTGCGTAGATGTCTAATTTCTGAGGAGATTGGCCACCGTAACCGGATTCGGTCTGAAAAACATTATTTTTCCAAGAAAACTCCTATCATTAAACATTATATGAATAATGGGAATCGGTCACGACCCTCCGCAATGAGGAATACGCTGGAAGAGAGAGTTTTTATCCCACGGCTGAGAAAATATAAATACGATGCGATTCAACTCAATTAGCCAGGTAATCTATTGTCATATTATTATTCCCAAAGAGCTATTGTTACCAAATACTCGTCTCGAGAATAGAATATTAAATGTTGTAACCGCTTTGATTGTAATATTACTTCCCTTTATACTAGGAACGTTATTAATGTTATAATACCGAGAGGAACCTTACTAATGAAGAAACTGGTATAATATCAAAGAACAAAATACAATATTCCGTTAATAGAGATATCATCCTTACTAAAATCCCTAATGAAATCCTTAATAAAAACGTTAGCCTTAACCATATAATAGCGGAGGAATGGATCTATTTGATTTTAACGGGGAATATAGATAAGTACTTACATATACAGGATGTCCCACGGCTATGCCACATGGAGGGGAAGTTTGTTACGCCTTACGTCGATACGCCAATGTCAGCTTTTCATTTTTCTGAACAAAATTTTACATCAAAGGCTAAAATTCATAGTCTTCCTTTTATTTCTCATGCTATGTTATTTAACAAAAAATAATCCTTATGATGAAGCCTTCCGATCGGTATGATAAAGATACAGATTAATTTTTTTTCGCGTATAGCGGGTTCGAGTCCCGGTTCAACCAGGCAATTATTTAAAAATCTATGAATGCAGTTTAAATTGTTTTTTAAATTAAAATGAAGTCTTCTTTCAGTAAAATGTTCCATCTACAATATTTAAGGTACTTCCCCTCCATGTGGCATAGCCGTGGGACGCCCTGTATACTTTTTAGCCCGGGAAAACGATCGTGCAGCATTTTTAAAACCCTTAAAAGCTATTTCGGTAGTACATATTATACTATCTTTTCTTATATAATATACGTCTAATAAATATCTTAACACCGTAGAGTGAGTTCAGACTTAGAAGCGTACTGTGCTCGCCAACTCGTGAATTTTCCGCACTGATAACCATTGATATTGATATACAGCCTTAGAGAATTTAGTTGCTATTTAAGCAACTAAGCATAGAGCATACGGACGCAAACATGCTCAACTCTCGAGCAATAACTAATTATAGTTAATCGTAATTTTAGTTGAGGGCAATATACCTTTCGGTACTACGAGGATCTATGTATCGGTTTAGAAAGTTATTACAATGAAAAATATAGCTTACTAGATGATGCCCGCGACTTCGTTTTAAGGTTTAATTTAAGACTTCGATTAAGGTTTAATTCCCGTGGGAACTCTTTGATTTCCCGGGATAAAATGTAGCCTATGTTTTAATCCAGGGTATGAACTATCTCCATTCCAAATTTCAGCTAAATCCGTCCAGTAGTTTTTGCGTGAAAGAGTAACAAACACACATACACACACACATACAAACTTTCGCCTTTATAATATTAGTGTAATTGTCATAAAAATATTCTTAACCGCTTCTACGAGGTGCTTTGAGTTAAAGTTTGATTACAAAAACACAAAATATTTCAGATATCAGCTGAGTCACGCGCACAGCGAACATATTTTCTTCGTGCAAAAAATATTGTATTGTATAAGCTCTGTTTTTATTCTCAGCTGCGCTCCAACGCCGGAGGTGTAATTAAATACATTTTTTGTCGCGTTTAATTCTCGCAAAATATATGCAGCGGTGTTTTCGGAGTTTTTGCACTTTTACACTTTCACACCGAATGACAAATAGCACCGCAGCTTTAATGAGATAATGAAATATTCATGATTGCAGCAAACTTGTGACCGCGGCTTCAAATGAACGAGAACTTTTATTATTTATCTTCGCTGTTTGTTGGACACGCTTTACACACACGCTTAAATAATTAAGTGAATATATTAAAATTACTAACTATAGGTTTTGCTCGCGATTTTTTCCACATATTTTTTATTCAATGACAAGATAGTCCTTGACTGCGATCTCACCTGATGGTAAGTGACGATGCAGTCTAAGATGGTAGCAGGCGAACTTGGAAGGGGTATGGCAGTGTAGATTCAATCCGCCGATTTCAACACGCCATCGTGCCGGAACGCTAAATCGCTTGGCAGCACGTCTGACGGTAAGGTAGTAACTAACCACGGCCAAAGCCTCCCACCAGACTGGTCTGGTGGGAGGCTTTGGGTGGTGGGAGGTAGCTGGACTTGGACTAGACCAGACACAATATAGAAATTATAAATTCCGAAAATGCTCTCGCCGGGCATACTACTACTAATCATACATTTTTCTAATCTGTAAAAAATATATAAGCTTCTAGGAATAAAAACTTTTACCGCCGTGATTACTTTCAAATGTTTTATTTTTTCAACATACTTATGTAAATAGGTCGGGAGCAAAAAATTCTCCCGTTTGTAAATTCAAATTACTACAAATATTTATACTGCGGTGAATGTTGTGCCTTCAGGACAAACATTTTACCTGCCTTCTTATTCTGATTAATTTATTTCGCTTTGCTTTGCCTCACGTCAGCTTCTCTCGCGTACGTTCAAACCATAAACAAACTAACAAACAAACTTTCACATTTATAATATTGGTGAAGATAGGATAGAAGCAGACACATTGGAGTTTCCGAATTATGTGATATATTCAACTGAAAGTCTTTCTGAGGGTTTAGCCGTATCTAAATATCTCTGTACTGAAAAAACTGCCCTAAGTCCTTCGAAGATAGCTCGCTTCCAACGCCCGGCTTCGGACGGGTAGTAGAGCTTAAATTATGCCCAAATGTTTTTTCTGTCCTAGGGTCGCATAAGCTTGTTGTCGGTGTAAGACCCTTGAAGAGGCGCTTGAATTTATTTTCGTGCGCGTTCGTGTTTATTTTGCAATAACTCCTAAGATATAAATTTTAAGGGTATAGTGTAAAGAATTATCATAATGTGCATGAAATGCTTAGTAACTAATGTATTTAAGTTGATAAGGATTAATACTATCGTCTAAATAAACTCCAATTACGTCTAAATAAATTTCCAATTACCGCATTGTACGTGACCATTTTTTTGAAGTTAAAATGGGTAAGTATAGTAAGTTATTCTTAAAAGATATGCCATCGTGGACTTTTCTGTATAGACCTATCCCACCATACCACCATCATAAATTGTTTTGTTATATTTCAATCGTGTTGGTTCTGTCTTCGCGTTATGTTTCGCTGTACTCTACAATCACCTACTTATTTGCGAGGATAATAATTAGCCGGAAGTAACAGCTCGGTGGCACGGTGTCAGTGCAGCGAGGTAGTTAGGGCGGCGTTAATTACCCGTCGCTCCTAATTACCCGTCTAGACAGGTGACCGCCGCCGACTCCGGCGCGGCGCCGCGCTTTATTAATTATAATCATTAAAATATCCTCGGGGACTTTAGCGATGACCAGTGGACATCGCCGTAAGCTCGAATTAAACTACTACTAGAGGTTCGCCCCGAACTGAGACCTCGCGATATCCCATAATTCCCAAAAGTTTTAATTATATATTGTAATAATTAACTTTTAACATTAGACGCAATAAAAAAAATAATAGTTGACATAAAACTGTTTTACTGACACAGCGCCATCTATTAGCATTATAGTGAAGCTATTAGCTTCACAATAATGCTAATAGATGGCGCATTAAAATTAAATAATTTCGTTTCTTTATAACATTTATCTAATTTTAGTATTTGTTGTTCAAGTACAGGATATAACTGAATTTTCAACCAAGTTTCAAGTTCTAATATTCAGTAATTCAGAAGTTATAGGGCTCTGACAGACATTTAGACGGACACACTTCTCTGTCTAGTAGGCAAGCGCCCTAGTTGACTCAGAGAACTCGCTTCGCTCATTCAAATATAATTTTATTAATGCGAAAGAGTTTGTATGTCCTTCAATCACGCCGTGACAGAGCTACGTATCGACTATCGATCAACGTGTTTCGATCGTTGAGGATCTGCACAGTGACTACTTTTATTCCGGAAATAACAAACTCCACGCGAACAAAATCGCTGGCAAAAGCTAGTCTAAGTATATTAAAGGAAACTGACTAGGTGATCTCTCAACGCACAGCGCTAACTACTAGACGGATCGGGCTGAAAGGCTTATAGATAGCAATTATGACGTAGGCATCCGCTGAGAGAGGATTTTTGAAAATTCAACCCCTAAAGGGATAAAATAATGGTTTAACGTGAGCGAAGCCGACAGCAAAAGTGAGTTAATTATAGTTTTATAATTAAAAAGAAACTTTCCACGGGGATTTTAACAATGAGCAGCGAGCAACGAAAAAAAAAGTCTTATCCGAGCGTAAATATATTTTGGCAGATTTTAAATAAAAAGGTTGTCAGAACGCCTAGTTTATTCCGCTTGAGCGTCACTCCACACTGGTGAAGTCGGCACTTAATAAAGAGAATTGGGGTTTCTTCCAACATGTTCTACGGGATATTACGTCGTTAATCCGGTAGCTAACTTTCACGAGAATGGGTCGCAACGGCCATTTATTTCAAAGTTGTAGCTTCAAATATGAGCTTGGTTTAAATAAGCCGAATTTCTTTAAAAACTGAGACTAAGAGTAAATTTTATATTAAAGTACTCTCCATACAAAAGAACTGTCCAGTTGTGGACTTCTATCAAAAAAAGAAGATATTTTGTCGTGGGAACCCTCGGTTTTTTCGAGATAAACGGTAGTCTATAATTCAGTTTTCAGACGGCACCGTTAACGTTTAGGCTACTAAAGCTTCGACAAACACACCTTTTAAGCTTTTACTTATAGCTAGTCACAAAGTTTTATCAACTTTGATTGGTAAATGAGAAAGAAGCAAACTGCGTTTGTATGGGGCGGGCTTGGAACTGCACGAGAGTGATTTCTCTTAATGGCGTCAAGTTTGATATGTACGCAAACATAATTCCTAATGCAAGAAACGTGCACTATCATATACTTTAAACAAACAGCCATTAAGGCGGCAGAACTTTGCAGACAATGTCTACTGTGAGTGCGGGGTACAATACACTAAAAGTGGGCACAAAGTGTACACAATCAACGTCTACAATGGGGCACAGTGTGGACACAAGTTTACACAGTCGCCAGCGCGTAATCAATCAGTGTCCCAAACTGTGAGTCAATTTATAGTTTGCATTGAGTCTAAACAGGGTATTCCACTCTAAGTCGACGCCATTTTTATTAACTACAACTCATTTAGAACTTGTTGTAAAATGTTTTTTCTCAATCCTTACTAATATTATAAATGGAAAAGTGTATTTTAAGCCTACTCAAAACTTAAACTAAAACAAACATATAAATGACGACGTGTCATAAGAGTCACATGAAATAAATAACTTGAATTTGAAAACGTTTCAGGAAGCAGATTCTGCTGAGAAGTTTTCTAAACAAAATATTACCATACTGTGTAGCTAATCATGATAAATTGTGTATCAATAATAATTATTCAACTGAGACTTTTATTTTCTGAATACTTCAGCGTAAGCAGAATTTTCAGTCTCTAGGCAATATCTAGAAAAGCCGTGTTACTTATAAAAAGTATTACTAAAGTTGTAATTGTAAAGTATACGGGAACTAAAATAAAAATGAAAAATACTTGCTTATAGGACACACTTCCGCTTTCTTGGAAAGGCCAAAAACTTTCCCAACAAAAGAAAAAGAAAATACTACTTAGGTAAGGAATCAGCAATGTTTCAAAGTATTCTTTTGTATCATCAGGCTTTGCGTTTTTTAGGCAACAGGAATAGATCTTTCCTTCTGTAGTATTATTTGAAGAGAAGCTTAAAAGATTTTTATGAATAAGAAATTTCCTACTATCCTAGTTCCTACCAATATTATAATTAATGCGAAACTTTGGCTGTATGGATGGATGTTTGTTACTCAATCACGCCGCAATGACTAAAACGATTTGATTCAGGCAAATCGGTTTAGTCATTGCGGCGTGATTGAAGTTGTTCTAATTCACCTGTTTGACCTAAACATAGGTACATACATACATTACAAGTTTAATAAAAGTTTGTAAAAACACGGATGAAGTCATAGGTGGCAGCATGCAATAAACATGAATTAAATATCCTATTGTTCAGGCAATCACAAAAACACACCTAGCTTTTAGAGTCAAAACAATGTTCGGATACATTTATTAAAATGTATCCGAACATTGTTTTGACTATTTGTTGCAACAATTATTATTATTTGTTGCAAGTTGGCTCACAGAACAAAAACAACAGTTTCAGCTTTACTTTTCAAGCTTCATTCTCAACTGGCTCCAATTTGAAACACTAAACTCGCTGCAGTTAAATCGTTAATTAAAAATGAAAATGAAAATAAAAATGAAAGCTGTCTTTTTAACAACAAAGAATTTAACATTGCAGAGAGTATACTTAAATACTCAGATGAAGTCACGGGCAACAGCTACTTATAAATAAATATGATTACACATAATACATAATTTCACATTTTGGTTTAATTTAATCAGCTTCCATAAACTCCCCGTACTAGCAAGTAACTGAGTTCAACTATTGTGAAACTAATTCATTAATCGATTGAACTAGTGAGCCCTTTTTTACCTACTTGAAAAAAAAAATTATGTGATACTAGATGTTGCCCACGACATCGTCCGCGTGGATTAAGGTTTAAGGTCTTTAATTTTCCGGGATAAAATCCGGTGAACGTGTATCGGTTGATAAATAAGAGAAGAAAATAAGGATACATATTTTCACCAGTTCAATGGAATACACAAGTATTCCCCACAAATACTTTACCCATTCTGACCACAAAATAATTTCAATTTAGCTGACAGGTGATTGGTCGCCGGGGGAAACAATTACGGCCGGAATGCCTCTCTATATTAGCTAACCGCACGAGCTCCTCAGCTCGTAGTAGCTTATTTGAACGGTTTCGTAGACCGGCAACTACTAATACTACCACTACTACTACTACGTACTCTATATAACCAATTTACTACTAATTTACTGGTTTGTGATAAGAGATACACGAGTCGGTAAATATTAGTTTTATAAACGATGGTTGATATTATAATTTTTAAGAACTTATTTATGTTGGTTACATTTTATGTTCTCAGTCTACTCGCTCTCCCTCTGTATCCGCATCTCATTACTTAGGGTCGAGATCTTAACCACGGATCATTTTCTCGCTTGAATACAAGTGGGTCCACTAGAGATTCAGCTTGACCCAAATTTCATACTTTAAGCAACCCAGTTTGAAATACACGTGTCAAGTTCCCGTTAAATGTGAAAGCTCAAATCATTCCGTATTCACATTTATTGAGAAAAGTCGTCGATAGTTCAAAATTCAATAAAAGCAGCTCAGGTGGACACCTGTAATAGCCCTGGGACTAGACGCCACGTGGACGGATTGGAGAGAGGGAGGTTTTCGCAGACGGTGAAATATCGCTGACGGCGCTAAACTTACAATACCAGTATCTTGTATACCTGTACAATACTGTACATACTGCAGATTTATACAGTTCATTTTACTGGAACTTTCATTTTTACAAGGTTTTATTTATCTTGTTAAATATTTACTTTACGTTTCATAGTAGGTAGGTATAATACTGATTTATTTTTTTAATTTATTTATTTACAAAAATTAACAAAAAATAATCTTATCTAACTATCGCCAAACTGGTGGGCCAGTTTGTTGGCGAGGTGGCGCTCCTAATAATATTTACATTATTTACTTCCTATTAAATATTATAAACGCGAAAGTTTGAATGTATGGATGGATGGATGGATGGATGGATGTTTATTACTGAATCACGTCGCAACGACTGAACCGATTCTGCTAAAAGGAGACTGTCCACTTTGTATGGAGGATTTGGCTTGGACTGGACAGACACTGAGAATAATAATTTTATATCAAGTTAGTGGCATTAACCAGTAGGAATTAGAATAATAATAAAGTTTTGTGTACAGGTGTTCCTAATTTGATTTTTGTGAAGATTTAAATGAAGGATTTTGAAATAAAATATCATTATTTTTAGTTATTTTTATTTTATTATTCTGTATCATATGTTAATAATATGTTATCTAAGAACTGGGCAGGTGGATTTATTGAATCTTGATACCTTGCCCAGCTCAAAAACCAAATAATTGTCATTACATGGGCACAGCAACCCACTGTCCGTCGACCCACTATGCAATTACAGCAATACTGTTTTATGGCTTCTCTGCCTGACCTATTATTTTCATATTTTCATATATAATATAAATATAATATAGCTCTACCTCTACCTCTATAATATACCTCTATAAGTTCAAGGCTATGCCTTCTCCTTTGATTCACGTCGGTACCACAATTAATGCATCTCAATTCCAATGCATCGGAAGTACCTTCCATTGGAATTACATCCACGGCGGGTTCCGTGTTCAGTCCGAGGTCAACATTAGGGCTTCGATCAGTACCGGTAGGAATGCCAAGGTCGTCGTAAAAAGCGTCATCAGTGTCCATTATTATTAGCAAATGTCGATATAGAAAAACGGGAAACAACAAAAATAACAACTATAATCACTAAAACACAACTAATAACAAAGCGAACTACGAACTGCGAATGTAGTTTTCTTTTTACCGCGGAATGGAATAAAACAAAATGACAAGTGACATTGACAAAACAAAGCCAAAAGCTGTACTATTACGTCAAGGGTTGCCATAAGACACTTTCGAGAAACAATTAAATCGATTAAATCGATAATCGAAGTTATTAGAATATTACAAATAAAAATGGAATAATAACATTATTTCCTTGCTATTTATAATATATTCAATAATAATAGAATAGAATAGAATTCTGTGATTTTTCACCATAGTTAGATGATTTTTGCAGTTAACTTTTCTTTTTTTTATTCGATTTAAAAATATTTATAGATTTAAAAATCGAATCGACTATTTGTTTTTTTTAGACTGGAAATGTGCGTTATAGCGGAAATAAACCGGAACTAAATATTTAATGAATTAAATACTTATTAAATACAGTTTTTATCAGTTTATATTGATACAACTGAAAATCACAAATAATCATGATTTAATTTATAATAATTTTTGGTATAATTGTTTTTTTGCATGAATTCTGTTCACGCCAAGCCAATAATGGACAATTCCCTTTGGCACAGAGGTAGGTCATAGTCTGGAATAACATATGGGCTTCTTTTTATCCCGGAAAATGAGTTTCAGCGGGAATTAAAAACCCCCAGTCCACGCCAACTAAGTCGCGGGCATTAACTCGTAACGTATAAATTATCCTGTATAATACAGGATAATTTATCATCCTTGCATTACAAGACGCACGTCCTCTATTTAAAACAGGGTGTGGAGAGAAATTAAGCTTCCAAATCCTTGCGCGTTTGAACGCTCCGCTAAATCGTACAGAACGAGGAACCAGCGTCCGGAAATAGCCTTCCCAGCCCGCGACCGAGGTAAGATCGTATCTACCTCGCGTCACGTGTAACTGGCGGCAGATAAGTGGACCGCCGCGGTGACTAACGAGCTCCCGCCGACATCGCAACAATCGTGACATTATCGCAACATTGCTGAATGGTGTGTTCGCAGCCCAAGAAGGATAGGGGGGGGGGGGGGGAGAACCTATTAAACCTTTACTATGAACTGTCTCAGTGAAGGTCCCAGATTCGAATCCCGACAGCTGCCTAACACTGTGCTTCGCAGTGCAGAGTCGACACTACAGCACCTTGGGACGCCAACAACCATCAGCTCTTCAAACTAAGGCAGGTAGAGACTATTTAGGAATTATTAATTTCTCAATGTAGATTCAAGCCCAAATTGCAGCTTTATTAAGCTACAATTTGATACTACCCACATATTTTTCCTGTAAAAGTGTTCAATATTGAAATTTTCACGGAAAACCGTTTTTGATGACCTTTAATCCTATTAAAAATATTTATACCAAAATCTAGTTTTACTGGACTAATAAAAAAATATTCCCAGATGCATGCAATGAAGCCAATATTTTATTTAAGGCTGGCTTGTTGCGGAACTTTAGGTATTTGCGGGCTATTATGCCGCTTCAAAATCTCGCGTACGCGCCGGGCAGACAGACATAGACGTAGCGACAGGGCAATGACCCCGTATCAGCACTCCTGGTCACAGTATATATGAAACTACAGTGGGTACCTAGTTCAACTTGACAGATATTGTTTAAAATTGTTATAGACCAAATTGTACGTATGTAGTATGTGTCTACTTACTACTCGGAGCTTTTAACTTTTCAAGGCATTAAAATTTTACACTTGTAAATTACTGACTCACGTTGTTCTTGTAAAAATTATATAGTGTAAGCATCTGAAATTCTAACTTTGAGGGCTTTAGAAAGGAAGGAGTAGGAAGGTTTTATTATCAGGTGTGTCCTGGATTTCAAAATAAGCCCTGTTTAGAGATGGGTAAATCAGTAATCACCCAGATTAAGCCCACGAATGGGTTTTAACCCGGGTGATTACCCGTCTTGAACGTCATGAAACGGACTTTATAAGGTATGTTTCTTTTTTTTAAAAAGAATATTAGCCAAGCTGATGTGGACTCCTGTCCTCTCCAAATAAGCGGAAAGCTTGTTCTAGGTGTGGGTACAACAATGGCGCAACGGGTGGGGTTTGCACCTGCAACCTTTCAGTTTTCAGTCCGCACCTTTAACCGTTGGGCTATTGAGGCTTATATTTATAGTGTATTCTATTATGAATGAAAATGAATCTTGTAAATTTGGATTTTTACAATAATTAATATACATAGAGCTACTCGTGCTGACTCACTGACTGACTCACTGACTGACTCACTGACTGACTCACTGACTGACTGACTCACTGACTGACTGACGCACTGACTGACTGACTCATTGATCACCTCTCATCAAAATTTCTCTCAAAATTTTTTTTCACTCATGGTTTCGTATAGAGGACAAAAATTCATTCGGAGCAAAAACATGAAGAGAGCTGATGATTGAGGATTTTGGAGATGGGTGAGGAGCACGGCCAGGGTATTGAAGATAGGTGGGCGATGTTCAAACAAAAGCCACTTGAAACCTCATCCAACTGGCAGCGAGCTAAAAAAAACTCCAAGATGGCGGAGTCAAGATGGCGGCCATACAAATTTCGTCGGTGTCTATCTTAGAGAGTATAAAAATGGAAGTGTGGTTTTCTGGCAAAAGATTATCAGGATTGAGGACCCGAACGTCTACTTGATGAATAGAAAAAAAATTCAAGATGGCGGAATTGAGTTTTCCATACAAAATATATGCAAAACTTTGACACGGTTCCTTTTTATTTCTGATGGTTTCTATAGAGCACATAAATTTATTCGTAGGGAAAATATGAAGAGAGCTGATGATTGAGGATTTCGGAGATATGTGAGGGGCACGGCCAGGGTATTCAAGATAGGTGAGGGGTGTTCAAACAAAAGCCACTCGAAACCTCATCCAATTTGCAGCGAGCTCAATAAAACTCGAAGATGGCGGATTCAAGATGGCGGCCAAACAAATTTCGTCGATGTCTATCTCAGAGAGTATAAAATATGGAAGAGTGGTCTTTTTTTTGTCAGCTTGCTGCAAATTGGATGAGGTTTCGAGTGGCTTTTGTTTGAACACCCCCCACCTATCTTCAATACCCTGACCGTGCTCCTCACCCATTTCCGAAATCCTCAATCATCAGCTCTTTTCATATATTTTCCCCAAACCATCAGAAATTTTGAAAAGGAACCGTATCAAAGTCTTTCATAGTTTCCTATTCGCCATATATTTTGTATGGAAAAATAAATTCCACCATCTTGCTTTTTTTTCAGTTCATCAAGTAGACCTTCGGGTCCTAACTCCTAATCATCTTTTGCTAAAAAACCACTCTTCCATCTTTTATACTCTCTGAGATAGACATCGACGAAAGTGCGGCCACCATCTTAAATCCGCCATCTTGGAGTTTTTTTCAGCTCGCTGCAAATTGGATGAGGTTTCGAGTGGCTTTTGTTTGAACACCCTCCACTTATTTTCAGTACCTTGGCCATGCTCTTCACATGTCTCCAAAATCCTCAATCCTCAGGTCTCTACATATTTTTCATACGAATTAATTTATGTGCTCTATAGAAACCATCAGAAATAAAAAGGAACCGTATCAAAGTTTTGCATAGATTTTGTATGCAAAAATCAATTCCACCATCATGAATTTTTTTTCTATTCATCAAGTAGACTTTCGGGTCTTCAATCCTGATCATCTTTTGCCAGAAAACCACCTTTTCATCTTTTATACTCTCTGAGAGACACCGTCAGAATTTGTATGGCCGCCATCTTAAATCCGCCATCTTCGAGTTTTTTTCAGCTCACTGCAAATTGGATGAGGTTTCGAGTGGCTTTTGTTTGAACATCGCCCACTTATCTTCAATACCCTGGCCGTGCTCCTCACCTGTCTCCGAAATCCTCGATCATCAGCTCTCTACATATTTTTCCTACGAATGAATTTATGTGCTCTATAGAAACCATCAGAAATAAAAAGGAACCGTGTCAAAGTTTTGCATATATTTTGTATGGAAAACTCAATTCCGCCATCTTGAATTTTTTTTCTATTCATCAAGTAGACGTTCGGGTCCTCAATCTTGATAATCTTTTGCCAGAAAACCACACTTCCATTTTTATACTCTCTAAGATAGACACCGACGAAATTTGTATGGCCGCCATCTTGAATCCGCCATCTTGGAGTTTTTTTTAGCTCGCTGCCAGTTGGATGAGGTTTCAAGTGGCTTTTGTTTGAACATCGCCCACCTATCTTCAATACCCTGGCCGTGCTCCTCACCTGTCTCCGAAATCCTCAATCATCAGCTCTTTACATATTTTTCCTACGAATGAATTTATGTGCTCTATAGAAACCATCAGAAATAAAAAGGAACCGTGTCAAAGTTTTGCATATATTTTGTATGGAAAACTCAACTCCGCCATCTTGAATTTTTTTTCTATTCATCAAGTAGACATTCGGGTCCTCAATCCTGATAATCTTTTGCCAGAAAACCACACTTCCATTTTTATACTCTCTAAGATAGACACCGACGAAATTTGTATGGCCGCCATCTTGAATCCGCCATCTTGGAGTTTTTTTAGCTCGCTGCCAGTTGGATGAGGTTTCAAGTGACTTTTATTTGAACACTCCCAACCTATCGCCTCACTGTATGTATTTACACTGTGTTCACATTGATACCTACATCTGGAATAATTATTCTTCTTCAACAAAATTTATTCACGCCTTTTGTAAAAATTCTAATACTAGGTAATCACAGTAATATTATAAAGGCGAAAGTTTGTATGTGTGTGTGTGTGTATCTTTATTCCTGTTTCCCGTAAAAAGGAAGGTTTTGGTTGAAAGTTGGAGTGGAGATAGATTGCCTGGAACGTATACTTTTTATCCCGGAAAATGATAGAGTTCCCACGGGATTTTTTCAAAAACCACACGGACGAAGTCGCGGGCATCATCTTATCTATACTTAATATTATAAAGCTGAAGAGTTTGTTTGTTTGAACGCGCTAATCTCAGGAATTACTGGTTCGAATTGAAAAATTATTTTTGCATTCAATAGTCCATTTATCGAGGAAGGCTTTAGGCTATATAACATCACGTTGCAACTAATAGGAGCGAAGCATCAGTGAAAAATGTTGCAAAAACGGGGAAAATTATCCATATTTGAGGGCTTCCGTTGCGTGCGCTGCGTAAACGGTTCAAGTTACTCAAAAAATAACTAAATATTTTCGGAGATAAAGGACATAACTTCTCGTGGATAGTAGCAAGTAACTCTAAACCTTATCCACGCGGACGAAGTCGCGGAATCAGCTAGTATTTAGATAAAGCGAAAGAAACACTTACCATACTTGTTTTCTAATATTCCTTCGCTTCAAAACTGATATTTTCTTTATTAAATTTCTTTTATCATCCATTATTATTCATAAAAACAAACACTATATTTAATTATTTACTATAACTGTTTACAAGATAAGATAGTAACCTAAGATACTAACTAAAAACTATATAAAAACTAAGTACTAAGTAGGTACTGTGCTAACTAAGATCTAATAAAAAGTTTTAGTGATTTTACAAAATAATATTTTTACAACAAAATTAATGAAATTGAAAATTTAAGCACGTGGCCTGCGAAAACTGACGTGCGTCCAACCTCGATAGAGTCCGGTGGGACACTGAAACACCCCCGTTAGAGGATGCGCGTGACCTTTTACGTCTAGAAATAAGCTAGAGCTAAGCTTAAATTTTTATTTAAAAAAATTGTAAATAGGAACCCTCATAAATGTAATAAGCTTTATTTTCATGTATTTTTTTTTTAATTTAGTTATAAACTTTAGACAGACAATTGAAATAATAGTGAAAATCACGATTTCTTCATGATTTTTTATGATCGAGCAAAGTATGGCCTTACACATTTCTCTAATATAAGAACCTCAGATAACATATGTATCTACAATATATATTTTTTTCGATGCAAAAAAAATAGTTCTTCATGAATTAAAGCTTGTTTGAAAAGACGCGAAATTGCTAGAAACAGGGAAAAGACCCCGTTAAAGTAGACATTATGTGTCACGTAAAAAAATCAATAAGAAACTGTTGTTCCTAATACAATTAGAGAAACAGAGTGCCAGGACGGTAATACCACACGACCACGTATTGGCTGAATGTGTCCTACTTTTCCCGGATTTCGTAGAACGTAACAATAAGATACTTTATTGGAATTTATTTGGCTTAAAATATTTTAACTCTTAATTTGATCAGTTAAATTCAAGTAATATCGTGTTCTAATAGATTTATAAATAAATATCAAAAATTCCGAGGCCGGTGGGATTCGAACCCACATCTCTCTGGGAATCGCGCCCGAGTATGTTAACCGTTACACCACGGCCGGACCACACGTCAGCCACGAAATTAGTGATATACTTATATCTACTTTTTTCAATCAGTTTTATAGCAACTTTTAGCGACATCTAGTAGCGACACATTACAGTGGTCTTGTAGTCAAGTGTTTTAAAAAAGTACGTATTCATCTATTAAGGGAAGACGAAATCTGAAAATCTGTAACGGCACCATTAACAGGCGGTTATTTGGCTCGCTCGAACAAGTAGGTACAAGAGCGAAGAATTTAAAAAGGGAGATTTGCAAGCCAATCCAATAAAGAGCGTTCCATGTTCCGACAATGCAATTAGCGAGAACAAAGCGGCGGCGTCACGTACGCGAGCGCAGCTTCCCGCCCGCCGCTATTGGTATAAGATTCAGTTATAGCTGGACGTATACGTGGAGTTTTTAGCTAACTTACTATCCCATTAACCGGGTATCTATTTAAAAGATAGGACAGTTCGAAAGAGGGCTTCGTAGACTCGAAAGTTCTACAATCTCTACTAGTAAAATCATAAATGCGAGAGTGTGTTTGTGTGCGGGTTGTTGGTTTGTCCTTCGATCACGATGCTGCTGCCTGCAAGGGCCTGGAGAGTGACAAAAGCTATTGTCCCGGTGAATAAAAGAGTACCCACGGTGTTTTTTTAAATAAAATCCACGGATTGATGTAGCGGGCATCAGTTTGTATATAAACTAAAGACTAAAAGAAGGCATAACCCTTACTAATATAAATGCGAGAGTGTGTTTGGTGTTTGCTACTATGAAAATTTTTTTTCGTGGTCACGATGGGACTGTAGAGTTCGAGACTTCACGTGGAAGCTGTCACGAACAGACTCTAGCCTTCTTGGTGTTTTAGAAGGAATCTCCCGTAATGTTCGGCAAAGTAGGTACACTGACAATGTCATTACTTGTTACTACCAATGAAGGCGGAAGGCTCGGGTTGGCTCGGGTAGACAGATTCTGCGCGTGACAGCTCAAGTTGACGGCAACACCGCAGGTTCTCGTGGCCACGATCCATGTAATGGGTAGTAATCCATGTACCTAATATTCAAAAAATATCCAAATTCACTAGCGAACTAAAATTTTTTCCTGTAAAGCTAGAACGTAGGTATGATAAATAAGTAAACGTATAAATAAATAAGTTGATTCCATAACTATTTGGTTTTTAATTTTGCCACAGAAAAATGCCCATCCTCTCCTACATACTTTACAGTAGAAAATCCAATTTCGTTAGTAATAGACTCGATCTAAATTAGTGCCAACATAGAATTCACACTACAAGCAAGAAAGGAGCTCTGCTGTCAAAAGAATTCGCTGTAAGTGGCTACAACGTAGACGTTCCAACAATGAGCACCTAGTACCTACCTACTTTAACAATAGTTGTCTCAGGTCGGTTCACTAACGTTATTGTTAGGTATTCATTCGTTGCATAGTGAGATAGTTACTTTCGAAACGTTTCCTTTTCCTTCTCCATCTTAAAACCTGATTTTGCACGGGGCTTGATACTTGGCAGAATGTGTAAATGCTTTTCCTACTTTAGGTATTGTTAAAACTCTACCATTTACGAAACTATTAAACTGATCGCGAGTTTTTTCTAAAGTGACCTTTAAATCTTTTGGTTTAGAGGACGTAGACTTGAAACGGGACGGCTCGGGTTTCCCAGCGGGGACAATTTGGTAATATTAAATTTCAAAAATATAGCTGGTCTAGTTTGAAAAGACTTACCTTAAAGTATTGCTAAGCCAAAACAGATGGTTTCCGTGGGGTTTTTGAATAGAATAGAATAGAATAGAATAGAATAGAAATATTTTTTATTCAAATAAACTTTTACAAGCACTTTTGAATCGTCAATGAATCTACCACTGGTTCGGAATGCCTTTCCTGCCGAGAAGAGCCAGCAAGAAACTCGGCTTTTTTTAAAAAAAAAAAAAATTTACAATAGTTAATGAAAGCTATGCTATGTATACAGTGCTTCCACAATAAAGCTTCAAAAATGCAAAAATGCATACGTAGGTACACCAATCCAACGCATGTCAAGACGGGCAGTCAGAGCAGACCCATTCCCGTTGGTGGCACCCGTTCACGAGCATGACGCATGATCCAGCCATTGCTTCGCTCAACCATATTTGAGGGAACGTAACAACCCGCACCACTACAACAAAAAACTAACTTCCCGCGGACAGGTCGCGGGCAAAAGCTAGTTTTCATGCAAAATTAGAATGTTATTTGGAAACCGCCACAACAATGTCATAAACGTTTTACCCTTATTTTACGAAATATTAATTCCATTAGTTTTCGTTGTTTCGTCGCGCCAAAGTAAAGTCCCGCGCAAAACAATCGCTGTCACCATAAACAAGCGTGCCACATACTATTTAGGGGTATTGTGTGTGACATTTTTCCCTACAATATCATTATTTTGAATGTTTGCAGTCTGTGTATGCACAGGTAATACTCAGACCGAGGTATGGGTTAGCAACCTGTCTTACACGTGAGTGTATTTGATGGGTTCAATATTTATGTGGGGCGCTACAGGGCAAGCAATCACATCAGCTGACCTCTACCTACTCGCATAGTGTATCTTACAAGATACACTCAAGCAGAATCGGTCCTATTACAACGATTTTTCGATAGTCTAATGATATATCAGCATCGAGATTCTTAACCCATATACATGAGATATGGATTTATGGCATAATAGATGATGCCCGTGCCTTCGTTCGCGTGGATTAAGGTTTTCGATTCCCGTGGGAACCCTTTAATTTTCCGGGACCAGCAAGCGCTATCTACAATAATCCGTTCTATTGTCCGGACAATTGGCTTCCGGAATGGCGTCAGTTTTCCGGAGCCCCGGTCGCCGGACGCAACGCAGGCGAGTAAACACGGCTTTGATTTTTTAACGTGTCTTCACATGTTTTTGTTGCGGCTTTGTCAAGCGCTTGAGGATGTCCAATGTAGCTCAATGCTTTTGTACGGTTCTAACATTTTTATTCATCGTTTGTATTTAAGATTTTCGTGTTTTTTCTTCAAAATAAATAAGTCTTATGATTGGGAGGTCCCGAGTTCGATTCCCGGCGATAAGGAAATTCATAATTTCTGAATTGTCTCTCTGGTCTGGTCTGGTGGTTACCACCCCACCGTCAAAGACGTGCTGCCAAACGATTTAGCGTTCCGGTACGATGGCGTGTAGAAACAGATTAGGGACTGCCATATCCCATCCAAGTTAGCCCGCTACCATCTTAGACTGCATCGCCACTTACCATCAGGTGAGATCGCAGTCAAGGACTAACTTATCCAATAAAAAGTAATCACCAGCAACCCATCAACGGCTGACTACTGAGCGCAGATCTCCTCTCAGAAAAGGGTTGTAGGCCTACCTAAGTCAGGCCCTCACTAAAAGATTGTTAAACTATACTACGACAAACAAAGGTGGAAAGTGGGTAGAGAGGAACACTTACGTGTAAATAAAAACAGGAATAAGAAGGCGTGAAGATGTGAGCACTTTGCGTGTTATATTTTATTGTCTGCCCTTCCCCGCCAGTGTGTGCTCGCTATTATTGTTTATATCGTGTTTTAAGTTTTACTTTGTCCTTTGAAAAATTAAAAAGCATGCAGTACAAAGAGCATATTATATTATTTTAATTTCGCTCGCTGCTCCTGCTGCTGTATTTTTGTACGTTATCATTTGTTGTTTGTTTCTATATATTTTTTTTACTATTACTTGTCAGCTACACCGCCAAACAAAGCTTCTTGTTTGACTGCATTACCATAGAACTGTGAGAATTCTTAAGCGTTGGCAACCTTACGTGGTCGAAATCAAGGTTTCTGAAACGAACCACTAAGGTGTGAAACGCCCGTCTAACGTTCCAATTTCCTGGCGCTTATAATTTGAGTACCTTCAAGGCAAAAGCGAATAGGCGTCTTCCAGGCAAGCACACCAACCTAGACATCATCAATGATTATTATCGTCAAGCGCATTAAAAAAAAGTATAAAAACAAAACTGTGTTTGTTTATTCGTTTCTTGTTCGTTTCCCGTTTAATCATGCAGTAACGGATCGACCGATCGACTTGACTTTGACATAATGAGTGACTATCTCGAAGGGAGGAAAATTTATCAAAATTAGTTCATCCATACCAATATTATAAACGCGAAAGTAACTGTCTTTCTCGCTTTTAGTACTTCTTCATGTCTTTACCAATTTCAGGTGTGCAGATTTCCTCACGATGTTTTCCTTCATCAAAGCATGTGATATTTCATTTATTAAACTGCGTTAAGGTGCGTGTCCGGGATCGAACCTGCGACTCCCAGAATAGGAGACTACAGTCCTAACAATTAGGCTACTTTTTCGCTGCTAGTGTGTGTCGACCTTAATAAAGTTAAACTTGAAAGTAAAGGCTAGACAAAATGAAGCCAGGTGCGGTAATAACTGTTCGTGATTTATTGAATTGTTCAGACTTGCTGTGATCTATGAGATTTGAGAGGCGAAAGTTCCAACTGTAATAGCGGAGTTTTCACAATTTTATTTTTGGTGGAATATCACAACTACTGGTTAGCATCATAATAGAGAATTCTTTCGGTATTCTAATAAGATAGAGATAAAAATTCTTTTAAAGTTCAGTGTTCAGATATCTTTTCTCTTTAAATTGGGGTAAAAGCATGTTAAAAGAAACCAACTTTTTTGAATTCATTAGTTTAAAATATTTTTTTATAATTTTAAAACAACGTAACCCCGTCGGGTTTGGACTTTTATGATTTGACTTGAAAAGTACATCATAGATGATTCATCATTCCGAACCGGTGGTAGATTCTCGACTTGTCAGTAGAGCCACAAGTTGGCCTATATAAAATAAATAATTTTGAATTTGAATTTGACCTCTAGGGGCTGATGATGTAGCTTGTTTTTTAAAACACTTTTTTAATATCTACATACTTTTGTGCATGAATATTTCAGGTAAGTCAAATAAAATAAAGTGAATAAAGATTTTAACTCACCTCTGTTTCTCTAGGCATAATGCATGAGTATATAAACAATTGTCACATCTTTCCTAAAATCAATTTCGTTGTAGAAATATAATCATAAATTAAATTTACGCATCCATATCAATATTATTTATCTGCTTGAGAAGTAAATTATGATATGTGCGTGCTAACGATATTTATTTTCTAACAAATCTTTCTCCTCATAACCTTCGTGCAGAGTGTTATTGTATTCAAAGGCATGATAAATACACAGATTTATAGACATACTTCATATACATTTATTCTAATGCGTTATCAGAATTTTTATCATACCTACTGTTATTTACATAATGGCGGCATAAACTAGTCGAGCTTTGTCATAAAAAGCTATTATTTTATTTCGTTATATGCGCTGATAAATTATATTACACTCACTATTCATAAAATAATTTAATTAAAGGAAGTAACTTTTTTTGCACTACTTCAATGTTTAATGCTTCATTAGTAGGTACATAATTATATAAATGAACGCTCATTAAAAAATTAAATTAAATTAGTTAGTTGATTTATTAAATAGCTTTTGCTCGCAACTTTGTCCGCGTGGCGTTAAGTTATTATAAATCTCGAAATCTTTCTCGGGAACCCTCGGTTTTTCTTGGGATAAAAGGTAGCCTACGTCACTCTACATTCACTTTCTTATTTATAACTAGCTTTAACCCGCGGCTTCGCTCACGTTAGGTTCGATTTTTTAACCCCCTATTTAACCCTCTTGGGGTTGAAATTTTCCAAAATTCTTTCTTAGCGGATGTCTACGTCCTAACAGCTACCCGTATACCAAATTTCAGCTCGATCGGTCCAGTGGTTAGAGCTGTGCGTTGATAGATCAGTCAGTCAGTCAGTCAGTCACCTTTGCCTTTTATAAATTTAGATATTATTAAGAGTCGATTTCACCAACGTAGAATATGTCTTATCCGAGGTTTTGATATTTTAGCAGATTTTCAAAACAAAACCTGTCAGAACTTCCAATTTATTTTTGCAATTACAAGGATATTAGTGTTAGCTGTGCACCTTGAGAACGCAACATGCGTTTATTTGAGCGTAAAGCTATCTCAAATGTCGGGGTGTTGTTATTGGCATGTGCTGCGGCTGCATTATATAAATAAATCGCTTAGGAATATTTAATGCTCCAATAATAGGATTTCAACAAAAGCTATTATTAAACCCGCTTCATTTGGTCCGCAGACGGTTTATTGTTACAATAAGCCTTCAGTTCAGGCTTCTAGAATTAATTTTCAGTTAAAACTGAGCCTAAATAATTCGTGTACCTAATAATAGTTTATGATTTTGGTCCAATTAAAATATTCTACATTTAACCCTTATAGACCAGTGTAGATAATTTTTAAAACGAAACAAAATAGTAGTAGGATGAAACCCATTAGAAAAGGAGGGGAATATTATAAAGATGAAAGGAAAAATAATTTACGGGCGATCTGAGGTCGGGAAGGGGTGGGGGTGAGTTTTTAAGGGGGAAAAACGGTTTTTCTCGATTTCCGGCAAAACTAAAAGTCCTATCGAAAAAAGTCAAATGGCAAAGTTGTAGGTAATAAAAAGATCTAAAACTTTTGTATTTACACTTTTTTCACATAACCTCAAAATTTATGTGAAAAATTCAAAAAACCAAGTTTTTGGTTTTTTATTTTTATCTTTTACAAAAATTTTTTTTTTTTAACGAAATTTGGTGAAAACTTACCTTTTTATGTTCCAAATACGCTGTAATTTATTTGATTAAAAATATTTATTTTTTCACCTTATTTTGAATTAATATCGAAAAAAACACCCTAATTTTCAATCGAAAAGTCACCCGTCAAAATATCAGCTTTTTTCAAAAAGTTAGTATGTTTTCTGTTCGTTGAAATCTCTACTTTCCGATGGTGAAAAAAAAAATATATGTTACTACAGTAAATCTTCTCAGAAAATAATTTCAATCTTTAGGTTATGTTACGTTAAGCATACTATTTTTTAAAGAAAATATTAGATTTTAATGTTTGAGTTGATTGATACAGATAAAAATTTTTGTTTTATTTTTTTAAGTAAACTTGTCACAATTATCTTCAAGAAAATCAACTCAAACATTAAAATCTAATATTTTCTTTAAAAAATAGTATGCTTAACCTAACATAACCTAAAGATTGAAATTATTTTCTGAGAAGATTTACTGTAGTAACATATATTTTTTTTTTCACCATCGGAAAGTAGAGATTTCAACGAACAGAAAACATACCAACTTTTTGAAAAAAGCTGATATTTTGACGGGTGACTTTTCGATTGAAAATTAGGGTGTTTTTTTCGATATTAATTCAAAATAAGGTGAAAAAATAAATATTTTTAATCAAATAAATTACAGCGTATTTGGAACATAAAAAGGTAAGTTTTCACCAAATTTCGTTAAAAAAAAATAATTTTTGTAAAAGATAAAAATAAAAAACCAAAAACTTGGTTTTTTGAATTTTTCACATAAATTTTGAGGTTATGTGAAAAAAGTGTTAATACAAAAGTTTTAGATCTTTTTATTACCTACAACTTTGCTATTTGACTTTTTTCGATAGGACTTTTAGTTTTGCCGGAAATCGAGAAAAACCGTTTTTTCCCCTTAAAAACTCACCCCCACCCCTTCCCGACCTCAGATCGCCCGTAAATTATTTTTCCTTTCATTTTTATAATATTCCCCTCCTTTTCTAATGGATTTCATCCTACTACTATTTTTTTTCACTTTTTATTATTTTTACAGGGATCTACCCTGGTCTATTATGAGTGTGAGTGATCAAGAAATCGAATGTCAAAAATGGTTCAACAAGAAAAAGTTTTGGTAAAAATAATTACTACTTTTTACAAACAATTGAATCGACGCGACGATAGAATGAACTAAAAAGGGAAAAAGAAAATATAAATAGTCTTACTAACTAAGCTCCTAAACTAATGTAAGTAACTAATTTTGAGTCAACGACAAACTTTTTTCTCGAAGCCTTTAAAACTCTCTCAAAAATCAGGCTTTCTTCGATTCTCGTTGACGCCGAGTTATTTTTATTACTAGGCTTGCGCTTGACGAAAAGCACTGACGATTTCTAGGTTGGAGCGCGCTTGCCTAGATGATGCCCATTCACTCTTTCCTTGAAGGCACTCAAATTATCATAGATAGCAGGAAACACGAATGCTGGAAGGGTGTTTCACACCTTAGCGGTTCGTTTCAGAAACGTTGAACGAAAGTGATCGTGCGAAAAGGTTGAATTTCTACAACGTAAGAATGCTAACGCCCACGACTTCTCGCAGTTTTGTGTAATAATTGAAATAAATTCCGAGGTTATTATATAGTTGAGATACTTGAAAGTTTTTAAGGAAAAAAAGCAGTTTGCAATCGCTCTCACAAGTGGGTTAGAGCGCAATAACCTCTCAATCCCAGCGTGCCCGGATCATGTCATTGCGAATATTATATCGCTGCAGCAAAGTTCCTTGAAACTTTAATCAAACTGCAAAGCAGCTGCTCGTTCGTTATTGAAAATTCTATTTGCTGAAACTTTGGCTTCTCAATAAATAAATAAATAAATCTCCCTCGGATGTCGCGGGAGTCTGAGCTCACTTTAATATAACCGTACATTAGTTTTATTGCAGCCACAAGTGACACTAAACCGAGCGTTAAAATAAATGAAAAAGTGGTATCACGACGTGATTTTGATCAGGTTTCTAGATATTATGATAAACTAGTTGATTCCCGCGACTTCGATCGCGTGGATAAATGTTTTTTGATTCCCGCGGGAACTCTGTAATTTTCCGGGATAAAAAGTAGCCTATGTTTTAATCCTGGGTATGAGCTATCTCCATTTCAAATTTCAGCTAAATCGGTTCATTCTTTGTGGCGTGAAGGAGTAACAAACATACACACACACACACATACACATACAAACTTTCGGCTTTATAATATTAGTGTGACTAGTTGATTCCCGCGACTTCGTTCGCGTGGATTAAGGTTTTTAATCCCGCGGCAACTCTCTTATTTTCCGGGATAAAAAGTAGCTTATGCGCTATTCCGGACTATAATCTATCTCTGTGCCTTTCAGTCAAATCGGTTCAGGCGTTGCGGCGTGATTGAGTGACAAACATATATCCAAACTTTTGCATTTATACTATTGATAGGAAATAGGATAATAGGATTAAAAAAGGAATATTAACCAAGCTGAACTTGACTCCACTCCCAAATAAACAGAAATTCTCCTCTCCCTTCCAAATAAGTAGAAAGCTTGTGTCACTACTGAGGATCGAATCGCCAACTTTTCAGTTTACAGTTAGACTAGGACAAAGAGTCTCCTCTCAAAAGGAGAAGTATTCTAATCTCTTAATCCATTCTCCATTGCCTATAACGCCTGAACATTTGATTCTTTCCAGCTACTAAAACAGCAGGTTTTAGCCATTTAGCGTCAACAGCGAGATGCTTGAGATCGGTTCGAGCGTACAAAATGATTTGACATTCCATAACTGCCCTAATGAAGCTTGACTTTATTTTTAGATGGCTGCAGCTGCTGTAGCGGCGAGACGCTTTAAGCTCGTCGCTCACTTATCAACTCGGCTCCAGACCAGCATGGCTCTCACGCATGTTCCGAGTGAAACGCGTGCCGCCCGAGAGTTGTTCACATGACTTATTTTATGACTCGACGAACGAGAAAACGATGCGGTGGCAATTCATTGCCCATGCGGCGTCCACATGTCAACCAACGGGTGTCCTCTCCCGACCGGGTGACATCACCGCAAGGGCCACCCGTCAACAATGAGTGGACGCCGGGCGAGATGTGGTGCTAGTTAGGTGCCGAGTTGATAAGTGAGCGATGACCTCTAAAACGTAGTCTAGTCAGCGTGGTTCTTGGTAATGTTACGGGGTTTCGACAGAATGCTATGTTATGGAGCAGTTTCGACATTTTGCAAATGTTTATAAGATTTATGAGATAATTGTTTCTATTTGATACTGCAGATGGGTGCACGCTCCAAATTTTGTTTTAATTAGCCCGTTTACTTGACTATTAAATCTAAATATTATTGTAATAATAATTTATGTATTGCACTTAGGCTCGAAGCACATTGGCGAGGATTTAAAGCGATAGGATTAGTTCTTACACTCTCTAAAGTAAATTGAACTACGCCGTTGTACAAATCTGAATGAAGCAGATTGACGATAACAACCACCATTGATTGGCCGATACTATCTCGTTAATATTGTATTGTAGCAGAAAGAATATCATAAATTCATATGATTCACAGAGCGTCGATGCGCGTCAGTCTGCCTGCAGTTGGACGCAATAATTCGATTTATCTTTGATTATGTTGATATACCTCTACCGCAATGTGCCTTGAGCCTTACAAGTTACAAGCTAATTGTTATATATTTTGCAGGTATGTAATATTATTGCAATTACAGTTTTTGTGGCCATCAGTATAATTAATTCCATTTTAAACACATGAAATTGTATTAAAATGGTAAAAAACTACACTCCGAACAAACTACATTCACTCACGTCAAGCTGTAATTAACAATAATTTAAAAGTTATTAGGTGTTGCAAAATATTTCTATGAAAAATTAAATAACCAAGAACATTTTGAAAATGTAGTGGAATTAATAGACATTTGAATAAGTTTAAGCTATCATAAAAATGTGTGAAGTGGGAGTACCTATCATTAGTATTAGAAGGGTGTAAATCTTAGGGTCGATACTGATGGCAAAACTTATAAAACTTATTAAACTAAACTAACTAAACTTGGAAAAAGAAATTTTTAGCATCTGTCCGTCTGCAAAAGCTTAACAGATGCTTTAAGATTCCGATAATATCCTGTAACATAAATCTTTAGGAAAAATGCGGACGAAGTCGCGGGTATCCAATAGTTTCAACTATCACCGTATTATGAGTTTTAGAAATGAAGTATTTGATTAGATTAATTTCAAAGTGTCAGTAAGCACTCGATAACAAATCGTAAGTTGGTATTGTGAGTAAGAACAAGCACACACACATTTTGATAAGTTATATTCATTATTGATTTAATCCTCAATATATCAAAAGAGATTTGTAAAGCATAATTAATTTGAATAAAGTAAGACCCGTTTATAGTTAACTCATTAATAATTCAACAGTATCACATGTAGAGAATAGTTAAAACATTCTTGTTATAACAAAATGGAAGCAGGCAAGACGTGGTGTTCGTGTAAGTACAGAAAGCCAAAGTGTTGAGTTCCAACTAGAGTTGATGTATGACTTCGCGGCTACGAAGAATCTGCTCTAACTTATAGAAGTCTTGTAGTTCAAGTGTAGGTTTAGGTTTAAAGAAATTTATTCTCCAAAGAACATTTTGCTCACTTATAGAGAACTTAAAACTAAAATTCATATAAAATTACAAAACATTAAAAAAAAACAAAAAATGGTGACTGCTAACAATAAAACATTAAACATAATTTTTTTGAATGTGCACTCTAAGTTTTTTTTTGAAAGTTAGAAAAGACTTTTGTGCCACAATCTCTTGAGGCAGACTATTATATAATAGTGCTCCCTCAAATTGTATAGTTTTCGCACCATATGTTTTTGTTCTAGCTTTAGGTACTTGCAGTTTATTTTTATTCCGTGCAAAATATGTATATGATTTATTTTTTATTGTGATATGTGTGTTTATAGATTTTGAAAGTATTTTTCTAACTAGAATACATGTCTTGTACTTATATAATTGGCTAATAGATAAGATATCAGTTTTCTTATAAAGTTCTTTAGATGGAAATCGGTAATCTAGCTGGAACAAGGTTTTTATTAATTTATTTTGAGATATTTGAAGATCTTTCAGATTAGTTTTATACGCACATCCCCATATTTCTATTAAATATTCTAATATAGGCTTAGCTAGTGAATTATAAATTAGATTTCGTACTTTGTGTGGTATACATCGCGTAGATCTACGTAAAGATCCAGTCAAAGATGAAATTTTTGACTGCAAGTAGTCTAAATGAGGTCGCCATGATAATTTTGAATCCAAAAATAGCCCAAGATATTTTTCTGTATCTGATTGTTTAAGCGCTTGATTATTTATAGTTAAGCAATCAAAATTTGGAAGTTTTTTGTTTTTTGCAGTAAAAGTCATATAAGAAGTTTTAGCAACATTGATAGTAAGTAAGTTGTATTTGAACCATTCATTTAGTTTATCTAAGTCTGCTTGTGCATTCGATATAATATCATTGATTGAATCAGCAAAATAAAATAGGCACGTATCATCTGCATATAAAGATACTTCTCCGGTTAGTCCCAAGTTGCCAATATCATTTATGTAGATCAAGAATAGCAAGGGGCCTAAAATGGATCCTTGAGGTATTCCACAAACAATATTCATTGGTTTACTTTTAAAATTTTCAATTTTAACTACTTGTTGTCTACTTGTTAAATAAGATAAGTGTCTCAAGTGTTTTATAATCGCCTTGGTAGTTTATAACGTAGTCTGCGTAGATGTTGACTCGTTAAGTCTTGATGTTCTCTGCAATCATCCAAGAGATATTTTTATTTATTAAGTCTTTTGTCAGACAGCAATACACGTTTTAACAATTTAACGCTATTTATTATTATGTTTTCTTTGTTGTTAATTTATATTGCTAGCCCGTGTGCCCTTTAGGTTAGCCATCTGCGCGGGAGATATTATAGTGCACAAGTATGTGTGCAAATTACTAACCTACTGAAAATTTATTGACAGGAAAACCCAATACATTTTTAAAAAGGTCAAGCTTTCTAAAAAGGTCTTCGAATCCACCGGAGATCCAAAGGCTGGTGGCTACCTTGGCCAAAGAATGATTTCGCCATCCAAAGGGGCAATGCTACCAGCTTCTTGGGTACTAATGCCGCGCTGCGGTGACATCGATGAGGTTTTAGGTTATATTTAATTTTAGAAGTAATTGTTCATTATTAGAGAAAAAAACCTATTAAATTCATAGCACCTTGTTCATTTAGATAACGTTTTATTTGAGATCAGATTATGTTGCGCGTCGCTAACGGAAAAGATAGTTACTGCGACAATACGTTCGCCGATCGGCCATTATGCGAGTTAACAAAAGATCTGTTTTCTATTCACGAGCGCCCATTGTATACTCGCCGATACGCCACTCTTTATTGCGCCGCATCCCAATGACTTAAACACATACGCCTTTTTCACTGCCGTAAGCCGTTATCGACTATTCTAGATCTCGAAAGATAGGGACGTAAATAAATCTCGGTACGTTCAGCACAACAGAAAGATGGATAATTAGGTATCCTTTCTAATTTTATAGTAATAAAATTTTGTTAGTTTGTCCTTCAATCACACAGCAACAGAGTAACGAAACAACGTGTATTTTTCTATAGGCATGGCTGATCGATCAGCTCTAACTGCGCTGGACGGATCGGACTGTGGCATACAGAAAGCTATTACTAAGAAAGAATTTTTAAACCCGTAAGGAGGTAAAATAGGGGCTTTAAAAATTGAACTTAACGTGAGCGAAAACCGCGTTTGTTATAAAAGCTAGTTTGTTATAAAAATTTTGTTCAGGTAAAGCGCGTGTAACATCGCGTGTGACACTTTCATAAAATAAAGCTGTAAAAAGTCGTATGAAAAAGACGCTCCAATGGAATTAATATTATGTTGTAACATAGAAACCATAACTTCTCTACGCAACCCAGAGTTGTTGTAAGCAGGTACACTAGAGGCGAAGATGTCTTGCAAAACTAATGCCGAATCCGTTTTGCAAGACACTGGATGACCGAATACGGATATTTGGTGTCAAGATCCGCGGATACGGATACGGATCTTAACTTTCTTACTCAATCGGTGTCGATGTGCGTGACCTTGAAACGATAGTTGACGTCACTTGACACTTTGCTTGACAGGACATGTTTCAAATTGCATTGCGCGGGTCTTTCTTTTGTTTTGTTTATAGTTTAGTGTGACACTGGGCAGCATAGATAACGTCTGTGTTTTGTACATGAGTTAAAAAAATGTCCACAAAGAAGTTTACTCGTAGTTGTAAATAAATATTTGATTTTATTAAATAAAAAATAATCTGAATAGAATTTAATAGTTTTTCATTGCTCCCCAATCACCTACATATAGATTTTCATCTATTTATTGAAGATTAATAAGACAAAAGTCCGTAAAAAATCCGCCAAAAAAGTAACGGATACAGATACGGATCTTTCTTCTCCTTGGATATCTGCGGATACGGATACAGATATCCGGCGCATTACTATTCGACCATTTAGCCAGGACTTGGCAAGAACACGCATTCCCCTCTGCCGAAGTACATGTACAAACGTACGTGTCAGCTTGTAAGTGTGACAGCTTTTGAGTTAGTGTGCGTTCATAGAGACATTAAGTTTTTACAAAAGTGTGCGGAAGTGAATTAATGTGTGCTGTACGTGATTACCTCACCTAACGCAGAAAGTGGCAGAATATATTCAGTATTAATCTGCGTAAAGCCTCGTCCCGGCTAAATGGTCGAAGGCATCACTTATCTCTAGGTAGGTATAGTGTTTAACTCAATGTGTACACAGTAAGAGTTTCCCGTATATAGGTTAGAGGAGCGGCTGCGCTCGTCGAAGGCAATAAAAGCAGTAAAACGTTGACCAGCAGCGCGGCGCGGTGGCCGACGACTCTTACTTTGAAATTATATAGCAGCTTATTGCTTCAAACTTAGTTAATGAAATAGAGCCATTTAGGTTCCTACCTTTTCAATTTTCTGTAGTTTTCCTTCAACGTTGTATTTGTCTGTCTGCTTATATCTGAAACAAAATTAAAAAAACAGACTTGAATGCCATTTCCGTTTCCCTAGCAACTCTTTGTAAATCTTGTCATTAGAGTAGGTGCAATGGTGTTGTTAGAAACCGTGACGTTTCGGTTTTCATTACTGAGGTAACGAAAATTGCACATTTTACGTATCAATGAGCATTTTGTGAATGGAACATTCTGCGTATAGACGTATATTACGTACATTGAAGGCATAGTTTTTCCGGTAGGGTGCTAATGAGCCACGGCCAAGCCCCACGCTGGATAATTCAATTCAATTCATTTCAATTTATTTATTTCATCGGAAAACAAAAATCCATTTGGGTTAGTAACAATGAAACTTATATTAGATCGGAGCACTAAAGTTACCCCTGCACCCCTGTGCTGGGATTTGGGAAGTAGTTCAAATAAAATAAAAAGAAATTGACCGCCACTAGCTAGTTTGCATACCAGACACTGCAATTTTATTTATTTGTATAGATAATCCGTGTTAATTAGGTTAGTTAGGTAGCAACATAACACCTTATAGCTTACTTCCCGCAATTAACGTTCTGTACTACGGTTTTGAGAGTTTATAGTTAATTAAAATAAAAGCAATAACAAACAAGTTATGTTTTCTCTTAATTATTATTACGTTACACTCTCGTTTTACACTGTTCAGAAACTTTTAATTGTTTTAATACGAGGGGTTAAGATCACATGATGACGTAGGTACGTTCAAACAATGAATTTTATTTAAAACTCTATTAATCAATTTAATTTATGGATAGAAATTTAATTCTAGAAATAAAAATGTACGATATAAATAATAACCATCACCGAGTAACGTTTAACTGAGGAGTGTGTTGCAAATCAAAATTCGTCAACATTAGTCAGCGACGATGGTGAAATTGGCACTGAATAAATCAAAATAATATACTGCTTTGTATATAAAAGTTAAGAATTCCGCAGCAAACATTGGTCTAATTACACTGGTACTCTTTCAGTTTGCGCCTCAACTTGCGCAGACGTATGCGTCATGTAGGCCGTCGAAGCAGTTCGTGCAATACTGCGTCCACGCATGCGCTGACGCGACGACGCCAACATGCGATCAAGAGGCATGCAAAACGCAAGTTGAGAACGCACCAGTGTAGACAGATCTTTTGGTCTACGAGGCAATTGATCACGCCACGAACAACCAAGTGGGCCGATAGCTAGTCGACGCCGGTCGCGGGAATGTGCCATCAAAAGTCAATATTTTTCCCAGATACCTTCACCGCTGCGTGTATCTGCAGCTATTCGAATGGTTTCAGTTTTATTTATTGCTGGCTGATACCTGTAACACGAATTTTTTTCGCTTGAATTCAGGTTTTTACAAATCCCGTTTGAATCCTTTCATTTAATTCAGTTAAAAGTGCCCCATATCCGACTCTAGGATGCAAAACGGCAAAACATCATTTCATTTCATTTTGCATGGGTATAGTTAAGGATCTTAACAAAAACCGGCCAAGGACCTTTTACTTCTACACTTATAATGCATATAGCCAGCACAGCCGTTTGAAGAACATCATCATCCTTTATCCCAAAAAGTTTCCACGGGATTTTCAAAAATTAAAACGAATTCGCGGGCATCAGCTCTTATGATCTACACCAGGTCATCATAATAAAAGCTACACCTACACACGTATAGTGTACAATATGCATATAGCATTAAAGTTATATCTGTCGAATATACTCGTACAAGAAAAATGTGAAAAGAGTCGCAAAATCCGGGTTCCCGGAGCGAGGGGATTGTTTCGAGATATTCTCCAGTAACGAATAACGAGTAACGACTCCTCTCGTCAAGTTCTCTGCTTAGCGCGCATTTTATTTTATTTCCTCAGCTATAAATATGAGTGCGCTTCAGGAATAATACCGCTAACGTGCACATACGAGTACTAAAAATAAATTGAATCTTCAATGCCTCGGGAGTATAACGGTCGCAAATAATGAAAGGACTTAGGTTTAAATCTCACCGAAATGAATGTTATTAGTAATGTGCATTCATCATCATCATTATTTATTATGACACTATTATTATAAAGGCGAAAGTTTGTATGTGTATGTGTGTGTGTGTTTGTTACTCCTTTACGCCACAACGAATTAACCAATTTGGCTGAAATTTGGAATGGAGGCAGCTCACATCCAGGATTAAAACATAGGCTACATTTTATCCCGGAAAATTAAAGACTCCCTACGGGAATTAAAAAAACCTTAATCCACGCGGACGAAATCACAGGCATCATCTAGTTATTCACAAAATTAATTCAATTTGATCCAATTTCTATACAGAATTTTATATAGAAATCAAAATTTTGGAGTCAAGCCGTTTTTGAGTTTTAGCCAGACTAGCAAACAGCAATTCATTTTTATACATATAGATAGATAGATAATGCTTAGATACATAAATAGCTGCAGCGTCTGTTTTAAGCTGCTCAGACTTTTTTATAATATACCTATAGACTAGCACTTGAACCTATTTTAGAATATGCAAATGAAACCCTTTCGTATGATAATCCATTTGACCTAGTATTTTAAACGTTGAATATTTTTCATGAAAATGAAAAACAATTTTTGACTTTCGTATTTTCACTTGTTCTTGCACCACAAGATATTCTGTGTCCTCAAGACTGTAATTCAATGGGTTATGCCCTATAGATGTGTAGTATGAAAATACGCTTTGAAAAGATTTACTAGACTTTTTACCTAAAGATTTGATTAAAATTAGATACATTGTCCTTAGTATTCGGTGTTTTGAATTTCCTAACTCTCATTCTGGACACGCGCATTAATAGATGAACAACAAAGCGGTCTTTTAAGGATTCCATTTTTTGCAGAACAAAGGTCTCTTGCATGGGCTTCCACAGGTCTCGGTCTTGCACCGTTTGTATCCAGCGTCTTCCTACGTCTCTGATGTCGTCGGTCTCACCAGTCAACACCGGTTGGCAGTGCCAACACCGATATGATGTGTACGCAACCTCAAAAACCGATTTTAAATTTGAAAAACTATATATTTTAAAACGCTGGGCAATTTCTCTTCATTACAAAGACTAGACATACGAAAAGGTTTTTAAAGAGAGCTTTAACAATGCTTTATTGTAAATGAATATCTATTGCGAAAACGTCGTGAATAATGGATCCGGAGAGCTCTCCAGATTGTGTAGAGCAGCCACGTGGCAGAATAACTTTGTGTAGAGCAGCTTAACGACAGACAGATCTGTCCGCTGGATTCGAGGATTTTTCCGTTATGATATATTCCATTACACAGATAAAAGAAACGGATTTTATAGTCTAATTAACGAAGTTTTTTGTTCTTCTTCTGTTCTTTATCAACCAATAAACGTTCACTGTTGAAAATGTCTATTGCATGGACTTCCACAGACTTTCAATGGTGGAGTTTACAATACATTTAACTATTATGAGCAGTGAAGGTTTAATAATTATTATACTGTGACATTTTCACGGCTCAATACTGCACCGATCTTGTTGAAAGGTAGAGAGATAGCGTATATTCTGGAGATGGGCATGCGATACTTTTAGTTCAAATAGTCAACGAGTTCCCACGGGATTTTTAAACACAAAAGTTACACGTATGAATTTGTGGAAAATCATAGGCCAACATAAACATAGAATGTAGAATCAATTGCCTCTATATGTTGGCTACAGTTCGGAGACCTTTTTGAGGAAACTACGGGTTTTGTATGTGCAATTATGGTTACCAAAACTAATAACTACCGGAGACACATTATGAAAGATGTAATATTAGGTACATATTATCGACATAATATGGCGAGCGTGCCATAGTCCTGGCGAGTCCCTCGGGCATTTTTTCTCCGGTTGTTCTCATCTTGCTAAAAGCGAATACTTGCACAGACATAATCATGTAGCCAGGATAATCCTTCAACAACATGCTCTTCCTTACGGCCTTGTAGAAGATGAAGTATCATATTAGAGCTACGACCCAGTGTCAGTTCTCGAGAATAGAAGAGCCCTGTTCAAGTGAGATCGGTCAATTAAATTATCACTGATAGATTTTGCACAATAGGCCTGATATAGTGCTAGTTGATATAATAACAATCCCACATAATGATAATAATCTAGGGAAGGCGGAAAAGGATAAATTAACAAAATTATTTATTAGACCTTGCTGACGAAATATTGATTAATCGACTATAGTTCCGACTCTCGTTTCGGTCAACGGTTTTAGCAAAAAGTTTTTCTTGATATTTGGATCAAGGGCAGGATACAGAAGGCGGTACTCCTTGAGATGGCACGCATTGTGAGAAGGTTTCTCACTCTGGACCCCTGAGCACCGGCTGCTCGCGTCCTACCTCGCAGAAAGTGGGACCCAGTTCATCGTCTTATTTCAGTAAACATAATATTTGAAAATAATATTTAACGTAAATGTGTATAGTACAAATAAATAAAAGATGTTTATAAATAATAATGTTAAGAAAATAGATTTTTCTTAGTCAATGACTAAGCGAATGATAAATAAATTTCACAAGATTTATTTATAAAAGAATCCTTTGAAGCCTCTCTATTCAAAAATAAAAAAATATATATTTGTCACAAATATTAACTGAACTGAACAGATAAAATGAAGAGTTAATTTCTTTTCTAAAGTGTAAAAGGATCTCTATCGTGAAAGGCTTTGGTACATTGTAACCTTTGTGGGAAAAATGTGAAATATCTTTCAGTCTGCGCTCTTGAGCGGCAGGAGATGGGGTACCTGCTAGTGCTCAGTGACAGCTTCAGATTGAACGCTTTTTGTAACAGAAAACTCGTTTGCCTCTTTGATATATAATATTTTTAGTTACATTTAAAAGCTTATTCGTGAGAAACGTAATATAAAAGGATAAAACCGAACTGAAATTTGAATTTATGCTACTAATCGTATGTATTGTACCTAAATGCGAAAGTGTGTTTGTTTTTGGTTTGTTTTTTAATCACGCAGCTATAGAGACATGGATAGAGATAATTTTTTGCATGGGTATAGTCGATAAAGTGGAGAGTGACTAAGGAAAATTATAAACCCAGATAATTCACGCAGACGAAGTTTTAATGTACTGAACCCCACCAATTATCTTTTTTGTGAATCCATCCAAGAAAATTTTTAAAACAGAGAAATTTAAATAAACGCTAAAAACGTTGAACAGTCTATTCAAAGAGGTAATAAACCCATTTGAATCCATAAATACATTACTAGTTGAGTCCTGAACCTTTGGTAGCCTAAAAGCCTAACTAATAGGCTTGCCCGCTGCCAAGTACTAAGGCATACGGCATTCATTAGCTTAACTTTGAGCTAGGAGCAACTTGGCTGTCCGCCATACGCCGTTTTAATCCTGGACTAAAGTATGGAGTAGTATCCGATATAACGAGGATTTACATATAAGACATTTGTTACCGCATAGTTGATCCGAATTGATGTAGTTGATGTAGGCGAATAAAAGGACGATTAAGGCTAAACTTACATATATGGCTCCATTGCATATATTTGAAGATATATTTCTTCTTCTTCTTTACCGACTTATAGACGTCCACTGCTGGATATTGGTCTCTTGCATAGACCTCCACAGGTCTCGTTCTTGCGCCGCCTGAATCCAGCGGCTCCCTGCGACTCGTTTGAAGTCGTCGGTCCACCTAGTGGGGGGTCTGCCAACACTGCGCTTCTGGTCCGGGGTCGTAGATATATTTATAATAGAGATAATTCCTACATTTACATTAAGATATCCAAATGTATCAAAATAGAGACGATTCTCACTAAGACCACAAAATAAAATTTACGACATTACTGCCAGACACATAAATCATGATTTAAATTCTCTATAGAGTACCACTAATCCCTTAGTGCGGATATCGTAGGCGTTTCAGCAAAAATAATGCGTATACAAGCGAAAAGCAATTTATCATAGTGAGATTTATCTATACCCTAATGTTGATCTATAAACTAAAAGCCTTGTAGGTTTATAAAACTCATACACTTATATACCTATTAACCTATTACTTTTTGTAAATCTTGCGTAGGCAATGTTTGGGAAATACTCGGAGAACATGGAGTATTCGATAAATTATTATTACGTTATTATTATATTCAAAAAGCTTTTGATACTCACTTCATCCTGACTTGAAACATAACGTCGATCCTTTCTTCGATCGTCTTTGGTCTTTCGTCGTTTGGTGGTTTTCCTCTTTTGTCGATGGTCTTTGTACCATAGAAGGTAACATAAATAATTTTTCTGGTGTTGTGCGCGCGACACTCGAATAATGTTTTTTTACGTTTTGTTTTGTTTCCGACTTTGGACAATAGATTGACAAATTATTTATTTAGTAGTGCTTAGAGTACCCGCAGACTTACAATTTTAAGTTGGACAACTAAATTGCAAAGGCACTAATAAACTAACTTATGGTAACCCCCACATCTTATCTAACTAAGTTATCATTCCATCTCATAGAATCCACTGCTGACCTGAGGGCTGGAAGTTACCTCGGCCAACAGCGGGGTAACGCAGCCAGCGTAGGCACTGGGTACATTTCCTCGTTCCAGTGGTTAAGATTTTTGATATTTAGTTTTATTTTTGATATTTAGGATTTTGTTTTAAGGTACGGGCTAGTACTGAGAATTTCTTAACAGAAAAAACCATCACATTTTTGGCCCGATCTGGGAATCAAACCCGGCACCTGACATCCGCCGTCGAACATGCTTACCACTAGACCAAAGAGGCAGTTAGGCTTACATATAACTTAAATGGAAGACTACACGGCTATTAAGTCATACCATCGGCCAAAGTATGTCACATTCACAATAACATCGGTCATCTGGACAGACGGACAGATGTCCATTAGTTGTCTCTCGGGCGTGAAGTCCCGCAATAAAACTGTGGCTCAGCTTTAGGTAGGTACCGCCGGGACGACTACCTACTGTTCCACGAAACAGTGTCATATACATCCATCGACTTATGTATCCATTCAGTCCACGGGGTCGCTATTAAGAGCGGTTGTAGTGCTACTTAAGAAGTTTACGAGGAATTCGGTACTGCGTTTCCATAGAATTTTAGAGCTTGTCTAAGCTAAATTGACACGCCCCACTACATAATTAGTTGTGACAATACTTTTTTTTATTATCATCATGCAAACAATTAAAAAAAAAAAAAACAATTTTTCTTATTAACATACGAGAAATCACTAAGGTTTAAATTGTATTCTATAAGCCGATTCCGTTATACAAAAATACCTATTAGAATAACATAGTATCTCATAGTGTAGTAGTGTGTCATAGTGTCATGTGTGTAAACGCGGTAGTGTGGCGCGTCATTTCAGCATAGACAAGCTCTAAGACGCTCGCATTAAAAAAACTGACAGCAGTAAGGGCCATGAAGACTAATTGGACAGCGGAATTAAAAATGATTCAGGAAGTTGATGAACAATATCCCCGACCCCGAGGTGTATTACGCAATTCGCAACCAATATCAAAAGGTATTAGATGTTATCGATAAAATGAAATTAACTGAATTGGAAAACTTTTAATGATTTTTATGTTGCGATGTTTAGATAAAGTTGGTAGCTCGCGGCTAGGTTATAATATTATAACAGAAAATGAGATATTGTAATAATACTTACTTTGATATTGAAACAATATTTAATATTTTGATAAAGTTGTCACTAGACGCGTAGGATGGATTCTTGTTCAGAAAAACGGAATGGCCATTTATAATAGGTAATAATAAAAGCCTTTATAATGTATAATATAATTAATTTATAGTAATGTACATTTGACACGACTTATGTTAAGTGACGCAAAGTATGTAATTATGTAGTATGTATAATATATATTATTGTGTGTTTAACACACAGACACACAGGTATCGTGGTTGGGAAATATAGATATCGCTGAGATAATGTATCTATTTGGATAATATTATTTTTTATACTCACATTGTTTTATTTAAATTAAATATAATATTACTAAAATAAATACTCGTAGATTGCTCGACTTTTAAGTAGTTTGAAGTAATTAATTAATGACCCATTGAATCTGATCCCAAAACGTATATCGTGTAACAAATACAACTCGTGAATAATAGAAACATTATGTAGGTTCATCGAAGCGCTAAATGTTAAGTCCTCAAGCAAGCGAAGAAGTTAAAAAACTGTACTGACTCCGTCATATTGACTTTGTTCACATACAACCAAATGTATGTATATAAATGTAGCCATTTATATACATACATTTGGTTTGACACCTCTTTCATGAAAATCGCTACGGCGCGGTGGAAAATTCGTAAATAGGCATATACATACATACCTATACTACATGATATACATATAGTACGGGTAAAAAGGACTACCAAAGACAAAAAACTGAAATCATTTATTTGAAAAAGAAAAGAAATATTACATTAAAACTGAAAGTCCAACAAAAAACAAACCGCCTACGATTTATCTTCAAACCTTGTTTTCAGCAACTTTACTTTGTTCTTGTTAATGCAAATATTCCATTGTCACATTGGGTTTTATTTTCGGGAAATACGTTTAACGAATCCAATTAGGTTGACCTCCTTTGTGGACACTTTGTGTCGGCCAGGGCTACATCCTTATACTAATAAAGTACCTATTGTACATTATCTTGGACAAACTTATACCTGACACCCGCGATTTTGTCCGCGAAGACTTAATTTTTAAAATCCCGTGGGAATTCTTTGATTTTCCGGGATAAAAAGTAGCTTATGTCACTCTCCAGGTTCTCAACTATGTCCATGCAAAAAGTCACGTCGCTCCGTTGCGGCGTGATTAAAGGACAAACCAACAAACCGATGAACAAACACACTTTTTGCATTTATAATATTAGTAATGATAGTAAGGATTCATGAAAGAATGTATTTATATTGACACAATTTTTACTGAAAAGTAAAAAGAAGCCTGAAGGCTGATAGCTTTGACTTCGACCTACTTTTCTGGGGTCGGAATGCCGTCGCGAACGCATCAATGTCTCTTCGGAGCTATATCTACGTGTGCACTTTAAGCAATCAAATATCACTTGCTTTAACAGTGCAAGAAAACGTCGCAAGGAAACTGCATGTAGGAGTGTTCCCCAATTACATTTTCAATGATATGAAACGACTGAGAAGCCGGGCGATGAGTTAAGATGAATGAATGAAAACTGAAAAAGTTAAATTCAAACTAAAATACATAATTTTTACGAAGTTATACCTACTCAGTGTACCATCGTCAAATCTGGACCGTACCTATTCTCTACTATATAAAAATAAGTCGGGTTTTCCTTCCTGACGCTATAACTCCAGAACGCACGAACCGATTTCCCCAAATTCAGGAAAAATTTCAACAATTTAAGAACGCGGACGACGTCGCGGGCGTCCGCTAGTATAGTTATAACTTTATCATATTATGAAATACTAGTTTATGCCCGCGGCTTCGTTCGCATGGATTAGGTTTTTAACTCCCGCGGGAGCTCTCTAATTTTCAGGGATAAAAAGTAGTCTATGTGTTATTCCAAACTATAATCTCTGTGCCAAACAGCGAAATCGGTTCAGCCGTTGCGACGTGATTAAGTAACGCACATCCAATATCCATCCATCCAAACTTTCTTATTTATAATACAAATAATAATAATAGGATTTTCAATGATTAATTAATAGTAAATAGGATAATGCGAGGTGGTGTGTTTCCTCGATTCAGTGACAACCCTAGCGCCTGGTGAAACAGTCTGACAAAACATTTTACTGTTTGATTGAACTGTTTATTCTATGCATGAATTCTGGTCGTGAAGGAAAATTCGTTTTTTTTTTACGTATAAGACGGTATACTGCCTCAGCTGTAGTTTTGCGACCCACGTTCACTGTAAGGCCGTAGTCGTACTGCTAAAGTGAATGCGACGCGACGGCGATACGATAAAACGCGTGACCGTACTGTAACGGCGATAAAATTCAAAACTCAAGATTATTCATTCAATTTAGGCCAACGCTGTGGTTCTTATGATAAGTCCACCGATTCGGAAAACACGAAAAGCAATAAATGTAATTTTACTAGATGATACCCGCGACTTTGTTCGCGTGGATTAAGATTTTTACACCCGCGGGAACTTCCTTATTTTCCGGGATAAAAAGCCTATGTGCTATTTCAGCCTATAATCTATCACAGCCAAATCGGTTCAGTCGTTGCGAAGTGATTCAGTAACAAACATACAAACTTTCGCATTCATAATATTAATAATAGGATAGGATAATAGGATTTGTACGGTCACTGTCATAAGACAACAATTTAATATTACTTTATAACGAACGATTTATACTTTTGACGGCGCCGCATCGCTAAGTTATGCAGCAGAGTATTTTATAAGAGTTTAATGGAATCGCTGTCTCATCGCTTTATGATACGTAAGATGAACTTACGTAATACGTCATACGTAAGATGATCGTCTCAAAGTTTCAGATTTCATCTCACTGAAACATCACATTGTTAGCTCAACGTTCTATTCACGGAACCTATTTGGAAGCAATACAATCAGGCTTCCGTTCATTGCATTGTTTATCAATTAAAAGCTTTTATACAACTTTTATGGCACTATATAGCGCAGTAAAGCGCCATAAACGTCGCTCTCATTTTCCTACAACAATAAAAAGGAAATAACCTGTCTATGCAATAACAATAATATTATGACCTATTTTCAGTTCAAACTCTATTGTGTCACAGTGCAGGGCGTTGCTAAGGATTTAAGTTCGCGAGATTAATAACAATTTTTTGCATTTTTTTCAGTTTTTACTGAAAAAAAAATATTTTTGTCTATTTATTTGTTTTTAACTCCCCGCAACATTGTGATAGGCATTGGTAGGTCCGGAAACCACAGCGCAGGATCGTGTGCTGTGGCGATCTTTTCAGGAGATCTATCAGGCAGCGGACGGACGGTTTCTTACTATAATATTAGGAGATTTGTCTCCCAGGAAGAGGGCGCGGCCAGAATCAGCAGAATTATATGTGACTCATTATTATTAGTAGTTAGGGTACCGCACAAAAATATATAAGTGAGGTCTCACGAGGGAGTCTCGACAGTAGTACAGACAAATGCAAAACCTGCGGATAAAAACGAACAAATCACGTTGGCCATATTCCGCACGCCAGCGCGCACTTATCGCGGCGATATGTTTTCCGCGAGTGCCATTTGGCAAAGCGCATGACTGCCTCGACACACATTGATACTGTAATCGAAGTGTACTGCAGCTATTACATCAATTTTGTTACAATCACTATCACTGCATAATATTGTTACATTAAAATCCGTGCCAGATTTTATAACAAACACGCATTTTTCAAAAAACATTATAAGTATAGAAATTATGATCTAAATAATCTAAATAATAACACGTACATAATTTATAAAAGTTTTAGTGTTAATTTGTTTTTAAATATGTTGCATCTCACTCTTTCACTGAACCGTCAAAATTTTATTTTTATTTTAGTAGTCTCGCAGAATCAGACTATCTATCGATGAGAACCTAAATGACTAAATGTAAAATGTCTACAGTAGATTCCAAGCTTGATATGCGTTGAAAAATTCAGCCAACTTCCAAAGAACTGATGAAAGCAATTTATATGAAAATAATCTACTACCAAAAATATTTCACCCCTTCTGATACAATTGGGTTGAAAATTAAAGAAAAGCCCACCAAATTCCAAATAAGTTGTTTTTATAAAGGGTATATTCAGGTTAAAATAAATTGTTCCCGTTAATTTAAATAATTTTTGCCACTAAATCAAATAGACTTATCGGCAAGAATTTCTAGATTGAACACAGACGAAATTGCTGAAAAAAATTGTAAAAGAAAATATGTAGCAATTTCAAAAAATAACTATCCAGCATGGGATATTTTATTAAAGAAAATCTCAATAAAAGGGTAGATAAAAACTACATCAAAGGAGTAAATATAAACGGGCGTATTTAATCAAATCCCAATGAAATTTTCAAGAGTTTTATTAAATATTTCATGAAAATTAAAGGTAAAGACAGGTTTTTTAAAATTCAGGACTTCATAGAAGTAATCTTCTATCGTTAACAGGTGGACTACGCCTGGCAATGTGCGATGGCAAACCTAGCGAATTTCCACTAACATTACAGCTATGGTCTTATAAGATCTTTATAAGTCAAAAGTACCATCAAGTCAAATCCAAGACAAAATAAAAGGAATCCACTAACAATACTAAATCATTCATCCAATTAACTAGATAAACAGCAACATCTAAAATAGAAATGCATAATAATAAATTTAACGTGAAGTGCAATTCATCATGTATTGGTAGCAGTGCAGCGTTAGACATTAATTGAATATACGATCACGAGTAGCTCATTATGCGAATAGCTTCCAGCGCTCAGCGTGGAGCCTTATTACCCATTGATTAGTTACTTTATTACATTAGGGTGTTATCACACTGGTGGTTAACATTGATACAATATGTGATTATATAAACATAAAAATTTCCTTTTACAAAACCGACTTCAAACGCCACTACAAAGTATATCAATTGTGCCTATATTTGAAGAGTTCCCTCCCATTCCCATTTGCACTTGGGAATTATACCCTTTCAAACGAAAGAAGAATTTTCCAAATCGGTCCAGGCGTCTTCGAGTAATCGGGGAACATACATAAAAAAATAAATAAAAAAGATTCCGATGAATTGAGAACCTCCTCCTTTTTTGAAGTCAGTTAAATTCTTTGTATTTGAATGGCAATCCTACGACAAAATTTCAGTTGGCTCAATTTTAGTGAGTACAAGTGATTGTGCAAAGATCGGCCTTTGCGATGCAAAGCTAAGTCTGTAGAAATGCGCCGAACTGCAATTTTTGCAGTTAAAATGCAGTTCGTCTTCTCCGTCATCTAGACGACCAAGCGAGCTCGGCATGACACAATATCACTCACACACATACTTCCACTCGCGTAGGTAATAATTAAAACCTAGACGCACAGTTAGACCGGGGAGAGTTTACTTTACACTACTTAACACACGTTCACATATATTTACACAATTCGCCAGTATGATAAGGCCTTTATCGAGATGCCATCTGTATCGATTTATACGGAGCAATGCACTTTAGTGCATGCCGTTTACATTATTGGTCTTAGTTCAAAATTATCATCAGCAACTACAAGTAAGCATAATTTTTTATTTATATAGAGTCGATTTTATGAGTTAAAAGTTGTATGAGGATTAGGTTAGGTTAGTGATCATCGTCAAAGACCGGTCCAGTCTAAACCATAATCTTGTGCCGTATCTTACGGCTTCTTGCAACTTTGATCTTCTGTTCATCTATAGCCAAAATAACCTATCTAATACAGAATTTACATATTGAACGTCTGATTCACAAATCATCACATCACACTAATATTATAAAGCCGAAAGTATGTATGTGTGTATGTGTGTATGTTTGTTACTCTTTCACGCAAAAACTACTGGACCGATTTGGCTGAAATTTAAAATGGAGATAGATTATACCTTGGATTAAAACATAGGCTACTTTTTATCCCGGAAAATCAAAGAGTTCCCGCGGGATTTTAAAAACTAAATTCACACGGATGAAGTCGCGGGCATCATCTAGTAGCCTATGTCACCCGGTCTATCATAACGAATCGATTGACGATCATTCATCAGAATCGGCTCAGTAGGTAATTTATAATATTTTCGAATACAACATAGACTGCTAAAACCAAAACTCTTCCTTTTGGCTTTGCCGTAGTCAAAATGTTTGCCAATACAGCTCAAATTGAGTAAGAAAATCCTTTGCATTTAACAGCTTTTGTTATATGTTATATCCGGATTTAATCGACCTCAAGTCAATAGAGATTGGATTACATACATAATTACACTCGTAGTCGCTGGCGGGGAATTTAGCCGAGCTGCAGTTTACTTCCTTTACAGGAACCGTTCAGTGCAGTAATTACGATAATAATCGTTTCGTAAAAACCGGTAGCTGAACTAAAAGCGCACCAAAACAATAAGCATACAGCTACACTTGTTTAGAGTGGGATAATGCAAGTTACAAAAAGCGTATAAACATGACTATGGTCTGTGTTTAGCGAGACATTTTTAGCGCGGCTCGTATGTTCAAGGTTTGTATAATATGTTATTAGCATGACCCAATCTTTCCCTATCGGAGAAGCAAATAGCCCGTGTCCATGCATAGTTTACATGTAAGTATTTTGCTAGCTACGGTGACACCATTTTTATATGTTACTAATAGTTGATGCCCGCGACTTCGTTCGCGTGGATTGAGGTGTTCCAATTGATTGGATAAATTGTAGCCTTCATGTTAATACGGGCTGCGAGCTATTTCGATTCCAAATTTCAGCTAAATCGGTTCATTCGCTGTGGCGTGTAGGAGTAACAAACATATACACATACACATACAAACTTTCGCCTTTATAATATTAGTGTGACAGTAATGTATTTGCGTAAGTAGATATTCTTTTGGTAAGTTCTAATCATATTGAACTTAATTCCAAATATTATAATGTAATTAATGTAATAACACTATCTTGTGGGCAGCTGGATGCCAAACCGATTGTTCCCGTGTAACTTAGTCATCAAGGATTTCATTAACTTTTTAGTAACCTCGCCTTAGAAATAATTCCTTTGGAATCATATTAATATTATTTATGTAATGACCCTGAAACCATGTCAGGACAATGATAGAAGAAGAATCTATTGCGTAAGAACGCGCAACTCCTATATCGTGTACGAGTTCTATTCATAGTCATGATATTTGCTGGGTTACGATGGATCGCCTCTGAGCGAAGACCAAACAAATTACGGGCGCAGAAAAATTGCTTTCACTGAACAAATGTTTTCTTAATGCTGTTTGTTTTTAACCCAAGATGAAAAACGGCGAGTTTTTTAAGTCTGACGCGATAGTGCGTCCGCCTTTATAAGTGACGTCATAGATATCGGGCAGCCCAAACACAATCAGTGCGACATCTCTCAGCTGCAAGACTTTTCGGTGCAAAACCTGCAGATTAGATTCAGGTTATACCCACGAACTTTGAGATCCATGCCGGCAACGCAACGCATTGACGGTGGCTCTATTGCTACAAATGTTCATGGGCTGCGGTAATCACTTAACATCAGGCGATCCACCTACACGTTTGCTCGCTATACATATAAAAAAATATGCTATTATTAGGTACATATCGTATGGGTATATTATCTACTCTCTAAATAGATTTCTAGCTTGCTAGCCTAAGGGTAGCCACTAGTTTAGCGAACGATTTATGTTAATAACATTGTCATGTTATTACAAAACTACGCAAACTTTGCCTTTGTTTATTATTACAAATTAGATGTTTTAGTGAAAGGTAGCTTCGACTGTTTGTTATAAGTTTGAAGAAACATATAGGCCGTAGGGATGCTCTAATTCATATTCTCAGAAAGAACGTTTTTCTTTTTGTTTCATATTACGAGGTACTGACGGTAAATGCGTTCATCTTTTTTAATGTTAATTTTCTCTTTGCCGTCGAAATCACGCGTAAAGCTTGGGTAAGGACTTGGAAATCTCGCTTATATCCAGGGACTCTGATGCTAAGATCTACAGAGCGTGCTCTAACTTAGCTCAGACATAAGATAGAGTTAAAACGAGACAAATATGCTCTGACATAAATCTGTCTCGTTTTAACTCTGTCTTGAGTCTGAGTAAAAGAGTAGAAGTGCGGTCTTTAGATTTCAGCCTCAGTGTTCGTTCATGCACCTAGTCTGAAACCTTCAAACGCTGTGAAAAATACCTACTTAAAACTCAGAATAGGTAAGTAGTAAACAAATATTGACCAAAAGAAGATTATACCTAGCTGATATTATCACCACCATAATATAGGTCATAATTACTGTTACATAAATAGGTATTCTAGTAAAAGAAGTCACAAAAAATAATTACAAAAAAAGGACTGTCTAGACTTATTGAAGTATTTTTCCCATAAACAAACAAGTTTTTATTAATATAACGAAGCAACCACCCGCAACATGTTTGTGTTGAATAATCTATTCTAGAACTATATCCGCTAGATTGGCCATTGGCTAGGTATTGCTTAGGTATGCAAACGGCGCGAATCTATTTAGCCAGCGTTGGCGTATTACCTAGCTAAGCGCATCTCCTACATTATTGGTATTTAGTACACATGTACTATATATACATTACCTGCACATTAGTGTGGTACATAATCAGTTGTAAGATGACGGGTTAACATGTTATAAGATCTCCCTTTAGGCAAGCACGTAAGATTTCGTTATTGATATTTTTACTAAAAGAGTAGATCGCTTTAGTTTGATGTATCTGAAATCTGAAACGAACAGCTCATTATAACGTTTAATTTGTGTCTGAAGCGAATGCTTACCTTGTTTCAGTGCCTAAGCTCTAGTTTCCTAGAACATAGCGGTGCCGTGAGGCCGTAATATAGCGGCCGTAGTTCAGCGGTGAATGACGTCACCAGAACGATGTCTATATATGTAAACAGCATTCTAGTTTTCTATGTGCTATTCCAGTCTATAATCTATCTCTATGCCAAATTTCAGCCAAATCGGCTAAGTCGTTGCATCGTGATTGAGTAATAAACATCCATACAAAGTTTCGGATTTATAATATTAAAATAGAATAAATTATAATGGGAAAGTGATACGTATGAATGAAACGCGGCTTCGTACTTAACTGATTTATTTCAAAAGTGCAACATTGCGAGTGGCTCTGTGGATGATGTATACACACATTTACACACACACCTACATACATCACAGCTCCTCCTTCTCTAGTTTGGGAACCTGTGTACAATTTTTGATTATTATTAAATTAATTATTTCGGCTATATATTTTAAATATTATGTAATATTATATTATTTATATAATTTTATTATTATTATCCTAACAGTTTTTTCCTTGGTCTCAAAACCATCCGACGTGGGGGAGAAGGTGGGTCGACTGGCACTGCTGCACCTGTACTGGGTGCTACCACGCTATTATTAGTACTCGAACTTTGCTCATTCTGCTGTTCCACTTGTGCTGACGAATCTACTGGCAGCCCATCTTCCCCCTCATCGTTCGTTCTCCCCGCATCCTCCCCCGTCTCGCTGACTCTGCGCTCCGGAGTGGAGCTAGTATTACCAGCACTGTGTGATTCGTTTGGCGTGTCTACTGAAGCCAGTGAAGGAGCCGGTAATGACAGGTCCATACTCGATGAGGAAGGAGACGGCGATGGAGGGCTAATGTCCTGTATAATATTTCTATCCTTACTTAACATCTTATCATTACCCTTATATACCATTAACTGATCTATATGACGCTTACAGATTACCCCTTGATTTTCTAATTTTACTAAATACATTCTTTTACCCAACTTATTCATTATTACCCCTTTACACCACAAAGGCTTTCTGTTTTCGTAACATCTAACCCAAACCTTATGTTTAATTTTTAACAAACGACATTTATTTTCCACTTCTATCGGTTGTGACTCATCATTATTGTCCTCCCCACGGGGTGGAACTACTAAGTCTAATTTGCCGCGCAAATTCCTACCTAACAATAACATTGCTGGTGTAACCCCTGTGGTACAGTGTGCGGTATTACGGTATTCAAAAAGATAATCAAGTAATTTTTCGTTAGACCCATTTGAGGAGGATTCTAAGATTGATTTGATCATCTTTTTGCACGTTCTTACCGAGTTTTCCGCTTGCCCATTGCTACACGGATGATATATCGGCGAAGTGATGTGCTTAATACCATTCTCTAAACAGAAACTTGTAAATTCTTGAGAAATTATTTTCTTATCGTTGTCGGATACCAGGCACATTGGCAGGCCGTAGCGAACAAACAAATTTTTTAATTTAGTAATTAATGATCTACTCGTAGTTCCGGTTGTCATTTCTAAACACTCGAGCCATTTACTATAAGCGTCTATCACGATTAAATAAACTTTTTGCCCCACCGACATGTAATCGATGTGCAAGCGCTGCCAGGGCCCGGCCGGGCGCGGCCAGGGTGCGGGAGGGGCGCGCGGCGGCGCGCTTCTAGTGACTGTGCATACGGTGCACGCTCCTATCAGCTGTTCAATGTCAAGGTCAATGTTAGGCCACCAGATGCGAGCGCGCGCGGCACATTTCGTTTTAACTATCCCCTGATGCGTTTTATGTAACTCCTGTAGTAACTTTTCCCTAAAAACCGCAGGCACGATGACGCGATGTCCTCTTAATAAACACCCGTTCTCAGACTCCAGGTCATTCCTACAATTAAAATACGGTAATATTTTTTTACATCTTATTTTACGAGGCCATCCGTACTTAAGATATTTCATTACTGTAACTAAGGTTTTATCTTTTTCGGTTGCTATACGTATGTCTTTATACGTTATCGGTAAGCTATTTAGTTGCATGGCATTTATTGATAAACAACATGCATGCTCTGCCTTACTTTGCAACCTTTTTTCGTCTGGTAAAGGCGCTCCATAGGCGCTCGCGAAAAATAATCCGCTACTATATTATTTTCCGTGGATATATATTGAATCTCATAGTTATACGCTGATAAAATTATGGAATAGCGGATTAATCTAGAAGCGGTCATCTCGGAGATACCTCTCTTTTTCCCAAATATTGCTAACAGAGGTTTGTGGTCTGTTCGCAATATAAAAGGTTGATGACGGCCATACAAATATTGATGGAACTTTTGCACTCCGAAAATAATACTGCTGGCTTCCTTGTGCAATTGGCTGTAATTTTTTTCACTACTAGATAAAGATCTACTCGCGAACGCCAGCGGTTTTTCAACACCATCGGCACCTAACTGTGATAAGACTGCGGAGAGTCCCACGGGGCTAGCATCTACCGTCAACACCAGACGGGCGCTCGGATCGAAATGAGTCAGCACCCGATCTGACGTTAGCTCGTTCTTGATTCTCGTGAACGCTCTTTGCTGGCGATCACCCCACTCCCATTTAGCTTCCGAACGTAATAATTCGTGCAGTGGACTTAAAATTGACGATGCATGAGGCACAAAGTTCCTATAATAATTGACCATACCTAAGAATCGTTTTAATTCCGTAACATTGGTCGGCCGCGGCGCGTTACTTACGGCTTCTATTTTCTTAGGACACTTATGTAGGCCGTTCTTATCAATTACATAGCCTAGATAATTTATACTTTTCTGGAAGAAAACACATTTATTTTTTTGTAATTTTAACCCAGCTCCTTTTAACCTTTGAAATACTAATTGCAATCTTTGAAGATGTTCCGTTTTATTCGCCCCGGTTACGCAGATGTCATCAAGGAAAACCGAAACACCTTTAATACCCGCTAATAAATTTTCGATCGCCCGTTGAAAAATAGCCGGTGCGTTAGCTAATCCGTACACCATTCGAGTATACATAAATAGCCCCTTGGAGGTATTTATCGTGGTGAGTTTCTGAGACTCTTTTGAAAGCCTAAATTGCGTATACGCTTGACTGCAGTCTAATTTGGAATATAGTTCCCCACCCCCTAACTTTACAAATATTTCTTCAATACGAGGTAATGGGTATTGATCGATATGTATATCTTTATTTACAGTCAATGAGTAATCACCGCAGATACGTACACTGCCGTTTGGCTTCCGCACCGGAACTATAGGGGTAGCGTATTCGGAATACTTAACGGGTACTAAAATTCCTTGCCCTACCAGCCTACTTATTTCTGCCTCCACTTTATCTTTTATAGCAAAGGGTAAGGGTCGCGCTTTGTAAAACTTCGGTTTCACGCCTTCCTTCAAATGCAAGTTTACCTCAAATTGATTGAAACATCCTAAATCCTCCGCAAATAGGTCAGTGAACTCGTTCAATAACTTACACACTTCTGTATCTTGGGGTTGATTTAAGGCAATGCTATGGTTAGCCGTAGATACGACAATATTAAATTTGGCCATAAAATCGCGCCCTAATAGGGGTGGACCTCCCTGCTTAATAACATAAAACGTTAATTCTTTCGTGCAATTTAAGTAAGTTAATTTAAGAACCAAAGACCCCATGGGAGTGATTTTGTGCCCATTATAAAAACATATTTTAATAAAGCATTCACTTAAGGTTAAATGGGAAAAATATTTATAATATAGCTCATCAGAGATCACACTAGTGCTCGAACCAGTGTCTAGCTCCATGTCTAGCTTAATACTATCATTAATCAATACAGGCATTAAAATAGGTTTAAAATTAACACACCTCAAACTAAATACCTGGCATTCGTCACAGGAGCCATCACAGTTGTCCGACTCACTTTCTTCCTGCACTGATTCTATTTGTAAATTATTATTATTAACCGATCGGCCCTTTTTTGCAGCACAAGCCCTGGAGATATGACCGTTACCAAAACAAATTTTACAGCGATGGAACCGATAAAAACACTTTTCTTGCAGGTGGTTACGAAGCCCGCAGGATTTGCACTTTGGGTGCGCGCCATCTTGTTTGACTGACCCGCCACCGCCACCGCCGCCTCGCGGGGCCCCGGTCCGTCGCTTGCCGATGTTTGAGTAGCATAAAGGTTCCTCCTTTACGCCAGCCTCGCCTTCCCCTTGGCTCGCTGTCCCTGCGGCTGTCGTCGTCTTTGATTTACGTGCACACGAAACCTTCTGCGCCAACGCCAACGCATCCGCGAACGTCATTTTACTCGCGTCCTTTTCAAAAAGTCGGTCCCGTTCAGGACCTAACGCCAATCCGAGCACAAAACGATCACGGAGTAATACGTCCAGCGCCTCTCCGAAATCACAATACACGGCGAGTCCTCTTAAACGGGCTGCAAAGTCTTCGTGCGCTTCTCCCGCTAATTGCGTTGCACTGTAAAACTTATCCTTGTCTGCGAACGTAGACCTTCGCGGCGAGAAATGCTTTTCCAATGTGTTAATTAATACGTCATATTCCGTCTCTTCCGCTTTTTCCGGGTGCACTAAGTTGATCAGTAGCCGGTGTGCCTCGTCCGATAGGTGAGTTATTAGCACGGCCCTCTTTTGTTCATTCGACGTAATATTATTTAGCGCTAAAAACTGTTTAAGTCTGCTACTAAATAGTTCCCAATTCCGTGCATTGGGTTGAAAAAACTCAAGCTTCCCAATAATTGCCGACATTATTTTCAAAATTGAAATTATGAATTACAAAGAAAACTCGTCGCCAATGATACGTATGAATGAAACGCGGCTTCGTACTTAACTGATTTATTTCAAAAGTGCAACATTGCGAGTGGCTCTGTGGATGATGTATACACACATTTACACACACACCTACATACATCACAGAAAGTCAATAAATATTTATTTCTTAAAATCACTTAGTACTGATATTCCTAAACAAGCTGATCGAATCAAAGTAGCTAAAACAAATTAGTCCAAGTTTTAATTGTTTCATAACAAAGCTCGCGAAATTTTCTTGTCACCCTTACAATGCTTAATTAAAAGTTGGAATTGCTACAAAGTGATTACATTCAGTGTTGTGTCTAAAACAACTTTTGAAAGTTATAAAATAGATAAAAATAATTTGTTTCGTGAACTTGAAGAGTTGTAAAAGATTTTTACCTAAAAAAGAGAAGAAATAAGGTCAGGGGGAGTAAGTGAAACATACTTTTCTGTTTTTTCTACAAAATGACCTCTAAATCAATAAAAAAAATGTCAATTTAAATAACGATCAATGCAAAGTACTCTTCCTTAAATGGGCTTTGTATGACATGATCTTTAGGTCCTCTATTAGTGCAAATAACGATAAAATTACTAAGTAAAAGTAGACCATGGTTTCGTTTCACTTACCCTCAAAATGGGGTAAGTGAAACAATGATCAGTACGCTGCTAATATAAGGTCTACAGAACTATTTCAAGGACTAAAATGACACCTTTAATTGCTTCAATCGAATACGAGTCTCAGTGCATGGCTACGTGGTCTAGTTTCTTAAATAAAAGGAAAAAACTGAAAATGGGGTAAGAGAAACATAGTCAAGCAGTCAGGGGTAGTAAACCAAAACAAAAATTGGTACGTTATAAATTTTTATTAGTTAGCTAAAGTTCAGCCGTTCAGAGAATGCGTTCCTGACACCTATCAGTTAGTCACGACTAGTGATGGGCACAACATAACACTGAGTTCGTTACCGTTCCTCCAAAATGAACCGGGGCATTATTTTAAGATTATTTTCGTTTTAAATTGGCGGAATCATTTAAAATTTATATTTTAGTTATTTAAGTAGAAACCAAAAAAAGGTAATATTCATATAATAAAATTGTTTTATTTATTCTTTGTTACAAAGTTACTTACAATCTGTATTTCTATGCAATAAAGTAAGTACATTGAATTGAATGTGCGTACAGAATATTAATCAGACTCCGATTCGCTTGAAGAAGTGGTGTCTTCATCATCTTCGCCTACATGTATAATTATATTATTATCAATAACAGAATCAATCCTCATATCTCGGTCAAAATGTTCCAAAATCAGATTTTTAGTCTATTATAGTATAGTAGTATATTATAAGTATAACTGTATATAGTATAGTAGTATATTATAAGTATAACTGTATAACAGATTACGATACTTGCCTGTTATTTTTAGCACAGCACTACAAATATAAAGCGCTGACATAACCTTGTAATAGCGCAGTATAGATTTAGAAAAATATTGTTTACCAAGTTATTTGACACTCAGTTTGGCACAAAATTATAACATTCATTGATTATTGATATAATAATGTTGTTTTAATGCTCATCAATTGTTAAAACGGTAAACAACCAGCAAAAATATTTTTATCGTAACTGCAACGCCATTACAAAGCTACGTCGTCAGTTCAATCGCGACGTGTCAGGAACGCATTCTCTGAACGGCCGAATTATAACACCATGTTTACAATATTTTTACGTCTTCTTCTATTCTTGCTTTCTTAGTGGATGCCTGCGTCATAATAGCTATCTGTAGGCAAAATTTCAACCCGATCCGTACAGTAGTTTGAGCTGTGCGTTGATAGATCAGTCAGCCAGTGTCAGTCACCTTTTCCTTATATATATTTAATAGATTAACTTTTTTATAACTAGCAGCTCCCTCAAATTTTATCAAAATAATTATGGGAATAAAATTAAATATACTAAGTCTTACTGTCAATAAAAACATAAATTTATTCTATACAACGAATATAATATTATGTGTAGATGATTCTATATGTGTGATAAGTTTCATCAAAATCAGTCGAGTAGTTTTTGATTGACGCTCGAACAAACAGAATGACTGGTGTGTCAGACACAAGACGGCCTATAATCAAATATTAGTTTTTTTTAAATAAGACTAGCTTTTGCCCCCGCGACTTCGTCCGCGTGGAATTAGATTTTGGGGTGGAATTTTCAAAAACTGTGAAACACGTACTTTTTTATTTTTAACTGAAAGCTCAAATACCAACTTTGATGGAAACAGCTTGAAAAATGACGGAGTTTCATATAAACTTCCATCCCCTATTTAAACCCCTTAGGGGTGGAATTTCCAATAATCCTTTCTTAGTGTGCGCTTACGTCATAAAAGGAACCAACTGTAAAAAATTCAAATTTCTAACTTCAGTAGTTTAGGCTGTGCGTTGATATCTCAGTCAGTCAATCAGTCAGTCAGGACTTTGAATTTTATATATATAGATTATTTTTAAAAAGGTTGGTAATCTCTGACATGGGGTAAGTGAAACATATGTTTCTCTTACCCCGCTCATCTCTGTTTCACTTTCCCACTCGAAATTTTTAGTGACTAGAATCTTTACCATGTCTTAAATTAATAATCTGAACGTTTTAGACAAAAAATACAATTGGAACATTAAATCTATACCTTATTCAAGGTACTTACGGCAAAAAACTTTTGAAAACTCTATAAAATCACTTTAAAACAAGCAATAAATATAACCGCGTCTAACTCGTGTTTTGAGTTTTGAAAAATGTCAAATTTCTTTCCTAAATATTACCTTGTAGAATTATCGCAGCAACATCTATGTTAAAAAATTGATACCATTTCGTCAATACTCTTTTATCGACTGAGAGCAAATATCGATAAACTGCATAGTTTGTTAGATATGGCTTTGTGTTTCTCTTACCCCACCGTTTCTCTTACTCCCCCTGACCTTAATTTCATATTTTCAATTTTAATAAACTGTCTGCATTCTGTCTTCTGACTTGTAAATAGGAGACTATCTGGATAAGATCTTTTTAACTATAAGTAAAACGATGATAATGGCAGATAAAGTTGCTTTAAATAATAAATAAGTTGTCAATCCATTCTTAGGTTGTCGATATTTCAACAAGCACAAACTCAACTCATACGGAAGGCGCAAACTCGTCGCCCAATTTAGATCAAGTCTATCACGAAGCCCTACCTAGAGTTGGGCCTATGCCCACACGTAAGCTTAAGATCTGGGTTTTGACTCGTGAGAGTTCAATATTAAGTCAAACTAACTTCTCTTTTTAACAGACTTCAAAAAAAGGAGGAGGTTCTCAATTCGACGCGTATTTTTTTTTTTTGTTTTGGCTATGTTACTCCATAACTCCGTCAAATCTGGACTGATTTCAATTTATTTTTTATTTTAAAGTTTGGTCCCATTTGATGAATAACTTCGGAGTGAATTAATAACTTAAAATAATAATATAAAAAAATATTTTTAAGTAAAAAGCAACGCAAATTATAAAATAATTTTAGTTTGTACACGTAAGAAGTACGGCTAGCGTCGCGCATCGGTTTCAGTCGTTTCTATTTAGATTTATTTTTCAGACAAGAGAACGATAGGAATTGCTCTCTATCCATACTAATTTTTCTCTTGTCTCAAAAATATAATATAATTTTTTTCTGTTTTAATATTTGAAATATCGAAGTACAAAGCTAACAAAAATATGCAGTACGCCAGTAGAAGTGAGTAGCGAGAAGTTATTCTCGGAATTGCTAAGGTGTAATATTTACCTGTCACGGCGCAGCTACTGGCAGCTCGAGCGGGAATATCGCAGATATTACCTGCTATTTCTTGATATACCCAGTTATTCCCTCGAATGCAAGCGTATTTTTATTCCTTTTCGATGAGTGAAGTTTATGCAATTTCCTTTCTTACCTCTGAATATATTATGAACTAGCGGACCCGACAGACGTTGTCCTGTCTTAACTATGAATATTGAAACTCTTTGACGAAATTGGCAGCACGCATTCTGTCAATGTTATGTCAAACGCCATAAGGTTACATCAAAAAAGTTTGAATTGTAAAAGCGGTTACATTAGAAATAATTTAATATGGTGGTTAAGTTTTCTTAAATTTTCTAATTTTTCGCGCAATTTTCTTAATTTTTTCTTTCATAAGAACCTTCTCCTGACAATAACAAACACAACAAAAAAAGAATTAGCGAAATCGGTCCAGCCGTTCACGCGTGATGCGATTACCAAGGAAATAGGGATTCATTTTTATATATATAGATAGGTACATACTTGTATCTACTTGAATTCATCCATACAAGTGAAAGCGGATTTTTTGGGAGATATTTTCTTTTCGAGTTTATAGTTTACTATTTTTTGACCTACGGGAACCCACTGTTTTTCCGGAATAAAAACGTCTGTAACACTTTTCAGTCCTCAACTGAATGCATGCAAAAAAAACACGTCAATCCGTTACTGCGTGATTGAAGGACCACCCAACAAACATTTTTTTGCATTTTATTATAGCACGGATCAATAAAAATAATATAAATTAATTTATGTAAGATGCATTTTATTGGAATCAATTGAAAATGAATATTTACCTATATAACTTCTCTGGCACAAATTATTTCAACAAAAATTATAATTATGCAAAAATTCATAGATGCATAGTTATCTACAAGCAAATTTTTTACCCAGATTTATAAATTACGGTTATAATAGAATAATGTAAAAAAAGTAATAGGTAACCTATTAATTTTTAAATAAATTCAAAAAAAAAATAGCGATATAGGTATTCATGCGCAAGCTTATTATTACAACTTCAATAGTTCCATGTGAAACATTGTCTACCACTCCATCATGTTCAGTTCAAATGTCCCGCAACTCCTAATTTGTTCCGTAGTAACCGGGCGGCGCGGCGGCGAGCAATCACGGGTGTTTGTCGCCGACTCGTGACCGCGCGGTAGTGTTTCAATATTTCATGTAAATTACCACTAGAAACCCGAGCGCCGAAAGTAAATTGGCTTATCAAACCAAATATTACGTTACCGTCGAAAATACGCTGTATACGAGCATTACGAGCCCCCGCGGGCGCCGCACACAGCTATAGCTATCCGACCGAAATTACCAAGTGGCAAGGAGATACATGATGGCCGATTTTGAAATATTTTGGATAATGTTCGGAAGTATCTATTCCGAAAAAATATCTTACATCAGCAAAAAAGAAACTTTGGTAGATAAAATTGCTATTTCAATTTTAAGTTCTAAAATTCACGCAAAAACGGTCGTTCGTGACGTCACTTCTATGTTTTTTAATAGTAATTTGTCAAAGTTTGAAGATAGATGTGACGTAACACTCTATTGATGTTCAATCCAATATGGCGGATTGCTGTATTTTTTAATTTATTTTATGAAAGTAAATATTATTTTAGCCAGACTAACGAACAGCAATTGATTTTTATATACATATATAGATAGATAGAAGATACCTAATTACTTACTTAATTTAAGTTTGCTGTAACATGTAGGCATAGGAAATGTAATTAGATATGGCCTATCGGCAACATCGTTATGGCCCTTTGGCCTGTTCTGTTCTGAAACAAACTAGCGCCCATATTGTCAAATGCACGGATGACGACATTCGATCACTCTACTCTGAGCTCTATGTATATAACAATTGGGTTGAAATTAAATGCCGCGATGTATCGCAAAGATTAGCGGCAGTTTTGGCACATAAATGGTGCTATGCAAACCATTCGTGGTTGTTTAGTGTTGAGAATTTAAGTTGGGCGTAATTTCTGTTTTGCCTGTAGCTATTAGCGTGCCTTATTTTGAATTAATTTTTTGCCCGCGACTTCGTCCGCGTGGAATAAGGTTTTTAAAAATCCCGCGGGAACCCTTTGTAGTGAGGGGATGAAAGTAGGTAACCTAACAGGCATGTCACTTTCTATGTCCTCAAGTTTCTGCTTGAACTGAAGGATACATCAACAACCCAATACACACACACTCACGTTAAGTTAGTATTAGTAGGGAAAACAAAGATTGTATGATAATAAAATAACATAACGATGTTATTTTATCATCATACAATCTAGCTTTTCCCGCAACTTCATCCGCTTAAAGATAGAGTTGAGTATTTAAATATTTTAGTCTAATAATAATTACCTACTTAATTCCTTTTTTTTCAGCGTGTTAATTTCTTCAATGAATTACTTTTTGCATCAAGTTGAAAAATAGAAGAACTTAGTAAGTATAGAAATATTTACAAACAGGTGGAATTTTAACGGGTATTATTTGAACAAGAGATTTATGGATATTGAATGGCAACGCAATGACTTGTTCAAATACGCCAATATTTGCCAATATTGGTCGGTCGTTAAGATATTTGGCGCACTGTTTGCTTGGATCACGAGATTCGCACTTGATTAAGGTCATCGACTCGGGCCAATATTTGTGGAATTTTTTCTTATTGGTTAGATGTTGGTTCTGGTAGAACATAGGTTATATCGTACAAGTTATACTGGGTGGAAACTATGAACGTGTTCACAGTTCAGGTGATTATTTTGGCAATGTAATAAATACCCAAAAATTTCTTATAGTTATTACGTAGGTATGTCGCTAGTCAACATAAAAATTTGATTCCTCCGTGTTAGTCAATCATCGTAAATATTCCAATTTTAAACTTTTATTGTTCCCATACTTTAATTCCTACTTAGTACCTACACCAAACTCACCAAGTTCACGCCACAACGAATGAAACGATTTGGCTGATAAAATGAGTTATTGGTTCAAAATATACTATAACTATGTATATACTTATTATTATACTTATAACGTAGTATAATTTCATGTCTTCGTTCCAAAACTCCTTTTAGTTTTGGTTAAAAATTTGCTGCGTTTCCTGACACAATCTTGGAAAATTATTGTTTTGTCTACAAATCCGTCATGAATTGCTCAAACATCAAATCTAAAACACCACCCAAGACATTAATTATATAGTAACGTCAAGACGAGAGAGGCGCCCCACATCGCTGCCAGCTCCCATTGTTCGCGCAATAGGCCGAAGTGGCATAACAAATGAAATTGTGGACACAATGGTTTTGTATGGAAAACGACATTAACATTATGTCTTAATGATAATAATGTTATCATTATACCTACTCGTATACTGGTTGAAAGATCAGCTCAATTTCTCTTAATTAATATATATATAGCTACTCGTGCTGATTCACTGATTCACTCACTCACTCACTCACTGACTCATTGATCACCTCTCCTGTAAAATTTTGTATGGAAAAAAATTTTTTCACGCATGGTTTCGTATAGAGGACAAAAATTCATTCGGAGGAAAAATATGGAGAGAGCTGATGATTGAGGATTTCGGAGACGGGTGAGGAGCACCGGCCAGGGTATCGAAGTTAGGTGGGGGGTGTTCAACCAAATGTCACTCGAAACCTCATCCAATTGGCAGAGAGCCGAAAAAAAACTCCAAAATGGCGGATTCAAGATGGCGGCCATACAAATTTCGTCGGTGTCTATCTCGGAAACTATAAAGGATGGAAGAGTGGTTTCTTGGAAAAGGATGATCAGGACTCAAAGGTCTACTTGATGAATAGAAAAAAAATTCAAGATGGCGGAATTTATTTTTTTCCATACAAAATATATGCAAAACTTTAATTGGTTCCTTTTCAAAATTTCTGATGGTTTCGTAGAGAGGACAAAAATTCATTCGGAGGAAAAATATGGAGAGAGCTGATGGTTGAGGATTTCGGAGACGGGTGAGGAGCACGGCCAGGATATCGAAGATAGGTGGGGAGTGTTCAAACAAATGTCACTCGAAACTTCATCCAATTGGCAGAGAGCTGAAAAAAAACTCCAAAATGGCGGATTCAAGATGGCGGCCATACAAATTTCGTCGGTGTCTATCTCGAAGACTATAAAAGATGGAAGAGTGGTTTCTTGGAAAAAAATAATCAAGGCCTGAAGGTCTACTTGATGAATAGAAAAAAAATCAAGATGGCGGAATTTATTTTTTTCATATAAAATGTATGCAAGACCTTGATACGTTCCTTTCCAAAATTTCGGATGGTTTCGTATAGAGGACAAAAATTCATTTGGATGAAAAATATGGAGGGAGCTGATGATTGAGGATTTCGAAGACGGGTGAGGAGCACGGCCAGGATATTGAAGATAGGTGGGGGCTGCTCAAACAAAAGTCACTCGAAACTTCAGCCAATTAGCAGTGAGCTGAAAAAAAACACCAAAATGGCGGATTCAAGTTGGCGGCCGTACAAATTTCGTCAGTGTCTATCTCGGAGACTGTAGAAGATGGAAAAGTGGTTTCTTGGAAAAAGATGATCAAGACCCGACGGTCTACTTGGTGGACAGAAAAACCGCGGTTCGCTTTAGCGAGCCGCGCACCCACGCGCCCTACTAGTATATTATAGACTAGCGCATGACTGCAATCACACGTGATGGTAAGTGACGAAACATTCATAGACATTATGGTGATATCGTCATTTTGCAACGTGGATATTCTGATAGCGATTCAAAAATAAAAGCGGGCTAATTTAGAGTGCGGCAGTTTTTATATTAAACCTTACCCTTACCGGTTATAACGCTGATTATTGTCAAATTCGTGTCATAGCTATCTTTCATTTTAGACACTAAGTTCAAAATTCTATTAATTATTTTCATGAATTAAAGTTTGAAAACTGCATATTATAGTCTAAACCCGACTTCTAATAGTAATTCAAACGGTGTACATGAATACCTAATTATTACACAGTGGGCGAAGGGATGACTTTAGTGTTCGCGGGGCCACGACTGCGTCACAAGTCACAAGCGATAGCGGGCCTCGCTGCTTACTTATATGTTACGAAACAGACAACCAAACTGAGTTCGCTTTTTGTGAAGCCTGACTGTCAAGACTGAGGTCTTTGGAAATCTTAGTCGAACACTTAGAAGAACAGAGTCAGAGAAGACATTCAACAATTTGAAACATTCATTTTGTTGTATCGACTCAGACGCCGAAAGCTTCAGCGAATCTCATTGTATTTAAAGTTGATCAACTAAAGTCACCGTGCAAGACTGCCATTAAGGCGTCAGTTATACTAAAAGAGTTTCAGTTACGAAACAGTTACGAACCTGGATAAAATATACCGGCTACGAAAGGACGAAGTATTTTTCTTATTTCGTAGCCGGTTACGAAACAGTTACGAACCTGGATAAAATATACCGGCTACGAAAGGACGAAGTATTTTTCTTATTTCGTAGCCGGTTACGAAAAGACGAAGTATTTTTCTTATTTCGTAGCCGGTTACGAAACAGTTACGAACCTGGATAAAATATACCGGTTACGAAAAGACGAAGTATTTTTCTTATTTCGTAGCCGGTTACGAAACAGTTACGAACCTGGATAAAATATACCGGTTACGAAAAGACGAAGTATTTTTCTTATTTCGTAGCTGGTTACGAAACAGTTACGAACCTGGATAAAATATACCGGTTACGAAAAGACGAAGTATTTTTCTTATTTCGTAGCTGGTTACGAAACAGTTACGAACCTGGATAAAATATACCGGTTACGAAAAGACGAAGTATTTTTCTTATTTCGTAGCTGGTTACGAAACAGTTACGAACCTGGATAAAATATACCGGTTACGAAAAGACGAAGTATTTTTCTTATTTCGTAGCCGGTTACGAAACAGTTACGAACCTGGATAAAATATACCGGTTACGAAAAGACGAAGTATTTTTCTTATTTCGTAGCTGGTTACGAAAAATAGTTACCAACGTGGATGGAAAGGCCATAGCTCGTCAAAGTTGTGGCCCTGTTGTAGAGTTTTGATTTATGGCGTGTCGTAGCGGCGGGCGGCGGGCGGCGGGCGGCGGGCGGCGGGCGGCGGGCGGCGGGCGGCGGGCCGCGGGCGGCGGGCGGCGGGCGGCGGGCGGCGGGCGGCGGGCGGCGGGCCGCGGGCGGCGGGCCGGCCGCTAGCGTGCCCGAGGACGCTTCGTCACGGTGATTGATGGAGCGCGCACTGTTTCATGCGCCGCTAATTAATGTATCTCTCCATGCAAAAATATTTGCAAATACAACCACAGAGATATGCTAAATTAATGCGGTCAAGACACGTGACGTCTCCGCCAACCGATGCGATGCTAATGGGTTTTTAAAATAGAAGCAGGCAAACAGCTTCAATGCAATATGAATTAGAAGCCTCAATAGCCCAAAGGTTAAAGGTGCGGACTTAAAACTAAAAGGTCGCAGGTTCGATCCCCACCTGTTGCACTATTGTCGTACCCATTCCTTACACAAGCTTTCCGCTTATTAGGAGGGGAGAGGAGAATATAAGTCAAGTTCAATACTTGGCTAATATTCTTTGAAAAAAAAATCTCAGCCCATAGTTGATCCACTTTTGGGCACAGATTTCCTTTCGAAGGAAAACGGTTTAGGCCATAGCCCACCTAGCCAAGAGCTGATCGGTACACTCCATACACATTTCGAGAACACCCGACACAATATTTTCCTTCTTTTTTATATATGAATAGCGGGCAAACGGGCAAGCGGGTCACCTGATGTAAAGTGTTTACCGCCGCCCATGAACACTTGTTGTACCAGAGGCACCACCAATGCGTTGCCGGCTTTTCTGGAACTTATTGGTTCGCCCCTTGAATAACCCCATATTGTAATTAAATGGAAACACTGTCAAACACTGTGTGTGAAGGGAGATGATTCCACAATTTCCTTCACCATGATATTTAGTAATTGTTTAATGCCTGTTTTCATCAACCATACCTAAATCATCCCCTAAATAGGTGTCTCTTTACGTAGGCAGCCCCTAAAAACATCCCTTACCCAATATAATATCCACCTAAAGGTTCGTTAAAACGAGATTGACAGCGCGTCACCTAACTGAGCTTGGGTAGCCCGTAAAAGTAACTAACTCTAAGGGAACGGCGTAAAACTCTGAAATGTCGCCAGCCTGCGTGGCATATCGAACCCGAAACCCTAGTGCAGTGTTCACCTATCATCGTTTTAGTATTGGGCCGGCCGATGGGTCGAAGTGAAGGTACGAATAGAATAAACGCGACAGGATTTACGATTACGAAGCATCGGCCGCGGTGCTCCATCACGTTGACGGATGGGCTGTACTGTGTACTGTAGTGCGTAGTAGCCACATACGTTTTGTATTCCCTTTGCTGCACGCGCCATTTATACTCGGACACATATATATTTATACATTTTAACGTGTTTACGACACACAACTATCTTCTTCTTGGTTCACTGCTGGACAAAGGTCTCTTGCATGGACTTCCAAAGATCTCGGTCTTGCGCCGCCGTCTTGTCCTCCCACTAGGACCTAGGTGGACTGACGACATCAAACGAGTCACAACTATGTACTAATTAAGTAATTACGAAAGCATTTAATAACACCCTTTTTATTTTTTCTTAGCTGTCTTAAAAAGAAACGTTTCGTTGAAACGCGTAACCGACGACCTTTGCCAGGTGCTTCAGACATTATAGAGTTTGATTTTCACTTGTATTGTAATTATTCGTAGCACGGTTTCAGTGTCCGCGTGGTAAGAACGTCCTATGCGCCGTGCTCAGCGCAGTTGCTTACGCATTTCGGCGAGAAAACCCTTGTTTAGCGTTTTTGTTTATTACCATTGTTGTTGTTGTTTTGTTATTACTTGTTTGCTGTTTAAGGAAAAATAGATTCTAAATAGACTTGAAAGGAAAAATAATATATAGTAATATATTACATAAATAACAATAATGTTTAGCCCATCTTTTTGTCCTATGAATAATTTCACCTACTTTATATTCATTGCAAATGTGTGGGGGGACGTGGGGTTTGAAATTTTCAAGTGGGTATTATAATGTAAATCGGGTCTCATAGTGTGTAATGTGAGATTTTAATTAATTCCCGTAAGCTACGTCGATTATGATTCCCAGAATATGCCAATTATATTTTATTTATTGGTTTCGTTTTGACCCTTAGACGACCTCTCAGGTGCAGTGGTGAGCGCTGTGGTCTTATAACTGGGAGGTTATAAGACCAGCATCTTAGACTGCATCGTCACTTACCATCAGGTGAGATCGCAGTCAAGGACTATCTTGTTATCGAATAAAAAAATCTTTTTATAAAGAGCAATAGGTGTTTAAAAATTACACTTTTTATGATTATTTTTCCCCCTCTATTCGTATTTATTGAGGAATAGATTTTCTGTTATATTGCTTGAAATACGAAAATCATAGTCAAAAGTCTTTTAATAACCACACTTCGCTCGGTCAACAATAAAAGTTCCCTTTATAACAATTAATGGGTTGAATTTACACTGCTATACCCCTTCCAAGTTAGCCCGCTACCATCTTAGACTGCATCGTCACTTACCATCAGGTGAGATCGCAGTCAAGGGCTATCTTGTCATCGAATAAAAATTAAAAAAAAAAAAAAAAAAAAAAAATTACTGTGTTATTTAATGCTATAGTAATAGTGAATATATACCTACTCGTCAAAGTCTCTCAACTCTCAACTTGGCCTGTGTAACGGAAGGCTGTGTAATCGGAGCCCCAAAGAGGGGCTCTTCACTCAACAAAGGCTACATCAAGCTCGAAAATATCCAGGTACTTTTACACAACAGCTCTTCAACGTCACACCTTTATATCTATACTCTATACATACTCTATACAAACTAGTGGTTCGCCCCGAACTGAGACCTCGCGATATCCCATAATTCCCAAAAGTTTTAATTATATATTGTAATAATTAACTTTTAACATTAGACACAATAAAAAAAATAATAGTTGACATAAAACTGTTTTACTGACACAGCGCCATCTATTAGCATTATAGTGAAGCTATTAGCTTCACAATAATGCTAATAGATGGCGCATTAAAATTAAATAATTTCGTTTCTTTATAACATTTATCTAATTTTAGTATTTGTTGTTCAAGTACAGGATATAACTGAATTTTCAACCAAGTTTCACGTTCTAATATTCAGCAATTCAGAAGTTATAGGGCTCTGACAGACATTTAGACGGACACACTTCTCTGTCTAGTAGGCAAGCGCCCTAGTTGACTCAGAGAACTCGATTCGCTCGTTCAATAAATAAAATTGAAGTGTCTGTTTGTAATATCAAAAGAACAGCTTTTTACTAACTGCATACGAAAGTAAATACGGTACTTATGACAAGAAAACAATTTTTAAAATTTTTGTCTGTCTGTCTGTTTGTTTGTTGCCGCTAATCTCGGGAACGGCTGGACCGATTTTGACGGGTTATCGTGCAAAATATAGACTACTTTTTTAACCGACTTTCGAAAAAGGAGGAGAAGGAGTTGTGTTTTTCTACCTCTGTACATCGATATCTCCGTGATTTCTTGACCGATTTGCGTGAATCTTTTTTTAATAAAACATCTATAAACAAGATATAAATATCATGAAGGCCAAATTGTGAATCCAACGAGATATGAGTACCTCCAGCTCAGAAAGCAGAAAGAATTATACTGATAGGAGCTACAGTTGCGATTTTCAAAACGCTGAATGTTACAATATACACGGTGAAATTTCATTGGTTGTACTCCCTGAAAGAGGTGAATGTGCTCATGAAACTGAACAACTTTCCCCAAGGAACATAGGTCGAAATATGAAAAAAAAATTTGGACCTCCCATAGTAAATCAATCAGCTAATCGTCAAGTTTGTATGGAGGGTCCAATTTTTTTTTTCATATTTTGACCTATGTTCCCTGGGGAAAGTTGTTCAGTTTCATGAGCACATTCACCTCTTTCAGGGAGTACAACCATTAAAATTTCAACCGGTATAATCTATAATTATATTGATCAGGGTATCAGACAGCGATTCGTCGCAGTCTTCGTGCGCTGGTTGCCAAAAATTACTACAAGATTACTCTCTCGCTACGATCCCCTCCGACGCTCCACTAGAGCCTTTGACAGCCACTCTTGATATCGAAGCGCCGTCATAATATACCTACTATAGCTATTAATGCAACAGTTGCAACTGTTGATTACTCGGCGAATACAACAGCAGCTGTTGTTTGTGATGCTCTCAATGCTGTGAATTGTGATGCTAATTAGAAACGCAAATCTTCCCCAAAATGCGATCTGCATTTGCATTTCAAATAACGCAACACTTACCTAACTAGTACAGTAATTGCATACTATGAAAGCTTTGTTTTAGATATCAATTTATTAAGTACCGATAAATGATGATGCTCTTAGAACCTTATTGAACTGAGGCGTCGAATTGTTCTTTCACATAAATAGGTTTTCGTTGCATATCAGCTTCACATGGTACTGGAATAGCGACCTCGCAAAGGCGCAAAACTGACGGACCCCCGTTATCTGTACAGTTGACATCAAACGATTCGCAGGGAGTCGCAAAACTTAAAGCAAGTATGAGACAAGAGGCCTATGTACAGCAGTAGCTGTCTACACATTTAAGCCTAGTTGTACATACGATTTGTGAAGATTGTTGAAAGGCTAGTTTACAACTAATCGTATTTATTTGATTTTATTAATTAAGTAGCTTTTGCCAGCAGCTTCGCTCATGATAGGGTCGATTGTTCAAACTCATATTTTAAACGCTTTGGGGTTGAATTTTCAAAAAGCGGATGCCTACCTCATCAAACTTACCTATAGTCTTTCAGTCCGATCCGTCCAGTGATTTGATTTATAAGATTTATAATATATATTCAGGTTAATTAATTATTTATTACTGATTTACTTAATTAGTTTGACATTTCAAGTCAAAAATATACATGATATTTCCATGAATATTCAATATCTTTTATGACTTTAATTTACTAATTAAAGTCATAAAAGATATAATTAAGTAGGATTTCTTATTAATATGAAAAGATAATATTAAAAGCTGACGGACTTTTCGGTAAGTATTACAAGTTATTAGCAAGTAATCTGTGAGGAAAATTCCTTAATTCCGACACTCGTCACAAAGCTAAAGCCTCTTGATACTCCTAGCATTAAACAGAAATGACTGGAGCAATTACTACTACATTCAGTTTTACGACTTACGAGTTATACATCTTCTTGGGATAGATTAAAGTACATTCACCTAAAGCTATAACCTAAATCAGCAAGTCTAATACCTATATTAGTTGGGTGAATAAATTAATAGAACTGATCACTAGGTTAAGGTACTACTAGCGAAATTGCTTAAATTGTTCTTTGAAAATATTGCTCTACATAATCATAATTAATTATTATAGACGTTCTTCCTCATATTATAAATGTTGAGAATTGTCTCTTTTCATTCTTTTTTAATTTAATTTTTTATTAATTAAACGTCTAAATATCAGCTTGGCTTCCTCCAAAGACTTCCAAATCGTCTTTTTCTGTAATTATTCGACACTACGTACTTCGGGCTGCTTTCATAAGTATCTTCCCATGTTTTTTCTTATGTTTACTTTTTGCCTCCTTTTACCTGTGTATTCTCTTACCATCCGTCGTATTACCACTTACCTTCAGTTACCTCCTAAGTCCTATGTCCATTTACCGCTAGTACCTAATAACCTGTTCAACTTCATTTAATCATCTTAGGTTTGTCTGTTACGTGTTTCACGTTGCGTTAATGTGTAGGTGCACTCATATTTCGCAGATAATTCGGTATTAGTTACAATAATCGGCGTGTTTGTGCAATTCAGTGCTGATAAGATACACATATGGTATTAATTAGAGGCGGAGTGGGCGGCTTATCGCGATAAGCCGGGATTTGACCTTGGACCTATTACTTGTTTGAAAGCCTGTGAAAACTGAAGTGCAGAGATTCCCGAGTGGAACTTCTAGGTTCCTTGAGTACTCTAGGTCTCTCTAGGTACTCTTTTGTTCACACTCACACCTGTGTGATTGTGAACAAAAGAGTACCTAGAGAAAAAGATAAGAGAACGTGATTTATTTTGCTACCAGTAGGGCTAACATGCGCGCCACGAGAAAACTTTGTCTACACTTTACTCGTGAATCTCTGTAGAGATTCACATAGAGACTACGAGTAAACGTGTAGACAAAACTTTCTCGTGGCACGCATGTTAGCCCTACTGGTGTAGCGCGCGACTGGAAGATACTTATTTTAACAGTGGAAAAGTATATAGTAGTAGTAAAAAAAAAAAATTTCGAATCTGAGTGAGAGTTACGTCCCGCTGAAACCTCTTTGAGTTCTGCGTAACGAAACGAATCTAACGAACAAAACCGTGAATGACAGAAGTTGCGGGCGACAACTAAGTAGGCGAATTATTTCCGACGACGATGGTAAGTACCTAATGTCAACAACCTTAAGCTCAATTATATATTTATTGCTAAGCCCGGAAAATCGCAAAGAGCAAACTCGCAAACTAGCTGCACGTGACTCTGGATTTGGAAGTTTGTAATGTTACCTAACTCCGCTGACTAGACACTTTGTCAAAACTACCTGCTGTTACGACGCTGCTTCAGATTTACTTACTTTAAACATCGTTGATCTTATTCATTGAGGTACATCTCACTTCAGGTAACTTTTAATACATGGGGGAAGCGAAGCTGCGGGTAAAAGCTAGTATTATTATAAACGTAAAAGTCTGCCTCTCTGTCTGTCCGTTTAATTTTTATGACCTAACCATTGTAAACAATCGAAACCAATTAAGGCAAAGCAAAAAGCAAATTGCACTATAAACCATCGTTTATGGGTGCCATAAACAGCTTAATATGATTCGTGCAATAGACTTTATGTCCCCGATGACATGCTTGTTTATTCGCTTCTTACGAACACATCATAATATGAGTTATGACACAATATGTTAGGTGTATATAGATAGAAAATAATAATTCTGTTATAGTCTATGTTTCAACAGGTTTACATATCAGCTATTGTTGTACATGAAGTAAGAGGTGTTATATTATGTACTTACCGCGTCCAAAAAGTTATGAATTTTCATACATCTGTGAACAAACGAACTTAATTAGTGAATTTATTACAAATTATTATTTTAGTCGTAAAAAGTCACATTGGGCCAGCGTGGTGGGTATGGCCTATAACTCTTCTCTAAGAGGAGGTGATGAGTTGCTGATGATGATAATGATGATTGTTTTAGTGTGAGCTATTAGTACATAATATTATATTTTCATCCCATTTAATACATACGCCTAATCTTTATAATTGGCAAAATACTTTAAAAATGTCTACTATACATTTTTCGCCATTTTTCAGCAAACCGACTATTTATTAATTGTATGTAATATAACTTCCTTGCCTTAGACAATTACGCCGACTGCGAATCTTTGGTCAACAGCGAACATAAAAGACGTGCTTATTGCTCTATAGTAGCAGTATAAGACCTCTCAAATCACAGGAGGCCGCTAATCTCCACAAGACAACTTTGACATCTATTAGCCAAGAAAACGACGAAAAACGACAAGAACACGATACGACGCGCGACGGCGACAAGACAAAGGATGCGATAGTTCCCAGCTAGGTCGTCGTTTGACATATAATTTTTCCTTACGTATTAAGCCAATTCGACAGGTAATAATACTGTAATAATACATAACAGAAATAATAATATTTACTTCTATATTTTGATAACAGTGGAAATTAGATCGCATTTCCCGAACAAACAAACTACAACCCGCGTAGGTAGATATCACGTCGTTTAAACAAGCAGAACAAATATTAGTTATGTGGTCATGTTTGTTAGCGATATAATTTTCACGTTGCAGGGTTGCCACTTAAGTGCACGAAATTAAGTGACGCTATTATATAAGTAGCTTATACGCCTTTAGCTATTAAGTTAGGTTTTTAAGCTGGTTATTTCAACCGGCACAGTCGCCAGCGAGCACTATAGAATAGAATAGAATAATTTTTTATTCAAATAAACTTTAACAAAGTGCTTTCGAATCCACTGTCACTGAATCCTGTCGTGTCACTGACTATTTCACTGACCACTGGTTGGACTAGTTGAAAGAATGTTTACACGGTGTCTATCCACTATACAAGCAAGGGCAGACCAGCGTCGTACGACATACAACCTCTCGTTGGTAATGTAATACATACATACATACATACTCCTAAATTGACACCTATACTCCTATAATTATACTGGAATTTCATTTGAGTCTTGTTAAAATAAATAGCCATTTATACCAAAGGTCAAATATGTACCTACATTATTTGAGTCAATTATTCATACAACATAGTCAATCATAGTACATTTTATTAATTATTATTTGACATTGTTAAAATTGAGTGTCGAGTGATGTTCCGTAATGTTATTACGTTAACAGAATCGGATGAAGTGTTTACCATATAAAAATAAAATTATTCAGACTTGAACGTGTGCTAAAATACAAAGTGAATATTGTAGTAACCCTAGATGGAGGCAACAGATATTAGGCCACGATTGCAGTATCCGCAGTATATTATCGAGTTGAATTATGAATTTATATAGTTTTCAGCGAACGTGCTAATTCATAGTGGGACTGGTGTCGACGCGAACGAATGTACGCCTTGCGCCCGTGGTGCCAACAGGGCATAGTTCAATTGAGTGAACATAATAGATCGAGTTACTGAACGAGTTGGTCTGTAATGTTGACTAAATATTGAACTGTATAGGATAATACATATTATGCTAAGGCTAGCAATATCTGTCGTTGCTGAACAGCAGCGCTGGGATCTGCCTTTATTAGTTCCGTGTAGCGACTATTGCTGTATCATTATTTTGCTACGCGTTGGATTCACGATCATCTATATTGTTCTCTGGTCATACGTATGCTTATATGATTTTTTCGTGCTGGGACGTCACATCGTTTAGCAGCTAGTAGGAAGTGAAGTTGCGATCTAACTTGGAAGAGGTAGGTATCAGATCCTAAGTGCGCTAACTGGCTAACTTTTGTTTAAAGAATATTTGCCATGTTTAACATGACTTACACTCCCCTATCCTCCCCACATGAAGCGTAAAGCTTGTTTGGAGTGGGCACAACGATGGTGTGAGGTTTGAATCGTCGACTCATCGGGCTTCGATCCGAGCTTTTGTCCGTTAAACTATTGGGTTACTGAAGGTTAAATTACTATTATCTTGGGGGTAGAATTAAAACCCACCAAGTTCGAACTCAATTATTGATAGCACAAAGTAATGGATGAGAAAACTTTGAATACTGAAATTTTCATATTAATGGTGAAATAAATTGCATGATTGATTTAATACAGAAGCGTTCGTGTACAAAAGCAAAATGAATGCGAAACCGTGCGTACGGTCACGCTTCAAAGGTAGTTAAATAATATAATTAGTTTACGAATTTTCTACCAGTTAAAGTGCTCATTTGAGCGGAAAAATTCGTCTGTTTGATATTGATGTTTTTATCAAAAGTATAATTTTGTTGGAGAAATATTATCATCCTTTGCAGCCGCATCGACGTTGAAATTTCTTTGATGTTCGTTTCATTACATTTTGTTAAAGTGCGACGAGATTTAGGGCCGTTGCACACTACTCGCCCTTGACCACGACTGTCGTCGTCGTAATTCAGAACCTTGGCGGCTAGGGTTTTTTATTTGTTTTTTACGAGATGACGGCTTTACTTGACCCTATGCACGCGGCGAGTGCTAGCCACTGTGCATCGCTACTTACGGATCGCGCTGAGTTCTTTGTTGTTTAAATGAAACCCCAAAAAATCGGGCCCAAAAAATTGCGTCGAGTGCATTAGCCCAGAGCATTGAATCACATGTAGGTCCTTTATACAAAAACAGAACTTTTGTGAATATCAAAGTCGTTCTACTTCTCTGTTTGTGTAATTTTCCATTTCTAACAAATGTAATCTTTTATGGCCTTATTTTTTAATCTAATTTACGTATTGACAGTAAACACTGTTGATTATAAATAAATCAGTAAAATAAAAATTAAAACAGTTCATAGGCTGTGGTGACGCTCAAGGCCTAAGACCAAACGCATACCAGTGGAGCCGAAGCGCAACTTCTTTTATTTACTTTGACATTTGGTTGAACTTGGTAAGTGTATTAAGTATGTATTGAAAACAAAAACAAAACACGGGGTGTGCTGCACAAATAAATAAAAAGCGCTACTGCAAAAGTTGGAGGGCGTTGCTCCGCATCCCTTTAAAATAGAATAAAATGAATCGACTCGACTAAATAACTTGCTAATCTACTCGACTAATTTTTTGGTGTTCAGACACGTTTAGTTACTAAATTACTCGCTACTTGACTTAAATACTAACGTAGTCCGAACTAGGCTTAAGCGAACCGTATTGAGTTGCTTGTAGCCTCAGAGTAATTATTTTACCTGCTAATAATAATTATTGCTTTGAGCTTGTAGCTTACCTCTTTTGTTTTTCAAGCTAATACGTACTCGGAGCGTGCATGCGCTTTTATTGTGCCGGGGTCGCGGGCCGCAGCGGCCGCGCCGCGGCAGCCACAATAATTAACCTAAAAGCCCTGAGAGCCGGTGCCGGGAGCCGTTTGGCGCTCTTTTTACGAGAAATAGGAAAGCCTTTACTACTGTAACCTACATTGCGTCCACTGCGTCTGCGAGATGCCTGTGATTCTGTGAAGGCTTTGACTTTATGTTTTTTAGCTATTTCACCTACTGCAGGGTGAGCATGGACATATTATCCACGATGAAAGGATAAAATGTTTCTCTTTGCTCAGTTTTATCTACCCGTCGAACAATTGCAAAACGGTGTATAGTTATAGGACTATACTTCTCCTTTCCCCTGTCGACATTCTTTAGCATAGGGATAAGATAATTTTATCTCTTGTCAGTGGGTAAAATCGGGGATACAATTTTTGTCTCCTGCTCACCCTGCTGGTATTTTATTTATTTATTTACTTATACAGCTTTATTGCGTTAATATAGAGTTAACATGTTGCGTACATGAAATCTTCTATACAAAAGATGACGTGATTAATTTTAATGTTGCAATCTAAGATGTCTTCAGACCTTAAGACCAAAGTCTTCGAACAATACATGTTGCCCCTTGCCAATGGTAACTTGTGGACCCAAAACATTGCTTAGAATATCTCTATTTGTCTCATAAAAAGATAATAATCGACTGAGCACATGCTCAAAATAAAACTAGATTTCAACGCCAATGCAACCGATCGCGCGTTAACATAATTTAGTTCAAAGTGTAAATTCAACAATCCCACTTAACAACATCTTAATGCAATGTAAATGAAAAACATTATGTATGTACATGTAAATGTGACCTGACGCTCTCGAAGCGGCCGCAGGTATTTGCAAATCATAAATATCGAGTGGTAACATCCGTAAGCACCTGCATCAGTCATATTCAAATTCAGAATAATGCTTTATTCAAGCTATTGAAGTCGCAATATTCATTCTTCTACCAATAGGCAGCTAAAGCATGCATTGACCAGGTCCTAGATTTTTCTAGGCACCTAGGGCAGAGGAGTGCGAGTTACTTTAATACGAATTATTAAAATCGTGAAACCAGAGAATGTTTTCTGGCTTAGCTAGGAGTTTTTGGCGGGAACTTTTATGTTATTTTTAACTTAAATTTAAATGTTAAACTGTATTTATAATCATGCTCTTTCGCACGCGGCGACAACACGTGTATCTGTGCACAAGATCTAGATCTCATTTGCACATGAATCAAACAGTTACAGCATTACAATAGTCAGCCACCCGCTCCGCTGTGTTGCGGTAATTATGTCGATGTCGAAGAGATTTACCTGGAGCTTAGAAGCGCTGCTATTATTTGTATGCGTACATTACGGAGTCGGACATAATATGTTACCTATTTTTCGGCCAATAGCTCAGTAGTTCAGTACTCGTTACGGAATTCCAGTCGCGATGGCAGATCTCGACAAAGAATAGCCTAATGAGCGGGAGATATTATATTAAGATTTCGTAGTTCCGAAGGGAGGGCAACCCGTTACGACGGCGACAGATCTGACGCTTTTGGAACCTTTAAGGAAAGTTCCTTAATTAATTTTACATTCTTTTAAAATTGATTGACACTCACAAGTCCAGGTCAGTGTACAATTTAGAAATCTTACCAAGACAGTAAAAATTCACAGTTGTTGACATAGATTTTAAACTTTATCCTATCTGTCACTAAGATAACGTTCATATATCTTCAGTTAGTCTTCGGAAGGCAATTATGGAGTGGTATCGATCTCTCTAGAGGAGCGAGAAGGGTCGCGCGTTCAGTGACACGACAGAGCTCTTCGTCACGCTGTCACCGGGTCGACATGCTCGCGAGATGGCCTATCTGATACTTGATGACATGTTCTGAATAAACTGATACATCAGAATAGCATTCGAGTTTTGACTTGTAAAAACTATTTTATTCTACTATTGCCCGCGACTTCGTCCACGTGGAGTTAAGTCTGTAAAAATCCCGCAGAACCCTGTGTATTTCCGAGATAATACTCGTAAGTCACTCGCCAAGTCCTCGACTATACCCATGCAAAAAATAATGTTAATCAAATGCTCTGTTTCTGTGTAAACCAACAACAAAACAAACTTTCGCATTTACAATATTAGTAAGGCGAACCAAGTTTTCCATTGCTTAGAAAACAGATTGCAAAAAAATAGGCTTACGACAAACAAACTTGTTTCAAAACAAAAAATAAACTTTTTTTAATCGGTTGAAAAAAAGAACCTCTTACAACCTTTTATAGCAGTCACGTCATTACGTTGCCACCAAAACCAAGTTACGAAACATAGGTTCGAGTAAAAATGGGTTTTTCTGCCAAACATTCCTCATTAGTAGCTTTTGGCATTGGTGGTGTTAAATGCATTTCTGTGCCTCGACGAGCAAATGCAGCCACGCTCCAGTAGATACTGGGCTCTCTCTCTCTCTCTCTCCGCTCATGTAGAGTCGCCAATCGCCATCCTGTCAGGCTATCACCCACAATACATACGTCATACATAATCATCCATAGTACCTACCCTTTTGTCTAGGCATCGCTGAAATTCAGGCAGGAGAATATTATTCCACAATAAATTAAATAAATATAATACCAAAAGAACCTTTCAATGCGTTAATGCTCGAAAATGATTAATATTACGGGCAATCAGCGTTTGTTTACGCATTTATATTGATATTTACACAAACACAAGCAAAAACAATGCCTTTATTTAAACAGTTATCATATTGTTTTCTTTGTTATTATAACCAGCTTAAGTTTTAAATTTTTGTTCAATGAAATTATAACGTTGAAGTTAAAACAATCAGATATTTATGCATGGAAAAAGTTTCATGGGGTAAACTAATTACGACTAAAATATTATTCAGGTAATTAGGATAGACATTAGGAAAGAGGCAAAAAAATTATTGTGTAAAGTGCGAATTCAAGTTTTGAACATTAATTTAAAAACAAAAGTTAACTAGTACCTAATTATTTTGTAGCTTTTGTTCATATTTCCCTTAATCTCTGTCAAGCAGTTGACTCTGAGTTAAACAAATAACCCTAGGCTTTCGCGAGCCGGTCTAATTAACTTTTTGTCTGTAGAAACCCCTAAATAAATAAAGAAAAAAAAATATTCTCTATTAGATCTCCATAATCCAATTTATTCTGAGAAGAGTAATAATTCCTTTGAAATTATTTTAAGAATCACATCAAACGAACGAACGTTTAATAAACGAATAATGGACTTGCTGATCCTCCAAATCTCTACGGTTTGGTTGGTTTAGGTTTTAAATATTTGCTATATAAAAACTAGACTTGCAACGAATATTCGGTATTCGGTATACTGCCGAATATACATTCGGCAGTATACCGAATACCGAATATTCGGCGAGGCCCCTGACCGAATAGCCGAATATTAGGCAAAAGTATTCGGCTGGTTTTTGCACAAAAACTTGTACAGACGTGATTGTGTGTGTGAAACACATCAACAGAAAAAAATGGAGTTTCAACAGAAATGGATCTTTTTTTAAATATTAGTAATATATCACGTCATGACAACCCGTATACATGGTGGCAAGCGAGGAAATTTGAATTTCCGTGTTTGATTAAGATTGCAGCAAAATATTTGTCGGCGCCAGGAAGTAGTGTTTATTCAGAGCGCCTTTTCTCTGAAGTTGGGATGGTCTACGAGAAAAAAAGAAGTAAACTACTTCCTAAAAATGCAGAAAAGTTAGTCTTTCTGCACCATAACCTTCCCCTTCTAAATTTTGATTATGAAAATAATTCAAATGCATAGAATCCTCCATTTTTCCAATTCAGAAGATGATTATGTACCTGTGTTATGCAACAATGACTACTTAAATGATTAGAACAGAAATGAAAATATGAATATATACGTAATCAATCGATTTTAATTTTTCATTTTACCAATTTTCTCTATGATAAAATATATTATTTAAGTATTCGGTATTCGGCCGAATAATATGTAGATATTCGGTATTCGGCCGAATATAATAAAAGCAGCCGAATAGGCCGAATACCGAATAGTAACCGAATATTCGTTGCAAGTCTAATAAAAACTTTTCGAGACGGAATTTCAAGAAATCCCTGCTCAGTGCACCTCTAAGGTACTCAAGGAACATACTCTCTGTTCAAATAGGTCCTAGTTTCAATGCCGTAGACTGCGTTTTCTTTTTCGCAGATAATAATCAATAATCATCCTGTCTGTAGATACGGAGTCAAAAGCAGGTACTTTTCAGTAATTAGTAAACATTTTATTTAAAACGTGCACATTTTTTTGTATACAGCACTTATGTAATGGTCACTGTATAACTCGCCCCACATTTACAACAGTGAGATGAAAAAATATAATTTCCCAGCAGTTTCCAGTCCTTTTCAAAAGCTCGCAGATTGCATTTTGAAAAGCAAATTTTAAAACATTTCCATGAACGGACTTCCGCTCCGGGAAATGAAGATATGATATTTTACTAGTGTATTCAAAGTAATTTTGTTTTAGGATAAAATCTGATTTTTCATGAAAGAAATTTAGTGCTAGGCAACAGTCTTTTTTTTTTCTCTTAAAAGGGCGGTTCTAGGTTTAATTAAAGGCTGTGTCGTGTGGTGCGGGTTGTTACGTTCCCTCAAATATGGTTGAGCGAAGCAATGGCTGGATCATGCGTCATGCTCGTGAACGGGTGCCACCAACGGGAATGGGTCTGCTTTTGCCTGCCTGTGTCAACATGTATTGAATTGTATTTATTTGTATTTGTATTGTATTTATTTTTACTTGTATTGTACTCAGGAAAATTCATCGTGGAAGCACTGAATACATAGCATAGTTTCAATAACAATTGTAAATTTTTATTTTTTTGAAAAGAGCAACCGCCGAGTTTCTTGCTGGCTCTTCTCGGCAGGAAAGGCATTCCGAACCAGTGGTAGATTCATTGACGATTCAAAAGTGCTTGTAAAAGTTTATTTGAATAAAAAATATTTCTATTTCTATTTCTATTGTCAAAAGCTTTATTCCTTTTTGTGAAAAATAGAATAAACTCCGACTTAACTAACAAATTCACAATTTACAATTCGATATTATTTATTTCATGTACGCCAACTTGTGGCTCTTATGACAAGTCAAGGCTATGTATACCAGGAAATCAGTAAGTTCCTACAGAATGCTTGAAATCCTGGAATCCTCTTGGACGGAGTCGCAGGCATCAGCTAGTACTTACAAAAATGAACTTCTTTTTGTAATGCTTTGTACAAATATTTGCGACGTGAGCCTCGCCGTCTTTCAAGTATAAACATAAATCCTTTTTTTACGAGTGTGAAGAACCCCCCTCTCCTCCCATAAACAGCGCGAATAACAATAAACAGCCGTTCAAAGCTCCCAATATCCTTGTAGGGAGAGTTATCTTATTGCTAGAGTAGCGTTCGCAAAAATATTGACTCAATCTGACGAACATTCAGTAGATACATTGAAATTGCTTTTATTTTAACTTACTTCTTTTTACTGTTCTTATTGGGTACTATGCCTCACTGGGATGAGATCGACGCAATATAAGATTTATTGTTTTAATTTTAGTAGTTATCTTATTGAACAAGCGAAGCGAGTTCTCTGAGTCAACTAGGGCGCTTGCCTACTAGACAGAGAAGTGTGTCCGTCTAAATGTCTGTCAGAGCCCTATAACTTCTGAATTACTGAATATTAGAACGTGAAACTTGGTTGAAAATTCAGTTATATCCTGTACTTGAACAACAAATACTAAAATTAGATAAATGTTATAAAGAAACGAAATTATTTAATTTTAATGCGCCATCTATTAGCATATAATATATTATATTATAATGCTAATAGATGGCGCTGTGTCAGTAAAACAGTTTTATGTCAACTATTATTTTTTTTATTGCGTCTAATGTTAAAAGTTAATTATTACAATATATAATTAAAACTTTTGGGAATTATAGGATATCGCGAGGTCTCAGTTCGGGGCGAACCACTAGTATTAATTGTTATAACTGTTTATTTATTATGAAATACATCTAATATTATACCTGTTGCTCTTTTAATTTTAAATATTTGATTTGAATGCATCTCGTGAAACGTTCGTGAAACGATCGTGGCGTTTTTTGATGCCTGATGTTTGAGGTCTGCTGCTCCATAGTCTAACTCGCTGTCCGTATAAAGGTTGCAGAGCTGTAGATGTATTGGGGGCTATAAATATTCCCGAGCCTTCCAAGTAATTCTGTTAACAACAGACTGCAAACTCTTTCACTCTGCGTAGTAAGTAGTCGGCGAAAATATGGGAACTTTGTACTTTCACCAAGTATTTGCCAATATACTTTTTAATTGGATCAAAACTTATTTACGATTTATTATTAACTGATTTATGATTTTCCTTAGCCACATCGGCGTAAGCCGTATTCGGATCAATACTTTTACTTATGTCATTTTTCTGAAAATCATAATCCTATTATCCTATTTCCTATTTATTTATATCCCTATCCCTATCCCTACTAATATTATAAATGCGAAAGTGTGTTTGTTGGTTTGTTGGTTTGTTGGTTTGTCCTTCAATCCCGCTGCAACAGAGCTTCGGATCGACGTAATTTTTTACATGTGTGTAGTTGAGAACCTGGAGAGTGACATAGGCTATTTTTTATCCCGGAAAATCAAAGAGTTCCCGCGGGATGATAAAATACTAAATGTACGCGGACGAAGTCGCGGGTATCAGCTAGTAATATTATAAATGCGAAAGTTTGTGTGTTTGTTACTCAATCACGTCGCAACGACTGAACCGATTTGGCTGAAATTTGGCACAGAGATAGATTATAGGCTACTTTTTATTGTACAGTGTGTGCCTAGCCTTATAATTAATCTAGCCTATAAGTACATAAAGTACATACATATTGTCTTGTAATACCACTATACTCGTACTAATAAATCAGTCTAACCTAATAGATTTATAAACACATATCAAAAATTCCGGGGCCGGCGGGATTCGAACCCACATACATCTCTCTGGGAATCGCGCCCTGAGTGTTGTTATAAAACTGATTGAAAAAGTAGATACATATCACTAATTTCGTGGTTGACGTGTGGTTCGCCGTGGTGTAACGGATAACACACTCAGGGCGCGATTCCCAGAGAGATGTGGGTTCGAATCCCGCCGGCCCCGGAATTTTTGATATGTGTTTATAAATCTATTAGGTTATTTCCTTTAAGTGTAGGTTAACACTTCAATAAAAAATTAAAAATCAGTCTAACACCAACTGTCGGGTCGTTCACTCATTTACCTACCTGGTCCCAATCTTAGATGGCAACCTTAGATTATTCCGGGAAGTAAGAGAGTTCCCGCGGGAGTAAAAAACCTTAATCCACGCAAACGGAGTCGCGGTTATCATCTAGTATAATATAAAATCATAATATGATCTTACGGATACAAATTATGAAATCCCTATTTAGTCCTAATATTATCTTCTCTATATAGTAACATTTAGAGCAAACTCGTCTGTTTATATTAACACGTGCTCAGCGTCCGGTGGCCGGTTTTTAAATATTCGGACCATAAATTTTAATTAATACTTTCGCAAAGAAAGTTTTTTGTGATATTTTCATAAAGAAGTGTTTTAAAAACCCTTTCAGGATATTCCACACCGACAGTGAAATATGGAGAATGTTTTTGTTTAAAAAATATTCCATTCTATTTACTTTCTTATTTTCCGGGATAAAAAGTAGCCTATGTATTATCCCAGACTATAATCTACCTCTATACCAAATTTCAGTCAAATCGGCTATCCATCCATAAATCCAAACTGTCGTATCTATAATATTATAGTAGGATAATATTATTAATTACTAGCGGACCCGACAGACGTTGTCCTGTCTTAAGTTTTTTTACATCCTCTTTGACGAAATTGGCAGCACGCATTCTGTCAATGTTATGTCAAACGCCATAAGGTTACATCAAAAAAGTTTGAATTGTAAAAGCGGTTACATTAGAAATAATTTAATATGGTGGTTAATATTTCTTAAATTTTCTAATTTTCCGCGCAATTTTCTTAATTTTTTCTTTCATAAGAACCTTCTCCTGACAATAACAAACACAATAAAAAAAGAATTAGCGAAATCGATCCAGCCGTTCACGCGTGATGCGCTTACCAACACATTAAGCGATTCATTTTTATATATTAGATTATTACGTGTGGCTTGACTGTTACCGAATTTAATCAGCGAAAGACGGCGCACTAACTTGTAGTTTAACTCTATTAAAGCCAATTCAATGCCTGGTAGTTCGTAAATTGTATTCAAATATAATTGTTCTAGATTTGCATTCAAATTGAGTCTCAATTGAATTGAGTAAATATTTCATGAGTAACTAACAAAAGTTATTAGCTGCAAGGAACTACCGCCAGAAAGTCATCACAAACGTCTTCAATATTGAACTCAATTAGCCGACTATGCATTGAATACTCATGTTCTTCACACTGATTTGAAGTTTAGTTAACAATTTACCTAATTAATGTTACAGAGCAATCTATGTTAAATAAAACAAATAGTAGTAAGTACTTAAATAAAATGGGATAAGTCCAACATAAATCAGGTTTGGAAAAAGAACATAAAAGACAAGAAAATAGAAGAGGAAGCTAAAACAAAGCATCAAAGAAAAGTAGAAGCGTCGAAGAAGCTAAGATAAAGTATGATTCAAAAAGAGCAAGAACTGGTACCAAGCAAACAAAAAAACCAGGGCACAACAGTTCATTCCAGTTAACGGGGAATTTTTATTCAAATAATCCATAAGTCAAGCACTCTCTCAAGAGTTGTAACAGTTGCGGAAAAAATATTTTTCTATTCGAGAAATCCGTCTTCGACAGCAAAAATCATTCATAGGTATACACCAAGAGAACTCGACTTCTTTACAAAGTTATATTATGTATATAAATCATGCAAATCTGTGGGAGGCCACAGATTTACATATTATATCAAATAATATCTGGAAAAGTACTTCATAGCGTGATTTGCACCTTTGATGGCAAAAACGTGAACTTTTGCAGATAAAGGTGAGAAAAGTCGCATAATATGGAGTACAAGTCCAGAGAGATACTATCTCCACTCAACAGCTCATCATGACGGAGAGTTTCCTAGAAGAGGCATTGATCACTAAAACAAGCCCTGACGTAACGTCCTCAGCTGAACTAGAAATATAAAAAACTGCTTGCCAACCATTGCTGGTCGGAGAAATACTCTAAGTAGAAGAAGATTTGCACTTACAAACAATACCTTAAATGTTCACGGTAAATCTCAATGTCAGAAAAAAACTAAATCAAGTTTCCCAATTCATATATTCGGCGGTACAACTTTTAAAGTTCCACCATCCCCCAAAAGTCCATTCCAACTGTCGAACTGACATGAAAAATGTATGGAATAAAATAAAGTTAATTTTAAAGTGCATAAAGTGTTTGATTTATGACCCAGTACCTACTCGATTCCATTTTACTTACTCTTAAGTTTTATCCTGAAATACATTATTTAGTCAATAAATCATTGATAAATAATATATCTGTAAAACATAAAAAAATTTATTATTACTTTTAAAACCAGTCTGTCGACCATCAGCTCTTTTCAGCAAAATCTGCTTAGAGAGATATAAAGTCTTGACTTGTCGAGCCGTAAGTTCGCCTAATTGAATTTCAATTTTAACTTTTTTAACGGACTTACAAAAAGGGGGCGGTTGTAAATTGGGCCGATATCTTTACTCTTACAAATTATTAGAAAGCTTACCGTGAACATTGTATCGAAATAAGGGTCGCTCGACGCGATAGGTACAGCAAAACGACATAATTTATTCATCGAGTTTGGCAACTACGCATTAATTGGGTGAGAATTGTTATTAACGGCACTTCTCAAGTCATTAGGCTCTCATAAATCGTAGCAAGTGTCACTTATTAATAATTCACTTAGACCTAACTCATATAATAACATTGCTCACCACTTGACAAGTAATTTGAAGACCCCTTTTTCCTTGTGCTAACTTTGGGTAAGGGCTTTCTAGGACGCGTCCTCGATATTTGTTTTTTCGGAACCGAGGGAAAATGCTAGCTCAACATAACTTACAAAAAAGTTAGGCGATCCTGTGTTGTCCCCAAAGGAGCCGTCACGTTAATTACAGTTATTTGACCTCCCCGACTTCCATTACTTAGGAAATGTGAATGAATATTAAATGGTTCAGATATCGGGAACTTGCCTCTGAGAATACAGAAGGAAATATATATACTTAATTTTAGGAGCCTGGTTGTCTTTATGAAAACTTTAGGCAATTTGAATAATGTCAGAATGTGTGATAAGGTTTTTTTTAGAATAGACGTTTTCAAAACGTCGTAAATGTAGGTACATTGTAAAATGTCTAGTTTTAACTATTGGTAACATGGATATCTTTAATGCAAGAGTGAATAGGCATCTTCTAACGCACACCATCTTTGGCTGTATCATCACTTACCATCAGGTGAGATCACAGTCAAACGCTAGTCTTTATATATTTTAAAAAAAGGTTAAGGTTTACTGTGTTCTCAACAATATCTCAATCTTCATAGAAAACTAGTTGAACCGTCCCAGCTTTGCACGGATGTCTTTTGTGAAAATCTACCCTAATTAGTAAAGGTCCACCACGTAGGTTACGAGCACAGAGCAGAAACAATCTGCTCTGTGGTTACGAGAATATAAAAATCAAGCAGAATATCGTAGATCATCAAAAGAGTTGTATGCTGATTTCCATTAGACAGAATTTTATTATTAACACAATGTCTAATTTAGTAGAATAAATAAAGTACAAAGTGATACGAAGATATTTTATAGAAATAGCTTGCACTGTAAAGACAAGAACAAGACAAGATATCCAAGAAAGTTTAAAACACCTTAATTTTTCAAAAATCCGTCTAAAGTTGCATGCATCAGCTAGTTCATTTGTAAAAAGTAAACATACTTAAAATTTTGTTCTCTTGATAATACGATTTTCATATAAACTAGGCTTCGGAGGTAATATTTTTTCGTTCACGCCCAGGAGACGGATCTTATGAATATTAATAACATTGTAAACAGAATTTTCTTTTTCCACTGAAAATAAGTGTTTTGCGAAGTATTTTCTCGTTATCCATAAAATCTGATTATTTATAATGAAGACCCGGATTGGACGACACAATTTATATTTTTCGATGATCTTGAGAACAGATACTTTTGACCTGAATTCAAAGCTATTGAGGTTTAATCGGTGTGTAATTTTGTATAAAAACTTGCTCACTACATTAACGTTAGTTGGTCATTATTTTTTTAAATGAAGAGAAAATAAAACGTTCTGAACTTTCGAGACAATAATTTGATGAAATAATTGGATGTCAATAAGTGTGCCGATTTCACAATCGCCAATTTAACCGAGGAATAAACTGAACGACAGCTTTTGTATTGGTATTGAAAATCTGCCAAAAAATCAAACTTATTTCTGAGTTAAGTAACATCACCGAGGTGATGCTGGAATTGGTACTATAGTCTTCTATCCTTAGTTCTGTGGAATCTGCGCGTTGGTAAGGGTTCCGTCTTCGTCGTGTCGTCACGTCAATTAGTGTGTAACAAGTTACAGCACAAGTCACATCACACTAATATTATAAAAGCGAATTTTTGTGCATATGTGTGTGTGTTTGTTACTCTTTCACGCCACAAAAAACGAATCGATTTGGCTATTTGAAATGGAGATAGCTCGTATCCAGGAATAACTACACTACATTTTATCCCGGAAAATTAAAGAGTGCCCGCGGGAATCAAAATACCTTTATCCACGCGGACGAAGTCGCGGGCATTATCTAGTTAAGTTATAAAACAAAAAGTCCGTAGTGTATTTTCAAGCTTAGTGGTTCTCCCTAGGATCCGACATTCATCTACTATCATCAATGGGTTATTTTCATTTTTTTTTTTCACATTCACTTTGTAAAAGTTTATTTGAATAACTTTTCGGTTCTACATTATAATAATATTACCTGTAATATTTGGTAATAGCTTTGCTACTGATTTGATAAAAAAAACGCTCACAGCGCAGGAAACGAGAAATTCTCTATTATTCAATTGGCTCCAATTTGCATAAATCGGAATCGAATATTGTTGGGCCGACATAACCCAACCGGAAATCGAAACGCTTGGCAGGCGTGCACTCCCAAACCCCTGGGACCAGAATCACTAAGTATCTACCAAGAAACTCGCTCCACCTACATACGAGCGGACTAAGATTTTAATATTCTGCAACCCTATTTTTTGTTATTAAGGAAAATAAAAATAGTTTCAGTAAACTTAGTAGAATACAATCATTATATTAATGTTATATTTCATCCCAGAAATGACACAAAATCACATGAAGTGGGATACACTTTTTTTGACAACCTCTCTTGACCTGGAAATTATTTTGTTCGTGTTTTAGCTTTTCTATTAATACGAACCCTGAAAACAACAAAGAATATACTCCTTTTTCCAGGCGGTCGTAATAAAATACCGTCATTTTTATGGCTTCTCAGTCTCACAATGAGTTCTAAATAAAGTTAAAAAGAAAATAAAATGAAAACATAAAATAAGAGCTCTGCATTTTGAAATGCTGCGATTGATATTTCGATATTCATTCAATGAATTTCTGGTTCTGAATATTTCTATTTTGGTCACTGCACACATAATGAGTAATGAGGTATTATAAATTCACTGGGAAAATTATTTATTCATTAAGCAAAATCCTCGAATCCAGTCTAATTTTGGTTGGTTGAATTGAAAACTATGCTTTGATTAATTATTATTTATTTACTAAGAAATATGAAAATCATTCATGGGAAAATAGCGAAATGTAAAATGACAACATAAAGTCTTTAAATGAACATACATCATATATTAAATTCATGTGCGAAGTTCCATAAGAATAGATTCAATAGAAGTAATTGAATAATCCGTCGCAAGATTGAGAAAACATACAAAAATAAACTTTAAGCTAAATAAACTTTTTTATTAGATAGATGGGATGTACTCTTGACTATAAACCAATTTACGATGGTAGTAGCACAGAAATGCTAAATCCATACCAATATGCGAATAAATAAATACGAAATTGTTTATTTGTTTGTTGATTTTCTGCATGGTTTTAGTACAGAACTTGGAGAGTGAAATAGAGTACCTTTTATCCCAAAAAAACAGAGGGTTTCCTGCGGTTCCTTACTCTACACGGACGAAATCGGGGGTAAAAGTTAATAAATAAATAAATTTTTATAAAACAGCTTATCCATAATCGAAGTTGATTGATTTGATTTGAAATCTCCCACCGAAATAGACCCGGGTTAATTTAGAAATATTTAATTTATTTCCAAAACCCTGCCGAGAATCGAACCCAAGAATCAGAAATCTAATGGAAATCAGATTCCCTTCGGGAGTGTAGGGTCGGATCCTACCGACTGCGCCATGTCAGGACGTGTCAATCAAACACCGTGTTAGGCATGTACTGATTTATTCTGTCTCATTTGACATCTACCTACAATATAAATAATATAAATATTATTACACCTGCAACTGGTAAAAATACAGAAGTAAAAACTGAGCCGGGGTACGCAGTTCTGTTCTGTCCTGTTTATAAAGCGATCTCCGCGTGACGTGGCGGGGCCGGGGTGGCGGCGCCCGCGGCACCTGCTCGTTTTAATCTGTGTACACAGCTGGCGCACCGGGAGCGAAGTCGACGCAAAGCAATATAAACTTTTTAAATAGCTTGCACTCGAGTCTCTGGCTTTATTTCCGCTTTATTGAAGTGATATTCAGTGCCGTTATGAAATTCTAAGCGTTGGAGTTGTTTTCGTGAGATAGAATTTTCTGTGTTAAGGATATTGGTAGATTTTCAATACAGGAACTGTAATAAATTAAAAAACTGTTGTTGAAATCGGCTCTATATGACAAACTTTTGTCAGCCATAGTATACTATAACCAAGAGCTTCATATCGCGTTTGAAACTAGTCTGGCTTTCACTAAATTAAAATTCTCTAAACCATTGAGTTTTTTAGACTCGAGATAATACATGGAATTCAAAATTAATTGAAAATAGTAAAAATAATGCCGTTCTTTATCTATGAAGATATAAAAACAGGTTTGGGTTTCAATGTAAGTTTTACAAGTATTTTTTAATATACAATTATTTCACTCTACCAAGTTAATAAGCCTCAATGAGTTGCATAAAAACGTCATTTCTTTTGATAAAACCACCACCACCACCAGTAGCCTGTAGCGATATAATGAAAAACAGGTGTTACAAAATTACATGATGATAAAGCTGAAAGTAAAACGTGAGCGCTCCCGTCTGCTATCAGCACATTACATGAGTGGCCACTATCTAATCACCCATTACGTGATTACAACTCGTTACTTACTCGTAGGTACATCGTCTGCGCGCCCTACGATAGCCCGCCCGCCCGCCCGCCTAAATCTGCTCACTTTTGAACTACCAACATAATATCTCTGTTAGACTTTTCACACTGCACTGCTCGAGTAATTATATTAAAGCTTTCCTAATTTATATAGTCAATGGATGGTAAATACAATTCACAAAAATTACCTACATTCACTGACTTGTAATTTATTCATGGAAGTAGAAACAATTTATTGTATTGTAGATCTGACAGCTACCTTGGAAAATAATTACCTAGCTTGGCTATCCGGAGGGACAATGCTGCCTGCATCTGGTGTTATTGATGAGGTTTTAGACTTCATTACAACAAGTAGCATCTATTATACATTAACTTTGCAGCTGTAGCGATTGTTGATCGACCCTTAGGAAAATACAGTTGAGAATTTAATACCTACTTTATTCGAAATAAAATGAGAAGCGACTAGTTTAGTCTAGTCAGAACATTAGTTCATTTATTTGATTAATAACGGCTATTAGGCTAGTCACAGTTTATTGAGCCATGAATATTATTCGTGGACTACTACTCGTAACTACCGGTTAGAGGTTAGTTAAGCCGAGAGATGGCGATACGCCAGCAAATAGATTAGTGATAAAGCTGAATGTGATTTCTATTGATACATTATTATAAATAAGAGTGAGTGGAATGACTAAAATCTTATTGCAAAGCAGATAATATAAACTTATGAGTTTTTCATTTGAGTTATGAGTCGTCGTTATGAGTTGATAATTATCATAATTCTAGTGTAATGATGAACTGTTTTTCGGGATGAAAGGAGTCCAATCTGTGTCTAATTATCAAAATCCCTTGCCTTTCTCGATTGTTAAACCATAAATAAAGTCACTTCCTCATTCTTAAGGGAAGCTGGAAAAAATTTCTATTATAGAGATAAGCTTGATCTTCGTCCATTTTATCTAATACATCTTACATTTAATATGTCTTTGTCCAAGAATAAAAAAAAAAATTAATTAAATAATCCCCTTGAGGTTTAGGGCACTACTGAAGCTATGGGTATCTCTCTCTTTAGAATACTATGAAATAGTTTGCAAAACAAAAAAATTGTATGCCCTACCATTATGGCTATATTTACATTACATTAAGGAAGACCTTCTGCTATTTCTTGTTAACAGTTCAAACGAAACCTTTGATAAAGTCAGCGCAAGTCTATAAATGCAAAGCAGATCCCGCAGCGAGCGCCGAGCGGCGCACTTGCACGGAATCGGACAATCTGTTGCGAACCTTTTGAAGTCGAAATATAAACGCTTGAATAGAAGCCAACTTTGCACTTTACTATCGCTTTCCTTGAGAATCGCATTTGTTTGGCATTGTATTAGGGCGGTACCGTACGCTAGACGAGTCTAAACCTTAGAGAGATAACGAAAGTTATAATACGAGTACAAATAAAGGAAATTGAATCAGTATGTTTATCTTGCGTTCAACACCTGACGTTGACGAGATTTGGCATATCGCATATTTCACACATCGCTAAGTAAACTTTACCTGCGAATGTTGTAATGACAGATTATCCATACAAAAAAATGTCCAAATGTCAACTTTATACATCGACTAGCTGATGCCCACGACATCATCCGCGTGGATTTGTACGTTAATAATCCCGTGGCAACATTTTGATTTTCCGGAATAAAAAGTAGCCTTCGGTTCTTGCTCTTGTTCGGTTCGGTTCGGCTCTCGTTCGGTTCTCGTCGGGTACCGCATCGCATTGCGCGCCCGCGTTTTTCCTACGTCGTTTTCGCTTGGCGTTTTTCCTCTCTTTCTCTCTTTATACTTGACTTCTAAGGGTTGTTACGTGATATTGAATAGCCTATAACCTTCCTCGAGAATTGGGCTATCAAATGCTAAAAGAATTTTTCAAATCCGACCGCTAGCTCCAGAGATTAGATTACGTTCAAACAAACTCTTCCGCTTTATTACATTATATATTAAACACTATTTGGTGATCATGAAATAAGTCCAAAATGATATTCAGATTCTTACATAGAATTATCAGATTTGAGAGTAAAAACTACAGTTATGTGACAATAAATGAAGAGGATGCCCGACCCTTAAAAACATAGTGTTAAATTAATGTTTTATTTTATTTCTGAGAAAATAAATTATTCTTCGTTTATTCTTTATTAATATGTATAAGCTAGGATCATTATATAATGCTTTTTGTTTCGTCCTAAACGGGTAAACTAAACCCGTTCACGAATAAAATGAGATCAAGGCGGCGAACTAACATTTAAAGAAAACCTCAAAAAGGCTCGACCTCCATCAAAATGAGCGCATTCTGGAAAACAATCTCATTATCGAAGCGAAAGTGAAGTTATGTGGGAACATAAACGGCAAGATATTAGTGGCTCGCATTGACCCTCTTTTGGCTTTATTTGATTCCGTTATTACTCCAATAACATTAAAAATCACAATAACTCTTTAAATTATGGCTCTGATTTCAGAAATTCGCCGCTGTTAAATGTTAATATGCCCCTTCTGGATAAGCGCCAAAGAGTTAAAGAAATACTCCTATAACAAATGCAAAATGTCGGTTACTTATGCCCACTCGCCTTCATGGTCGGACACACATTTTGGAAATTTGCTTATTTTGTCAGTGAGATGTGCCATAAAGTTAATATTAAAGTTACATTCATATGCATCGGCTTTAAAGTTGATAAGTAATGGAATTAATATTACTATACTGAGAGTTTGTGTCCCTTGTACCGTTAACCGTATTGCTTTAGTCCCTATTACGCTGGCTTTACGCGATTTTGATTAGCCACCACTCACATCAGTCGAAAGCAGATTAATTTTAGCAGCCCAAGCAGCCTATTTAAATTGGTGTTATAAAAAAGTTGGTCAAACACAATAAACATATTACAATTACCTACTATAAAGTTATAAATATTTTTTTAGACAAGATTTGACAAGATAGCTGTTGACTAGGATCTTACCGGATGGTAAGTAGCGAGCTCACTTGGAAGGGTTGTGGCAGCTTTAATTAAACCCATAACCCTAAATAGTTTTCTACACGCTACCGTGCCGGACCGCTTAGCCGCTTGGCGGCACATCATTACCGGTAGGGTAGCCGAAGCCTTCCACCAAACCTGACCAGAGATATCTAAATATATAAAAGGCAAAGGTGACTGACTGACTGACTGACTGATTGACTGACTGACTGATCTATCAACGCACAGCTCTAACCACTGGACCGATCGAGCTGAAATTTGGCATACAGGTAGCTGTTAGGACGTAGACATCCGCTAAGAAAGGATTTTGGAAAATTTCAACCCCAAGAGGGTTAAATAGGGGGTTAAAAAAATCGAACCTAACGTGAGCGAAGCCGCGGGTTAAAGCTAGTTTCAAATATTACAGACAAAGTTGTCAACATTGGGAATCCTAACCACCTCCCTTCAAGACAACAGCACTCACCACCGCGCCAGGGAGGTCGTCGAACGATATTGATGATGATGAATCAATCATAAGAGGATGATGTCGTGAGTGAGCTGTCGGCCTGCGTCGATATCGCAACGCAGCGCGCGCCAGATGTCATACTCGTGAGATGTGCTGGAGCAGCGCGGGCGGACGATTCTTATTGAATTTCACACATTTTATATTCAACATTTCAATTTCAGAATTCCCTACTATTCTAGAAATTTTAGAGAAAAAATGAGAGATTTACATAAGTCAAAGTCAAACATTTTATTCAAAGTAGGTACCTAAGTAATTACACTTTTTGAAAGTCAACAAAATGTCATTAATTAATTAATTAAATAAAAATAAAATAATAATAATAACAAAAAAAAACAAATATAATAATAAAGATAATGTTAATAATAAAGATAATGTTAATAATGCCATGTCCGATAGTGATAATATTAATAGTAACAATAATCCTACAAATACATATAAAAAAAAATCATTTTTTTAGAGAATCTGTCCAGGCATCCTTATCCGATAGGTAATCATCCAAACGGTAATAGCCCTTTTTTTGCAAGGTTCTTTTAATGCAACACTTAAATTTCCCCTCTGGTAAACTTAGCACTTCCGAAGGGATTTTATTATAATAGCAAATACTGTTGCCCAAAAACGACGAACTAACTTTCTTAAGTCTGAATTTCTGAGTTTCTAGTCTATTTTTATTTTTATTCCGTTCGTGAATGTATCTCCGTTTCTTAAAAAGATTTATATTTATAATGGTCTTAATTGATTCCTTTTAGCATATTAGAACACATAATAGAAGCGGTGGAGGAAAATATCGTAAGGCAATCTGCATGCCTTACGGTTCTCCATAATACTCTCAAAGTTGTGTAAAGTTTTCCAATCCGCACTTGGTCTGTGTGGTGGGCTGTGGCATAAACCGTTCTCATTGTGAGAAGAGACAAGCCGCAGTTAACATGAACAAATGATGAAAAGCATTAAAGTTATGGAAGTTTTGTCTCAACCAGTCCGGTAAGTATAGTTTTTAAGATAGTAAAAAAATATTTAAAACTCTTTAGGAACTTCAATTAAACCGCAAAATTTATTATCTGTTCAGTATTTGCTCAAATCCTGTTGAGTATTCACTGTGCGAAATAGGCTAAACAGAATAAATCATCACTAAATGCAGTTACTCTAGCGCGAGATTCATGAATATGAAAATTCATCTATTGTAGCATAACTGAGCCAAGTTTAAGCATTGTCGGGGACTAAGCCCCACACACACACACACAGTCACAATATAGAGATTTCATTATAAAGTTTATTTAGTTCGTACCGCTAAGCTATGAAACGCCCATCCGCCATCCGTGTTTCCTGCCACGTATAATTTGAAAATATAATTTTTGAGTAAAATATATTTTTTTTATAAAAGAATATCAGCCAAGCTGAACTTAACAAATATTCTCCTCTCCCCTCCAAATAAGCAGAAAGTATGTGTTAGGAGTGGGTATGATAATAGTGAAACGGACCCATCCGTTTCGGAAATCCGAATCGGAAAGGTTGCAGGTTCGATGCCCACATCCTTTCCGATTTAATTTTAATATTATTTTAATATCAAACTTCTTTTAGCAAAATATTAAAGAAAAATTTATTGCTCTCTACCTTTATTAATAATTCAAAATTCAAATTTTTGCAAGCTCAAACGAAGTTATTAACTCTTCACTTACCTTTACACACTTCACATTTGCTTTGAATAATATCTTTCAAAATACTCGTAAATAATAAATTGTTAATTTCTATTTGCTGAAGATAAAAACTGTAGTCGATCGTGGCGTGTCAGCTTTGTGGATCAAGTCATGGCTTCTTGACTTTAAATTGTCGTCTGTTTCTGCTGCAGATTACATCGCATTTTATTTACTGCATTCCGCGTACATTCGAGGTTGCATATTTAAATATCTTGAGAACTATCAACATTCAACTATGAACTAAATTCCACAACGAAAGCATTACCAATACTAAATATTTTATCTATTCTGGGGTAAAACAGCTACATTTGAATTGCAAAAACGATTACTAAATTGCAAGGTTTTAATAATTTCCAACAACATAACGATGCTAAAAAGCAAAATGAACCATTAACATTTACCCAAGTTAATATTTGAACAGCTTTGTTCTACATTTTGGATTTATCGTTTGCAAGCCTGCAATGTAATTCAGAGGGTGAATAACGAATGAGATAACTTGTTGAAAGTAAAAGAATAAGTGCTGCTAAGGCTCGAAGCAAACAGAGCGAGCGCCGGCTACTGCTCGGTGTTACGAGATAGAATGCGCGCGTACGCGTGTATGATTTCTGATATAACGAAACAGATGCCCTGAGAAGGAAGAGAAACCACCTTAAACTTTTTGTTTCCGAATAGTGCCTTAAAAAAACTTAAGACAACTTGTATTTGACAAAGGTTTGACAGAAACATTAAAACTATCCTACAAGCGGCGCAAGTGTGCCTCTTTGATCGAGTTACATGTTTGTTCCGTTTGCTGTGGAAACCCTGGGGCCATGGAGTCCAAGGGGCAAAAACTTTTTCAAGGCATTTCAGAAGGGTTGGGTAATTTTTTGCGCAAAGGATCAGCCTGGCTGTCCAGCGCGGAGATGCAGCCAGTATTCTTGGCACCATTCCACGCGGGCATTACTTGTACAGTAATTAGATTAATTTAGCTGTAAGTTTTATTGTAACTTTTTAATTATTAAACAATTTCTAAATAAACTTTCATAATTGCTCTCAAAATTCAAGGATTAATTGAATAGGTGCTTTCGTTCTCTAATTAAAATTAAATTAGTGTTCGTATTACAATATCGAATTATATAACCTAAAAGTTCTAGAGATTTGTTAAAAGTTAAATGCAGAGCCTGGTCGGAATATCGCGATGAGATTCGTATCTTAAATTCGAGTCGTTAGCGAATAGCACATTATGTACCGATATCAGCGGCCTCGAGCGCGAGATAACGATAACGTTATGTAACGTCATTAGTCGAGCTTACCGGCCACTTTTACTTTACTGTCTAACTAACTCGTAGTTTAAGAGTCTCGCATAACTTGAACAAGTTCCCACCCATATAAACTTTCATACAAAGGTAGTTTTGCTTTAATTTAGCTGCATATCGAGTGATGTCAAACTTTGTAAAGTTTGACATCACAAATACCAATGAGATGACAAGTATCAAAGTTTAATTGATATCGATATTATTTGCTTTGATAATAATCCAAGATCTATTTCCTAAATTAAAGAAAAACTACATTTGTATAGAAACTCGAGCTCCAACATTTTCGTGGTTGCTAGCTGCTGGTAGACTGCAATGCTCATTAGCCTGCTCTTGACCCCAAGTAGGTACTGTTTTTTGTCTTAAACCAGTAAATGTTCATTCTTTTACCTTTTCTAAAAAGGTTTAATGTTCACGTAAATAAAACAATTCCCAGTTTTAATAACGGTTAAAAGCAAAAGCGGTTACTTTATAAGTAACGCTCATACGAGCTCGCTCTTTTACGAGCCATTGCGAGCCAATGCAATGTAAACGAAGGCTGGTTGCGATGTCAATAACCGTTAGTACACTTTCAAAAAGTACATTTACTGGAGTTAATACTAGATCTAGATTTAGAAAATAGTACATTCCACATATAAATACCTCAGTTCCATCGAGGCTTTTAAGTCCATTCAGGTAGTGTAGGTGGCATAAGAGTACCTACTCGTATACAATAATTGTGTTATTTGAAGCTGTTTGTGTATGTTGCGGCAATACAATAATGTATACGGAGCGACGGCAGGAATGCGGGGACCGTGTAATTCTGTCAAATGATCGAAGCTCTGCAAGGATCGCCACAGAATACGATATTTCCCGCTCGTTACCGGCAGCTCTCAGCGAGTCGCTTAAGATGCTCTATCCGCCTCCCAAAGCTGAGCTTTCCGGTGTGGAACATTATAGCGTGTGGATCTGGGGATCTGACTATGATTCCCTGGGCTATGTTGGTTACTTTAGTTATTCTATTCCTGATGTGATCATGCTCAGTGCATAAGTAGTATTGTAGCTCTTCAATAAGTCATCTTTCAGACCTATGATTATCTATAATGTATGCTGAACTATTTACATGAACTGTTCTAAAAATAAATATTTTTCATGATTTTGTATGCGGACAAACACTTCGGAGATTGTTTATCGGCCTTCACAAGAAGGGGAACTGAGTAAGCAAATTTCATTATCCTAATATAATAATGGTCGGTAAAGTATTCTAGTCGCCGCTCGATATTCCAAGCCAGTGTTTAAAATGGACTTGTTTATGTATTTGGAATTAGGTTAATCTGGAGGGGCAACGCCGCGCGCCGTGGGGCAGTTTATTAAGCCGATTGTCCCTACGTGACGTAACTACGAGCAGCAGAACCTCATTAAAGGTAAATGTATAGATAACGTTAAGTTACAAATTATGTTTACACAATTGATGAAAATTTAATGGATGAAGGAAAAGCGAAGACTAAGTAATTTAAACAAAAAGACTAAGTTATTTAAGCAAAACAAACTTTCTGTTTATGCATAATGTTCTGCATTAATAATCCTGGAACATCTGTTTATAAATAAGTTCAAGACTATGTTCTGCTTATCAAATCTATCCCAGGCTAATTGAGTGTGACCCGGATAAAATATTATGTGGTAGTCTTCATTTCCGCTGTTTGGCATCACTTGTGGCCTCACTTCCGGGTACCTCTCTTCCCACTACTGCAGAAGTCTCAAACTTCAAGCGCAGAAAGTGGAACTGCCATGTGTTTCACCAGACTACTGGTGATCAATCAATCCATTCAATCGTTTCGCACAACACGTGGCTTATTCAGTCTCACTTTCTGCAATGATTTTGTTCGAAAATTGGGACTTCTTTAGTCCTGGGTCTAAAACTAGGTATGGTTATTGGTTACAACAAGTGTACCATTTTGTACTTTCAGTCAGTCGTATATAATTCCTATCCTACTATCCTTAAATAATATTCTGATCTTTACCAAAATTAAATTACAAACGGCCAATATTATGTTTCCAAGATAACATCTACATCAGCTAAATTAAGTTACAAACGGTCTAATTTATTTACTCTCCCAAATTACGTGTATTTTACCAAAGAATTACCACTCGGCCATGATTACAATTAGGTTTATGTACGAATAGGTATTTGCCCGTCTTAACGAACCGTTCTATTCACATAATGGTATTGAGTTAATCATCAAGTTACATGCCCAAGACGAGACATTCGATTCCTCGGTGCTTATCACTGTAGGCGGCGGACGAGAATCCAAAAGGTCTATTATTAATATCATTGTAATCTTCACTACGCCTAGCACAGATTTAGACTTGGGTGAAACCTAGCGCTGGCTGATGGCTACGGGAATATCACGTTAACATACGTTCCCAGAAGTGAAGATTACCATATCCTTATTATTATTATTTCAGTAATTAGTCAGCATTCTTTAACTTAGCGTAAAATCAAGCTATAATAAAAATAAAAAAAACGTTAAATAAGTTAAAACAACGTAACCCATAAAAAATATTTACTACCATACTAATAATAATAATTGGTGATACGAGGTTTATGCCAATCCGCCCTCGACCAGCGTCCATAAATCCCCTTCGAGATCACCTTTCACCTTCGCTCACGTGTGACCCGGCGATGGATTGAGATGAATAATTGATGAATGATGTTTATGAAATTAAGTTACCACTTTGAGGGATTTCTCAGATTCAAGCCTAGCCTCAAATTCAATATCACACTATCACACTAATATTATAAAAGCGAAAGTTTGTACGTATATGAGTGCGTGTGTGTGTTTGCTACACTTTCACGCCACAACGAATGGACCGATTTGGCTGAAATTTAGAATAGAGATAGCTCACACCTACGATTAACACTTAGGCTACATTTCATCCCGGAAAAATTAAAAAGCTCCCGCGGGAACTAAAACCTTAATCCACGCAAAGTCGCGGGCGTCGTCTAGTTTTTAATCCAATCGCTTCAATCTCGACTCTCGTGACGTACGAGTATTATACGATGCATTGATATTCCGGAAAATACCTATCAAAACAGGAACAAAACCACTCTGACCGGAGGAGGAGCGGTCTATAGAGCTACTCGTATGTTTTGCGAATAGTTGGTGCTTGAACGCTCGCCCCGACAACCATCTGTAGCGTTTGCACATGAAAGTAAACACTGACGTCGAGTGAACATAGTTCTCGAATAGAAGTTCGTAATTAATCACAGTTTGCTTTTAATACAAAAAGGAATAACATTGGAGGAGTGTATTCGGTACGTTTTGCTAACATTTCAGGAATGAATGAGGGAAGGCCATTTCATTTGATACCATCGTAACTCATCCCCTCCCTCGCCCTTACCAAATGTATCATGCATTGAAGTTACATGTGCGAGGTTTTTGGTAAATTATAATTAACCCTGTATATTCTGTGACTTTGGCCCAAATTCGTTCGAGAGTACATTAGAATTAAGTTTTCTTGCGTTCAAACGCTTCCAAAAGCTTGAAGAAAACTTAGAGACTTAAGACGTATTTGAGCCCTTTTCAAGTCACCCTTGTTGTCATAAGCCCGGTCCTACAGGCTCCACAGCTGGCCAGTCCTTAGCTCTTACTTATGTTGTTCTCAGACTCACTGTTACTTATGCAAAGTTATCAAACCTGTATTTCATTGCTTTCATTATATCCTTATACAATTAGATTTTACCAGCTGATACCCAAAATTTCGTCTACGTAGATAAAGGTTTTAAAAATCACACGTAGCCGTGTTAACCTCGCAGCTACACTGGGAATTTGGACAGGCGGTGCCTAACGATAAAGAATTCCCTGAATAATGCCGTCAAATAAAAAAATCCTTTCCCATTTCTTCCTAAGGATGCAAGCTATCTCCTTGCCAAATTTTCTCACACTCGGCTAAGCGGTGTTACGCGTAAAAGAGAAACAAGCAGATAAAGAGAATTACTTTCGCATATAAGCATGGAATACGCAATAACCTTTATTCCACGTGAATAATTTTTCTATTTAGTCTGAATACGGCTAGATGCAATTTAAATCAGTACTTACGTCTCATGAAGCTTTAACGCTCGCCCTCAGCACAGCTGAACACATGAAACTTAACGACCGGCCTTACATCTCGTCCACACTAATCCCTACTATCATATTATAAATGCGAACGTGCATCCATATTAACTAAGTCGACGGTGTTGTTCTTTGTCGCTTTGTCCTTCCATCACGCAACAGCGAAGCAAAGAATTGAAACGTTTAAATTGCATAGCTGTAATGACATAGGCAATGACATAGGCTACTTATTATCCCGAAAAAACAGTCTTATCGCTTTGGCTCAGGAACCGTTTGAATTTTGGCAGTGTCTGCCAGCAATTTTCACCGTGAAAAAATACTTTTTTTACCAAAAAGTGGAAAAATCATATAATGTCAGAATACACACTTGGGCGGGCGAAGTCGCAGGTAGCAGCTAGTGACGCATGAGACTTAACGACGAGTGTAATGTCTCATACACGACCGGGATAATTTTCTAATGCATTCCAGCTCTCGCCGGTTTAATCTTCGAGAACGTCAGGCTCATATCTGTGCGGGAGGAGGTAGCTCCGGCTGAGAGATTGCGAGATTAAATTCTAAGCTGATGGCTCTTTTCTTACGAGAGAGTCTAAGGCTGAGGGTGGACTGTTTACTCCTCTTTATTAGTGTTCCTTACTTAAAGTATAAAAAGAAATACTTATAGAATTATTTTGGTATTTGATATATCACAGACGTCACAGATGTTTAGTAACTCACAGGCGGTTTGCTAAGCGCGCATAGTTAGATACTCGTATGTGGATTTCGGATCTTAGGTTCAATTTAAAGCAGGGACCATGTTTTGGAAAATAGTTTCTGAATCATCTCTAGTCTAGTGGTTTTCGAGGTAGTGGTCCAGATGGTGGTCAGCAGAGCGTTCTCTGCCATCTAGGGGTATGAGTTTAATTAACACTATCATACTTGATCCTAATTTTCCTTAGAGTATAGCTATATTGGTTACCTACTCGAAGTAATTTTCCCTCTGCCATCTTAACATGCACATAATTGAACATCAGGTGAGATTGCAGCCGAGGGCTGTTTTCTCATCGAATAATAAATTAAAAAACCTTCAATTTGTAGTCCACCTGAATTAATGTAGTTTTTAATAGCTACGTGGATTTTAAAATTTTCCGAGTTAATAAATATGTAATAATAATTTTCATCTAGATCGATTGAGCAGTTGAGTTGTAAACACGGCAACACAGACTATGTTAACAGACAGACAGACACACTTTTGATTAAAAGCACCTATTTATTTTAATGTAGCTTTACTAGAAAATAACCAGGAACTGCTACAGTTTGGAGCTGCGCGGTTTGGCGAGGGAGGAACAAAGCGAAACCTAAAAGCCTAAAACGCGTGCAATAAAGGTGCAATAACAATTAAATAGAGTGCAAGCGCTAACATGTTGGTGCTCAAAAAAGCTATGAACTATGAACTCGCTATACCCGTAGTTTTTTTATCCGTACTTTTCATAAGTTGAAGGATAAACCGCAGCTAACTTCCCTCAGAAAGTGACCTCGAATAAATTGAAACCGTAGTCTCACAAAAAACAAAAAAATATACTTAGCTACTAAATTTCTTGTACGAAATCTTGTAAGGAAGTACTTTGGGAACAAAGTGCTTCTACTTATAAGTTGACTGTCTCGCCAACCTTTGAAAAAAAAACGCCAAAGTTTGCTTCCCGAGTTAGACAACAAGAACAAGGGTTTGGGCTTTTCTATGAAGAAATTGTTAGCAGTATCCTATAGAAAAATGATGCTACAATCCTGTACCTCGGAGACCACCCTTACTTGCGTACATTATTGTACACCATAATATTTTCTACGTAGTCGTTCTTGGCACAATTCAGTAAGGAGGACAGTACCTACTCGTATGTTAATTGATAATTATAATTTTCAAATTATAGAAAAAATAGTTTCACGTATACGTTTAATACAATTTACAAAGCAGGCAAAATTACTATTTATTGAAAACAAATAGGTAATGAATAAAGTGTGGAGTTAGTTGTACCTATGTAGCACTACGCTATAGACCACACTTCGAGGGCACTTAAAACTAAGCACCCTCTGCATAGTCTGCTCTGGATCGTAACAGAAGCATGAGATTAACAAACTTATCGAATTAATTTTAATATGCTTGAGTCCAATTCATAGAAACTATTTTAGTGCACTTGTTATAAGTACCATATTTGTGCAAATGTATAATAAATAGAAGTACTTTAAATAGTCTGATTTGGGCGTAGACTTATCCCCTAACGACTCTATTGCACGATGCAGCGCCAGCCTCGCCCGTTTGGTCTCCAGAGCGCCACATACATACATAGACTGGTAAACACATTACGCTCCTTTGGGTGCCGCAGTCGGGTAAAAACAATAGCTTACACGCCGCCCCACTTGAGCATAGTCGAGTAAATGGGTGGTAGAAACATATTATTATTCCTGCAAACACACCGAGGTCAACGCCTCTGCGGAATTCTCCTCGCTAACCATTCCGCCATTCCTATGCAAGAAAACGAGAAAAACAACGAATAATTACGAATTTTTTTTCTTACGAACGTGTGCCGTATTACTTCTGTACTGAATAATGTTAGTAGAATTTACTGCAAGTGCCATAGTCAAGCTGTTATACAGTGCAGCTACTATTTGGGTAGCTATTGGTGGGATGTTTGAGTCTCGGAATTATCTGATCAGACTCATGAGATGTTTTGTTCTACATTATATAAAATCGAGATGATTGATCTTGGTGCGGACTTCAGTCTAAATGATCTACGATGCAAACCACACCCGTTGCTCTTTTGTATATTATACTCTATTGTACTGTATAATGGGCTAAAATTTATAATTTAATAAAAGATTAATTCATTGACACCCAAGCTAGAGCTACAATTCACAATTCTAATAAATCCTTTCAAAAAATAATTCAACCTGAAAACGTAAGACCTTTTTTTTATGTTTCATGAAATAGATGTTTGCAATACTTAAACCTAAGGCAGAAAGTTGAATTAAATATTTTTTGTTCGTTTATTTGTAAGTATATAAACTGCAAAAGGTATAATAGGCGGCACTGATATCTGCCTACTCGTAGTTTGTACTGTGGCAGTGCGCTCGTGCAACCGAGGCGATCGGCGCTTCCTCGCCTTTACCCTTTGCATTGCCCAACTATATGATTGCTAGAATGTGTGCGTGTACATACCGTACTGAATGGAACGGGCAGCGGTGTTTGTATGCACTAGTTATGAGATTGCCTTGTGCAGTGCTGCAGGGCCACCGCTAGTTAGTGGCTCGCTGGAATATCGACTCACTTCTGTGACTCTAACGGCTGAATACTGATGTTTGTGTAATGTAAATCTGAGAGCTTCTTCGTCAACCGATAGACGTCCACTGCTAGACAATGATCTCTCGTAGGGATTCAAGCATCGATCTTATACTTATTGGGGGTCTGCCAATATTGCGCTTTCCAGTGCGAGGTTTAAATTCCAACATTTTTGGGCATACTATGTATTCTTCACAGTAAAATGTATCCCAAAATCCCGCCCGAAGCTTCAAAACACGGTCAAAGTTACCTCGGCGTTACTCAAGGAATACTTTTCCGCCTTACGATTCTCCAGCTCCACGAATTTAGGCTGTGCGTTGTCTGTCAATCGGTAGGTAAACTATGCTTCTGATTTTTAAGTAAAGTCATGATTACTACCTTTAAAACAGTACTTTAATTATTATCATTATTAAAAACAAAAAATTTAAAGCGGACATTTAAAAATTAATATTTTGTAGTTAAAATATAAATAAAAAATTATAAATTAGAACTAACTTAAAGAAACAAAGTTTTTTATATTGTATACCATACTCTTGATATTTATAGAGTCTGCATAGTTCAAAGAGAACTGTTTTGACTATTCTTAATGTAGTTAGTACTCAGAGCTGTACTAGCTCTCATTTTTAATTAGTTAATCTAGCAGAAAGCTTCACGTACAACACTTAATTAGCGTAAGTGAAACTTTACGCGGCGCTCGATAAAACAATGTTTCTTTTATACCTTTACACACCTGTACACAATCAATTTTATTCAATTACGTGTTTCCGTTCATTACATTACAATATTTACAGTTTGTTTGTACATTACCTATATCTGCAGCGTAGCCTATTTGCTATTTCCAATATTATGCCGATAGCAATAAATATGTCAACCAAGTCACGATTTGATGAGTGACCGGCTTTAGCGTACAACTGTCTTGCGTGCCTCGGAGAGCACGTTAACAAGTACACTTAAGAGTCATCTCTTAAGTGGAGGATAAAGTTCGGCTCTATAACTTGGAGGGAGAGGTTCTCATCTCCCCTCCAAAGCTAAAATAATAAGAACAAACGAAAAGTTTGTGCCAGAAGTGTAGAGGGTACAACAATAGTGCAATGGGTGGGGACCGAACCTACGACTTTCAGTTTTCTGTCCGTCCTTTTAAGCGTTGGACTATTGAAGCATTAAATATGGTCACGGCCACGAAAAAGATGCACACAACTCCTCTAAATTTATTCAATGAGGAGCTAGTCAGACATACTATGAGGAGAAAGTAAGATAACAGTTTTCATTCTATTCTATGATAACTATTTGTATCAACTTGAAATAGACCTTTTAGGGAACATTAGGTTTCCCAACACTAAAATGCTTCCAGCAGCGTAACTCAGCGTCAATCTTTATATTTGAATCTCTAAGAGCATTAGGCTGCGGTAAACACGAACGCGCCGCCATTTATCATTCGCGTTTTCTCTCTTTTCCCTATATCAAATAAAAGATCGACTAGGGCCGGTTACGTGGCCATAGATTCCCAAAGTGGTTTATTGGCTTGGTGGATTTAGTGGAGATCGATTTTTTTTCCAGATTCAACCATAGTTATGAAATCTTATTGAGAGCTGAGAGAATGTATCGAAATAGCGCGGCAGGTACATTTATTTTTGATTCATGTAAGTAAGCTCGTTGGCAATTACAAGATTTTAAGGAACACAGCGGCAAAAAAAATCGCCAAGGTGAAAAAAAACTCTATCGTCGTCTTTGTCACCACCCGACAGACTTCCACTGCACGACGTTGGTCTGTCTTATAGATTTGACAGTCGAAACAAAGCGAAAAAGTACGAGTATATCCCCGCACTCTCCGCCCAGTAAAGGTATAGTCATTTCCACCAATACTTGAGCTCTAGGCGCCTAGAGCATTGTACATCGGTTTTGCGAAATACGAATTCGTTGTCACTTCTCCTTTGCAATCCATTGAACTAACAATTTCTATAACTCTACAAATATTATCACTATTATTTTATACTTTACTCAGATTGCATCGTTCAACGATTTTGTTTAAGAAAAGATAAAAACTGGGTGAATTATTTATGTGGTGAAAAAGTTTTACAACCTCTGTTCTGGGTGGAGGAGATAAATAAAATGGCCGCGCTGTTTGATGAAAGGATTAGTAGTGCGTGGCGAGGATGGGGATAGATAAATCAATTAATCTTATCCAACTTGTTCGGTTTCAGCTCGAATAAACTCCCGTACCAAATACTCCGTGTGACATATTATATGACTTCGCGCGCTGGACGCAGCCTTGCAAATGCCAGTAGCAACATCAGTATCAAGGATCAGTATATTATCCAATAAGCAATTTTGTTAAATATTAAATGCGGACAATAGCTGTTCTGTCTCTATGCTGGCTCTATTCAACAAAATCTGCTTCCCGAACTATCGGTAGAGAGCTTGTCACAAGAGCAGTCAAACCTCTACTGACGGTTGGTCTACATGAAATAAGTTATTTTGATTATTTTGATAATTAACTATGCCCACATAAAAATATTGGTGCTGCAGCTTTTCTGGGCATCCTTTGTTTGGGCACACTACTAATTTACCGTACGACAATAGTTAGCTAGAGGCAAATACTAGTCGTATGGCATAGACTTAGATCCATTTGTAAAGAGGCATTGTGAACAAACAAAGGGACGAAGGGCCGGCCGGGGTATGCCTACCCCGGCCGCGGAAAACCGGGTGAGGCCGGAGCACGCCGGATAAGGCCGGAGCAGGCCGGGTAATGTTGTAGAACATCGACGAGGAAGTGGAGCAATAAATATCACACACTGGACGACAATTGATACGGGAGATTAATGAACGGCGATCGATTCGGAAACGTCGTTTGTGTATCCTATTAGAGGTAAGTATTCGAATATTACGATAAAATTAAAATAAAATAAAAAATGTTATCCTTTCAACTTCTTTTAATCAACACTTTTTGATAGTCACTATTTTACAGTAATGACATTATTTAAGTAAGGTATGTGATTTTCAATTTATTGGAAGACATAAAACTACATCTACTAGGGTTAAACTCGCCCTGAGAAGAACCTGTAACTAACTTAACATTCTTTTATTATAGCCAATTTATTATTTATTTAGCACAAAAACTTAAACATGAACATATAAAAGACGTACATGAGGACAGCTTATGTTTAAACAATGATCTTGTCATTGTGTTTAAAGAAGAGATTTCTTCCATATTATAAATTAGGTATATGTGTTGATTTGTATTTAAATCATGCCGTAACAAAAATCCGGATCGTGACGGACAGTACCATAGGCTAGGCTAGACTTTTTAGCTCGAAAAATCAGACAGTTCCTGTGGGATTGTTAAAAATCTAACTCCTTGTGCACAAAGTCGTGAGCAAAAGTATATATTTATATTGCATTTTGTACTTTGAGTATATATTGTGTAGGTATTATTTTATCAAGTATTGTGTTCTATGACAAACCTGGCAATATTCATTTGACTGAACTGCCGTCCGACTGCTTAGTACGCGTGCAGTTGGCGGGCAGGGTGCAGTTCTATTATTACAACAGAAATCCGCCCAGTAATTTTTTAAATGATTGATTTTCTTAAATTATTCGAATTTTGCGTTCTCCATAGACACAGAAGACTGATTACAAATAAACAAGAAAATCGATACGAAAATGAACGTTCAAACGCGAATAGCTACAAAGCAGTAATTAATGTCGCAGGTACAGAGACGTGTCGCGCGGTGCGAGTGATTAATCGAGTAATTAAGCACTTACCGAGCTGAACTAGTTCGCGCTGCCGGTGCAGATGCCGCGCAGCATCGCAGCGTCCTATTTGCGACTGTATCGCGCTGTCCGGACATGTGCTGATCCGTAGAACGTGATATCGTGCACGGATCCGGTGTACAATAAATCCAGCCTCACGTCTGTCGATAATACATTGACTATCGTTTCATTTAGCCGCATTTAGATAGATTTAGGTAGAACGCATAGAGATAGGTTTTTAAAAAGTTTTTCCGCGATATAAAGTACCCTACGTCACTCTCCGGCTCCTCGTTTACGTCAATTACAAAAATCACCAAACCAACCAAACTAGTAGCAAACACTTTTGCATTTATAATATTAACTAGCTTTCGCTCACGGCTTCGCTCACGTTAAGTACGTTTTTTCAAACCCCAATTTTATCCCTTTAGGGGTTGAATTTTTCAAAATTCTTCCTTAGCGGATGCCTACGTTATAGTAGCTATCTGTATGCCAAATTTTAGCCCGATCCGTCCAGTGGTTTGAGCTGTGCGTTCATACAACAGTCAGTCAGTCAGCCGCCTTTTCCTTTTATATATTTAGAAGATAAGGATGTTCGTTCTATAAAATGATATATATGAAAGTTTTCTCAGTAAATATAACGCAAAGCAGCGGAATATTAAATTTTGTTTTGTAAAATAGCTGCAGATTAATAGAGAACTGCTTTAAATAACTACGGTTGCGTAAATAATTCATTCTATTCAAAGAATTGTTATCGATTCTGTATCTACATGACAAAAAAATAATTCTTTCCATTTGACGTCATAACGAATTTGAATAATTTATAACCAACAAGGTAAATATACCTAATCCCACACTTTAAATATTTGTTCAATGAAGCATCCGAGCCCGACCCAATCTATTGAAAAATAATAAGTTTTTCAGTCATCACGTGAGCATTTAGACGTTTAGCACAAAACACTCATAAATCTAGCGGACTGACACGTTCCGGCCTCTCACAAACACTAGACTTTTAACTCTTGATTTAAAGGTAGTTTATTCGTATGAGACCTGTGTCTTGCGCTGATTAAATTAATTTGGACACACACATTTCACACCGAGGTAGACCTAATAAGTTTCCTTTTCTATGTTTTTCCGTTATACCCATGTAAACATTACATCGATGTTCGGTTGCTCTATTGTTGCTTCACTGAAAGACATACAAACACTTTCGCATCACTTTTTTAATATCATAAAGGCGAAAGTTTGTATGTGTCTCTGTGTATGAATGTATATATATGTGTGTTTGTGTATGTGTATGTTTGTTACTCTTTCACGCAAAAAGTACTGGACGGATTTAGTTGAAATTTGGAATGAAGATAGGTTATACCGTGAATTACACATAAGCTGCTTTTTATTCTCAAATAAAAAACCTTAACCCACGCTGCCAAAGTTGCGGGCATAGTCTAGTTTATAATATTGGTAAATAGTAAGGACATAGGAGGAGTAAATAAATTATTAAGCTATATCAAACGATATCAAAACAGTTTTGAACCGCTTTTAACTTTGGAAGTATCGGTCATGGACCTATCTATAATATAAAAATGAATCGCAAAATGTGTTGGTAAGCGCATAACTCAACAACGCCTGGACCAATTTGGCCAAATCTTTTTTTAAAATGTTCGTTGAAGTTCAAGGATGGTTTTTACGGCGAGAAAAATTAGAATTATTGCTTGAAAAACCCTAAAAATAGCCCTTTTCTTTTTCCCATACAAATGATTTGAAACTAAAACGTAGTCAATTTGAGCTTTATTGCTATGGTATAAAGTTCATATTAAATTACAAGCACTCACTGTTGTCTAAGCAATGTAGGTGTGTTCCTAACGTCAAAGATCATTTATCTATCAAAACAATGTGCGTGTGTGCGTTGGAGCACAGAATACATAGTTGGAGGAGTTTAATGTCGCGTTCCGAAACTCGCGTTTCTTTTGTATTAGTTTCGGCACGCGAGATAAAATGCATCAGTTTCCACGTCATTACATCAGTCAAACAAAAAGCGAAGCATCGGTGAAAAATGTCGCAAAAACGGGGAAAATTATCCATATTTAAAATCTTTTAAAAACTTCTTAATCGCGATCATAATAATAGAAATTGACGCGGACGAAGTCGCGGGCGTCCGCTAGTAACATAATATAATCGAATACTCTGTGTCTGTGTGTCTTATATGTATGTATGTGTATCACTATATCTTTGAAACAATACCCTTGGCCGGCTAAAAGTCTGCCGTTAGTGGAGGCCCTACATCATGTTTATTCTACAAATTCGCTTGTGTGAGTGTTTGAATTTGAGTTGTTTGAGTAATGGCGTGCTCAGCGGCTCAACGCTCCATTATTCGTATTCAGCATTAGGTATTTATCTAACCCGACGTCTCGGCCTTGTCGGCGATTTGAGAAAGGATGCTGTTTAAGAGCGGCGAAAACAATCTCGTCGTTTGCATCATTTTTCTACCTCTGAGTCGTATTCCTTTTGTTAATCATTAAACAAACTAAAAAATCCTTTTCATTTATACTTTTTTTTTTTAAAGAATAATATCAGCCGAGCTGAACTTGACTGATGTCTTGTGAAAACTTGTGTTAGGTGTGGGTATGACAATAGTGCAACGGGTGGGAATCGAACCTGCAACCTTTAAGTTTTCAGTCCGCACCTGTAACCGTTGGGCTATGGACTTAAATCAACATAAGTTGTATTTATTTACCATTTTTTTCTTATAAAGGATTCGAAAAGTTACAAATAATTACATAGAAAAGGTGAAAACCTAGTGGCTGAATCTAATATTATTAGAGAGTGACTAAATCAGTGAATTCTCTTGGCTCAGGCACCTCAAGAGAATGGAATAAAACTGTGCTGTAAAAGAGCAAATCAGCACTGCAAATAATTTTGTGTTACATACCCGTATTATCAAATAGGTATGAATAGCAATCTTCCCGAGATACTGGAATATTGGAAGATCTTCATCTCTTATTCTTTATCAATGATAGATCTCCACTACTGGACAAAGGTGTCTTGCATTGGACTTCCAGAGACCTCGGCCTCCCTGCGATTCGTTTCATGTCGTCGATAGTAGGAAGTCAACAACGAAGAAAATTTTAACGACCCAAAAATAACCTCGGATTAAAGTTATCTTCCTCGAGCCATCGTTCAGCGAATGTTTTTGCAAGGAGACGACACACCGCTTGTGATAATATCGTCGTTCACATAAATTGAACGCCATGAATGTGAGAACACGTGTAACGATCACGCCTAATCGAAATATAACACCTTCGGGATTCCGCTTCTATTGCCGCTCGGTTTGTAACTTGTCACGTGCACAGATGATATATTCGGCCGTTATGATGCATCATCTCTAAATGTAGCCCATAGAACGTATAATATTTGTTTGCAAGGAACTAAAGCCTCAATAGCCCGACGGTTAAAGTTGCGAGTGAAAACTTAAAGGTCGCAAGTTCGAACCCAACCCATTGCACTATTGTCGTACCCACTCCTAGCACAGGCTTTTCGCTTATTTGGAGGGGAGAGGAGAATATAAGTCAAGTTCAGCTGGGCTAATATTCTTTTAAAGCAAAAAAAGAAGAAAAAAATTTTTACTGATCTCTACAGGAGATCAGTAAAGAGATCAGACAAGAATCACCCAAATCAACTTCGGAATTTCGCAGAAAAACGATAAACGAACGCTTCAGTTCTGTTTTTTCAGCAAGAATAAGATATCTAAAAGACATAAAGGCACAGTTACTTTATCTCTGCGAATTACATTATAGTGATAGGTATCACGCACAGCGCTGCGTGGGTTTGAAACATTCATGACACCAAATCACAAGCAAATATAGCGCGCCTGAATGTCTCCGCAGGAGGCCTTTGTTACGGTACAGGTAGATGTTACTCGTAAATAATAAAACAGCATTCATATCTCATAAAGAATGCGTATTCTATTTGGAATCCCGTATTTTCCGCGACTCAACATGTGTTATATTATTCTATGCGTGCGATGTGCGACATCGACTGTGATTTATGTCTTACACACATACCTATACGAGATGTAGGTAATTCTGTTTTTTCATCTAGAATAATAACAATATTAGTGAAAAGCTTCAATAGCCCAACAGTTAAATGTGCGGACTGAAAAGTGAAAGGTCATAAGTTCGAACCGCACCCGATGCATTACTTATCTTCTCTTTACCAACCGACATACGTCCACTGTTGAACAAAAAACCATTGCATGGACTTTCACAAGTTTCGATCTAGCGCCGCCGCCTTTTGAGACTCACTGAGCTGTGTCAGTGACATTGGTTTTCCTGCGGATCTCCTCATTTCTGATTTGATCTTGTAGGATTATTGTCATACCCACTCCTTGAAGGGAGGAGGACAATATTAGTTATAGCGATCTCCTCCACGTAAGTTTTCTGAAATCTCGTGGGAACCCTAAATTAAAGGTATCCTATAATCGTCTTCGTATCCGGTCGGCCAGCAGGAACAATTTTCAATACAAAAACTGTCAAAATATCAAATTTACGCTTACCCAGATAAGGCTTCATTAACGTTGGTGAAATTGTCCATTAAATAACATTAATATGAAAAGTTACATTATAGCCTCTGAATGTTAGTTTTCGTTACAAATCCTGATAGCGGATTTACATCAATCTGCCAAAGTACCAAATCCATAATATCACATCACGTCGCTGCTCGACCATGGATTAGTACATTTCCATGCATAAATGACGGATTTTCCAGGCCAGGGCAGGTTACATGGCAGTCAGTCACCAATCATTATAATACTCTCATAGTCTTATGAGACATAAAATCGGACACGACCGCAGAGAGATCAGGCGCAGGACCGACGGCTTTACGTGCTCTCCGAGGTGCCATGTGTAAAGCGATGCGAAAAGCGTTTGCGTTTCTTATCAAAGGTTCTCTGTTTATTGACACTGAGTCAATGTTGATACGGGAAACGGTAAAAAATGATAACATAGTATGCCAGCGCCCGGCGCGCGCCGCTCCGCCACATCAAACACCAACCGTCTTTGATCACACGCCTTCCTTGACGAAGTGCCGGTTTTTTTTTTTCACAATGTGATTAAACGCGCTGACATTTAAACATTTTACGATTTTCTTGAGGCATCAAAGTGGATTCTGTTTTGTTTCTTTGCCCAATCAAAATAATTAACAACAGCAGGAAACGCGTTTCTTATTATTTACTAAATTACAATATAATGACATACCATCTGTAAATGTTAGTAAGTAGAGGAATTATTTGTTTCATTTTTCCATCGTAAATAAGATTATCTTCACTGAAATCTAATTAATTTTTGTTTTCAACCGACGAAAAAAGGAAGGAGGTTCTCAAGACATCACGTACATATATATATATATTTTGATAAAATATAGTAATGGGCAATCATACATTATTTCATGTGTATAATAATATAGTTAGACACAGGGTAAATATTATAGCCAAGACCAAAAAGATTACATATTAATTGTTTTTTTTTAATAAATATTTATTTAAAGCAGTATTTTACCGTACATCTTATTGAATGTTAAAATTTTTCACAAAGTTGAGTTCAAAAAATGAGAATGGTGATGAATAATTTGTTTACGATACCTCACAAGTTTGAAATTACGCCCTGGCCTGAAAGCAAACTCGCCCGAGTAAACTTATGTCAATGTATGTTTTGAACTTACTTGAATATCTCTTTTCGTTTGATTATTATAGTCTGCCCACTCAAAATCAAAAATTCGGAACAATCACTAAACAGTTTTTTAAATTCTTTTTCAATTATAACTCCTTTGAAACACTGGTCCCAATGGACGAATCGAGTTAAAAGTTCAAACAAGCGAAAATAACTTCATTTGAATTTATATAATTATTATCGGATAAAGTTTTAGAAGTACTTCTCGACAACACGAAACACGTTCGCTTCGTAAGAGCGCGCCGCGCTAACTGATTGTGGATTGCTGAATTCTGAAAGTCTGAATGCTCTACACAGAGTTTATAGTCGTAACCCTCGTAGGTGTTTCGTAGCCCGTAGCGGAGGCAGAGCGAACACGACTTCTCCGCGGAATTCCATTCCCTTTGTGGGAACTTTAAGGACATTACTTAACGTTCATTTTATTCATTTCATTTCAACCTATCGCCGGCGCATTTCTGGGCGGCCTGTTGGGCGGCAGTTGGTACATTAAAAGTATTGTAGCTTTAAGCTTTGAACCGCATTGCACCGCATTGTAGAGGGACTTTTGTTTTAAATCGAATCATTGAAATATGAGGGGAATGAACAATGAGATTAATTAAAAAACTTCCGAGTTAGCCCGCTACCATCTTAGACTGCATCGCTACTTACCATCAGGTGAGATCGCAGTCGAAGACTATCTTTTCAGGAATAAATAAATAAAAATTAGACATGACATTTTCCAAAAAAGAGTTCAGTTTTCCTCATGATGAAAGGTTCATTTATCTCTCGATTGAAATCGGTGGGAGCTGGTTTTTAGTCGCGGGCCCGTGACTTTGTACAGATAGGATGAGTATAAACCATGTATAAACAAAAACGAATGTCAAATGAGCTTCATTTTCAAAAACTTTGGGATCCAAGATAATATTATCATCATACCGTCTGCGTGACGTGATGCCATTGCTTGGTAGAGTTCACTTTGAGCATAAGGCTGACAATTTGTATCGTTATAGGTACTTTCTTTTAAGTTTTTTTTCTCCGATATATTTATTTGGTATCCAATAAAGTGTATTTTCTTCATGTCATTCGATAATAATTCATCATGGTATTTTAATTACAAATCTTATTCCTCTTCTTACTAAGATATCTACGTGAACTGAATTTCAAAATTATGATTATTAATGTAAATGTACGCTTGTAGCCTGATTCCGTCGCTCAATCCACGGAACCCTTTGAATATTTATAAAGGGCCCTACATTGACAGTCTGGGAAACATCATATTCTAATACAATAATAAATAATTCTCAGCACGAAAATTTTGAGATAGTCACCTTCGGAAACAAAAGTCAAGGGTCAATACCTTATTAGAGCCTTTGTTATTCACCAGATATCCAAATTGTAACACGTGATTTGTAGCTCCTGATGCTATACCTAAGATTTCTGGGATAAAGGTTCGAGAAGAATTAATTAACTGTAATAATAAACAATTACCTCTAAAATTAAAAATAATAAAAAACATATTTCTTTAACTAGTGATGCCCGCGGCTTCGGTCGCGTGGATTTAGTTTTTAAAAATCCTGCGGGAACTATTTGATTTGCCTACTATGGGCTAAAAAGTAGCCTATGTCACTCTCACGGTCCTCAAATATACCTATGCAAAAAATCACGTTGATCCGTTGCTTTTTTGGACCACAAACCAACAAACAAACATACTTTCGCATTTATAATATTACTAAAGAAGTAAGGATTTTATCTCTGTGCCAATATATGCATGGGAATAATAATACAAAACGCCAAACAATGTTCAGCCATCTTGTAATGGCCGCCCAAGAGGGTGTGCTGCGATCGACAGCGGACAGATGGGCTTTCGAATGGGGGAGCGAATGTGTGCGTTCAGTGCTGAAGCTGAAAAACGTCATTAGCATTAGTTTATCCGATGATAGATTTGCTCGCTATCAGCCGAGTGAGGGGCACGCCCAGTTAGCTTACGTGTGAGATTCCGAACATAAAGTTTGATGTTCTTACCCTCGATGGAGAGAAGGGGGCGTCCAGTATAAGTTCGTGCGGTTTTGTCAACATTTTATTGAAAAATCTGCATTCCGAATCGGTGGTAGAGTTTTGACGTGTCATAAGAGCTACAAATTGGCCTACATGAAATAAATAATTTTGATTTTTTTTTAAGTAATGATCGATTTTAGTGTGGTTTTTATACGTACTAATCAGCTTGTAAGATATGTTTACAGCTGTGTAGCGCAGCTGCGATCGTGGTTCTAATTACGCAACCCAAAGGAAGTGCTGTTTTAGCGACATCAGGAAGTCGGCTGGAACTCTATGGTCCCAAAATAAGCTCAAAAACGAGACACCGGGAATCACCTGGAGGAGGTTTATGCGTCAGTTATGAATCTACCCTTACATCTTTGACATATTTTAAGTTATTCATGTCGTAATAAATTGGGTGATGTTAAAATTTTTGCGCTCCATTTTTCGGGAAAATTGAAAATGTTTTTCAAAGTTCTTCGATGTTTTCCTACGCGTAAATTTAACATACAAACCCTAATTAAAAGCTACCTTTAAACATATATTTTATTAAGGTTTTTATTACTTTTTTAGTTAATCTATTTTAATCCAAACTGTTCTATAACGAATAATACTTCAAGACTGAAGTATGCGAACGCAGCAGATGTAAAAGGTGTTTCTAATTATTCTTGGAGGTAATATTATGATAAATACCTACTTTCATAATTGAGACGGAATTAAAATCTAAGAATTGCATTTCTTTTCATCAAAATATTTCACACGAGAATCTCATAAAGTAAGCTTCCTGACAGTGATAATATCTCGACGATATTTCACTGACACCCCTCAGATCTTTATTAATGTTTAAAATGTATGGCACGAGTCCGTCTCAAAGAGAATGCTCGCGAAGCATCCGTTCCACCGCGCTTTAATCATTGCGAAATCATGCTGCCGCGAAATTGTTCTTTTAAATATTAAAGGCTAACGCAAACATAGACTCTGTCTCTGTGTATTTTCGACAGACTTTTCGTGACTATCTTTGCAGTGGTAATTATACCATAGGTTCTAGTTGACCTGTTTAAGTCTTTCTCGTCATGTACCCCTAGGCGTATCTATTTAGCGTCTGGAATGAGCTCTTATGTGGCTTTCAAAGCTAAGCTTAGTCGTGAAAGTCTGGTAACAGGTAATACAGTGAGGTTGGCCAGCAGGATTACAGTCTAGCTAAGTACGCTTATATGCTTTCAAACTGCGAAAGTTTCGACTCAATGGTTACAGTAGTGTTCGGAAAACAGATAAAAAAAAGTAAGGTTCTCGCAGTCACTGGTTCTTGGTTCATTGGATGTCATTATTCAGTACATAGCCTCAACAGCCCAACGGTTGAATGTGTGGACTGAAAATTGTAGGGTCACAGGTTCAATTTCCACTCGTTGCGCTATTGTCGTACCCCCTCCGAATACGAGTATAAGTTCAGCTTGACTAATATTTTTTTTTATTCAAAACAATATTCTACGTTGTATGTCAGTTGCCTTTTCGTTTTATATATTTAGATTAATCTATGATTTCATAGATTATTTTTTTTATAGAGGTCGGTGCGCCATTTGCAATCTTATTAGTCCCAGAGACACTCGTATGTCAAAAGGAAATTTATAGGGACAGCCAATCCAGTGTTATTCCAAATTGTTCACGCAGCTTAAATAATGTATATTAAATAGCGCCTTAGAAAATAGACACTTATTATTCGAGAGCTCTATTAGAAAAGTAAGGAGGGCGTGAAATTAAAATGTATCAGTAAAGTTTAGTATTGAAGGGCGTCTGAAGCCCGTGATTTAGACGCCCTTCAACACTAAGTAATGTAATTAAAGTGATGTAATATCAAAGGTGTAAGGCCCTCCTCACACTTTTGATATTATGTCGCTTTAATTACTTGTATCAAGTTGTCTCGCATAGTTATTATATTATACATTGTTATGTCTTACTTAATAATGGGATGTAACTCTTTCTGCTTATTAGTTGTATGAACAATATTTCAAAATTTTTGCTCTTTAAAAAATATAAATACAATTTTATACTCAAGTATAACATTGCGGGGTCGCCTTTTCAGCATTTTGGGAGTTGGGACTCCAACGGTTCTTCCATCCATGTGCACCGCCCATTTACACTAGAACTTTGCGACTCAATCAGCTGTCGGTAACGCTAGTTCTCCTAGGGGGTCTCCTCATTCTGGTTTGATCTTGCAGGGAAAGCTAAATTTAGGGCACTAGGTAGTGCATTTTTTAATTTATAATATTTAAACCAAAAGTATACCTTTATAAACATTGTTGATTAATTGAATTGGAAATCTCAAGTAGGCTCCCAAACATCATATGTTCTAACATAATTTGGAGTTTGAACTTATTCAAAGTTCGGGAAACTTGATTAAAAGTTGATTTGCTAGCGCTTGATTACCCTCCGTCAACACGGATCCCTAGTTGAAATAGAATGTTAAAGGAGGTTTCTATATATGTACGTATAAGAGTTAACGCAGACGACCGCTTTTATCAGAGACCGATTTTTAGGAATCATTGTCGGATTTTAAAGCCTCTATTACCTACTAAGAATCTACTTTCTGGACCGGTGGTTACAGTTTTGGCCTATCATAAGAGCCACAGGCCTTTATGAAATAAATAATTTTGATTTTTTAAGGCTAAGGGTCAACCTTTAAATTTGAAATTTTGAGTTGTCAATTCCAAAATAGCTTCTTGAAGATGAAAATAATAATAACAACCATATCTACCCACCGACCCACTTCGCTTGTTCGTCAAGTTTACTTTTACGTTAAAATCGAAATAAATAACTTTAAACATAAGGAGAAACTGCTTCTAAAAAAATAAATACTGTAACTATACTGAAAAAATCTCTTGTATTATTTCAAAAACATCTCTATTTAATATGTTAATCGCTATTGTTTTATAAATATTGACTGCTATTGTTTACTAAAGCTTATTGAAGAATAAATCATGTTATGTTTTCTATTTGGAGAAGTCACCAAGGAGAGAAAAGCTTCGTAGAACGGACTGTTTGTTTTGAATAAGTCGGACGAACGTTTACGTCTGAAAGTGAATCTGGCAAAGATAAGGAGATATATTGAGATGATTCTAAGAAAGTACATATTAGGATTCATCACTGATGTAGAAGAACCGATAGGCGTTGGGATCCTTAAGCTGGAATGGCGACTCCGCACCGCGAGGCGCAGCGCTGCGCTGGTAGACTCGCTGACAGCCGTTGGATGCGAACGCCACAGGAGCGAGTTCTGTGGCGATCACGTCAAGAGACCAATGAAAAGAGCAACTGCTGAGTTTTTTCCCGACTCTTCTCGGCAGAAGCAGCATTCCGAACCGGTGGTAGATTCTCGACTTGTAATAAGAGCCACAAGATGACCTACATGAAATAAATTTAAATTGAACTAAGTGATCTCTTCCAGGAAACTCTCACATAATTAATGAGATAATATACCTACCTCGGAGAACACGCATGGTCTGCCCTGTGCATGAATATATCCGCTCGTGTCGGATTGTGACTGAGGGTAGGACTGGGCCTCTCGAAAGGGCCTTATCCATTCGTCATACCGTATATTAAACATTTTTTTTGTGTGCTCTATACTTCATACCATTATTATAAATGCTAGAATGGGTTTCTTTGTTTACTTATCGGTCTGTCTACTACCTTTTCACTGTCAAGCAACTGAACTGATCTTGATAAAAGACACGGAAATAACTCGAATGCATTGCAGAGACGTAAGTTTTTCGAAACCTAATTACAAACTCACAAAATTGCGGGCAACAGCTGCTAGTATTCCTTGATGTAAGGTTTATTGGAGTAATTTTTCCAGTATGTATAAGAGACTAACGTGCGATTCGCATTGACCTACTTTCCATGTTATTCCCAAATACGGAGTGAATTGCACTCGAGTCCATCGCTTCTTGTTAGCTGTTGCTTCGCGGCGGCCGCTGTATTTGCTTATCGGCTCGGGCCGCCGCCCCCGCGCATCGACACACTCTCGTAATTGGCATCGTGTTGTGTTTACACCGTTTATTCGTATTCATGCAAATACTCATGTTTCATGCCATTTTTCACCTTCCAAAATTCCACGTTGATGGCTCGGGATGACGGCTTTAGCTTTTGTAAGCACAAGTAATAGAAGCTATTCAATATTGTATAGAAGCAGACTTTCCGGAATTCCACGATACTCGAGCAGGAACCGAATTGTTTTGCTATTATCCGCCAAAGCTAGGCACACCGGAGGACTCAGATCTGGAGTCAGAAAACAGCGGCATTCATGTCATCGCCCGATTACACTAAAGTTTCTACATAACAAAACTATTTGTTGGAAACGGATCTACTCTAGTTCTCGGCGTGAGATGCTGATGAGAACCGTCCGTCGCCGCCCCCACGCACTCATCTGTCGCGGCATCCGTCACTGCCACGAGCCGCCCGCCCGCCCGCACACCCGCACACCCGCCCGCCCGCACACCCGCACACCCGCCCGCCCGCACACCCGCACACCCGCCCGCCCGCACAGACGAGCCCCATACCCCGTTACACAAATATAGCAATTTGATTTGTACGATTTTTCACTAAACTAAATAATTGTTTAAAAAGAATTCAAGTTTAGAGAAGGGCAACTGTTCCTCAATTAAAATCAAAACATCATTCTACCATAGAAACGCAAGGCATCCAACAGGCCGACACCACCAGGCTGATATCCCACGCTCGCTAAGAATCTGTGTTAGGTATTGTGGTAAAATAAATAATACTGGGACGCTCGCCGCACTTGTGTGTTATCAGCGTTTGGAAATATCCATTTTACTGCTAGCGTCTCCATGACCTGACACATAAAAAAGACGTGTATCGTTACGAATCGGCACTGATAGGCCATACGATAGTGTGGATAAGCCTTTACTGTGTTCAAGTCCCGATCAAATGCAAAACCACCTTTGTTACATTAGATTGAGTGTATCACAAAAACTATCAACTGAATGAACGTTTTCCAAAGTTAAATGATACACGGAGGAGCTCTATTTCCCATTCGATCAGAATAAGGCCAAGCACGTCGTAAATAAGACGATAAAGACAGGAAATCACGCCTTTATCGACTATCGACATCTAAGTATGTTTTGGCTATTCCTAGATAAATAACTCTCTGGAAATCTACTTGTGCGAGACAAATTATTATAGGTCGAAAGAAATAATTTGTAAATTAGAATTTTGCAAAGCATATTTTAATTGATCTTATAACAAGATCAATTAAAATATGCTACAATTAAATAAAACCATCAGTACCATCAGAAATGGAATATTTAAAAGTCTATATAATATATTGTTATAATGTAGAGCTCCGACTTCTTAGTCACTTTTTTTCAGCACTGGAATTTTAGACTTATTTTAAAGTTAGAAAGCGTGGGTCTTCAACGAACTCTAATAAGCCCCTTAATGGAGTTCTTCGAAGACTCTGTAAAACTGGAATGATACGGCAAGACCAAAACGTCTTAAATTTTTACGAGTAGTAGTACATCTACGGGTTTATGGTCAAACATAGCACAGTTTGGTCGTGCGGCGAAAATCGACTTGAAAATCACCACTAGTTGTTTTAGCCACTAATGACTTCACACTGCTGTAACCTCTTAACATGCCATCATCACACTAAGTCAGCGGCCCGGCTGGGGGCGGGAATTGATACAGCGATGAAATAATACGTTTATGATAAACAGCTGGCAATTTTTCTGAGAAGTAGAGTATATTTTGCTCAAATCCACCCTCATATTAGGAAACAAGCAATTACCTCTGTAAATAATTTGGTGTGTAAAGTAAGTGGCTGGGGAGTGTCGCGGCGGTTATTATGATAATAACTTAGTCGGTAGCGCCGCGCCGCGCCGCGACGCGGTTTCGTTGGAGTACATATTATTATGTTACTGTAAAAGCCCGTATATTGTTAAATCCTAGGTTTTACTCGTAGGTCTTAGGCCTTTACCAACATGAGTTGCTAAATGTTAGGAGTTTCATAAAATTAGATAATTTTCCGCACTTTTACCATCAGATTTTGGTACAAATTATGAGTAGGTACTTTATTGCATTATTGTAGGTTAGCTAACATACAAGTCTTATTTATAGCGTCCTATCGAATGATAACTAACAAATAACGTTTGGCAAAATTATGAATCATATTTTCATCTTTAAAAATTGGTTCAAAAAAAGGTGGTTGATTGAAAAACAAAGACTACCCGTGGGACTTTTACAAACCTGCGAACCATGCGAATGGAGTCGTGGTCAAACGATATGTAGTAGTATACAAAAAAGCATTATAATTCCCTTAATGGATAATAATATTTACAAAGAACAAGTGTAAAGTAGCACGTTCAGAAATAGCCGCGTTATCTGTCTCCGCAGCTTCGCTGATTCGCACTTCGCGGCTGCGAACTATAAAGTTCCTGCCGAGTTGTGTTGACTTAACTTTCGCGGCGAAACTTTACACGATACTTAAACGATAACTGATACGTATAAAATAAGTTTTAAAACTAAAACTTGACTCGATCGAAGTTAACACCACGAAATTCTTTCTTTTCTTTTCTTTAAAATAGAAATATAAATATTTTTTATTCAAATAAGCTTTTACAAGCACTTTTGAATTTTCAATGAATCTACCACTGGTTCGGAATGCCGATAAGAGCCAGCAAGAAACTCGGCGGTTGCTCTTTTCAAAAAAATAAAATTTTTACAATCGTTAAATGAAACTATGCTATGTATACAGTGCTTCCACGATGAAGTTTCCTAAGTACAATATAATACAAATACAACTAAATACAATACAAATACAAATAAGTACAATCCAATGCATGTTAAGACGAGCAGACAGAAAGCAGACCCATTCCCGTTGGTGGCACCCGTTCACGAGCATGACGCATGAAATAAATAATTAAAATAGAAAAGTAGCGCCAACTTGACTAATATTCCCTTCACCCCTCTAAATAAGCGTAAAACTTGTGGTAAAAGTGAATAGATACGTACCTAACAGTGCTACGGGTAGGGATTGAACCGTCGACCTTTCAGTTTTCAGATCACTCCTTCGTGTCACCTTCGATTTTACCCTACTAGTGATAGATTCATTTGACAATTCGAAAGCACTTTGTAAAAGTTTAGTTGAATAAAATATTATTGTATTTCTATAATATTATAATGGCGAATTTTAGTGAAGATGGATAAATGAACTTGTTACTTGGCCGGATGAATCTGTTATTTTTTCACACCACAATGCATAAACCGATTTGGAAATTTGGAATGGAGATTATAGCCCATACCCAGGATTAACACAGGCTACATTTTATCCCGGAAAATTAAAGAGTTCCCGCGGGAATTTATAAACCTTAATCCACGCGACGAAATCGAGGGTATCATCTAGTTATTATATTATATTTTACGAAAATAATAATCCAATTTACACTGTAATTATACCTCTCTCCCGTTGTTACAAATTAGAAGCTTGTCATCGCGTGTGATTACAAGCCGTGGGTGATCGATTGATCCTCTATAGGCATTATTTTTTTATGATATTTATTATTTTATTTTGACACCCTTTAATTTAACACGCACTTGCCGGCATCGAATTCCAATCAAAGTTTTATGTCAATAACTTTTATAATTAAAAGTTATTGACATAAAACAATCAGAGTTTAACATTTTCAAATTTTCAATAAAATTTAATAAAAAACTTACCTAGTTTTTGCCGACAAATTTTAACTAAGCTGTTGCCGGCGACTTCACTCGCGTGGATTTAAGTTAAAAGCCCGCGGGAAACCTTCGCTTTTCCAGTACGTATGTCGTATATACTTATAAAGTATCCTATTACAGTCTGTAAGTCATATAAGCTACATTCATGCAAAAAAACAAAGTCAATCCGCCGCGTCGGTCCGTCCTGCGTAGGCAGTTGGAGGACAAACAAACAACTAACAATCAAACACACGCATAATATTAGTATGATATATTGAAAAGGCCATGTTATTGAAAACCGAAAATAGGACAAGGCTCAGAGAGCTCCGCAAACACCGGCGCGCGTCAGCGAGGCCCGCGTGACGCCACGGCTGGGAAGGGCTGCAGTACCTACAATATTTGCTGTACCTTCGTCGTCCTCCACCGCGAGCAGTGATAGGCTGGTGGTCAGGACTCCTATTCGGAGGGTCGCAAATTAGATCCCGGGCACACGCTCTCTGACTTGTCGTATTTATGTGTGTTCAAGCAATTAAATATCATATGCTTCAACGGTGAAAGAAAACATAGTTACGAAACCTGAATAATACCCTCTTGTCCCATATGCGAAAACCTACAAAAAGTTGGAACCCAAAATTGAACCTCGTGAGAGGAATCCACAAAAAATTAAACCGGATTTTTTTTACAGAATATAGGTACTAGCCATAACATTACTTAAAGCTTTTTGGAGAGGAGAAGAGAACTCTCCCCTCCAAAAAAACAAATGCAACGGAAATGCAAAAATGCAAAAACCTTAAACGTATTTTATGCCACAGTTAAGGTAGATCGAAGTTTGATTTTGTAAAACCGAAGTGGGTCTGAAAGCGATTCCAATAAGTCTCGTAATAGTTCGATGCATCAAGCCTGAACTAGATAGAGAGCTCCCAAAGGCTTTGGCGGTAACTAAATACTAGTACTAACACTTCATGTATAACTGCAAACTAAGTTGTGGCTTCGACGTCTGTTTGTTTCCCTTTAAGTTTATTATAAACATACTTAATTATCATAAATATTATATATTTATGATAATTAAGATATATATTTTTTTATATCTTTTTGTATATTTTTCTACCTGCATAATTCCTATCAACGTCGGTCGAGCCTTACGAACATTATCCTGACAAAAGACAAAGATTAATAATATGTTCATAATCTATCGTTCAAAGTCGTACAAAATATGAGATTCATATTTCAAAATCACAGGCAGACACTTTAATTTTATTTATTGGTAGAGTTACAGATCAAATTAAATGTATAAAACACCTATATACAGGAATATTTACATCCAAAACTCTGTGGCGCCAAACTTTTAACTTAAATTAGAGGGAAAAGTTATAAAATAAACTTTAAGCTGTTTAAGTTTCAGTTTATTGAAGTACGTTACAGGGAAAAGATTTCTAAACTGTACTTGGATAGGTAACGTAAAAGTTTGCACCTTGCAGCGAGTTATGCGAGTGAGTTGTGTGGTTAGTCTATTTAACTGAGGTAAATCCTTGCACTTTACAATACGCAAAATGTTCAATTCGCAGAATATACAATTTCGCAAAATGTTCAAAACGCATCGACCATCATCATCACAGTCTCATCACCGGCTCACTGAAATGGCAGACTTCATATACCTACCTTTGAGAATTACGGAGATATAATATGGAGAACTCTCCAGTGTGCAGATTTCCTAGCGAGATTTCTGCCCATCATCGACCATAAGGGAACCAAACATAATTATACGCTGAGAAAAGTCTGTAAACTCAGCAGTTGCTATCATCTGTGGTCAGAACCAAGGGATTTCTCAGATAAAACACTTTTTTATTTACTTTCCTCATGATCGACATGAACAGCATTCTCGGGGTCTCATTAATGAGTGTTTTAAATAGAAAAGCTTAACAATAAATCTTTACATCGGTGCACTCCATTTTAACCACCATTCGTTTGAAAGTTTGGAGCCTATCGACTCAGGTGTATAAGAATTCAGTGTAAAGTCACGCCGCCATTTGGAGCGCTCGGCACGCTCTCGGAGGACATTAGAAGCTCTAACCCTCTCTAACTAGCCGCTACCGAGTTTGGGATTGCAATTAAACTATCGGCCTTTCAAAAGTTTATCTTCCGCTGCGGGGTCTCGACGCTGTCCAAAGATTGAGTGCAATCGCAACATTGCAGCCGCTACCGGCGAAACAGTTAGAAGCTCGAAGCTGTACACCGAGTGTGGGAGTTGGCGAGTGTTCAACTAATAAAATGGACTCGAGCTCAAACATCTTTGTGTCAATAGCTGGCAGCTGACGGCTCTTTGCGGGTATGAGTTTTGACAAAAATTAATAAATCATTTCATCCACGCGAACGACGTCGTGGGCATCAACTAAGTAAGTAGTTTCATATAAATATGCAGTGCAAAGATCACTTGCTTTAAATAAATAAAATAAAAATAAAAAAATAAAAAAGCCTTTTATTTATCCTTAATCAGTTACATGAATATTAATACAATACATATAATTACATTTTAAATTTTTACATTTTAAACGGCATGTAATTAAACGAGCTTCTATTTAATACCATTATTGGCTTCTAAATTACTAAGTCAGCTTCAACTAGTGAGCCTCTAAAAAATATAATTTTAGCATCTATATTTATAACTTAGCTTCAAACCGTGAACTCCTAAAATACTTAAATATTAGCATCAAATAATACACCAAATCTTCAACCACATTTTTAATTTTTTTTTTGTGAGAAAAATGAAATAAAAAAAATGTTTCTAACTAAATAAAAAAACGTTTTTTTTTTGATAAAATGAAAAAAAAAAATGATTGTTTTTAAATTTAACTCAAGATAAATACCTACACATAACATTATAACATTTTTGAAAAAAAAAAATCAAATTTTTTTTTCAACTTTTTTTTTAGTTTTAGGTAGGTTTACGATCCCAACAGAACCTAAGTGCCCGGCCTTCGGCCGGGCACCTGAATATTCATGTATAACCCTAACCTAACCTAACTTTAGTTTAAAGAAAAAATTATACAAAAATAATTGCAATATTAACACACTAACAACAGAACAACAAAAAAAAACAAATGCATGTTTTGAATGGCGCTCTCTGATTGGTGCAAATAGCCATAACCAACGAGATCGTGCAAATTGCCAGTCGCATCCGTCTCACTCGCACCAACGAAATCGTGCAAATGGCCAGTCGTATCCATCTCACTCGCACCAAATCGTGCAGTGGCAGTGGACAATAATAAAAATAGTGGCTCTTTATTTGATGCTTTCTTTGGAATATTTTGTGGCCATTGTGAAGAAGCCGAGTTAGTATATTAGAAGCTTCATCATTTTCCCGTTGCTGAGTTATTAAATTAGAAGCTAGGTTTTGATGCCAAAAAATAAATTTTGTTGGTCGACTTATTATATTCCATTTTAAACATGCATTTAAATCTAATTAATTAATAAAATAATTAAGTTATTAAATTTTTAAATTGGTCATTTTATGATTAATGTTATAATTAAAAAATTAAAAAAAAAAATTGTATTTTATATGTCAAAAAAAAAAAAAAAAAAAAAAAAAAAAAAAAAAAAAAAAAAAAAAAAAAAAAAAAAAAAAAAAAAAAAAAAAATCACTTGCTTTAACGATCAAAAAAACTTCGCGAGGAAACTTGCACGCCCGAGAGTTGCATAATGTTCTTTAAAGTGTGTGAAGTCTGCCAATACGCACTTGCCAGCGTGGTGGACAACGTCCTAAGCCCTGAACTCTTCTCAGTCGAGAGAAGCCGCGTGTGTCATTTGTATAGATTATTATAATAGACGTACAGGGCTTGATGTTACATTTCTTCATGAGGTTTTTTAAGATCTTGTAATGTTGATGATGACGACTCTATCGTCTATGATATCACGCAGCGTATTGGTGTTCACTCCACTTGAGACTTAGCATTGATTTACAAGGGGCCGGGTGAGGTGCCCAATCCCATCGCAATTTAGTAATTAAGCTGAACGAGGCTCACGTCTATCGTGTCATCCTTTGAGATCAATTATCTCGATGGATGAGACTTTATAATGTGTATTCAGAACCACTTGAAGTAATTTTGAAAACGATCTCTCAAAATACTCTACATGTAAGAGACTGCTTTCATTATATCCATCTATGCTAATCAGAATACCTGCCAATATTATTTAAGGTTCGTCCCAAACTAAGGGTGCAACCTCACGCGTCATAAAGGGAAAATAAAATAAACCTTTTTAGTTTTAATATATAGCTCCTAAACTAATGTAAGTAAGTAGGTAGGTAACTAAAGAGTTGGCGACAAACTTTTTTACAGCCTTAACTACGAGCTCTTTTTTACATGGCAGTGACATCGATTTTAAAAGTTTGTCACCGACTCAAAATTAATCATTAAAAAAAAATTATACGTGACGAATTGTGAACCTCCTTTTATTCGTCAGTTGAAAATAGAAATATGCTTTGTTTAAAAAGCCCACGTAAAGCGATACAGTTTTTAGTCTCTCATTTGCATAAACTCAAATAAAGTTATGTAGGTGTACGTACCTTTTATGTTACTTTGCATGTTACTCTTATCTTTTTACTATTATAATGTATTTTTTTATAACGGGACTTACTTTAAAAAACTCAAGAGTACCGTTACCTTCTTGTACTCAAAACCTACTTGTAGATAGTGCAGTTCAAACACCTACAATGATTGCACCAACGCTCTCCGGCGGCTCGGCGACGCGGACGCGCGACGCTCCCAGAGATATTGCGACGCGCCGATTGGGCCGGAGCTGTGGGGTTAGTATAAGATTTAATTCGATTGATCGTATTCGTATACTACGACATTAGCGTCAAAGTAAAATGAACCATAACCACATAGAATTGGAGCTCAATTTCGTGCATGCATTCTTATACTTTTATGTATACGGATGCGCTCCAAACAAACATCGGTTGTACTGAATTTGTGACTTTATAGACATACATTTAAGGTTCATTTTACTTTGACGCTAATGTCATAGTATACGAATACGATCAATCGTGTCAAATCTTATACTAACCCCACTGTATTGTTTTATCGACAGCCGTAGGGAGCTTTATTCCCTCGTTAACCTTTAAGGTGATCTTTACACGTTAATGTTATTGGGTTATGAAATCTGAAACGGCTGCCAATTTACTCTTATCAGCAAAACGACAAACAACATTAAGTGCGTACCTCGGTGCTGTTGAAGGAATATTACGCATTTTAGTGATCTTTCATGATTCAATGTCACTTTAGACCGGATGTCTCTTTTGGATTAAAAAATAAACTTTACAAAAACAAACTTTCAATTTTAAAAATACTTTTCTAGGGTTCCGTACCCAAAGTGCCAACGGGACCATATTAATAACGCGCAGGTTTGATCCCGGGCACGCACCTCTGACTTTTCGTCGTCATTTGCTTTTAAGCAATTAAATATCACACGCATGCAAAGGTGTAGGAAAACATCGTGAGATAACCTGCACGTTCTCAAAGGTGTGTGAAAATTCGCCGCACTGGCCTTTACATAGAGAGACTCCAACAGATTGAGTATAAAGTCATTAGTTTGACCACAAAGCTACGAGTTTGAAGTGCTTTGTGGCTGTCAGTGACACCTAACGCTGTGAAGTGGCCCCCGACGCGCCCACGAGTGCTGGTTCGTGTGACAACAGTGTACAGCAACGGGACTGACGGCTTTGACAACCCTCTGACGGCTTTGACAACAACTTATTTACCGAAGTAACCAAATTATTTACAGTTCGGGCCACACTCTGGATGAATTGTGTTGCAATTCTTAAAGTTACGTTCTTTTTCTTCCTTATCGAACAACTAGCTGCTGCCCGCGACTTGGCCCGCGTGGATTTAGTTTTAAAACTATTATATTTGCTTTTCCGGCATCCAATGTAGCCTACGTCACTCTTCAGATCTCCAACTAGACCCATGCAAAAAATCACGTCAACCGTTGCTGCGCGATTGAAGGACAAACCAACAACCCAACAAATAAACACACACTCGCATTTATAATATTGGGAACGATATAATCAATGTCTTCTTATTCCACGTTCTTGCCCCAAGATATTAGAAGGGACCTAGGACCTCCAAGCATTTATTATTTTAACCACGATGGGAATACCATAACCCATAAACTTACTGAGGGTACGCTGCGTCAACATTTGGAAATAATAATATATACAAAGTAGGTGAACACGTGCCTTTTAATACCTGTTTTATAGAAATAAATTGAAGCAAGTGAATGTAATATTCATTACATTACTTAAAGCTACGGAACTTCCTAATTGCGATTTGGGGAAAACACGTTTTGAGATGAAACGATCTCGTTTACTTAATGATGACGCGTTATGACAGTCATACGAGTTTGATGCGCATGTTGCGGGACAAGGTCGAAAGCTGTGCAACGTTGACACTGCCTGTCGGCCTGTCTGCCTGTCTGCCTGTCTGCCTGGCTGCCTGTCTGCCTGAGCCATTCGGTGAGGTAGAGTGGCCGATCTCATGAACTAGTCTTCTAGTATGGTTTTAAATGATTTAATACAACACGTAAGAGGTTTCTTACCGGTGTGGAACTTTTTCATACTATATGTATAGCCGCTGTCTGTATCTCACGTTATATATACTGGTACATGGAAGCATCATAATAATTAAGAACGATGTTTTGGAACTAAAAGGTACATCTTTAAGTTTACAAAATCTATAACTTTTACTTCCTCCTTTGATAACCCACCGTAAAAATAAAATACATATTTTATTATTTTCCCTTCTATATATTTAAACATAAAGCAAGGACTAAAAGTTTGTTTATGAACCTTCAACCTTTCGGATTTTAACTCGACAAGAGACTCCCTTACTTCGGCTAATACTATTTCGTTTATTTTCAAAAAAAAAACTATGCACCTTGCTGTGATTCCACGTAAATCAGTCGTAAAGGCTACTGAATCAATTTTCCTGGGCATTATCGACTTTGCTTGGGCTGCAGACTGTACCTGTAACATACATAAACACATAATCTCAATATTATGTCGACAATTAACGTTAGCATCTCTACCTGGAATTATGAGATTAACCTAATTCTCGAGATCGTCGTTTGGATCAAAAGGATAACATCATAATACGGTCTCACGCTCGCACCTGAGGGTCGAGTCTCTATTTGCGTGAAAACTCGTTCCTGTATAGTGCTTAAACAAACATCAGAGCAAGTACACACTTGCAATTAATCGTCGTACGATATTTGCACAGATCCAAATTAAGTGTGGATATGCCGAATGGCTTCCTACTGCGCACACTTGCTATATGTCCGCTATCGTCTTGACTGCATCGTCACTTACCATCAGGTGAGATCACAGACAAGGATTATCTTGTCGTTGAATAAAAAAATTAAAAAAATCAGCACCGGGGCTCGTTCAGCATGACAGCGGGCGTTACAGGCATTACAGCAGATTCAGTCAGATCACAATGTTGGTGTGAGTAATGGCCCACTTCCGACGCTCGTTAGCGAGTTTATTCACCACACAGACGCGGTATTCTATAAACACAGCAGTTCACAGAATACAGTGCCTCGTTGCTGACTTCGCCGTCGAAATATATTTGACAATTATACAGCAACATGTTTTAATTTGGTCTTTAGCCGTCAGATGTGCTTGAAAAATGTTTTTTGACCAATTTTGAGGTCCCCTGTCGAACATACAGAAAATTTATGTGTCAAAACAAAACATAAACAATTTAACAACATTTTTAAATATCTACAATCTACGGTAGAGCCCACTGATACCAACAAAGTGACATAGCTAAACACTTCATCGTTGATTTGTGAACATGGCAGCGATGAAACGCACAATTCACAACGCGGTGTGAGAACGCAACGTTGTGATTTTTTAAAACATTGCGGCGTCGCACCAGGTGTAATGCAAGAATAACATTTATTTTATCAACAAAGAAACACTTTAAAAGCAGTTTGAACAAAAGCATGTTAATTTTCCATGAGGTCGGCTTCACCGCTGAGTCAGCGATGAATGCGAGTCTGTGTGTTCAGAGAATATCACATTAGCAAGGAGGCACTGACGATCGAACAGGCTGCGTAGAACGGAGTAACGGTTATTAATGAGCCGGTGTCAGGTGGAGGCGATCCATCCCATCGGGAACATTCAGTCCATTGTCTGCTTCCATATAATTGCGGTATTATAATATTCGGTATCATATTTAGCCATTACCGGACCACCGGTGGGCAATTAGGGATAAAAGTATATTCAAGTAAGCGATTACGAGTATATTTGTAACTAAAATCCTATTATCCTACTAATATTATAAATATGAAAGTGTGGATGTTTGTTACTCAATCATGCCGTAACGACTGAACCGATTTGCTGAAATTTTGCCCAGAGATAGATTATAATCTGGAATAACACATAGGCTTTTTATCCCGGTAAATTAAAGAGTTCCCGCGGGATCAAAAAACCTCAATCCACGCGGACGAAGTCGCGGGCATCATCTAGTAATACATAAGTAACATCGCATAAAAATAACTGCAACCCTATTAAAGAAATATATACTACAAAGAAATGGCTTCCGATATCCACAAATATCGGAAATCAATGTTGACTGTCGATTTTTTTTTACCAGCCATTTTATCACTGGAAAAGCAAACGGGAAATCTAACAAAAGATACTCAGTGAAAGTACGATCCTTGAAGAGACAGGCGACAGCCATAACAAACAAAAACGAGTGCAAGTAATGACTACAATAATAGAATAATAAACGTGAATAGCACCAGAATGTACAGAGGAAGTGCAAAGGCGGGAAGTGTGTATTGTAGTAGCAAAAAGGGAGCGTGTTTATAAAGGAAGGGTTGGTATAAACTTATTGCTTTGTGTAATACGCTAATGTAGTCCACGCCACAGAACCACAGAAGAATATTAAAGTAGAAACCTCAATAAGCCTCAATAGCCCAACGAATAAAGGTGCGGGCTGAAAACTGAAAGGTCGCAGGTTCGAGCCCCACCCGTTGCACTAGTGTCGTACCCACTCCTAGCGCAAACTTTCTGCTTATGTGATGTAGAGAGGAGAAGCTTGGCTAATATTCTTGTAAATTAGTTTAATATAATTATAATAATTAATGGCAAAGTTCCTTGGAAGCAACTTACTATCCAGCTGACGTCATCACATGGCGTCTAACGTTTACGCGCGAAAAAAATGCTTTTTATTGATACTTATTGATTGAATAAAATTTTAGTTATTGGATAGAGTCAGGCGTTACTTTGCGGAAGTTCATGATTAACAAAAAATGTTAGAGTTATTTTGCTGTAATCCGCCAACAGAAAAAAATCTGTATGGTCAAACATGCAGTTATAAGCTAAGCACCGCTTACCTCCCCTACCAAGCAATAAAGCAAAGTTCCCAAGCAAGCAATGCCACCACCACTCACATGCACCACCACACAAGACTTTAATACTACTCTCGACGCACGTTTCGCCCCGACACCGGAGCATCCTCAGGAGATATCTCCTGAGGATGCTCCAGTGTCGGGGCGAAATAACTCTAACATTTTTTGTTAAAATTTTAGTTCATTTTAGTAGTGTAACATTATCACCTTAGGATCTTTAGAAACTTTTCAAAAACGAATCAAATACCCTATTAAGACAGGGCCCTTCGGGCGGCTCTACGTGGCATACCTATCATTATCATTAGTGTATAACTATCATTACCATTTCAAATCATTAAAATATACAGTCCATTTATATTAGACTATCAAGTATCATTATTATCAATCAGTAGGAATCACACCCTACGGTGCCATTAACGGAATCGTCTGTTGAACTTTAGCACCGAATTCAAATTGTTCGCTAAATATTTCTTTATCTTTGCGTATTGTTGTTACAAGCTCTGTTTGCGTCGACTTGTTCGCAATCCTTGCTTTTAATTAAAACTGAAACAACACGAAACCTGCCCGTTTATCAATCCCTTTAATATATTCTGATGAAAGCGTAAATATTATTCGAAGCAGTTTTCTCTAATGAGTAATAAAATTAGGAAATCGGAATGGAACTGTACCCGTACGTAATTAAACAGGCGAAAATGTTACTTCGTTCGTTCTTATTGCGTTACCTTATACCTACGTGAAATTAATTTTGAATTGAATTATATTGAAAAGTTTAACTTGACCAATCACGCGCCTGATACTCGTAGAGTCATGGGAGACATCTCTGCCATTGCGACTCACACACCACCGAATAGAAAATAAATCCTACTAGTATTATTGTAAATGCGAAAATTTGTGATGATGGATAAACCGACTTGAGATAGCTTATAACACATAACCTACATTGTATCTCTGAAAAGAAACGAGTTCCCGCAGGAATTGAAAAACCTTATTCCAAACGGACGAAGTCGCGGGTTTCATCTAGTCGTCAAATAAATCATAAAATAAACCACGCACTGTGTAGATTTAAGGTCATAGCTTTTTTGTTACCTATGTTTTACCAATATCTTAAATAATTTTATTGTTTAAATAATTGGTAGCATTGTTTTAAGATCTATCGCGTTACAAGGAGAGATCAAGATTTCAGGTTTTGGGATACTTATACGCCTTGAAGCAACATTGCTTCAATGAAACAATCGGAAGCTTCAATTAATTTTCATTCCGCAAAATCCAGCAAAATCAAAGAATTCCACCGGGATTATGGATTATAAAAAAAACAAACCTCAGCTAGTTAATGATAATAACGGGGAGTGAAATTGTTTGAAACAAGTCGACCGACATAAGTATAGTTTCAAAGCTAATTGATAACAGATTTCAGTGGAAATCCCGCGGACTACACCTCCATAAATGAACAATGGCTCTTTGTAGTCTGACCTGTGACATTAAAATATTAAATTTCCCTTAAACGGTGGTAGTTTTCAATTATTTCTGTTATTATGGTGGAAATTTCTACTTAAATGTCTTATAAATTATCCTGAAAAGTACTTTTATAACTTGGACTTTATTCTTCCCTTTCTACGATTTCAAAGATTTCAAAATGAAATTTGATACAAAAGCGTCATCTTGCTATGCCATTCTCCTAGTACCGGGACACTGGTAGAGACCTCTTATGGTTTCCTTGTCTACATCTCTTCTTTTTTCTTATGTTATAAACGATGTCCGATAAATAAATAAAAAATATAAAGGTACCTAAATAGGTACTTTTAAAATGTTTATTAACTGTTTGATTTCCGCATTTTTTTATGATTACACGTAAGCTTCAACCGTTGGGCAACCGGGGCTTTAAAATTACATAACAGTGAAGAGAAGCCTTGAGAAGCGGAGTTGCCTCGTTCAGTGGCGAGTCTTTGATAATAATCTCCGCGGTCCCCTTTGACAGTTTGCCGAAGTTTGGCAGTAAATTAGCGAGCGCGTCGACGCGGCGCTGCGGGGCGCAGGAGAATTCCGAAGTCCGAACTACAAGCATTATTAATCAAACCGCAGCGCGCAGTTCGGCGTTGTTTACTGTTCCCGTTGTTGACAGGTCAGTTTGACGTCTTCCCGCATTTCGGTACCGATCCTCGTCAACTGCGCTGCGTGACAGTTCGCACCGCACTGCCGCATCCTTTTTCTTTAGAACATCGCCTGATTTATCTGAATTACTAATTTTTTTTTGATAATTATTGTATTAACTATTGCAATCACTTAACTTTGTTCAATGTTATTATTTTTTTATTTTATTTTATTTGTAAATTTGATTTGCAACTTATTACCTACTAGTTTCATATAAATATACATATAAGTACTTACTTACTACTACAAGGTACTTATCAGGATTTAAACCTATAGTTTGAAATGTAAGTAGGTAATACTATTTATTATTGTATGAGCGCCTAATTTAATATTGTTTACACCTAAAATCTTCGACCATCCTAAAATTGATACTTGCTTGAAGTAGACAGATTATTTTAAATATTTAATGTCGCTGCAAAGCATCTTTGGTGTAACTAATAAATCTATCTTTGTTTCTTGACTTATTTTCATCAAATATTCGTTGTCGACATCTGCTACTCATCTTCGATTGGGAGGACATAAAATTAAAAAAAAAAGACACCGGCCGAATTGATAACCTCCTCCTTTTTGGAAGTCGGTTAATAAAATAGGTATTATTTTCTATAAAATTCGCAAACTTGTTTAAACTCTTGTTTTTGCAATAGATGGCCATCGTGTTTAAACATTAATTGTTCGATGTACAAGTGGCCCTCTTTGAAAGTAACTTCAGCAGCAAATATTAAAACTTTCAGCAACACGCGCCGCTTTGAGCGAGCTCTAGTTAAATATTATTTTTCAGGAGTTTCAAAATATTTATTGTTGCAGCAAACTCGCTTCTTCTCCATATGGTCTATTTTTTTCTTACTTTTTGCTGCTAATTAAAATTAAACCACAGACAATTGCTGTGTTCTTATTACGTTGAATTTATTTGTAAACAGCTATTTTACCATACAGCATTTGTCAATACTTTGTTACGATGCAAGATCTACCGAGATTCAAAAAGCTGGCAGCTCACTCGGCCAATTAGAATTAGCTCGATCATCTAAGGCGGCAATGCTGCCAGAATGTTGAGAATTATACTTAGTCTATATATATTATGTAATTTATTTTGTAAATTATAAACCTCTAATCTATCTAATTTAGAATTAATGTAAGTTTAATTCTAATTTATATGTTATATTATTAAAGTTCATTACTAATTTTTTTAATCATTAAAAAAAATTTCAGGATAGTGTTTTCTAACCCGATTTTGACAAAAGCTGGTTTTGCCTATCTTTATACACTTTTAGAAGAGCTGCACGGATAGATCAGTGAAATAGAGCAAATATGAAATATAATATTGGTTTTTGAATCGCAGCCAAATGTTACCGTATTGTTGAAACTTAAATCCCGTGTATCGGAGTGTAAGTAAACTCGAATAGAAAACATTACGAACGAGCGCTCGCTGTCGCTTGCTGTCGCTTGCCAGTCGCCACCATCGCCACTATCGCCACTATCCACCGCCTCTGTGATATTTTGAAGCTTTTAGTAGGTACTCGATACAAATTTACTAAGACATGCTGTTTCCTGCGAATGTCACTTATGAGAAGAAATTTTTTAATAAGACCAACTTCTAACAAATCAAGACTCGCAGATATCAGTGGGTAGCCTACTACCCACTGATATCTGCGAGTCTGGATAAAATAACAACAAGGGCAGACCCTAGTCTGCCCTTGTTGTTATTTTTTTTAAACACCCGGACTAACTCGCATCTGCCAAATAATTTTACTAATTAATTTTGCCCTACCATTTTCTACTGTATTAGCAAAATTAACGCGAAAACATTCAATTAGTTATAAAAAATATGATAGCATTTGATCAAGATTTATTTAATTTCTGACTAATGTGCATATTTTGTCGCGTGCAGGTTTCCAATCAATACATTAGTTTACCAAAGTCTGAACATTTTGCCAATGGTTTAAAAGATAGCTGTTCAATAATAATATAATTCCTGTACTCCATGAAATTGCTGCTCTAATTTTTATGGTTTGGCCAATTACTAATTCTTCCTATACCTGATACATACTAGCAGGCAGAGGCAATTCTATCAAGGGTTAATCAATGAAAAGTTGTTTGGACACCTCAGCGTGTGATACTATTTGCAATGTTCCGAGTTTCTTGTTGGTTCTTCTCGGTCGGTACCTATTCCGAACCAACCGTAGATTCACTTGATAGTTCAAAAGCACTTTGTAAAATTTAAATAAAAAAGAAATATTCTATTCTATTTGAATATCATTGCTTTTAGTCCGTTCGCTTCTTCCATTGCATCGCCACAATACGGATCTCGTAAGTAGGCACAACTGAGCGGACTCACAGCGTCATCGTTCCATTCATTCGTTTCACTCACGAGTCCATCCATTACGGATATAGATCTCCGCGGGGGGGGAGAGGGGGGGGGGGCTGGCTGGAATATAATACCATCCGTCTTTTTCATCTTAATATTTTATCACAATTACCCACTCACATCGTGAAATTATTTGTGGTGTATCCAATTCCAATCGTGATAGCGATATATCAGTAGAGCGCTTCGACGAGGAACTTTACGAGTTTCTTATATTTTAAGCTTTTAACATAAATAAGTATTCAACCAACTAAACTAAATAATTTAAAAACATTTAAATCTAAATTAATTAATTAATTAACACTAAAATTAAAATTAAATAAAAGCTAAAACCTCACGAAGTTACCGCAGTGTGACACAGTAGGTACCCAAGGCCAAACTAATACCTTAAAGTAAGTAAGGTACAAACAGCGCTCGAGCCTCCGGGTCCCACGACCCCAGGGTCTCCACACCAAAAGGCACAAATAAGAAACTACTATCGACGTTTTCATAATTGCGCCTCTTAGCCTGTTCGGCGCTAGTAGCCACTGGCCGCTGCACCCGCCATAAAGGAGGTCGCCTGGATGTAGGATAATTTTTATGTGTAGGTATTACGTCTGAACCTCGGGAAGCATTGTCGCTCCTGGATCTTCTCACTAATATTGGAATTTTTTTTTTCAATAAGAACAAGAAAATATTGGGTTTGTGTTTGACTTTGCTTGTGCGTCATGGAAAAAGAAGAGAAAGAAAAAGAAAATATTTTTCAAATCATTAGCTACATTAAAACAAACTGCCGCCGCTTTAAAAACGACTGTTCATAGATATTATACTCAACGGCTTTCACCAAACGATAGACTGATTCTGTGAAAAGGTAATCCTAATCCTATCGCAATAAATTATAAGTGTACCTATAACTTATTAAGGTCTAGTATGAATTGGCGATGATGACAATTTGTCGATTGGTTATTCGAAAATCCAGCTATACCTGAGGGCTTTGATGGCAATTACTGCGTAAATCATGACAGTTCTAAGAAAACAATGTATTGTGTAGTAGTTCCTATTGAAAAAATCTAAAAAAAGTTCACGACACGTTTGGCTATCTTCTGAAATAAACTGACAATATCCAAACAGTCGGGGCGGAGCGCTGCACGCGCTGGTCACAATTAAAGTTTTCTCTCAACTACGAGTAATAACGCTCGCAAATGAAATTAATTTAATCTAAAACTGTTTGCGCTATCGTAATTGCACAAGTTTTGTTTTCCCAGTGCGAGCGTCTGCTCTATCGAGTGGCGCGAGCTGCTAATTGCTAGTAACTGGATGCCAGTGGCTGGCCGGGGAGGTTCCGCGCGCTCGACTTCGGCATAGCATTCCTTTTTGTTCACATTGTTGATACCGTACGGCTCTATCGTGGCTATTAAAACGAAATGGGCAATTCTAAATGTAATTTCGCAAATTGTCGCAAAAAATAATCGTAGCAATGTAAGCATGACTTCTACTTATTAGGTTGGCCTGAAAGAACGTTCGTCTTTGTCGCGAAACCAGAAGCCTCTCACCATAGGTCAAATTACTCACGGGTCTTCCACTTACAGCCGCAAAATAGAAAAGTCGAAGATTAGACAGAGTGGAAAGCTATAGTTACCAACGCCACGGAGACACTTTTATATGGGCACGACCTTCAGCAATGAAGTCTGCGACCAAGAAGAGATTAAAGTTGTATTGAGTTTTACAAAAAATAATCCATTATTATCAGTACATGTCAAGTCGCCATCTGGAGCACTGCGCAGAAACTTTCAGCGCAAATGAGTTCAGAACTGAACGTCGAAGTCGGAAAACTGTGGCTGCAAAATCGCGCCAAACGCCCGCTAGTGTATCGTTACTGAGATAGATGGCGCTGACGGTTTTTAAAATTCTGAACCATAATAATTAATAAGTAATTTTTTTCTCAGATTCAAATTCTATTCTATGCTTGCAGTTATCTCATTAGGATGCTAGGCTAACCGGCATGGTGGCAGCGCCACCAGTCAAAACGTGTCAAATTGTTTTACAACCTGACCTATCTCTCAATTGGTTTTAGAGTTTATTTTGTCTATCTCTCTCTTGTCGATCTTCAATCTTCATTCCTGTCGGTCTTTTGCCAGTCTCACCTGCCTCGTCTCTAAGCTTGACGATATCGCCAGCTGCACCGTATTGCTGGTGGTGCGTGGCACATTTCAGTTTTCAGGCCGCGCCGAAGCTCCAAAGGCTGAGGCACGTCTCCATGTGCCCTCACCGTTGCCGCGCGAGGGGCGCGAGGCGAGGCTGCGCGAGGCAGGGCTGCGCGAGGCGGGTACAGGTCGCGCTGATAATTCGCTATCTCTACACTTGAACGTAGCCACACTTTGCGCTGACATTAATGTTTTTTATTCACCGTTACTTGGTGAATAAAAATCACCTTTTCGAATCAAATGATTTTTATTCACCAAAATATAACGCTGTAAGACTGGTAAGAGCTTTGAGAGCACTATCTGAATTACCGTTTTAGTACCTATTGCCTATAATATCAGTTCATAATCGACAATTCCCAAGTCACCATGGTTTAGGGGTACAGTTCCTAGCCGGAACAAACGAACAGATAGATAGATAGACAAACAAGAGTTGTAAAAATTGTTTTGTTGTCATGTTGCAGTCATGTTGGCATAAGTACCTACCGCATTTACTTTCATATGACTTTCATATATGCATTTAATAAAAAGCATAGATAAAAACAAGCATTAAAAATTTCTGTTTGTTAGTTAGTGCTCTACATTCATTAGATATTATGTACCTACCAATCAGTCCCATAATATAATTAGGTAATTGGTGACCTGGAAATGTAAGCAATGGAGTTTCCCCTCGCAAAGGTCACCGACTGACGTGTTAATGAAACTAACAAAATCCAACCCGACCGCGTCACAGGCGAGCCCCGACCCCTCATTTAGCTGCTGACATCGTAATTTATGCGACGTGTGTACGCGGCCGCGGTGACACGACGCTGACTCAACCCTTCCCTGCCCATCACACTATAATGACTTCACGACCAAGCCCTTACAGCACCCGTGTAGTTCTTATAAGATGAACTCAATTTACCTACTTATTTTACTTCATTGGCTGTGCCCTAATGTGTGTTCAAGAATGAATGTCTCAAACGAGGCGGCAAGTCGGCACTTCTACGTTGACCACGTCGATGGATCTACTACTTCGCGAAGCTGCTTCGTTTTCAGAACTAAGCCCACATCCCACGCCACGTAAACGAAGCAACAAAGCCGCTGAACTTCTAATTCTTACTGATTGAGATATCCCTTGTATGAAAAGCTGCATTATTCATTGCTACAGTCTTAGTTGTGGTGATTGGCGGAATTTATCGCGTTTTTTCTGCAACAATGCATGTAGCCCTTAATCGACTGAGTGTTGCACCCCAATCGAAGAACCTTAGCCGATCCATCTCAGATATATCTATCTGACTATAACTATGAGCCCATCTTATTCCCCGCGACTTTGACAATACTCGGCATGGTCATTATCATAATATTGGCCCGACATTAGAATCCTCGAGCAACGTCTTCACCATCGATTTCGATACTTTGACATTTTGCCATATACCTGTCAAAAACTGTCAAAACGCCAACTTTGTTCGTAGAGCAAACAGTATCCTATCCTATCCATAATATCGAGGCAATATCATCTCGTGGGGATCAACGACTGCCGACACTGGCTCGTAGTAATAAAATGCAGACATCTGCCCGTCACCCGTTCTGTTCCGTGTCTTTCGCTCATTAATTGCGCGCTCCCCGCGACCCGCGCCTCCGCTCTACTCTAATAATATCTACTTATCTATTAGGACAAGATTAACCTAAAGCTAAAACAATCAATGTCATAATTATGTGTCGTAATAATATGTAGGTAGATAGGTGTAGGGTATTATCCCTACTAATAAATGATAGATGATATAATTGATAGATTTTAGTGGACTGTATAATTTAATGATGTTAATTAATGATATTGATATTGATAATATGATATTGATATTGATAATTGATAATGATATATGTTGAGCGCGTCGTAGGGCAGCCCGTGGTGCACTGACTGGTAATAACTAACGCGCGGCCCGACGACGGCGTAAACTGCTGACGGTGCAGTGTTCGGGTGCACGCAGTGTCCCGAACATGCTCCCGACGGCGAGATGAGAGATGATATGATAACAATAGGGATGAAGATAAAGCAATTTACAAGAAGCGTGATTGATTATACAAAAATTATTCTCTTATGATTATGTATTCAGTAAAGTCTCTAAACTTTTACTTAAAGTCCCCTATGATTCTTCTTGATACTTGTTTTTTTTTAACACTATTTTTAATCACTGTTTTCACTGACATAAACACTATGGTCACTCGCGCACTCATCACTAACACTCTCACACACACACTGCTGCTTTGCTGGGGCGGGGCGGGGGAGGGAGACACGATTCGCTAGCGCCTCCGCCTCCTCCACCAGATGAATGCTCCCAGAGCCGCTGCCGCTGCTACCATCACGTAACTGATTTTTGAACTTTTCATGTACTGATAAATGTTGAACAGGGTTTCTCATTTTACATAAATTCATCCAATCTTGAAGCTCATTGTACGTCGTAATGATATAATAATCTTTTTGTAAATTAATTGCGATGTAACTTGATATTTGTCAGTAGCTTTTTGATACGTCGCAATTTTGTTTTCTATGTGATTAATCTTTATCTTCTTTACTTTCTTTTTCTTCTTGATATACTGATGATTCTTCTTTTGTTGATTGCAAAGGTAATATTGATAGTTTGGCTACTGGTCTTTTGAAATATCCATTTTTAGTCTTTAATGTCACTACTCTGATAATTCCGTCATGTCCTGGATGCACTTCCGTAACACGACCCATCGCCCACTTTCCTGCTGGTAACTGATCCTCTTTAATTAGCACCACGTCTCCTATTTTGATGTTTTCCTGTCGCTTGAACCATTTACTCCGAGCTGATAACTGACTTAAATATTCTGTTTTCCACCTCTTCCAAATATCTTGTTTTAATTTGTTTATAAGATGCCATCTTGTTCTTGCATCATGATCTGTTTCAATGATAGTTAGGTCTGCTCTGCCCGATAAAAAGTGGGCCGGTGTCAGAAAATCAAGATCTTCGACATCTTCTGATATTGAACATAAGGGGCGTGAATTGAGACAAGCTTCAATTTGAGCTAATAGAGTAGAATATTCTTCAAATGTTAACTTTTGCTCCCCGATAGTTCTTTTCAAATGATACTTTAGACTACGTACTGATCTTTCCCACAATCCCCCGGCCGATGGCCAAGAGGGTGCATTAAAATGCCAGGTGATATTCATGCTTGTTATTTCCTGATAAAACTGATCATTGAAGACTTTCTCTAATTCCTGATATTCTTCCCGAATGATTCTATTGGCTTTTATAAAGTTGGAACCACAATCGCTATAAATATGATGAGGAGCCGATTTTCTGGCTGCCATTCTACGAAGGGCTGATAAAAAAGCTTCACTGGTTAAATCTGACACTATTTCCAGGTGGACCGCTTTCGTAACCATACAGATGAAAACAACGATATATCCCTTTGTTGTTTTAATTCCTCTTCCCTTGTTAGCTTTCACGTCAACGAACCCCGTGTAATCGACGCCTGTATGATAAAACGGCGGGGCTGGGTCCGTGCGTGATTCTGGTAAATCTCCCATGAGTTGATACCTGATCTCTGGGTTGTTTTTTCTACATATGATACAGTTTCGTAACTCTTTTTTGGTTGCTCTATTTCCCCCAATTACCCAATAATTTTTTCTTAAGTTTGAAAGTGTTAATCTTGGACCCCCATGAAAAGTCAACTGATGTGCTTCATGTATTAATATTTGTGTCAATCTATGCCTATGTGGTATGACAATCGGATGCTTCATCCCATAGGATAAATTGGCATTTTTCAAACGTCCACCTACCCTTAAGATTCCATCTTGATCGATAAATGGTGATAAGTTCCTTAAGTTGCTTTTATTATTTAATTTATTGAATTTCTGTAAATGTTCTACTTCGCTCGCAAATTCGCTGTGTTGTACATATTTTATTATTTTCAACTTCGATTGTTTAATTTCTTGTAACGTGATATAAGTAGGTTTCGGTTTCTGTCTACGAGTCAATGCCCGCTGTATCCATGCTAATAAACGACATATTTTTACAAATGAATTATGTTTTTCTAAAAGTTGAGTAATGATATCCATCTTTGGGTCCTTTTGAATGATATTTGTTTGTTTAATTTGAAGTTCATGATTTGTTGTATATTGATTTTGTTTTGTGTTAATTTCCTCCGATGATAAAGTTTGTAGCCACTCTGGCCCACTCCACCAAATTTTATGATCTTTTAACTGAGTTATGTTTGAACCACGACTAGCAATATCCGCCGGGTTTTCCTTTGTTTTTACATAATTCCATTTTTCCGATGAAATGATGTTCTTGATTTGTTTAACTCGATTAGCTACAAATGGTTTCCAACGAGAAGCCTCGCCTTGCAGCCAGCCGAGTACCACCATCGAGTCACTCCAACCATACACATTGATATTATAGCTTTCTTGATAGCACTCGATTACCTTGTTCATTAATTTTGCCAACAGTTGAGCTCCGCATAACTCCAACCTAGGTAATGATACTTTCTTTTTGATAGGCACCAACTTACTTTTTGCAGTTAGTAGCGTAACATGATATCCTGATTCCCTTTTGATCCTTACATAAATAGCAGCTGCGTACGCTTTCAAGGACGCATCGCAGAAGCCATGAAATTCGATGATATCTTGTTGAGTACTTCCAATCCAACGTGGTATTTCAATTTGATTGATATTTTCTAAATCAGCTCTAATTTTCATCCATTCTGTAAATTCTTTTTGTGATATGACGTCATCCCATTTAGAACATTCCATCCAAACTGTTTGAAAAAGTAATTTTAGGGTGGTTGTAACTGGCACTAACCATCCTATAGGGTCAAATAATTTAGAAATCTCGGACAGTAATACTCTTTTTGTTAGGTTCGTTTTTGTCATAGGTGTCATGTCACAATAAAAGGTGAATTTATCTTCCCTTGAATTCCAACGTAAGCCTAATGTTTTACCTGTGCTGTCTGATATAAAATAAAATACGATATTATCTTTGTTTTGATTTTCCATGATAGGTTCCAATAGTTGATTTTCGTTACATGACCACTTCCTTAATGTGAAACCTCCTGATTTGAATAAACTGCTTAGCTGTGATATTTGATGTTTACCTTGTTCGATAGAATGGGAGCCATGAACTAAGTCATCCATATAAAATGCCTGTTCTACTATTTTTGTGACGTCGGGATAATTGTTTCTTTCATCAGCGGCCAACTGTCTCAACGTCATCATAGCTAAAAATGGTGCCGCCTTGGTACCGTATGTGATAGTTGTCAATTGATATTCTTGAATTGGCTGAGTTACCGAGTCTCTCCATACAATCTTCTGATACTTTTGATGATCTTCACTGATAAAAACCTGTCTATACATTTTTTCGATGTCTGCAGTGTAAGCGTACCTATATTGCCGCCATTTGAGTAGCAGTGATTGTAAGTCCTGCTGTAAGTTTGGTCCCTTGTACATGACGTCATTTAGGCTCACTGAAGACGAAGTCTTTGCAGATGCATTAAATACCACTCGGATCTTTGAAGTAGCCGAGTCAGCACGATGCACCGCGTGGTGTGGGAGATAACAGTCTGATTTACTTGAACTTTTTGCTGGAATCATGTGCCCTAAGGCTATGTACTCATGGATAAATGCATGATAGTCAGCTGATAATATAGGGTCTTTGCTCATTTTCTTTTCCATGTTTCTAAACTGCGCAATTGCTTTCTCCTTTGATTTTCCTAAATCTTCTTCAAAATTCTCTTTGAATGGTAACTCTACTTGATACCTTCCATCTTCTCTCCGTTTGGTTGTTTTGATATAATGATTGATACACCGTTGATCTTCCTCTGATAAATTTGATGATTCATTGATATCTTCCACTTCCCAAAACTTCTGAATGTTTTCTATGTTTGATAAAACTACATTACATTGATAAGATTTCATATTTCCACATAATAACCATCCTAGTTGCGTTTGTTGGGCCAAAGGCAATGATTGATCTTCTCCTCTTATGATACCTCCTAGCATAATCGTTGAATAAATGTCCGCTCCAAATAATAAATCTACTGGTCTACTGCTATAAAATTCCGGGTCTGCTAATTTGATATTCTGTATGTAATCCCATGTAGGTTTTTCAAATGATATATTTGGCAAATTTTTGATTAACTTATTCATGATAAAAACGTCTGTGTTAAATGAAAATTCGTTGTAAATTGATTGACAATAGATATTAAACATTCCTTTGCAATTATTTTCCCTTTCTCCAACGCCGAAAAATATCCCTGGAGAACGTTGTCTCTTGATACCTAAGCTTTGTGCTCCATGTTCCGTGATAATTGATATTTGCGACCCTTGATCGATTAACGCTCTCATTTTAATAAAACTCCCGTCGTGTGTTCTCACCTTTATAATTGCAGTCGATAATAGTATTTGTGAAAGTGATAAATCCTTTTGTGATACGTGAGACACTTTGGTCATGCTTTGTTGTTTATTTGCTAAATCGGAACTTAATTGTTTTGCTTTCTGCTGAGTCGGTAGCCATTGTTGGCGCGTGAAGACATCGTGTAACAAGGTGTTATGAACTCCATATGTGCATATGCGGCACCTTTTTTGTGATATGCATGGTTTATTAAAATGCGAATATAAACAATTTTTGCAAATACCATGTTTCGTAATAAACTTCAACTTTTCATCATTTGACATATTTAAAAATATTTTGCAATAAAATAATCCATGTTCTAAGTTGCACAGAGGACACTTATTTGCTGATGTAGGAGATGATACGTGGTATGATTTCATGAAGGGCTTTGATGGGGTGTTTCTATGATAGTTGTTATTATAATTTGCAGAGATTCGAGGGTTCATGTTTTGTTCATGCTGATCTTGCTGAGCGTAGTTAGGCCTTTGCTGTATGTTATGCTGTTTTCGGCCTTGTTCTAAAGCAGTGAATTTGGTTTCAAGGTAATTCAAAAAATCTTTTAAAATTGGTAGGGCTCGGGAGTCTTTCAATGAGTCAAGATACTCCGAGTATGAGTCCGCGTCTAACTTCTGTGATAATATATGCACTATGAGTGGATCCCACGTGCTGATATCGACTCCCAGGTTTTTTATGGCGTTTAAAGTTTCTAATGTAACATCATGCATCCTCCTGATATGGACCAATGACTGATGATTTGCTGTTGGTAGATTCATCATCATGTTGACATGGGATGAAAAAATCAATTTTTTGTTGTTATATCGGTGATTCAGAATTTCCCAGCATGTATCGTAATTATCCGTGCTTATAGGTAGATGTTGAATTAATCTTTCTGCCTCACCTTTTACTTTGCTTTTAAGAAATTGCATTTTTTGTGCTTTTGATAGGGCTGGGTTTAAATGAACAGCTTCCTTAAATAAATCTTTAAATGATACCCATTGATGATAGTTACCCATAAATATAGGTATATCTACCTTTGGTGTTACTTTTTCTCTGTGACTTACAGACCAGAGCTTTGAATTTATATTTTTCTTGAAAGTGATATAAATATTTTCATGATAAGTGAAAGCTTTTTCATACTCTACGTTCTCGTCATCTTGCTCTGCTTGGATTTTCCAGTGCTGAGCGTCGATAACTTTCCACCTGTCTTGTAATTGAGATAACAAATCCTCGAATTCCCACTTCTCTGCAATGTTCTCTAAATTGATACTATTGACAGTGCGCATAAAAGCTTTGAAATTTATTTTTTGCATGTGCAGCATTTCGTCTGTCTTACTGTTTGATTCCTGCGCCATCCTGCTTGTTTTTTATATGATAATTTGATAAAAATTGGACAGATCTTACTTGATTGATGCTGCTTACTGGTGATGATGCTGGTGCTGATGAATGCTGATGGTGTCACCGACTAATTTCACAATAGTTCTGTCACTGATTCACACCACTACACAAAGTTCGTGGTCCCGCCAAACACGGTTAGCACGAAGGACCAAAATGTAGGGTGGTCCCGCCAAACACGGTTAGCTCGAAGGACCAAAATGTAGGGTATTATCCCTACTGATAAATGATAGATGATATAATTGATAGATTTTAGTGGACTGTATAATTTAATGATGTTAATTAATGATATTGATATTGATAATATGATATTGATATTGATAATTGATAATGATATATGTTGAGCGCGTCGTAGGGCAGCCCGTGGTGCACTGACTGGTAATAACTAACGCGCGGCCCGACGACGGCGTAAACTGCTGACGGTGCAGTGTTCGGGTGCACGCAGTGTCCCGAACAATAGGTATTTGGAGGGGCAGCATGATCCAGTAGCGAGTTGCGACAGTGTGTTTCCATCGAATAGAAGAAAGTTGATAACTTGACGCATCAGATCCGAGTATGGCCTTTGCCCCTTTTCCCGTGCTTAGAGAAGCACATTAAAAGCCTTCGATCCCGTTCTTTTTTCATTAATTTTAATTCTTTCATTAATCTCATTAATGATCTTAGATAATGATTTAATTCTTCGCTAAACTAAACGTCCCCACCAAAAATACAAGCAAATTGTCGTGCAAAGCCAAAGGATCTATCAGAAGGGGATCACCAGCCTTTCGACGCCGAAAGTGCTGTAACTACAGGGCTACAACTCCAGAGTCCAGAGCCATTAGTCTGAGATCTAAAGCGCACACTAACACTCTGCTCAGTCTCAAAACACACTCAAAACGAGATACAATATGTCATTTTCTACATAACTACAGCTATTATTATTGCTCCTTATAGTAATTATTTACGTAGGTACCTATCTCATACGATTCTTAAGAATTTAAACTCATTATATTAATGAGGAATGAAGAATCGATCAACAATCATTTGGAGATGAAAAGCCAACCCAGCGGCAATGGATGCGCGATAACCTTTACTCTCCTTGTTCGTAATACTTTTGTCAACTTGACGACAAATCTTATTATTGAGTTAGTATGTAGTCGCCTCACGTAGGGGCTAGTCTACACTGACATGGGGCGAGAGGAAAATTATTTCCACTGCGTTTCTGTAGATACTGAAATTAAGGTTACCACTCCGCTGGCAAAGCCGTGAAACTGAGTGGTTTAGCGTTCCGGTACGATGCCGCATAAAAATCGATAGAGATGTACGTTAAGAGGGCTAACACACTGAGGGATGCCATGGCGAGATCGCCGGCTAAGTATCCAAACGATTGAAATTTATTCGTATGACAGTTGACTCACTTGGCCACGGTGCGGCGATCGCGCCAATTTGAAACTTTTGGAAGCGTAGCCACGACCGACGTACCCCTTCCTGGCGATGCGTAGCCAGTAACGCCTCCCTCACTCAGTGGCCAACTGATCGCCAGAAACCACTAATAAACGAATGAGTGAGAGTCAGCCTTTTTTTAGAGCCCTTAATAAAATTGACCTGACAGGTTAGCCCGCTTCCATCTTGTTGCATCGTTACTTACCATATTCAAGAATCAAATAATAAAAAATATCATTATTAATTATGCACCTAAACCTATTTGCCGAATCAGGCTATACATTAGTGAAGCGGTGATAGCCTAGTGGGAAATACTTTGGCATCCTTTTCGAAGATTTCGAAGCTGTGTATATTTTAAACAACTTCTTCCCGAATTCCGAGTTCCCCATAATGTTTCAAAGGTCATCCGTATACTTGACTAGCCTAGTGGACTATGGTTTAAATCCTTTTCATTTCGTGTCCAGCGACGGGTGATGATCGTGATGATGATTAGTGAAACTTTAGAGGAACTTTGTAGTAGTGACACCTAAAGCTCGATGTTTGGCACAGAGGTTGCTTTTCAATTATAAAGTTAGATTTTACTTCTACGGAAGCAGGAATGTTCCAGTGGCTGCCACTACAGCGTGTACACAAAGCTTTACACTTATCGCACCTTCCATAACTTCATCACTGCTATCGGCGGCCGGTTCACGAGCGACACAAATAGAGCACCAATACTTAACAGTTAATCGCTGATCGGAAAATAACGACCACGCCGAGATAACATCGCGACCCCCAATTTTATGACTACATCTAACAGCCGACAATTAGCGCTGTCACGTTTGAGATAGAGTCGAGATTCGCGTGGAGGTGTCCGCTTATGATAAAACATGCCCCTTGAACCGTTCTGGAAGATATCTCAAGAACGTCCTGAGCCGGGTCGCGGCGTCAGATACGCGACTATGATTTACGGATATGCTTAATAGAATTGTTTGTGCCGATTCTGGCACATTTGCATCATATCCACTACATTGAAACACGTATGTAATCATCAGTAAGTTTATACATTGGTAAACTTTATGACAAAGAGCATGAAAGAAATCGGTTAGCATCCAGCTGGCCTCAAAGTAGTGTTACATTGTATAGAACATTTTGTTTTCTGAACAACTTTTGAATTTTGTGTCTGCCGTTCAGCAGAATATATGTATTCCGTACCTACAAGTAGTAGTATTGACTTGTCATACTCGTAAGCGCAACAAGTTGCTTTACATATTTGAATTTACAGCGCTTCATAAGCATAACCCCCTACCAACTCACAATTATTCTAATATTGCTAGCGCCCTCGATCGTAGATGATAATAAATTATACAAGAAGATCATTCAAAGTTCCACTTGATGCAGGCGGCGCAAGACCGAGGCTTGTAGAAATCCATGCCAGAGACCTTTGTCTTGATGAAGAAAAAGAAGAAGCGGTAAAAGTAGACGAACACGAACTAACCATAAGCAAGGACGGCAGATATCTGTGTACATGTGAAGGTCGGCTCAGTGACTGTGAAAAAGTTACAACAACAATAATCATAAGCGTGGATCATACGCGGAATACTTCTGTAATGAATCAGCGCAGCAACATACCTAGCGCCTTTGCTCTAGCATTCCTTCCGCAAAGCCTTCGCCGTGGGAATCACGAAGCAGGTGAATTCCTGCAACAAGTCTGCGTCTGTAGACCGCGAGATGCATGCCGCCTCTTGCCGCCTCATGCCGCCTCATGCCGCCTCATGCCGCTGTGACAACTTGACGTAACAATATTGCTATGTTGCGTCCACAGTGCATTCGCCTGCTGCTTGCTTTTAAACTGGAAACTGACAAAATTCGACATTCATACCCCACCTGTTGCACTATTATTGCTACATTCTTCTTATTTTTAACCGGCTTCCAAAAAGGAGGAGGTTATCAATTCGGTCGGTATCTTTTTTTTTTTTTTCTATGTATGCCCGCCGATTACTCCGAGGTTTCTGGACCGATTCACGAGATTTTTTTTTTAATCGACAAAAGAAGCTTGCGAAATGGTCCCATAAAAATTTTTACCTTCAACTCTACAAGCCTGATGCTGCAGGGGTATTTCCCCCCTAAATTATGGGAATTTAGGAACCGTCGTTTACGAATTAGTATGCTTGGCCTAAGCATATACTAGATCATAGAGCTCCAGGTCCTACTCTTCAATCCTGATGCTGCAGGGTACTGCCCACTTAAATAATAGGGATATAGGAACTGCTAATCATGAATTGTTATTGTATGTAATAAGCATATACTACACCATCGAGGGCTAGGTTCTAGCTCCTCAATCCTGATGCTGCAGGGTACTGCCCACCTAAATTGTAGAGATTTAGGAACTGCTAATCATGAATTGTTATTGTATGTAATAAGCATATACTACTCCATCGAGGTCTAGGTTCTAGCTCCTCAATCCTGATGCTGCAGGGTACTGCCCACTTTAACTGTGAGGATTTAGGAACTTTCGCTTGCGAATTGATATTGTTAGTATCAAGCATATTCTACATCGTAGAATTCATAAAATTATTTTTATACTTTGTAGTGGCGTTTGAAGTCGGTTTTTTGAAAAGAATTTTTATATTATAATTGAGTTGCAATTTATTGTGAAACGAAATCAAATGGCTTGTACATACAGAAGGCTGCTGGAAATATAATAAGTAGGTACTTAGTGCAATCTGCCTTACGCGTACAATGTTCAAACGATTTGAATGTTTACTAATAATGACTTGTCATAAATGAAATGTCCGTCAGTTAAAAATTAAAAATAAATTATTGTTTATTACAGCTTGAATAAAATTATTAAAACGATGTCATTTAAGTAATACAGCAAAATGTCCCTTAAGATTTTTAAGTTCTGATTGATAGGTAGGAATTATTAAATTTAATATAGACAGTGTTATAGATTAAACTTTTTATAGTTATATAAATAGTTATGGAACAATGTTGGAATACTGCATTGATATCAATTATTACATTAAACATACCTACCGACCGCAGTGTTAATTAATAATTCATAAGATTTCCTACAGATTAAAAGATATACAAGATCTCATACTAGCCGTCGAACGCCTTTAGAGACACTGAATCTAGACCATTTATGGTGGTCTAAACACTTAACCAACTGAGCTGTGCTGTAAATTGTTGGATATAGAATGAGCTAAAAATCTTTCAAAAAATTAACGTTATTTATGCTTGAAATTATTTTAACCTTTACCTAGTCAGGTTTACCTCCTGAATCCTGATCGCATAAAATTACTGCGGAACTCAAACCAGCGTTAGTAATAGATTCATCAAAATAGAAATAAATGACCAATCGTGTGTCAGGCCACTCGCAGAGTAGGGTTCCGTAGTTGCATTTCACAATATAATGAATAATAATAATTTTTCAGCATTACATGTTTTTACCCTTGCCACATTACAGCTCTTTAGTACCAACTAGATGATTCCCGTGACTTCATCCGCGTGGATTAAGGTTTTTTTCTCTTTCATTTTCCGGGATAAAATGTAGCCTATGTTTTAATCCTGGATGTGAGACCTATGATCTAAACGCTTCTGGTCGGGAGAGGGGGTGGGGGGGAGCAGGGGCCGGCGATGGGTCGAGATAATGATGATGAAGAAAAAGCCTTAAACGACTGTTGTGTTCCAAATATCGATTTTTTACCAAAGTTTCCGTTAACGACTATGTTTTTCCTTTTCCTTCAGCGTGAAACTAATTAAAACAGTTCAGATAGGCGGTTCATAACTAAACACACTCGTGCGATATGACGTATTTCAAAATAGTGTTCATTCAACATGTAGGTACATAGGTACGTACCGGAGACACTCGTACGATCCCGCGAGCATAAAATACCAATTTATGACGAGGTTTGGAACTGGTGCCGTGCGCCGCCCGTGTCGCTACTCGCTTATAAGGCTTTGTAGGCTCTATAGCTTTCTACTGCCTATCGCCGTTAAACGACAAAGTGATCGCCTGTCCACCTGTCCGCCTGTCCGCCTGTCTGCCTGTCTGCCTGTCTGCCTGTCCGCCTAGTCACTGGTCAGTGTCCGGTGCACGAGCTACAAGTTACTGCTTCTGGATTACTCTCCTCCCACACGCAGCAAATATGTGCCAGTCTTATACCATTGCCTGCGATGGTTTGTATATTAGATGGTATATTACAATTAGCGGACGCCCGCGACTTCGTTTGCTTTTTCAATTCACTATTGCCAGTTCCTAAATCCTCACAGTTTATGGGACCCTGCAGGGGTCCCATAAACTGTGAGGATTGTATCAGAGTATCAGGATTGAGGAGTTGGAACCCGAAGTTTTTATGGGAGTATCTCGCAAACTTGTCAATAAAAAATCACGCAAATCGGTTTAGAAATCACGGAGACATCGTTATACATAGATAGAAAAACTCAACTCCTTCCGATTCCTGGCGATTGCAATCCTTACACTGGTAGCGATCATTTTTAGAGAATCCCACCACTAATCCAACCATACAATTATTGTAGGTACCATACTGTATAAAATGTAGATACACTGTATTCACTATTAATAGAGATCCTATAGGAATATATAGGTACCTATGGCTGGCTCATATGACTACCAAATGCAGTCGTTGTATAGATAGGTATATCGCATGAAACTGACCACTGCCTTAGTTTTTTTTGCAATATCCGTCAGCTTTTTTGTAGGACAGAAATTTGCCAAATTTATTTATTTATACGTCACATTCGCAGTCACGTCTAGTGGTCTTCACATTACCACAATATTACTTACTTATTCGATTATCCTGGCTATATTTTTTTCTTCATAAATAGGAAGTGATCTACCTGAAGTATCTGAATGTAAGTACAATAGAATATATCGATCAGAATTTTTTGCGGGGTGTTTCTGGTTTCTTTGCTCTGACGAGGTATTTATCCCAAGTCCCAAGTCCCAATGTCCCAAGGTGCTGGACTGGCGACCACGCACCGGAATGCGCTGTGTTGGCAGATTTCTACTTGTTGGACCGACGACATCAGACGGTCGCTGGGTGTCGCTGGATACAGATGGCGCAAGACCAAGCCCTGTGGAAGTTTATGCAAGTGACCATGGCCATCTATCGGCCATTGTTGTTCGGTAAAGAAGAACATCCGCCGACATCGAGCCCACCACGAGTAGGTATGCGTACCTAGCCACGAATTTTTCGCTCATAAACCTGCACTCAAGGTTTTGAAGTACGCAAGATTGTGTTGAAGTTCTAGTGTACGGAGTGCGGGTGCCGGGTATTAGTGAAGCGGACGTCACGGTCCAGGTCGCGCTCACACTGAATCCAAAATTACTGATTGAATTTCAAATACGGTCCACTTCTGTTTCAAGTTCAATGTTAACGACAAGGGACTGTCGTATTTGTGGAAGAGAGAACATTAAACGGCAAAAACTTTCAGAATTAACTTTCAAAAACTAGGTAGGTAGGTACCCTCTTAAAAAACTCACCACAGACGGAATAAATAAAGTGGCGTGCACAAGATGTACTACAGGGTAGGCAGATGATACAAAATAGAAAAAATCTTCAGTGCGAATTATAAAAAACTTAAGGGTAGGCATTGTACAAATTATAAAAAGCCTACCCTTAAGTTTTTATAACTCGTACTGGCGATTTTCTCCATTTTATATCATTTTGCTGCGTTATGCCTACCCTGTGTGCACGCCACTGCAGTGTCTGTCATGAACCATGCGTCGAATGGTTCATGTAGGTATATCATCATAAATGTTATGATGATAAAGAAGCGTTGAGACTGGCTATATCTCCATGGTTGAGACACTTTATTTGATCCTAATCAATTCATCTCTAGTTGTTCTTTCTTGACACAGAGTGATTGGATTTGACACGGAAAAGATAATATGCCGTAGACAGAGCAACGAGAGCACCTCATTTTTCCTTAGCTTAGCTTTTCTTAGATCCACTGGTAAATAATACATTGAGTCAACTGTGACATGAGGCGTTTAAATGAAAGCTAGATGACGCGTTCTCGCTGAGGGAGGTAGAAGCAGCTAAAGACATCAGACCTGATCTAAGCAAACTGGGAACATATATTTTTTCAAACTGACCCGGTCAGGTATCGAACCGACGACCTGGATCTTAGCGTCAAATCAGCTCCGGCTGAACCGGAGAAGTCGTCCAAACTCAGCGCAGCGGTAACTAGCCGAATTTAAAACGAGCTCAAGTGGAAACGGTTGGAATTCATTGTAATGATGCGAATCCATGAATAATTTGACGAAATCTGGAGACTATGTTTCTAGGTGAATACTGAATACTGACTCGCTTTAAAAATATTCCATAATTCTGTATAGGTACTTATCACAATTCTCAAATTATATTTTTTGAATTTAATCATAATGAAAGTTATGATTCATAGAACGTTCGTAGAAGTATAGGTGTCGCCCAAAACTGCGAAAAACACATTGGGGTAAGAAGTTGGAGGGCTAGCGCGGATGACAGAAATGAATGGAGGAACCTTCCGGAGCAGCCCCGGCCTGCCGTGCTCTGCTCCGTATTCTTCATATTTCAATTCAACATCTTTTTTTATATAAATAGCGAGCAGGCGGGTCACTACACCCCCATCTTTGTCCCATAGCATTTTAAAGTTCTCATAAAATACCAATATTTTAAGCAACTAAGTATCACTCGCTTTGAAGGTGAAGGAAAACAGCGCGAGGAAATCTGCATGCCTGAGATTTCTCCACAATGTTCTCAAAGGTGTATAAAGTCCACATTTGGATAGCATTAGCATCGATGGACAAAACCAATCCCTTACCGAAAAGGCAGTACCGTATTCGTCACCATCACGCGTGCGCCTGCGCTCCGCCCGCACAGCTTCTGCATCAGCGCTGGTTGCGCGCCGTGTGAGGTGTAATGAAAGCCCGAATGTTCCAGAATGTCTGCAAGATGTTTTCCTCCGAAGAGCTTTGAGGAGCGCGGATGAATTGTAAATACCGATTATGCACATAATTGTGTATTTATAGCCACCGGCCCTGCCCTTCGCAACCCTGACCCCTCGCAGTGCACGTCCACTCGTTACGGAACCCAGCTGAGGAGTTGGCGGAATTTTCATATTTGTGATTAGCTTTTGCACGCGACTTCATCCGCGTTGAGTTAAGTTTTTAAAATCTCTCGGGAAACCTTTGTTTTTCCGGGATAGGAAGAAGCCATGTCGCTCGACAGGTCCTCGACAAACCAAACTCCACGAAACCGAAGTTGAGAGCGAAAGCTAGTAGTAGATAAATGTACACTAAACCGCTAAATGTAAGTTATACAAATTTTTCATTCAAGTAGTGCTGGCTTCGGCATTGAGTGAAGTAAAACCGGTGGTCATTATAATCTCCACGAACAGAGAGCATTCCGCAGGGACGCCTCAGCACTCGGCGCTCAGCACCTGCCAAAGATTCATTCAGATAAGGGCGTGTCACAGTCATACACACAGCTAAAGCACCTTCGTAAACGCGGTTTAATTTACATAAATACTTATCATTTAAAACAATAAAGTTAATAAAGTTCGATAAATTAATAGCTCTACCGAAAAACAACGGTTTATACTCATGGAGGAATCAAATTTTTATGTTTATACATTTCAACATAACACCATTTTTATACATTTCAATATGCATAATTACACAGAACTCAAAATATGAATTCTGAATACGTAGATCTTCACGTAGATTCATTCAAGTCACTACAAGTCCGCTGGGTCGTTACAGGATTCTAGTGAAATGCACAGTAAGTAGGTAATGGAATTAAATACTTAAACTTTACTGCGTTACTAATTTCTCAATACAATTATTTATTCCCTTGTGCCCCTTACTCTCACTTTTGTTTGTAATACGCTCTAACTTTTCAATGATTGAACCTCATCCCATCGCCAGTCCAACCCGAGCACAAGTCTCTTCTCGAATGAGGAGGATTTAGGCCAAAGTCCAACCTGATGCTGGCCAGGTGCAGAATAGCAGATTTCACACACCTTTGAGAACATTATGGAGAACTCTCAAGCGTGCGAGTTTCCTCACAATGTTCTCCTTCACCGTAAAAACAAAATGGATTTTCAAGCAATATTATAGATGGTTATGGTAAATTTGGTCCAGAAATAGGCATAGGCACGTATTCGTAACATGAAACCTTAGTAAAACAGTGGCAATTTCGATAGATATTTGTAGTACCTGTCTATATCGGTATCGATACTTCTTAGATCGTAATGAATGGACTATAATACGCGTTTAATCGTAATGTATGCAGTAGGGGCAGCCGCAATTAACATTAGACTACAAGTTTAGTTTGTACAGAGGCTCGTCGCGGCCTTGGCGTTATGGTAATGTGCGAGCGGCGGCCGCGAGCTGCCGCACACGGCCGCCGCACCGAGCATCGCGCCACGTCGCGCGCATGCAGCGTAGTGCGGCGTCTACGTTGGCGCTAATTTATTTCAGACTTACAACCGAATACGTGACCGAAGTATAAAACATATATGTATATTAAAATACTTTTTAAAACCCCGACTTGAAAATCAGAAATTATCCCCTAATTTTTCAGGCTTATCAATTGAATAAAACAGTCGGATTGAGTACTTCTTCCTTTTTTTGAAGACTGTTAGAAACATCCATCGTGAGAAATACGTACCTACCGGTAGCAACATTCTGTAAACGTGGCACGCACGCATATTCTAAAATGTAACATTATAAAGTAGTATTCAACTATGCAGCTAATTTTATAAACGTAGATAATACTTGCTGTAGCGGGCACCAGCTAGCGTCAGCAGTTTTACAGAAGTATGACGCGTCGACCACGCCAAGCCAGTTGCCCTGCGCCCGCCACTCTGCCCATGTGTCTCTTTAAATAACTAATTAATTTTATTTATTAATAACTTGGTACATGCCAAACGTTTACCTACAGAGCCCTTTTTAAAAACCCTGCCGAGTGCATTGAACATTATAAATTGTAAACCGACGACTTCAGACGAATCGCAAAGAGCCAGCGGATACAGGCGGCGCAGAACCAAGGTTTCTGGAAGCCCACGCGTAGACTTTTGTCCAGCTGTGAATGTCTATCAGTTGATAGAGAAGAAGAAAAGAAGTGCATTTAGTAGGTCTCAAAACCGCATCAAGCTTACGTACCTACGTAGTTTACAAAATCGTTTTTATTTTTGCGACACTTTTTGCCGTATAGTTAATAATAATATAACTATTATAATATCTGGTTTCACCTTTACGACCGACTGAGCAAAATGTGTCGCACCATTTAGCGCGCCTCATTGTAATACTGCCTTACCCGCCTTCACAAAAACTGATTAGCGATGGAAACCGGTTAATATCACATCAACAGAATTCAAATTCAAAATTATTTATTTCATGTAGGCCAACTTATAGCTCTTATGACACGTCAAGACTCAATCACAAGACCAGACAATCACAATAAATTATTTGTCAAAAAATATTATTGCTTCTTAGCTTAGCTATTTTTCTACGGATGCGCGCGATTAACATTTTCTGCAAAAATACTGATTTTGGTTTAGTTCTTGATTATTTTACGTATTAAATTACTTTTTAACTATATGGATAGGTACCTAATATAATTATAATAATTAAATAAAATAATTAACATGACCGATTCCTATAATAAATAGGGCCACTACCGACAGATCGATTGTTTGCAGGGGACTTTTACGAATTAATTCACCGATAATAATTACTTTAGTTGTATAGTAGTGAGTCTTGGGCCGCCGCCGTGCGCGTTGTTGCCGCGGCAAGTGCGACCCTGCGCGCAGGGCGGAAGGGCGAGTATCGCTCGTAAGCGCGGAATATTATCACCGTCACCATATTTCACAGGGTGCGGTGCTAGTCCGGGAGACGACCGCCAGAATCCTTGCGGTTTCGCTCGTCTTAAATAGCTAAGGCCAGCTTTAAAAAAGTCTTTCGCAGTAGGATGTGGGTAGGGGAGACCGGGGATGGTTGACTAGGTTTTTACTAAATGGTACATATATTTTTTGTTTTAATATTTATAGAAAAGAAAACCATGTTAATTGATAGGAAATCTATTAACCTAATAAAAATACGTAATATCTAGTTCCTAATTTAGTAAAATAGTGATAATTTAATGCATTTTCCAAAACAAGAAATCTTAGTCAACCTACCCCTGGTCCGGGGTAGGTAGACCATACACCAGGGGTAGGTTGACTTATGTATCAATAAGAGTCGAATCATGGGAAGGAGCAAATAATTAAACATTTTTTTAATATAATTGAGCCTTTTATTAAAAAAAAACTTAAGTCAGCTGATCATCCATTTCTTAAAATGTCTTTAAAAAAATTACCAAAAAATAATCTTATTTTTTAATTTAACTCTTCCTTTAATACCTATTGTAAATCCTAGTCAGACATAATTTCTATAACAAAAAATTACAGGTTTTTGTCGGAACTTAATAACAATGTAGTTCTACTTGTTGTATCAAATATAAACTAACGTAGTTTGTAACGTAATGATGTAGCTCTCAACAGGCTCGTTGCTGAGGTCGGATTGATAGAGAAGGATGACGTTTCAAAAAGGAGTCCAACCAATCTTCACCAACTAACAATTGTCCTCCAAGAATCAGGCATAGCTTTTTTTTTGCGAACTCATATGCTAATTTTCGAGTATCATATGGCGTCAATCCCTAATAAATATCGGCTGACTTCTTTATATAATTGGCTAAAGCTTCCTCTTCTATATTAGTAAAAATTTGCCTATTTCATAATATATGCAACTGTGTCCAGAGTTAATTTTGGTGACGTTTTGATTTTTCTTTTGATTTGACCACGTAACGATGTTATATTTTTATTTATCAGGAGTGTTGCACTGTTTTAATGTGGCATTAATGCTTTTTTCGTCAAAAATTACAGTATGACAAGCTCTTTCTAAAACATCTATCGCTTGTTCAGTTATACATATAATTTATCTATGTCGTTCAGAAGTTTTTTTATAGGTCCTCATTGTTCTGCAACAACAAAATTGCTATAAATATTTAAAAGTCCAATAAAAGGTTAACTAAAACCACCAACACAACCATTTTTGATTGGTTGAATGATTAGTCAACCAACCCCGGAAAAAATTAGTCTACCAGCCCCAACTGCTATTTTTTAGTTTGATCGCATGGCTAGCCTAAACACTAATAGTGACTTGAAAAATAAGATACGAAATATGATAAATATGCACCCATCAAACGTTGGGACTAACATAAAAATGGTTCACATAAAACTTGTAGGCACCAGATCAAAAAGTGTAATAAATCAAAATATTACTTACGTGGTTAAAAAATTAAAAACCTATCACTGCTCGAAAACGGCGCACGACTGCGTTGCGGCGCTCCAGACACCTGAGCGGGACGCAGAGTGTAATACTCGGCTGTATTCGGATGATTAAATTCGTACACTGTCAACGAGTTTTTGGCAGTTAGTCTACCTACCCCTATAGCCTACCATCCCCGGTCTCCCCTAATATGTGCAGGGTGCTGAAAGACTGCCGAGTGTTGCAAGGTTATCGATTACGATCAATTGGCATAGACTGGATTCACGTCAATCTCAGATACGCTCACGCTTTTTTCTCGATCGTGAGACTGAATATTGTTATTTTCATTTGCTGCCTCGTTACAGCAGACTCGGAATGTGTTGTGAGCTTCGCGAGAGGCGGCTGCCTCGGTCTCCCCTCATACTTACTTGACTTACTACTACTACTACTTTACTAGCTTTGTTAGCTGGTGTTTGTGACTCGTTAAGCATTTTTATAAATTCCTATACCTATACAATTTTTTGGCGTGCCCTTTCAGCTCACTCGTGGCTCACCGTCGCAAGGCCGCCGGTTACGATGCGCCAACCGTCAATATTCTGCTGAATATCCGGTTATGCGGCTCGAAGGCTGGTCAGATACCCGATAATAGCGAATAGTTTTTTAGTACAAAACCATTTCAGGTTTAGTGATACATGACTAGGTAGTAAGTAACGTATGTAATATCTATCGTATGACTCAGCGTAGAACACAAGTAACCGCTCTAAACCTATGAACCTACGTCAAAAATATTTTAGTGTTTTTTCCCTCGTAGCAGCAAGTGTACAGCGGCGGCGCGTCGCGGTGTGCGTTAATTCATTCATTAGGCGAGGAGTCGCGGAACAGGTTTGTCGGCTGTTCGCCGTCACACAGTTTCTAGCATGGTGACTGTTGGTGGCGTAAGTAAGTCCTAAGTAACCGACTTATTTCTATCACCTACATTGTACCTATCTGCTCCAACCGATTCTGGGCTCACCACAATTTATACAAATGACTAATTGACTACGGAAGATCCGAGCGCCCCATATGGTTTATAGCTGTTTGTCGGGTCGTTGGTGCCCTGTACTTGCGAAGCTACTCAGCACCGACATAGCGAATACCGTGTGCTTGACACTACACAAAGAAAAAATGGCTGTCTGAGACCCACCGACAAACAGACGGGCACACTGGACGAGACTATAAATCTATTCTGTTTTGTAGCGAGGAAAATTCCTTGACTACGAATCTCTGATTTTGGTTTTCATTGCGTACATTTTGGGATTATAGTAGGTAGGTACTAAATGCTCTAATGACAGTTGGTAATTCCACTTGAACGGTATTTTGTTCATATTGTAATAATAATATTATGTGCGATATGATAACACTAGCTGAAGTTCAGGATTTGGCCGCATGAATTTAGGTATTTTATGAAAAGCCTTTGTTCTTCTTCGGGAAGCAAGTTCGCCAAATCGGTCCAGCTTCATCCTCCTCAAATTCAAATTTAAATTCAAAATTATTTAAGCTCTTATGACACGTCACGACTCTACCATCTACCCACTACTCTAGTCTCTACCACCTCTCTACGACTCTACTACCTACCTCTCTTTCCTTTCCATTTTTCTCCACTTTCATAATAGGTATTAAGTGCGAGTAGGTAATATCAGCAATTCTCGCGGGGTGGTCGTTTAATCTTTTTGCCTACAATTAAAAATTTCTCTTTGGCTAATAAATTCCCCAGCTGCGTTGGACGCGTAATTCCTGTGAAACTAGTCCTTGGCATTACGCCGGTGCTGTTGCCGCTCATAATCGATGACGGATGACATCCTGCCTCACCACCTCTCCAGCCAGCCAATTACAGAGCTCAGCTCGCCTGCCCGGCCATACCTATATGACGCGTTACATACACCTATCGTATGGTTATATCTGACTCATAGAGTAAAAATACAATAATTGTTTCCACGTAGACAGTATATCAGTTGGATGACAAAACTATAATAAAACATGTTGTATAAAATTATTTCAAAGTTACGAAATAAATTTAATTTTGTTGACTTATTTATTTCATGGTAATTAAAAGTCATTTCTTTCAACCAACTCGAGGTAATAGGTACGTGATAAGATGACATATTACTTTGGGGCCTCGGTCATCATCAGGTTAAATCGAGTAAGTACCTATATCATGCATTCATCCATACCAAATAAACTTGCGTGTCGTGTCTAAGAATTAAAAAAGGCACGTGAGTAAGCGATCAGTCAAAGGTAAATTATTATTTATCTGTTTGTTTACAGTTTCCGGCCAACGCAAGGATGCGCGTGGATCCACGTGGATGATAAATCAAATTCGTTGCTTTGTTGCGAATTTAGTGATGCGGCGGTTTTAGGGGTCCGGTGTTTTTTTTTTTTATTGTACTAGGGGCCTATATCCCTATCACCTACTTTGAGTATATAACCAACAAAATATCCTTGATGTTTTGGCAGATTGTTGTTAATACAAAGAAAAAACTTAAACCTAAAACAGACCTATGTCAACTTTACAACTTACGACTTACGAAAACATCAATTTCGTTTATTAAGCATATTAATAAGCCCTCAGACTTTTTAAATTTCGTTGCATTTTTCTTTACTACAAAAACTTATTAATTCCTTCTAATTTCCTATTTTTTGTGCATAATTTTTAACATGATCACGTATTTTACTTCCCCTCCAACATCGATGCCCTAATTAATCTCAGACACAAGCTTTATATACCTACAAGTTTATATGCTGCCAACAATATTATATTGTTATGTTGTCATCTATAATGTGTCTATGATTTTATATTGCTGTCATTCAAACAAACTATCGGGAAATTGCGAATGAATGAAATGAATGGTTTGGCCCTAGCATTGCCAAACCATTCATGCTATTTAACATCTTTGTATTGCCGCAATACAAAGATGTTTTCAGCCAAATCACGTTAAAAATATATTTTTAAAGATCAAACAAAGATGTAATTCGTAAAATAGGTATCTAGGTACGACAATAGTGCTACAGGTGATAATCTGTACGAGGTATGCCCTATGCCTCTAGTCTGCTACAATTTTCTTTATTTCAGCTTACCGTTAAGCATAGGTACTTTATAATAACTTTGGTTTGATAGTTTTACTTAATCTGTAGAACCCTTAACGTAAGGGCCGACTCTAGCTTTGCTTCTACCAATTTGCTTTAAGTCTATTTATAAGCGTTTGCAGTAAGTTTATTTCTGGATATCGTATATTTTAAATACGTCAGTGTGTTTATTAATAAAGCTTTTTAGTACGTCGTAATACTGGATAATACTGCTCTTCACAGATCATTTGAGATTTTATGACTTCTTTGTATAATATCATTCAATGTGGCGAGTCGCTAGAAACATTTGTTTTGAAGAGATTCTGTTGCCATTCGTCGAAGAACTCTACTTAGTAATAAACAGCCTGGCTGATTCTTTGCGCAAAAACAAGCCAACCTATTTGTCTTCAGATGAGGCTAATGATCGCGGTGAGCCATTGCCACAACGGTGACTTTTCAGCATTAAGACTCCTAGGTCTAGGTCTCTAGGACATCCTCGGCAAAAGGAGGAACCAAAAGGGTATGTAGTACCTACGGGATCAGACTAATGTAGGTAACTGTTTGTTTTTCCGGTAGCCGAGCTCACTTTCTAACATGTATGTGGATATGCCTGTCCCATATAATAAAATTGCGTCTACGAAAATGGGCTTGAATATTACTTCAATGAATATCGCGCGTTCCCCGCGGTCCACTTTGACGCGAGTGTCGACCACGTTCGAGGAGTAGCCGCTCCCTATTAACCAGAACAAAAATTGGAATGGTTTCCTTTAAGTTCTTTTAATACAAGAGAATTTTGCAAATTCTGTTGTCTTTTTGAACACGTTTTTTTCTCTAGAAGCCTATCCATATACATCGATGCTTTCCAAGTCCTCAAACACACCCATGCAAAAAATAACGTCGATCCATTGCTCCGCTGCTCTGTGAATGAAGGACAAACTAACCAACAAACTGGTAACACACACACTTTGGCATTCATAACATAGAGGAACTTGGTACCGACATACCGAAGAAATATTTAAGTACTAAAGTATGACATCGTACTCTGAACCGTTACACCATTATTTAGTGGAAACCTTTTTTGCCTAATGAATCCCAACGAGCCGGCTGCGTAATCGGGGCGCGCTTACTTTATAATTACTAGTTAGGGCGGGCGGCGGGGCGGCAACGCCAGGGTTGACCCGTGAATTTTATTTATGCTCCCGGATATATCCTACGTAAAAGTATCAAGCGTTTAAAAGAATAAGAATGGTTCAGACATGAAAGCGTAAGAGACAGACGGTTAGAAACACTTTATTTTGATTACAATTTACTGTCAGGCGGTAAGTATATTTTTAATTAGTTATTGTCACAGACTCCTTCCACGTCGATTTAAGTGCGAATTTTAAAAATTTCGTGGAAAACTTTCGCTTTCCCGGGCGAAAAAGTCAGCGGGGAGGTGCAGTGTGAGCTACGTAATAGACAGATTCGTATTTAGCATATTTCATACTAGAATATTACGAATATGAAAGTGTTGTGTGTGTATCTGAAAAGTATAATAGACAGACAGCTGTCTATTATATGCTATATAGCTTTTCACGATTCAACCGCTAACCGAACTCGAATAAATTTCGGTACAAGATATAATATAAGCTATAGGTAGGTACATCTTATACCAAATATTCTAAAGATTAACACACTTACTTATTTACTTTTAATCCGGGATAAGCTTATCGTCTCTCACAAGTTACGATGTAGTATCGCTCACAATTTTCAGAAATCGAAATTGTAGGCCTCAGAATTATTTTACAGTACGAAAGTGTCATTAAGGGCAAAGAGCAGCAACCCTGAGCGCGGGGTGACGGCCGCGCGCCGGCCGCGCCCGCGCCCGTAAAACATCTTTCCGCGGCGGAAATGCACTTTGACTGTTTGCTGCGGGGAAAGGGAAAGTTGGAAACCTGACGTAATTGAGTTCCGCGAAGGCACTTGTTTTCACCCTTCTACATACGAGTACATACAAGTAAGGCGTAAGCAATTATCTCGTGAGTTGACGCACAGGTATTTCACTAAAGTAATACTTTTGTAATTATATGTAGGTACTGACCTTCTTACTTACTACGTTTCTTGAAACATAATATTCTATTATACCTATCTTTAATTTTTTGGAAAGTTTTCATAGTTTTATTTTAAAAATATGTACAAAAAAACTGCGATTTTCGATTGATTTTTACTTGTCAATTCTTGGACGCATATTTCTTAGGGATGGGATTGGTTAAAGATTATTATAAGTAAAAAATAGGTATTACTAATAACTGGGGATCAAGGTAGGTATATACCTACCTACCTAGCACATCATAAAATAGAAATCGTTAATCTTCATTGAAAAACTTTTGTTTAATTCTTGTTTAATTACGCTGTTACTTAGCAGGCAGGAATGAAATGATATAATCTAATTAAAAAATAAAACAACTTAGGAAGTATTAAGCTGCATCCGCACGCTTGGCAAACCTCGGCAAACCTTCACAAACGCAAACGTGCGGATAGAGCGTTTGCCATGGTTTGCCTACGCTTGCGAGCGTTTGTGGCCGATCCATCGAGTGTCGGTCTTTTGATCGCAAACCAAAGGGAATTTGCCACAAGCGCTTGCGTCTCCGTCCACACGTTTGCGCGCACTCAGTCTCGTTTGTGCACTGGCGGTGATCAGACGTGTCATTATATTACGATTTACGTATCGCACCTTTAGAAATCTTCATTTTGTGAGTGGGTAAAAACGTAAAATGAATGACTGGTCGACTGAAGGCTTTTGAAGACGATTTGTTTATATAATTTAATTAACTAATTAGTTTTATATATTAATAATAATAAGTGGCGACTCCGCACCGGAAAATGGTATATAATACTACTACTACTACTAATCTATAATATTATACTAAAACTGTAACTGGACAAATTGTGCACATGAAATATGTTTTGAAAATTTTAATTAGGGGACGCTTTACTATCAACTAGATGATGTCCGCGACTTCGTCCTCGCGGATTAAGGTTTTTTAATTCCCGCGGAAAGTCCTTAATTTTCCGGGCTAAAATGTAGGTATGAGCTATCGCTATTCCACATTTCATTCAAATCGGTTCATTAGTTGTGGCTGAAAGAGTAACAAACATCCATCTATCCATCCATATTTCATTTTAGTAGGATTATTGATCGATACTGAGCTTAAAACATTTGTAAAAATAACTTAAGCCAAATAATAAAGCCGACACAAGTTCGACGTCCGTCATGCTTGCCTGTTCAGAACATACAAACGCCCTCGCAAGCGTGCGGATGATTCCCAAATTCAAGGCAAACGTTTGTAGAGGTTTGGCGTTTGCCGTTTGCCACAAGCATGCGGACGCGGTATTATAATTATTTAATGATCTTCCAAATTAGTGTAAATGTCAAGCTAAAATTAAGTATGGGTAGGGCGGCGTGGCAGGGTGTGGGGCGGGCGGAGGGGGCTGAGGGCGCGCCCTCCACCTGTGGCATAACCTGTGGCGCGCCCGCGGGATCCAACACGGCTGCAGCGACTATATTACTATCCTTAATCTTTTATAAATGCGAAAGTATGTCTGTTTCTCAGTATGTCCTTCAATCAACACAATCGGAACAATCTGCTTTTAAAACTGAAAGTACCTAGAGCCTGAACGAAACGCTTTTCCCGCGTGGATTACACGCCGTATGCAAACTGGCGCGCTGAGCAGTGCATAGGCATTGTAGCTATTTACTCGTATACGGTATACCTTACGTGAAGCGCCTTAGCAGCTCGTGCACCTAAATAATATTGAAGCGTATGCAAATCACTAGTTCTAAATTCCAAACAGGTTTTTTTCAATTCAGACAGAAAAGACCTTTATTTTATTTAATTAACTGTGCATCTGTGGACAGTGTAAATAAAAATATACATGTGTGTAGCGAAGCACAACCGGTTTGCGCGTTTCATATTATGATGAAAGAATACGTCTCAGGCAGGTACCTACATTGTTAAACTAAAACTGTCGCACTTTGAATATTATTTATTGAATAAAAAAATCCCTAGATCGTTTGCTTTAGAATTGAATCTGTTTTACATTTAATGCTGAAGAAATACAAAAATAACGGCTGTAGGGGCAGGCGTGTGTAGTGTGTACAGCCAGTGTCGAGCGTGTCGGAAGGACGGAGTCCGGAGCGAGGCGAGGGTAAACAACCTCGCGTTATTAACGTTTGACATATTTTATTATTATGTACCTATAAGTACTTATGTTTATTATTTTATACCAAAGTACTCTTTTACGATGCACTCAAAAAATAAACTAACTTTATAATCCTTAAAGTTTATAACTATATTACAGCGTAGGTAGGTATATCTGTTGTTCAGGGAATGGATGCTCGTTATTGTTGAAAATAAAAATCGATAGTATAAAATATCATTCATTTAATTTGTCTCCGTGAGTCCTTTACGTTTCATTTCAAGATGTGTGTATCCATTAGCAGTAGTTCAGGTTAGGTAGTACTTGTATCACCTGGAAAGGTGATTCAGACGATTTTAAAAGCCCATTGATGCGCGTGCTTACGATTTATATTTTGATGGTATACCTACTGTAGGTTCCTAAAGTCCAAAGTAACAGTCACATTAAAAGCAAGGAATATTCCTATAATCCGTTACAACTTTCATCAACTTACTTGCGCAAACTATTGACCATTAAATAGAGCTACAAACGAGCGATGTTATAAAACGTTAAGAGAGCAGCCACATGGCTCATCTCTTTGACAGGCGAAACATTTAAATAGGTACCTAATTATTTGATCGTGTTTCATAATAATTATATGACGAGGGTAACGGCTATCTCGATTTTACATGCGCTCGATTTCCGATCTAAAGTCAAGACGAAGTCGCGATCCGCGTTTGTATGATGCAATCACTCAATAATACTAAACAACATTTTATGCAGTTCAAAACATCATTAAAATCACTTGGCGAAAGTTTTAAATTAAATAAAATCTCAGAAATCTTTTTTCATATTAATACATACTGACATTTAGGTACCTATCTAATTTAATGCAGATATAATGTAAAAACATGTCAAAGGATGCCTCTACATTGTAAACTGCCCAACTTTTCTTTGATTATGAAGACTATTTGTTGACTTTCAAAAATTGTAAATGTTACCTACTTTGAACAATGAATATTTTCTTTGACTTTAAACAAATAATAAATATTTAAAGCTTTCAAGTAAAACCTCAATACAAAACTAACGATTGTATCTAAATTAAACAAAATAAGCAAAATAACGACAACATTATGAAATGCTACCTACGTTGTTATCACTACACAGCGATCTTTGCAGACACTCGACATCTTGACAGCCATCGGCCCTAGCAAATGTGGACAGGGGAGACGGTACACGTTGTACATACCCTGGGTAGGTGCCTATAGTGTCGTATTAGGTTCATAGTTCTATGAAATACTGAAGAAAGTTAACTTTAACTAAATTCTTCACTGGATTAAGTAGTGCGGCAGGAGGTATGTCAAGGTAAAGAAGCTACGCCTGAAGTTTCCCTGCAAGATCGAATTCAAATGAGGAGTTGTATAGGAATATCAGAATTACCGACGAAGCTCGGCGAGTTGGCAGACGTCCCGCCGTCGAGCAGTCGTGAAATGAAAACAAATGCGTTTACTTCTACGCTTTCCTTTAATTAATCTACTCTAGTCGAAAACTATGCGCACGCACAGATATCTTACTTATCACTGAAGAAAGTTAAAATTAAATAATATACTTAATGAAGGCATTATTTGCCTGCCGACCACGCCATTTACATGTAGGCAACGTATGGGCAGTTACGGGCAGTTACGGGCAGCTACGGGCCCGGCGGCCGGTTAAAGCCTCGTACGCATAGAATGTTTCATGTTAGTGCTTCATATATTAGCGCGTAATGTTATAAGTTATAACTAATAGCGTGACCGGGCGCGGGCGCGGAGGGCGCGCGGCTAATTCGCCTGAGTGCCGGTTAATTAAAGCGAGGAGCCGCGGGGGCGCTGCCGGGGGCAGGGGGGGGGGGGGGGCGGTCACGAAGATACTCCGAGTCATGTATCTGCTGAATCCCTGGTATCAGTTTTCGTTAATACATCCCTTACAACCCCGCATATTTTACTGAAATCTTGTAGTGTTTCCGAAAACTTTACATAGAGTAGGACCTATCAACTATTGGAGTTGGTACCTAATTGGCTGAATTTGTGGTTATTCTTAAAGCAACAATTTATTTTAGCCAATAGCGTAAAACGTGATCCAAAGATTAATAACTAAGTATTTAGGTACCTACTCATTCAAATAACAAGTAGTCATTCACCAGCGCTGAATGTATTCAGCGGCGACTGAAGCAGCCACCGCTCGTGCAGGGCGCCGCGCCGGCTCGGGAGGCTCGCTCCGCCGTGCCGCAGCACTGCAGCTCCATTGCAGCTCCATTCATAAAACAATGAAGCGTATTGTTTTCCGGCCGATTATTCATAGAACCACCACTTAGTGGGCGATAAAGGCAACACCGGCAACTAGCGCTAGAACGACGGCCGCTGCCGGCAAAATAAGGCCGCTAGCATACTCGTAAAACGTCCCGCCCGAAATGACGCGACTCGTCATGTTGTCGAGGCAAATGTAGTAGGCACTTACTACCAGCTGATGTCGGTGACTTCGCGTGGATTTAGTTTTTAAAATCCCGCGGGAACTCTTTGATTTTCCGGGATAAAAAGTAGCCTATGCTAGCCTATGTCCCTCTCCACGTCCTCAACTATAGCCATGCAAAAAATCACGTCAATCGGTTGCTCCCTTGCTGCGTAATCGAAGGACAAACCAACAAAACGACAAACAAATACACTTTCTCATTTATAATGTAAATGCCATAGATTTAGAGAGTATATATGCAATTGCAGGTAGCCATAACATGTTTAAAACAACTCGAAGAGAGAGATAAACAAACAGCTATTGTTTCAGCAAAATGCCACAAATTAATCCAATCAACAATTGAGACTATTACTTTGACGCAGCTTTTCCGCACGCTCGTCACGCCGCGTGGCGTGTTGCGAGTGTGGCTCGCGTCACGCCACGTGGACACGTCGGTCGGTCGCGACTCGCGGCCACATGTGTTACGACACACTCGTTCCTGAACAAATACTCATTAATGTCTCCACATGCGACACAACCAGTTAAAAATACGCGGCGAGAAGCGGGCGCTGTACGCGCGATGTGCACTCGACAACGCCAGCCGGCCGCCGATTTACCGACCTAGCGCTTTGGAATAAGCGTCAAAGTCGCGTGGCGGGCGGCTCGCCGGTCCCGAGTGCTCGGTGGCCTCGGGCGGGTTATCGCGCGACCTCTTATCGCGCACACACTCGCGCGGCGCTTGGGCCCGGCGTGTCATCGCAACACACACACGGGCGCGGAGAGGCGCGGATCGGCTCGTCCGAAATGGGTCGCGTGTGTCGCCGTATTGTAAATTGTAATAGAACGAGCAAATGCACTGTGGACCCGCCGCCGCGGCCTCGCGACCACTCGACTGTTTCTTCGCTTTGCAGCGGTGTAAGTGGAGTCAGCGTCACGAGAGAAGTCCCCTAGAGGCGGCGCACTGTGGATAGAAAATCGAATTTCATACACTTAAAATTCTTATACTATAATTTTTTTGTTTCTCTGAAACTAACGTAAGACCGTTGCAGAAGCCATATCATTATTACCTCTGGCGATTATAACACGAAAAATTTTTTTTAAATTAAATATTATGGAACAAAACAGAAAAATCCATTTTATTCGAGAATCGAGAGAGTGCCCCTTATTTGCTTTTATTTTTTAATCATTTTTATTAGTTGACCAGTTGACTGGTTAATTGACTAGTAAATAGTTGAAGATAGCTTCTGCTTTGTGATTTTAATTTAGGTTCTTATTTAGCTAAGTAGGTAAATAAAGAAAATTTTAACATTTTTGATATAAAAATAATAGTGATAAGTGTGAGATAGGTTTTCATAAGGTTTTCCATTAACGACAATAACACTGATGTACAACAATGGGGTCTGAATGAGGTAAGAAGATAACTATTGAGCGAAGTCTCAATGTGTTTCAGTATGTGTTAATAGTTAGTAGGGAGGTACATAATATTTAAGTATGGATAATGGATATCATATTATTATAAAACACAGGAATGTTTAGAATATGCAAATGCGTTGTGAAGCCCATTTCGCTGATTGACGATTATGGTCCGAGTGGCGAGTTTTATAATACACCCATACACATATACACCCATACACATATACACCCATACACCCACACATCCACGGGACCGCTAAACGAAAGAGCGTCTCATTTGCAAGTCAAGTTTGGGATTTCAAATTGAAAAGTGTACTTCGTAGCGGTGTTGTGGCATTTTTGCTACTACATAATTATATCTAATCGTAAACCTGCAGGTTTCAAGTTACAAACATTTTGTTAACTTGAGCTTCGAGTGAGCTGTCGTTTCCAGCGTGCGCACGGCAATAAGTTTCCAGGAAAATAATCATGGAATGAAGAAGTAGGTACCTAAGTTTAGATATGCGTGTTGATTTTTAAAGACACATAAAAATGTAATAGTTAGAATGATCGACAAAAATTGCTGCGTCAATTGTCATTGCATGTGAGAGTTTCCTATTTCAGCGGCGCGGCGCGATGTATGCGCGGCGTCGCTCGTGGATAATATAATGCGGTAATGGAGACCGCCTCGAATTACGCAAAATCAAAAATGTGCAGCGCAGACTGCATATCATTGCCTTTCAATTCACATAGCTGTATGTGTACCTATCATCTATCTTGGGAGCTGCGGCAAATCCGGGCACACGAGTTAAGAACCGAACGGATGCCTTTATGACCTTACAAAATGTATGTATATTTGGCGGTTGTCACTTATCATTTTGTCACCTAGTACCTAGTAGCTCAATTTAAGTCGTAAATGAAACTTGCGCTCGACGGAACCCAACGGCTTTGATATCACAACAAATACTATTATAATAACATAACAGAAAAATCACGTCGATCCTTGGCTCTGTCGTTGCGTGATTGAAGGACAAATCGATGCGGATTGCGGATGTTTTATTCACTGTGTTCACTTCGGCCGGCCGCCTCGGGAACGTGAAGCGTCGCGTTACGCGCTTCATTTCTGTTCCTCTCATCACTGCGCGTCGCGAGCGGCGTGCGGCTATAATGTCATAAACGGCCGTTGTTTTCCACGAAGGTACCTATATACGAGTTATCGAAGATCTCTCTCAGCTCTCAGTTCTCTCAGTCCGAAAATTATGTCATCGATGTGAAAATCTATCAAACAGATTCCGAGTGTCCCATGCCATGGATCCATGGGGTGGCAGCTTCCGAGCCAAAGAATTAGTTTGGTTATGTGGAATAAACCCATTTCAATATTAACAGCAGATAATGTTCGCAATAACAATTGAGTAGGCATGTGACAGTGTCGGGACACAGATACAGAGGCTACGCGGTTATCGCGATATTATTTACTTTACAGAAATGAGTTTGACGTCTGTGTGCTGTCGCGATGCGCTCGAGAGGTCAGTTTGCTGAAACACTGCACTTCAGCATGGTTTCAGCAAACTATAATCTCGTCACTGCAGTACAAAGTTGCCGCTAAACGCTATGCCATTGGCCATATCGGTAATCACACTGCTTTATATTGTACACTAATCAGCTGTGCGCCAAGGCTGCGCACGGCCTAGGGCCGATCTTGATTGGATTTATGGTCTTTTCTCTGCAAGTGTACTATTTAGCCAATATTGTCAGTCAATTAGTTGTAATTGTTAGCGTTACCAGAGAGTAGCTAGCCATATATTATGCTGTCTGTTTGAAATGGTCAGCCAGGGGCGCGGTTAAGCATCACAAACATTTTTGTCTATTTCCAAAAAAGTTAGCTATCGTGAAGGCGCGGTACCGGTGCGTCGTCCCTTGGGGTGCAGGGGTGCAGGGGTGAGTGGGTGAGAAGGGGGGTGGGTGCGGCGAATAATTGTGACAATAAACACCCGTAATGGAGTGCGGCGCGCCCGCGACCTACAGCCCGCAGTTAATTAGCCGAGTGACCGCCGCCCTGACGCGCCGCCCGCCCTGACGCGCCGCCCGCCCTGACGCTGCGGATACTACACGCGCTAACTTTATCTAAAAGTCATTACGCCCTACTGGGATGCATGATTGCTGTGGAGGCAAGAACTTACATAGGAACTTAGTTAAGTTTATAATTAATTGTTAATGAATTAATTAATTTAGTTTTATTTCCACAAAACGAAAATGATGAATAAAAATATCATTAGATTAAGTGGAAGGTACGACTCTCCCCTCAACTGAGCGGGTGGAATCGGAGCGAACGTTTACAACGCACACGGCAAATACAAATGTACCATTAATTAATTTGGGATAATTTCTGTACCTACCTGTTCGCGTTGTTATTGCTTCACATAATAAATAATGAACATAAAATAACGGTTATTTAAATGCGCTCCAAATTCCAAGGCCGTGGAAACTGACGCTCGCGTCGGCCGGCGAGCCGCTCGCATCGGCCGAGTGTGAACCCGGTGGCCGATACCGGCCGGCCGACAAGTAGAGCAGCGGCGTTGTAAGGAAAGCTGAACCCGACACAAACCTAAACCAAGCCTAAACGAAACTCCGGGAGATACAAAAACGGATGCTTCGGAATAAAACTGAAGACTTCAGTCTTCATTACGATGTTGCTGGAGTTCTGCCTACCTAAACTGTGGGGATTTAGAAACTGAGGAATTCACAGAATTGAAGAAGCGGACGAAGTTAAGGGCGTCCGCTAGTACAATAATCCTATTATTCCGGATAGATGATATTTATTCCGGAAAATGAGAGAGTTCTCAAAAAACCTCAATCCACGCGAACGAAGTGGCGGGCATCATCTAGTAATAATTAATTAACACACTATTCTTTCAAGCAATTTTGTACAAAAAATTAAAAAACCAGGATCAGGCTTCAGTACAGTAGGTACTCGTAAGTTGGAATGAGTACCAAAGTAATTTAGATTAAAGTTCTTTATAATTGAAAAGTTTTTGGTCGGACGGCCGGGTGTGTCGCCCCGCGCCCCGCACCCCGCACCCCCGCCCCTCGCGAGCAGATTCGGAATGTCATCTCGCGGAGCGTGTCAATGATCCTGAACTCAGTTGTGAGCGCCATTTAGTGAACCGGTCCACTCTTTACCAAATCTTGGATATTTCGTTTCGAGACTTTTTGTCTCGATCGGTACCTCACTAAACCCTGCTGTGACAAACGAACGGGAGAACAAGCTAAGATGAAAACAACACCTCAGATCGTAAGAGCGAGCACTCGGGGCCAGTAGAGGAACGTATTTTAGCACAGATTTTAGCCATTAAATATCACTTGTTTTAATGGCGAAGGAATACATGGTGAGGAAACCTGCACGCCTGAGTGTTCTCCAATAAACAAAGACGGCAATGGCGCAATCTGCCAATCCGACGTGGCCAGCATGGCGGATCAGGGCTGGCCTTACACCTTCTTAGTAGTGTGAGGAGACCCGTGCCGCATCTACCAGGTACAACCGGGCAAGCAATGAGTTGACCTGATGACTGTGTCCATAAGAAGCTAAGTACTACGTGCAGTTTTTTGTAGAGGCATAACTACCTACCTGCCTATACTTAACTCTAATATGCAATTGAAACGTTGGCAAAAGACAAAGGAACGACTCAAAATTAAAATCTAAGAGTCACGTTAGAGACGTTTAAAAGCATTGACATACCTATAGTAGGTATAAGTTTATTTGTCGTTGTTTGCCATGGAATATAATAAATGACTAAGTTTGTGAGCGTGTTCATCGATTCGATAAACATATTAAACTCGTTAACACTATTAGTATTTGGGGTAACGAGGCCCTGCTCTCGGCCGCTGTCGGCTATCGCATACTCAAACATCGTTACCGCTGTTGACTGGACAACTAATATTATGAATTCAAATCTTTATTTACAGAGGAATTATCTATTATATAGGAAGCAACCTATTGAGCAGTTGTAATGAACCAAATTTCGAATATTATTCAAATGCACATTCAGTTTCATTCATTAGGTACCTACTATTGATAATAATAATATTACTTACTTACCTATTTTTTAAGTGACTTCAAAAAAAGGAGGTTCTCAATTCGACACCTATGTTTTTTTTATGGCGATGTTACTCCATAACTCCATCTAATCTGGGCCGATTTCATTATTTTTGTTTTATTCGAAAGGACGTATCGTCAGGTTAGTCCCATGTAATTTGGTAAAGATCTAATAAATATCTTCGGAAATGGAGGACGGAACTCCTCAATGAATAAGAGCAAATCGCCCGTGATCAGAGTGTGTGTAACCAATGCATGCATGCAGGTCATTTTTAGCAAATGCTTCTTTTTAAGGAGCAAAACTAATAGACACATCGATCCGTCACCGTTGCTGCGTGATTGAAGGACAAACCAACAGCAACAAACACGCTGTAGCATTTATGTTTATTATGTTAGTACTCAGTAGGTAGGCATAGTGTTCACTCGTATGGACGGCAAATGTCACGACCATGACCAATGAGTGCGGCACCGGCGCGCCGCGCGGCGTCACTCGCGTAGGGCTCGTGAGTTTCCTTCCTTGAGCTGCCGTTGACACTTGACTGCCCGACAATACCACACATAAATAAATACCTAAATGCTCACTGAGTTAGCTCGATATGTACCTACCTACTTAATGGATAATTAATCGGTTCACTAATGCAGGCAATTATTTACGAGTAGCTGATTCCCGCGACTTTATCCGCGTGGAAAAAGTTTAGAGTGACCTGTTACCGCGTGACTCGTGTGCTGCTACTGACCGCAGGACGCTGTGTCCTCTACCTCCGATGATATTTAGTAGATCTTCACCAAAATTGGACAAAATATTTCTAATAGTACACAATAAAGAATTATCAAAATCAGTTCAGATTTGACTGATTTATGGAGGAAAATCAACAAAAACTTTCATCCCCTATCCTGGAAGAACCTTATTTTTTATCAAGATAAAAACTATCCTATATGTCGACCCAAAGTTTCAGATACCACTGTACCAAACATTAAAATCCGTTCAGTATAGTTTTTGCGTGATGCGCGGACAGACAGACAGACAAAAATATAAAAATCAGTTTTGGGCTTTTAATATCGATAGGCCTACTAAGGCATCCCACTGTTAAAATTTTCAAAATATATCTCTTAAATGTACAGAATTCTTCCGGTTACAGTTTTATTACAAGTATAGAGCATGTGTACAGGCTGTGTATACAGGGTTAATATTGTAAAATGCCGCGACAACCTTCAGAACAGGAACGAAAACCTGGTGGTAGGTAGTTATTTAATGCCTATCCGACACTTACGTCTGTCGCCGCGAGAAGCTTTTTTGGAGTTCGCAATAAAAGCTAGTGTAGGAAGGAATTATTGACCTGCAGACGATAGCTTAACTTATTTTTGGTGAATTTATTGAGTTACTTACGTGAAAAGTAGTTGAACAAATGTTGTTCAGTATCATGCATTGAAATTACATGTGTTGGTAAAAAAAATAATTACAATTAATACAATGTAGATATGTCTCTCAGTCTCGACCTGCTATAATATATAGTAAAACACACCTAATGGATAGTTGCACAACTTGATCGAACAAAATGATTGATAACAATCGAGTGGTGTCCTGTGTGAGTGGCTCCTGTTGCGTCCCGCGACCCGCCTCCGACAAGGGACTCAGTCACAGCGTAGAGCGGTACAGTGGGTACAATATTATAAATATCAAAACACGACGAGTTCCACAAATTAAACGCGGTGCGGTGCGGTGCGGTGCGGTGCGGTGCGGTGCGGTGCGGTGCGGCGCGCTCACATTACGCACACCGCAAGCGTTTGAAAGTGCTAGTGTACCGCAGCGCGCTGCTTTTGCTGCGCACATTTTTTTTTTTTAAAATACACACGCGCGCGCGTCTTTAAAATGCCGGTGCCAATTTTATCTGAAAAAAAAAATGGCTTTAACACTAGTGTGAATGTTTAGACGGACAAACAGACGGACTGACTGGATAAATCTAAGGGAACCCTAAAAAGGAATACAGCATATTCCTGTCGGCGCGGTCGCCCGCTGTTATCGCTCGAGCCCTTATCGCTGGCCTGACTCACCGGCTCTGTGTCGCACGGCCGTGCGCGATAACACGCAGCGCCGAGGATCAGCCGCGCCGCCGGAAACACACGCTGGACACACGCTGGACACAGGCCGGGCATCCGAAAACCACGGCACTCAGATGACGGAAACCACATGGGTACCCTGTGGCCACCGATAATATTCACACCACGTGAAGCGTCTCAGCAGGAACGCAACTGCTCATACCGTCACCAAACAAACAACTGTTATGCTTTACTGGCTTTACATAATACTGTTTAATAAAAATATAAAAATAATAAAACCACATTCACAAGAAGATAAGAAGATCTCGTATAGGCGCGTCCGATAAGTTCCGCGTAGTGTGTGTCCAAGTCCTTAACTCTAATATGTTCCCGCGTACATTTTCCTTCCTGTCAGCTCAGATAAGTGTTCTAATATACCTAGTCAATCTTTTTGTTTGCGTATGATGCAATAATGTTTCGGTTGATTGAGATTTGAGACCATATGTGTATATTGTTGACCCAAAATAGTCCATGAGCTTGACCCAAATGTCATGCAAGCGAAGTCATGGACTCATGCCAGCAAAGATAAGTTTTGTAATGGAAAAAATATTGTCCATTGTCTGGTCCTATCCAAACAAACCATATCAAAAACAATTTTAAAAGAATAGCAACTTAACTGCCGCAATGTCCGCGAGGCGATAAGCGCGCGTGGGCGACACCGGCGACACCGCCGACACCGGCGACACTATCGCGACACCAGACACAATGGACATTAGACACACAATGAGAAGCAATCCGTCTTGCGCTGACACTCCGCGTTTGTCAATTGTGGAGGCTGCAGGCCGGGCCGATAGCGCCGATTTATCATACCTACTACATACTCCTAAATGTACTCGGACATAGCACTGTTCAATTATAATTTTTATCAATAGAAACCTATATGAAGTACTTAGTTAATAACTTAATAGGCACTCCGTTTTACATACCGTACTCTAGTTATTTATATCTAATCACGGAACGAAGTCCAATTTTGTATTTTATGAATATCTAGCTGTTTCCGTGCTAAGTTTCACCAGAATCGGATGAATGTAGTAATAAAATGCATAAGGGACAAACGAAGATCAAACTTATCTATTGAATTTATCATGACACCTGTTGGAGCAAATTAGCGCACTGGTCTTGCTACAATTTCTATCGCACACCGATTGTGTTAATCGAGTATGGAGTATTACATCTGATTAAACTTAATTTTTTAAGTTGCTACTTACCTAGCCGAGTACCGAGTAGCCACTCATCTACTAAGTGGCCGTGGATCCATGCGAACGTGTCGAAGAATGCTGTCGCCGGGAGACTAAAATATATCTATAAAACCAGTTATAATAACAAGTTATGTACCGTCGCAGGACATTTCTGATGAACAATTAAAACAGGTGACGGAGTTGGATCAGCGTCACACGCATCTCACCCGGCGCGGTCGTTACAGCCCGCAGCCCGCAGCCCGCAGCCCGCAGCCCCGCACTGTCACCTCAGACGGGCATCGCAACCTGCGCGCTGCTCGGCGAAGTTCCGGCGAGCCGGTTTCAAAGGAAGGTTCGTTTAAAGTGAGCAATGTTGGTCAAACTGGCGTCGTTATATAATTGTGGTTGTGAGGCGAAATGCTGGATCGATTCGGCCACTGACCGGCGACCGGTCCGCGCGCCGCCCGGCCCGGCCGCGAACGTCGGCTTAACGGGGTCTTTTCCCTGTTTCTAGCAATTTCGCGTCTTTTCAAACCAGTTTTAATTCATGAAGAACTATTTTTTTTGCATCGAAAAAAATATATGTTGTAGATACATATTTTATCATTATAGTTTAATTGACAGAAACGCGTTAAGCTATATTTTGCTCGATCATAAAAAATTATGAAGAAATCGCGATTTTCACTATTATTTCAATTTTGTGTCTAAAATTTTTAACTAAATTTAAAAAAATATATATGAAAATAAAGCTTATTACATTTATGATTTTTTTCAATTGACCGTTTTTTAAATAAAAATTTAAGCTTAGTTCTAGCTTATTTCTAGACGTAAATGGGCACGCGCATCCTCTAACGGGGGTGTTCCAGTAGCCCACCGGCCTCTAACGAGGTTGGACGCACGTCAGTTTTCGCAGGCCACGCTCTCCCATGCTTAAATTCTCAATTTCATTAATTTTGTTGTAAAAATATTATTTTGTAAAATCACTAAAACTTTTTATTAGATCTTAGTAAGCATAGTACCTACTTAGTTTTTATATAGTTTTTAGTTAGTATCTTAGGTTACTATCTTATCTTGTAAACAGTTATAGTAAATCAATTAAATATAGTGTTTGTTTTTATGAATAATAATGGAAGATAAAAGAAATTTAAAAAAGAAAATATCAGCTTTGAAGCGAAGGAATATTAGAAAACAAGTATGGTAAGTTTTTCTTTCGCTTTATCGAAATACTAGCTGATTCCCGCGACTTCGTCCGCGTGGATAAGGTTTAGAGTGACTTGCTACTATCCACGAGAAGTTATGTCCTTTATCTCCGAAAATATTTAGTTATTTTTTGGGTAACTTGAACCGTTTACGCAGCGCACGCAACGGAAGCCTTCAAATATGGATAATTTTCCCCGTTTTTGCAACATTTTTCACTGATGCTTCGCTCCTATTAGTCTCAGCGTGATGTTATATAGCCTAAAGCTTTCCTCGATAAATGGACTATCCAACACAAAAATAATTTTTCAATTCGGACCAGTAATTCCTGAGATTAGCGCGTTCAAACAAACAAACTCTTCAGCTTTATAATATTAAGTATAGATAAGATGATGCCCGCGACTTCGTCCGTGTGGTTTTTGAAAAATCCCGTGGGAACTCTTTCATTTTCCGGGATAAAAAGTATACATTCCAGGCAATTTATCTCCACTCCAACTCTCAGTCAAAACCTTCCTTTTTACGGTAAAGAGGAATAAAGATACACACACACACACACACACACACACACACACACACACACACACACACATACAAAATTTCGCCTTTATAATATTACTGTGATTACCTAGGATTAGAAATTTTACAAAAGGCGTGAATAAATTTTGTTGAAGAAGAATAATTATTCCAGCACTGGTAGCATGGGCGGATAAAATGTTTATCCCCTCGCTTAGTCTTATCCACCCATCAAGCATGGGCACAGCGGTGGAAGAATATTGACAGTGGATAAAATGGGAGAAAATTTATCCCCGCAATTATTGCCATTATAAGAAAATCATGGAAGTGGGAGGTACAGATATCACAATACTACAAAATTTATGTCAATTCGGTCTCAAAAAGCCATTATTTTTATCTATACTACTGGTGATTTTGACAGTTAATAGGTGATTCGTAGGTGGTTTTTGTCTGTGGTTTTTGTTTTCGTTTGACCCTTTCAAAAGTCAAAAAGGACAAGTTTATCTCTTTCATTTGTTCCCATGCTCTAGCCGGGGGAAGTTGCTCTACTTGTAATGTCAAATAGGGATATACTTCTCCTTTCCCCTGTCGCCATGCTCTATCAAAGGGAGAAGGCAATTGTATCCCCTGTCAGTGGATAAAATCGGGGGATAAAATGTTTATCTCCTGCCCATGCTGCCAGTGCAGATGTAGGTATCAATGTGAACACAGTGTAAATACATACAGTGAGGCGATAGGTGGGGAGTGTTCAAATAAAGGTCACTTGAAACCTCATCCAATTTGCAGCGAGCTGAAAAAAACTCCAAGATGGCGGATTCAAGATGGCGGCCATACAAATTTCGTCGGTGTCTCTTAGAGAGTATAAAATATGGAAGAGTGGTTTTCTGGCAAGAGATGATCAGGATTGAGGACCCGAAGGTCTACTTGATGAATAGAAAAAAAAAAATCAAGATGGCGGAATTGATTTTTCCATACAAAATATATGCAAAACTTTGATACGGTTCCTTTTTATTTCTGATGGTTTGTATATAGAGCACATAAATTCATTCGAAGGAAAAATATGTAGAGAGCTGATGATTGAGGTTTTCGGAGACAGGTGAGGAGCACGGCCAGGGTATTGAAGATAGGGGGGGGGGGGTTTCAAACAATAGCCACTCAAAACTTCATCCCATTTGCAGCGAGCTGAAAAAAACTCCAAGATGGCGGATTCAAGATGGCGGCCGTACAAATTTCGTCGGTGTCTATCTTAGACAGTATAAAAGATGGAAGAGTGGTTTTCTGGCAAGAGATGATCAGGATTGAGGACCCGAAGGTCTACTTGATGAATAGAAAAAAAATTCAAGATGGCGGAATTGACTTTTCCATACAAAATATATGCAAAACTTTGATACGGTTCCTTTTGGAAATTTCATATACAGGGCAAAAATTCATTCGGAGGAAAAATATGGAGAGAGCTGATGGTTGGAGATGGGTGAGGATCACGGCAAGGATACTGAAGATAGGGGGAGGGGTGGGGGGGAGGGCATTATAGGCTTGATCACAATCACACCTGATGGAAAGTGATGGTGTGTCTTAAGAAGTAACGCGTTTGTCTAGAACTCAGACCAACTAACTCTAGCCCTCGCACCCTCTTTATTTTCTATGAAAACGCATTCTGAAAAAAATTGAGACGGGCGCGGGCGCTATGATTGGTTTGCGAAATGTACCGCGGTCATTTATAGAGAATAGAGATGTGACGCTATCGATACTTATTTTAATAAAAAATATTTACAGCCTGCTATCAAGAATCAATCAAAGAAGTTAGTGTATTTTCTCTCTTTTTAATATTACCTCTATAGAAAACTAGTAGGACGCGTGGGTGCGCGGCCCGCTAAAGTGGACCGCGGTTTTCTGGTCGTGATCAACTTTTGCCAGAAAATCTCTTTTTTGTCAGCTTGCTGCAAATTGGATGAGGTTTCGAGTGGCTTTTGTTTGAACACCCCCATCTATCTTCAATACCCTGGCCGTGCTCCTCACCCATTTCCGAAATCCTCAATCATCAGCTCTTTTCATATATTTTCCGCAAACCATCAGAAATTTTGAAAAGGAACCGTATCAAAGTCTTTTATAGTTCCCAATTTGCCATGGAAAAATAAATTCCGCCATCATGCATTTTTTTCAGTTCAACAAGTAGACCTTTGGGTCCTAATCATCTTTTGCCAAAAAACCACTCTTCCATCTTTTATACTCTCTGAGATTGAAACCGACGAAAGTATGGCCGCCATCTTGAATCCACCATCTTGGAGTATTTTAGCTCGCTGCCAGTTGGATGAGGTTTCGAGTGACTTTTATTTGAACACCTCCCACCTATCTTCGATACCCTGGCCGTGCTCCTCACCTGTCTCCGAAATCCTCCATCATCAGCTCTCTACATATTTTTCCTACGAATGAATTTATGTGCTCTATAGAAACCATCGGAAATAAAAAGGAACCGTATCAAAGTTTTGCATATATTTTGTATGGAAAAATCAATTCCACCATCTTGAATTTTTTTTCTATCCATCTAGTATACCTTCGGGTCCTCAATCCTGATCATCTTTTGCCAGAAAACCACTTTTCCATCTTTAATACTCTCCGAGATAGACACCGACGAAATTTGTATGACCGCCATCTTGAATTTGCCATCTTGGAGTTTTTTTCAGCTCGCTGCCAGTTGGATGAGGTTTGGAGTAACTTTTGTTTCAAAACCCCCCACCTATCTTCGATATCCTGGCTGTGCTCTTCACCCATTTCCGAAATCCTCAATTAGCTCTCTCCATATTTTTCCTCCAAATGAGTTTATATCCTCTACATGAAACCATCAGAAAGGAAAAGGAACCGTATTAAAGTCTTGCACATATTTTGTATAAAATTGAAAAAATAATCCGCCATCTTGGATTTTTTTCTATTCACCAAGTAGACCTTCAGGTCCTGATTATCTTTTTTGAAGAAACCACTCTTCCATCTTTTATAGTCTCCAAGATAGACACTGCCGAAATTTGTATGGCCGCCATCTTGAATTCGCCATTTTGGAGTTTTTTCAGCTCACTACCAATTGGATGATGTTTCGAGTGATTTTTGTTTGAACACCCCCCCACCTATCTTTAATATCCTGGCCGTGCTCCTCACCCGTCTCCAAAATCCTCAATCATCAGCTCTCTCCATGTTTTTGTTCCGAATGAATTGTTGTCCTCTAGACAAAACCATGAGTGCAAAAAATTTTTTCTCTCATGATGAAAGGTGATCAATGAGTCAGTCAGTCAGTGAGTCAGTCAATGAATCAGCACGAGTAGCTATATGTATATTAGATAGATAACACAGGTCTACAAAAAAAGAAAAACTTTTTTTGCTAGCAATCCTATTATATGATTTGATGAATTACTTGATAATAAGTCGTACAGAAGTTTTTCAAGGTCAAAACTACGTGTAGTTTCTGAACTACCCTCATCCGAAAAAAATACCCATTTTGCTATGTTTAATGTGTTCGTATTCCGCCAATTTGTGTGATTTTCCGATAATATCATTATGTCGTCATATAGGAGGAGTTGATTAAATAATTCGAATACATTTTGTTACATTTTTGGTGAAGATGTAGTGACAAAACTCAGAAAACCTATAACGGCCTTCATAAAAAGGGCGTATTTTGACTCTTTTAAGATCGAGATCAAGGGCTTTAACCATCCCTGGGTATAAAATATCATGTGCAAATTGTGTATTGAATATTCGAGTCAGTGGTCGAGTGGTAAACGAGCACAATTGAGGTTCGGTGTACCTAGGATTTGATCAGAACCAAAAAACTATTTTGATGATTTTTATTCTTGTTTAATCAAATTGCATGGGGTAAATTGAAAAAAAATGACATATCCAGACCTACCGTCTGCTAGACGGCCTTTACCACTCTCAGACGATACTATGAGGGCAGCACCATCGGATTCGTCGGAGACAGATATGATGGAGGTCTCTTCAAATGAACGAGACAGTGATCTTGAATCATCAGCGGCGCCCGTATTCTTTACTCAGTACTTTACGTATTTACCATTGCTAAGAGAGGTCTGAGACTAGCATCGAGACTTAAAGAAAGGAATTTAATTGCTACAGGCACGAAAGTCTCATTTTGTCGTGAACGTGACAGAGAAAAAATTTTCAAAAATTTCTTAGGTAATGAAAGGCAAAAAATGACGTGGAATTAGTTCAGGACCTTCTAGATAACTTTAAAAAGGTTGGCTGTAGCATGAGCATACAAGTGCACCCTGCACAGCCACTTGGACAAGTTTCATGAAAATCTTGGCTCCTACAACAAAGAACGAGGAGAGCGCTTCCATCAGGATCTAAAACTGACGGAAAATAGGTACCAAGGTCGTTGGGATGAGCATATGATGGCAAATTATTGTTGGAGTATCATATGGGACAATCATAGCAATGAACATTTAAAAAAATCTGAATAAGAAGCTTCCTAGCTGTAAAATAACGCAATTAAATGTTTAAAATTGGCTTATTTTGTCTTTTTTAGACATACCTCGTATCTCGAAAACTACACGTAGCATTAAAAAAATAAGTATGCAGTTGTAATTCGGGTACCCAATATACTAAAAAACAGTTATAGTTTTGGCTGCAACATTTTCACTGTAGACCTGTGTAATTATTGTAAAAATTCAATTTTACAAGATTCATTTTCATTCATAATAGAATACACAATAAACATAAGCCTTAATAGCCCAACTGTTAAAGGTGCGGACTGAAAACTAAAGGTTGCAGGTTCAAACCCCACCCGTTGCACCATTGTCGTACCCACACCTAGAACAAGCTTTCCGCTTATTTGGAGATGACAGGAGGATATAAGTCCACTTCAGCACTGACAGCATGGGCAGGAGATAAACATTTTATCCCCCGATTTTATCCACTGACAGGGGATACAATTGCCTTCTCCCTATGCTAGAGCATGGCGACAGGGGAAAGGAGAAGTATATCCCTATTTGACATTACAAGTGGAGCAACTTCCCCCGGCTAGAGCATGGGAACAAATGAAAGAGATAAACTTGTCCTTTTTTGACTTTTGAAAGGGTCAAACGAAAACAAAAACCACAGATAAAAACCACCTACGAATCACCTATTAACTGTCAAAATCACAAGTATAGATAAAAATAGACTTCACACACAAGTATAGATCACAAGTATAGATAGACTTTTTGAGACCGAATTGACATAAATTTTGAAGTATTGTGATATTTGTACTTCCTACTTCCATGTTTCTTATAATGGCAATAATTGCGGGGATAAATTTTCTCCCATTTTATCCACTGTCAATATTCTTCCACCGCTGTGCCCATGCTCGATGGGTGGATAAGACTAAGCGAGGGGATAAACATTTTATCCTTTTCCCGGGGATACAATTTCTCCCGCCCATGCTACCAGTGCAGCTTGGCTAATTAAAAAAGATTTTTTTAAAAAAAGAACCATACCTTATAAAGTCCGTTTCATGACGTTCAAGACGGGTAATCACCCGGGTTCAGGTTCAGCCCATTCGTGGGCTTAACCTGGGTGATTACTGATTTACCCATCTCTAAACAGGACTTATTTAGAGGCATTTTGTAATCCAGGACATACCTGACAATAAAACCTTCCTACTCCTTCCTTTCTGAAGCTTTCAAAGTTAGAATTTCAGATGTTTATAGTAAAATAAATAAATAAATAAAATATTCAGATGCTTACACTATATAATTTTTACAAGAACAACGTGAGTCAGTAATTTACAAGTGTAAAATTTTAATGCCTTGAAAAATTAAAAGCTATTAAAATTTAAAACAATATCTGTCAAGTTGAATTAGGTAGGGTCAATGTGCCTGATTTCGGCCTTTTAGTGCTCCTGTCAACTTTAGGACATCAGAAAAAAATGTTACAGTCTATATATAGTTATACTTGTTATGTTAAATGAAAGCCCATATAATGAAATTTCTTTTTTTTTAACTGTTTTGTGCTTGAAGCTTTTAGTTATTTTTATTTTTAATTTTATCTGGAAAAACGCTTAAAATTCAGTTTTCGGCCCCAAATTTCAGTTTTCGGCCATAGGGTATTCTGTTTTCGGCCACTACATTGTGATGGATTTAAAATGCATTTATTATACATTTAAGTCTAAAATTACATAAAACCGCTTTTATGTAAGTTAATCATTATTTTTAGTAAATAACTAACAATGTTAGTTATCACTTATCTATCTATCTATACTTAAAACTGTATTATCTATTATAATAAAACTGTAACGGGACGAATTCTGTACATTAACTATATTTTGACAATTTTAATCGGAGGATGCTTTATTATCGATACTGAACCCAACACAATTTTTTTTTGAATTTTTTATCTATCTGTCTTTCTGTCTGTCGGTCAGTGAGCGCATCACGCCAAAACTACTGAATAGATTTGAATGAAATTTGATATAGTGGTAGCTGATACTCCGGGTAAATATATAGGATACTTTTTATCCTGATAAACAATAAGGTTTATCTGGGATAGGGCATGTAAGTTTTTGTTGATTTTGCTCCATAACTTCGTCAAATCTAAACCGATTTTGATAATTCTTTTTTTATTATAAGTTGTGTACTATTAAAAATATTTTGTCCAACTTTGGTGAAGATCTACTCAATATTATTGGAGACTAGCGGATGCCTGCGACTTTATCCGCGTTCCTAAATCCCCAGTTTAGGTGGGCAGAAACCCTGTTGCATCAGGATTGAGGAGTTGGGTCCTGGAATTCAACAATTTAGTCTTTACTTGGTACCTACAATAACTATTCATAATCGACAGTTCCTAAATCCCCACAGTTTAGGAGGGCAGTACCCCTGTAGCATCAGGATTGCAGAGTTGGAATCCGAAATTTTTATAGGAGCATCTTGCAAGGTTTTTGTTTCAATTAAAAAAAAATTCACGCAAATCGGTTAAGAAATCATGGAGATATCGATATACAGAGGTAGAAAAACTCCTCCTCCTTTTTCGAAAGTCGATTAAAAAAGTAGCCTATACTATGCCTGATAATATCAGGTATCTACCAGTGAAAGTTCTGTCAAAATTGGTCCAGCCGTTCCCGAGATAAGCGGTAACAAACAATCAGACAGACGGACAGACAGACAAAAATTTTATAAATTGTGTCTTGTCATAAGTACCGTATTTACTTTCGTATGCAGTTAGTAAAAAGCCGTTCTTTTGATATTACAAAAAAATACTTCAAGTTTATTTATTTGTATAGATAGAGGACATAACTTCTCGCGGATAGTAGCAAGTCACTCTAAACTTTTTCTACGCGGACGAAGTCGCGGGAATCAGCTAGTCTTTAAAATAAAAACATTGATTCAAATAAATAATCTGAAAACTGGCTGAAAACTAACAGCGATATTCAATTTTCAGCCACATGCATTTAAGTTGTGCCGAAAACTGAAGTACCATTTCATCTATATTCAGCAGATATTCCGGATTTCGGCCACCCCCAGCCTTATAATTTTCTTCCTTATTCCTACATAAATTGACGGCCGAAAACTAATGGCGAGGATCTTCGCATCAGTTACAATAATAAGAGAAGGACTGTGTGATATATTATTTCACCATTTAAATAGAAAAGATGAAAACGTGGAAGACTTTTTATACCACATATCGGCCCCCCGGCCGATAACCAAAATTTTGAAAAAATTTGAATGTCAGATCCCGGCCCCCGTCATTATTGTTGTTCTGTACAAAATATTCCAAAAATGATATTAGGAGTACGTTAATATGTTATTTTTGTAGTATATTACATGCCTATTAACATCATTTATTTAGGAAAACAACACAATGCTTACCTTGGAGTGAAACGCGCGGTACTATTTTTTTTGTAATTTCCGCAGGTTGCGTTACCTTCATCGGCAGCCGCCGAATTGAACAAATTCAGTAAAATCACTCGAAGATGTGACTAGGTCAAAAGTTTTGTCATAAACAAATCAAACGTTTTCATATGTCCGAGTAAAAAATTTATTTGGAAATAGTATTTCTAATCGATATTATCTCAATTTTACGGCATCGTGTACGCGTAAAGGCCGAAAACTGAAGGGGGCCGGCGAAAGGGCTCATCTACCCTATCTACTGTGTAGTTTCATATACTGTGACCAGGAGTGCGTCCGGGGTCACTGCGCTTTTGCTAGCTCCATGTCTGCCCAGCGCGTTTTTAAATAAGTACGCGAGGATTTTGGAGCGCCGACGAAGCCCGCTAATACCTAAAGTTCCGGGAATACCTAGCCCCTAACAATGTTGCACTACATTATATACCTGTTACCGCGTTCATGTAAACGTGCGCCGGCCGCCGACCTCGCTCGCAGCTGATCGACAGTGATATTGTAAAAATGGAACGCGTTGGCCCAGAGAGAGTCTCACCTTGCTGCTAGTTGTTGGGACACCGAGTGAGAGTTGCGACTGTGACTTAGGCGAATGAACGCATTTAAGATTCTTCCAACACTGCGCTTTCCGGTGCGGGGTCACCACTACCTTGAGACCCCAACGAACGTCAGCTCTTCAAACTATGAACTATATGCCCCGTCCATTTCCACTTCAATTTCATGACTCACTGAGCTAAGTCCGTAACTTTGGTTCTCCTAGCTATCTCCTCAATCTTCATTCCCGATTTGATCACGGAGGAATACTCCGAACATAGCTCTCTCCATCGCCCGCTAAATGATCATGAGGCCCACAGTTGGCGACCCTGTTTCGGATTCGTAAGTCATGCCTGGCGTTATGCAAATTATCCCTCCAGGAATCGAATTCGAGCGAGCGACTCACGAGAGACACTCTGCTGACACTTGCCTAATTATAAACTATCAGGAATAATTATCTTACCTATACTAGCACCTACCTCGAGATAGGTAGGTGCTAATAGGTACCTATAACGTAATGAGGTTTCGAAGGCAGCTCGTTTTTATGACAGCCCTTCATGCGAGGAACTTTAGAAAGTTGCCAAAATATAATCTGTAACTGTGCATTAATATTGAGAGCATATTTTTTTCGATCGGGTGACGGCAGGCTGTGGAACAGGCTGGGCATGTCGCGACGCAGGTACAGTTAGCTGCTCTGGTTTCGCCGCCCGGCAGAAGACGGCTCGCGGCAGGTGACGCCCACGTGCTGCGGGCACACTACCACACTAGCGACCGCCCGCTGGTCGTTCTGCCTTACATTCAGTGCTTATTATCATATCCCACTCCTCGTAGACAAGTAGTTAGGTACATTTAGGTATCCCTATCTTAATTCAATGCTACTGCTGTGAAAAAACAAGTCGAAGCGGCGGCATGGGTGCAGATCTCGCAAACCTACTGGTAGGAGAAGCCACAGTTATCCACAGCTTCGCCCTTTATCAGCTAAGATGAGCCAAAATATTAAAAACGAAACGAACTGCGTAATAGTAATAAGTTCCGTAGTATTAAGTACTAACTAAGTAACTAATTAGGTTTCGTTGAGCATTCTCACTAAATGGTAGACCTGCCTTATCTACCTAAAATAATGAATCAAATGCAATAATGGCTAGAGGAGGCTGTAATCCGCGTGTATCGTAATAACTAAGTAGGTACCTACCTAAGCGTACGCGGGCATGGTCCTTGCAGATATGTTAATGTATGTAAGCGCCGGTTTTATGGACCAGGAAGCGCCGGTCACCGCTGCGATGCGCAGTTTCACACGATCACTACGTTAATCACCACTGGTGTTTGTCAAACGGTTTCTTAGAATTTACCTGCGGCGCATGTTTTTGATCAGAATTTCATCATCGGAAGGGATGAACAACATTCAATAAAAAGTAAAACTGTATGAGCTACTTAAGTATACCTATCTTTACTCTTTCCGGAATCGCCTCAGAACGCGATCTTAAGCCGGTCGAGAATCGAGATCATTCGTCCATCTAGGAGTCTTTCAACGCCAGCGGGTCGCCAGTCAAATCACGGTGTGAGATGTTACATAATGTTTTAGTCACTTGTCGCATCGATTTAAGGTGAAGATTGTACGGCAAGACTTTGGCTCGCTGCCGTCGACGACGACCTGTTGCGTCACGTGACCACTCGGCCTGAGCGTCTGAGGCCGCACTCGCGCGTCCGACGGTCGGAGGCATTCAATATAATGAACATAATAACCCACATGCAGATGCAGTGGACGTCCTTCGCGACGCTCGATTGTCGAGAGCTACCTATCTATGCGAGCATTCTCACCCAAAATAACCGGAGCCGCGCGAGCGAGACGGCATGTAGGAAGTGGATGAGTGAGGAAACCGAAACATTGCGACCAAAACAAAGGAAATCATTCCATTCAAATTAATTTGACAATTATTACTTTGAATAATACTTACTTGCGTATAAGCACGACTCTCGCCAGTATCCTGCTACACTAGCAGCATGGCCTAAACCGCTCCGTCCACGATTAATAAATTGTCCACTGTTGGGCGTCCGATCGCGAGTCTTTTATTAGCCGTGCAACGCGCGCCAGTCCGCTCGCGGCGATGCGGAACCAGCTCCGGCGGCAGAAATAAACGCCTCACCTTCCCCGTTCTCGACCAGCGCGCACCACACGCACCACGAGCCCCGAATATAGTATTGCTCACCTGGCGCCGGCCCCGCTCCCGCTGCAGAGCTGCGAGCGTGTCGGCCTGTTGCGCTTGAAAGTGTGAAGGTTCCTGCAAGAGACCGGAATTCCTTCAGCATGGGACGCATACGAAGAACGAGTGCTATGTGGTAAGTACTAGGTACGACAGCTCCGGACTACTTATACCTCTAAGTACAAATAGCTAGGTACTGGAAAAACTGTGTCTACTATAGTATTGTTTAAAAGTGAAATGATTTGACAAAAGTGATGGTCACGAAGAGGAAGCCGTGCGGCGATTGACTTGCAATGAGGGTCGGGGTCAGGCCGCACGCTCATCAATATTCTAAATTATCCACCATAATATGTTAGTGACAAACTATGTCGAAGTTTTCGAGGAGAAATACTTATCGAGGTGATCATCGATCAAGTCATTCGTCAAGATTCAACACAAAATTAAGTATTTTAAAAACCCACGACGAAGCGAAATTCTTTCTGGTGACTTGTAAGTTGTAACCCTGGCGCATACGAGTATCTGAGAACCGTCATGTTACCATTTGCAGGAAAATAGTAACATAGTAAAAACGACTTGCACCACGCTTTTGCGCTTGTGGCCTTTAACATGTAGGTACAACAGTATTTTAACATTAACAAAGTCCAACCCGTCGTTTTGTGTCATTGAAGATAAATACTACCACCATACTAATTGCTCATTGACTTGCTGCGGCCTCTTGCAGTCTAGACGAGCGAGGGTTCTTATTGCTGTGAAGTAAAAATGCATATGAACTAACCTGGTAACGTAGTGTTGTATATACTAGCTTGAGAATAGGGTTCCCACTTTGTAAATAAATCCTCAGTTGTAGATAGGTAACAATTAAAAACTGTTCTGAGGTCTCGTGCCTGGTGTGGATTTGACAGCTCTCGAGGCGTCGTCGATGTATCGGTTATTCGCATAAATAAAAGTAATCAAGCAACAGTTGTACCGTCTTTAAAATACTATTTATGTACTCGATGATGCCCAACACCACCGCGCGGGGGAACTCTGGTGTTCCGGGATAAAAGGTAGGTAGTGTAGATACATTATCATTTTAAAGACGTATGTATTTATGGGTAATATTATCGTTCGAATAATCATAATACAATCCGAGCTTTATAACTAAGTAAGTACACAACAAACAAAGTAGGTACCTAAATAAGTTTTAAACATATGTACCAGCATTCGCATTAGTATTATAGTATTTAGTTCCTACGGATTACTATGGAATTGCTCAAACTGTCGACGCCCGCGCCAGCTGCAGCAATGCCTCTACTGGTTCGGCTTACTCTATGGCTGCTCACATTCAACTCACGCGTTATCACTTTCGACCGGTTAGCATTCTGAATAAAAACTGGAAACGATAAATATGTAAGGAGATACTCTCACCGTGGCAGCCGTGTGTACGTAGCTACAGGCGCTTCGCAGTAACCGGCCGTGGACTAGCCGACGGAATAGTAATGGATGTTAAACTGTTAAGTCATTGCAATGTTACACCGCCCGGGCCAAGGTCACCGCGTCGCGACCCCGGCTCCAAATGCAGAGATGGCGAAGAGCGCGCTCCGCGGTGCGCGCTGCGGGCTGCGGGCTGCGGGCTGCAGGGAGCTGAAGAGGGCCAGGAACGTTCAAGCGGGACAGACTACAGGTTAACAAGTGAAAACAAAATTGTGTAATAAACATTCTTTATTAACTTTATATTATGACCTACAAAGATTCAGTCTCAAATCGAAAAGAAAGCACGATATATCAGAGCATATTATCAAAATATTAAAAAAATATATCAGTGTTTACACACAACAAGATTATTTTATTTCTATATACAATTAATAATTATAAAAACAACGATTACATAAACTTAACCGGTATAAGTAAGTATATTACAATCATAGTAGACAAACAAGTACATAGGTAGGCATGTTACTGACAATCTAGTAAGTTCAAGTAATACGTAAGCGAGCGTGTTTTTCTCTGGTTTGAGAACAATTGCAAACATTCTATAACATGAGGCATTATGTAATGACTAATGAGTTATCAGTCAACAATGCAGCAGACACACCACAAGTAAACACTGTGTAGTGTGCAGCGTGGCGTGCTGTGTAGCGACCGCTCTGCACTCAGCAGCCTTATCTCTACTGCACACAAACATATTCCACTAACAAGATTTGCTTGTTCCGGGTGATAACAACCGTCATTATATAAATTCATTGACATCTAAACCAATTCACAATTTTTACAATAAAATTTCTAAGTAATATTACGTTAGACATGCAAATAAAATAATAAAAAAATTAACAAATAAAGATGTTCAAGTATCAATCAAGTTAACCAAATAAATTGAAGATGTAGGTGCATTGTACTTGTATCTGAATCAATAACACTGAATAATACCATTTATTAAGCAAGTTTTTCACCTAAAATAAAAATTCTTTTCAAAAAACCGACTTCAAACGCCACTACAAAGTATAAAAATAATTTTATTTTGTACACGTTTGTTGAAGTCAGGCGGGCTTAAATAGAAACGATGAAACCGATACGCGATGCTCGCCCGATTTCAATAAGCGTGTCTCTTATACAAGGTGTTTGTTAATGTGTATAACTTACCAGCAACCACCCATGCACTTTGACCCTATAAACACAATGGCGGTGGTAAAAAGTGAAAATTAATTATCAAAAACTTTCATACAAAAATAATTAATTAATTAAGAAAAAAACTATTTGGAAACCCTAACTAGACATAATAACAACACGCCACAAAATCCCTTTCAATTCCTGATTCCCTAGTACAAACAACTTCGATGTTTAGAAAGAGTCGTAAATTCTTACCGAGTGCCGCGCACTTGATGTCACGTGATGTCTTTTCGGAATAGGTAGGTAAGCGCGAAATCACTGACGACCTTTGCTGACGTGACGACTCACAAGTTGACCACTTTGCCTCGTTACTACGTACACTACGTCAGTAGTGGTGATGACCGGATAACGAGGTCTAGGTTCGAATCCCGGGTCGGTTCAAAATTACACGCCTTGCCTTATTAGGTTTCTGACAAGAAATTATCAGTAAGTATCGGCCTGGAGTTAAATTACAAAGTTGGCGTTGTGTCACTCCCGTTCCTCGGAGAACATGTTATCAATGATAAATTTTAAGATTAATTAAAGCCCACCAACCGCAGCTGCAGCAGCTTGGAGGTATGGATGTACTTGGATTGGAGGGTCTAATTAGGTTCATCTCTAAATAACTTGCGAGTGGCACAGGTCTCCCTTCCAGATTGATTTAGTTTAGACTCAAGAAGCTCAAACAGAGCCGCCCCTAGTTTCCTAACTCTAGGCCGGTACTGGGGGTTTCTTGGCAGAAACTCAACTCTAAAAATGTTATGACCGACTACGCAGGATTCGAACTCAGACCGCAGCAGATTTGCAACCGAACATGTAAACCACGCACTCCACAACACACACACACATGATTATGTCATAAATACTCCATTCCACAGTTCACTTAACAGAGACGCAATCGATAGTTGATCATACCGCAACCGTTCACGTGCAACTGCGTTGTAAATTGTAATCCCAAAAAATTAAAGCCGCAAGACGAGTGTTACCAGTCATGATTTTGATTTTACCCGTTTTTCTTAAAAAAAATCCCTTTTTTTATTCAATGACAAGATAGCCCATGACTGCGATCTCACCTGATGGTAAGTGACGATGCAGTCTAAGATGGTAGCGGGCTAACTTGGAAGGGGTTTAGCAGTGTAAATTCAACCCATACCCCTAATCGGTTTCTACACGCCATCGTGCCGGAACGCTAAATCGCTTGGCGGCACGTCTTTGACAGTAGGGTGGTAACTAGCCACGGCCAAAGCTTCCCACCAGACCAGACCAGAGACAATTTAGAAATTATAAATTCCTAAATTGCCCCCGCCGGGAATCGAACCCGAGCCCTCCCAGTTATAAGACCACAGCGGTCACCACTGCGCCTGTGAGGTCATCGAATCCCTAGTCCTAAAACAATATTTTGACTTTCTTTTGGCAAATAACTTCTAAAATGAAAAACTGAATACTGTTTTAGGTAGCAATTTAAAAAAAATACTTATTAATAAAAGTGTTACATTTGAAATTTGAAAAGCCACATTTTCATCTCAAGAACGTACCTAACATTTGGTAGTTACTGTTAGATTCCAAAATTATTAAATGCACTCGCAATTATCATGAATTCCTTTAAAAATAGATAAGCAAAAATCTTGCATAATACAAGTATTTTGTGTTGTTTTTCCCCAGGTAAAGGCAAAATTCCTAGACGTAAACACTTTATTTTCATGATACCCTAGTAGCTAATTCCTAGAATTTTCTTTGACCGCGCCGCACGAAGTAAAGGCGAGGCTACAAACAAGACTTGCGGTTGCGTTTACGCAACGAAAAATTTCATCGCATAGGACATCGTACGAGAAAACTCTGTCCATTAGTTTAGTTTCTAATGAGACATGGACCACACTAAGTACTTTAGTAGAAATTTATCTTTGTATTCTTCCATTGGTTTCTCCCAAAGGACAGGACGTTCCTGAATCAAGAAAATCAGATAATCGTTATCGTAATTAATCATCTTGACATGCACACGCTGGGAAGTGTGGATACCGATAGAATGGTACAGGTTTTTTCGGTGCACAGCGGACATTTCCACGGTGTGTTGTGCGACGTCTATGATTTTTACAATGCTGCGACTTCGCACGCCAATGTGTGCTCGCCCTTACCGGTGGGCGGTGTTTCGAAAACTCGTACCGCCGCCGCCAAAGGACGCCGCCCGCCGCTAGCTAGAGCGGCACCTGCGGCGAGCACCGGTGAAAATCACCGGTGATTTGCCATTCTCCGGATATTCACCGGAGATCTCCGGTGAATTCGAATACAGATTTAGCATCAATTAAAATGTTTTTAACTGTTAATGTTCCAGTACAATGCAATGGAATTTTAAGCGCATCGATATTGTGTGAACTCAAAATGATATTAGATGTATTGTAAAGGTTTTAAATAAAAAAAATATTAAGAAAAAAATATTTTACTTTATTATGATAATTATTATTTAAGGAGGTAGGAAATAATGATAAAGTAATTGTATTTGAATAAATGTTATTAAATAATTATCAATGTTGATCAACAAACTTCTTTTTATTTAAATAATAAAATTACTTGAGTTATGATTCAATAATAATCGGTTGAACACCGATTACTTTCACCGGAGACTCACCGGTGATTCTCCGGTGAAAAATCACTTCTCGGGTGCAAATCACTACGCCGAATACCGCTCGCTTTCAACTTCTAATGCTAGTACTATGCTTGCACTGTACTGCAAGCTATAATAATAATTATCGTATCGTTTTGCAATTGATTTATTATTAAAAATTTCACACACATTCATTCGTTCATTCACATACAGTCATTGTTAATCAAAACCACAACGCGAGATATTAATTACCTGCAAATAAAGAGGCGGCAGTAACTTTATGGATTACGTAGGTACGGACTTTAACTTATGGAGTCCGAAAGTAGTCGGGAATATTCTTGCAAAAACACGAGATTTCTAATCGGTTTTCACTCTACTGAACAATACTACAGGTTACAGGTTTAATTACATGCCGATTAATGGTTAGGTATCGCATCTGGAATATTTTATCGCAACGTTATAGCATAGCAAGTAGTACGTTGTAGGCCGAGACTAGGATACCAGCGCAGCAGTACAATAGAAGTACTATTAAGATTTTTCATTCATATTTTTATCGTTGGCAGTTCATCGCCATTAAATCAGCTGTTTTAAGGGTTGCCACCTAAACATTTATGGTGAATTTTTGAAGTCCTCATAACTTGGCCAGGATATGAGCTACACGTCTCATGATATTTTTTCATGTATCTATACACCGACCCCAACTTATGGGTTTCGGTAGGATAGGGACATTAACTAACACCTTGTATGTCACCATAAGATAAGCGTCGCGCATCGATTTCATTGTTTCTAGTTAAACCCGCCCGACTTCAACAAACGTGTACAAAATAAAATTATTTTTATACTTTGTAGTGGCGTTTGAAGTCGGTTTTTTGAAAAGAATTTTTATTTTAAGAGGGTACTCTAGTGGGCCTTTCTCCATACAAACGTATTCTGCTGTTTTCTTCGTGGATAATGCCTCTAGAGCAATGATTTTTTTCCAAAAAATCTAGGTCTAATTAATACGTGCCTCTATGTTTTTCTTTTTTCCAAAATATTATCATTAAAAAAAATATGACAATCCAAAAACCCGAAAAAAACCCTCGATTTTACCGCCATGTTCAAACGACTATCAGACAAATTTGATAAGTTTTTAACAAAAAAGAAAAACATAGAAGCATAGATATACTCTTCCTCTAAATTTTGATATAAGAATATTTGAGATTTGTCCAGTTTTGAAGAAGGAAACAGCAGAATACGAAACGTCTTTTGGTCAAGGTTTTTGTAGGTAAAAATCAGCCCGAGCTGCAGTCGTCCCTTTCGTACTTTACGGGGGTAGGGTGGAGGTGAGGGAGGGTAAGGCTTACATGTACTCTAATAGGGAAGTGACAATTGTCGATATTTTTATCGATACTCTAGTGATGTACTCTGATGTCGATATTTACACTATACAATGATTATTTTATTTATTACTAGCGGACACCCGTGACTTCATCCGCGTTCCTAAATCACCACAGTTTAGGTTGGCAGAACCCCTTCAGCATCAGGATTAAGGAGTTGGATCCTGGAATTTAACGATGTCTTTACTTGGTCCCTACAATAACTATTCATAATAATCAACAATTCCTAAATCCCCACAGTTTAGGGAAGCAGTACCCCTGCAGCATCAGGATTGAAGAGTTAGAACCCGAAGTTCTTATGGGACCATCTCGCAAAGTTTTTGTGTCGATTAAAAAAAGATTCACGCAAATCGGTTAAGAAATCACGGAGATATCGATATACAGAGGTAGAAAAACACAACTCCTCCTCCTTTTTCGAAAGTCGGTTAAAAAAGTAGCCTATACGATGCCCGATAATATCAGCTATCTACCAGTGAAAGTCCCGTCAAAATCGGTTCAGCCAGTCCCGAGATTAGTGGCAACAGACAGACAACAATATAAGTACCGTATTTACTTTCGTATGCAGTTAGTAAATAGCGGCCAAGTGCGAGTCGGACTCCCCCATGAAGGGTTCCGTAGCAGCAATTGCGGTTTACGATTTATGACGTATTAAAAAAAAACTACTTACTAGATCTCGTTGAAACTAATTTTCGGTGGAAGTTTGCATGGTAATGTACCTACATCATATATTTTTTTTTACTTTTATCATTCTCTTATTTTAGAAGTTACAGGGGGGGACACACATTTTACCACTTTGGAAGTGTCTCTCGCGCAAACTATTCAGTTCAGAAAAAAATGATATCACCCTACAGGATTGAGGAGGATGACCTGGAGCTCTATGATCTAGTAGCAAGCATACCAATTCGTAAACGACAGTTCCTAAAGCTTTTAGGGAGAAAGTACCCCTGCAGCATCAGGTTTGAGGAGTTGAAGGTAAAAATTTTTAAGGGCCCATTAAAAAAAAATCGCGTGAATCGGTCCAGAAACCCCGGAGTAATCGGTGGACATACCTACATAGAAAAAAAAAAGATACCGACCGAATTGATAACCTCCTCCTTTTTGAAGGTCGGTTCAAAATAGGGCTATCCATTATAGTTTACGATAGTGTGTATTGCCAGCTTAAAATGAGCCGTACATTCAAAGTTTCCTGTATTTAACGGGGTTCAAGTTATTTGGATCTATTACTGAGCATTGTGAAGTCTATAATTTCTGAACTACTAAACTGACGACCTTGAAATAATTACAGAACAATTATTGCAGTATGTTCTTTCTAATAAAAAATGAATGAATGAAATCGGAGTACACGTTAATGAATTACAATGAAATACACATTTTCACTTTCATCCCCTCTCCCAAGGGAACCGTGCTGAATTTCGGGATAAAAAGTATCTTATATTTTACCTCGTAGTATGAACTTAAATCATGTTACGTTTCATTTAAATCCGTCCAGTAGTTTCAGTGTGTTGCGCGGCCAAGATACAGACGAAAAATTAAAAAAAAAAAATTGTTTTGGGCTCAGTATCAATAGTAAAGCATCATCCGATTCAAAGTTTCAAAATATATTTATTCACCCGCAGGCGGCCGGCGGGTGAATGCTACGGGCATGGGAGGGGCGAGGGCTCGCGCACACAAATACACTACTCGTACACATGGATAACTCCTGTTGGTCGGGCGCAGCGCGACGGCGATATTTTCTTCAAATACCTATTTTTCAAATTCCTTGGGACTAGAGTACCGTCTTAAGCTTTTTAGTGGAGCTTGTCCCTGCTCTCTTTCTCCCCTCCCTCCAACGCTATGGTACTAATGTAGTTCTACACTTGGTACCTACAGTATTTATTAATAATACACAAGAGCTAGGACTAGGAGCTCCATGATGTAGTCCATGGTTTGTACCAACAATATCAGTTCGAAAGCGTCAGTTCGTAATTCCTCCAACTCTGCAGCATCAGGATTGAGGAGCTAGAACCTTGAGCATTATGATGTAGTATATGCTTGGTACCAACAATATCAATTCGTAAACGACAGTTCCTAAATCCTCACAGTTTAGGTAGGCAGTACCCCTGCAGCATCAGTATTGAAGAGCGAGGACCTTGAATTCTTTGATGTAGAATATGCTTGATACTAATAATATCAATTCGCAAGCGAAAGTTTTAAAATCCTCACAGTTTAAGTGGGCAGTACCCAGCAGCATCAGGACTGAGGAGCTAGAACCTAGACCTCGATGGTGTAGTATATGCTTATTACATGCAATAACAATTCATGATTAGCAGTTCCTACATCCCTATAATTTAGGTGGGCAGTACCCTGCAGCATCAGGATTGAAGAGTAGGACCTGGAGCTCTATGATCTAGTATATGCTTAGGCCAAGCATACTAATTCGTAAACGACGGTTCCTAAAGTCCCATAATTTAGGGGGGAAATACCCCTGCAGCATCAGGCTTGAGGAGTTGAAGGTAAAAATTTTTATGGGACCATTTCGCGAGCTTCTTCTGTCGATTAAAAAAAAAATCTCGTGAATCGGTCCAGAAACCTCGGAGTAATCGGCGGGCATACATAGAAAAAAAAAAAAAAAAGATACCGGCCGAATTGATAACCTCCTCCTTTTTGGAAGTCGGTTAATAAGATGCGACTTGTTACACAATGTTTTAAAATGACCATGATTGGTCAATAAAATCAAATTAAAACCTTAATTTTATTTAGATTAACCTAATTCCGAACGCTGCCTCCACGTGTATACAATCATGCTCGACAATTTTAAATTCGAATGCTACGCTCGAATAGTTCACCTGCAGCGATGTTTAGGCCTCAGAGTGGTCGGTGCATCTGAAGATACAGCCTAAACACAATATACATACAATATAGACAGCCCACTAGCACAGGTCTCCTCTCGAATGGGAAGGTCAAACGCCTTCACGATGACCGAGTGTGGTTTGGCACACTTCACACACCACTGAGAACATGATGGAGAACACTCAGGCGTGCAGGTTTGCTCACGACGTTTTTCTTCACCGTTCAAACGAGTGATATTTAATCGCTTAAAACCATAACTCCTAAAAGTTGGAGATGGACCCTGAATTGCCTGGGATCGAACCTCGAACCCTCCGGAAACGGTGACGATGTCGACGAAGCCACTGGGCTAGCGCAGCTTTACTTACATCTAAAATATAAACATGAAGGACGTCACGTAAGTAGCTCAACTCTCGCCGTGTGGCCTGCCGGCTCGCACACAACACGGGCTGTTTCGCAGCTCTCGTGCAGTTACAAAGTGGCACACGGTTAATTACACCGCTTCAATATGCCGACGATGCGCGATGCGCTTGCGCAACACCTGCCTGCGCGACGCGCGCCGCTCGCGGCCGCCGCAGACGCTCGGGCTCGCCGCATCGCCGCTTCGATTTCAATTTTCACTGTGCCTTGCACATCAATTATAAATTAGCTGAATACGAGCTAGCCCGCACTGCGACAAAAATCGCAGAGCGTCTGCTTTACACCTACATATTTTGGTAGAGTAACGGGATAAAGTGAAACAAAAATGTATGTTCCATAACTTTTAGGTATTATAAATGTGAAATTGTATTTGTTCGTTATTTTTCACTTCAATCACTCAACAAAGAGCAACGGATCGACGCCATACCTTGCATGGGTTCTTCAGACCTGGAATGACATTGGCTAGCTGATTCTGGAATCAAAATCCTTTTTAGAAACCCGTCTTCAAACGCGCCTACAAAATATATCAATTGTGCCTATATACTACAATTTGAAGAGTTCCCACGATTTCTCCAGGATCCCATCATCAGATCCTGACCTGATGACAATGGAACCACTTGGGCTTTTCGAACAAAAAATGAATTACTAATAGACTCCTCCAGATAACTCCAGTTCCTCAATTCTGATGCTGTCGGGTACTGCCCAATTAAAACAGTGGACATTGAGGAATTTTCGATTGTGAATTCTTATTATAGGTACCAAGTAGGTATATACTAAAACATAATGTCGCAGTGTTCCTGTAAAAAAAGTCCCGGCTTTGAATCCTGATGCTGCTGGGTACTGTCCACCTAAAGATGGGATTTAGAGACTATCGATTATATTTATTAATTGATATTGCCAAATCTCATCTCACTAATATTATAAAGCCGAAAGTTTGTATGTGTATGTGTGTGTGTGTGTGTATGTTTGTTACTCTTTCACGCAAAAACTACAGGACCGATTTGGCTGAAATTTAAAATGGAGATAGATTATACCTTGGATTAAAACATAGGCTACATTTTATCCCGGAAAATCAAAGAGTTCCCGCGGGATTTTAAAAACTAAATTCACGCGGACGAAGTCGCGGGCATCAGCTAGTAAATCATAAATCATGAACTCCAGGCTACAGCCGTTTGTACCGTTGGGTGTGTATTGTAGCTCGCCCGTGCGAAGCCGAGAGGACGGGTCAACTAGTAGTAAATAATCTAAATTCAGGAATTAATCCAAATTCTTTGTCTAGGTTTGAATCAAGATAACAATTGATCGAGAGGGGGAGCGGTGATGTGGTGATAGTCGACGCGATAGCGTACGGCTAACGTACGGCCGGCTGGCGGCTGGAACGGTGCCAACATCGAGACATTTGTAAACAATGATCATTGCGATTCACGATCTATTATATATTATATTTTTCTAACGATAGCTAACATTGTCAATGCGAAAGTATGTTTGTTTATCCTTCAATCACACGTCGACGGAGGAATGGATTGTGATGTTTGCGTGGTTATTGTCGAGGACCCGGAAAGTGACCGGGGCTTTCATTTTAACTTACCCTGTTACCGCGCATACCTTCTCACGATACCCTAGATGCGTAAGTGTGTGTGTTGGTTTGCAATATATACCTATTTGATAAATGTGACGTAATTTATAACGTCTTGCATCTTTTCGTTTTATTTACTTACTGATTTTTGTTTGAAAAACTTATCCTTGGCTATTCATGAACTAATCATGTGGTGAGGCCGGGGGCAGGGGGGATCGTAATTGAAACACGCCCGGTCTTCAGTACGGATCTTTAATGACTGAATCATATTCATACATAGAGCTTGCTTGACCCACTACATCACCGGGGTAATTTTCGAAAAAAAAATTGTGTTGAATACATTTTTTTTCTAACAAATAAACATATACATTATGAATTTTCTTTTCCTTAAACATAGTTTTACAAGTTACGTCTATAATGAAATATAATATTACCGCTAAAAAATACAATGCTAGTAGCCGGCTAAGATAATGGATAGGTACCTATCATAAGTAAAACAACTTAAGCTAAACACTTAATACTAGGTTATGTAGGGTTTTGTTCTATTTTTATGGACTGTGTCAACTTTGTCACCTTTTTGCACAGTAACGTTAGGTTCACTTTCACTTAACACTGTATAAGGTCCATCGTACAACTTATCTAGTTTTTTCCCCGTTTCATTTTTTATCAAAATTAAATCACCTTTTTGATATTGAATCGGATTACACTTTTTATCCCATACGTCCTTCCTTTTCAATTTGCTTAGAACTAAATTTTTATATGCTTCCTTAGATGCTAACTGTAACCTATACTTAAGTTCAAGTGCATAATTATCTGGATTATATAAAGGTTCTACAATATTACTTCTTAAATTACTAGGCAAATTACAACTATTGCCGAATACGAGTTCGTACGGCGTATACTTAGTCTGTGTGTGGACAGTAGTATTGAATGAAAAACACCAGAACTGAAGCCACTGACTCCAAGTTTCTGGATGTCCGTCACATAGAGTTCGTAAATAAGCAGCGAGGTGCTTGTGAGTGTTTTCTAAAGAGCCTATCGATTCATGGTGATAAGCTGTAGAGTTAACCTTTTCAATTTTTAGCAACTTGCACACCTCCTTCATTGTTTCAGACTGAAATTCTGAGCCCAGGTCTGTTCCAATAATCTGGGGTAGCCCATACCTTAATATAAAGTTATTGACGAAGGATCTTGCCACACTAACTGTATCTTTACGTTGTAAGGGATACGCCTCGACATATTTACTTAATTCACACTGTAAACTTAAAATATAAACATTATTATCTATATCTTTATCCAAAGGACCTATAATATCTAAATATATTTTTTCAAAGGCTTTTGATGCTGTGGTCGTCACAACCATTGGCTCTACTATATTTCTAGAGTACTTACTAGTTTGGCATTTGTCACATTTGCTCACGTATCTCCGTACATCTTGCTCTAGTCCAGGCCAGAAGTACTTACCTTTGATATTGTTGATCATGCGTTGTACACCCGCATGGCCACTCGTAGGTAGTAAATGATAATCATGTAGTATGCATACCTTTTCTTCGTCACTGTAGACCCGTTTTACACCTTTTAATATATTTATCTGCGGTCCGGACCATGTTTCTCTACTTTTTATTTCATTTATTAATTGCTTTATAAATTCCACATTTCCTTCATCTTTAATTATACATAATCTATTAATATTCAATTTATTACAAAATCCGCTCAATAAATTCGCAAATTCGACTCGCGTAAAATGCGACATATAATTGAGGTTTATGTAAATAGAATGAGTCGATTCCTCATACGCTAAGCATTCTTTCTCATACGTCAATTTTTTCTTAGTCAATTTACTCCCTGAAATAAACTTCAGCTCCACGAAATCACTTGGTTTCCTTAGTATCTCTGCGACGCTCGGTTGGCCAGACTTTGAATCGACAGCTATACAAGGATCCCTCGTGTCTTCGTTGCTACCCAAGTTCTCTTTATCCAATCTTGCTTTTTGTGCTCTTGTCATTACTAAACTAACTTTACTATTTAACGATTTCAATTCTTCCGAACTTATGGTCACCCTACTTAAAGCATCCGCCACGTTGTCACTGCCTTTTATATACTCGATTTTAAAGTCGTATTCCTCTAACTGTAATCTAAATTTTAAAAGTCTTGTTGAAGGATCTTTCATACCAAATAGGTAAATTAATGGTTTATGATCGGTTTTAATGATAAATTGCTTGCCGTATAGATATGGTCTAAAATGTTTTATACTCCATACTATCGCCAACAGCTCTTTTTGAATAATTGGATAATTCAATTCCGCTTTATTTAGAGGTCTACTGGCATAAGCTACGGGTCTTAAATCTTTGTTACACAAAACTGAACCGATAGCTACGCCTGATGCATCAGTTTGAAGAACGAAAGTGTTATCATCGGAAAAATCTGGATATTGCAAAATGGGGGGTGTAATTAATTTATTTTTCAATATTTCGAAACTATTTTGACATTCTTGCGTCCATGAAAATATTGCGTTTTTCCGGCATAATTTATTTAATGGTAAAGTAATTTCAGAAAAATGTGGAATGAATTTCCTATAATAATTGCAAAACGCTACAAATCTCCTAACCTCGTCTGAATTTGTAGGTATTGGATAGTGCTGTAATACTCTGATTTTGTCTGGATCGGGCAGAACACCTTCAGCTGACACCACGTGACCTAAATATAGTAACTGTGTTTTCATAAATTCACATTTACGTGGGTTTAGCTTAAGGTTCATTTTTCTGAAACGCTCGAATACTTCTATCAAATTTTTATTGTGAATTTCTCTATTTCTCCCAAACACTATTAAATCATCACAGTAAATAAAACATTTTTCGTAGGTTAATCCTGACATTGCTATTGACATAACCCTAGAGAATGCACTAGGGCTAATTTTTAAACCCATGGCTAAACGTTTCATTCTGTATTGTCCTGTACTCGTGCCAAAGCTAGTGATGTCCCTGCTCTCGGGGCTTAAACTAACCTGATAAAATCCTTGATATAAATCCAAATGAGTGAAATAGACACTTCCGGACAATGAGTCTAATATATCCGTTATGTTCGGTAAGGGAAACTTGTCGTCCTGAATCGAATCATTAACTTTTCTGTAATCTATCACCAAACGCCATTTTTTACCATCTTCTGACTTTTTAGGCACTAATAATATTGGACTATTCCATTCGCTATTAGATGGTTCTATAATGTCGTCATTGAGCATACGCTGAACTTGTTTATTAATTTCTTGCTTAGATGTTTGCGGCAACCGATAGGGTTTTGTATACACGGGTTTCGTATCACGTTTCACAATGATCGACTGTTCCACAACGTTCGCTGTATTTAACTTATCGCCTTCTAAAAAAAATATATCTGAGTACTTGGCACATATTATTTGAAGTGATTTTTTATCGCTTGAATTCAAGTGATTTAATTTTAGTTCTGTTAATAATTTTTTTACACGACTAACATCCTTTTGAGACTCGCTAAATGAGCATAAATTATAGTTTTCTAAATAATCAATATCCCCCGACTGAATAATATTAGATTTATTAATTTTTATAGATTTTTCGTCCGTATTTAATATTTTTACCGGTATTTTACCCCTACTCGGTTTTACGATACAACTTGCCAAAAATACGTTTTCATGTAACTGTTTCGGATATATAACAATATCTTTATGTAAATTTTTACTTATGTTTATATAATGAATTGATTCGCTACGTTCTGGGATTGTTAAATACTCTTCTGAATCTACATTTTTACTAGTACATTTACTTATTATTCTCAAGGAACATGTTCCATGATGCTGTGATTGTAATGTAATTCGATTTGTAAACAAGTCTATGTTTGCATTATAAGTTCTCAGAAAGTCCAAACCGATTATACCGTCGGCTCCACACGGAACGTTATCAAATAAGTATAACTTGTGACGAAACCTGAAACCGTTTGCTGACTGCAATGAAATATACGCATAACATGTTGATTGTATTTCTCCACCTATACCTTTTATGATTGTATTACTGTGATTTTTTACTACGTTACTTTGAATAATTTTACTATTAATGATAGATAACGAAGCACCAGTATCTACTAAAAACTTACATTTCCGATTACCGATAAACAAATAGATGAAATCCAACCCTTCACATACTAATGCATAATTAGGCTCGAAAAAACTCAGCCAAATTTATATCTTCTTCTTTCTGCTCGAATGCTGTGACGTAGGCATTGCCCTGGCGATAATTATTATTTGAATTACCTCTGTAAAATCTTGTGTTATTTCTCGGGTATCGAGACTGATTATAATACCTTGTAGGTGCAGTATTACCTCGATTATTATAGTAATTCGTATTAGACTGGTAGTACCCTCTCTTACCCTGAGGGGCTATTGGCTGATACGTGCCTCGCGAAGGGGCTCCGGCGCGATGAAAGTTCCGACGTCCGCGACTGTACCTAGGATAGCGATATGATTGATTTCTGTTACCTTGTGAATACGAATATACTGAGCTTTGAGGCGAAGACCCGGAGTTCGCTAGCTCCTCGTCTTCCGCTGCGCGCACGGCATCCTTCAGCGCGCTGTAGTTTCGAGCTGATATTATTGTACTCAGCCGTCGATTACGAAGGCCATCTGCAAATCTTTTTATCGCTAATTGCTCATTTATAGGTCTCAATATTTCGCGAGCCTTTGGATTTTCATCAGCTTGCGCTATAGTGAGGCCTATGAAAAGGTCCTCCAGCTTTTCTCCATATTTACCGATAGACATATTGTTTTGAGATATGTTATTAATTTGGGATAGCAAGGAATTTGCTGATTTCTTTGTTAGCAAATACTTTTTTATATCTGCTAATAAACTTTCAACTGTAGAATATTCTGAATTTAATTTTAATTTTGCCGTTTTAGACAATCTAGTTTTTAAAATAAATGAAATCAATAATTTCTTGCTGTCCTCGCTTTTTAAACAGTCATTATACATTTCTATGCCATCTATAATTTGTTCGATATTATCTTGCTTCCCATCCATTAAAGGAATCAACGCACTTGCTGTTTTTAAATCAAAGTTATCCATTTTATCTGTATGTATGTTAGAACTTATTCCCATATAATTAATAATTTTCTTATAAACTAATTCATTCTTCTCACAAGCCAATTCTACCTCGGATACCTTTGCACTAGGACTTAAGGTCTTTAAAAACAATCTATAGTCTTTATACACCTCAACAACATTTCTAAATCTTTGTTGACCTAATTTTTCTTGCCGCCTTTTGGGTCCTAACTTTCTAATGTACTCACATTCTCTTAAAAGACGATCATAAATCTTCACTAACCTATCCATATAATTATTCCTATTATAGCATTAAGTTAAATATACATAGGTACACTGTTAGGGCGCATCACTTCACTTCACACTTTGTTCAGGGTTATCCATTTCCACAGGGGCAGACCGGATGTCTCCCGTGATTAGAGTCGCTTATGGGCTGCGCATACAAGAGCCTTTTACCGGGTTACACACAACAAGAGCCACACGGGCTTGCAATGATCACCAACATAGTTGAATCAGCATCAGCAACAGACGATAGTTACTTCCGATAATCACATTTTCCCAACATTGCTTCTCGGTGCTTGCTCATTAAACGTTCTTTAGCAAAATATCATTGTACATACACGCGAGTCGCGACACACCGCGCACTCTACAAGCACTCGTACGCATCCCACACCCCGACGCGGTACCTCAGGCCTCCCGTACCAACGCCGGGCATGGCAGGGTCGCCATGTGGTGAGGCCGGGGGCAGGGGGGATCGTAATTGAAACACGCCCGGTCTTCAGTACGGATCTTTAATGACTGAATCATATTCATACATAGAGCTTGCTTGACCCACTACATTATTATTTCTATCTCGTCTTTTTGGTATTCAGTCGATCTTCCCTTGAGCCACGCGAGCTAAGCCGTGTCACGGGTAATAGCCAGTGTAAGTATAATAACAATATGCTTTGTACATACTTTGTGTGCGTTGTACGCTCCACGTGGCCTGTTGCAAAACTCATCAGTCCGTCACTGGTCTGCGCCGCGCCGCGCCAACTCACGACCTGACTTATTCCAACATTGAAAACTTTATTACTAGCTCTCTTGAAGCGTGTATATCTCAACAACTGGGATTTCAACTATCAAAGTATAGGTAAGTAATTCTAAACGACTAATTTTGATGCCAATTAGCCAGTTCTTGACTAGAAAGAATTTTGGCGCGACAAAACTATGTTATGGATACCGTAGGTTTTAGTAGTAAAATATTTCTCGCGCATCCCACATACCTACGTCCCTACATCCTCCTCACGGCTACTGTTTAAAGAGTTACTCTGGTGCGCCGCTGTCGGAACGTTAATTTTAGTTTGCGTCTTGATTAGCAATTCGATGATTTTTGAGCTTTTTAGCGTAACACTTTTTAACACCATCCTAAAACAAAACATTATGTTCTCTCGCCACTGTAAAATGTAAGACGTCGAGTGAATATGCTTAACGGCAGGATTTATCGCGACGTCGTCGCGTACGGACGATGAAATATTTATCAGCGGGAATGTGACTACCGACTGCCGGCGACCGGTGTGCGTGCCGGTGCGGGGCCGGTGCGGGGCCGGTCGCGGCCGGCCAGCGGCCCGGCGCGGCGTCGTGCGACCTTCGCATTCGTGCCGTAGCGGAGATGCAGCGCAGCCTTGGCCACACGAAACGCGCGGCGGTCGCAGAGTCTGGGTGAACAAACACTTCAGACTACTCCGCCCGAACCAAGGGAAACTCTAACAGGGCGGTGGGTCGAAGTGGTGAGACTTAGTTACCGACCTAAACACTCTGTGGAGAGGCTTTGCGGCGGCGAGTTAAGCGCCAATGCACGTGCTCTTGAAGTGCTCAGTGCGCGGAAGTTCTCGGCAATCTGGACAGACTGTTAGACTTCTGGAGTGGCTTAGATGATTGGTGTGACTTTGGTAGATGCGCAATCTCTCTCAAGTTTGACACTTGAAGTCCGATTCGAGCTACGGTAAGCAGAGTGGTGCGAACGGTGGTTCGTCTCCATTTCGATCTATAACCAATCGTAGACTCAACGCTTTCCATTCATACAATCCGGATTGTATGAACGGTTGCAAGGAGCCGGCCACTACGCGGACGGCGCGCGTCGTGTTCGGCAGCGCCCGTCGGCCTAGCGACCGGCTCGGCTGCCCTGCGCGCTAATATCTGCGACCTACATACGTGCAGCGGCGCAGCCTGCAGCCTGCAGCCTGCAGCCTGCAGCGGGCACCCCGCACGTCGGTACAGTCTGCAGATGCGCGCTTTTTGCTAGCGGTAGGTACTTTAAGTGCAATTTCCCTGTTGAGTTTCGATACGAAAATATTTTGATGGGAAAGACAACTTTGCGTAGTTTTTACAAGTAGGTACCTAATACCTTTTATACAAACGCTCAAGGATTCGCCAGGGTATAATAAAAGATACTCGTATTTAGTACTTAAAATAGATTAAAACGGTCTTGCCATATCTGTTACTGCACAGATGCATATATACTAATAGCTCTGGTGGGCGACGCGACGTTGGACTTTGTTGCAGTGCTGGCTATTGCTAGTGGGTACGTGTTAATTAACCTTGTAGAGCAGCTACTCGCTGATAAGTGAGTGTATGTGTATAATATAATTAAATACAGAATATAAGCGCGCTCGTCGCGGGGTCGCCGACCTCGCGTCCAGCGCGGGACACCGCGGGACTGGCGATACTACAAAACGAATACAAATATATAATCCTACACCGTACGCGTCACTTATTCGATATTAGCTAATGAACGACTTCTTCCGCGTGAATAATAATAGTATTTTTCAAAATTTTATTGTAATACAACTTTTTCAGCGTAATCAACATGCATATTAATATGCATGCAATATGAATAATTGTGTAGACGTACAGTGGATATTATCCTTATACCGCGTCCGCATGCTTGTGGCAAACGGCAAACGCCAAACCTCTACAAACGTTTGCCTTGAATTTGGGAATCATCCGCACGCTTGCGAGGGCGTTTGTATGTTCTGAACAGGCAAGCATGACGGACGTCGAACTTGTGTCGGCTTTATTATTTGGCTTAAGTTATTTTTACAAATGTTTTAAGCTCAGTATCGATCAATAATCCTACTAAAATGGAATATGGATGGATGGATGTATGGATGGATGGATGGATGGATGGATGGATGGATGGATGGATGTTTGTTACTCTTTCAGCCACAACTAATGAACCGATTTGAATGAAATGTGGAATAGCGATAGCTCATACCTACATTTTAGCCCGGAAAATTAAGGACTTTCCGCGGGAATTAAAAAACCTTAATCTGCGAGGACGAAGTCGCGGACGTCATCTAGTTGATAGTAAAGCGTCCTCTAATTAAAATTTTCAAAACATATTTCATGTGCACAATTTGTCCAGTTACAGTTTTAGTATAATATTATAGATTAGTAGTAGTAGCTAGTAGTATGTTCGAAAAGACTTGGTACCTACCTAGTTTATTTATTTGAATAAAAAAATATTCTACTCTATTCTAGTATGTACCTACTCAATAGATATTTTGTTTTTTTTCTTTATCAACCGATAGACGTCCACTGCTGGACTGTTTATTGCATGGACTTCCTCAGGCTTCGGTCTTGCGCCACCTGTACCCAGTGGCTCCCTGAGGGTCGCCTGATGGTGTCGGTCCACCTATTACCATACCATTATATACCATTTTTCGGTGCGGAGTCGCCACTTATTATTATTAATATACAAAACTAATTAATTAATTAAATTATATAAACAAATCGTCTTCAAAAGTCTTCAGTCGACCAGTCATTCATTTTACGTTTTTACCCACTCACAAAATGAAGATTTCTAAAGGTGCAATACGTAAATCGTAATACAATAACACGTCTAATCGCCGCCAGTGCACAAACGAGACTGAGTGCGCGCAAACGTGTGGACGGAGACGCAAGCGCTTGTGGCAAATTCCCTTTGGTTTGCGATCAAAAGACCGACACTCGATGGATCGGCCACAAACGCTCGCAAGCGTAGGCAAACCATGGCAAACGCTCTATCCGCACGTTTGCGTTTGTGAAGGTTTGCCGAGGTTTGCCAAGCGTGCGGATGCAGCTTTAGGTAAGATTTCGCATGCTGCATAACCTTGCCAAATTACAATTCTTTAGTACCTACCGATAGTCTCTGCGCCGTGCGGCGGAAAGGCTGATGTGGCGAAACCTTTATAGGGTTACTTGAACTTTTACTGCGGAACCCTAAAAATGATTGCTACCGTGTGACGATCGCGATCACTTCATATCGGCCGATACTCACTCGCTATTGGCTACAATGTATTGATGGCATTCACACATGACAACTGAACCGCAGCAATGATCGATGCGGCTTTTATAGTATCGGCGGCTGAATACAACTAAACGCGCAACGGCCAGAAACTGTTTGGCGACCGACGCGGAAGCCTCGCCGCAGGCGACGGCGGCCGTGCGGCTGCCGGCAACGTGACATAAACACTTGTACCCTTCCGAGGCAATTGTGTAGTACCAACAGAGTATGTAGAAGCAGATTTGTCTACCAGATTTTACTTTTCTGTAGTTTGTGTTATTATTCGTTTCATGAAAGAAAAGGTGTCTATCTGGTGTCATCGGTTTGGCTGTACGGTAACCTCGTCGGCTTCTGGCGGAGCGGGTCGCCGCGTCGGCCGGCAGCGGAGCCTGCGCCCGCCCACACTCACTGCTCATTATCATACAGGCAGGTTTCCTTTGATCCGAGGAAAACCAGCCTGCTTGCCTTCGATCCAAAAGAATAAGAGCACCTTAAGACGTCTTTCAGATTAAATGCAAACTGACGGCATCCGGAAGATTGAGAGAAGAAAGGCCGTAGGCTATTGCTATTGGATAACGTTCCCAACGGTCGTGAGCACTTTCCTTTTCCCAGAAAAAAAAATCTAAATCATGTTATCGCAACACAGGTACATGTAGGTAGGTGCTCCTTAGGCAGTTACGTGTTTAGTAACAGGTATTATCGGATGGGGATTTCTTTATCAACTGTTGATACTAAAATGTTGATAAAAAACATCATTACCAGTAATTATGTAAACGGGAGATTCGTGTGTAAACTACAAATTCAAAATTTTAAAAATTACACTTGGCGGGTCACCGTTGACATAATCGAATTTGTGGTGAGTTTATCACATAATTTCATGATCTAATCTGGTTTGAAACTGATGACTTTCAAATATTAGATTTGTTCGCGAGAATGAACCTGGAAGCAAACTGTAGGTACCTCTTCCCCCTCGACTTTTTCCGTACGATAGGTACAAAACAAATATATTAGAAGATGTTACATCAAATTTATTTTTTCCGACTAAGACCTATTTAATTTGTCTCTCTCTCTCTCACTCACTGTCACCAAATATAAATTACCTATGAAAGATGCAGTCAACAATTTCATATCACTGTACAGTTTAAAGTTTTTGTATGATCACCATCGCAACCCACCGCTGCCTACTAGACGGGGGCTCCCCTCAGCATGACGCAGCCCGTTGGCCAAATGCGGATCAATCTTACACCCAAATTAAGAATAGGTAAGTACTGGAATGAAAATGCAATAGGAGACACACTTGAAAATAGGATATCAAATCATTATCTGCAAATTACAGAGGCACTTATCCGAAATGTTGTCCGTCGATAACGCAGCGATCACTGATAACGCGGCGATAGCAGCGATAGGGCAGCGGCGGCGGCTACCGCGCGGCCGCAGATAGCGCTACACAAATATCGCAATATTCTTTTTTGCTGAAGAAACGTTTCAAATTACGCTTTCGCAGTTCCGTACCCGTCGCCCGCTACCGTACCTAATAGCTGACCGCTCGCGACACGATCCCGAAAGTAATTTGAGAATTCTGACACTGCATAATATTTACTTAATTGATGTTTTAAAATATAATCAAAGGAATGTCTATAAAATAGAAGTGTACTAAGTTAATATTTTTTCAAACGAGTCCCGACTCCCGAGTTCCTTAACGGTATAATCTGCATTCCGAACCGGTAGCGGAGCTGCTTCCATCTGGTATTTGAATTCAAAAGAACCTCCGAAGCAGCTTTAATATTTAGGCATTCATAGATTGCACTCAGGTTGTAGTACTCGGAAAGATCGATTACATCCAGCGGGCGAGGGAGCTGCTGCAACAGGCGGCCGGAGCTCGCAAGTCTAGTGTCGTGAGCTGTGGCCGTAAGTCGCGCGACGCAGGCACGCAAAGGTCGCGCGCGCAGCTGCCCCGCGCGAGGAATTAATACGGCCACTGCTACACCCTCTCCCCCCCCTGGACATGTACAAGTAGTCGTTGTTCAATAAAATTCATGAATAAAAAGGCTATTTAAGTACACGGTTGAATATTCAATTCTGTCGATCGACTCCACTACCGGGTCATGTACACTTGAAAAGTCGAAGTAGCTTAAACACACTTTTTAAAGTATCATAACAATTTTTACAGTTTGTATTGTGTTTGATGAGATCTGAAGGTTTCTGAAAATCCCGTAAAAACTCTACCGTTTAAATCCCTATATTCGTTGCCAGCCGCCAGGCCCAGGATGGACTTCTAAGTATACTTTCCACGATGCAATCTGCCTCTAAACGTAGTGGAGAACAGTTCAGCGGCTGAGTGCAATAGTGAACAGTTGTGTTTAGAGACTCGCTTTCGCATTTGTAAAATCAATATGGGCATCTCTTTCGCGAATTATACAGTGCAGTAGTTTGTTTGGAAGCAGTTGCTAGTCAAATTAGCCGGCCGATAGCATCATGTCGGACGACGCGACACGCGAGTTTTACTAATGCGGCCCTTCCCTCCGGCCCGGCCGGCGCCCGGCCAGCGCCCGGCCAGCTCCCGGCCAGTGGCCGCGCGGCCGAACCGGACCTTTCTGAGTCCGACACAGAAAAATATACCGCAACTATCTTTATGTAGGTTTTTATAACATGTTGTAAAATATTTGACGAGGAGCCACAACGGTTTATAGTTCGTGAAAATACAAACGGCTGTTAAAGTATATAGATTTATTAGTGATTCTCTCAAATTGATATAGTTATATAGGTAGTTCATTTTGTATATATTAATTAATTAATTGTATTATTATAATTGTAATATTTTGTGAGTACCGATGGGGCTGACATGAAGGTCACCTTCAAAAGTCCCTTATTAAAAATGAGAATTAAAAAAAAAAAAATACAAACGTACCTATACCTACCAGAACAGAATCGCGAAGTACCTGTCATTATCATTTTGTCATTCTGAATCTACTGCCCGGCGGCTCAGCGATCCGAGAAAAATGGATTTTGTATACAGGGTGTACATATATCTAGAATGTAATAATAATTCACTTGATAATGCGCAAATAAAAGTCTTTTAGTCACTCAAAATACCTTAAACTTAATGCAATTTTCACAGTGTTAATAATAAGTTACAATAATAAATCCAACATGTTGGTATAGTCGACTGATCAGATAAAAGTGAGTAATTATACTAGAATTTGGAAACCAACAAGGCCGGTTGTTAAACGCCGAATGCGTTTAAAGTGCGAATTGCATATTATGGTCTCTACCGAAAGTAGAGACTATAACATGCAAAATTCCTCGGCCGAAAGACTGCTGTGCATGATCGAGAACAATGGTTTTAAAATTGCGTTCTAAAAAATTTCCATTTCATCTTCGAATGCGACAACCAGTGTCAGCGAACAAATCTAGATATATATGTGTGCACTTATATTGAGAACTAGCTTTTGCTCGCGGCTTCGCTCACGTTAAATTCGATTTTTTAAACCCCTATTTTACCCCCTTAGGGGTTGAATTTTCAAAAATTCTTTCTTAGCGGATGCCTTCGTCATAATAGCTGTCTGGATGCCAAATTTCAGCCCGATCCGTCCAGTGGTTAGGGCTGTGCGTTGATAGATCAGTCAGTCAGTCTGCAGTCAGTCAGTCAGTCAGTCAGTCAATCAGTCACCTTTGCCTTTTATATATTTAGATAAACATAGAGGCGTAGCAATTACAGCAAACGGTGTCGGAATTTGTTTGAGGATTAGAAAAATAGCAAAGCTAAATAATTCAGGAAAGGTAACGGGATCAATTTAGCGCGATATGTTGACTGTCAAATGTCAATATGTAGCGAGGGGCGCGGGGTCGCCTGGCGCGGCCGGCCGGACCCGCGCTCGGGTGTCGCTGAATCAACAGTTGTTGTCACCCTCGCCCGCCCGCCCGCCCGCCCGCTGTCCCCTGCGCCCTGCGCCCTGCGCCCTAGTCATCCACTTTCCCAAAGCAAACTAACTAAATGTTTTCTGTGCGGTCAAATCATAGATTAAGTTTACCCGGACTTCAAAAATATTAAATTAATTAATGTATGCAGATCCTGCACACATTAATTATTTAAATTAAGTAATAATAATAATCTTATATACTCGTCTACAATTTCGAGTGCAGAGTTATCAACGATTACTGGGTGGAGCGGAGCATGAGCATTAGACATAATTTTCGTCTTGCTCATGTTCATTTTAAGGCCCACCTGTTGAGAAACCCTGCTGAGGTCATTGAGCATTGTATTGAGGTCTCCGAGAGTCTCTGCTATAATGACTATGTCATCGGCAAATCGAAGGTGAGTGATGTACTCGCCGTTTATGTTGATGCCAAGTCCGTTCCAATCCAGAAGCTTAAAGACGTCCTCCAACGCAGCAGTAAAGAGCTTCGGGGATGGGCCTCATAAGAAGGCTCAGAATCACTCAGCGGGCGATGGAGAGAGCTATGCTCGGAGTATCCCTGCGAGATCAAATCAGAAATGAGGAGATCCGTAGGAGAACCAAAGTCCCCGACATAGCTCTGCGAGTGGCGAAACTGAAGTGGAAATGGGCGGGGCACATAGTTCGAAGAGCTGATGGTCGATGGGGTCCCAAGGTGCTGGAGTGGCGACCTCGCACCGGGAAGCGCAGTGTTGGCAGACCCCCCACTAGGTGGACAGACGACATCAAACGAGTCGCAGGGAGCCGCTGGATTCAGGCGGCGCAAGACCGAGGCTTGTGGAGGTCCATGCAATAGACTTATGTCCAGCAGTGGACGTCCATTAGTTGATGAAGAAGAAGAAGAAGAAGATTAATCTTCAGCCATAAAGGAATTTAGTTGAGTATGTAGTTTTGCAATGCCACTGAAATGTGCAATGTTAGCAAAATGCTACAAACACAAACACTACTAGGTATCATTTTCAAAACGTTTGTTTGGGTAATGCTTTTGTAGCACCTTGTAGTTCAAGACTCCATAACATGAGCTTCTTCGATAGGTAGGTACTTATCACAGACAGACACTTCAATTTTACTATAGGTAGGACTTGGGAAACATTGAATAGTGTCGCGTCAAACAAACGCACGACACTCTCATAGTTGCTAACGAGCGGCAATTTAGTGCACGAGTTCCGCGACCGCCCACCGCCGCCAACCGCCACCACCGCCGACCGCCACCGCCGCCAACCGCCACCACCGCCGACCACCAGCGACGGCGCCTGCTGTCACTTCACTTGCGATGTTTTTTATTTGTTAATTCGGAACCACCTCCGCGCACCCCGCGCCAGCCACTAGGCGTCTCATTGAAATGGCTCGGGCAGCAGCGCTGACAGTGCTAGCAGTGCTGGCCTCACATGGACAGTAATTGGTCTCTTTCTGTTTCATCCCATCGTCCTCAACTGCAATATTAATTCTGGGAACTCTTCGATTGTGATAAATTATTTCAGCGCCTGCGGGTAGCGGTGATCGACTTATTACGAGCGGACCGGATCTGCACCGGACGACCGGACCTCGCACCGTCCGCGTCGCCCGGACGAGCGGCCCGCTCCCCGCGCCCCGCGCCCCGCGCCCCGCGCCTACATGGAACCGTTACCGCGAGAACCTGCCACTGACCCGCGTACAGCGTGGCCAAAGTTACAATGTGCACGACCTAACCTCTTTTACACAAAGATGACTGCGTTAAATTGGAGGAATAGGTATGTTTGGGATACTGCCTACACCGACGTTTCTACGCGCTATATGGCTGTGGTTTCTACCTATTTAACTAAAATATAGATTTGTTCCTAGGCGGGCCAGCATTGACCACTGATGTTCGAGCACTAAAAATCCTTAAATGTTAGTTTTTACGGAATCTGTTGATATTTGTTCATATATTGTGTCGACAGCGGCAGCGCCGCGCCGCGTTGTCAGTGTGTCGCGGCGCCGTATTTATAGTGTCGCGTTGGGCGCACGCACACACGCACGGGTCCCTGTGGGCACACGCGCGCACACACGCTCTCCAGCGCGCTATAAATACCGCTGCTCGCGAGTCAGCGGTTCGCGCTATCTGCAACGCGCTGACATCGGGCGACTCGCTGTCGAGCCGCGGACGTGACAAACCAGTTCTCATATCTAGCTATATTATATGTAGCGCATTTACTATTAAGTATTAACCTACGTCAAATATTGCAATCGTTGTCTGCTTCGTCGGTCTAGTGATTAACGCGTGCGGCTCGTGAGATCCTAGACCCCGGCCTCGGGAGTCGGAGTCGATCGGCGGGTCTGCGAGTCGTCCTCTCGGGACGAGCGGGCGCGGGTCAGAGTCCAGCACGTGCGGTCGAGTGCGGCGCCAAACGATCGATTTAAAACGTTCAACAAAATGTCGTTGCCAAATTGAGATGCTTTGTAGATAATGAGACGGTAACCGTTAGCCGTGGAACGTGCGGGTGATCTGTTGGACCAGACTGAAGTGTATAAGTTAACAAGTTATATCGCAGAATGAGATGTTCCCTAGGGAATCATTTTTAGTGAAACACGATTAATGAAGAAAATAAATCGAAAATCAGCAATGCGATGTCGGATTCAATAAAATACGGAGCCTACGTAGTAAATACTTACTCGATAATTTAGAAGACTTGAAAATCAATAAGAATTTGTAGGTTCAGAGCAGGTGGAGGCGAGTGGAGGCGAGTGGCGAGTGTCGAGCCAGCGGCCGCGGCAGGTGCGCGCGTGGAGTACACCAACAAAACTAGTCCTCGCACCACGACCGGTCCGCGCCGCCACCGGCCTGCACGCACTCACGCATACCTCACGCGGCGCAACTTGACATGAACTTGGTTACCAAGTTTAAAATTTACAATTCAATACTTTGTGAAGAATTGCAAGATACCTTTAAAATAAAAAAAAATAGAATCAAAAGTTTTGCTCGAGTTAACTGTACATGAGAATACATATATTGAACAACATAAACTGTGTTGAATACTTTACAAAATTATCATTATCTCTGTTCGTATTTATAGTAAAAATAAGTATTGAGACAATGGCACAAATCCGTTAGCCCCGGCTCTCTCCACCGCCAGGCGTTCCACGTCGATACTACTAGCCCTCGCCATGTACCTCCACGCGTCTGTCGAAGCTGTGTCAACTTGAAACAATTGTTTAAACATTTCCACTCGAAGGATTGGTGCGTTCTTGAAGAAAATATTTTTAACCGACTTCCAAAAAAGGATGAGGTTCTCAATTCGTCGGAATATTTTCTTTTTGTATGTATGTTTCCCGATTACTCGAAGACGCCTGGACCGATTTGGAAAATTCTTTTTTTATTTGAAAGGGTAGGCTTCCAAGGTGGTCCCCTCAGGTCAGGATCTGGTGATGAGATCCTGGAGAAATCGAGGGAACTTTTCAAAGTTTAGAGGCACAATAGATATACTTTGTAGTGGCGTTCGAAGTCAGTTTTTTAAAAAGAATTTTTACTTTTATATGTATACACATATATATGTATAAAGAAACTTATATAAGTAGTTCTTTCTAATAGGTTAGTTTCTTTAAACCGTTATGATCATATTTACAGCCTGTCAAGAGATTCGTCGGGCAGCGAAGCGCAAGCGTAGCAGGCGGCTCAATGTACGCGAGGCTTAATAGAGCCGACGCTAATTAAATTGCAAATGTCTTCAATAATAGTTTTTAGTAGCGCCACACCAACGCTCCCCCGCTCCCCTCGCCTGCTCCCCCCTCCCCCCGCTCCCCACTCCCCCTCCCCAGCAAGCCGCGCGCGCCTGACTGCCCGCGGACATGCGATTACATCGCATTCATTCTGCTGATTAATTTTCATAAAAGTAAAGAAATTAATTGTATGATTAGTTGGGGGATGTTTGTTGAACGCTATGCTTTACGACGGTCGTTCCTGCTCGTGACGACGCTCCGCCTGCCGCCACCCGCCGCCCGCACGACTTCGCTCGCGTTTTGATTTTGTTGAACTTTGTACTGGTGTACGACGCGGCTCACGCTACACGTTCGCGAAGCAGTGGAAGTGCAGATGAGTGTAGGGCTGCTGACTGAACGGGAAGACCTCGACCCACGCTCGGTGTGCTGATAGCAGGCTGATAGCTATCGACTCCGGCTATCCAGCTATCCAGCTCCGCGATGGAACGCGTTCCTCAGACTGTCGGCCCGAGACCAGTATCATGTTGAGTTGAGGTTTATAAGTATTCATAGTATGTATTTAGTGTTCTGAATCTGTATGTTGGTTTATTTTACAGTATTATTGCATTCTATGAGGTAATTTAGAAATCCCATGCTAATATTATAAATGCGAAAGCATATAGACTTATGATAGGCATCCGCTACGCTCCTTCGGCTACACAGTCGAAAGTGTATTTCGTTGTTGGTTTGTCTTTAAATCATTCAGGAATGGAGCAACTGATCGATGTGATTATTTGTATGGGTATAGTTAAAAGAACCCCCAGAGTGACAACAGGCTACTCTATTCTGGGAAACTTTGAAAGAAATGTAATGGAAATAAACGTCTGCGTCGGTTGGCAAAACTACAAGCGGCAGATAGATTGTAGGTACCGCCTATAGGTTTTCTACGTATAGGTCACGTATTGGTGTTGTGAATACACAGCGGCAATAAACGCTCGGGCAACGTACAATGTACGTACAGGCCGAAGTATGTAGAGTCGATAATTCCCAAGTATACATATTTGTGAACCGCATCACGCATGCTGCCAGTGCCGAGCACTCGCCTGTGCGGGCTGTGCGGTGTGCCCACTCGCACTGACTGACGAGTGACGACAGACTTGCGCAGGTCGACCACTCTTATATGTACCACCCTACCGCCAAAGACGTGCCGCCAAGAGAAATAGCGTTCCAGCACGATGGCGTGTAGAAACCGATTAGAGGTATGGGTTCAATGTAGGTACACTGCCATAGCCCTTCCAAGTTAGCCCGCTACCATCGTAGACTGCATCGTCACTTACCATCAGGGGAGATCGCAAGTACCTACTATCTTGTCATCGAATAAAAAAATTAAAAATACACGTCATTTAGCGTCGGCCGCCACGGGCGAACCCTCTACGACACAGTTTACACAATAATACAGATAAATAACAAATACAATCTGCGATAGCTTCCCGACTCGGAGGCGGATATGAAAATCAGAGATTTGCTGTCGATGAATTTGCGGACATCATCTAGCTAACTACGGGTGCACGTCGAGCGTTAAGTTATTAATTAAATAAAAGTAAAGTAGCTTGCATAAGCAGTATTTGTACCTACTACCTCTAAGGTTGTGGGTCCAATTTTGGTAAAAAATTAAGGAGACCTAATTTGTACAAACCAAAAACATTTTTCGATGTTAAAATTACTACCCCGGTCCCACCCACTGTTAAACAGAAAGCGCGGGCGGCGGGCGGCGGGCGGCGAAGGACGTTGATGTCTTTTGAACTGCAGCTGCAGAAAACAGTACCGGTCCACTCACAAGTCACAGGTGGCAGTACATTTTTAATGCGAATGTTTGTGGTTGTCCTCGACCACGCAGCGACTTGACTGACTAAGATTTTTTGCGTGGATATATGTATAGGTAGAACTACAGTGACACGGTACATGTTTTAAAGGAATCCCACGGGATTTGTTGAGCACTTAACTCTACGCGGAGAAATTCGCACGCATAAGCTACTTAAAATATAAAATTAAACACTGCGTACTGAGCAAACTATAAGGAGTTAAGCTATGCAACTCAACACGAGGTTACGTCGGGACGGGGTTACAGTACAATTGTGTGGAGCGCTTTGGCCGTGTTATATCACAGTCGACTGGATAAAGCCGCGTCCAATGAATGTTCTTCGTTCATTTATATGCCTTTACAATCCTAGCATACCTACAATCTACATGCCATCCGCTTCACCAGCCGTGTCTTTGAACTCGCTTCGAGCCAAAGCGTTTAACCTCTAAAGGTTACACTAAAATAGATTTACTTAATTTACAATCGGTACATAAAAACCGAAGGTAAATACAAATAAAAACTTAGATTCATGCAACTCACGGAAGCGTACAGCAAAAAACTCTGTATACATGTTACTCGAGCGTGTAGCCCGCGCCGCGCCGGAGCGAGCAGCGCTGCATCCAATTCCTTCGATAAAAATGTAAGTAGCGATTAACATTTGATCGCGTGATGGAGGCGGGAGGGGAGAGGGCTCCCCCCCGCCTCCTCCGCCGACGGACATACCAGTCAGCTGAGCCGTGACGCGATCCAGCGAGGCAGCGGCAGGCTCTGATAGAACAGCTTCGGTGATGAAGCTGCGGCGAGCGCGTTGCGGGGTCGTAAATGGGACGTGATTGTGCACACTCTTTGTCACACCACGGTTCACGTTTTGTAGGACACCGAAACGAAAAAGCAAATCCGCGCCGCGTCGTGTATCGTATAACATCGCTTTACCGGCATACCTACTCGTGGTTACAATAGACTAAAACACATTATAACACTAACACAAAATCAATGCGGCTTTGTGTCAGACAGAAGTTCCTCGGACGCTATACAGACGGTTCGAATAATGCTGGAGAAGGCCAAAACAAATAAAACCAACCTGCGTATGATCTTTATAGATCTAGAGAAGGCCTTTGATCATGTCCCACGTGACCTAATATGGGAAGCACTTAGGCAGCAACTAATACCAGAGCTATATACACCTCACAAAAGACATGTACAATGCAGTAACTACATAAGTTCTCAGTCCGGCAGGCACAGGTGAAACGTTTGAAATTGAAGTCGGAGTTCACCAAGGCTCCACACTTAGCCCATTGCTTTTTAACACCACTATGAATTCCCTCACACAGCATTGCCAAAAATCGCTGCCCTGGAACATCCTATACGCAGATGATGTTGTGCTGATCTCGGACAATGTGCAGGAGCTTCAGCTGAACTTCAATTCACAGATAGAGGCACTCGAAACAAGCGGTCTCAAAATCAGCAGAAGTAAAACAGAACACATGTCGTGCGTGTTTGATGGCACCACAAACCCTGACAACATCAAGATCTCAATAGGGAGTACAGCAGGGCTATCGGCTAAAAATATATCAATCCTTAAAAGACAGCATCAATGTCAAAATATGGCTTTTGGCCAATCCCATTGGCTAAAAACCATATTTTGACATTGATGCTGTCCTTTAAGGATTGATATATTTTTAGCCGATAGCCCTGCGGTTCTACGTTCAGTGAAGCAATTTAAATATCTCGGCTCAATACTTACCAACGATGGCAAAATCGATAACGACGTTACTCACAGAACCACAACTGGATGGATGAAGTGGAGACAACTCACAGGCGTAATGTGCGACAGCAAAATGCCCTTTAAAGTAAAGGGACATCTGTATAAGACAGCCATAAGACCAGCTTTCCTGTATGGAGCAGAATGCTGGGCTACCAATAAACAACACCTTAATAAATTGCACACAACCGAAGTGCGTATGTTGCGTTGGTCAGCGGGTGTCATACTATTAGACAAAATCCGAAATGAGTACATAAGAGGCAGTTTGCCCCAATAGCCGAGAAGGTTAGAGAGAGGCGATTGCGCTGGTACGGCCACATACAAAGACGCCCTGACGATCACATGGTAAAGCTTAACCTCGACCTGCCAGCGACGAAGCGCTCGCGTGGAAGACCACCCGCTACTTGGTTGACGACGACGGTCGAAAAAGACCTTAAAGATGCTCAAGTTAATAAAGACCTGGCACAAAACCGTGCTCAATGGAAGAGGAGGATAAGGAAGGCCGACCCCAAGTAAATGGGAAAAGGTCTAGGGCGAAGAAGAAGTCGTCGCGTGGTCACATTCGTTCGGGCCGGTTCACGAGCGTCGACCGTCGGCACGTGGACGTCGGAGCCTAGCGGGAGGGTTATTTTATACATTTTTATGAGTTTCGCCGTAGCCTTTAATTAAACGCGTCGAACTACACGCAGCGTGGGTTCGCTCGCCCGCTCCGAGAACTGAGAATGGGCACGTATCAAAATACAGCGCTACATTTTATATTCCTAATATCTACCGTCGGAGGTTAACGAACCGGGTCCGGGCTAATATAATGTAGAAGCTATATTTTACGAGGAAAATTTGAATAAAACACCTCCGCATTAGCATAGGATTATGAGAGCGCGCTTCGCTGGCAGATAACTGTAGTTCGCGCCTCGGCCGCGCTGCGACCCGCCACCGCCGCTGCTGCGCGACCGGCGCTGCGAATCGGCCTAACCGCAGTGGAGCCTTCACGAGGTGAAAGGATGAAACTCTCTTAACAGGGCGCAGAATGCTAGAAAAAATTCCCCGCGACAGATGAAATAGAACATACCTGAAAGCTCGTGTGAAACACGACAGATGTTAGCGCATAGGAGTGTAGTAAGCGCCAAATACGTGATGTATCTAACTGCGGCCTGCCATTAACGCGACCAAACAAACACGTTCATGATCGAAAAACACGCTGCTTAGATAACAAACATTTGTTACACTTGGAATCAAATTAGGTACTTAAATTAAAAAAAGAACTGTTAAGTTTAGCAGCTATCATTATAATTAAGTAGGTATATTGTATTTTACTATTATAAGCTCGAAGTGACACTTATAAATAAAATGATGTTAGTAAAATAATTTAAAGAAAGGAAATAATTATCATACTTAAGCAATCTACGACAGGCACTTTGGGTACACCGTGACGATACATTTGGAAATGAACTTTCAAGTTAAAGGCTAATCAAATCCACTGATTACTAAAATGCTGACAGATGGTTAATTTTGATCAGGATTCAGATTATAAAAATTTCTTCATCATAGTAATAATTCCAAACCTAAATTATGGATTGTGATGCATGCATGTTGCACCCACAGAAAGGAGTAATTTAGGTTACGCTTTGTTCCGGAGACATTATCTGTCAGCGAAGAGCTGAAAACGAAACCCATCAAAATAAAAGAAGGCGTAACTGAGTAGCCGCGTGACGTGAGCGACCGACACGCGGCGGCCGCGACGCCGCTGTCAAACCATTATAACAAATTAGGTAGGAGTCATTAGTTAATTGTTGATGTTCGTTACATTATGTTCGTTGCTTAATTCCATACTACATATTACGGCGGATGAAGCTTCATTGAAACATAATCGTGACGTGTCACGAACCTGGCTCTGGCTTAGCACGGCACTGGCGGCTGCAGTGAGCGTCGCGATCGTCACTTCTGCTGTTCAGTGCACAGTGCCAAATCCGAAACAGTGCCGAGATGCTGAAACTGAATATCGCAATGGGGTATTCACGGTATTCATAATATCGGTGGAGCCCTTTCCTAAATAAGTCTTCCGATTTATTTATTTCGTTTGTGGGAATGGGCGTCAAAAATATCAGGCAATTTTAGACCTTACACAAATATAATACATCTTTTAAAAGAATGATCATAAAAAACATAAAAAGTATATAAATTTTTGAAAATTTTGAAGATTACATGACAAGGCGAGAGTCTACCGATTTGCAAAAGTTTATTTTTACAACTTTTATATTCGATTTTAATACTATATGCGTAGCGTAGCGTCTAGTTTTCGGACCGCAACGCGCAACGCCACCTACATATGGAAATGTTCCGTATCATACTCGATCTATTCAGCATTCATTTGGCAGGTAATTTTTTTCCACGCCAACTGTATTAACATGTTAATGGGCAGATCTCGTCGGCCGGCCGGCGCGGTCGCCGCGCGCCCCTCGCACGGGAGCTGAGAATGTCGCGGAACTCGTTTGCCATTTATAGTCTCACTCCACTAGAAATCTAGACGCGATACATTGAAAGCGTTATCGTTACGATCTGTTTCAATAACATCCTCGTCAAGTGGAAAGTTATAATGTCAAAGCCATTAGAATAATAACGACTTCGAGGGACCAGCGCCGCTCCTTCGAGCGGTTCGAGCGGGCGGCGACTTCCCTTTGGCCTACACGGAGTCGTCTGTCGTTCAGGACCGTTCCGGGACGGGCGGACATCGGGCGGAATCATTCCGACAGAACCGTTCGCACTTTACTGCGAGAGTTCGGAATATCACCTGCATTTTCGGGTACGTGTAGCGTTCAAGTAGGCTAATGAACTCGAACGAGATAAACTGCACGTACCTACGTAAGGACACCAATTATTGGAGTACAGGTGAAGTAGGCGACGCTCGGCGGAGAAAGCTCGGCGCGCAAACCTGTTGCCGAGGAGGTCAGCGCGACTGCCGCCGCTCGCCGCGGAACTGGTCGAGCCGCGGCGCCGCACGTGACGGCGTCTTGACTCACCCGAAACCCACCGTCGGGGTGCTCGTCCTCACGGGTGAGGACGGTCGCCGGTGGACAGGCGGACGGCTCGTTTTAGAGACGCGCGGACAGAAATAGCCCACAACAATGGTCGTAGCGCCGCGCCGCGCCACGTGGGATATCATATTCGCGTGGCGGCGCGCGATGCGCCCCAGCGGCCGCTGCAGCAGGGGCGGCCGACGCGCCCCGGTGACGTCGGCGCTTGAAATACGCGCCGCTCCCGGAACGAGCGGCCGAGCGCGCCGCCGCGCCGGCCGGCGGTCAACGACTCCCGAAATAGATGCGCGCATAGGTGTACGGAGGTGGAACCGGTCCCGAGGCGACATCGACCGCCGATAAGAATTCGATTCGAAAGCGGAATCCACCTGAGCGATTAATTTACTGCCGCTTTCACCGACCTCGTCGCGCGGACGGCGGCACGGGGTCGCCGCGTGTCGTCGCCGCCGCCGCCGCCGCTCCGCTCCGCGCCACTCCGCGCGATAACCGCGATAGCCTCGCTCCCGCCCGCTACGGCCGCGATAGCGCCGACCCTCGGCACCCCGATAGCCCTTATCTCTCCGGCCGTTCTCGTCACGGACGATCTTTGTCAAAGTATTGGAATTATAATAATATGTCACGATGAGTACCTAGTACGAAACGTTCACAATACCAGATTCAGCCTTACGAACGTAACGAGGACGGACCCGAGCGAGCGGGAACTCGAGTCACGCCAACGACGATCGACAACACCGAGTCGAAAGCCTCGCCTCGCCCGGTCCGGTTTGGTGTAACCGTGTAAAGGCGGTCGCGGAAGCCATAATATGCAATTGAGCAAGCGAAAACGAGGTTGCATCTGAGCGATCGCGGCCCACTTGCGCGTCCGCGAGGCGAGCAGCCGCGGCTTTCCACCCGCTCATGAATATGCAGCGCATCTCCAACCGCTCTGGTGTTGCTAGCGCTGCTACCGATCACAGACACCACAGACGCCCTCGAGCAAAAGTCCATTTATATACTCGTAATGGTATGGTGTCGGCGACGATCAATAATTTAATCTTTACCTACTACAGATGTTATAATGACGATCAGGACCATACTTTTTAGAGAAAGATGGATTATTTCTGGTTAATCGATGATCATGTTTCAGAACTATTCTTTAGTTCGTTGGCGGTCATGAGTGGGTAGTGGCCAGGCCGGTAGCGCTAGTGTTATTGTAACCTGTGTTACAGACTAGGTACCTACCTGGATACCTATCCGAGGCGGGTCAGGCTAACAGAGTCAAAAAGTTTAGAGGTGCAGCGTTAGGTGTTCGACGGGTAGATAGGTAGGTAGGTACATACGTGTAATCTTTTGGATTCACATGAAAAAAGAAACAATACCTTCGAAACACACAACAGCAATAACATTAATTGTATTTATGACCTGTGTCGACCGTCTGTCGGTATCGAGGGAACCTAGCAGAAGTTAATGACTTGAAAACATGGGCTCGGTGGCTACGTAGGTATTTTAATGAGTTAAAGCGCGTTATTGTGATGATCTGGACAGGGCAGGACTCGGCAGAGGCCGTGTGCCTGACGACAGCGGGCCCGGGGCCCTCGCAGCACTCCCATAGCATAGCATAGAACATCAGAACACAAAACTTGAACTTATATTTCACTAAATCAACTATATTTTTTTGTTAATTTCTTGAATATAGGGATTGTGGGCTTTTCTTTTATTTAACACTGCAGTGCTTTTAAAGTTTTATCGCGTGCCCAATGCCCAGATGCACGGTCGACTGTGCATGTCAGACGTCACTTGAACAAGGTGGATGTTCAGAACGCCACATCTAGTAGGTACGTAGTTGGTACGTAGTACATTTATATCGATGGTTGTATCTTAATAGTGTACCTACTTGCATTAATACTCGATATACAAAGTTAGCATTAGGTAAGTCGACATAGGTATAAAGAATTAAAATAATTTTGTTTCAATTTAACTTTTGCGGAAAATGTAATTGTATATTATATATACTTATTACAATGCATATTATATCTACCTGTATTAGTATTATGTATATGATGCTTAGCCTAAGTAGGTACTGATCTAATACTGATGTACTGTTCTTTCTAAGTTTTGTGGTTGTATGGAAGTCGCCTCGGGCCTCAGCAGGTGCCAATGTAGCGTGACCACGTGGTCATGTGCCGCTGGGCATTGCCACGATATCACGATCATAATTATATGCGATTGCTAAGCGAAATATTTAACAATGTTAACTGTAATAACCTGTTATTAACTATTACAAATTAGTTAAGTAGGTAGGTACGACTGATATGATTCACATGTATTGTAGGTAAAAACGTTTTAACTGCACAAGGAAATTACCGAAACAAGCTCATGAAAAACGAACAAACATACTACCAGCGGACGCCGGTCGTCTGGCGTCGGGCGTCGGGCGTCGGGCGTCGGACGTCGGGCGCGTGGCGGTCAACGGTCGTCGGTCGCGCGAGAAGCTGGCGGCTGGCGCGGGACCGGTTCTCGCGCGAGGTTGTGAGCTGGCGCACTGCTGCACGCGCCGCGCTGCTCCCGCGAGGACGAAGCGACGAACGTGGAGCGCGGACGACATCTTTACCTGACAGTATTAGAAAATAACACGACTCTAATGCTGCCCGGTAAGATGCGAACCGCCACTCCTCTCACGAAGAACTTCGACTGCTGGGCCTGGAGCGGGCGCGTGGCGCGTGGCATGTGGCGCGGTGCGCGACGTGCGCGGCGCGGAGCACAACGCGACTGAACGAGGACGAGGCGCGGCGCGGACTGAACGGCTGAGAGCGCGACACGCGGCGCCGCGGCGCGCGGAGGCGGCGCCCGACACTCACGCCCCCCGCCCCCGGACACGTCCTCCCGACCTCCGACCCGCCACCGGCCACCGACCGCCGACCGCCGACCGCCGACAGCCGACAGCCGATAGCCGACAGCCGACAGCCGACAGCCGATAGCCGACAGCCGATAGCCGACAGCCGACAGCCGACTGCCGACAGCCGACAGCCGACAGCACCAGCAGGATGAACATGGGCAGGGGACATATTACCCACGGGGAACGGATAAAATGTTTATCCGTTCGCTCAGTTTTATCCACCCGTCGAGCTTGGCCAAAGCCGTGTGTGAAATTGTATTTCTTGTCAGCCGATACACTCGGGGATAAAATTCTAGTCTCCTGCCCGAAGAGTGTGGTGTGTGTGCGGGTGAGCACGGGCAGCTCGCCGCACACACACCACGCTCTTCGAACCTCCGTCCGAAGGGATAAGAGCTGGATAAGAGTTAGACAGATCTGGAAAGAAATAGAGGGGAAAGGGCTTGAATGGCTAGCAAGTTACCTACCTATCTGAAACAGAGCGAGCAATGTGTTGAAATTCAATAAAAATTCTTTTCAAAAAACCGAATCGTTTCTAGTTAAGCCCGCCCGACTTCAATAAACGTGTACAGAAGTCGGTTAAAAATAAAATTATTTTTATACTTTGTAGTGGCGTTTGAAGTCGGTTTTTTGAAAAGAATTTTTATTTTAAGCTTTTTAGTGTAGCTTGTTCCTGCTCTCTTTCTCCCCTCCCTCCAACACTACGGTACTAATGTAGTCTATACTTGGTATGTACCTTCAGTACTTATTAACAATACACAATTTCTAAAGAGCTAGGACCAGGAGCTCCATGATGTAGTCCATGCTTGGTACCAACAATATCAATTCGAAAGCAACAGTTCGTAATACCTTACAGTTTAGGTAGGCAGTACCCCTGCAGCATCAGTATTAAAGAGGTAGGACCTTGAGCTCCACGATGTAGACTATGCTCAATACTAACAATATCAATTCGCAAGTGAAAGTTCCTAAATCCTCACAGTTAAGGTAGGCAATACCCCTGCAGCATCAGTATTGAAGAGCTAGGACCTTGAGCTCCACGATGTAGACTATGCTTAATACTAACAATATCAATTCGTAAGCGAAAGTTCCCAAATCCTCACAGTTTAGGTGGGCAGTACCCTGCAGCATCAGGATTGAGAAGCTAGAATCAAGAACTCCATGATGTAGTCTATGTTTATTACATACAATAACAATTCATGATCAGCAGTTCCTAAATCCCTACAATTTAGGTGGGCAGTACCCTACAGCATCAGGATTGAGGAGTAGGACCTGGAGCTCTAAGATCTAGTATTTGCTTAGGCCAAGCATACCAATTCGTAAACAACAGTTCCTAAAACCCCATAATTTAGGGGGAAAGTACCTCTGCAACATCAGGCTTGAGGAGTTGAAGGTAAAAAATTTTATGGGACCATTTGGCGAGCTTCTTCTGTTGATTAAAAAAAAAATCGCGTGAATCGGTCCAGAAACCCCGGAGTAATCGGAAAAAAAAAATATACATAGAAAAAAAAAAGATACCGTCCGAATTAATAACCTCCTCCTTTTTGGAAGTCGGTTAACAAACTAATATTTGATACTGCAAGTGATGCCCGCATCGGTGACGACGACGCGCGACGATGCAAAGGACGTGACAACCCGACCACCGCATGCGACACCACAACGGCCATGTATAGCACTACTACTGTATCCGACACTTGTTGGATACAATACTGCACCCAACGAACTTGTCACCGACCGACTGATCTGACCAAACTACGAGGTCGGCGCCGATCAGGTGCGGCCGCAGCCAGAACCGGCCAAGAGTTGCGACACCCCGGTGACAGATTTTTGACGACCTCCCTGGCGCAGTGGTGAGCGCTGTGGTCTTTATAACTGGGAGGTCTCGGGTTCGATTCCCGGCGGGGGCAATTAAGGAATTTATAATTTCTAAATTGTCTCTGGTCTGGTCTGGTGGGAGGCTTTAGCCGTGGCTAGTTACCACCCTACCGTCAAAGACGTGCCGCCAAGCGATTTAGCGTTCCGGTGCGGTGACGTGTAGAAACCGATTGGGGGTAGGTATGGGTTGAGTTTACACTGCTATATGCCTTCCAAGTTAGCCCGCTACCATCTTAGACTGCATCGTCACTTACCATCAGGTGAGATCGCAGTCAAGGGCTACCTAGTCATCGAATAAAAAAAAAAAGACGGACGGACGGATAGCGGAAGCTGAGTACTAGGGTCCCGTTGGCACCCTTTGCTTACGGAACCCTAATGTTTATCCACCCGTCGAGCATGGGCAAAACTGGCAATACTTACCTACTCATAATATCTACAATGGATATACTTATTGGAATATAGATACTTCTCCTTTCCTGTCGCCATGCTTTAGCATAGGGAGAATTAGAGGTTATTTTTAACCCCCAACGCAAAAACGACGGGGTGTTATAAGTTTGACGTGTTTGTGTGTGTGTCTGTCTGTGACATCGTAGCTCCCGAACGGATGAACCGATTTAGATTTTGTTTTTTTTTGTTTGAAAGGTGAATTAGTCGGGAGTGTCCTTAGCTATGTTTGATGCAAATCGGTCCAAGATGGCCGCCGCCACAAAATGGCGGATTACATATTTTTATTTTAACGACTAGCGATTGGGATGTTGTAACATGTCGGGGGTGTTGCCGTGCGCGTCGCGCTGCGAGGACGCGCCCGGGCGAGACTCGTCCTCGAGGCCCGCCGCCCGACGGACTTCGGCCTGTCGAGAAGACTACGACAACAAAACTTTTCCATTCAGGCTGAAATCACATCTGTCAACATCGATTCGCATTTTTGCGCAGGTATGATGTCAGTCACACTTACAAGTTATACGCATCGCGCGCGAAACGCATATTTAAGCATCCTTTCGCGTTGCATGTGAAAGGCTTCTCTGGGTAGGGATGTTCGATGATGACATCGATGTTTTCATCGCTAGCTTAACCTCGGTTCTCGATATTAATAGTCTTCTATGTTCTGTAGACATAAAAAGACTTGTCATGACTGATTGGCTGATTGACTGACTGACTGACTGTCAATGCACAGCCTAAACCATATAGAGTGACATAGGCCACTTTTTATTCCGGAAAATCAAACAGTTCTAAAAACTAAATCTACGCGAGCGAGGCCAGAACATCGGGCATCGACTAGTTAATAATGTAAACGTAAAAATTATTTTCACAAAACCGATTTCCAACGCTCGCGCCACTACAAAGTATATAAATTTCACATCATCAGATCCTGACTTGATGACTATGGGAGCACCTAAAAAGAATTTTCCAAATGGGTCCAGAGTCCAGACGTCTTCGAATAATCGGGGAACATACATAAAAAAAATCCGATGAATTGAGAACCTCCTCCTTTTTTAAAGTTGGCTAAAAATTAATTTGACTAATCTAGGTATTTCTGCGCCTGTCAAGAGGATGTTAACAACCTATAACAACATTAGCAAGGTCGTTGATATTGATATATCAGGCGATAGTTTTTCTAAATTTAAAAAAAAAATTATCAAGTCACTTTCTATCTTCTTATTCTTCCTCTTCTTAATTTTTATGTAATTTTTATGTAGGTACTTTATTTAATTGTTCGTAGTGTATTTGTTTGCTCAACATTTCTCAAGTAGTAGGTACTAAACTTTAAGCATGTTGTGGCTACCTGTAAGTAGGTGTACATTACTTCATAATAATTTTGTAGTTTTCTTAGTTTTTAATTTATTGTAACCTGTTGGTCGTCCTGAAATAAATAAATAAATAAATAAATAAATTTGAAATTATAATTATTACTTGAATAACATGTCACATAGACAATACGAAAACAAGAAGTTTGAGTACCATGAACATGGGGCTGCGCCCCATAGTTTCAGCGTTATAAACCGTAGAGAGAGAAGACATAGAGCCAGTGACGATTTCTTTCTCACTCACACTAAAAAGAGAGCAGAAATAAAGTTATTAATGTGATAAACAGAGACGCAGCTACCCAATTTTTTGTCCCTCATCGTGTAACCAGTTTTTTCAAGGTCGACACACTTTTGTGCGAAACAAACTGACAGTTAATAAGAAAATTTAGTATCTATGTGTGTTGCCAGCTTTAGGTACCTATACAATGTCCCGATTTTCCCTATCCTACTTATATTATAAATGTGAAAGTTTGAATGTATGTATGGCCATCCATACATACATCCAAATTTCAGCCATATCGGTTTAGTGTGGCGTGATTGAGTAACAAACATATGGATATTTGTTACTCAATACGCCACACTAAACCGATATGGCTGAAATTTGGCACGGAGATAGGTTTTTTTAGTAATGTCCTCTGACATACCGTAACGGCGGGTTACTTTGGCTACTTTTTCAATTTTTTTTTTAATTTTTGTTGAAACAAAATAAAGTCGTGATGGAAGAAATGAATATTATGAGAAAAGAAAAGAAAGATGATGGATACTAGAATATAATATATGTCGGCGATGATTAAAGTGTATTCAGTTAGATAGTGTCGGTTACTGTTCTGAATCATCCTGAAGTTTCGTTCGAATGTCCAACGACCAGTCGAGAACTGTTGGCGATCTTAAGAATTATTTTATTTACAAAGTTCTTAATTTTTAAAGCCATTTTTAAATAGCTAGAGGCAGACTTTTAATGTTTTTTTAAATAATTATTAACTTAAACTATGAAGAGTTGCAGTTTTATACGACTGCCTGAAAAAAGGAATATACTGTTAATTTCATTAATGATGATTTTGATGACTAAATATACAATTTTTGTTGCTTTTAATTCAATAGCATTACTCGATCGAAGGAAAATTTTAACTGTTCATTAAAAATTATTTTGTGTAACATTCTTACTAGTAACGAAAAAAAATTTTCCTTTGTGTTACATACATCTTTTTTCAAAGTGACTCACATATGCTAAATTTCTATTCGGCATTTCAATATTTTTTTTAAGGAGCAAATAATTATCTAGTGAATTGGTCCTATGAAACTACATTAAAAAACTTTAGTATAAAAAAAAATATTTTTAAAAAACCGACTTACGTGTACAAACTAAAATTATTTTATACTTTTAAGTGGTGGTTGAAGTTAATATTGTGTGCAATAAAGAATAATAAATTCTTTATTGCACACAATATTAAGATATATGTAAAAAAATAGGAGCTTACCCTAATAGGTATGTCTCTCCCAGACAACCTTATATGTGTAGGTATGTTATTTAAAAAATAAAACAGTTCAGCATCTGTTTTGTCGTTTTATTTAAAAATCCTGGGAAGAATTTTCCATCTAATTTGGGGTACTAGGGGAGTGCAGTTATTGTGGCAACATTAAACTCGAACTTGTCATGTGACGTCATCGTTACGTCATGTTATCTCTATTTCAGTCGCGGTTACACAGTACCTTGGTCTATTGCCTTCTCTGTCTACGTTATAAACTTTCTAAAATTTGATCACGTGGTCACATAGACGACGAAAACAAGAAGTATGAATACCAGCATGAAGGCGGTTAGGCCCCATAGTGTCGGAGATGTAAGTTTGAGTTGAAATGAGTTGACACTTATGTCATTGACATGGTTGAGTTGACAGGAGTTGAGTTAACATGAATTCAGTTGTCATGAGTTAAGTTGAGTTAAATTGAATTAACGGCTATTCAAGTGCCTCAAAAACACACATGATACAGCTAGAAAGAGCCCAGCGAGCAGTTCTGAAAACGATGCTAAAGAAGCCTTTTAGATTTCCCACCAACAAACTGTATCAGGAAAGCAAAGTCCTAACTGTGCGTCAGTTATATATTTTAAAACTAGCTCTTAAAGTTCACCAGTCAGTAATTAACTCTAATGATTATAAATTCTTACTCGAACGCCGGGTTTACAGTATCTCTTTTCCTAAAGTTAAATCAAGTTTTGCCACACGCTTTAGACCATTTGCAGACACCCTTGTGTATAATAACGTTGTCCGCGCCGTTGATATTAAACATTGCTCTGTCAGAGATGCGAAAACGAAAATTATTTCCTGGCTCGCATCCCTGAGCTATGACACAACAGAAAAGCTCGTCACACCGTTAAAATAAGGGCGTTTAAATCATATTAAATTTAAATTAACTTTGAATAGTAGTAGTAGTTCAACCTTTGTTCTTTACATAAATTATATTTTAAATAATAATTTTGTTAATGGTGGGAAATTGGGCCCCACGATACAGGAATACCTAGTGTGGGTCCCAAAGGATATTATCGTATTAATTGTTAATATTGTTTTGTCAAATAAATATTTTTTCATTTTTTTTTCATTTTTTCATTCTTCTATTCAAAAAACCTTCTAGCACGTAACAATATGAATAGTAATACCAGTATTTATTGAACTAGAATAGTAAAAAAGATACCGGCCGAATTGATAACCTCATCTTTTTTGGAAGTAATAAAAAATAAAATTTCATAAAGTACGAATTTATCAGTATAGTTTGGTATAGTTCAGAAAATTTCGCCGATATGTCGATACTTATTGACACTTCATGCATCCCTAGTTGCCATTAGCTGAGCATGAAACGTCCTTAAGCATGCGAAAGGATCCATAAAGTGAGGTGAGTTACACTTAGCGTTGCCAGGCGTCCGGATAAAGCCGGACACAGTCAGGCTTTTTGGTTGAGTGTCCGGCCAAATTAAACGGTGTCCGGCCTATTCGACTTTTACTAAGCTTTTTAAGTTTAACCATTTTTTTTACATATTTGTCATGTGTTGGTTTCCGTTCCGCTCGCCTCATCTTGTATCGCTACACTTGCGCAAACGAGCTTTTAAAAAATTTGCCATTTGGTGCTAGGTCTAAAAAATAAGGGTGTCCGGCCTTTGTACCCAAATGTCCGGCTAAACTGGCTGGTCTGTCCGACTTTTCGATTTGAAGACCTGGCAACCCTAGACTTACACTTATAAATACGGATTAAAGGTACAAAAAATGCGAAATCCGAATCGATGCGTACACGACGACAAAATGGCACTGTTAGTGCGGGGGCACACGATGCGTTGCGGCGGCGCTGCGGTGCCGGAGCGGTGTCGCTGCGTCGTCTACATATAAATATCTGTGGCATGTCGCACTATGCGCTCCGGCGCCGCACCGGACTTGCAACCACCGAGACGAGGCGGGGAGGGTGAATGCTTTGCGACGTCGTCGGAGCGCGGCGGCACCGCTCAGTTGTTTATGCGCCTTTTACGATCCATGTTTATTCAGACTGTCCAACGCTGCTACGGCGCCGCTGCGACATAACAACGGTGTGGTGCCGCAACGCATCGTGTGCCCTCGCTCTTATAATATGGACAAAATGCGAATCGATGCTGATAGATGTGATTTTAGCCTCATTTTTTCTTTTGGTGAAGTGAACGCTAAATGGAGGTCAGAGCTGTGACGGGGTACTTAACTGAGATATTATAAACGCTTTTTTTTGTTTTCATTGGCATGTACGTATTATAACTACTGTACAAAGAACTACTGTAATTACAGTTTTTGATAATCATTTTGCAGGTGACGAATTTTTTTATCATTCTATTGGTGCTATTGGCAATAATTCTATTGTATAGAAAATTGTCTATTCTATTGTCTTTAGTTAGGTGCTGCTACTATACCATAAGCTTCTATAGACATGGGTGTCTGTATATTATTGTTACTGGTCTGTGATAGTTAGTCAGAGTTTAATTTTATTAAATAGGTACCTACCTTACCACAACCTACCTAAGACGTATAGGACGACTTAAAAATTATTATCATTGATGATTGATCAATTATATATACATAATATAATTCATCTGTGAAGTTTACACATCATATTACCCTCCTTTCTTGGACGATAATCCCTCTTTTATTGTCTACTATTAGGTATTAGCAAATAATAGTCTGTAATCATAAACGTCAATGTCAATCACATGTCAATGATCAACTGCAACTTCAACGTCAAATTTTCTGTCAAAGTGGCGTCAAGTCAAATTATACAAACTACAAATTGTGAAGCTTTGAAGCAAAAATTTATTTTAATTACTTGAAATCTGAGCTTCTAATATAAATAAATATCTTCAAGTTTCAAAGAAAATAGAATAATATTCATTATTATATTCGTTAATACGTGTGATGTGAAAATAAGAGCAGCGCTTGAATTGTGTTCACACAGGAGTGTAATCGAAGGATGCAAATATTTTGAGGGTGTGTGCAGTGATATCACAGTTCGAGGATGGCTCAGCGCTTCCCGGCGAGCGGGCCGAGCGCCGCGCCGCCGCAGCCGCGCTACGCGGGCCCGGCGCCGCAGCAAGGCTCGCCCATGCCGCCGCGACCGTACACAGGACCCACTTTTCCGGTGACTGCTGCTGTTAGCTCTAATTAAGGCTATTTTGTAAACTATTTAATTCATACTATATCCTGTCATTCAAATGCCAAACTGACGTATCACCACCACCAGCTTCAATGTGGTTTTCGATAGACCACAAGGTTCAAGGCTTTGCACTGCAAGCACCAAAGACAAATGAATTATGTTCATATTTTGGTCACTAAAAAGTTATTTTAGTGGTGTTTTGTGACTCATCTTGTTTTTTAAGCTCAATGCTTATGTAGCACAAATGTTTGGAATAGAATATGATAATAGGTCTGAGCCCTTGAAATATATGATTTGGACTTGGTTAAAATGTCTAAGACTAACTACTATGCCATTGAAACTGTGAGCCGAGTTTCTGAGTTGTCCCTGGATAAATATATTTTCAACACACTTGCTGGTAAAGTAACTCAAATTTCACCGCAATTAGGCACATAATGACACTTATAATCAAACTGTAACTTTTTCATAACTATTATTTACAAGTGAGTTATAGTTTTTATTCTATTTTATTGGTTGAGTTGCTTTGTTCTTAAAAAGTTTGTATACAAAAAAGATCTGTTTCAATAGTACAAATAAACTAATGTAACTTGCTTGCTCATTTCATGGAACTTCGTATTTAAATAGATAATTTCAACTTGTAAGTGATTAATAAATAAAACTTTCACTCAAATATAACTTTTGTTTTTTCTGTAATAAACAAAACTTGAATGGAGTATCCCATTTTGTACATGGCCAAAATGCTATCTGCGAAAAGCCAGAAAAAAAAAACCTCATTCTTTTAGTTTTTGGCTGATCACCAATGTAAGATGAGCGAAGGCCTCAAAGGAATCCAGGCCGTAAATAAATTTAAAAAAAAAGTAAGATATAATAGCACATAGGAAAACTGATTAATTTTTCCCACCATTGCATATTATTTTCTTCACAAGTGTGTTGAAAAACATTGTATGATACACGTGTGTATTGATGATTACTGTCCTCTGCTATCTTAAGAATCTCAATAGCGCGTCAGTGGCGCTATTGAGATTCTTAAGATCATGATAGCTGTGATCAAATCAAATAATTTATTTGCATGATTGCAGGTACATAATAAATGGCCAATCTGGTGTCAGGCCACGCATTGTGCAGGGTTCCATAGTTGCATTTCAGAATATAATGGCATCATTCAAAGTCATTTACTATGAAATTTTTACTTTTAAAAGTTAGGTGAAATGATGAAATCCATGAATCCCTCGAAGTGCCAATTGCACATTAACTACCTACTACTCAAACCCAAACAGACCCTGAAATCGAAAACATGTACCTCTAATACTTTTGAAAGACCTTAATATGATAACCTACACAATAGGACAGACAAGTTAAAAAAATATCATCCCCCCTTTACATGTAGGGGACATATCCAACATAGTAGTTTTTTTTTACATTTTATTGTAAAACTATTCTGGAGTAATTAATATGCATATCCTTGCCAAATTACAGCTCTTTAGTATCAACAGTCTGTGCTATGCTGCAAACAAATGGACAGACTTGGTGAAACTATGAGGGTTCCTTGTAATTTTATGGAATCCTAAAAAGGTGTTACATTAGGGTACAAAATGTCACGGTGCACATTAGTGCCACATCACTGACTCTAGTGGTTCTAATTGCTTACACTTCTGTAGTTAATTATTGCTCCTCAAAGCTTATTAGCATTATTTTATTGTGAGTATATTGTGATGCGTCGTTTCAGCCTCGGAGTGGTTTCACTCCCCCTCCCGCGGGCAACGCCGTGGGGCCGGCGGGAGCCGCCCGGCCCGGCCCCGTGCCGTACGGCGGCGGTGCGGGCGGGGCTCCGCTGCCGCCCGCGGCGGCGCCCCCCGGCCCGCCCGGCGCCCCCGGCCCGCCCGCGCCCTACAGCGCGCCGCCGCGCCCGCCCGGCCCCGCGCAGACGCCGCAGAAGCGCCCCGGCGACGCGCGCGCCCCGCTGCCGCCGCAGCACAAGCCGCAACACTACCAAGGGTGAGTCCGGACCGTTCTCGGTCGAGACCGCCCACCGTGGAAGGGTGCGAATGTTCGTGAGTAAGTTCGGTGACCGTGTGCGCAGGGAGGGCTACGGCGCGGGCGCGGGCGCCGGCGGCAAGCGCAAGAAGCGGCTCGCGGACAAGATCCTGCCGCAGAAGGTGCGCGACCTGGTGCCCGAGTCGCAGGCCTACATGGACCTGCTGGCCTTCGAGCGCAAGCTGGACGCCACCATCATGCGCAAGCGCCTCGACATCCAGGAGGCGCTCAAGCGCCCCATGAAGCAGAAGCGCAAGCTCAGGATATTCATTTCCAACACGTTCTACCCAGGTGCATTTTTGCATTTTTACAAATACCATCGCTATCTTTAGAAAAATACTAATTGTACACGACTATCGAATTTCAGGCCAAGGCGACAACGCGGTCGCTTCGTGGGAGCTCCGCGTGGAAGGCCGCTTGCTCGACGACTCTAAAAATGATCCCAACAAAGTTAGTAGTGCTGAAAAATCATGTATAATGAGCAAACAAATGTCAATTATGTAATCTCACGAACGGTGCTCAGGTGAAGCGCAAGTTTTCGTCGTTCTTCAAGTCGCTGGTGATCGAGCTGGACAAGGAGCTGTACGGGCCCGACAACCACCTGGTGGAGTGGCACCGCACGCTCACCACGCAGGAGACCGACGGCTTCCAGGTCAGTGCGCCGCTCCGGGCCCGCGCCGCCGGCTCGCGCTCGGCCGACTCACGCCTCTGTCCTGGCGCAGGTGAAGCGGCCCGGCTACAAGAACGTGCGCTGCACCATCCTGCTGCTGCTGGACTACCAGCCGCTGCAGTTCAAGCTGGACGCGCGCCTGGCGCGGCTGCTGGGCGTGCACACGCAGGCGCGCCCCGTCATCGTCAACGCGCTGTGGCAGTACGTCAAGACGCACAAGCTGCAGGTGAGCCGCGACGACGTCGTGCAGAAACGCGAAATGCGAAAGTGTAAATAAGTCAACGTTGCCCCGTTAGACATTTAAAAGTTAAGGCTTAAGTTTAGTTGCGCTACGACAACTGCTTCAGCTTCGTGGGTGTTTGCGCAGGACCCGCACGAGCGCGAGTACATCGTGTGCGACAAGTACCTGGAGCAGATCTTCGGCTGCGCGCGCATGAAGCTGGCCGAGGTGCCGGCGCGGCTGGGCGCGCTGCTGCACGCGCCCGACCCCATCGTCATCAACCACCTCATCTCCGTGGAGCCGCCGCACGACGCCAAGCAGACCGCGTGCTACGACATCGACGTCGAGGTGCCGCCTGCCCCCCCACCCCCCCACACACACACCCCCCCGCCACCAGCCCGACCCCATCGTCATCAACCACCTCATCTCCGTGGAGCCGCCGCACGACGCCAAACAGACCGCGTGCTACGACATCGACGTCGAGGTGCCGCCTGCCCCCCCCCACACACACACACACACACCCCCGCCACCAGCCCGACCCCATCGTCATCAACCACCTCATCTCCGTGGAGCCGCCGCACGACGCCATAAAAGTCTTTCATATACTCACTTTACCATCTGCTGCATCTCTGTCGAGGTTACTGCTGTTTTTGTCGGTCGGAATGTTCTTCAGAACCAGTAGTAGAATTCCCTGACGTTACTTAAAGTTTAATCCGAACAAACATTTAATGATGTCGTCCGTTCAGGTGGACGACACGCTCAAGACTCAGATGAACAACTTCCTGCTGAGCACGGCCAACCAGCAGGAGATACAGGGGCTCGACTCCAAGATACACGAAACTGTGAGTACATCGTTCGCGGCACAACAACAATGATGATACCACGTCAGATTATTGAACTAATACATGCTATTTTTTTATTTTGTCAACTCCGTCGATGCATAAATAAAATTTCAACTTATAATCTATTTTATTTATTTTTATTTTTTTTATTTATTTATTTACAGACAAAAAAAAAAAAGTGACACAATTTACACCATAATTCATAGACCAAAGCACTAGACCAAAGACTAAAACTTGTGGCTGGTGATTGTAATTGGCAGCCCAATTAGGCCGTAGCCTGTGCTAGGGCTGTCCAAAAATACATCCTCCGCCCAATTGTATTTAATGTTAATTAAATTGAAAAAAATTTTTTTTTTTTTTTGATATATCTAACTAATTTAATTATATTTAATTTTTATTAGCTTGCCTTGATTATAATAATATGAATAAATGCAAAAAAAAAAAAAAAAATATATATATATATATTAGAAATAAGTAAAGTTAGTGCTGTTTGTGCAACAGTGTTAGATACTGTATTAAGTTTAATTATGGTTACTTGTATATAGTAGATATGATAGTGTCCGTAAGCATCAACAAATCTTGTCATAAAGGCATTTAAAGTTTTCAAAAGAGCATACTAGTAGATATTTCTTTATATCCATCTTTAATTTTTTCTTTAGAGGAGGGTGCTGGGCACACAGAATAATATTAGATATCTCCGGTGGGAGGTTGTTGAACATTTTTGGTGCCGCAGATGAACAATGCTTTTTAGCGAATCCAGACGTTCCCAGTGGAACGAAATCAAATGATAAACTTCAAAAATAAAAAAATAAATAACTTAACTAAAGTAAGGCCAATTTAATAGATCACATTTGTCACTTCGTCAAAATTGAACAACGACGTAACTCACGTTACCTTCGTATCGGAGGCACATATACTTTTCAAACAACAATACACACAATATCATATATTTTTCAAAGTTAAAGTAGGGCCAATTTCATCAAGATTCGGCCGATGGTTTTGTGATTCAATTTGATTTTCAACGGAATGTACGTCTGCAGGTGGACACCATCAACCAGCTCAAGACCAACCGCGAGTTCTTCCTGAGCTTCAGCAAGGACCCGCAGCAGTTCATACAGAAGTGGCTCGTCAGCCAGTCGCGCGACCTCAAGGTAACGTCGTCTACTTCTACTAGTGGTCGAAAGATAAAATCCCATTTGTTGACTTGCCATTTAATGTACCATGATCAGTTCGAATTGTGCGGTATCTCTATACGCGCCGCGGGTGACGTCACCGGCAAGGGCGCGCCGCGGGTGACGTCACCGGCGAGGACGCGCCGCGGGTGACGTCACCGGCGGTCGGTCGCTGTAGGAGCGCGGTCGTGTTGCAGAGCATGGGCGGCGGCGCGGGCGGCAACCCCGAGGAGGAGCGGCTGTGCGCGCTGTACGTGCAGCCCTGGGCCGGCGAGGGCGCCGCGCGCTACCTGCACGCGCGCCTGGCCGCACGCCGCCACGCGCTCGACCTGGCGCTCACGCCGCACCACCTGCCGCGCGTCTAGGCGACTCCTTCCGAGCCGCTGGCCGAATGGCCGAACATTACGAGTACAAAAGTTGTCCAACTCGCTGTCATCGGCCGATATAAATACGAAAAAAATGTTATGCACTTTATTATGTGACAATATTATGTATTACAAAAACTAAATCATCTTGTCCATTTAATTTAAATTACATACTTCAAAAGCAAATTTATAAAAAATTTTATTCTCCTTATTATTTAAGCGCGATCGCATGTATCGTGCCGCGTGCGTCGTCGACTCGACCAACATCAAAGTGAAAAAAGGGCAAAATTATTCGTCAAACTTTAATACCTATTTATTGTTGTGACAGTTTAAAAAAAAAGATACCTCCTTTTTGGAAGTCGAGTAAAAATGATTATTATCTTGAAATTGTGAAGTTTTCGGATTGTACACGTGCGAAGTGCGGCCGCGGCGACTCGCTCCGACGTCATCGACGACGGCTTCCGAGACTGCACTAAAGTAAACTGCAAAATAATGTCAGCTCATATTTAATTTGTATTTAAAAGATAGCCAAAAGTAGGTCGGTGAGCGAACAACATGACGTTGCTATGTATATAATGTATACCTAGGCACAGAAGGCCAGTAACGTATAGTACTTTTTAAAGAATATTTTGCTCATTCCCACGAGACATCCGACACGACCGCCGCTCGTCTCGCCGGCTCTTCTCGGCGGAATCCTTACCGAACCGGTGCATGGTAGAGAGTCCGACTTGTTATAAAAGAGCCACAGGTTGCTCTACTTACATGAAATTGTTTCACAGTTGAATTGATTGTGTAAGGTTGTCACTAGAAGGAATGAGCTATAAACGGCGAATGAACAAATAAAAGGTACAATGGTGATGGACAACATCCGTGCTGGAAACGGTACTGAGCCGGAAAAGAAACGTGAAGCTAAACCGCACGGTACGAGTAAGTTTCGATCATCCTAGTTCCTAAGCCTTTCGTTAAACTGCTATTTACGTTTCCTTAGTATGAAGCGGATTACGACATTTTATTCCGCAAATCTATCTCCCGATATCAAATAATGTTAACATTGCCAGATTTGTACTTCGCTTGTAGTGACTCATAAAACCATAAAGAGATGCTGCGAAAATTAGTGTTTTAGTGTCGCTCGAACAAACAAGCAGCGGCTCAGCGCACGGCGACATGGGCGCTGCGCCGGCTCGCAGTGGGGCCACATTGCCGTGCGCGATAACAGCGCCAGAACAAACATCGGCAAGTCGTAATTCACACGAGGCTTCCTCGCAGGTACGTATATAGCGCGGCGGCGACGGGCGCTGTGCATTTTTGGCTCGACCTTCCTTAAAAGAACGGGTTTTTTGGTCGCGTTTATCGATCCTTATCATGTAAAACCTTTATTCCGCCATTTAATTCCGCAGTACCTTTCGTGGAAATTGCGGTGCAGGACAAATAAGCACATCGCTGGCAGTCAGTGATGTGCGCGTGCTCGTGAAGCGGACTTTGGTCGGGTGTCGGACGCTGTCGCGTGTCGGACGCTTGTCGCGTGTCGGCCTCTGGTCGTGAGTCGGTGCGGCATGGTGTACACGGGGGAGGCTAGTCCGGGCATCCTGGACCGTAAGTGTAACTATTAACTATCGATTATGTAATAATTTTAACATCTTGATGTGACACTCGGTGTTGTTTATCCAAGAATATCGCGGACTTCCCGAGGGATCTTAAAAACAAAAATTCTTGTGAATTTTGTGCAAACAGCAGCTAAAATATTGATTTAAGTATTTTAACTGCTTTTACAACTGACAGCTTATATGTCAGGATAGAGGATTTTATCTGATATAGTAGTAACCTTCGATCGCAGGATCGAAGGTAGTGAGTAACGTATTCGCTGGTACGGATGCCAGCTGTTAATTAGAGAGTGCCGGACGGTATATGATGGCCAAAATCATTAAATCCCTACTTTCCTACTTTATTTATCATAAGTAGGTAAATAGTTATAGAAGAGGCATTGCATTTTATAGGAGTTGATTTCAAACCGATCAATTCCTAGTTTTATTACCTACTTTATTTATTTATTTATTTTAATACCAAAAATATGATAGTAAATATTTTGGTGCTTGTGGTCAGCGGCAGGCGGCAGGCGGGCGCGGCAGCCGCCATGCTTCTGATTAATTAAATTATTAAGATATGATTTCTGATTAATTATTATCCGTGTGAGAGTTAACTGATTGTTCTTTGCTTATTTCGTGTTTGGTTGTGATAAGAGTAATTGGCGTTATCGCGGAGTAAATACAAAGATTTTCTCGTCATCGCTGCAGTCATAAATTCACACTAGGATACATTTCTTATGATAATGTAATTACATGGAAGCGACATATACAGTTTACTTTTCAATTTTAAAACTATGTCGTCGGTCATCAAAAATTTAGTTGGGGAAGTAGGTAGGTACTAGGGAAAGTACTTAGTAGTAGTACTTACAAAGAATATCAGCAGAGCTGAACTCGACTTCAGGATTCAATCTGCCTTTGAACTTTAAACATTTGGACTATTAAGCATTGAATGAAAATTGGAATGCCTATGGCACAGATTTAGAGGCCTATGGTGAATTTAAATGAAACTGCTTCCTTAGCTACATTCGGCCGACTGCGGTCGGCGCGCGCCGCGCTCGCTGCCGCGACTGTTCCACGCCACATCGACACGAGGTTTATGGATTATGGCTGATGCATTGTGTCGGCAGGCGAGGCGGACGTGGAGGTGCGGCCGCTGGGCGCGGGCGGCGGCGCGGGCGGCGGGCGCGGGGCGCGCGCGCGCGCGGGCGGGCTGTGGCGCGTGGCGGCGGCCGAGGCGTGCGGCACGGCGCTGCTGGTGGCGCTCACGTGCCTGCCGGGCTGCGCGCGCGCCTCCGCGCCGCCGCTGGCGCAGGCCGCGCTGGCCGCCGGGCTGCTGGTGGCCGCGCTGGTGCAGTGCTTCGACCACGTGTCGGGCGCGCACTTCAACCCCACCGTGACGCTGGCGGCGCTGCTGGCGCGCCGCGTGGGCGCCGCGCACGCCGCGGCCGCGCTGCTGGCGCAGGCGGCGGGCGCGGCGCTGGGCGCGGCGGCGCTGTGGGCGCTGTCGCCGGCGGCGGTGGCGCGCTGCGTGACGCGGCCGGCGCGCGTCGTGTCCGACTGCCAGGCGCTGTGCGTGGAGGCGCTGCTGGGCGCGGTGCTGGCGCTGGTGAACCTGGCGGCGTGGGACGCGCGCAACGCGCCGCACAAGGACTCGTGGCCGCTGCGCATCGGCTTCACCGTCGCCGCCATGACCCTCGCCGCCGTGAGTACCGGCGCGGACGCGGCCACGCCGAGTCAATCACGCGACTTGCTGCTAACTTAGTCGTTATCTGCGCAGGGCGAGCTGACCGGCGCCAGCGTGAACCCCGCGCGCAGCGCCGCGCCCGCCGCGCTCGCCGCCGACCTGCGCGCGCTCTGGGTAACGCCTCTCACGTCAGATTAACTATACATTTGCAATAAATTTATTCTTTGTAGGTTTGTTTGTCGCCCGTCTATCGGTCTTGTATTCTGTGGTTCGACGTTTCTGAAACGGACTGCTAAGATATGGAACGTGCTTCGGGTGTCCGTTCCCGGCCACGTATAATTTGAATACCTTCAAGACGAGAGGGAATAGGCATTTTCTAAGTTTCGACCTGGACCTCGTGGACGCTTTCCGTCGTCGATCGTCGTCGAGCGCGAGCCTATCTCGATAATAAAAAGAAAAGTCGTGTGGCACTCGGGGACTGCCGCGGTAAAGCTATTGCATAGCATTTTTTATCAACGCCATCTAGCGGTGAGAGAAGTCCCGTGTCAGGTTATTTTCGTTACGAAATTTCTGAATTCGGTCTCCACGCTCGAGGCCCGCGATAGAAGCTATGCAATAGCTTAAAAGTCCTTATTTTTATATTTATTTTCTGGAAACTTTAAATGAATAGAACGATGTCGCGGTAACTCGGAACATCCTAAGCGTCGATAACAGTGTTGCGTCGGTCGCGCAGGTGTACTGCGTGGGCCCGCCGTGCGGCGCCAGCCTGGCGGCCGCGCTGTACGCGGTGGCGTGGCGCGCGCCGCCCGCCGCGCCCGCGCGCGCCTCCCAGCCGCCGCACAAGGCGCCCGCGTGAGCCGCGCCCGGCTCCGGAGGATACTGCGGTGCAGGGCGCCGCGCCCGCTGCCTCGGCGGCTCTGATGTACTGTAGAATGTAGTACATGACGAATGAGTTAGCGATATGCTCGTTTTGCGAAACTAAACTAAATTATTTTATCTTTTCGTGCCTATATTTAAGTATGAACTTATTCACGGTATTTTTAGGGTATGTGATTAAACATATTTTAAACATTTTGACGTAGAATTTCAATGTAAATCTCCACATTTGTTAAATTGTACCACATTCAATAAATAATATATCCGAAGTCCTAGGAGCTCGGGCGGGCGCGGCGCACTCCGCGGTAGACTGCGGAACTACAAGTACGTGTCGTACCTCTTTTGAGAGCTAATTCGGAGCGATGCCGCGCGCTTTGATACTCCCGCGCCGCACACGATGCTATACTAAAATGAAGATAAAAGCGTATTGCACCGCATTCGGCAACTCGTAAACTCACGTTCTCTCACTTCATAAGGACATCGAAAGGAAAAATACACGTCTATATTATATAGGTAATCTAATTAGGTAGGTACCTACCTACCGAATGTTTACTATTGTTATCCTTATTTATGCCAACCGTACTTACGTCTTTTTTTTATTAAATTACTAGCTGATACCCGCGACTTCGTCCGCGTGGATTAAGGTTTTTTATTCCCGCGGGAACACTCTTATTTCCCGGGATAAAAAGTAAGCCTATGTCCTATTCCAGACCATAATCTATCTCTGTGCCAAATTTAAGCCAAATCGGTTCAGTCGTTGCGACGTGACTGAGTAACAAACATACAAATTTTCACGTTTATAATAATATTATTAACAAATTATTGGTGTGCAGCAATTTATGCTTTTCCCACGGAAAAAATTTGAGAGATCGGGATTAAAATTAGTAGTAGTAGTAGCTTCTGTCCGCGACTTTGTCTGCGCGGACTTCAGAATTGGGTCTAAAGTTTCATTCGTTAACAATTTTTAATCTTACCACGGGAACTATTTGAGATCGGTATAGAAAGCACATGTCCTTTTCCATAGCATAGGTGACATGCATACCAAATTTCAAAACTGTCTGCCCGCGGCTTAGCTCTTAAACAATTTTCAATTTTCCCTCGGGAATTTCTTAAGGAATCGGGATAAAAGGTAGCCTGTGTTCTTTTCCATGTCAAAGGCTACATGCATGCCAAATTTCATCCAAATCCGTTCAGCCGTTTTTGCGTGATTGAGTAACAAACATCCAAACATCCACACTTTCACATTTATAATATTAGTAGGACAAGATAGTCCTTTACTGCATCTCACCTGATGGTGACGATGCAGTCGACGATGGTAGCGGGCTAGCTTCGAAGGAATGTGGCAGGGACATTCAACCCATACCCCTAATCGGTTTCTACACGCCACGGTGCCGGAACGCTGTACCTATCGCTTGGCGGCACGTCTTTGACGGTAGGGTGGTAACTGGATAAACTTATTTATAGTATCTTAAAAAACTTATAGTAAACTTATATATGGTAGTGAATCATTCTGTACCTTTTGGTAGGTAGGTACTATTAGGTATTCTGTGACTAAGGTCGAGATATAACGCGCACCCTCCACCGCTCGGGCTCGAGACAGACTTAAAACGAGTAAGATTTAGAATTAAGGTATGTAAGAACATTTGTATGTCGTTTTGACTCGGTGTCGAGACCGAGCCGCCGTCTGCCCTCGGCCTGAGCTCCAGCAAGCGGCGCCGACGAGTCGTCGTGCGCAGGATCCGACGTGCGACAATACAACATTAAAACGGCTCTAAACACATCGACAGCGGTCGTAGAACCGGGCCAGGGAGCGACTTTAGACGATGATTTCAAGACGTAAATACACTCTTTTACTGATTGGTACACTAGTTGATGCCCGCGACTTCGTCCGCGTGGATTGAGATTTAACAAATTCCCGCGGGAACTCTTATTTTCCAGGATAAAAAGCAGCCCTTGTGCTATTCCACTCTATAATCTATCTCTGTGCTAAATTTCAACCAAATCTGTTCCGTCGATGTGGCGTGATTGAGTAACAAACATACTGAATGTCTATGTTACTGTTACATTACCTCATTAAGTTTCGCATTTACAATATTAACGGGATAATAGGGTTAGGTACTTGTGTATTAATCTTGTTTATTATTCTGCACATTACGCAGCACCTCCGATTCGTTCCGACTTCCGTGCGAGGATACCTACTGCCAAGTAAATAACATGTTTTACAATTAGGTTTAATGCGATAAGCGAAACAAAAAATAACCTTTTCTCAAACATGCATGGAAATATTGTCATTATTTTCGAAAAAAGAACACGCGAAGTATCGAATTGTCGGACAAAGAAAATCAAATCCATTGCAAGAGCGTTTTTTGAATTTGGAACATTACAACGCTCCGCGAAACAGTTATTTCGCGGAGCGTTTTTTTTTTTTAAATATTGCAGGAGCTTTGTAATGTAATGCTGTTTCATACAACAGTATGAAATGGCGTGCTGGGGTTACTAAATACTCCTTGATCGGATCTCTTTTGTCATTCTTGGCATACCATAGTCTCTTTGCTTAGTACAAATTGCGTTTACGTGGCTGTATAGCCATAAATGCGTTTGCCTGTCGGCACAGATAATAAAAAAAAATTGGCGGTAAAGCTGAAAATTCGTCTTGATTTGTTATTTACATGTACCTACTTAATAAATATAAATTTAATAATAATCAAAATGAGTTCCAACGGTTCAGAGAGTGAAATGGAGATTGATTGTACCTACTCCACCAGATTTAAACCAAAATGGCGGATGGATTTGGATGTATAATATAAAAAGTGTTTTATTTCCCTGCATTCTTTTGAGAAAAGCACTATATATGCCTCGGCGGGAAATGGCAATTGCCTGTCTCGTATTTAGTGAAGTCCTCGCCTACGGCTCGGCCTTCAAACTCATACTCGACCTGCAATTGCCTACTTCCCTGCCTTTGCAATAATGTACTATTGGCGTGACCTCCCGCTGGAATCTTATATAATTTATAGCGCACTTGGTTCACAACAGCATACACACACCGATCACGATGTGGCATTTAGGTACCTACCTATCGATATGGATTATAATGCTTCACCCAGCACTACGCGTGTACAGGTAGGTAGATATACCCGTAGAAGGAATTCGAGGGTATAACCACGTGTAACATATCAGCTCCCGCGGTACGGCCTTAGCTTCCATTATTGCCAGAAAAAAATCCTCGCGATAGATGAAATAAAACACCCGAAACCTCGTGTGAAACGCGACCGATGCGCCTGATGCGTGTGATGGAGCAAGCGCCATTTGGCGATTTTGGTGCCTACATCATGTATTGTAATACCTCGTAAGATATTCATTTTTTCAAATAGCTACATCGTCTCTTAGTAGGTACTCGTAATATGTAGGTATAGCTTTATATAAAAGTTTTGGCTCTGTAAAAATTAAACCTTAGGTACTTAGCGATTTTTTTATCGAACAAGTTTCATTATTTTATTTCTACTCGGTATCGGCTGAAGAGCTATTTGACCTTATTCCACCCTCTCTTGTAACACCGCACCGCACGCCACCGAAAGCAATTTCACCCTCACCACCACCACCTGGGTGCCTGGAGGCTGGAGCACTTCGACCATCCGCTGCACCAGATTTTGACTATATAACCAACGTATTCAATGATAACATATTTCGTCGACTTTCATTTTTTCCTTTTTATAATAATACTAGCTTTTGCCCCCGCGACTTCGTCCGCGTGGAATTAGATTTTGGGGTGGAATTTTCAAAAACTGTGACACACGTACTTTTTTATTTTTAACTGAAAGCTCAAATACCAACTTTGATGGAAACAGCTTGAAAAATGACGGAGTTTCATATAAACTTCCATCCCCTATTTAAACCCCTTAGGGGTGGAATTTCCAATAATCCATTCTTAGTGTGCGCCTACGTCATAAAAGGAACCAACTGTAAAAATTTCAAGTTTCTAACTTCAGTAGTTTAGGCTGTGCGTTGATATCTCAGTCAGTCAGTCAGGACTTTAAATTTTATATATATAGATGACCTCTGGTGATCGCAATATTGAATTTTGATTACTGTCATGTGACACTCGCAACATTAACACTAATCGATTGACGTAAGAACCATCAAAATCGGTCCACGCGTTTGATCTCTAGAGCGACACAAACATACATACATGGCGTGATAAACAAATTAGCCTCCTTTACGTCGCGCAGTCGGGTAAAAGAGGTCGCGAAGCTGGCAGTGCAGTGTGGGCAGACAGAGCCCGGGCAGCGGGCCTGCTGATGTTTGGAGAATAAAATATAAATAACGGCCTACAGCTGTTATCAGTATCACTAAATAAATATATGTTAATGGTAATGTAGTTACCTATAGTGATGTACGGAACCAGCGGGCATATTTTTATCAACAGGCAATTGGGGCGCCTCTGCCTACAGAGCGCCGCCGCCCGGCTCCACCTGTAAACGCACAAGTTGAGCGACGCGACGACGACGACATGCACACCGATGCTTCCCGATAAGCCGAGGAGTCGACTGCAGGAGGTGCGGCAGGTGCAGGCCGCACCGTGCGCTCGTGTCGATCGCGGTCGATCTCATTTTAGGTGTATCCGGTGTATCAAACTTTATTACATTTTATTTATTTTAAGCTCTAAGCTTTTAAGTTATGAAATGAATACAACCGCATAGGCAGATTTCTCTCCGGACGACGGATCGCCGCCCCATCGAACTGTGAGAGCGAGGGAATAATATTATCTCGTCGGTTTCAATGTACCTACCGTGGAGTGCAGAGATTACGTGTGGCAGCGAGCGAGCAAACAGCCGATAACCGATAGCCCGCTGACCCGCACGCCGCCGCCGCCGCCGCCGCCGCCGCCGCCGCCGCCGCCGCCGCCGCCGCCGCCGCCGCCGCCGCCGCCGCCGCCGCCGCCGCCGCCGCCGCCGCCGTTAATTACCATCCACTGCAGCGAAGCGGATACATGCGGACAGATGAATGTCATTAATCTGATCGGTCTGCTATCATCACTCCGCGCCGTTTCCGTAGATAGGCGCTTTTAAGATACAGTCGGATTACCTACCGTAGGAACAGCGGATGTAGCGGCCGAATATAATTAATTATGATAGGTGGGTAATCGCATGAATGTATTTATGCGATAGATCGCGCTGGCGGGCCGCGCGGCCCTCGGTGCCCTCCTCCCGGTGTCCGCGCCGGCCACATTTGCGCTCGGCGGAGTCTCGGTTTGCGTAGCGCGGCCCGAGCACGGCCCGAGCGCGACCCCGTCACCCCGAGCCGAGCCGATAGCGGATAGCGAGCCTCTCGCAACAACAATAAGCATTTACATAACCAGATCTACAGTCCACACTAATCAATACTAAGTAATAAATACACCCCACGCGCGCGTCGTCATATTATTTGATCGTGCTTCACGGCGGGATCGTCGATCGAAGCTTTCACACCGATAGGTATGGCGATTTATATTATGAGAGCTTAAGTATAAATATCATTGTGAGAGCTACGCTTAATGAGCAAATTGACTTTCAAATTACATTATTTCCCTACAACAAATTTACAAATTTAATTTATGTAAAGCTATGTAAAGTAGTATAAAGTTGTGTAGGTAAGTATCTGTTGAAAGTTGGAGACCTTGGCGATGGCGCCAGAAACCTGACATTTTAACTCCACCTCCTAATCTAGCAATCGGTATACAACGAGTAACGACATCGACCACTGTTTCCTCATTAAGGTAGGTGTGTACTTACATGACGTTCTACAAAGATCAATGCCATCGACCAAAACCCAAAACACATAGGTACACTCACAAAACAACTGCAACGAGAAGTACGAAATCGAAATAATTTCCTGCATGGTAGAGATTCATTCATGCAGACCTAGATTCAGTTTTAATGAATGGAAATGTGTAACATACGTAAATCAGAGATACTTACGAGTAAGTAGTCGTCGAAGAAGCAATAGCTAAGTACGAGATATTTAAAGATCATCAAAGGTGGTGCTCGAGCACGCCAAGCGAGCCCATGTTATGGGAGGGACAGCATCTTTCTTGTATTTTCTATACTCTGCTGAACTGCTAACGGCGACGAAGCTCGGAGGCCGGAGCTTCGAAGCGCTCGCGGCTCGCGGGGGCGGGTGTCGAGGAGCGTCGACGGACGAGTTGATTACTATATCTAACGTCATCCTACTGAGAACCTAAGTCCTTATTTACACCACGTAGGAAAAAAATCCAATAACTAACTAGTTACTTATTCATTTCTCATACTTAGTTCTCGATTTTCTGGAGAAGATTATGGTTTGTCGTCTAGACCGATGTGCGTCCACAGCTCCAGTAATTCAGCAGGCCGTAGTGGATAAGAGTAAAGCTTAGGTACAGTGAGTAGGTATCCCAGCACATTCCCAGCATCATTAAGTCGGATCGGAAATGAGATCTGTCATTGAAATATTTATTTTATTTATTTATTTATCCGCCCCGTATCATACATTAGGTAAATGTTTATATATAAAATCAAACCTAATAAGTAATAGGTAAGTATACATAGGTATTTAATAACAAAAAACATTCGTTACCCGTGAGATGTTTGTAATCTCACTACCGGCACCTCCCTAGTAATAGAAGTTAGAGGAGTACCTACTAGGAACCTATAAGATATCTCTTGCGTGAAATTCGGCTAGAGCCTGGAATATTATTATAATTTAAAGAAAAAAGTTTGGCGTCTACAGGGGCGTTTACAAATCGGCGATCGAGGAAAAGCGCGCGACTCGCGCCGCGCCGCCCGCCAGTCCGTGCGCGGCGCCCGCCACGACGCATCGCTCCCTGCCGCTGCCGCACGCGCCCCTCGCACCCGCCCCGCCTGCACCTGCACTCACCTGCACCCCCCGGCACCCCCGGCACCCCCCGGCGCTCCGGGCGCAGCTCCAGCCATGCCCGGCGACGACGACGGTCAGTATGCGCCGCGAGTGAAGTGCTCAAAACGCGGAGCTGAAGCGCTTCCGTTTCCAATAAAGTTTAAAAAGTCCGCGTGCGTATCAAAATAATTCCGTATCTACGGATCTGAGTGTGAGGCCTCGACCGCACTGCCGACGGTCTATAGGTCTGTGTTACTTCCGGCCTAGTAGAACTCGTCGGACGGTCCCTCGTCGAATCGTCTCCTTTGAGAGTTTGAGTCCCGTGGACGTGGACGCGGAACGCGGAACTCTCGCCCGCCGGTGCTGGGTTCGCCGACGAGCCGTAGTGGCGCCGTTGCGGTCGACTATTTATAATCAGGCGTTTGTTATAAATATAAATATGCCGAAAAATAAAACTCGCGTGTCGGCGTTCCTCGATCACGTTCCTAAACTAAAAACATGAAGGATTACTTTTTTAAGTTTTTAACGTAAAATCCATATTTCTTTACGCTCCTTTATTACCTACTCTTTTACTAGAAAAGGTTAAATTCTAGGTATTTACTTAATGTGAATTAAATTACGCAGGACCAGAAATATGAACGAGATGATTTTCTTGAATTCAAAATTGAAAGTTTGCTTTTAGTCGATGCAACAGGTAGGGACCTACTCGAAGCGACCTGTAGCCCCTGTAGGTAGCGAACCATAATATTTTACGCATGTGTTAATAAACTTCTACAAAACAAAATAGGTAGTTACAAAAACAGTTTATATATATACGTGTAACTGAACTTTTAAGATAAATTAAGTAATCACTTAAGTATACTTTGTACTCGCAGTATCGATAGGCCGAGCCGATTGCGAAGCGGCAGAGTGTACGCTCCGCGCGGTCTAGGGCACGAGGGCACTAGGACACTACACGGAGACCGCGCGGTACATTCCAGTTGTACTGTCACGGGAACCGCGCTCGCGGTCGAACGGAATCCCGAGAGTCGGCAGATTAGACAAGTTAGACGAAAAAGGACAACTGCAACATGGCAAAATAAAATGATTTTGCACAATTAATAAAATCATTACAAGTCGTAGCCTTCATTAATAGTTAATCCACGAAACGGTACCTCGTCACTCGCCTTCCTACTTACAATAATTATTATGCTGCATATTATTTAAATGATTAAAATGCACTCGTACACAAGTGTACGTAGGTACCTATTCTTAGTCGCGAGTGTTAAGGCGTTCGCACACGACGAGCTCGGACAGTCGCTAGCTGGGGCCTCTGGCGCGAACGATACGTTGCTGGGACGTACCTCCTTAGCAAACAAATATGTATTTGAGCCTATCCTGCCAAGTGCCAATTACCGAACCATAAGCGATCGCTCCAATTCAAAGCGTTCACATAGAATAACAGGAAACTATTAAATAATTACAATTTCGAACTTAATTAGCCAGTTAGGTACTCATTGTGATAATGTGATAACGTTATTAGAGTGGTTATAAGTAGATATAGTAGGTACATCGTAGCAGAAGCTACTACAGAGTATGTATGCCCGCCGGTCTATAGTCTCGTCTCGACGTCGTCGCTGCTCACGATAAGATCGACAGTAATCGGCTCGAGAACACGAAGTCTACCAATCCGCATTCGGCCAGCGCGGTGGACTCGGAGACTGATAGACACTCGACGCGAGCGCAGCGCGCACCGCGGTGCAGCCACGGGTGCTTACACAGATCTGCTCACGAGCTTTTAGGTCTCAACTTGACGTCGACGTACGAAACGGTTAACAGTAATAATTAGTTCATTACTGAGAACTCGGTCTATCGCTCGCCTGTCTCGACCGTCTCGGCCGACTAGGCGTCTGTCGTTTGCTTTACTATTCATTATACTTATTCAAAATAGGTAGTGAGGCGCGCGGTGGCCTAGCAGCGCTGAATATAATTATAGATCTCAAATAAAATCTAACGGTCTACATTCCTATAAAACGCAGTTTGGTGCTCGTTGGCTTAAATTAACTCAATAAACGACAATATTTACGGACGCCCGGCGCGGCACATCCACTGTCCGTCGCCACTGTACCTACTGTTGTCGCGCAGCGGCGGAGACGGGCGGCGGCGCGCGCGCGTGGGCGCGGCGCTGGTGGCGCGCGCTGGCGGCCGAGGTGCTGGCCACGGCGCTGCTGGTGCTGCTGGGCGTGGCGGCGCTGCTGCCGACCGGCGCGTCGCCGACGCTGCTGGCCGGCGCGGCGCCGCCGCTCGCGCACCCCGCCTTCGCGTTCGGGTTCGTGGTGATGGTGAACGTGGAGGCGTTCGGGCCGGCGTCGGGCGCGCACATGAACCCCGCCGTGACGCTGGCCGCGCTGCTCACGCGCCGCCTGCCCGCGCTCGCCGCCCTCGCCTACGTGGGCGCGCAGCTGGCGGGCGCGCTGCTGGGCGCCGGCGCGCTGGCGCTGCTGGCGCCGGCCGCGTGGGCGGCGGGCGGCGCGGTGACGCTGCCGAGCGGCGTGGACGCGGGCGCGGCGATGGCGGTGGAGGCGCTGCTGGCGGGCATGCTGGCGCTGCTGTGCTGCGCGCTGTGGGCGGCGCACGAGGCGGGCCGCGAGGACCCCGCCGTCTCCGTCAAGTTCGGGCTGGCCGTCGCCGGCCTCGTGTTCGCGGGCGTGAGTATGAGTGCGGCTCCGGTTGGTCGTGCGGCGCCGGGCCCGCGCCTAACTCACTCGTGTCTGTGTCGCAGGGCGCCATGACGGGCGCGAGCCTCAACCCGGCGCGCAGCTTCGCGCCCGCGCTGCTGCTCAACGACTTCAGGCACCACTGGGTGAGTAGTCGAGTGTAGCGCTCCGCACCAGATTGTTTATACGGTCGTAGTATATACTTAGGTACACATTTGTGCCGATCTAGTCACTCTTCAAATTCTTTAGTTGTTTCGAGTAGGTAATTTTTTTTTCAAAGACTGTACCTACTCATTAGCCGAACGCGACTAATAGGTGGCCAATCTCCCTCTTTTTCGACACGACACGACACGACACCAGTACGGTACGACAATAGTAAAACGGATTTGAACTGCGTCGTCGTCGGATCTATTGGTTTTCTCGGTTTCTCTATCATCGCTAGAGTTACGACAGCTTCGCCGCCGGTTCGGAACGTTGTTATACCTATTCGTACATAACGATTGTATATTTACGTCATCGGTTCGGAAAGCTACAGAGCGATTGCGGTCGCCTCTGAGCGGCAGCGACACTCACTCGCCATTGGTTAAAATGCATTTTTGCAGGAAGAACGCGATAAATTCAGCCAATCGCCACATTTGAAACTGTAGCAATGATCGAAGCTGCAGCGCATCGATCATTGTTCAACTTTTCGAGAATAGAAACGTAGCAGTTGAAACTTTTCTTTTACAGTAGGTATAAAGACATGAAGGTACTCGTACATGGCTTCATCGATTTCTAGAAACACCAATATCATGTTATACTTGGCTACACGGGCAGCGGAATGCAAAATCGATTGTTTACCTACTTGCAACATTGTCATTATCATTAAGTACTTGATATCTTAAATATTTCTCAGGAATAGTACCTATGTACCTTGGTATCTCGGCTTATCTATTCACTCACCATTCACAGCAGCTGACGAGCTGACAGCTCGTCACTCACCATGAGATAGATCCACACATAAGAAATAACACTTGGAGGCATCTTGTAGGTAGTCAGAGTAGGCTAATTAATACCTACTCTCATATTAGTGCCTACTGCGTGTTTGCAATTGTTTATTATAATTATTTATAAGTAATAGCTAGTAGGTAAAGAAATCTAGGAAACGACTCGTAAGCGTAACTGACGGCTCGTGGACATTTCCTTCTTTTTTTTATAGAAACACAAGTCGACTTCTACATGTCTTACTATTCGTTATTCGCAACCCTTCCATCCGTAGGTAGCAAGCTATCGGTAATTTAGCTTACAAAACGTTTTTTATAGGAACGGTTTTGACTTATGCCTCGTAGTAAATAGTACCTACTGTCCGTAAAACGAATCGTTTCTTACATATAGGAATCGGCCGCCGGGCACAAGACGTAGTTCCCAGATATAATCTATCGTGTAGCATGTGCGATGTGGTCGGTGGTGGGCGGATGCAATATACCGACAGGGTGTACACCGGACAAGCCTTCGTGTACATCAAAAACTGCTTTTTGAAACTGCTGGCGTCTGCCGCCTGCCGCCTGTGTACAGTTAGCGCCGATGGTTTCGATCGGCTCGCGGGCTGCGCTCGGAGCGGCAGGCGGGCGTCGACAGAGCCGGCTCGTGGGTAAGCTCGTGCTCGTGCGCAGGTGTACTGGGTGGGCCCGCTGGGCGGCGCCGCGGCGGCCGCGCTGCTGCACCGCTTCGTGCTGCTGCCGCCGCGCCCGCGCCCGCGCCCCGAGACCCTGCCGCTGCGCCCGAAGCAGGACCGCTGACGCGCGTCAAGGCGCGGCGGCGCGACCCGCCACGGTACATACTTAGTGCCTACAGATGTAATGTACAAAAATAACAATTTTTATATCGAGCTATTGAAGTAAGACTCGAATTTTATTTTGTCTGTTGCTGTATAAAATTTTGTTGTGTAAAAAATAAATATTTATTTTTTATTTTGCATATATATACTGTGTATTATTTTTCCCCTCGTATTATTCAAATACATAATATCAAATGTGTATATCGTACTGGATGCGTGGATTGAGGTTTTTTATTTCCCGCGGGAACTCTTATTTTCCGGGATAAAAAGTAGTCCATGTGTTATTCCAGACTATAATCTATTTCTGTGCCAAATCGGTTCAGTCGTTCCGGCGCAATTCCAGTAACGAACATCCATCCATCCATACATCGAAACATTCGCATTTATAATATTGGTAAGATTTCCCAAATAAACGACTTCAAACACCACCGTATACCGTACAAAAAAATATTTTTTGTTAACAGAGGTATTATTATTTACCTTCGAAACCTAATACACGGGTATACCTTCCAACTGTCGAATGGAATCATACAAACAAGTTTACGATCGCTAAAGGCGACACGCGACGTGCGCCTGTCAGAAATCGTTTAAATAATATGCAGAGTCGAGCGATAGTGCAGGGCTCGCACTGGCGACAAAAACTGCAACAGTAATTTTACATTATTTAATAAAAAATAAATACAACTGAAGGACACAACTTTACACTCCTATGGTAGTATCGGTGGTCGGCGCGCGCGGCTCATAAGCGCTTGAGGATGCGGCGCGCGTCGCGCCCGGGCTCGTCGCGGCGCGAGCGCTTGGCGCGCGGCGCGGCGGCGGCGGCGGCGGCGGCGGGCGGCGCGGCGGGCGGGGCGGCGGCGGCGGCGGGGGCGGCACGCGAGGGCGCCGCGGCGGCGGCGGGGTCGCCGGGCGCGTGGCGCGCGTGGATGTCGGTGTAGAGCTTGGCGCGCGCGAAGTAGTCGTCGTAGCGGTCGCGCAGCAGCGCGGCGGCGTCGGCGTTGAGCGCCGAGTCGGCGTTGGGCGCGATGAGCAGGCAGCGCACGGCCAGCAGCGCGTGCGCCAGCCCCAGCTCGGGCCGCCAGTCGCGCTTCAGCGTGTTGACGCACACCTCGCCCGCCGCCGACACGTTGGGGTGGAAGATGCGCGTCACGAAGTAGGCGCGCGGCGGCGCGGCCGGGAACTCGCGGCCCAGCGCCAGCCGCACGCGGAACACGCCGCCCCAGTACGGCGTGTCGGCTGCAACACGAGTGATGCTCCGTGTGAGCTACGTGACATTGACCGGACGGTAGAGATGAATGAGAACTAATCCAGGAGACATGTGTGTCCTACACCTTCTATTTCAAGAGTACTCTGTATTCAAACATTAAAGCAGGCGACAAACAAAATTTTTTTTTTTTTTTCAGTAATGTAAGTATACACTACAATGTATACTCACTAATATTACAATCTAGCTGAATAATATGGCTAATGAGCAATTTTACTTTAACCTTAACTTATAAATTTTTCTTTCTTTCTTTCTTCTTTCTTTCTTTCTTTCATTAAAATATCTTATATACTAAGAATTAGTCCACTGACGTAACTTAGTCTTTCTTTATCGATTGAAGACACTTTGTTCTTGTGTTCTTTGAGGCAGCTTTTATACTACACTATCAAACAAAATGTCAAGCTTTAAACATATACTTCACAATTATTATTATGTAGGTTCAATGTATTGATATTGATTAAAGATTGCATATCACAAACAAGAAAGTATGAATATCAAACGTTCTCAAATACAGTAGAACCTCTGTAAGTAGAACATCAATGAATGCAGTATTAAGATTGTGTCTACGGCCAAACAAAAACACCTCTGAGTGACAGTAGGACACTTCCACAGACAAGGAGCATGGACTGAACGGCAGAATCACTTTACATAATATTGCATTAAATGAAGAGACATACAAGTAGTTTTAGTAGCATCAGTAGATTAGGCAGAATTTATTTATCAATTAGCATTGGAACTTGGGTGTAGTGGCGCTGTTTGGGAAAGGCCTATGTTCAGTATTGGACGTCTGCAGGCTGAAATGATGATGATGATTGGAACTTTGTGATAGATAGAAGAAAATGGAATGAAATGGAGGAGGTTTTCACCTGGGATATGGGATCCATTGAAAAATTATAAAATTGTTGCTAGCTGGAGGACAGCTTGGCTATTTTAAAAATGTGTGTATGTATAACTGTAAAAATGGATTTGGTTTAAATACAGCTTCTCATTATTACTTTGTGATGATTTTATTGACCCATAAAAACACTTGTGTTGAGCTTACCTCTGTGTAAACATGTAAGTCTCATTCACGAAAATATTGAAGTTAAAAGCAATAATAGTATTAGTAGTGCACGGCTAGCCAGGAGCTAGGGGCGAGGAGGGGGTCGGGGAGGCGGTACCGACCGGGGCCGTCGATGAGCGCGTGCACGTCGGTGAGGTCGTCCTCGCGCAGCAGCACCTTGATGCCGGCGGGCGGGTTGGCGGCCAGGCGGCGCAGCTCGCGCGCCACGCCGCGCAGCACCTGCGGGCACACGTTCTCCACGTTCGACATGCCGGGCTCGGCGCGGCGGTCGGGTCGGCGGCCACTAGTGCGCCGCGCGCCACACCATCACACCAGCGACTACTGGCTCAGATCCCACTTCACTGTTCGAACACTGCACTGTCGATACTTGCGAACTTAACGAAGGCCGAAGCGCACGAGTTGTGGCCGTTGTGGTTAAAACTATTTTGCACAATAATCGTAATTCTTAAATTTAAGCTTTGTTGAGAGTTCGTTACAAGAAAACATCGAAAACATGAAAATTGAAAAAAAAAATTAAATTTACTGTCAACTCACTGTCAATTGCTGTCAACCACAGAACACTAATACTCCTCTGTCAACAGTCTCTGTTCCTCTACATACTCTGTGGTCCCCACAGATTACTATAGATACTAGGTAGGGTGACCAACCCAATAGCTAGCACTGCACCAGTTTATTCGCACTTTGGCAAAAAAGATTAAAATATAAGTTTCTGATTGTGGTTTTTAAATTTTCAGATTAAAAAATATTTAGGGGAATTCATATTTTTCACAATCGAAACCTTTCTAATCTGGAAAGTTTTAAAATGACGTCAGTATCGTAGTTGAAAGATATCGTTCTGGAGTTCCCGAAGTTTTTCGGCCATTTTGACTCATCGACGTTAAGGGTCAGTACTTACTTAATAATGATTTAACTGTGGTTTTATTTGAGTTTTAATAATATAATTGTTTTCAATTGATTTTCTAAGTATTATTAGTTACTAATTCAAAAAGTAAATGAAACTTTCCCGTTATTTCATTGCAAAACAAGGGGTGTCAGTATCTGGTTACAAAATTTGGAGATTTTCCTGTTTATTAACACTCCGAAGCGATTCGATTCCCTAGCACACTGGGAGTCTGTAGACGATCTTAACAAGTGTGTGTAAACTGTCCATACTCTGGAGTCTAAATTCTTTAAGACCCATCACACGAAAAGGACCAAGAAGTTCTCTGACCTTACTCTCAAACTGATGGAAGACAGACAAGAGATGAGACTTCAGTCGTCAGCAGACGCGGATGCCTACTGGTAGGTTAATAGGCAGATCTCTAAGAAAAGAACTCGCGACCTGCGGGCCTTGAATACCAAGTGTATTAAAGATACCATCTAGTGGAACAGAAGTTCCATTCCAAAGTGTCCGTGAGAGATCTATCTATCGGACAGAGCCAGCTGACGCGGCTGAAAACTGACGAAGGCTGTCACGTTTCTTTTCCAGCTGAGGTTGAGAAGTTCTATGGGCAGTTATTTATCACGAAACAAAAATCATTCAGCGGACGATGGAGAGAGCTATGCTCGGAGTATCCCTGCGAGATCATATCAGAAATGAGGATATCCGTAGGAGAACCAAAGTCACGGACATAGCTCTGCGAGTCGCGAAACTGAAGTGGAAATAGGCGGGCATATAGTTCGAAGAGCTGATGGTTGATGGGATCCCATGGTGTTGAAGTAGCGACCCTGTACCGGTAAGGTAGGTGGACCGACGACATCAAACGAGTCGCAGGAAGCCGCTGGATTCAGGTGACGTAAGATCGAGGCCTGTGGAAGTCCATGTAAGAGACCTTTGTCCGGCAGTGGACGTCTATCGTTTGATAAAGACTATGTTTTTTTTTCTTATTAAATATGTAAGTGTGTTATTTTAAATCTAATAAATATAATAAAATTAAGCTACCTACAGTTACTTTGATAATTTCCTTATATTATTTCGTAATAAAATCTATATTTTAAAGACTTAGGTGGGTAGCTTAGCCTTTTATTTCCCTTAAACCCCATTAAAATCTGAGTGTTGATAATTGGATAATTTTGTGCCCATAAGTGGTAACAAATGTGCGAATAAATGGGGACTGGGTCATTTTTCAATCTTATTTAAAAATCTAGTTGATTTAAACAAAAATATTTCAATATATTCTTTAAGTATATATTTTATTAAACAAGTAACCTTATGAACAGAGTGATTTATAGGATTTTGTTAAATTTATATTTAAAAAACATATTTGAAATTAGATAAACTCTTAAAGTGCCCATAATTGGGTCTGCCACCCTACCTACCGGCTACCACGTACCTACGTAGGTAGTGGTCCCTGAAAATTACATTCTCTTGGTGCGCTTGGATGTGGCTTGGATCACTTGGATCAGCTTGGATTGCCCTGGATTGCCCTATCTATATTTACTCTTTGGCATAGATAATACATATAGACTTGGAACTCTTTGGCTTGGATATTCTCTTGGTTTGTTGTGATGTTATAGGTTATATGAAGAATATTATCAATTAAACGCTCGTAAATAGAGTTGAATTAAGTAACTCTAGAGTTCCGAGTCATGTCTTTCCGCAATAGTAGTTCTGAGAATGATTCGGACGTATCAGGTACATTCGATACCGCTAAATCGACTTTTCGTGTAAGTGTTTGCCTGCGCCGATACTTCGAGGACGTCCGCGCGCGGGCCTACTTCCTCGTGCGACCGACCCGGAGAGTGCGCTGGCTGCAGAAGCGGATACAGAAAGCGTTCCGCCTGCCGGACGGCTTCTGCCTGTGCGCCGCCGGACACCTGCTGCCGCCCGCAGAGCCGCTGCGGCTGCTCGGCCCCGGTGACCGCGTCGAGTGAGTACCCACGCGCTGAACGCCTGCGTCGTAGAGACGTGCTCGACGAACGCTCACAACTGAATACTTTATTGTTTCAGAGTTTTACCGCTTCAGGAAGCGCTCGCGGAACATCGCAGCGGACGAGGCACGGTCCGACAGAGTGAAGGGGCAGCGGCTCGTCCCGAAGAGGAAACAATCACATCCACATTGCTCACCGCCAACGGTGCAGTTGCAGCCTACAGCGGAGCAACACAAAATCACAGCAACAGGACAAACAATAACGACCAGTCGGAGGACAGGAACTCCGAATATCCCAGAATCGACACGGGAAGCTCGACAGGATCCCCCTCCGCAGTTGCCGGCCACTCGCTTGATGCTGTCGATTCGGCCTCGGGACCCGCTCAGTGGGCGGCAGCGGCGGAGGGGGACAGCTGTGATGAGACGTCTCTGCTCGGTGTGAAGCGTGCCGCGCTGGCGCTGCTGGATGCACACTGCGGGCCCCGTGACGCGGGCACCGGCGCCGACGAGGGCCCGCCGCCGCCTCGCCGCGTGCGCCGCCGCGTACGTCGACGCCCGCGCCGCGTCAGTCAGCCGCCGCCGTCCCCCGGCGCGCGTCCCCTCTCCTGCGACGAATCCCCCGCCGCGGTGCCCCCGCCCCGTTCCCCCGCGGCCGCGAGCGTCGCGACGCCGCGAGACGTGGCGCAGAACGAGGATGCGTGTGCAAGAAAACCGAGAATGGTCCACTCCCTTGACATTGAAAACACTTAATTTATCAATTACTAGCTTTTGCCCGCGGCTTCCCTTGATGCTCACATTGAGTTCGATTTTTTTAAACCCCTATTTTATCCCCTTAGGGATTGAATTTTCAAAAATCCTTTCTTAGCGAATGCCTACATACAACTATCTGTATGCAGCAAAATTCAGTTTAACAAAGTGAGTGTTTGCACCTCCATGTCTATACATATATGACATTATATGACATATAAGACATTCCTTACAGAATTCGCTCACTGTGGCCAACCTCTAACACGACCAGAGAGATCAGGCAGAGGACCTACAGCTTTACGTGCTCTCTGAGGCGTGCAGGTGACTCACTGTCAACTTCATAAGGTGGCCCAGAGGGGCTAATAGACTGAGAATTTCTTTAACCTATCCTAATACATTTTTTTTTCGCCTGACCCGGGAATCGAACCCAGGACCTCATCAGAAGTCAGATCTCTAGACCAACGCCTCGTTGGAGTGATCTGTACATATACATAGATTAGTACATTGTATATAGGTATCTTTGAATCCTCACCAATCATATAAAATATGTGAAAGTGTGTTTGGTGGTCCAATTGGGCAGCAATGAAGCACAGGTTGGCCGTGATTGTCAGGGAACTAATTCCTCAACGAATGGTTGTAATGCCTTCTGATGGTACAAGAAACCTTTCTGTTGAAGTTGGGCGAGCATCGCGTATCTGTTTCATCGTTTCTTTTTAAGCCCGCCTGATTCCAAAACATGTACAAACTAAAATTATTATTTCTATACTTTGTAGTGGCATGAGAAGTCGGTTTTTTGAAAAGAAATTTGATGCTTTTTACTATTAAGCATTAATAATAAGTACTTAAGTCTTAAGTTTTATAAATGTTAAATAAATTAGTGCTTACCTTATCTAACTAGAGTAGGTAATATTAGTTTTACTATTAAGTAAGTTCTACATAAGTATTTTTTAATTGGCGAACCAGCATCTGCACATCTGCACAGCTGGTTTGCTTGTAATTGGGTGCACTCCTAAAATGTTTCTATACTTGTAGTTTAATTTTTTATTTGTATTAGTTCCTGCTGGAACTATAATATAACTATAATATGTAGGTAATTATTATTATTAAAGATGTCTGCAATGATGAACAATAAGTTTCAAATGATTACAAATTAATGATGATTGACTGGCATGATATATTTTGAATATTATACTTACATATTAAGTATTCTTAAAAATATTTGCAATTATGTAAAATAAGTATTATTAAAAATGAGCATTGACTTAAGTAAGTATATTATAATTTTGATAATATTGAGTGATTAACAAACACCAAATAAATTTGATTGATGAGGATAATAGATTATTAATGTATTAGTTGTTGTAAATTGCAACAACCCCGTGTAATTCTGATGTGAATCTCGCCAGACTGTGATATATCCAATAATATTTAGGTCCTCTTTTTCAATCCTTGATCAATTATTTATCATCATCTACCTACCCACTAAATGTGGCCATTTTAATGAGCCCAAATACACTATCTACTGTAAGTTACTGAGGAGTTGGGATCCTGCAGACTACTTGATGCTGCAGCATCAGCTCAAGGTTTCCGTACCTTGGAAGTAACCGCAGTTTATGAGTGCAGTTCTTTGCAGTATCAGGATGGAGTAGCATGGTCCTGGAATTCAACTGTGTAGTCGTTACGTGCTACCTACAATAATTTCATAATCGACAATCCTAATCCCCATAGTTTAGGTGGGCAGTACTTTTGTTTGTCCCCTGCGATAGAAATATCTGGCTTTCTGAAAAATGAAATTTTTATAAATCAAAATTTTGTTTCATTCTTAAGCAACAAAATGCTCCATTGCACAAGCGTTCGCATCATAATATCTAGATTTTTTTTATTTAAATTAATTCCACACAAAGTATAACAAGATGTACTAGGGATATTCTTTCCGCATCAAAGCAATCCTCCCTCCCAGTTTTACGATTGATCCTTCTTCCTACTAATATTATAAATGTGAAAGTGTGGATGTTTGGATTTTTGGATGTTTGCACCACTAAAAGTGTGTACAACGCTTTAATCAGGTATGAAATGAAATGCCATGGGAATGGAGATGGGTATGGTTTGAATGATCTTCAAATACCCGAGCAGATCTTCAGGAATTGTAGCTAAGATCACTTCAGAATTCAAACGGAGAAAACTACATCAAAATCGATCCACTCGTTAGTGAGCTACGAGGGAACACAAAGACACTCGTCAAACTTATAAAACCCCTCTTTTTTTATCAGAGGTTAAACATGAAAATATCAAATACCAAAAAAGTATACTATCAAAAAAAGTAGTATTTCTATTGAAGCTGTCCGTCTCTTACTTCCTGAAACACTGAACTAAAAAACCTGAAAAAAAAGGAACAAAAAGCATATTATATCACCTTAGAAATGAAGTCATTAAAACTAATAAAACATCATTATCTTAGAAGATATATGTGACCAAAATAGTGTGTAGTGAAATGAATGTTATCGCATACAAATCTTACCGGCAACGATAGCAGCAATAAGTTTGTAAACTTAAAGATACAATGCAACCGTTAGGTTTGGGTTAGGTTTGGGTTAGGTTTGGGTTAGGTTTGGGTTAGGTTTGGGTTAGGTTTGGGTTAGGTTTGGGTTAGGTTTGGGTTAGGTTTGGGTTAGGTTTGGGTTAGGTTTGGGTTAGGTTTGGGTTAGGTTTGGGTTAGGTTTGGGTTAGGTTTGGGTTAGGTTTGGGTTAGGTTTGGGTTAGGTTTGGGTTAGGTTTGGGTTAGGTTTGGGTTAGGTTTGGGTTAGGTTTGGGTTAGGTTTGGGTTAGGTTTGGGTTAGGTTTGGGTTAGGTTTGGGTTAGGTTTGGGTTAGGTTTGGGTTAGGTTTGGGTTAGGTTTGGGTTAGGTTTGGGTTAGGTTTGGGTTAGGTTTGGGTTAGGTTTGGGTTAGGTTTGGGTTAGGTTTGGGTTAGGTTTGGGTTAGGTTTGGGTTAGGTTTGGGTTAGGTTTGGGTTAGGTTTGGGTTAGGTTTGGGTTAGGTTTGGGTTAGGTTTGGGTTAGGTTTGGGTTAGGTTTGGGTTAGGTTTGGGTTAGGTTTGGGTTAGGTTTGGGTTAGGTTTGGGTTAGGTTTGGGTTAGGTTTGGGTTAGGTTTGGGTTAGGTTTGGGTTAGGTTTGGGTTAGGTTTGGGTTAGGTTTGGGTTAGGTTTGGGTTAGGTTTGGGTTAGGTTTGGGTTAGGTTTGGGTTAGGTTTGGGTTAGGTTTGGGTTAGGTTTGGGTTAGGTTTGGGTTAGGTTTGGGTTAGGTTTGGGTTAGGTTTGGGTTAGGTTTGGGTTAGGTTTGGGTTAGGTTTGGGTTAGGTTTGGGTTAGGTTTGGGTTAGGTTTGGGTTAGGTTTGGGTTAGGTTTGGGTTAGGTTTGGGTTAGGTTTGGGTTAGGTTTTGGGTTAGGTTTGGGTTAGGTTTGGGTTAGGTTTGGGTTAGGTTTGGGTTAGGTTTGGGTTAGGTTTGGGTTAGGTTTGGGTTAGGTTTGGGTTAGGTTTGGGTTAGGTTTGGGTTAGGTTTGGGTTAGGTTTGGGTTAGGTTTGGGTTAGGTTTGGGTA